>CM022300.1:166921836-169321836 GCA_011799875.1 Thinopyrum elongatum | reverse complement strand
GTGCGCCGCCGTCTGGCGTACTCAACATGGTCAATAACCGAGAGGAATCAATAGATGACTATACATGGAGAGGATGATAGTAGGGACCCTCCAGAGTCATGACAGTACACCAGCAAGTGCCTCGTTATTACAAGCCAAAAAATGCTTCCTCCTAATTGTTTGACATCTGGGTCCCACGCCATTGGCAACGTATCACTACTGTAGGATGCAGCTAACCCAACACTACAATCAGAGACCCTTCGATGAAACTATGTGTGATGCATTAATCACAAACGGTGATGTAAAAAGCCATCAAAAAAGATGCAAAACATTTGCGATGGCGGATACATGAAACACGATTTAGATTTTAGTTGCATGTGCGATGCGGGGCATACGGTTCAGTTCAATGAACTATTTGCGATGAGGCAGAACAACAGAAATGGGCAACCAGATGAAGGTGTGTGCGATATACGGCATATAATTAACTCGGATAAACTATTTGTGATGAGGCGGAATAATAGAAACGGGTAGCCAGATGAAGGTGTGTGCGATATATGACATACAGTTGACTCGGATGAACTGTTTGTGATTAGGCGAAACAAAAGAAACGGCCAGCCAGATCAAGGTGTGTGCTATTCAGGGCAAACAGTCCACTCGGATGAACCATTTGCGTTGAGCCAAGAGAACAGAAATGGTTCATTCTAACAAGATGTGTGTGATACACGGCAAACAGGTATGTAATAAAAAATTTGTGCGAAGACTGATAATAACACAGACGATTGCTACTAATAAGACGTGTGTGTTGTGCGTTGGGATTGCGTATAGAACAACATCGTGTATATATATACACAATTATAAGGACATGGTTGCATAACCAAATTTAACATCAAATTACATAGGTGGCTACTACACACATGACATTTGCACACACCAAAGTAAACTATTACATGCATAATTACATAGGTGGCTACTACACACATGACATTTCCACACACCAAAGTAAACTATATATTACATGCATAATTAACTAGGATAAACGATCATCTAATCATCATCTACTTCTAGTGACGCTTGCCGCTACTGCTCTGCTTGTGGCTCGATCCAGCCTCGTCAATTTCGGGAACGGGGTACTTCCTCATGTCAACGATCCGCCTATGCATCTCGTAGCATGTGTACATGCTCTAGGCCGCAAACCTGAGGTGAGGTTCATCCAGTTGCCACATCCAGGCCCGGTGCCAGGATACGGGACTTGTTCTATTGGTTTCCTGCTTCATCTTTTCGTAGTAGGGGTCGATGATGGCCGAGGCGAGTCCAACCAGGGAGTCCGTCTTCGTGCGGCCCTAGACCCAGTAGTGGTCATGTGGGTCTCCACTTTATGCTCACGGAACTCCATTGGAGCACCGCTAGGTATCCTCTCTGTATGTGTCATCGTGGGTGTGCTTGTTGTGTTGTCGGGCAAGATCGAAAGGTTGAAGACACTAAGGTTATGATGGCCACGTGAATTAATGGGGAAGCCGGACGGCCTGGAATATTTGCACGCCCATATGGCAGTTCTAATTTGCAGCGCGTAACTCCATCATGCCGCACATAACTACATCGTTGCGACGCATGTGGCGCAACCGCATGCATATGGGGCCCCGAACATGATCGTGCGCAGGCCCCAACCGCTGGCAGAGCGCGCGCGCAGGGATGCGAGCAGAGCGCACCGCGGTCGCTGTCGGATTTAGGGCTCCGCTGACCCAAGAAAGGTTCAAACTCTAGGGTGCGTGCGAAGAACTCAATCTCCCCATCCTGCCAACTTGTCGATCTCACAGCCTAGCTGGATGAACAGGAAAGGAAAGGGACTCAACAGTTTACCCAGGTTCGGGCCACCTTGCGGTGTAAAACCCTACTCCTGCTTTGTGGTGGATTGGCCTCGAGGTGGGCTGATGATGAACTAGTACAGAGGGAGAACAACCTCAGGAGGTGTGTTCTTTTGCTGGTGTGAGCTGGTGAGGATGATTTCATTCCCTCGTCTATGGTGGGGGCCTAGCTATACTTATAGTGGCCTCGGTCCTCTTCCCCCAAAATGAAGGCGGGAAGGGATCCCACAACAGCCAAGTTTGAAGGGAGACAAGTAGTACATCTTATCCTGATGAAAGGTGGTCTTCGCTTGCAAAGCTTCTGGTCGTGACGTCGTGGTGGGCTCGGCGATGACCTTCGTCCTACCGTCCTGGTCTTGTAGCATGGGAATGGAAACCTTTGGCTGATTCCTTGGGACTCTGCGTCTGCGCTTGCTTCCTTAGCACCGAAGAAGAAACCTGTTGTACTACGCCTGCTAGCTCCCGCCTGGCCTTGGTCATCATGGCTTGCGTCATCTGAACCTCATGAGGTGGGGCTTGCATGGAAATCTCCGCTCCTCAAGAGTCGGCCTGGGGAAGCCACTCCCTCCGGAGGTCTTGGCATCATCCGCCTTGCGAGGCTTGGCCCGTCGCGAGGGTCTTGTGTTGTTGATGCTGGAGAAGGGCCATACCAGGCCGCTCATGAAGCCACGTTGTGGGCCACAGGCAGGCAAGTCTCGGTACCACAGTTCCCAGAGCGCCGATAGTAGCCCCAGGGCCCAAGGCGTGACTTGGCTTCGAAGCGAAGCCAAAGGGCAAGGGTGAAGTGCCGCGGGCCCTAACTGCCTGCGGACCAGGTCGACACGTGGCGCTTGATGGGACGTGGGCGTCTCCGCTTCCCCACGCTTCCTCGGCAACCGTCATGGGCTGACAAAAAGGCTGGCGCCTGCCGCTGAGCCTTCATTACCTTCCCTTCGCCTTGCTTCATATCTCCTTCTTGCCTCGCCGTCTTGACAAAGCGTCCATGGCGCCGATAAGGAGGTTTTTCGCGGTGGAGAAAGGGAAGGCCCCAAGGAGGGGCCCGACTCGCTGCCGCCCAAGAGAAGCCGTGGGAAACCTCGAAAGCACGCAGCGACTCCGGTGGTGGCCCCTCGAGGGTGCGGGTGTGCTCCTTCGACAGCTGGCGCCGCCTACGGCAGCCGCGGTGGAGCTTGTTCCCACGGCAAGGGCTGCCACGGTTGGGGCAGCTTCGACGTTGAGGGGAGGCACGTGGTGGTCGTCCGGCCGCCACGACCGCGCTCCCACTCAGCCGACGCGCTCCCGGAGTTCATCGTGTGGTCGGAGAGGCCTGCGGCCATCTGGCTCCAGCTGCCGCGCTCCTTCGCGAGCGCGCTGCCGGCCGGAGAGCCTGGTGGCCTCTGGTTATAGGCCGACGGCTGCTGCAACAAGGCCTCACGGGTGGATCTCGAAGTCACCGCTGTCGGCAACGTGTTCCTGAACCGCGGGTGCAGCCGTTTGCCCGCGCACGGGGCCTGCATGGGAGGTGCACCCTCCACTTCAGGTACGATGGCACCGCGACCCTCTACGTCAGGGTCTTCGGGGAAGGCGGCCGGCGCCTGGGGTGCTGCCCGGAGGGCGACAGCGATGATGATGACGATGGCGACGGCGCCGTTGCTAGCAGTGAGCTTGCCCTGGGCGATGGCCGCGCCGGCTCCAGCAACGGGGGCTCCTCTTCTGGGCAGAGTATGAGCGACGGTGACTACGACGAGCCACCACGCTGCCGGGCTTGGACCGGGGAGGGCGACGAGCCGCCGTCGGATTTTGGGTTCCGCAAAGCATTGAGAGGTTCGAACTCTCGGGTGCGTGCGAAGAACTCGTCCTCCCCAGTCTTCCTACTCGCTAATCTCACAACCTAGCTCAACGAACTATAAGGAAAAGAGACATAGCAGTTTACCCAGGTTTGGGCCACCTTGCGGTGTAAAACCCTACTCATGCTTTGTGGTGGATTGGCCTCGAGGGGCTGAAGATGTACTAGTACAGTGGTGAACAGGCTCAGGAGGAGAGGTGTTCTTGAGCTCGAGCGAGCTGGTGGAGCGAGGGTGATCTGAATCATCCGTCCCCTCTACAGTGGTGGCTAAGTCCTATTTATAGTGGCCTTGGTCCTCTTCCCAAATGAAAGGCAGGAAGGGATCCCACAATGGCCAAATTCAAAGGGGGACAACTGGTACATGCTATCCTGACAAAAGTAGTCTTCGCGTGCGAAAGCCTCTGGTTGTGACGCCGTGGTGGGCTCGGTGATGACCTCCGTCCTGCCGTCCTTGCGGTCTTGGTCTTGTTGCACGGGAATGGAAACCTTTAGCTGATTCCTCGGGACTCTGCGCCTGCGCTTGCCTCTTTAGCGCCGAAGAGGGAACTGGTACACTCCGCCCGCTGGCGCCCGCCTGGCCTTGGTCGTCATGCCTCACGTCATCCGGACCTCAGAAGGTGAGGCTTGCATAGAACTCTCCGCTCCTCAGGAGCCAGCCTGAGGACGCTGCTCCTCATGGAGGTCTTGGTGTCGTCCACCTCGCGAGGCTTGGCCCCTCGCGAGGGTCTTGAGTTGTTGTCGCTGATGCTGGGCCGTACTAGGCTGTCGATGGAGCCACGCCGTGGGCGGCAGGCAGGCAAGTCTGGGTACCCCCGTTCCCAGAACGCCGACAGTAGCCCCCGGTGTTGGGGAACGTAGTAATTCAAAAAAATTCCTACGATCACGCAAGATCTATCTAGGAGAAGCATAGCAACGAGTGGGAGAGTGTGTCCACGTACCCTCATAAACCAAAAGTGGAAATGTTTACTAACGCGGTTGATGTAGTCGAACGTCTTCGCGATCCAACCGATCCAAGTACCGAACATACAGTACCTCCGCGATCTGCACACGTTCAGCTCGGTGACGTCCCTCGTACTCTTGATCCAGCTGAGGCCGAGGGAGAGTTTCGTCAGCACGATGGCGTGGTGACGGTGATGATGAAGTGATTCCGGCAGGGCTTCGCCTAAGCTCTCCGAAAATATGACCGAGGTGGAAATCTATGGAGGGGGGCACCGCACATGGCTAAAAACAATTAACTTGTGTGTCCTAGGGTGCCCCCCTCCCCACGTATATAAAGGAGGGAGGGGGAGGTCGGCCGGCCCTCATAGGCGCGCCAAGGGGGGAGGAATCCTCCTCCTAGTAGGAGTAGGACTCCCCCCTTTCCTAGTCCTACTAGGAGAAGAAGGAAGGAGGGGGAAAGAGAAGGAAGGAGGGGGCGCCGCGCCTCCCCCTAGTCCAATTCGGACTAGGCCCATGGGAGGGCACGCGGCCAGCCCTTGGCTGCCCCTCTCTCTTTCCCCTAGGCCCAATAAGGCCCATTACTTCTCCGGTGGTTCCGATAACCCTTCCGGCACTCTGATAAATATCCGGAACCTTTCCGGAGGCCAAATACTATCTTCCAATATATCAATCTTTACCTCTCGGACATTCCGAGACTCCTCGTCATGTCCGTGATCACATCCGGGACTCCGAACTACCTTCGGTACATCAAAACACATAAACTCATAATACCGATCGCCATCAAACGTTAAGCGTGCGGACCCTACGGGTTCGAGAACTATGTAGACATGACCGCGACTCATCTCCGGTCAATAACCAATAGTGGAACCTGGATGCTCATATTGGCTCCCACATATTCTACGAAAATCTTTATCGGTCAAACCGCATAACAACATACGTTGTTCCCTTTGTCATCGGTATGTTACTTGCCCGAGATTTGATCGTCGGTATCTCAATACCTAGTTCAATCTCGTTACCGGCAAGTCTCTTTACTCATTCCGTAATGTATCATCCCATAACTAACTCATTAGTCACATTGCTTGCAAGGCTTCATATGATGTGCATTACCGAGAGGGCCCAGAGATACCTCTCCGATAATCGGAGTGACAAATCTTAATCTTGATCTATGCCAACTCAACAAACACTATCGGAGACACCTGTAGAGCATCTTTATAATCACCCAGTTACCTTGTGACGTTTGATAGAACACAAGGTGTTCCTTTGGTATTCGGGAGTTGCATAATCTCATAGTCAGAGGAACATGTATAAGTCATGAAGAAAGCAATAGCAGCAAACTAAACAATCATCGTGCTAAGCTAACGGATGGGTCTTGTCAATCACATCATTCTCTAATGATGTGATCCCGTTCATCAAATGACAACTCATGTCTAAGGCTAGGAAACTTAACCATCTTTGATTAACGAGCTAATCAAGTAGAGGCATACTAGTGACACTTTGTTTGTCTATGTATTCACACATGTATTAAGTTTCCGGTTAATACAATTCTAGCATGAATAATAAACATTTATCATGATATAAGGAAATATAAATAACAACTTTATTATTGCCTCTAGGGCATATTTCCTTCAGTCTCCCACTTGCACTAGAGTCAATAATCTAGATTACATAGTAATGATTCTAACACCCATGGAGTCTTGGTGCTGATCATGTTTTGCTCGTGAGAGAGGCTTAGTCAACGGGTCTGCAACATTCAGATCCGTATGTATCTTGCAAATCTCTATGTCTCCCTCCTTGACTTGATCACGGATGGAATTGAAGCGTCTCTTGATGTGCTTGGTTCTCATGTGAAATCTGGATTCCTTTGCCAAGGCAATTGCACCAGTATTGTCACAAAAGATTTTCATTGGACCCGATGCACTAGGTATGACACCTAGATCAGATATGAAATCCTTCAACCAGACTCCTTCATTCGCTGCTTCCGAAGCAGCTATGTACTCCGCTTCACATGTAGATCCTGCCACGACGCTTTGCTTAGAACTGCACCAACTGACAGCTCCACCGTTCAATATAAATACGTATCCGGTTTGTGACTTAGAGTCATCCGGATCAGTGTCAAAACTTGCATCGACGTAACAACTTACGACGAGCTCTTTGTCACCTCCATAAATGAGAAACATATCCTTAGTCCTTTTCAGGTATTTCTGGATGTTCTTGACCGCTATCCATGATAGAACCTATGGCTGCTAAACTTATAGCAAGGCACACATCAGGTCTGGTACACAGCATTGCATACATGATAGAACCTATGGCTAAGGCATAGGGAATGACTTTCATTTTCTCTCTATCTTCTGCAGTGGTCGAGCATTGACTCTTACTCAACTTCACACCTTGTAACAAAGGCAAGAACCCTTTCTTTGCTTGATCCATTTTGAACTTTTTCAAAACTTTATCAAGGTATGTGCTTTGTGAAAGTCCAATTAAGCGTCTTGATCTATCTCTATAGATCTTGATGCCCAATATATAAGCAGCTTCACCGAGGTCTTTTATTCAAGTATCCTTTTATGCTATCCAGAAATTCTATATCATTTCCAATTAACAATATGTCATCCACATATAATATTAGAAATGCTACAGAGCTCCCACTCACTTTCTTGTAAATACAGGCTTCTCCAAAAGTCTGTATAAAACCATATGCTTTGATCACACTATCAAAGCGTTTATTCCAACTCTGAGATGCTTGCACCAGTCCATAAATGGATCGCTGGAGCTTGCACACTTTGTTAGCATCCTTTGGATCGATAAAACCTTCGGGTTGCATCATATACAACTCTTCTTCCAGAAATCCATTCAGGAATGCAGTTTTTACATCCATTTGCCAAATTTCATAATCATAAAATGCGGCAATTGCTAACATGATTCGGACGGACTTAAGCATCGCTACGGTTGAGAAGGTCTCATCGTAGTCAACTCCTTGAACTTGTCAAAAACCTTTTGCAACAAGTCGAGCTTTGTAGACAGTAACATTACCGTCGCCGTCAATCTTCTTCTTGAAGATCCACTTATTCTCTATGGCTTGCCGATCATCGGGCAAATCAACCAAAGTCCACACTTTGTTCTCATACATGGATCCCATCTCAGATTTCATGGCCTCAATCCATTTTGCGGAATCTGGGCTCATCATCGCTTCCTCATAGTTCGTAGGTTCATCATGGTCAAGTAACATGACCTCCAGAACAGGATTACGTACCACTCTGGTGCGGATCTTACTCTGGTTGACCTACGAGGTTCGGCAGTAACTTGATCTGAAGTTTCATGATCATCATCATTAGCTTCCTCACTAATTGGCGTAGGTATCACTGGAACTGATTTCTGTGATGAACTACTTTCCAATTCAAGAGAAGGTACCACTACCTCATCAAGTTCTACTTTCCTCCCACTCACTTCTTTCGAGAGAAACTCCTTCTCTAGAAAGGATCCATTCTTAGCAACGAATTTTTTGCCTTCGGATCTGTGATAGAAGGTGTACCCAACAGTCTCCTTTGGGTATCCTATGAAGACACATTTCTCCGATTCGGGTTCGAGCTTATCAGGTTGAAGCTTTTTCACATAAGCATCGCAGCCCCAAACTTTAAGGAACGGCAACTTGGGTTTCTTGCCAAACCACAGTTCATAAGGTGTCATCTCAACGGATTTAGATGGTGCCCTATTTAACGTGAATGCAGCCGTCTCTAAAGCATAACCCCAAAACAATAGTGGTAAATCAGTAAGAGACATCATAGATAGCACCATATCTAATAAAGTGCGATTACGACATTCGGACACACCATTACGCTGTGGTGTTCCGGGTGGCGTGAGTTGCGAAACTATTCCGCATTGTTTCAAATGAAGACCAAACTCGTAACTCAAATATTCTCCTCCACGATCGGATCGCAGAAACTTTATTTTCTTGTTACGATGATTTTCCACTTCACTCTGAAATTCTTTGAACTTTTCAAATGTTTCAGACTGATGTTTCATCAAGTAGATATACCCATATCTGCTCAAATCATCTGTGAAGGTCAGAAAATAACGATACCCACCATGAGCCTCAATATTCATCGGACCGCATACATCAGTATGTATTATTTCCAGTAAATTTGTTGCTCGCTCCATTGTTCTGGAGAACGGAGTTTTAGTCATCTTGCCCATGAGGCATGGTTCGCAAGTACCAACTGATTTATAATCAAGTGATTCCAAAAGTATATCAGTATGGAGTTTCTTCATGCGCTTTACACCAATATGACCCAAACGGCAGTGCCACAAATAAGTTGCACTATCATTATCAGCTCTGCATCTTTTGGCTTCAACATTATGAATATGTGTATCACTACTATCGAGATTCAACAAAAATAGACCACTCTTCAAGGGTGCATGACCATAAAAGATATTACTCATATAAATAGAACAACCATTATTCTCAGATTTAAATGAATAACCGTCTCGCATCAAACAAGTTCCAGATATAATGTTCATGCTTAACGCTGGCACCAAATAACAATTATTCAGGTCTAAAACTAATCCCGAAGGTAGATGTAGAGGTAGCGTGCCGACGACGATCACATCGACTTTGGAACCATTTCCCACACGCATCGTCACTTCGTCCTTAGCCAATCTTCGCTTAATCCGTAGTCCCTGTTTCGAGTTGCAAATATTAGCAACAGAACCAGTATCAAATACCCAGGCACTACTGCGAGCATTAGTAAGGTACACATTAATAACATGTATATCACATATACCTTTGTTCACTTTGCCATCCTTTTTATCCGCCAAATAGTTGGGGCAGTTCCGCTTCCAGTGACCAGTCCCTTTGCAGTAGAAGCACTCAGTATCGGGCTTAGGTCCAGACTTAGGCTTCTTCACTTGAGCAGCAACTTGCTTGCCATTCTTCTTGAAGTTCCCCTTCTTCCCTTTGCCCTTTTTCTTGAAACTGGTGGTCTTGTTGACCATCAACACTTGATGCTCCTTTTTGATTTCTACCTCCGCAGCCTTTATCATTGCGAAGAGCTCGGGAATTGTCTTATCCATCCCATGCATATTATAGTTCATCATGAAGCTTTTGTAGCTTGGTGGCAGTGATTGAAGAACTCTGTCAATGACACTATCAACCGGAAGATTAACTCCCAGCTGAGTCAAGTGATTATGATACCCAGACATTTTGAGTATATGCCCACTGACATAACTATTCTCCTCCATCTTGCAGCTATAGAACTTATTGGAGACTTCATATCTCTCAATCCGGGCATTTGCTTGAAACATTAACTTCAACTCCTGGAACATCTCATATGCTCCATGACGTTCAAAACATCGTTGAAGTCCTAGTTCTAAGCCGTAAAGCATGGCACACTGAACTATCGAGTAGTCATCAGCTTTGCTCTGCCAGGCGTTCACAACGTCCGGCGTTGCTCCTGCAGTGGGTCTTGCACCTAGCGGTGCTTCTAGGACGTAATTCTTCTATGCAGCAATGAGGATAATCCTCAAGTTAGGGACCCAGTCCATGTAGTTGCTACCATCATCTTTCAACTTGGCTTTCTCTAGGAATGCATTAAAATTCAAAGGAACAGTAGCACGGGCCATTGATCTACAACAACATAGACATGCAAAATACTATCAGGTACTAAGTTCTTGATAAATTAAAGTTCAATTAATCATATTACTTAAGAACTCCCACTTAGATAGACATCCCTCTAATCATCTATGTGATCACGTGATCCAAATCAACTAAACTATGTCCGATCATCACGTGAGATGGAGTAGTTTTCAATGGTGAACATCACTATGTTGATCATATCTACTATATGATTCACGCTCGACCTTTCGGTCTCAGTGTTCCGAGGCCATATTTGCATATGCTAGGCTCGTCAAGTTTAACCCAAGTGTTCTATGTGTGCAAAACTGGCTTGCACCCGTTGTATGTGAACGTAGAGCTTATCACACCCGATCGTCACGTGGTGTCTCGGCACGACGAACTGTAGCAATGGTGCATACTCAGGGAGAACACTTGTACCTTGAAATTTAGTGAGAGATCATCTTATAATGCTACTGCTGTACTAAGCAAAATAAGATGCATAAAAGGATTAACATCACATGCAATTCAATATGTGACATGATATGGCCATCATCATCTTGTGCTCTTGATCTCCATCATCGAAGAACCGTCATGATCTCCATCGTCACCGGCACCCCAGCATGATCTCCATCGTCACCTGCGCTCCAGCATGATCTCCATCGTAGCATCGTTGTCGTCTTGCCAACTTATTGCTTTTACGACTATCGCTACCGCTTAGTGATAAAGTAAAACAATTACATGGCGATTGCATTGCATACAATAAAGCGACAACCATATGGCTCCTGCCGGTTGCTGATAACTCTGTTACAAAACATGATCATCTCATACAACAAATTATATCACATCATGTCTAGACCATATCACATCACAGCAAGCCCTGCAAAAACAAGTTGGACGTCCTCTACTTTGTTGTTGCAAGTTTTATGTGGCTGCTACGGGCTTCTAGCCAGAACCGTTCTTACTACGCATCAAAACCACAACGTGGTGTAGTGATTGCTTTTTGATCTTCTAAAAGAACCCTCTTCATTGAAACTGGTTCAACTAAAGTGAGAGAGACAGACACCCGCCGGTCACCTTTAAGCAACGAGTGCTCGCAGCGGTGAAACCAGTCTCGCGTAAGCGTACGCGTAATGTCGTTCCGGGCCGCTTCATCTCACAATACCGCTGAACCAAGTAACAACTAGTAACGGTAAGCAATATGTATACACCCACGCCCACAACTCCTTTGTGTTCTACTCGTGCAAATAACATCTACGCATAGACCTGGCTCGGATGCCACTGTTGGGGAACGTAGTAATTCAAAAAAATTCCTACGATCATGCAAGATCTATCTAGGAGAAGCATAGCAACGAGCGGGAGAGTGTGTCCATGTACCCTCGTAGACCGAAAGTGGAAGTGTTTAGTAACGCGGTTGATGTAATTGAACGCCTTCGCGATCCAACCGATCCAAGTACCGAACGTACGGTACCTCCACGATCTGCACACGTTTAGCTCGGTGACGTCCCTCGTACTCTTGATCCAGTTGAGGCCAAGGGAGAGTTTCGCCAGCACGACGGCGTGGTGATGGTGATGATGAAGTGATTCCGGCAGGGCTTCGCCTAAGCTCTCCGAAAATATGACCGAGGTGGAAATCTATGGAGGGAGGCACCGCACACGGCTAAAAACAATTAACTTGTGTGTCCTAGGGTGCCCCCCTCCCCATGTATATAAAGGAGGGAGGGGGAGGCCGGCCGGCCCTCATAGGCGCGCCAAGGGGGGAGGAATCCTCCTCCTAGTAGGAGTAGGACTCCCCCCTTTCCTAGTCCTACTAGGAGAAGAAGGAAGGAGGGAGAAAGAGAAGGAAGGAGGGGGCGCCGCCCCTCGCCCTAGTCCAATTCGGACTAGGCCCATGGGGGGGCGTGCGGCGAGCCCTTGGCTGCCCCTCTCTCTTTCCCCTAGGCCCAATAAAGCCCATTACTTCTCCGGTGGTTCCGATAACCCTTCCGCCACTCCGATAAATATCCGGAACCTTCCGGAACCTTTCCGGAGGCCAAATACTATCTTCCAATATATCAATCTTTACCTCTCGGACATTCCAAGACTCCTCGTCATGTCCGTGATCACATCCGGGACTCCGAACTACCTTCGGTACATCAAAACACATAAACTCATAATACCGATCGTCATCAAACGTTAAGCGTGCGGACCCTACGGGTTCGAGAACTATGTAGACATGACCGAGACTCATCTCCGGTCAATAACCAATAGTGGAACCTGGATGCTCATATTGGCTCCCACATATTCTACGAAGTTCTTTATCGGTCAAACCGCATAACAACATATGTTGTTCCCTTTGTCATCGGTATGTTACTTGCCCGAGATTCGATCGTCGGTATCTCAATACCTAGTTCAATCTCGTTACCGGCAAGTCTCTTTACTCATTCTGTAATGTATCTTCCCGTAACTAACTCTGTAGTCACATTGCTTGCAAGGCTTCATATGATGTGCATTACCGAGAGGGCCCAGAGATACCTCTCCGACAATCGGAGTGACAAATCCTAATCTTGATCTATGCCAAATCAACAAACACTATCGGAGACACCTGTAGAGCATCTTTATAATCACCTAGTTATGTTGTGACATTTGATAGCACACAAGGTGTTCCTTCGGTATTCGGGAGTTGCATAATCTCATAGTCAGAGGAACATGTATAAGTCATGAAGAAAGCAATAGCAGCAAACTAAACGATCATCGTGCTAAGCTAACGGATGGGTCTTGTCAATCACATCATTCTCTAATGATGTGATCCCGTTCATCAAATGACAACTCATGTCTATGGCTAGGAAACTTAACCATCTTTGATTAACGAGCTAGTCAAGTAGAGGCATACTAGTGACACTTTGTTTGTCTATGTATTCACACATGTATTAAGTTTCCGGTTAATACAATTCTAGCATGAATAATAAACATTTATCATGATATAAGGAAATATAAATAACAACTTTATTAGTGCCTCTAGTGCATATTTCCTTCAACCGGGCCCAAGGCGCGCTCGAACTTGGCTTCGAGGCGAAGCCAAGGGGCAAGTGCAGAGCGCCGCGGTCCCTAACCGCCTGCGGCCTTGATCGACGCGTGGTGATTGATGGGACGTGGGCGTCTCTGCTTCCCCACCCCGCATCGGCAACCGTTCGACTTGACGAGTCTCTGCTGCATGCAGAGAAAAACCATCACTGCGAGGGATCGTGGAAGCCGGCGATTGGCCTCCCTCCGGCTATAAATGAGGGGAGGGGCAGAGCCCCCCTCACTCATCTCCATCTTCTCGCTACTCGCTCCTTCTTCCTCTTCACCTCCCCATCTTGCCATAGCAACCATGGCACCGACGAGGAGGTTCTCTGCCACCGAGAAAGGGAAGGCCCCCAAGGAGGGGCCGGGTTTGCAGCCACCCAAGAGAGGGCGTGGCCGCCCCCGCAAGCACGCTGCGACCACGGCGGTAGCTCCTCGGGGGCGCGGGCACACTCCTTCGGGGGCCGGCTTCGCTTTGGGCGGCCACGGCGGCGCTTCTTCTCGAGGCGGGGGCCGCCAAGAGCGAGGCAGCCCCTGTGACGAGGGGCGGCGCGCCGTGGTTGCTCAGCCGCGCTTCCACTCAGCGGATGTGCTCCCGGAGTTCATCGTGTGGTCGTTGAGACCCGCCGGCACCTGGCTCCCACTCCCGCGCTTCTTCGTGAGTGAGCTGCCGGTCGCGGGGCTTGACGTCCTCCGGCTGCAGGCTGACGGCTGTTGCAGCAAGGCTTCCTGGGTTGGGGTCGAAGTCACCGCGACGGGCAGCCTGTCATTGACCCGTGGTTGGCAGGCGTTTGCCCGTGCGCTAGGCCTGAGTGGGAGGCACACCCTTCATTTCAGGTACGACGGCCTCACGACCCTCTACGTGAGGGTGTTCGGGGAGGACGGCCATTGTGTGGGGTGCTGCCTGGAAGACGGCAGCGGCGACGATGAGCTTGGCCTTGACGACGGCCACGCTTCCTTTAGCAGCGGCGGCTCCTCCTCCGGCGAGAGCACCAGCAGCGTCGGCTACGAGCAACCACCACGCCACCGGGCTCACATCGGGGAAGGCGACGGGTCGTCTCGTCGCCGCGCTCTGGTGAAGCGGGATGAAGACTCGGACTGAGCCCGGGGGCTGCCGGAGCCTGGCCTCGGGAGCTGCTGCGGTCGTGCGGGCAACTTTTGTTTAACCTTTCCTTTCTCCTGCACTTGAAAAAAGTAGAGGGCCCCGCTGGGGCATGTAATGAACCAAGGCACTCGTGCCATTATGCTATGTTTGTTATTTTGATATTGTGCCGGGATACCGATATTCCGATCAGGTGCGGTTAGAATAACTTAGCTTGATATGCTTGCCATAGTTTCCCGCCTCGCGAGGGTGCGCCTCTACAGCAACATCTGGCAAAGTTTGCTTCTTAACGACTCAGGAGCCGTCGGGCCTCAGGAGGCATTGTACAGCTGCACAATTATTAGAAAACTTCACAGGGTGTCATGCCCTTCATTGCGCCAGCCCCCAAGCGTGGGTTGGTTGTGGCTGGTGCACCGCGTCGCGATGCACGGAGGCACGGACTTGAGAAGGTACGCGTGCCCACGAGCTCATTTGAGAGTGCATCGCAAGGATTTTAGGACCGAAGCTCTGGGGCGACAGGGCTTCGATGAGGTGTGGTCGTGGCGAGCGCCAAGCGCACACACCTACCTAGCCCCCGCGCGCGGGACGCGCGAGAAGGAGCGACGGGCAACTGCCGCACTTCCTGGGACAAGGCTGGAGAGACGAACGAACAGAGGAAAAGAAAGTTCCAGCTCTGGCAAACGAGAAACACGAAAACTCCAAATTCCATTAAGAAGTCGCAAACCAACTACAGAAAGCAAGCAAAAGAACAGCCGCGTCCGGCACCTAGTCTAGTCTTCTCACAAGCACGGAGCAAAGTGCTGCCACTAGGACGTGGGAGGGAGCCCCCATGAGGCCCGCGGGCGACACTCAGGAGACTCCAGGGCGTGTACAGCCCCACTCATTATTATGTGAGAGTGTCACAAGCGGAGACCTTCATAGGCATGGCGCCTTGCTTCATGGGTAGAACTTCCGGAGGTGCTGGATGTTCCATGCGTTCTGGATGGGGATCCCGTCCTGCGTCTCCAGGTGCGCGGCGCCAGGCTTGGAGACACGAGCGATCCTGAACGGGCCCTCACCCATGGGTGAGAGCTTATGCAGCCCCTCCCTTGAGAGCACCCACCTCGAGTGTCCTAGAGCGGACACTGCGGCAGTGATACCACCGCAGCGCCTCCTGGTACCTTGCCGCTCGGAGCGAGGCTTGACGGCGGCGTTCCTCCCCCAGCATGAGGTCCATCCCCCGCGTGGCGTCCTGGCGTGCCTCGTCAAACGCCAAGACCCGCGTGGAGCGATGCTTGATCTCATGAGGGAGAACCGCTTCGGCTCCGTAGACGAGGAAGAGCGGAGTCTCGCCCATTGGCTTGGTTGCGGTGGTGCGGAAGGACCACAACACGGACTGGAGCTCGTCGAGCCAGCCCCTGCCACAGGCCTCGAGCTTCTTCTTGAAGGTCCTTGTCTTGAGGCCTCTCAGGACTTCTGCGTTGTCGCGTTCGGCCTGGCCATTGCTCCTGGGGTGTGCCGCCGAAGCGTAGCATATCTGCGTTCCAAGGTTAGCACAGTATGTTTTGAAAAGGTTGTTGGCGAACTATGAGCCATTATCGGTGATGATGCGGTTTGGAACCCTGAACCGGCTCACGAGGCCTTTGATGAACTTGACGACCGAGCCGGCTGGGATGGTGCGGACGGCTTCTACCTCCGCCCACTTGGTGAACTTGTCGATGGCGACGTAGAGGTAGCGGTAGCCCCCGGGCGCCCGTGGGAATGGCCCCAAGATGTCCAGCCCCTAGACCGTAAACGGCCATGTGAGCGGGATGATCTGGAGGCCCTGAGCGGGCTGGTGGATCTGCTTGGCATGGAACTAGCAGGCTTCACAAGACTTCACCAGCTCGGTAGCATCGTTGAGCGCCTGGGGCCAGTAGAACCCGCTTCGGAATGCCTTGCCCACGAGTGTGCGTGATGAAGAGTGATGCCCATAGTCCCCACCATGTATATCGGCCAGCAGCTCGCATCCCTGCTCCCTGGACATGCATCGTAAAGAAACGTCGTTTGGATGCCTTCGATAGAGCTCACCGTCCTGGATGCAGTATGTTGTGGCCTGGCGGGCCACACGCTCCGTGTCTTCCTCGTTCTCCGGCAGGGTGCCCCGAAGTATGTACGCCTTGAACTCCTCGATCCAACACCCCTCCTGAGGTTCCATCGCGAGGAGGAGGCGAGCTCCTGAGGTCGGGCCACAAGCCGGGGCGCCCGACGGAGGACCCTGGGGGAGATCCTCATCAGGCGGTGCTAGTTCTGCGGTGGGTGGAGCTCCTGATGGCTTGAAGAGCCGCACTTCGAAGACGCCAGGCTCCTGAGGCAGACGCCGGGACACCCTCTTGGCGATGTCATCCGCCTCCTTTTTTGTGCCTCGCGGCACGTGCTGCAATTCCAATCCCAAGAATCATTTCTCAATTTTGCATACCTCCTCAAGTTATGCTTCCATGTGCTGGTCCTTCGGGGTGTACTCCTTGTTGGAGAAGTTGACGAGGAGCTGCGAGTCGCCCCTGATGGCGAGGCGCCTAACGCCCAGTGCTGCAGCGGCCTTGAGTCCCGCGATCAGGCCTTCGTACTCCATAATGTTGTTGGAGATCTTCTTGCCATGTTGGAAGCAGAGTTGCACTGCGTAGTAGAGCTTGTCTGTGGTGGGCGAAATAAGCACAGCTGCAGCCCCCGCGCCCTGGCGTGAGAACGCGCTGTCGAAGTACATGATCCAACCATCTGGTGCCTCGTCGCCGGGTATGAGGGAGCGGTCCTCGCACACTCCACGGTCAAGGATGTCAGTCCATTCCGCCACGAAGTCAGCGAGGGTTGCACCCTTGATGATCCTGGTGGTACTGAACTCCAACTGGAACACTTGCAGCTCAATGTTCCTTTCGGTGACCCTTCCCCAGCGTTGGGGCTCTGGAGCACCCTCTCCAGAATGTAAGCTGAGACAACCTTGATGGGGTGGCTTTAGAAGTAGTGGCACAGCTTTCTGTGGCATGGGGTAGCGTGCTCGCGCGTCTTGCAGCACCGTGCTGACGAAGTATACCGGGTGCTCGACGAGAGAGGAAGCATTGGTGAGGTCTTGCAACTCCTGAGTCTACGGGTCCTTAGGAGCCTTATCATCCACTATGGCAACCGTGCCCTCAGGAGTATCGTCCTCAGGTGACCCACTGCCAGGGGGGTTGGCTGAGGTCTCAGGAGCGTTGTTGGCTAGTGGTGGAGTCAGAGCCTCAGGAGCGCCTTCTTGAGACCGCGGCGCCCCATCTGGTGATAGGGTACCCCATCATGAACCCTTGACCAGGCGCTCCTCCCTCACTGCCACCAGTGCTGTGCTGGCTGAGTGAGGCGTGGCTGCCAAGTAGAGCACCAGGGGCTCAAGGGGACGTGGCGCCACCATCACTGGCGGGCTGGTGAGGTACTTCTTGTGATCTTGGAAGGCCGCGTCAGCCTCCGGAGTCCACTCGAATAGTCCTTTCTTTTTCATCAGCTTGAGGAACGGGAGGGCGCGTTCTCCCAACTTGGAGATGAAACGCCCCAGCGAGGTCACGCAACCTACCAGCTTCTGCATCTCCTTGAGAGTTTGCGGCGGGCTCATCCTTTCTATGGCCTTGACTTTCTCTGGGTTAGCCTCGATCCCTCTGTGCGATACCAACAAGCCCAGCAGCTTGCCGGATGGGACGCCGAACACACATTTCTCCGGGTTGAGTCGCAGATCCACCTTGCGCAGGCTGGCAAATGTTTCTTCCAGGTCTCCAATAAGGGTTCTTGCCTCCCGAGACTTCACCACTATGTCATCGACATATGCTTCTGCGTTCCTCCCGAGCTGCCGGCCCAGAGGGATGTGCATCAGCTGCTGGAAGGTTGCTCCGACGTTACGCTGCCCAAATGGCATGCAGGTGTAGCAATACACCCTGCATGGGGTCATGAAGGCCGTCTTCTCAATATCTTGCACCGCCATCTTGATTTGGTGATAGCCTGAGAAGGTGTCCAGGAAGCCCAGTAGGTCGCACTCGGCGGTGGAGTCAACAATCTGATCGATACGCAGAAGCGGAAAGGGGTCTTGAGGGCAAGCCTTGTTGAGGTTAGTGAAGTCGACGCACATACGCTCCTTTCCGCCCTTCTTGGGGACGATGACCGGGTTCGCCAACCATTCTGGGTACCGCACCTCCCGAATGACACCAGCCTCTTGTAGCTTGCGGGTCTCTTGGATGATGAATGACTGCTTCTCTGTGGACTGCCGCCGCGCCTTCTGCTTTACCGATCGTGCATTAGGGCACACCCTCAGGTGATGCTCGATTATTCCCCTCGGGATCCCAACCAGATCCTTGGGCTCCCATGCGAACACTTCCTTGTTTGCGCGTAAGAAGTCGACCAACGCCTTTTCCTGATCTGGAGAGAGGATGGCACCTATGGTGAAGGTGGCACCCGACGCCCCGTCTTCATCGACCGGCACCTGCTTCGTCTCGGCCCGATCTTGAGAGAACAACTGCTTCTTCTTTGCTGGCGCAGCCCCCGGAGCCTCTGGGGCCCCTTCCCGAGTCGGCCGCATGGCTTCCGTGGCCCTGAAGGCGAGCTTGAGGGGCAATAGCGCGTCTTTGGTGTCTCCTGCCACGGTGAGGACACTGCTGCTTCCCGGCATCTTCATGAGGTTGTAGGCAGGGTGAGTCGCTGCCATGAACTTGGCCGGGGCCGAGTACCCGAGGATGGCGTTGTACGAGAGGCTGATGCGGGCGATGTCGAAGTCGATAAGCTCGGTGCGGTAGTTGTCGTGGGTGTCGAAGGTGACGGGGAGGCGTATCTGCCCGATGGGGTTGGTGGAGCCGTTGACGACTCTAGAGAAGGGCTTCGTGGGGAGAGCCGGCCATGGGGCACATGAAGCAAGCCAAATGCTTCCACCGAGAGCACATTGAGGCTGGCTCCTCCGTCGATGAGGGTCTTGGTGACCGCCACATTGCAAATGGTGGGGGTGCAGAGCATCGGGAGAGCGCCAACGCCGGCTGTGATCGTGGGGTGGTCCCCGGAGTCGAAGGTGAGGTCGGCCTTGGGCGCCGCCCAACCCAGCGGCGCCGCCCGTTACACGTGGGCGTCGCCCGCCTGGCAAAAGAACTGCTTGATGTGGCGATCCAAGGGCGGCGCCTGCGAGCCGCCGAGGATGGCTGCGATGATGTGAGGTGCCGGCGCCGCGAATTGCGTGACGAAAAGGCCGCGCAGCTCCTCCCAGGAGGCCACCGAAGATTTCGGTAGGCCCAGAAGCCAAGGGCACGGCGCGCCCGTGAGGGCCATGGGGAGCCAATTCGCCATGACCTTGTCGTCGCCGTCGGCCGCCAGAACCGCCTCCTCATACGCCTAGAGAAACCCCACCGGGTCTACCACGCCGTCATAGCGAGGCGGCCTCTCCGGCCTGAACTTGGGCGGCCACTGCACTCGCCGTAAGGCGGGGGTGAAGGCCCAGAGACCCTTGGCGCCTCCGTGCGCGCCCGTTGATCTAGTCGGAGAAGAGGCGCCCGCCTTGAGAGCTGAACGGCGAGGGCGGAGTGCGGCGGACGGAGAGGCGAAGCTTCGACGCACCCGTACCTAGCGCGCCAAATGTCAGATTTTTGGTTCCGCAAGCCCTTGAGAGGTTCGAACTCTGGGGTGCGTGCAAAGAACTCGTCCTCCCCAGTCTGCCTACTCGCTAATCTAACAGCCTAGCTCGATGAACTGTAAGGAAAAGACACACAGCAATTTACCCAGGTTCGGGCCACCTTGCGATGTAAAACCCTACTCCTGCTTTGTGGTGGATTGGCCTCAAGGGGCTGAGGATGAACTAGTACAGTGGCGAACAGTCTCAGGAGGAGAGGTGTTCTTGAGCTCGAGCGAGCTGGTGGAGCGAGGGTGATCTGAATCATCCGTCCCCTCTGTGGTGGTGGCTAAGTCCTATTTATAGTGGCCTTGGGCCTCTTCCCAAATGAAAGGTGGGAAGGGATCCCACAACGGCCAAATTGAAAGGGGGATAACTGGTACATGCTATCCTGACAAAATTAGTCTTCGCCTGCGAAAGCCTCTGGTTGTGACACCGTGGTGGGCTCGGTGATGACCTCCATCCTGCCGTCCTGGCGGTCTTGGTCTTGTTGCACGGGAATGGAAACATTTGGCTGATTCCTTGGGACTCCGCGCCTGCACTTGCCTCTTTAACGCCGAAGAGGGAACTGGTACACTGCGCCCGCCTGGCCTTGGTCATTATGGCTCACGTCATTCGGACCTCACGAGGTGAGGCTTGCATAGAACTCTCCGCTCCTCAGGAGCCACCCTGAGGAGGCTGCTCCTCATGGAGGTCTTGGTGTCGTCCGCCTCGCGAGGCTTGGCCCCTCGCGAGGGTCTTGAGTTGTTGTCGCTGAAGCTGGGTCGTACCAAGCGATCGATGGAACCACGCCGTGGGCCGCAGGCAGGCAATTCTGGGTACCCCCGTTCCCAGAACGCCAATAGCCACATCGCCGGCGCGCCCTGGTGAAACAGGAGCAAGACTCTGACTGAGCTTGGGTGCTGCCGGGGTCGAGCCTCAGGAGTCGCCGTAGTCGTGGAGCTTGCTTTTGTTTCTTTCTTCCTACTGCATTCTTTTGTTTCTTTCTTCCTCCTGCATTGAAAGAAGTAGAGGGCCCTTTTGAGGTGTGTAATGAACCATGACGCATGCGCCACTATGCTATGCTTGTTGTTTTCATATCATGTTGTGATGTCCATGTTTCTACTAGGTGCGTTTAGGGTAACTTAGCTCGATGTGCTCATGGTAGACTTCCATGTCGCGAGGGCATGCCTTTCCAGGGGCGTCTTCCAAAGGCTTCCTTCTTCATAACTCGGGAGTCGTTGAGCCTCGGGAGGCGTCATGTAGCTGCAGGGTTAGAAAAGCTCATGAGGCATCTCATCCTACCTCGCGCAAGCCCCCGAGCATGGGTTGGTTGAAGCTAGTACACCACGTCGCGAAGCCCGGAGGCATGGACTTAAGAGGGTGCACATACCCGTGAGCTCGTTCGAGGGCGTCATGCGAGGATTAAGGCACCAAAGCCAGGGTACTGAGGCTTTGGCGAGGTGTGTTCGCGGGTGGGCCCGAGCGCACACACCTGCCCAGCCCCCACGCGTGGGACGCGCGAGGAGGAGTGACGGGCAACTACCACTCCTCCTGAGGCAAGAGCTAGAAGAGCGAGCAGTGCAAGGAGAAGAAATTTCCCAACCCCCAAATGACACGCGAAAAATCCCAACTTCCATTCAAGAAGTTGCAAACCAACTATAGAAAGCAAGCAAAAGAACAGCCGCGTCCGACACATATACTAGTGTTCTTGTCTTCCCACCAGCGCGGAGCATGGGGCCTCCACTAGGACGTGGTTGGGAGCCCCCGTGAGGCCCAGGGGCGGCGCTCAGGAGACTCCGGGGCGTGTACAGCCCCAACTCATTATTACGTGAGAGTGTCACGAGCGAAGATCTTCACGGGCGCATGGCCTTGGTCATTGGCGAGTTGAGGAACACTCCCCGCCCCCTGGGCAGGAACCACACTCCGCGCATCCCCCGGCCACCATTGGGGTGTCCGGAAACCAGGACAGGACCAAGGGGCAAGGGGCCACGCGAGCAGTGGTGAGGGGGCTATGGGCCTCCTCCGGGGGAGAGGGCTCACCGACGCCTTCCCCAGGAGAAGACCCGCTTCTAGCTTGCACACACCGGGGTGGGGGTGGCACCGCTCGTAGTCTGACTCCGGAGGTTCCTGCGAGTTAGTCGAGGGAAGAGAACTTAGCACATAGATGCGCCTATTGTCCTGCCGTTGATCTTTCGGCAAGAAGACGAAGGCACTGAGGATCCGGTGAGGTGATGTGCGCGGGGCGGGCTGCGAGCCAGAGCTCGATCTCTTAGGTTTATCAGCACTGCAGGGATGGACCCTAGCATAGGCGCCGTGCTAGCAGCCCCCGTGGCGGGATGAGCAACAGGCGGGTTCGCAATGCGCGGAGGCCGCGAAGGGGCGACAGGACACCGGGAAGGCAGGTGATAATCATAAGGCAACTCATGAATAGGTAAGATCCAAAGAATGATACATGCCATAGGGACGGACCCACACGGCTTGGGGATAATGCAGCCCGTGGGGCGCCCCCAACTGAACAAACTGAAAAATGTCACCTGGCACTGTTGCTAAAGAAGTGTTGGAGTAGCTGAAGACACGAGCCGCAGAAGTCATTCCTCACAAGCTGTCCAAGTCCTGAGCCTCGTGAGGCCCCAAGGGCCCGTGGGGCTCGCGAGGGTTCGGCGCCTCCTCCGATAGGATCGCCTGGTGCCTGGCCTCGTGAGCCATCAGGATGCTCCGCATGTGGTGCTGGTGCATGGCAGCTTGGTTCAGCAAACCGAAAGTCATGCGAACATAGCTGTGAGGGGGGCCCTCGCACCGGCCCACGTGGGACGGCCAATAGAGCTCCTGAGACTCGGCCCGGTTTATCCCTAGGATGTTGATGCAGACGCGCAGCCTGCTGCCCTCGTCAGGGGAGGGAGCTGCGCCTGGTGGTGCGGGGCGATGCTCGCCTCGCATGGCCCTCGCCTCCTGAAGATCCTCGATCGCCTTGGTGATGAACTCCTGAGCGCCTGGCGCCTCGCGCCCTGCGCTCTTCTCATGGAAACGCGTGGTGAAGCACGCCTCCACATAGTGCCCGAACGCCTCCCTCATGACGCTGGCCAGATCTGAGGCCCTCCAGAGGACAGCCCCCGAGCCCAGCCTGAGAGGGGCGCCGGGCGTGCCTTCCCATGCGAGAGGGGAAGGCGCCCCGTCAGTGGGCGCAGGTCCTGAGGCACGGCCATCAGGCGCCCCATCCTCCTGGGGTCCCGGCAGAGCAGCTACTTCTTCTTCTTGGGAACGGCCTCGGGAGGGTAGGCAGTGCCCTCATCATCCGGGTTCTCAACAGCTGCAGCTTGGTAGGTGCTCTCGAGGGAGCACACCGCATCCTTCTCGTCGTAGGCGACCGTGATGATGCCGCCGCTCCCTGGCATCTTGAGAACATTGTAGCCGTGGTGAGTGGCGGCCATGAACTTGGCCAGGGCTGGATACCTGAGGATGGCGTCGTACGGGAGGCGGATGTGGGCGACGTCGAAGTCGATGAGCTCAGTGTGGTAGTTGTCGCGCTTGCCGAAGGTGACATGGAGGCGGATCTGCCCTATCAGGGTGGTGGAGCCGTCGGTCACTCCTGAGAAGGGCTTGGTAGGCTGAAGCTGGTCGTACGGCACCTGGAGTCTGTCAAACATCTCGACGGAGAAGATATTGAGTCCCGCACCACCATCGATGAGTGTCTTGGTGACGAGGACGTTGCTGATGGTAGGCGAGCAGAGCATTGGGAGCACGCCTGCAGCGGCCTTGCACTTGAGCTGGTCAGTAGAGTCGAAGGTGATGGCTTACTTGGACCACCCGAGTGGACGCGTCGTCTCGAGCTTGGGGAGGGCCGGGTTCACCTCACGAGCGAACTGATTGAAGATGCGGTGGAGGCGGGAGCCTGAGCGCCGCCCAGGATGCAAGCCACGGCACGAGGCTCTTGGAAGCCCCCAGCCCCATCATCTTGGTGGTCGTCATCATTCCTCCTTGGCGGCGGTGGCAGTGAAGGAAGGCCAGCGTTGCCCTAAGGGCGGTCCTCATGAGGCTGATCCCTCCAGGGGCCATCGCGAGGCTGGCCCTGCCAGCGATCCTCACGGGGCTGGTCGCAACAGTCCTGCCGAGGGTCGCGGTTGTCCCAGCGTCTGCCACCTCGGCCTCCTCCACGGCCATAGCCGCGGTCATTGCGCTCAGGGCGGCGGCCAAGGCGCCCGTCCTGGATGGCCCTGAGCTCTTGGCAGTCGTTGGTGTTGTGGCTGTGCATGTTGTGGAAGACGCAGAACGGACGGCTGCCCTTGGAGGACTCCGGGTGAGCCCTGAGCGCGCGCCGTCCTTGAGGGCTATGGGAAACCAGTTCTTCATAACCTTCTCATCACCGTTGGCCGCCTCGATGCTCAGCTCATAGAGCTGGAGGAACTTTGCAGGGTCGGGGGTGCCATCGTAGCGTTGAGGCAGGTCTGGCTTGAACTTCCCTGGCCATACGACGCCACGCAGCTTTGGGGTGAACGCACGGCAGCCCACCGCGCCCATGGGAGCCCGCCGCAAAGCGGGAGCCTGGACTTGGCGCTCGTGCACCACCGCCTCAGGCAGCACGCGGTCTTGACGTGGCGGCGCTGGGAGCGCGCGCGCCTCTCCTTGGGGACGCTACACCACTTGGCAGCTTTCTTCGTCACGCGGGAGGCGCCCTGCACGGCGGGTCGCACTGAGGAGCCTCACGCCTTGGCTCAAGGGCGACTTCTTGCCTGGGAGGTGGAGGAGGCGTACCGTGGGCCACGTCGCCCACAAGAGGTGGCTGGGAAGGCAGCGAGCGAGACGGAGCAGGGGTCTCTTTGGTGGCGCTGACGAGCTCGGCGATGCGGTCCAGCCAGTCTTCATAGAGGTCGTCGGTCGGGCGATAGCGCAGAAGCTCGTGCGCCATGAGCAACGCGGCCTGCACGTTCGCCGGGCCGCGACGAGCATGGGAAGACGAAGCAACCGCCAGAGTCAGCGATGGGGTGGTGGTGTGCTCGTCGCGCCGTACAGAGGGATGCAGCAACAAAGCCTGCTGCTCGTGGGCCGCACGGCCAGTGGCAGCGTTTGCCACAGGCGACTAGGAACAGCGGGGCGCGCCATTGCCCGCAGGTGCAGTCTGGGTGACACGGGCGGTGAGAGCAGCCCGGCGCTCAACGCGAACTCGATAAGCATCGGCCATGGGAACGGTGTTACGGCGGCGAATTGGTCGGCGGAAGACAGGCTCCGACGCACCCCTACCTGGCGCGCCAAATGTCGGAATCAGGGCTCCGCAGACCCAAGAAAGGTTTGAACTCTGGAATGCGTGCAAAGAACTCAATCTCCCTAGCTTGTCGACTCATCGATCTCTCCGCCTAGCTCGGTGAACAAGAAAGGAAAGGGACTCAGCAGTTTACCCAGGTTCGGGCCACCTTGCGGTGTAAAACCCTACTCCTGCTTTGTGGTGGATTGGCCTCGAGGTGGGCTGAGGATGAACTAGTACAGAGGGAGAACAACCTCAGGAGGAGTGTTCTTGTGCTGGTGTGAGCTGGTGAGGATGATTTCGTTCCCCCGTCTATGGTGGTGGCCTAGCTATACTTATACTGGCCTCGGTCCTCTTCCCCCAAAATGAAGGTGGGAAGGGATCCCACAATGGCCAAGTTTCAAGGGAGACAAGTAGTACATCTTATCCTGACAAAAGGTGGTCTTCGTGTGCAAAGCTTCTGGTCGGGACGTCGTGGTGGGCTCGGCAATGACCTCCGTCCTGCCGTCCTGGTCTAGTAGCACGGGAATGGAAACCTTTGGCTGATTCCTTGGGACTCTGCGTCTGCGCTTGCTTCCTTAGCACCGAAGAGGAAACCTGCTGTACTGCGCCTGCTGGCACCCGCCTGGCCTTGGTCGTCATGGCTTGCGTCATCTGAACCTCACAAGGTGGGGCTTGCATGGAAATCTCCACTCCTCAGGAGCCGCCCTGGGGAAGCCGCTCCCTCCGGAGGTCTTGGCATCGTACGCCTCGCGAGGCTTGGCCCCACGCGAGGGTCTTGTGTTCTTGATGCTGGAGAAGGGCCATACCAGGCCGCTGATGAGTCCACGCTATGGGCCGCATGTAGGCAAGTCTGGGTACCCCGGTTCCCAGAAAATCGACAGTCGTCTCCACAACGACAACCATATATTTGTTTATAAAAGTTGAACATGCAAGGAAAAGCTGTCCACAAGCCGAGCGCATGGAGGTACATGAGCAGAGCGTGCCGCAGCGCCTAACGGCAGGCACAAGGCTGTACGGTGCCTAACGGCGAGCAGAGCGCGCCAAGGGACGGGAGCAGAGGCTGGCACAGTGATATGTGGCAAATAAGACGAATTGTGTGAGCGATGGCAGAGGCATCAAGCATGAATCAGATTAGAGTTGCGTGTGCGATACGTGGCATACAGTTGATTCATCTGAGCTGTTTGTGTTGGAATAATATGTGTATGTTGTGGGCAAACGGTTGCTGGTATACAACCGTCTACGATTGATGAATTCATCACCGACGGGTTCCCTAGTTTGGTCCGTGTGCGATGTGATATGCTCTGTCTGCACAACATCTATGCGTTGTGTACAGAAGAACAACATATATATACTTATAACAGGACATGATTGCAAAACCAAATTAAACATCCAATTACATTATATAACAAATACCATAAATATTGCAAGGTTCAAATTCCAGCATTACAAGGCCCAAATTCAATGATTACAAGGTTCAAACTATTCAGACACATAAAATTCATCTTCTTCAGAATATTTTTCATGCATTATTTCTGCGAAAGGATCAGCCACCGAGAAGTCATATAGCAGCTCGATACAGTGACTTCTTAATAATCTGCCATATGAAGTTACAAACTGAAATTCAGCGTCTGCAGAGCCTTTTCCATTCAGCTGTAGATGCCTGCGCTCTTTGGCAATCCATTCGCTTATGCGCTGTAAATATACGGCAAACCTCATTACCTTGAGCAATCTTGCTTTCTCAACAAAGAACCTAGCGAATTTAATTTCTGGTGTGGTGCCTCGGTACTAGTTAAAAGTAATTTCTGTGAGATGAAGATCAAGGCATTCAATGGGATTGTTATATTCCCCAACATTTTCAACTTTCAGGCTGCTAGTATCTACAAACGAAGACAACATATTAGTTCCTAGCTATAGATTTGAACACTTCGAGCCTCTTTGATTTGTAGGATTTCTATAATACACGAAAAGATTGAAATGCCACCTTCAATCTTTCATGATAAACTGTTATCATGAAAGCATGTCAGACAAAGGAATAAAACACGTACAACACTAGCATCTCAAAAAATATATGTATTGAAATCCTCCAAATTTCCTTTAGAAAGCATTCTACATTTGTCATTGTAATCATGGGTAAAAGTACCAAAAAATTGAGCTCCGTTTTGGTTAATTATTAACAGGAAAGAAGCATCACCTCGATGTATAGCTTCTCTGTGCAAGCAAAGCATCTAAGGAATCTAACAACTTCATCCAGATCGGGGACCGACAGATTGTAGTGCCAAGATCTTCACTGTGCGCAGAGGCCGGATCAAGCTTGTGGGAATCATTTTCTGGATGACAGGTGATTATATAGATAAAAAAAATTAGATAAAATGTGATGTGCAATAATATATAAGAAGGAGAAGAAGAAGACTGTTGTACCTGAACGGATAATGATCCAGTAACAAGTTCGTTGAATTCAGCACACGAATAGCCCAACACTGTTAATTTTTGTGCGTGAATAACCCTGATTCTTGCTGGACCTAATTTATCAAGTACATACAATCTCTCGAGGAAAGGCGCATTCTCAATGACCATATCGTGAAACACCTCAACTGATTGCCTTGGGCGGCGCCAACAATGCACATAAATCGCATGGACATTCATCGAGGTGATGTGGAGGCTACTGAACCCAACCATCGCATGAAGATGAACCTACTCGAGAACTGTATAGCCGATGAGCAGGCGCTCCAAATCCTCCTTCGAGATGAGGATGGCAGTGAGCTTGAGTTGCTTAAGTTTAGGGAGATGAAGAGCGCGCACGGCATCAATCCAGGGGAAAATGCACTGCCTGAATGTAGCGCGGTGCAGTGTGGGCGCGAGGCAGAGCACGGACAGCGGTAGCGAGCGCGGACACCCAGCTATAAAGCTTGTCGGATTCTGGGCTCTGCAGACCCAAGAAGGTTCAAACTCTGGGGCGTGTGCGAAGATCTCAACCAACCCAAGTCTCAAAGTCACCACCCTACCGCCTAGCTACATCGAGCGCACGCGAGCACGGAAGAAGATGCACACGATAGTTTACACAGGTTCGGGCCACCTTGCGTTGTAAAACCCTACTCCTGCTTTATGGTGGATTGGCCTCACGAGGAGGCTGAGGATGAACTAGTACAATGGATGAGCAGCCTCACGAGGGCTCTGGTGGTGAGGGTGGAATGGATCTGATCCGGGGTCGTCCGTCCTCTATGGTAGCTAGCCTATATTTATAGTCGCCTTGGTCCTATTCCCTCAACACTTAGGCGGGAAGGGATCCCACAACGGCCATTTTTAAAGGGGACAAGAAATACATCTAATCCTGCTGAAAGGTGGTCTTCGCCTGCAAAGCTTTCGGTCGTGTCGCAGCGGTGGGCTTGGCGATGACATCCGTCCTGCCGAGCTCGTGGTCCTGGTCTTGTTGCATCGAAATGGAAACCTTTGGCAAAATCCTCGGGAACCTACGCCTGCCATTGCTTCCTTAGCACCGAAAGGGAAACTGCCTCCTCTGTGCCCGCTGGCGCCCACCTGGCCATGGTCGTCACTGTCGGATTCAGGGCTTCGCAGACCCAAGAAGGTTCGAACTCTGGGCCGTGTGCCAAGAACTCAACCTCTCAAGCCTGCCAACTCGTTGCCCCACAGCCTAGCCTAGCCGGACTCGCGTGAGCAGGGAAGAAGATGAACACGGCAGTTTACCCAGGTTTGGGCCACCTTGCGGTGTAATACCCTACTCCTGCTTTGTGGTGGATTGGCTTCACGAGGGGCTGAGGATGAACAAGTACAGAGGATGAACCACCTCGCGAGGACTCAGGGGTGAGAGTGAGTCGACCCCTTCTATGCTAGTGGCTAACCTATATTTATAGTGGTCTCGGTCCTCTTCGCCCAAAACATAGGAGGGAAGGGATCCCATAGTGACCAATTTTGAAAGGGGACAAGTAGTACATCTTATCCTAAAGAAAGGTGGTCTTCGCCTACAAAGCTTCTGGCCGTGACGCAGCGGTGGACTCGGCAATGACCTCCGTCTTGCGGAGCCTGTGGTCTTGGTCTTGTAGCACCGGAATGGAAACCTTTGGGAGATTCCTCGGGAACCCACGCCTGTCCTTACTTCCTTAGCACCAATGAGGAAACTGCCTCCTCTGCGCCTGCTGGCGCCTGCCTGGCCTTGGTCGTCATGGCTTGCGTCATCGCAGCCTCATGAGGCTGGGTAGCTGCATAAAAATCTCAGCTCCTTTGGAGGCTGCCCCCTTCAGAGGTCTTGGTGCCGTTCGCCTCACGAGGCCAGGGGGCCTTCGCGAGGGTCTTGTCTTAGTGGTCTTGCAGATGGGCCGTACCAGGCCATCGAAGGAGCCAGGCCGCTAGCCTACAGGCAGGCAAGTCTGGGTACCCTGGTTCCCAGAACGCTGACAGTAGCCCCCGGGCCCAAGGCGCGCTCGGGCATGGCTTTGAGGCAACGCTAAAGGGCAAGGGCGAAGCGTCGGGGGCCCCAATTGCCTGCGGGCCAGTCCGACGCGTGGCGCTTGACGGGACGTGGGCGTCTCCGCATCCCCATGCCGCCTCGGAAACTGCCCGACTTGGCATCTGTCTGGTGCATGCAACGGGGCCATCATTACTTGGAACGTGAGAGGTCGCCGGTTAGCCTTCCTCCGCCTATAAATGGGAAAGGGAGTGGAGCCCCCAGCCCATCTTAATCTTCTGGCTGCTCGCCCCTTCTTCGTCGCCATCGTCCCACCATCTTGCCGAAGCATCCATGGCGCCAGTGAGGAGGTTTTCCGCGCCGAGAAAGGAAAGGCCTCCAAGGAGGGACCAGGCTTGCCACTGCCAAAGAGGGGCCGCAGCCGTCCCCGCAAGTATGCCGCGACGCCGGCGGTGGCTCCCCGAGGGTGTGGGCACGCCCCTTCGAAGGTCGGCGACACCTCTGGCAGTCATGGGAAGGATCCCTCCTGCGTCGGAAGCTGCCGTGGCTAGGGCGGCCATGGTGAAGGGGGGAAGCATGCGGCGGCCGTCCGGCCACCGCGCTCGCGATCCCATTCGGCCGACACGTCCTCGGAGTTCATGGTGTGGGCGGAGAGGCTAGCAGGCACTTGGTTCTAGCTCCCCCACTTCTTTGCGGGCGCGCTGCCGGCCGGAGGGCCTAGCGGCCTCTGGCTGCTGGCCGATGGCTGCTGCAACAAAGCCTCGTGGGTGGAGGTCGAGGTCACCCCCGCCGGCAACGTGTTCCTGAACTGTGGCTGGCAGCCGTTCGCCCGCGCACGCGGCCTGCAGGGGAGATGTACCCTCCACTTCAGGCACGACGGAGCATCGACCCTCTACGTCTAGATCTTCGGGGAGGACGGCAGGCGTCTAGGGTGCTGTCCGAAGGGCTACGACGACGACGGCCACACCTCTGACGACGACGGCTGGAAGGGCGGTGCCATCCTCGACGATGAACTTGCCCTTGGCGATGCCCACGGTACCTCCAGCAACGGCGGCTCCTCCTCTGGGGAGAGCACGAGTGACGATGACTATGATGAGCCGCTACGTTGTCAATCCCGGACTAGGGAGGGCGGCGAGCAAACCCGTTGCCACACTCCCGCTCAGGAGGACGACGAGCCGCCTCACCATCGTGCTCTGGTGAAGCAGGACTCCGACTCCGACTGAGCGCAGACGTCACTGGAGCCAGGCCTCAGGAGCCGCGGTGGTCGCAGGGCCGCTTTTGCTTTTTTTCCTTTCTCCATGCATCAAGAAATTTAGAAGGCCCTGCTGGGGCATGTAATGGACCATGGCGCCTGCGCCGTTATGTTAACGTTTTTATTTTGTATCTTAGCATTCGTATTGCTACCAATCAACAGGTTCTTGTCGATCATGATTAGGATAACTTAGCTTGGTCTGCTTGTGGTAGACTCCTGCACCACGAGCGCGTGCTCCTCCAGAGCTTGGATCCCTTGCGTGTCTCTCGTCCTAGAGAGAACTTGCCGGGGATTTTCTTCTCAAGGATCCGAAGGTTCTCAGGCCTCAGGAGGCGCCCAGTGGCTGCGACGTCTCTATCGGGCCATGAGGATATGGGGCCTCTTGAGATGCCTCACAGGGCGCCACGCCCCACGTGAGCCCTCGAGCGAGGACCGATCGTCACTGGTACACCGGGTCACGATGCCCGACGAGGCCAGGAGATGAGGACTCTGGAGGGCGCACATGCCCGTTGGCTCGTTTAAGAGCGTCGCGCGAGGCTTATGACGCCAAAGTAGGATGCCAGGGCATTGGCGAGGTGTGTTCGTGGGCGGACCCAAGTGTACACACTGTGCCCAGCCCCCGCTCGCGAGATGCGTGGAGAGGAGTGACGGGCAACTGCAAGACTCAAAAGAGCAAACGCTGCAAGGAGAAAAATTCTCATCCCTTTCAAATAAAGATGCGAGAACTTCGAATTTCATTCCAAGAAGTGGCAAATTGGCTACAAAAGCAAGCCAAAGAATAGCCGCATCCGGCGCCTGCACTATTCTTCTAGTCTTCCCGCCAGCGCGGAGCATGGGGCTTCCACTAGGCGTGGGCATAGTTGTTGAAAGACCGTGTCGTCCGCCAGCGCGGAGCATGGGGCTTCCACTTGGACGTGGGTGGGAGCCCCTGTGAGGCCCCAGGGTGGCGCTCAGGAGACTCCGGGGCATGTACAGCCCCACTCATTATTACGTGAGAGTGTCAGGGGTAGAACTTCCAAAGGTGCTGGATGTTCCAGGCATTCTGGATCTGTTGGTGGAAACGACACCTATGGGATCGCGTGTATGCCTTTATGGTTCGGCAGGGATGAGGAACGCGCAAAGAGCAGATCTAACGATCAACACGATGGATTTTTACCCAGGTTCGGGCCGCTGAGAAGCGTAAAACCCTAGTCTTGCTTAATTGTGTTTATCTTTTGTTCTTCTACTCTTGGACTAGCTACTATGCGTGTCCAGTCCAAAAAGTCTGAATCCTTCCACAGTACGCCTCGGGCCTCCTTTTATATGTCAAAGGGGTCGCCACAGTGGCACACAGGAGGTGGAAAGTATCTACAGTGTACAAGTTTATCGCCTGACATCATAGGACAAACGCATTTAATGCGCTGCCTACGTGCCCTCTTGCTTTATTGGGGACGGCAACAAAGCCCGTCCCATCTGTCGCCGCCTCGCCTTGCTTCGACGCGCGTCCATGCTGATGAGGCATGCAGCGCCATGCTGGCTAGCTGGCTGCTGTGCTGGTGCGGTGACAGGGCCTTCACGAAGATCTGCCTACCACCACGCAGGTACTTGGCTAGTTGGCTTAGAAGTTGCATGCTGCCACGCAGGTGCTCGCCTAGTTGGCGGGCTGGTCGTCGCATCGGAACGGCCGTGGGGCAGCGAAACGATGGCAGGTGCGGGCCTGGCCGTGGCCCCATTGATGCTCCTGGCAAGGGTCTTGCCGGGGTCTCGCCTCCGTCCCAGGCAAGGATCTTGCCGGGGGTCTTGTGGCCGTCCCTGGCAAGGATCTTGCCGGGGGTCTTGTGGCCGTCCCCGGTAAGTATCTTGCCCGGGGTCTTCATCTTATGGTCCTTATCTAGACTTCGCAGGCCTTTGGTCTTCACAAAGATCAGCATGCCACCACGCAGGCGCCCCTGAGTCTTGGTTTCGGCATTGTCGATGGTGTCAGAACTCTCAGGCTCATGGGTGGTGGCCTTGCTAGTGTGGGGCAGGCCGTCCCTGCAAGGCTCTTGCCGGGCCTATGTAGGCCCCCCCGGCAAGAGTGTTCCCCTGGGGGGGGAGAAGTCCATCCTGCCCCTTCGCTTTTCATGCCTCTGGCTTGAGTGCTGCCTTGGCAGTCTCGTACCTTTCCTTCCTCTGCCCCGCCAAGCATGGCCGCAGGTGTGTCTACGACTGCCCGTGCACAAGTAAAGGGGTACAAAAAGGCCCCTACTTTTGTACACCGACAGGAGCCCCCAGGCCTGGGCCACACATAAGCGCGAAGCGTTGTTGGGCCAGGCCCAGAACTGTGCGCGGGCACGTGTGGCAGAGTTTTAACCACGGTAACTTCTTCGCCAGTTGCGCTTCCCCACGATCGTCATTGAGTGCGTGACGTGGGGGTCATGCGTGGAACGGTCGCAGCACGCCTGTGTCACCTCGCGGTGAACAGTAAAGAGGCGGCCCGCACCTTCCCCATAAAAAAGAGGAAGCCGCAGGGGCGCTGCTCATTTACCCTCCGCGCATTTTCCAATCATGGAACCGCCATTCCCCTCTTCTTCTTCGAGCGCAAATCGGAGCTTTGGCCTCTACTCGCCGCCGCCGCGCCCCTATTGCCCTTGACCCCACGCCCCTTCCCAGCCGCCATGGCGCCCAAGGCAAGCAAGGGCAAGGGAGCGGCCAAGGATGCCGGGGAGAAGGAGGTGCCGGAGAGCGAGTTGGCGAAGCTGCGGATGCGGTACACCCTCTTTACCTCGACTGTCAACGCACTCACGCTCAGGGAGAAGTTCAGGTGCCTGTGGGGGAGGGAGACGGTGGGGCATCCTACCACACGCATCGTCCCTGCCTCCTTCGCCAAGCCCGGTCCAAATCGATATCCTTTCTTTATCGACTACTTCTCATGTGGGCTCTGCCCCCCTTTCTCAGATTTCTTCAATGACATCATGCACACCTACGGCTTTCGCCTTCTGGACCTTACGCCGAACGCCGTGGCGTGTATGGCCTTCTTTGCTCACCTTTTTGAGGGCTTCGTCGGAGTGCACCCCAGCACGGCGCTCTTCCCCCATTACTTCGCCACTCGCATCCAGCCAGGGGGGGCCATCTCTGGCTGCATCACTTGGATCCCGAGGCCCCAGAGTAGGGGCGCATACCCAGAGGGTGCCCAGAAGGAGAAGTGGGATGAGTGGAGGGGCCGGTGGTGCTGGATTGAGGAGACAGATCCGCAGGAGTTCTGCCGGGTCCGTCGGAGGCCGCCGGTCCGTAGCAAGGACTGGGGCGAGCTTGACGGCAACGACGGGAAACTCACGGTTGCCACCACCAGGATCCATCGCCTCACCTCGGCCGGGCTCACTCTTGAGATGATCGCGGCCGACTTTATCCGCCGCCGGATTGCCCCATTACACAATAAGGGGAGGCCGGCCTGGGACTTCAGGAATGCGGCCGACATCATGAGGCTCCTCCCCGGCCTGAATCACAACTTCACGGTGCTGCAGCATGCTCATCTTTGTCAGAGGCTTTTCCAGCTCAAGGTTGACGAGGTCAGCAGGGTCGAAAGGACCGGCAAGGCCGAGCAGCCCGACAAGGCCGAGAAGACCGGCAAGGCTGCCAAGGCCGGCAAGCCTGCCAATCTGTTCGGGTTGCCAGTGAGGGTGGTCCGGTTGAGCAACAACTCTTGCCTGACCACCATTATCGCCATGATGCCGGTTTTCAATGTGCACTGCCTCGATCCGACCTGGGTTGAGCCAAAAGCAGAGCTGGTGCAGACATTCTTCGACAACTTGTCGAAGAGGTATGTTCGTGACGAGCCACAGCTCATCCGCTCCACCACGCAGGATGAGTTGGCGTACATTGCCGCCAAGGCGGAGGAGGCAGCACTTGCCGAGGAGGCCGGCAGCCTCGGCACTGTGGAAGACAAGGCCGACGTGGCCGTAGAAGAGAAAGAGTTTGCCGAGTGGACGAGGTCTACCGGGGAGGCTAGTGGTGCCGGTGCTGAGGTTCCCCTTGTTGAGGAAGCGGTCGAGGAATAGGCCGAAGAGGAAACCGATGCGGATGACTCCTTGGCCCCAGGGAAGAGACGCATCCTACGGCGGGCTGGCTCCGGCGAGCCAGTCAGGCCCGGCAAGGCCGTGCAGCGGCAACCGGCCCAGGCGCAGCCCGTGCGCTAGACGAGGCGTACGATCGCAGGAGCGGAAGCGGCGGCAGCGAAGAGGGCTGCGGCTGCTGCGTCCTCCTCATCCAAGCGGCCTAGGACACCATCCCCTTTGTCTCCCCCCGCGGACGCTGCCCCGGAGGCCGATTTCGATCTTGTGTCCTTTAGCCCGAAGAGGAAGAGGAGGCCAGAGGAGGAGGAGGATGAGTAAGCACCTTGCCCCTCATCATCTCCTTATCCTCCGCCTGCGCTATCTTTCCCTGACTTGATCTTATCTTCGCAGTGACATGGAGACGCTGGCCCAGAGGGCGGTGAAGAGAGCCAAGGCTTCAACAGCTGACGAGCCCTTGGCGAGCGCTCCGCGCACGTCGGCGTTGGTGGTGATCAGCCCAGATTCCAGTCCTCAGCGCTGCCTCCGCTCCAGCCCCCAGCGTAAGTCCGTTATTCACTCCCCATCGACGGGCGTTGGGGTGTGTATCCTTGGTGCTGACCTTGCCGGGTTCGCAGGAGGAGAATGGCAACAGGAGGAGCCGCTGGGGGCCGCTCCTGACATGCCGCCCCCGTCAACCACGCCACCTAGAGAGGTGTCACCGGCAAGGGCGTCTACCACCGAGGCCACACGCATGGAGGAAGAGGGGGCGAGCATGGGCACTAGTGGCTCCGTCCCGGCAACGAATGTTGGCGGGGAAGGAACCACTTCTCCTCAGCTCGACACGAGTAAGCTGCCTGCCTCCCGTCCCTTGCTATCTCTGCCATGCGATCTTCTTTCTTCTCTTTGTTCTGAATTTTGGTTTTGGCCTTGCTTCATTCTCCTTTCTGGTTTCCAGACCCTCCCTCGATGGACCAGGTGGATGTCGATGCTATCATTGAGGAGGTTGCCAAGGACGCCGAAGCTGAGGCCACAAAGATCGCTGCTGAGGAGGCCGCCAAGGAGCCTGCCGGGGAGCCCGGCAAGGCTGTTGCCGAGGAAGCCGCCAAGGGGCCTGCCGGGGAGGCCGGCAAGGCTGCTGCCGAGGAGATCGCCAAGGAGCCCGCCGGGGAGGGGGCGGCTGATGACCAACCTTCCTCCCTCACAGCCCCTGCCCCGAGCAAGTACTTGAAAGTGGGCGATGATCTGTTCGTCCATCTCCCAGGGACGACAAGCACTAGAGCGCCAGCAAAAGGGGACGTTTTTTGACAATGAGGCCCTCGCCGCCGCCGGGCTCTAGGTTGTCGATGAACCGAGCGCCAGCAGCGGTGGTTCCCAAGATTAGCAGCTCCACCGGGCCATTATTGCCAATTTCCAGAAGCTTCAGGCGCTCCACCATGCCCGCCAGGATAAGCTGAACTCCAGGATGGCGGCCGTGGACAAGGCAGAAGCAGACTTTCAGGAGCACGTCGCTCAGATGCAAGTCTGGTTCGCCGAGGCCCGGCAGGACCTGAGGGCCACCCAGGATCAGCTGGATGAGCGCCAGCGAGAGCTCCTCCTGAAACAGGCTGACATCAAGAAAGCCCAAGAGGTGGCGAAGGAACAGGCCGCCAAGGACGAAGCTGACCAGAGGCAGCGCCAACCCCTGTTGGACACCCAAGAGGAAGACCTCGTTGCTCGTGAACAGGCGCTTGCCGCCACGCTCCACGGCAAGGACGAGGAGATCGAGAAGCTCGTCGCGCAGTGGACCCAGGAGCTGGAGCAGAAGCACAAAGATGCACTTGATGCCCTGGCCCTGGACCAAGCCGGCAAGGTGGAGAAGCTGGAGCTGGAGCGGGAGGAGCTAAGAAAGGAGATCTCAAAGCTGACGAAGGACAGGGACATGACTACCCACACTCTGGCGGATTTGCGTGCCGCCATCTCCGACAAGACCAAGCTGCTCTCCGAGGCCAATGATTCCATCGATGATCTGAAGCTGAAGCTGGACACCTTGGAAGGGATGCTTTCGGAGGCCAGGGCCAGTGAGGAGACCCTGAACAAGGCCCTTGAGGACAAGAGGCAGGTGCTGCAGAGTGCCACCGCTGCCTACAATGACTATGTGGACAGCACGGGGCTCTGGACCAGTCGCCTCATCGACGTTGCAGAGAGGCTCACCACGCAGCTAGCCGTCATGGGCATGTCGGACTTCAGGTACTCCCAGGAGGCGAGCATAAGCCCCAGTGCCAGGGTGACCTTCTTCTTCGAGCGCGTCCTCGATGCCCTAGAGCAGCTACGCTCCAGTCGAGCAACTTATCTGGCCAATGAGGCTTGGAAGCTTTGCCAGGGCGCCCTGGCCAAGGTGCTCACCAAGGTGGCGTTCTGGAACCCCAGCGTTGACTTCGCCAATGCGCTTGAGAGTTTGCCAGAGGATGCGGACCTCAAGGCACTCGAAAAGCGTATCGAGCCCATCATCAGCTGCGTTGACGGAGTCAAGAAGTTGGAAGGCCAGCGCCGGGACTAGCCACCTCGCTTCTCATTGCCGCTGCGAGTTCATGCCCAAGACAATTTTATCTTAAGTTAGAACCGCGGCAAACACTGATGTAGTATAACTTTGCAGTATTTTGAAATAGTGCATGCTATCTTCCTGTTTGATCTTTCTTTGTATGTACACACCCTACACTTAGTTGGATCGGTTTGCAGGTGCGTAAACCCGTGTCGCGGTGCTTTCAGGAACGGATCCCTAGTAGCCTGCTGGGGGCGCTTGCTGCCGGGCAAGCCACCTTGCCATTCTTGGCGCAGCCGCTTGGACTATTGAGCGGACTCGAAACAGAACAAGGGTGTTGCCAATAACGGAAGGGTTCCTTTGTGCACAGGTTTTCCATACAAGCAACAAAATCTTTCGAGGAAGATAACCCTATAAAAAGGAAATTGCTCAAAGTTTTGCGTGACTTAGCTTTTCATCGCCACACAGATCATTGTTGCGACTGCAGATGACGCTGCTCGCCTGGCCGCTAGCACCAGAGTGATGGGGATGATTTTGACCTCCTCCGCCGCCAGCGTCTGCCCTGTCGCTCGTCCGCGCCGGCGCGGACGGTCCGGCTCCAGAGGAGGTGACCGCTGGGGCCGCCTTCTTCTTCGGAGCCACGGTGATCCAGGAAAATAACGTGCTGACTACTAGATCAGGTTTGCACAACCTAACACACCCCCTACCTGGTGCGCCAAAGATGTCAGTGGAAACGACACCTATGGGATCACGTGGATCCATTTACGGTTCGGCAGGGATGAGGAGTGCGCAAAGAGCAGATCTAATGGTCAACACGATGGATTTTTACCCAGGTTCAGGCCGCTGAGAAGCGTAAAACCCTAGTCCTGCTTGTCTGTGTTTATCTTGTGTTCTTCTGCTCTTGGACGAGCTACTATGCGTGTCTAGTCCAAAAAGTCTGAATCCTTCCATAGTATGCCTCGGGCCTCCTTCTATATGTCAAAGGGATCGCCACAGTGGCACACAGGAGGTGGAAAGTATCTACAGTGTACAAGTTTATCGCCTGACATCATAGGACAAACGCATTTAATGCACTGCCTACATGCCCTCTTGCTTTATCGGGGATGGCAACAGAGCCCGTCCCGTCCGTCGCTGCCTCCCCTTGCTTCGACGCGCGTCCAAGCTGACGAGGCATGCAGCGCCATGCTGGCTGGCTGCTATGCTGGTGCGGTGGCAGGGCCTTCACGAAGATCTGCCTGCCACCACGCAGGTGCTTGGCTAGTTGGCTTAGAAGCTGCATGCTGCCACGTAGGTGCTTGCCTAGTTGGCGGGCTGGTCGTCGCATCGGAACGGCTGTGGGGCAGCGAAACGTTGGCAGGTGCGGGCCTGGCCGCGGCACCACTGATGCTCCCGGCAAGGGTCTTGCTGGGGTCTCGCCTCCGTCCCCGGCAAGGATCTTGCCGGGGATCTTGTGGCCATCCCCGGCAAGGATCTTGCCGGGGGTCTTGTGGCCATCCCCGGCAAGGATCTTGCCGGGGGTCTTCGTCTTCTGGTCCTTATCTAGACTTTGCAGGCCTTTGGTCTTCACAAAGATCTGCATGCCACCAAGCAGGCGCCCCTGAGTCTTGGTTTCGGCGTTGTCGATGGTGTCAGAACTCTCAGGCTCATGGGTAGCGGCCTTGCTAGTGTGGGGCAGGCCGTCCCGGCAAGGCTCTTGCCGGGGCTATGTAGGCCCCCCCGACAATAGTGTTCCCCCGGGGGGGAGAAGTCCATCCTGCCCCTTCGCTCTTCATGCCTCTGGCTTGAGTGCTGCCTTGGTAGTCTCGTACCTTTCCTTCCTCTGCGCCGCCGAGCATGGCCACAGGTGTGGCTACGACTGCTCGTGCACAAGTAAAGGGGTACAAAAAGGCCCCTACTTTTGTACACCGACAAGATCGGGACCCCGTCCTATGTCTCCAGGCGCGCGGCGCCAGGCCTGGGGACACGGGCGATCCTGAACAGCACACCCACATAGGCGAGAGCCTGTGAAGCCCCTCCCTAGAGAGCACCCGCCTAAGGACGAGGTCACCCACCTCGAGGGTCCTGGAGCGGACGTTGCGGCAGTGATACCGCCCCAACGCCTGCTGGTACCTCACGGCACGGAGCGAGGCTTGGCGGCGGCCCTCCTCCCCGAGCATGAGATATGTCCCCCATGAGGCGTCCTAGCGTGCCTCGTGAAATGCCAGGGCCCGCGGGGAGCAATGTTTGACCTCGTGTGGGAGGAGAGCCTCAGCACCGTAGACGAGGAAGAACAGCGTCTCGCTGGTGGGCTTAGTCACCGTGGTGTGGATGGACCACAACACGGACTGAAGCTCACCGAGCCAACCCCTGCCGCAGGCATCAAGCTTATTCTAGAAGCTCCTTGTCTTGAGGCCCCTCAGGACCTCCGTGTTGGTGCGTTTGGCCTGGCTATTGCTCTGTGGGTGTGCCACTAAAGCGTAACATATCTGCGTTCCAAGGTTAGCGCAATATGTCCTGAAGAGATTGCTTGTGAACTGAGAGCCATTGTCAGTGATCATACGGTTGGTGACCCCAAAACGGCTCACGAAGCCCTTGATGAACTTGACGGCTGAGCCAGCAGGAATGGTGCGCATAGGCTCCACCTCTGCCCACTTGGTGAATTTCTCGATGGCGACATAGAGGTAGCGATACCCCCCGGCTGCTCGGGGAAACGGGCCCAGGATGTCCAGCCCCTAGGCCGCGAATGGCCATGAGAGCGGGATGGTTTGGAGGCCTTGAGTGGGCTGGTGGATTTGTTTGGCGTGGAATTGGCAGGCCTCACAGGATCGCACCAGCTCGGTGGCATCGTTGAGCGTAGTGGGCCAGTAGAACCCGCTGCGGAATACCTTGCCCACGAGGGTGAGTGATGAAGAATGGTGCCCGCAATCCCCGCCATGGATGCCAGCCAGCAATTTGCGCCCTTGCTCCTTGGATATGCATCGCAGTGAGACGTCGTTGGGGCGCCTTCGGTAGAGCTCGCCGTCCTGCAAGCAATAAGCGGTGGCCTGACGGGCCACACGTTCCACGTCTTCCTCCTTCTCCGGCAGGGTACCGCGGAGCAGGTACGCCTTGAAGTTTTCGGTCCAGCAACCCTCCTGAGATTCCAGTACCAGGAGCAAGCGGGCTCCTGAGGTCGGCCTGCAGGCCGGGGCACCAGAGGAGGGGGCCTGGGGTGGCTCCTCCCGTAGCAATGTCGGGCCTGCAGCGGGGGGGCGGGGCTGCCGACGGTTTGAAGAGCCTTTCCTCGAAGACGCCAGGACTCTGGGGCTCACGTCGGGATGCCCTCTTGGCGATGTTGTCCTCCTCATTGTTCGTGCCACATGGGATCTATTGCAATTCCAAGCCCAAGAAGCATTTTTCAATTTTGCGTACCTTTTCAAGGTAAGCCTCCATGTGCTCGTCCCTAGGCTTGTATTCCTTGTTGGAGAAGTTGACGAGGAGGTGAGAGTCGCCCTTGATAGTGAGACGCTTGACCCCTAGGGCCGCCGTGGCCCTGAGGCCAGCGATCAGGCACTCGTATTCCACGATGTTGTTGGAGACCTTCTCGCCATGCTGAAAGCAGAGCTGCACAGCATTGCATAGCTTATCCTGGGTTGGCGAGATGAGTACGGCTCCAGCCCCCGCGCCCTGCCGCGCAAATGCACCGTTGAAGTACATGACCCAGCCATCGGGCGCCCTGTCGCCAGGAGCGAGGGACTGATCTTCGCCCATCCCTCGGTCAGGGGCATCTGTCCATTCCTCCACGAAGTCAGCGAGGGCCGCGCCCTTGATGACCCTGGTGGTGCTGAACTCTAGCTGGAACGCTTGCAGCTCAATGTTCCACTCAGCAACCCTCCCCGCGGCATTGGGGCTATGGAGCACCTTCTCCAGGGGGTACGCGGAGATGACCTTGATGGGGTGGCCTTGGAAATAGTGGTGCCGTTTCCTGGAGGCGACGAGGAGCACGAGCAGGAGCTTCTACAGCATGGGGTAGCGCGCGCACGCGTCACGCAGCACCGTGTTGATGAAGTACATCGGTTGCTCGACGAGGGAAGAGGCGTCGTCGATGTCCCGCGCTGCTTGGGATGAGGGGGCCTCGGGAGCCTTGCATTCCGATAGAGTAGTTGAGGCCTCAGGAGCGCTATCCTGAGGTGGCGATGGCGCGACTGTACGCAGGGCGCTATGCTGTGCACCCGCACCTGCGCGCTCCTCCCTGATCGCCACGAGCGCTGTGCTAGCCGAGTGGGGCGTGGCTGCCAGGTAAAGCACCAAGGGCGCAAGAGGGTGAGGTGCCACCCTCAATGGCGGGCTCCAGAGGTACCTCTTGAGCTCTTGGAAAGCCGCCTCAGCCTCTGGGGTCCACTCGAAGGGGCCCTTCTTTTTCATCTGCTTGAAAAATGGGATGGCTCGCTCGCCAATCTTGGAGATGAAGCGCCCCAGTGAGGTTCTGCATCTCCTTGAGGGTCTATGGCAGGCTCATCGTTTCTATTGCCTTGACCTTCTCGGGGTTTGCCTCGATTCCTCTGTGCGATACCAGGAAACCCAGCAACTTGCCAGACGGGACACCGAACACGCACTTCTCTGGGTTGAGCCGCAGATTTACCTTGCGCAGGTTGGCGAACGTTTCTTCCAGGTCTTCGACAAGGGTCCTTGCCTCCTGCAACTTGACCACTATGTTATCGACGTACGCCTCGGCGTTCCTCCCGAGCTGCCAGACCAGAGCGATGTGCATCAATCGCTGGAAGGTCGCGCCGGTATTCCGCAGCCCAAAGGGCATGCAAATGTAGCGGTACACCCTGCACGGGGAAAGGAAGGTTGTCTTCTCGACGTCCTGCACCACCATCTTTATCTGGTGGTAGCCTGAGAAGGCGTCTAGGAAGCACAGCAGGTCGCACTCGGTGGTGGAGTCAATGATCTGATCGATGCGCGGAAGAGGGAACGGGTCCTGAGGGCACGCCTTGTTGAGGCTGGTAAAGTCGACGCACATGCGCTCCTTCCCGCCCTTCTTGGGGACGATGACCGGGTTGGCCAGCCAATCCGTGTGCCGCACTTCCCGAATGACGCTAGCTTCTTGCAGCTTGCGGACATCCTGGAGGATGAACGATTGCTTCTCTTGGGCTTGCCGCCACGCCTTCTGCTTCCCCGGGCGTGCACTGGTTCGATCACATCCCGTGGGACGGCGACCAAGTTCGTCGCCTCCCATGCAAACACATCCTTGTTCGCACGGAGGAAGCCAACCAGCGACTCTTCCTGATCCAGGGGGAGGCCGGCGCCGATGGTGAAGGTGGGGCCTGAACCTCCATCGTTGACGGACACCTGCTTCATCTCGGCTCGGTCTTGGGAGAAGAATTGTTTCTTCTTTGCGGGCGCAGCCTCTGGGAACTCTGGAGCATCCCCAGCGCCTGGCCGCGTGGCTGCCGCGGCCTTGAAAGCGAGCTTGAGGGCCAGGAGTGCATCTTTGGTGTCCCCCACCACGGTGATGATGCAGCTGCTTCCAGGATTCTTGACGACGTTGTAGCCGAGGTGCGTCGCCGCCATGAACTTGGCAAGGGCTGGATACCCGAGGATGGTGTTGTACGGGCGGCCGATGTGGGCGATGTCGAAGTCGATGAGCTCTGTGCGGTAGTTGTAGCGCGTGCCGAAAGAGACTGGGAGGCGTATCTGCCCCAAGGGGGTGGTGGAACCGTTGACCACCCCCGAGAAAGGCTTGGTGGGCGCGAGCTAGTCGTAGGGCACTTGAAGCAGGTCAAAGGCTTCCATGGAGAGTACGTTGAGGCCAGCTCCGCCGTCGAGGAGGGCCCTGGTGACCGCGACATTGCGGATGGTTGGCGTGCATAGCATGGGGAGCGCGCCGGCACCGACCGTGGTCCTGGGGGATCCCTGGAATCGAAGGTGATGTTGGTCTCAGGTGCTGCGCGGCCTGGACGAGCCCCTTGCCGCGGCCGAGCAGCTCCCACCCGACGGAGGAGCTGCTTGACGTGGCGGCCCAAGTCTGGCACCTGCGAGCCGCCGAGGATGGACGCAACAGCGTGGGGCGCTAGCGCCGCAAAGCGCACAATGAACAGGCCGTGCAGCTCCTCCCAGGAGGCTAACGAAGACTCCGGCAGGCTGAGCATCCAGGCGCCCGACACGCCTATGAGGGCCATAGGGAGCCAGTTCGCCATGACCTTGTCATCGCCGCCCGCCGCCCAGATGGCCTGCGCGTACAACCGGAGGAACTCCTCGGGGTCCGCCGTGATGTCGTACCACGGTGGCAACGCCAGCCTGAACTTCTGTGGCCATTGCACCTGCCGCAGGCCGGGGGTAAAGGCCCGGTGGCCCGCAACGCCTCTGCAAGCGCCCGGCGGCCCGATGGGTGGGACGGCGTCGGCCATGATAACCACGAAGCATGGGTGGTGAAGAGGTAGAGCTCCGACACGCCCGTACCTAGCGTGTTAAAGGTTGGATTAAGGGCTCCGCAGACCCAAGAAGGTTCGAACTCTGGGACGTGTGCGAAGAACTCAACCTCTCAAGCCTGCCAACTCATCGCCCCCCAGCCTTGCCTAGCCGGACTCGCGTGAGCAAGGAAGAAGATGAACATGGTAGTTTACCTAGGTCGGGCCACCTTGCGGTGTAATACCCTACTCCCGCTTTGTGGTGGATTGGCCTCACGAGGGGCTGAGGATGAACAACCTCGCGAGGGCTCGGGGGTGAGAGTGAGTCTACCCCTTCTTTGGTGGTGGCTAACGTATAATTAATGTGGCCTCAGTACTCTTCCCCCAAAACGTACGCCGGAAGGGATCCCACAGTGGCCAATTTTGAATGGGGACAAGTACTACATCTTATCCTGACGAAAGGTGGTCTTCGCTTGCAAAGCTTCTGGTCGTGACGCAGCGGTGGGCTCGGTGATGACCTTCGTTTTGCCGAACCTGTGGTCTTGGTCTTGTAGCACTGGAATGGAAACCTTTGGGAGATTCCTCGGGAACCCGCGCCTGTCCTTGCTTCCTTAGCACCAAAGAGGAAACTGCCTCCTCTGCCCGCCGGCGCCCGCCTGGCCATGGTCGTCATGGCTTGCGTCATCGCAGCCTCATGATGCTATTTACCTACAGAGAAATCTCTGCTCCTCGGGAGGCCGCCCCCTCCAGAGGTCTTGGTGTTGTCCGCCTCGCGAGGCCAGGGGCCTTCGTGAGGGTCTTCTCTTGGCGGTCTTGCAGATGGGCCATACCAGGCCGTCGAAGGGGCCACGCTGTCGGGCCGTAGGCAGACAAGTCTAGGTACCCTGTTTCCCAGAATGCCGACAGTAATGGCTCACGTCATCGTAGCCTCGTGAGGCTGGGTACCTACATAGAAATCTCTGCTCCTCGGGAGGCAGCCTGGGGAGGCCACTCCTTTGGAGGTCTTGGTGCTGTCTGCCTTGCGAGGCCAGGGGACCTCGTGAGGGTCTTATCTTGGAGTTGTTGTAGCTGGGCCATACAGGGACGTCGAGGGAGCCACGCCATGGGCCGCAGGCAGGCAGGTCTGGGTACCCCCGATCCCAGAACGCCGATAGTAGCCCCCGGGCCCAAGGCGCGCTCGGGCTAGCTTCGAGGCGAAGCCAAAGAGAGAGGGTGGAGCGCCGCGAGCCCCAATCGTGTGCGGGCCAGGCTTGACGTGTGGTGCTCGGTGGGACGCGGAGAGCTCCGCTTCCCCACGTCGCCTCGGAAACACTCCGAATTGACAGCAGCCTGGCGCATGCAGCACGGCCATCATCACTCGGAACGTGGAAGGGCGCCGGTTAGCCTTCTTTCGCCTATAAAAGGGGGAGGAGGGCGGAGCACGCTAGCCCATCTTCATCTTCTTGCTTCTGCATTCCGCACTCTTGTAGCAGTATCCATGGCGCCGGTGAGGAGGTTCTCTGCCGCCGAGAAGGGGAAGGCTCCACGGGATGAACCGGTGCCACTCCCGCCGAAAAGGGGCCACGGCCGCCCTCGCAAGGCCACTGCAATGCCCACAGCTACCCTTCCCAGACATGAGCGCGCCCCGCCGGGGGTCCATGTCAACTCAAGCATTCGCGCACAGGGTCCTTCCCCCGGAGATGGCCACGGAAACTGTGGAGGATGAGGCCGAGGAGGGAGGCAGGCGGCAGCCGTCAGACCACCTCACCCACAGGCCCATGCTGATGGCACAGCCCATGAGTTTATGGTGTGGGTGAAGATGCCACCGCGCACCTAGATCTGACTCCCACATGCTTTGGCAGAGGAGTTTGTGGTGTGGCTACAGCACGACGGCTGCTGCAACCAGCCCTCATAGGTGGAGGTCGAGGCCACCTTCTCCGGTGATGTCTTCATCACCCGGGGATGGGGAACGGTCACCTGCGCCTGCAGCTCGGAGGGGAGGCACGCTCTCCACTTTAAGTATGACGGGGCGTCGATGCTCTTCTTCATGGTCTTTGGAGAAGACGGTGAACGCCTGGAGTGCTGCCCCAGGGGCAGCAACATCAGCGATGAAGCCCTCCGCGGTGAACTTGCCCTTGTCCGCCGCACCTCCAATAGCAACGGTGCCTCCTCCGGGTCAAGCTCGAGCAACGACGACTACGATGAGTCACCGCACCACCGTGCCCGGGTCTAGGAGGGGGATGACGCCGAGTAGACACCATGTTGCTAGAGCTGGCGCCTCCTGAGCTACGGCCCTCGGAAGGCCTTTTCTTTTGTTCTCTTCCCCGCATCAAAACCATGAGTAGCCCCGTGGGCATGTAAGAACCTTGGCGCTTGTGCCTTTATATTACTATTTCCAGTCCATGTGCTTGGTTACGCTCACGTTTCTCGCTTGGGCACCAGTCCCCTTTTTTTTGTCTTGTGATAGCGTGTTGCTCTGCGTCGACAGGACCCTGTCCCCAGGCGAGCTTCAGCCGTCGCTAGTATGCCAGGTCGCGATGCCATGAGCAAGGCCAGGAGGTGAGCGACCCGAGGTCCAGTAAGAGCTCCTGATGCGCGATGCTCAGGAGGTCCCCTTTGGCACGCAAGCGGCTATCGAAAGATTAAAGAGGGGGGGTCCCTTGACTGAGCGAGGTCGCAAAAGAATAAAATGTTAGTGGTGAGGCTCATGCTGGCGCTTGTAGGATAACTTAGCTTGGCGAGGTTGCGGTCCGCGGTGGTTCCTTCGTCGCGAGGTGTCGTGGGAAACCACGGCCACCTATGGGGTGAAGGGCCCCTTTTGGTTTGGTAGGGGGACTGAGCGCGTTGGACAAAGAGCGGAGGAGTGCAGCGCGGCGCGGCAGAGATCACACGGGCAGTTTTTACCCAGCTTCGGGCCGCCGCGAGGCATAAAACCCTACTCCTGCTTTGGTGGATTGATGGTGGAAACGCAGCGCTCTTGCCCGGCAGGGGTTCCTCGGGGCGAGAGCAGCTACGCGCGTATGAGTGTACAGGGGACCGAATCCTTTCTATGGTTGCCATGGGCCTCTTTTTATAGATCAAAGGGGTCACCACAGTGACAAATCAGTCATTGTGTACTGATTAGATAGCGAACAATGCTATCATATCTACTCTGCAGACAGAGCAGTACGCATTAAATGCGTCGCTTAGTGTCACATCATGCCTACCCGGCACGCCTTGCCAGGCTATTTGGCCACCTTCTCTCTTGTCTGCATGACACGTTGTTGGACGGGTGTCATTTGGAGGCGATTCCTGTAGGAAATGGCTGCCATGTGGCAAAAGGCAGCCACTTAGTCATCTTGGGGCTTGACACCACACGGATCGATGACTTGCGTCGCTGCGAGGTGGTGCGGTGAAGCCCTGGCGGGGTTTATTGCCTTCGTAGGACCCGGCAGGCCTGCCCGGGCGGTCTTGAGGTTCGCTTCCGAGGCAACATTGACCTGGCCAGGCCCTCCTGCCCGGCAAGGGAGGTTTTCCCTTAGCGGTGTCTTGCTTCTTAGCTTGACTTGGTCTTCTCAACCTGCCCTTTGATTCCTCGAAGAGCCTTTTTCTCCATCTTGGCCTTGTCTTGGATGTTGCAATCTTGATCTTGGGCCTGTGCATGGTCTGGGCAACAGACCCAGGGTTTGTTGCACCGACAGGAGCCCCCGGGCCTGGCCTGAACGAGCTGCCGGGCATCGTCGGTGTAGGCCCTAACTTGTGCACAGGCGAGGGGGAAAAAGCTGCTTGCCCTTTGAGATCTTCTTTGCTTCTTCATTAATCTGGGCCTAGGTAAGTTTCCGGTTCTCCCACGCGTCGCGTAATGCCGACCGCAGTGATGGAGATAATGGGCCACGATGTGTGGAGTTACCCACGTCCCTTGTTCACGGGGCGGTAACTGCCACCCCACTATCCCTCCCCACTCCAAGTGCTTCTGCCACGCGTATTGCATGCATCGCGCAAAGTTGGTGGCGGATGCGGGGGGTGCGGGAAAGAGTGCCATGGCAGAAACCCAGGGGTCGTGGATTGGTGCAGGGGGTCGGCCTGATTCTTCGAGCCGTTAATTGCGAGGAGGAGCCAGGCTTGCCGAGCGGGACGGCCACCTCCATGAAGGAAATCCAGCCCCCGACCACGCCCGCCTATAAAAAGGTGGAGTGGTGCGAGATGTACCTTCACACCTCCTTTGTTCTCCATTTCTGCAGTTGCCCACGTCTGTCATGGTGAGAGGTCGGGGGTCCGGTCCTCCCCAAGTGCCGATGAGAACTTCTGCTCGATCGCGTCTCCCTCCTCCCTCCGAAGATGCGGGGACGGAGCTCGCGATGAGGGGAGGTGGGAGAGGACGAGGTCGAGGCCGTCGTGGCGCACGGGGCCGAGGAGGACGGGGTGGCGCTCTGATTGCGCCCCCACCGGCCGCCCCTCCCCTGATGGAAGGCCACGTTGGAGACTAGCCTCTGGAGTTCTTTGTTAGGCTGTATAAGCCTCCACGTGGCTACCTCCGTCTCCCCACCCCATCCGCAAGGGCGATGGAGCTCGAACAGCCGCGTGCATTAAGACTGCACATGAGGGGCTGCGGGAATGGCAGCATACGAGTGGATGTGGATTTCCCCGCCCCTCATGTCATGTACTTCCGCCATGGCTGGAAGACCTTTGCCTGCTCCCATAGCTTGTCGGAAGGGCAAATCCTCCTCTTTAAGTTAATGGAGGCTGATTTCCTTTCCGTCAAGGTTTTCAGGAGCTCGGGTGCTCATTTAGGGTGCTGCGCGAAGAGCTTGACCGACGACGAAAGCTCCTCCTTGAGCGATAGCGACAAGGAGGACAGTGACGGCGATGACGACGGCATCGGTCGGGAGGGTGATGACTCTGACTCCGGCTGAGCACCAGCTGCACCGTCACCATCAGGCGGCGGCACCATCATTTGCACCTGCATCTCCTCCCCGGCAAGGTGATTTGCCGGGGAGTTGGATGCAGGGGTGGGGGTGGTGCTCCGGGCTCCTCCAGCAGCCTTCCAGCAGGACCCTGGCAGGCTTCCTCACGGGCTGCAGCTTCGTTCGCCCTGCCTCATCCTGCTGGCCCTGGTGGTGGCGGTTGGCGGGTCGTCTCCGCCGATCTCTTCACCATCGCCTTCGCCCGCACCCTCCCGCTCTTGCCAGGCTCCTCGTCAGGGGACCCAACAAGGTCAGGCTGGGCTTCCGCCCAGGTGCTCCTTTTTCCCTCTTCACCTCCTGCTCCAGTGCCTAGAAGGAGAGGGGCAAGAAAGGGCATCATGGGGCACTTATCTTTTTTCAATCTATAATATGTGGGCACTTGCCAAACTTTAGTTCAAATTATGTAATCTCTTTTATCCATGCTTGTGTTCTATAAGGTCTGTACTTGTTGATCAGCATATTAATGAAAAAGATAAACCTTGACGGGTACTTGTGCATGTAACATGTCCATGCAGAGGGAGAATGCCTCTATACACTCAAGTAAACAAGTTTTCCCCCGGTAGGCTTATCCTGCCGGTACCCTCAAGTTGCTGCCGCGGGGCTAGGCTGCCGGGCACAAATCATGAAGTGGGACCAGCCCCCCCCCCCAACTCTCTCGCCAAAGGCCACTACAACCTCCCAGACTGAAGCAACATTCGAGTCAAGGGACAGGAGGACCTAAGTTTTGAAATCGGCGAGGTTTTCCTATGCACAAGTTTTTACTTATGGAACACATATGGATAAGAGAGAGAACTTATCTGTTTGGGCTTGTCGGGGATCACAATGTAGGCTTGTCTTCTATTCTCCTTTTTTTGGGACTGAATCCAGGGTAGGAGCCTGCAGTTTGATGCAGATGAAAATGATGCCTCACGTGATCTTATCTACATGAACATGGAATGCTCATGATATGCTTATGCATGCATGCAATTTGTTGGGGGGCCCCCAGCGCTTCATTTATTTCTCTCTTGCTGAGGGTCTGCGCCTGGCTTTGTACAAGGAGTTACATGCAACAGAGGCAAGGCCTGTATAAAAGGGTGGCTGCCGGGCAGGGCCAGACAGCCACGCCTTACGGGTAGAACTTGCGAAGATGCTCAATGTTCCATGAGTTTTGTAACTGAATGCCATCTCCGGTCTCCAGACGGACTGCACCAAGTCTGGTGACTCGTACTACCCGGTAAGGGCCTTCCCACTTCGGCGTCAACTTGTTTGCACCCTTGTTGGACTGAACGCGCCTAAGGACAAGGTCGCCTTCCTCAAAACACCGGGCATGAACCCTACGGCTGTGATAGCGACTCAGGGCTTGCTCATAGCGTGCGGCACGCGTAGCAGCCCGGAGACAGTTCTCCTCGAGTGGCACAGCATCGTCATGCTGGTGCTGATCTTGCGCTACTTCATCGTAGGCAAGCACTCGAGGTGACCCGTAAATGAGTTCCGTGGGGATAACTGCTTCTGTCCCATAGACTAGGGAGAAGGGAGTCTGCCCGGTAGCTCGATTTGGTGTCATTCTGAGGGACCAAAGAACCACCGGCAGCTCATCAATCCACCGCCTGCCACACTTCTGCAGCCTATCGAATGTTCTCGTCTTGAGTCCTTACAACACTTTAGCTTTCGCCCGCTCAGCTTACCCATTGCTCCTTGGATGGGCCATAGAGGCAAACGAGATTTTGCTTCCGAGGGCATGAACATATTGTGTGAAGGTGCAACTCATGAACTGGGTGCCGTTATCAGTGATGATCCGGGTAGGAACTCCGAAACGGCACACCAATCCTTTCAAGAACTTGATAGCTGACTGAGCAGTCACCTTTCTCACGGGCTCTAGTTCTGGCCACTTTGTAAACTTGTCGATTGCAACAAAAAAGAATTCAAAGCCCCCGGCAGCACGGGGGAAAGGGCCGAGGATGTCTAGCCCCCAGACCGAAAACGGCCATGACAAAGGGATTGTCTGAAGAGCTCGGGCAGGCAGGTGGATATTCTTATAATGGAACTAGCAGGCTTCACACTTGGTGACAAGCTCGACCGCATCTTGGAGGGTTGTGGGCCAGTAGAATCCTTACCGGAAAGCTTTCCCAACCAACGCCCTTGATCCAATGTGGGAGCCACACATACCCTTGTGTATCTCTGCCAATAGTTCGTTTCCTCCTTCCCGGCAAATGCCCTTCCATTTCACACCATTGGGCCTCCTTCTATACAGCGTGTCATCAACGAACTGACACATACTAGCCCTCTGGGCTACTCTTCCAGCTTCTTCTAGCTCTCCGGGAAGTTCTCCAGTTTGGAGGAAATGGACTATGTGCCATGCCCAAGGCGGAGCCTATGGCTCGGCAACGAGGACTAACAGCACCTCCTCATTCGTGAGACTGCAATCCTCGACCGTGGGGACCGGTGGCCTGGTGGGAGGATGCAGCTCAGCGACCGAAGGGGAGTTGCACCCGACAAGATTTCTGCCGGGATCCTCCAAAGGTTCTACCGGGAGAGGCTTGCCGGAGTCCAGTTTCCTCCTCTTTCTGGCCATTGTTGCCGGGGATACGGAGGGTTGAGTCAGATGGAGAACAAAAGTTCCTGGTTCCACAGGGAGCTTCTGCGCAACGCAGTTCGACAGATGATTAGCGATGATGTTTCCCGCATGGGGTACATGCTCTGTTTGCAATCCGTCAAAGCGCTCCTCCAACTTTCTCACTTCCTCAACGTATGCCTCCATCAATGGACTTTGGTAAACATTGTTGACTTGTCTCAGCACGAGTTGTGAGTCTCCGTGGAAGATCAGCTTCTTGATTCCCAGTTCTCTTGCGACTCTGAGCCCGGCAAGGAGCCCTTCATACTCTGCTGTATTGTTGGTAGCCTCCTCCTAAGGAAAATGCATCTGGACGATGTACTTCAGGTACTCTCCGGTGGGAGCAATGAGAAGCATGCCAGCCCCTGCACCTTGCAGGGAGAAGGCACCATCGAAATACATGATCCATTCTTGAGGCGCTTCCTTGGTGGGGATAACATTCTCCAATACCTCTTCGTCAGGAGTTGGCGTCCATTCTGCAATAAACTCTGCCAATGCTCTGCTCTGAATGGTTGATGTGCTCTCAAACTTCAAACCAAAGCTGGATAACTCCAAAGCCCACTCCACTATCCTGCCGGCGGCCTCAGGGTTTCGGAGTATCCGTTGCAAAGGGAAACGGGTGACAACTATGATCTCGTGGGCTTGGAAGTACTGGCACAGTTTCCTTGAGGCCATAACAAGCCCAAAAATCAATTTCGGCACGCCGGAGTACCTGGATCTAGCCCCCTGCAACAGGGAGCTGACGAAGTATACTGGGCGCTGTATCACTTTCTTCTTTGCCATGACCAGAGAACTGCTTCCGCTGGTTTGCTCTTCTCCACCTTGATCTACATCTGATCTTGCCGGGGTGTGTTCACTTTCCTCCCGGAAAGGACACCAACTACATCTGCTGCTCCGTCCACTTCCCTCTGCGCCACCAGTGCTGCGCTAACCACCACAAGAATTGCTAACCACGTTGGATGCAACACTCCTCTAACCAGACTAGTTGCCTCAAGTTTCTTGATCTCCGTGGCAATAAACTGTTGCCGCTCGAAAGCTTGCTTCCGGACCTTCTGCTTAATGGGCCAGGCATGTGTGCAGACAGCAAGGTGGTGCTTGATTACCTCCTTGGGAACACCGGGGATGTTAGATGGTTGCCAGGCAAACATATCGACATTTGCCCGCAGGAAGGCAACGACCACGCTTTCCTATTTGTCATTGAGGGTGGCGCTAGTGAGAGTACAATTAGCGCCAGCCAGCCCTGCCGGGACCTTTTTCACAGTGGGTGCAGATGCCTTGGACCTCTTGCTATTGGAACTCTCCGGCGAGTCATCAACAGGCGCAGCATACCCCGAAGAGGTACACTTCCCGGATTCCTTACCGGCGTCCCTGTTAGCCTTCTTCTTTCCATCACTTTCCTGGCGGGGATTGCAGCTTCAGTGGCCTCTGCCGCGACTGCATCGCGGTACATCTTGTCCACACAAATAATTGCATCTTTCTCATCTGATGGAATGGAAATGACACCCACCGGCCCTGGCATTTTTAAGGTGTTGTAGGCATAGTGGGATGCTGCCATGAACTTGGCCAGAGCTGGGCGACCAAGGATTCCATTGTATGGCAGGGGGAGGTCAACCACATCAAACACGATCTTCTCAGTCCGGTAATTCAACTCCCCCCAAATGTCACCGGCAACATGATTTTCCCCTTAGGACGACTCCTGCCGGGGTTGATTCCTTGAAACGTACCAGTAACTTTGAGCTCTTCTTTTGTTATCTGGAGTTTGCTGATGACCTCTGAAGAAATCAGATTCAACCCGGCCCCACCGTCAACCAACATCTTTGTGACTTTGAGGTTGTGGATTGTTGGTGATACCAACAACGGCAAGCACCCTACTATGGTGGTGCGGTCAGGGTGGTCCTCTTCGTCGAAGATGATGGGCATACGGGACCACTTGAGCGGCCTTCGAGAGTCTGCCGCTGGCTCCACGGCATTGACTTCACGCGCCCACCGTTTAAGTTGGCAGTGGGAGGAGTGCAAAGATGCACCCCCGTCAATGCATAGGGCGTCAGTGGCTTCCTGGAATTCCTGCTTGCTGGTTTTCCCTTCATCTCCTCCATCACTCTCATCGTTGTAATCCCCCTTCTCACGGCCTCTGGCGGGTTCCCTTTATTCTGAGGAGCCTTACCGGGGCAGCTTGCTGTGCCACCCCGGCCCTTTCCGCCAGTGCCATTCTGACCTTTCTCTTTATCTTGCTTCTCATATTCAGCCCTCTGCTTCTTGACAAGCTGCTCAACCTAATGACAGTCCTGGAGATCGTGGCCCTTGGTCTGATGGATCTTGCAATACGGGCCATCACCTTTCCCGGCCTTCTCGGCAGCCGCGGCATCCCGACAATCAATGCATGCGGCAACTTCCTCGCCAGGTATCTCAGCCTTGGCTTTCTCGGCGATACTAGGCACGCCCGATCCCTCAACGGTCATTACTGCTTTATCCTTGTGCCTTTTGTTGTGCTTCTAGTTCCTCTTCTTTTGACTGGTGGCCTCGTCATCATCCTCTGAATCGATGTCGATGCCATCCTCTTCTCCGGGGAGCTTCCTCCCGTCATCTATTCGAGCACACTTATCCACCAGGGTGTAAAGCTCCTTCACAGTCTTGGGCAATCGAACATTCATCTTGGAACGTATCTGACGATTGCGCACATTGGACTGGAACGCAGCTATCACAGCTGCCGGGTGGATGTCTGGAATATTCCTATGGACTTGGCTAAATCTCTGCATGTATTTCGGCAGGCTCTCGCCTTCCTTCTGTGGAAGAAGCTGCAAGTCGCTGGGCCGGCCTTGTTCTTGATGGCCGCCCGCGTAGGCGCCAACGAACTCATCACACAGGTTAGCCCAGGTCAAAATGGAGTTCTCCGGCAGGTGCATCAGCCAAGACCTCACATTTGGCTTGAGTGCCAAAGGGAAGTAGATGGCGAATACCTTCTCATCTCTTCCCCCCGCAGCTTGAACAGTGATGGTGTAGATGCTCAAGAACTCTGCTGGGTTCAGTCTCCCGTCATACTTTTCTGGTATCTCTGGCTTGAACGTGCGAGTGGACGGCCAACGGACTTGCCGCAGCTCGTGGTTGAAGGCAAGGCACCCAGCCTCGAAGGGCAGGTACCCGCCCTCATCAAGTGCGGGCTCATCGATGTCGGGGCCATCGCGGCTGTCGGACTGGCGGTGGGCGTCACAGTGTCGCTCGGTGATGACATGCGCGCCTTCCCTCTGCCTGTCCTCCAGGCCTCGCCATTGGCCTAGACGCGCTCGAGGGTCGGACGAAGCCATCGAGACATCGTCGGGTTCTTGGCTGCGCAGCTCCCGTGCTAGCTACCGCGGAGGGGACTGCATCGTAGGAGTGGCCCCGTCCGCACGGCCAGCAGCGTGGGCCGTTGTCGCGGCCTGGGGAGGCCGTGACACGCCAGCCCACTGTGATCCTCCCGCCTCGGCGAAGCTAATCAGACTCTAAATGGTGGCTCTCCACTTATCAATCTGATCGGCTGCCGGCGGAAATTTCAACAGCAGCTGAGCCCGCGCCATGGCCTCTGAAGCGGTGCTTGGCATGGATGTCGATGAAGATCGTAACATCGCCCGGCTCCTGGATCTGACTCCCACATGCTTTGGAGGAGGAGTTGCCAGCATGGGGACCCATCGAGCTGTCACTACAGCATGACGGCTGCTGCAACCAGTCCTCATAGGCGGAGGTTGAGGCCACCTTCTCCGGTGACGTCTTCGTCACCCGGGGATGGGGAACGGTCGCCCGCGCCTACGGCTCAAAGGGGAGGCACGCCCTCCACTTTAAGTACGACGGGGCATCGATGCTCTTCTTCAAGGTCTTCGGAGAAGATGGCGAATGCGTAGAGTGCTGCCCCAGGGGCAGCAACAGCAGCGACGAAGCCCTCGGCGGTGAACTCGCCCTTGGCCGCCGCACCTCCAGTAGTAGCGGCGCCTCCTCCGGGTCAAGCTCGAGTGACGACGACTACAACGAGGCACCGCACCGCCGTGCCCAGGTCTAGGAGGGGGATGACGCTGACTAGACGCCATGATGCCAGAGCTGGCGCCTCCTGAGCTACGGCCCTCGGAAGGCCTTTTCTTTTGTTCTCTTCCCTACATCAAAACCATGAGGAGTCCTGTGGGCGTGTATGAACCTTGGCGCTTGCACCTTTATATTACTGTTTCCAGTCCATGTGCTTGGTTACGCTCGCGTTTCTCGCTTGGGCACCCGTCCCTCTTTTGGACTTGTGATAGCGTGTTGCTCTGCGTCGACAGGACCCAGTCCCCAGGCGAGCTTCAGCCGTTGCTGGTATGCCAGGTCGCGATGCCATGTGCAAGGCCAGCAGGTGAGCGACCTGGGGTCCAGTAAGAGCTCCTTAGGCGCGATGCTCAGGAGGTCCCCTTTGGCGCACAAGCGGCTGCCGAAAGATTAAAGAGGGGGGTTCGTTGCCCGAGAGAGGTCGCAAAAGAATAAAACGTTAGCGGTGAGGCTCATGCTTGTAGGATAGCTTAGCTTGGCGAGGTTGCGGTCCTCGGTGGTTCCTTCGTCACGAGGGCGAGCTTCTCTGGAACTTTTGACCTTGAGCATGTTCCCTGTTCTGTAATGGATTAAGGTAAACCCCTCTAGGGGTGCGTGAGGAGACCAATGCCCATCATATTCCAAAAGAACGAACGCTAGCGTCGCCGGGCCACACCCCTCTCCCTGTATTCCCCCACGAGGCTGGCGACCCCCCTTTATTTTCCCATCATATTGCTCTACATCCTCAGGACCCAGCCCTCGAGCGGGACTCAGCCACTGATGATATGCCAGGTCGCGATGCCGTGGTCAAGGCCAGGCGGTGAGGGCTCGAAAGCTAGTAGGAGCTCCTGAGGCGCGATACTCAAGGGCCCCCTTCTAACATGCAAGCGATTTGCACAAAAGAGGAATGGCTCGCCTTGCGGAGGCGCTCGGGAGAGGTCGTACCCAGCAGTATGCGGCGTGTGAAGCAAATTTACTTAGCCTTTTGCGAGCGGGAGCACCGCCTGATCATGAGGTCCTGTCTCTTGAGGCTCATGCGTATTAATTAGTCACGAAATACAAGGGGCGGCGCGCGCTTGCTGATCTGCTCTTGATCGTTCCGTGAGAAGACGAAGGCACTAAGAACTTGGTGAGCTGACGTGTGCGGGGCCAGCCCGTGAGTCAGAGCTCAGTCTCTTAGATTTATCACCGCTGCAGGGACGGACCCGAGCACAGGCGCCGTGCTGGTAGCCCCCTCTCGTGGGACATTCAAGGGGAGAGTTGGCAACGCGCGGAGCCCGTAGGGGTGGCTCGAGGGGCGATACATCATCAAGCGCAAACTTAACAATCAAAGTAGCTCATGAAAGCATAACTGATCCAGAGTACACAAATTGAAACGATTTAACTGCGGGGGTGGACCCTGACAGCTTGAGGATAATGTAGCCCGATGGGTGCCCTCAACTGAACAAACCAAAAAATTACCTGGCACCATTGTTGTAGAAGCATCGAGGTAGCTGAAGACACGTGCCGTGGAGACTACTCCTCACGAGTTGGGCGGCTCCGGAGGCGTGGGAAGTTCACGAGGCCCGGGGCGCTTGCGAGGATCCAGGACCTCCTGAGACATGAACGCCAACCGCCTGGCCTCGTGAGACACCAAAGCATGCTGCGCAAGGCGCTGGTACGAGGCGCCCACATTCAGCAGGCCAAACGGCATGTGGACATAGTTGCAGGGGTAGCCCCCACTCCGGTCGACACGGTTTGGCCAGAACAGGTCCTGCGAGGCGGCCCTGTTTAGGCCCGGGATGTTGACGCAGTCACGCAGCTCGTTGCCCGCATCAGGGGGTGCAGCCACACCGGGTGGTGCGGGGCGACGCTCGCCACGCATGGCCCGCGCCTCCTGAAGTTCCTCGATTGCCTTGGTGATGAACTCTCTCGCTCCTATCGCGCCGTGCCTTGTGCTACTTCTTGAGCTTGCGTTGGTTTTTCCCTTGAAGAGGAAAGGGTGATGCAGCAAGGTAGAGTAAGTATTTCCCTCAGTTTTGAGAACCAAGGTATCATTCCAGTAGGAGACAACACGCAAGTAACCGAATACCTGCACAAACAAACACCAAACTTGCTCCCAACGCGATAAATGGATTGTCAATCCATTCGAGGTTATTTGCAAAAGTGAGATCTGATAGAGATAGGTAAAACTAAACAAAATATAAAGTAAATATTTTTGGGTTTTTTGGTTTATAGATCTGAAAATAAAAGATTGCAAAATAGTAGATCGGAAAGTAATATGATGGAAAATAGACCCGGGGGCCATAGGTTTCACTAGAGGCTTCTCTCAAGATAGAAAATAATACGGTGGGTGAACAAATTACTGCCGAGCAATTGATAGAAAAGCGCAAAGTTATGACGATATCTAAGGCAATGATCATGAATATAGGAATCACGTCCATGTCAAGCAGACCAAAACGATTCTGCATCTAATACTATTACTCCACACATCGACCGACTCCTGCCTGCATCTAGAGTATTAAGTTCACGAAGAACAGAGTATTGCAATAAGAAAGATGACATGATGTAGAGGAATTAACTCAAGCAATATCATGAAAACCCCATCTTTTTATCCTTGATGGTGACAATACAATACGTGCCTTGCTGATCCTACTGTCACTGGGAAAGGACACTGCAAGATTGAACCCAAAGCTAAGCACTTCTCCCATTGCAAGAAAAAACCAATCTAGTTGGCCAAACCAAACCGATAGTTCGAAGAGACTTGCAAAGATATCAAATCATGCATAAAAGAATTCAGAGAAGATTCAAATAATATTCATAGGTAAGCTGATCATAAATCCACAATTCATCGGATCTCGGCAAACACACCGCAAAAAAGTATTACATCGAATAGATCTCCAAGAACATCGAGGAGAACATGGTATTAAGAATCAAAGAGAGAGAAGAAGCCATCTAGCTACTAGCTATGGACCCGTAGATCTGAGGTAAACTACTCACGCTTCTTCGGAAGGGCAATGGTGTTGATGTAGAAGCCCTCCGTGATCGAATCCCCCTCCAGCAGGACGCCGGAAAAGGCCGCTAGATGGGATCTCACGGGTATAGAAGGTTGTGGCGGTGGAAAAGTGTTTTCGTGGATGTCTCTGGTGGTTTGGCCATATAAGAGTATATATAGCCGAAAGAATTAGGTCAGGAAGTGCACGAGGGGCCCACAAGGGTGGGGGGCGCGCCCTGCGTCCTTGTGGCCGCCTCGTGGCTTCCCTGGCTTGCACTCCAAGTCCTCTGGTTTCCTTTTGGTCCAAGAAAGATCATCACGAAAGTTTTATTCCATTTGGACTCCGTTTGGTATTCCTTTTCTGCGAAACTCAAAAACAGGGAAAAAACAGGAACTGGCACTGGGCTCTAGGTTAATAGGTTAGTCCAAAAACTAATATAAAATAGCATATTAATGCATATAAAACATCCAAAACAGATAATATAATAGCATGGAACAATAAAAAATTATAGATACATTGGAGACGTATCAAGCATCCCCAAGCTTAATTTATGCTCGTCCTCGAGTAGGTAAATGATAAAAACAGAATTTTTGATGTGGAATGCTACCTAACATATTTATCCATGTAATTTCTTTATTGTGGCATGAATGTTCAGATCCGTATGATTCAAAACAAAAGTTTAATATTGACATAAAAACAATAATACTTCAAGCATACTAACAAGATAATTATGTCTTCTCAAAATAACATGGCCAAAGAAAAGCTTATCCCTACAAAATCATATAGTCTGGCTATGCTCCATCTTCATCACACAAAATACTCAAATCATTCACAACCCCGGTTTTAGCCAAGCAATTGTTTCATACTTTAGTATTCTCAAACTTTTTCAACTTTCACGCAATACATGAGCGTGAGCCATGGACATAGCACTATAGATGGAATAGAAGGTGGTTGTGGGGAAGACAAAAGGAGGGAGATAGTCTCACATCAACTAGGCGTATCAACGGGCTATGGAGATGCCAATCAACAGATATCAATGTGAGTGAGTAGGGATTGCCATGCAACGGATGCACTAGAGCTATAATTTTATGAAAGCTCAAAAAGAAAACTAAGTGGGTGTGCATCCAACTTGCTTGCTCATGAAGACCTAGGGCAATTTGAGGAAGCCCATCGTTGGAATATACAAGCCAAGTTCTATAATGAAAAATTCCCACTATTATCTGAAAGTGACAACATAGGAGACTCTCTATCATGAAGATCATGGTGCTACTTTGAAGCATAAGTATGGGAAAAGGATAGTAACATTGCCCCTTCTCTCTTTTTCTCTCATTTTTTTCTTTTTATTTTTTTTCTTTCTTCCTTTTTTTTCTTTTCTTTCTTCTTTCCTTTTTTTTTCTTTTTTTTCCTTTTTCTTTTATTTTCTCACATGGGACAATGCTCTAATAATGAAAATCATCATATTCTATTTACTTACAACTCAAAAATTACAACTCGATACTAGAACAAAATATGACTCTATATGACTACCTCCGGCGGTGTACCGGGATGTGCAATGAATCAAGAGTGACATGTATGAAAGAATTATGAATGGTGGCTTTGCCACAAATACGATGTCAACTACATGATCATGCAAAGCAATATGACAATGATGATGCGTGTCATAATAAATGAAACGGTGGAAAGTTGCATGGAAATATATCTCAGAATGGCTATGGAAATGCCATAATAGGTAGGTATGGTGGCTGTTTTGAGGAAGGTATATGGTGGGCTTATGGTACCGGGGAAAATTGCGCGGCACTAGAGAGGCTAGCAAAGGTGGAAGGGTGAGAGTGCGTATAATCCATGGACTCAACATTAGTCATAAAGAACTCACATACTTATTGCAAAAATCTATTAGTCATCAAAACAATGTACTAGACGCATGCTCCTAGGGGAAGGGTTGGTAGGAGTTAACCATCGCGTGATCCCGACCTCCACACAAAGGATGACAATCAAAAAATATCTCATGCTTCGACTTCGTTACATAACGGTTCACCATACGTGCATGCTACGGGACTCACAAACCTTAACACAAGTATTTCTCAAATTCACAACTACTCACTAGCATGACTCTAATATCACCATCTTCATATCTCAAAACAATCATAAGGAATCAAACTTCTCATAGTATTCAATGCACTTTATATGAAAGTTTTTATTATATCCCTCTTGGATGCCTATCATATTAGGACTAAATTTATAACCAAAACAAATTACCATGCTGTTTTAAAGACTCTCAAAATAATATAAGTGAAGCATGAGAGTTCATCAATTTCTATAAAATAAAGCCACCGCCGTGCTCTAAAAAGATGTAAGTGAAGCACTAGAGCAAAATTGCCTAGCTCAAAAGATATAAGTGAAGCACAATGAGTATTCTAATAAATCACGATTCATGCGTGTCTCTCTAAAAAGGTGGGTACAGCAAGGATGATTGTGGCAAACTAAAAAGCAAAGACTCAAATCATACAAGACGCTCCAAGCAAAACACATATCATGTTGTGAATAAAAATATAGCCTCAAGTAAAGTTACCGATAGATGAAGACGAAAGAGGGGATGCCTTCCGGGGCTTCCCCAAGCTTAGGCTCTTGGTTGTCCTTGAATATTACCTTGGGGTGCCTTGGAAATCCCCAATCTTAGGCTCTTGCCACTCTTTATTCCATAGTCCATCAAATCCTTAGCCAAAACTTGAAAACTTGACAACACAAAACTCAACAGAAAATCTCATAAGCTCCGTTAGTATAAGAAAATAAATCACCACTTTTGGTACTGTTGTGAACTCATTCTTTATTTATATTGGTGTAATATCTACTGTATTCCAACTTTTCCATGGTTCATACCCCCCGATATTACCCATAGATTCATCAAAATAAGCAAACAACACATAGAAAACAGAATCTGTCAAAAACAGAACAGTCTGTAGCAATCTGGAAATCTCGAATACTTCTGTAACTCCAAAAATTCTGAAAATTTTGGACGATCTAAGCAATTTGTTTATTAATCTTCTGAAAAAAGAATCAACTCAAAATCACTCTTCTGTGAATTATAGAAATGATTTTCCTGGGCACAAAAGTTTCTGTTTTTCAGCAAGATCAAATCAACTATCACCGTAAGCTATCCCAAAGGTCTTACTTGGCACAAACACTAATTAAAACATAAAACCACATCTAAAAAGATGCTAGATGAATTATTTATTGCAAAAGAAAACCTAAAAAGCAAAAACAAAAATAAAATTGGGTTGCCACCCAACAAGCGCTATTGTTTAACGCCCTTAGCTAGGCATAGAAACAAGAATAGATCTAAGTATTGTCATCTTTGGTTTGCAATCCATAAGTGGCTCTCATAATAGATTCATAAGGAAATTTAATTTTCTTTCTGGGAAAGTGTTCCATGCCCTTCCTTAATGGAAATTGAAATCAAATGTTTCCTTCTTTCATATCAATAATTTCACCAATCGTTCTAAGGAAAGGTCTACCAAGAATAATAGGACATGTAGGATTGCAATCTATATCAAGAACAATGAAATCTACAGGCACATAATTCCTATTTGCAACAATAAGAACCTCATTAATCCTTCCCATAGGTTTCTTAATAGTGGAATCCGCAAGATGCAAATTTAAAGAAAAATCATCAAATTCACGCAAACCTAATACATCACACAAAGTTTTTGGAATCGTGGAAACACTAGCACCCAAATCACACAAAGCATGGTATTCATAATCTTTAATCTTAATCTTAATAGTAGGTTCCCACTCATCATAAAGTTTTGTAGGGATAGAAACTTCCAATTCAATCTTTTCTTCAAAAGATTGCATCATAGCATCAACGATATGTTTAGTAAAAGCTTTGTTTTGATTATAAGCATGAGGAGAATTCAACACATATTGCAACAAGGAAATACAATCTATTAAAGAACAATTATCATAATTAAATTCCTTGAAATCCAAAAGAGTGGGTTCATTGCTACTTAAAGTTTTGACCTCTCCAATCCCACTTTTATCAATTTTTGCATTAAGATCTAAAAACTCCGAATCATTGGGACGCCTTCTAACTAAAGTTGAATCATCTCCAGTCCAATCTTTATCAGGATTTATATTGGAAAACAAAGATTCAATAGGAGTCACATCAATCACGTTAAGATCTTCATCATTATTTTCATGGAAACTAGAAGAACACGTTTTTACAAACCAATCTTTTTTAGCACGCATCTTAGTCTTGAGAGACTCATTGATATCATGCTTGGGTGGGATATATCTAAGTTTCAAAGAATCAACATCAAGAGAAATTATATCCACGTTCCTAGCCAAATCGTCAATCTTAAGCAATTTTTCTTCAATCAAAGCATTGAAATTCTTCTGCGAACTCATAAATTCTTTAACACTATTCTCAAATTCAGAGGGCATCTAATTATAATTTCCATAAGAATTGTTGTAGAAATTTCCATAATTATTAGAGGAATTACTAGGAAATGGCCTAGGATTAAAATTGCCTCTATACGCGTTATTACCAAAATTGTTCCTACCAATAAAATTCACATCCATAGATTCATTATTGTTTTCAATCAAAGTGGATAAAGGCATATCATTGGGATCCAAAGAAACACTCTTGCTAGCAAACAATTTCATAAGTTCATCCATTTTTCCACTCAAAACATTAATCTCTTCAATTGCATGCACTTTTTTACTAGTGGAAGATCTTTCGGTATGCCATTGAGAATAATTAACCATAATATTATCTAGAAGTTTAGTAGCTTATCCAAGAGTAATTTCCATAAAAGTGCCTCCCGCGGCCGAATCTAAAAGATTTCTAGAAGCAAAATTCAATCCGGCATAAAAAATTTGTATAATCATCCACAAATTCAAACCATGAGTAGGGCAATTTCGTATCATCAATTTCATTCTCTCCCAAGATTGTGCAACATGCTCATGATCAAGTTGTTTAATATTCATAATATCGTTCATAAGGGAGATGATCTTAGCGGGAGGAAAATACTTGGAAATAAAAGCATCTTTACACTTATTCCATGAATCAATACTATTTTTAGGCAAAGATGAAAATCAAGTTTTAGCACGGTCTCATAGTGAGAACGGAAATAGCTTCAATTTAACAATATCATTATCCACATCTTTCTTCTTTTGCATATCACACAAATCAACAAAATTGTTTAGATGGGATGCGGCATCTTCACTAGGAAGGCCAGAAAATTGATCTTTCATAACAAGATTCAGCAAAGCGGCATTAATTTCACAAGATTCCGCATTAGTAGCGGGAGCAATCAGAGTACTAATAAAATCATTATTAATGGTGTTGGAAAAACCATAGAGTTTGGTATTCTCTTGAGTCATCGTGACAAAGCAAGCAATCCAACACGCAAGCACACAAAAAGCAAACAAAGAAGACGAACAGAAGAGCGGCGAAGAAAAGGCAAAGAGAGAGGCGAAGAAAAGGCAAACTTTTCGAAAATGATTTTAGAAGTGGGGGAGAGGAAAATGAGAGGCGAATGGCAAATAATGTAATGCGAGAGATGAGAGTTTATGTTGGGTACTTGGTATGTCTTGACTTGGTGTAGATCTCCACGGCAACGGCGCCAGAAATTCTTCCTGCTACTTCTTGAGCTTGCATTGGTTTTTCCCTTGAAGAGGAAAGGGTGATGCAGCAAAGTAGAGTAAGTATTTCCCTCAGTTTTCAGAACCAAGGTATCAATCCAGTAGGAGACAACACGCAAGTCACCGAATATCTGCACAAACAAACACCAAACTTGAACCCAACGCGATAAAGGGGTTATCAATCCCTTCACGGTTATTTGCAAAAGTGAGATCTCACAGAGATAGGTAAAACTAAACAAAAGATAAAGTAAATATTTTTTGGTTTTTTGGTTTATAGATCTGAAAATAAAAGATTGCAAAATAGTAGATCGCAAAGTAATATGATGGAAAATAGACCCGGGGGCCATAGGTTTCACTAGAGGCCTCTCTCAAGATAGAAAATAATATGGTGGGTGAACAAATTACTATCGAGCAATTGATAGAAAAGCGCAAAGTTATGACGATATCTAAGGCAATGATCATGAATATAGGCATCACGTCCGTGTCAAGTAGACCGAAACGATTCTGCATCTACTACAATTACTCCACACATCGACCGACTCCTTCCTGCATCTAGAGTATTAAGTTCATGAAGAACAGAGTAACACATTAAGAAATATGACATGATTTAGAGAAATTAACTCAAGCAATATGATGAAAACCCCATCTTTTTATCCTCGATGGCAACAATACAATACGTGCCTTGCTGCCCCTACTGTCACTGGGAAAGGACACCACAAGATTGAACCCAAAGCTAAGCACTTCTCCCATTGCGAGAAAAACCAATCTAGTAGGCCAAAACAAATTGATAGTTCGAAGAGACTTGCAAATATATCAAATCATGCATAGAAGAATTCAAGGAAGATTCAAATAATATTCATAGATAAGCTGATCATAAAACCACAATTCATTGGATCTCGGCAAACACACCGCAAAAAAGTATTACATCGAATAGATCTCCAAGAACATCGAGGAGAACGTGGTACTAAGAATCAAAGAGAGAGAAGCAGCCATCTAGCTACTAGCTATGGACCCGTAGGTCTGAGGTAAACTACTCACGCTTCATCGAAAGGGCAATGGTGTTGATGTACAAGCCCTCCATGATCGAATCCCCCTCCGGCAGGATGCCGGAAAAGGCCCCTAGATGGGATCTCACGGGTACAGAAGGTTGCGGTGGTGGAAAAGTCTTTTCGTGGATGTCTATGGTGGTTTGGGCATATAAGAGTATATATAGGCGAAAGAATTAGGTCAGGAAGTGCACGAGGGGCCCACAAGGGTGGGGGGCGCGCCCTACCCCCTGGGCGTACCCTCCGTCCTTGTGGCCGCCTCATGGCTTCCCTGACTTGCACTCCATGTCCTCTGGTTTCCTTTTGGTCCAAGAAAGATCATCGAGAAAGTTTTATTCCGTTTGGACTCCGTTTGGTATTCCTTTTCTGCGAAACTCAAAAACAGGGAAAAAACAGGAACTGGCACTGGGCTCTAGATTAATAGGTTAGTCCAGAAAATAATATAAAATAGCATATTAATGCATATAAAACATCCAAAACAGATAATATAATAGCATGGAACAATAAAAAATTATGGATACGTTGGACACGTATCACCTTGCTCCTTGCTTCCGGGGGCGCGCGTCAAGGCATGCCTCCAAGTGGTGCCCGAGCACCTCCCTCGTCGCACTGGTCAGGTCAGAGGCTCACCAGACGGAAGCCCCCGAGCCCGTCCTGGGGGACACGCCGGGCGCACCTTCCTATGCGGGAGGAAGAGGGGCCCCACAAGCGGGCGAAGAGCCTGAGGCGCCGCCGGCGGGCGTCCCAGCCTCCTGACAACTCTTGGGGAGGCGTTGCTTCTTTTTCTTGGGGGTGGCCTCGGGAGGCAGGATGCGACCCTCATCATCAGAGTTTTCAGCCGCCGCAGCCTGATAGGCATGCTCAAGGGAGCAGACAACATCCTTCTCATCGCAAGCGACTATGATGATGCCACTGCAACCTAGCATCTTGAGGACATTGTAACCATGGTGGGTCGCCGCCATGAACTTGGCGAGGGCCGGATACTCGAGGATGGCGTTGTACGGGAGGCTGATGTGGGCGATGTCGAAGTCGATGAGCTCTGTGTGGTAGTTGTCGCGCTTGCCGAAAGTGACTGGGAGGCATATCTGCCCTAGGGGGACGATGGAGCCATCGTCACTTCGGAGAACGGTTTGGTGGGGATGAGTTGATCATAAGGCACCTAAAGCATCTCGAACGTCTCGACCGAAAGAACGTTGAGCCCAGCGCCACCGTCGATGAGGGTCTTTGTGACTGCGACGTTGCTGATGGTGGCATGCATAGCATGGGGAGCACGCCCGCAATGATTGTCGTCTTGGGGTGATCCTTGAAGTCGAAGGTGCTATCAGCCTCTGGCCCGGCGTGCCCCCGGGAAGCCTCACGCTGAGGCCAAGTGGCACCCGGCCGACGAAAGAACTGCTTGATGTGGCGGCTGGAAGCAGGCTCCTGCGACCTGTCGATGATGCATGCGACCGCGTGGGGCATAGGAGCTGCAAAGCGCGCGATGAACTGGCCGCGGAGCTCCTCCCAAGAAGAGATCGAGGCGTCTTGGAGGCTGCGGAGCCAAGACCGAGGGACCTCGGTGCGGGCCAGGGGGAGCCAATTCACCATAGCTTTGTCATCGCCGCCCGCCGCTTGGATGGCCTACGCGTACAACTGGAGAAACTCCTCAGGATCCGCAACACCATCGTACGGCGGGGGTAGCACTGGCGTGAACTTCACGGGCCACAGCACGCGGCACAAGCCGAGAGTGAAGGCCGGGCAGCCCGTAGCGCTCCCGTGGGCTTCGGGCGGCCAGAGCGGCGGTGCAGCGTCCGCCATGGAAATGACAATGCGAGGGCAGAGCGTGGTTGGTGAAGAGGCGGAGCTTCGACACGCCCCTACCTGGCGCGCTAAATCTCAGATTCAGGGCTCAACAGACCCAAGAAGGTTCGAACTCTGGGGCGTGTGTGAAGATCTCAACCAACCCAAGTCTCAAACTCGCCAGCCTACGTCCTAGCTACATCGAGCGCACACGAGCGGGGAAGAAGATGAACACGGCAGTGTACCCAGGTTCGGGCCACCTTGTGGTGTAAAACTCTACTCCTGCTTTGTGGTGGATTGGCCACACGAGGAGGTGAGGATGAACTAGTACAATGGATGAGCAGCCTGGCGAGGGCTCTGGTGGTGAGGGTGGAATGGATCTAATCTGGGGTCGTCCGCCCTTTGTGGTGGCTAGCCTATATTTATAGTGGCCTTGGTGCTCTTCCCTCAAAACTTAGGCGGGAAGGGATCCCACAACGGCCAATTTGAAAGGGGACAAGAAGTACATCTAATCCTGACAAAAGGTGGTCTTCGCCTGCATAGCTTCTGGTCGTGATGCAGCGGTGGGCTCGGCGATGACATCTGTCCTGCCGAGCTTGTGGTCTTGGTCTTGTTTCACCAAAATGGAAACCTTTGGGAAACTCCTCGGGAACCTACGCCTGCCCTTGCTTCCTTAGCACCGACAGGGAAACTGCCTCCTCTGCACCCGCTAGTGCCCGCCTAGCCATGGTCATCATGGCTCACGTCATTGCAGCCTCGTGAGGCTGGGAACCTACATAGAAATCCCTGCTCCTCGGGAGGCAGCCTCGGGAGGCCACTCCTTTGGAGGTCTTGGTGTTGTTCGCCTTGCGAGGCCGGGGGACCTCGCGAGGGTCTTATCTTGGAGTTGTTGTAGCTGCGCCGTACAGGGTCGTCGAGGGAGCCACGTCGTGGGCCGCTGACAGGCAGGTCTAGGTACCCCTGATCCCAGAACGCCAACCAGCTAAGCTCCTCTAGCCGATCTAGGGCTGGGGATAGGAACCAATAGTGAAACCTGGGTTCGGACTTGCAATGGGACTGAACCTGCGGATAGCAAGGCGTCTGACTGACCCAGGGTTCATGGCGAGGACGTGGGACAATGCGTCCAGGCGTTGCTGCTCCACGCTGCAAAACTCATGGTCAACGATGAGGTCCAGGGGGGTGGAGTGCCAGAGGGGCGCCACCGTCGCGGGAGGATAGTGGTTCGCATGCCAGATTTGATGGGGAGGTGGGATATGATGGTTACCAACATCTCATCGGGGAAATTGCTAATGAAGTCCACGTTCTTCGGAGGCTCTTGCGGTTCTGGCTCAACCCACCTCCGCTTGTTGGCCGGCTTGTCCTCCATCTCGCAGCAGGCGGCGATCCTCGGCGGCTGTGCTTGTAGATGAGAACGGAGGACTGTTCTACGTACCTTCCCGAGGCGGCCAAAACAAAGTCCAAAACCAGCAATAAATTGCAGCGCTCACGGCTTGCTTCCCGGTATGGTGAGCGTGCGCGGCGGACTGCTCAGAGTCGTCCCTTCTAATCAAACAGGTGCCCGCGGTAGTAAATGGTTAGTTGAACGCCCATGGTTGGACTAATACGACCGTTTGCGATAATAATGTGGTGGCTATTTGTTAAAAATGCCTAGGAAAATCAATGTATAAGAAGGCGAAACAAACCCTAAATAATTTCATATGTTTAGCACAGTTGCGTGTTGCCGCTGTAAAATAAATCAAGGCCGGAAGATACAGCATATGTCGTTTCACACACAGATCATGTGACCAAGTTCCCTCTCGGACCAATGAGGCTTCTTGATAGAAGCTCCGGTTTGTATGAAAGAAAATATGGGTCAAAGCTGAGTTGAAAAGGGCAGCAATATCTTACTCCAGCTTACAGAAGGTACAAAAGCACGATGATTAATTATTCATGAGGTTTACACAAATCCAAATTGAACAGGACAATAACAACTAACTCAACCAAAGTTTTCTGTAGTCACAATCAAATGGATCGGTCTGATCCATAAAATCAAGATCCTGGGCCAGAAAATCTACTGGTACATGAAGACAAGTTGTTGTAAATAGAAGCCGAGCATGTTCAGAAACCTTTTGTCCACCTGAAACTTCTTTTTATGCCGTTCAACATGTCCATCTGTGAGAATGTTTTTGTTGAAAAACTTAATCCTCATGGACAATAGTACTCTTGCATTCAACAGGAAGAATGTGACAAAGCTAGTGTTTGCATGGTTGGATGCATATCCTTCCAGCGTTATTGTCCTCAAACGAATGTCATGAGAACTGAGAAAATCCCGGTGCTTCTTATGCCACCAATTGGTTATACCTTTTTTTCCAAGTCCTTTAGCCTAAATAGTCATGAAGACTGAAAAAAGTTAATGTCTAAAAAAAAGTACAGCTGAACAGTTAGTTCTAGTAAAATATATCAATGTGCTTGATATCATCACCTCTATATACAAATTCTCCAGACATGGAAAGCATCGCAGCAAGCCGATTATCATGTTCAGATCAAAACACCACATACGGATATGTAAGGTCTTGACAGAATCCAGCACCATTGATAGGGTACCCATGGCCAAAATCTTCATTGAGCATAGAACATAATATTAGTACCAAAAGTATACTCCAAGATTATATAAAACTTATGCACACAAATGAAAAATGCAGCTTGTGATTACAAAAGTGTTGATTGATGATATAAAACTTTCACACACAAATGAAAAATGCTGCTTATGATTACAAAAGTGTTGATGATATTATACAATACCTGGATAAGTGTGGAGCCAACCACCATCTTGTAACCATCAAATGGATCAGGAATTACTCCCAAGGTCACCAGTTTAGGCACAGAGACCACAGTTATTTGCGAAGGAGCATAATGATAATCAAGGAGCAGCCTTTGGAGTGAAGGGGCATCTCTGATGATGAGCTCCTCTCCTTTAAAGCAAATTCCAATGATTACAAGGTGAGACAACTTTATTTGTAGACAATGAATACGGATTTTTTTTCCAAAAACAAGCAACAAGCGGTCCAGGGTAGGGCAGCAGGAGTGGATGATGTTGTGCAGTGAGGCCTCCGACAGATCGACCACCACAAGTGCGAGTGTTTTTAGCAGTGGGAGTCGAAGCATTTGTACCAGATTGTCTGGTAGATGACACCGGGCCAGGGTGGCAGTGTGGAGAGAGGAGGAAAACCATGAGATGGACATTGGTGGTGAGGGCACAACTACAACGCTTGGTGGAAAGCTATTTGCATAGTAATGCTAGAACTCAAGATGCTGGAGTTTTTTTGAATTACGGGATGTCAGCCAGATGTCCACCATGCAGGGTATGTGCAGCAGGCAGCATGCCGGGTTGCATAGGCGTTGAACGAAGCCCTAGTGGGAGGAGATGATGGCAGATAGCCGGTGACAGTCATGAACGACAGATAGCCGGCGACAGTCGAGATTAAGAGGCACGGTGCACCACCGAGATGTGAGGTCCTGTGTGCGGCGGCCATCCTTATTGGGGAGAAGAAAGATGATCTCCCTAAGGATGGCTTCCGGGAAATCGCTGATGCGGTCCGCCCGATATTCTACAGGTTCCTCGGATCCAGGGGGCGTGGCCGCTTCTGCCCGCGCTGCCTGGTGCAGGATCTACAGCCGGCGGTGCCGCTGGCTGGAGCCTCATCTGTGTACATAGCAATCTGAAAAAAAGGCAGAAACATACATGTAGGACATCCAAAATCGATTCTCAAGATCTGGAAGAAAAAAAGGCACAAACATATATGTAGGACATTCAAAATCAATTCTCAAGATCTGGCTACGAATTATTACCACACACGCTAACCCTAGTCGGATTATTAGCAAAAAAATCATTTGTACAGAACAAACAATTTATCAATAACCATAGATACCATTCAAACAATCAATACACTACACGGATCTAACAAATCTTACTCTGATTTCATGGACTGGGTGAACATAACCAATGATTTCTGTTCCCAACAAAGGGGGCGGGGACTAACCGGTTTTCCGTCGGAGTTGGAGTCGTTGCCAGAGTAGCTGTGGACCTCCGGCTCCTGCTGGGGAGGCACGACGATGGCGACGAAGTCAAGGTCGCGCTGCTGCCCGCGCAACACCTCATCGGCGGCGACAGAAACCTCTGCCTAGCTTCATGCGTCACACGGGTGCTTCACCAGCCCCGGCATCGCAACTCCCTCCGATGGTGCGCTTCGGCAAAATCCTAATACACTCCATGTGGCAGTAACAACTGTGAACGGGGGGTGCGGCCGCCTATTATGACCAGCGGATCAGGTGCGCCATTAACATGGAGCAGTGGGAGTGAGGTGGGCGGCGGTCAAAGGGCTGGCTCGCCTCCCAGTGAGCCTGCACAGCGGACTGCGGGAATGCCTACCGTCATTTCACACAGCTACTAGCACGCCCCACGATGAGTGTGTAGCGACCATGCGCATGCCTCGGCCTCCCGATCTGCCTGCGCGGCAGACTGCTAACATGCGTCTCGTCAACTCACGCATGCTCGTACAACACACGGGACGCATGGCAACACGTATTATATTGATTGTTCCTTTTCGATGATTAATTATGCCGCTTTATTGCTTAACCGAAGCACAACACGTACATTGTTGGTCTAATGACATGGTTCAAATAAAGAGTCTATTTGTGATATTGTTTCATAATTATTGATAATTTCATGTCTGTAAGAAGATTATATCAAAACTTGTCTCAAATTTTAAAGAATATATAATATCACAGTCTATTGGTGTCCATATGACACCACGATAAGTTTCATGAATTTCAACTTAGTTTTGGATTTACTGGATTTTAAAATCAAGATTCTCGATGTTAGAAATTTCTTGCATGGGGACTAAACATGCACCCAGGGACACGTACACATATGATTTTGCAATCCATTTCCGTGCACTATCACGGGTCTCATGTAGATCAAATTTAATTTTTGCACATTAAATACCTGGGAAATCAATCAATGTATAAAATGGACAAACGTTATCTATTTTTTTCAATTTTTAACACTAAACTCCTTTGGTCGCATGTTCACTGAAAAAAAGTTTGACATGCATCTTTGTGCCACATGCACGCGGTGGTCCTAGGACACTCACTCGCATGTGACACTCTTTGTGGGCCCGTGAGGTCGCCGTCCAGCACTATGACATGCGGTGAGAGAGGTTAATTTGACCAACAAGGATGGTCATTTATTGGTTTTTGTTACGTATGTTAGGAGTATATATAGTACGCGTTGAAGAGGGTGGCCGGGGGCAACATATACTGTGCGTCATATAGGACAGTCACTCGCATGCGATGCTTCCATCCGTGGGCCCACGAGGTTGTCCTCCATCACTTTGACCCAACAAGGAGGTTTCTTTTTGGGTTGTGTTGCGGTAGGAGTATATAGTATGCGTCAGAGAGGGGATGAGGGGGTCGGGGCAGCACATACTACACACACGTCATGAACGATCTCGCTCCGTGTGGGGACTTTTCGGTTTCCGAGGCAGGTGCCACAAAGAAGTTGTGCATATTGGGTATTAAAAACATCACCAACACATTGGGCCACGTGCAGATGATGGTTGTCACTCATTCGCCTGCGATGATTCCCTCCATGGGCCCGCGAGGTCGTCGTCCATCTAATATATGACACAGCGAGAAAGGTAATTTGACGAACAAGGAGGATTATTTTCGGGTTGTGTTACGGTACGTAGGAGTATATATTATACGTCGAAGAGGGGAGGGGGCTAGCATATATATACTGCGTGTCATGACCTTGGTTCATGTGGGGGACTTAAAGGTTTTCGAGGTAGGTGCCACATCAAAGTTCTGCATATATATTAGGTATTCAAACATCACAACCACACATCTCCATACATGTGTTTGGCCCACAAGCAAGCGATGGCGGTTGTCCTCTAGCACTCACTCACGGGGTTATCGGCGAGATGCTTCGTCCATTTGTGTGTGCCCGCTTGGTCAATCACTTTGACCGACAACGATGGAGGATATTTGACTTATAATTAGGAGGGGATTAAATTTTGGTTCGTCTTATACAATACGGTACATGCATGTCATGATGTGAGAGATAACATATTGTACTTTGAGCGCATGTGTACGCACGAATCCCTCCCACCGGGTCGAAGTTGGGGGGGGGGGGTGAGCACACGACGCGTCATGAACCAGGTCTGTGTAGGGACTGTGCGATTTGCGACGCATGCATGCGCCACATCAAAATGTTGTGCTTTTGGTATTCAAACATAGATGCATGCATCACGCATGTCCATACATATGTTTGGGGCACATGCATGCAGTGGTTGTCTTTGGACACTCTTCCTCGCTTGGTTATCATCGACGGCCTATATATTCTTGGGCCCATGTGGACGTCCATCACTTCGACCAACAACGCGAGAGAGGTTACCAGGGTGGATTCTTCATCTCTTGGTTCGCGTTACCGTATAGTCGTACGTCGATCATGGTGAGATTCGAGACCTAAGTTCGAGGGCTTGCATACACATGAATCCCTATATATATAGTATACGTGTCGTGAACCCTCGTTCCGTGTGGGGACTTTCCGATTCCAAAAGCACGGTGCCACATCAAAGTTGTGCATTGGGTATATTCAAACACCACATGACACTTACATATGTTTGGGCCACATGCACGCAGTGGTTGTCTTCAGGCACTCCCTCGCGTGGTTATCGGTGACAAGCTAGCCAATTTATGGGGCCGCGTGTGGACGTCCATGCATGACTTTGACCCAACAACAAGAGAGGTTATACGACCAAGGTGGTGATTCATCTAGGTCAGTGTTACGATACGCCTTGGTGAGATGCCCCCTCCTACCAAATCAAAGTGTGTGTGGGGGGGGGGGGGGCACAGTACTACATCGCACTAGATGAACCTCCGTGGGGTCGGGGATGTCCGGTTAATTTGCGATGCACATGTGCCACATCAAATTTTTGATTTGGTTATTTAAATATCACACCACATCATTTTCAGACCCACACACACACACATATCAGGCCACCCGCAGGTTTGGTTCATATGTGGTCTCACCCATCTAACGCTAGAAGAACACATCTGTGGGCCTGCACATGGTCCACATGTGATCGGAAGCAAAGGGGGGGGGTGGGTTGACCATGATGTACTCCTTTCGGTTTTGTGTTACGGTAGGGTGAGATGGCAGACCTAGCTATTTGGGGGCATGTGTTAATAGCTAGGATTCCCCTCCCGCCAACACGAAGTGTGTGTGTGTGTGTGTGTGTGTGTGTGTGTGTGTGTTTGTGGGGGGGGGGGGGGCTAGCAATAATAACGTGCACTTTGTACGACAGGTGCCACATCAAAGTTGTGCATTGGGTATTTGAACATCAAACCACCCTTTTCATACATATATTTGGTACACATGCAAGTGTGGTCGTGTTCTGACCCTTACCCGCATTTTTTCACCAAATTTATAAACAGCTGTCGGTGCAACAAACTTTCACGTTTGATTGCTCGGACTTATACACAGGCGTGCTGGCATCGCATGTCCTGCACCAAACTACAAAGCAAGACCAAGCCAGAGGAACCGCTCTTCGTGAGATCAAGGAGCGAATTAAGAAGACCAAGTCAGACAAGACAGCAGAGCCCCACCTTGGGGAAGCCTCCCTTGCCGGGCAGGAGAGCCTGGCCGGGTCAAGGCTGCCCCAGAAACAAGTCCAAGATTTTCCCGGCAGGCTTGCCGGCTCCGCCAAGGGCGAGGACTCCCGCCAAGGCTCCACCGCACCACAACGCAAATCACCTATCAATGCGGTGTCAAGCCTCCAGGTGATTAAGTGGCTACCACCAAGCACGTGGCAGCCCATTAGAAGACATATTACTCTCATGTGACACCCATCTAGAGGCGTGTCGAATAGATAAGCAGAAGATGATTAAGTGGCACGACAGGCTTGCCGGGCTTCACCCTCTGCACGACACCTAGTAGTGCATTTAATGCACTTTGTCCTAACTGCCAGAGTTAGGTATGATAGCACTATTAGCTATCTAATCACTAGATAAAGACTGTTTTGCCACTATGGTCACCCCTTGAGCTATAAAAGGCGGTCCAAGGCAAACTAGCAAAGGATTCGGACCCTTGGACACTTGTACGCGCGTAGCTGCTCTCCCTGAGGCCACCTTCCTGGGCTTGAGCGCTGCGTGTTCATCATGTGCTCCCATCTAATCCACCAAAGCAGGAGTAGGGTTTTACGCTTCCCAGCGGCCCGAACCTGGGTAAAAACTACCAGTGTCACCACCGTCGTGCTGTTTCATGGCCTCCGCTCTTTGTGCAATGTGACCTTCCCCCTTGCCGAACCACAAAGGGGCCGACGGCCCCATAGGACATCATGTTCCTCCATGACATCTTTGGCGCGCTGGGTCGAGGAAAAGACGCTTGTGTGAACCCGAGGTTGTGAGCAGTGTGTCCATCATCATCATCATCATCGTCTTCATCAATGGCGCCCAAGAAGAAACTCGGCGCTACCGCGCACCCTTCCACTTCAAAGGCCCCCTCACACGCAGCCGCGGACACCGTAGGCACCACGGCGGCATTGGATGGAGCGGGTACCGTAGGAGACGCGACCGACGCAGGCGTCGCCGTCATTGTGTCCCCCTGTGGACGAAGCTAGAGCGGGAGGCACCGGGGGAGGGCAGCGTCAGCCGGATCCCAACGGCCATGACCCAAAAGCTGCGGGTGGAGGGAACATTCAGTCTCCACCACCCCGCCGCACTAGCGGGTGCAACCGCAACAACGACCCCCGCTCTGGTGCAAGTCGTGACCCTCTAGCTGTGCATGCCACGGGCGCGGCTACTGAGCATGTGCCTTGCCCAAAGCGGGGTGAACAAGGCGGAGCGCCGAGTGGGGTTGCCAATCCCCGAGCGCAGCCCACTCATCACCAGACTGCGTTGGCGACCGGTTCACGATGGCATGAACGCGGCGGCACCTCTGCTGGTACTACCAGGAGTCGAGCGACATCGCAGTCTGCCTCATCAGCTATGGTGAGCATAGCTACGGAAGCCATGGCACGGGCCCAACTCCTACTGAGATTCCCGCCGGCAGCTGATCAAATGGATGAGTGGAGTGCCACCATCCAGAGTTAATCGGCTTCACTAAAGCTGGAAAATCGCAGTAGGCAAAGCCATCGCGGCACCCGCGAACAGCAACAGCAGCCCGGGCTGATGGCCGTGTCGAGGAGGCTGCACCAATGGACAGTAGACCCAGAGGCGATAGCAGCAAGAACAACATGTCTGTGAATGGGACGAAGCATCGATGGCCGCTTCTGATCCACGAGCCCACCGAGACCAGCGACAAGTCCTGGAGGATCGGTGGAGGGAAGATGCGCACGTCACTATAGAGCGATGCCGGGAGACCCGCCGTCAATCTGACAGGCGCAATGGCCCAGACGTTGATGAACCCGCGCCTAGTGATGGCGGGTACTTGCCTTACGAGGTTGGGTGCCCCACCTTCACTCGCGAGCTGTGTCAAGTCCGCTGGCTGTCGGCCGGCGTCTTCAAGCCTGAGTTACCCGAAAAATCCATCGGAAAGTTAAACCAGACAAAGTTCTTGAGCATTTACACAATTGCCGTTCAAGCCGCCGGGGGCAGGAACGAGAAGGTGTTCGCCAACTACTTCCCTTTGGCACTCAAGCCAAACGTGAGGTTGTGGCTGATGCACCTGCCAGAGAATTCAGTTTTGTCATGGGCTGAGTTATGCAATGAATTTGTTCGCGCCTTCATGGGTGGCCACCATGAGCCCGGGCAGCCTAGTGACCTGCAAGTCCTTCCACAAAATGAAGTGGAGAGCATGCGGAATTATATGCAAATGTTCAGTCGAGTGCACTGAAACATTCCAGAGATACATCCAGTAGCTATGATTGCCGTGTTCCATTCGAACGTGCGCAACAGAAGGATACGGTCCAAAATGAACATCCGGCTGCCCAAGACCGTCAATGAGTTGTACTCATTGGCGGATAAAATATGAAAAATTATCAGAAAAATATGAAAAATCCGTTTATGGAATTTTCATGCATGTTAAATTAACTTATACCAGTTGATCAGGTCAAATCAATTAAATGGCATTTGAATAATCACGTATGGAGTTTGAATTTGAATCTTTGGTTCAAACCTACTTCATTTAATCTGGTTGCTAGTTGCATTAGCTGAATCAATAGCATATTGCCATGTCATTATCATGCATCATATTGTTGCATGCATTGATTGTGTTCCCTCTTGTTGCCGGTGTTTGTCCCCTCTCAGTAGACGTTGTTCCGATGATGTGATCGATGACACTGATGAAGACACAATACTATCTTCAGAAGTGCCAGGCAAGCAAACCCCCTTGATCACTCCGATACAATCCCACTCTCTCGCTCCTGCTCTCTTTTATTTCATTAGGACAACAACGATTCAACTGTTACCTGTTGCGGTAGTTGAACCACAATTCCTTTGCATGACCTGTCTTTGCCACAGTAAATAGTTGAAACCCACTAGCATGAGTTGGAGTTGTTTGAGCCATGATGTCCCTGCTCATTCATGCTTGCTTGTTATGCCTGCTATGCTTAGAGTTGTGTCACGTCTGATCCATCTGGGATGGATTGGAATGATGGTGAACATGTCATACTGTTGAGAGCTAAGTGTGTGAACACGATTTGGTGAAGGTAGCAATGAGAGGCCATGTAGGAATACATGGTGGGTTGTCTCATTGAAACCGTCCTAAGGAACTGAGTTCCATGTTTATGATCCAAGAACAGCTACTACCATACATTGGGCCCAAAAACCATGGACCCTCTCGACTTATTAAACGCCTTGATCTTTGTGCAGGAGTTGCAACTAGTTTCTGATGTTTGTAATGTATGTGTTAGAGGTCGTGCGTAGCCCTGACCTTAGGGGTGGGCTATGATGTGGTAGAGACACTGAGGCACGGTGTACCAGGATGACACCCGGATGGTGCTCTTGGGAACCCTGCTCTCATTGTTTGGGGCCGTGAGTGAAACCTCGGCCGGACTTCCTTCACGAATACAACCTCAAATAGGAGATAAACCTAGACTAGAGTCTTGTGTGGTTAGTCAGGTCATGGCCGATAACCTCACTGGGCTTTCGCTTGAAGGTTTCCGAGTATATGTCATGTGAACGGCAATAACTGGTGAGAGCGTGTGTGAAGAAGTACACCCCTACAGGGTAATATGATCTATTCAAATAGCCGCGTCCGCGGATATGGACTACTTGGAACGCTTATATGGTAAATAGATAACTAGAAGTAGATACTCTAAAATGCGCAACATAAGCGTGAGTGCTATGGATGGCCTTCTCATAGGGAGATGGGAGTGGATCCATAGTGGTGTGTTGATATGGTGAATATGTGGACTCGTGTGTGCTTTCTCACCTCAAAGAAACATACTGGTAGTCGTAGTAAAGGATAGCCACTGAGTCAAAGCTGGCTTGCTTCAGTTAAACACCACCACCCCTTTGTTGATACTGATGCATAAGTAGCTAGTGCTGATGTAAGTCTTGCTGAGTACATTTGTACTCATGTTTGCTTAATTTATGTTTTGCAGAGGAGACTTCAGTCTCACTTTAGAATCCTGCGATGAGTTCAATGTTGATCGATTAGCTTGGGAATCCCAGACAGAGGTCTAGTTCCTTTGGAGGGTCTTGTAGATAGAAAGGTTTTCTCACCCTCTTTCTTTTCATATGTCTGTACTCAGACATGTTTATGCTTCCGCCTGTGTTTGTTGCTTGTATGACTTGAATGCTGGGTCATGAGACCCATGTTTGTAATATCATGATATGTATGGCTCTTTGGAGCCATTTAAATAAATACTTTGAGTCGTAGAGTTTTGTTGTGATGCCATGTTGTATTTACACATATCGAGCATATTGTGTGTATGTTATTAAAATGCTTGGTATGTGTGGGATCCGACACCTAGTTGTTTATTCTTGGTATCCTTCCTTATGGGGAAATGCCTCCTAGTGCTTCCATCTGGGACACATAGATTGACCGGCATGTGTCCTTCTTTGCTCCTGTGTCTGTCTCTATGGGGAAAGTCACACGGTGTTTACCAGAGTCCTGATAGCTTGCTACAACCCGGTTACACTCGCTGCTGGCCGACACATGCATTGTTGAGTCATGTATGCCTGTCCCTGTAAGTTTGTGCCACCTTGGGTTTACGACTACTCATGTCGGTTTGAGTTCTCTGTCATATGGATGCTAGCAACACAATCATATACGTGAGCCAAAAGGAGCAAACGGTCCCGGCCTAGGTAATGCTGCAGCCGTGGGGATACCGTGCGTGAGGCCGCAAAGTGATATCACGTGTTACATGCTAGATCGGTGTGACTTAGGATCGGAGTCCTGACATGCCCCTTCCAAGGGGAGCGCGCACGGAGCCCGTACCCCTATTTAGGGTGGGGGGACATGTATGAGGTTGACTGGTGTGGCCCGCGTACGCTTCGACGAGTTGGGGTGCGTTTTCCGCAATGGGTTGTGTTGGCGATGTAACCCCACGGTATAACCCGCCCTGTAAAGGCCGGGTCAAGTTGGCGACTCTTAGACCTAGGCTTCCGATGGGCCGGAATGATCAAGACACAGGGCTCAAAGGGCGGCTCACAATATGGGCCGGCTTAGGGCCCGAAACCAGAAGGCGGCGGGTGCCCAAGGATGTAAGCCGCCGTGCATTGCCTGGCCATAGAAGGCAAGGAGACTTAGAGTTATAGTCAGTCATGGGTCATGCTCTGACCCAGACTCTTGTAAGCCAGAGGTCTTGACCTGTATATAAAGGCGTGTCCCCGGCATAAATAGATGAAGTTACAGTCAATCGATATCTAGGTCAAGTGAATCCGCTCCCTTGTAATCGATACTCAAGCAATAAGCAGAAAAGCAGGAGTAGGCTTTTACCTCCACCATGAGGGGCCGAACCTCGGTAAACTCGTGTCCTTTGACCCGCTCAACCCCGACAAGCTAATCACCATTTGTGATGGCCTCACGTCTAAGTCCTCACACTAGGACATCTGCCATGACAAAACCACGACAGTTGGCGCCCACCGTGGGGCCAGCGCACGGTGGTTTTGTGTTCTTAAAGGGCTCTTTCCTAGGGATCGAGGGATATGCCATTGGCAGGATGACCAAGAGTCACCACGGCAAGCTCTACATCGACGACGCTAGTTGGGGCCCCGAGGCCGACTCAATCGAGTACGGGTACCGGGTCCCCTTCGATGGAATCCACGTCTTCATTGCCAAGATCGGCGGTCTGAGCCTGAGCCGGACATCTGCACCGACCTCGTCGAGCCGGCTCGGCGCACGCAACCCGCTTGGATCCAAGCCAGTCGGAAACACGTTTTTGTGGGCTTCACGCAAGGTGTGGAATTTGCGGAAAATTCCACATCTAGGGGAGAGACTCTCATCTACTCAGGTGATGAGTCCTCGACCAGAGAGACGGAGTCAATCTACCAGCTTCAAAACGGCGGGCTTGGTGGCTGTTCCGATGGTCACAGTATTCCGGACCCCTACGAGCCGCCGTGCCGAGCCGCCATCTTCATGGTAGGCACGGCGCCAACTCTCAACAACACGACGGCCGGAGCAACAGCAACAACTGGCCCCTCAGGGTCCGGCAAAGTCTGGCCTCCGGCTCAAGTCTTATCTGAGTTGATGGATGCTTTGACAACCTTAATGGGGACTGAGGTAATGGTGGAAAACCAAGCGGAGCGTAACACAGAAATCGCAAAGCTTACGGAGCAGATGACCAAAGCCCAGGAGGATATCAACGCCGAGAACGCCCGAACGGTCGAGTTGCAAGCCCAGATTTAGGCAGAGACAGAGCGCCTGAAAACCCAAGCTTGGCAGTTGAACCTTGAGCAGCACGCATCTAACACGGTCCATCAGCGGAGGTACGGGAGCCGTCTACCTCCAAGTTATGAGCCAGCACAATTGTTTAACACGCCAGGAGCAGGCCCAAGTACGCCAGGAGCACCGATTATACCCCAATTAACCATGGACGCGCCTGGGAACAGAGTAATAGCCTAGCCTCACCAGTCAGAGCTAGTCCGGAGGGAAGAGCTGGGACCTAACCCACCCCCCGGTCAGACACCCGCCGCACTTTCCGACACCACCGGGTCACTTCTCCAACCCGGTGGATAACATGGTAGCGGCGGCAACCTGGCTTACTGCGATTCCCATCACCGGCGAGTCGCCAGTTACAGTAGAGACCCAGAACAACATTGAGTTATTGCAGACGGTGATCGCTCAATAGGCTAACTACTCGTATAGTCGGCACCATGTGCACTCGACACCATTGCCGAGTCACAGCTACAGCCGGCACACTGAGTCACCAGCGGTTTCAAGTAGTCAAAGATGTCGTAACCCACCCCAGGTTAACCCACCCCTTAAATAGAGGGCTAATGCTCAAGCAATTGTGGATGATGCAAGAGCCCGCTCTAAGGTGGATTCGGCTAACCAGGGGGCTTGTCAGCAGCCCCCGGTGACACCTTCAGCTTCTGTGGGAGCGAGGTCAAATTCTAGGACTATTGGAGTGCTGTGTCTAGTGCCAACTTTATGCAATGAGCGTATGCCCAAGGATTTTAAGGGCCCTCGAAAGGTGCCCAACTACACGGCGGTCTTGAGCCGACAGCTTGGATTGAGAGTTATGAGTTAGCCATGGACATGTTGGAAGTCAGTGATGCGGTGTGTGCCAAGTATTTTACTATGATGTTGGAGGGGCCGGCTCATACATGGTTAAAAAACCTGCCCCCAAACTCTATCAATACCTGGGCGGAATTGAAAGACAGCTTCATCAATAACTTTCAAGGAACTTGTAAGCAGCCAAAGACAATTGTTGATTTGGAGCATTGTGTGCAGTGAGAAGATGAGTCGGCCCATCATTGGGCTCGCCGGGTCGCGACCATCATACACTCTTCGGACAGTATTGGGGCTGGTCAAGCTGTGTTGCTTTTGGAGAAAAACTGTCACTTTGATCCTCTCAAACAGAAGCTAGGACGGCTTAAGCGTAAGTGTACAGACATGGGCAAGCTTATGGATGTACTTACCATGTATGGCGACTCTGATACTACAAAAGATCCTAGCTCTGATGATGATAAGCTTAATAAGGGCAAGAAAAACAGTGGTGGTAAGGGCCAGCAGCAGAACACCTCAAGTCAAAATGGCAATCACAATGGCCAAGGCAATGGCAGGAAGCGTAAGAACTCCGATGGCGGGTCAGATTTTTTGGCTAACACCAATACTGGATTTAAGAATCAGCGTCTTAATGGTAATGGTGAACCACCTTTCAGTGGAGGAAAGCCAATAAATCTTGAGGCAATGCTCAATGACCCCTATCCAAAACATAGTTATCCTAACAAACCGTCTACTCAGGCCTGGAAGGATTGTTATATCATGCGGGAGTTTAGGAACCAGAGAGGTCATAATCAATAGTCTGGTAATCAATAGCAAAACAATCAGTCAGGGTATCAGAGTAATCTAAAGCAGCTTAATAGTGGCCAGTATCATGTCTTCACTACGAACACATGCAAGCATGATGGGAAGCTCCATAAGCAAGCAGTCAATGCGGTTGAGCCGACGGTGCCCCAGTACTTACGATGCTCGGAGCAGACGATCACATCGAGCCGGGCGGATCACCCGCCTCGGATTGATGATCCGGGTCATCTAGCACTGGTGGTAGACCCTCAAGTGGGCAGTTATAAGTTCACAAAAGTACTTATGGATGGTGGTAGCAGCATCAACATATTGTACTATGATACCTTTCGACGTATGAGTCTGATAGACAAGGATCTCAAGCCGTCTTCCATAGTTTTTCATGGTGTGGTGCCTGGCAAGTCGGCGTACCCTATGGGAAAGATTGCTCTGGAAGTGGCTTTTAGTGATTAGTATAATTACAGAGCAGAGACACTATAGTTCTAGGTGGTTAAGATCAAGAGTCCTTATCATGCCTTATTTGGACGGCCGGCTTATGCTAAATTCATGGCTCGCCGTTGTTATATATATATATGCAGCTTAAGATGCCTGGGCTGGAAGGGACGATCACAGTTCATAGAAACCGCAAACTCGCCCTAGAGTGCGAGGAAGGAGATGCCGCTTATGCAGAGTCGGCTTGCGCTACTGAGGAGCTCAAGTTTTATAAAGATAACGTTGACTCGGCTAATATAACCTCTCTCAAGAAGCCCACCACTAAGACAGAACCACCGCTTAAGTTTAAGTCGGCGGAGGTCACACAGCAAGTGGATTTTTTCCTGGGTGATTCTTCTCAACAGTTCACCATTGGGACCGGGATGGACCCCAAATAGGAAAGCGTGCTCATAGAGTTCATCCAGGAGAATCGGGACATCTTTGCATGGAAACCATCTGACATGCAAGGTGTACCGAGATAATTCGCTGCGCACCACCTTAATATGGATCCTAAGATAATGCCTGTTTGACAGTTCCTCCATCGTTTTAACGAGGAGAGGCGGAAGTCTATTGGCGAAGAGGTAGCCCGGCTCCTAGCTGCCAGGTTCATAATTGAAGTTTTTCACCCTCAGTGGTTGGCTAATCCTGTGCTTGTGCTCAAGAGGAATGGCACTTGGCGTATGTGTGTTGACTACACAGATCTTATCAAGGCTTGTCCGACTGATCCTTTTTCTCTCCCCCGTATTGACCAGATCATTGATGCTACGGCGGGTTGTGAAAGTCTGTGTGTCCTAGATTCTTATTCTGTTTATCACCAGATCAAGATGGAAGTGGAAGATCAGGAGAAGACAGCCTTCATCACACCATTTGGAGATTTCTGTTATCTTTCTATGCCTTTTGGGCTTAAGAGTGCCCAGGCGACTTACCAGCCTTGTGTTCAGAATTGCTTCCACGGACTGATTGGGCGCAACGTTCATGCTTATGTGGAGGACATTGTGGTTAAGTCAAGGAAGAAGGAAACCTTACTTGATGATCTGAAGAAAACCTTTGACAATCTCCGGGTGTACAAGATGATGCTTAACCCGGCCAAGGGCGTCTTTGGAGTGCCAGCAGGAAAATTGCTAGGTTTTCTGGTGTCTGAAAGGGGCATCGAGGCTAACCCAGAGAAGATTGGGGCCATTACCTCTCTCTCTAAGCTGGCTTGTATCAATGATGATCAACGCCTATCGGGTTGTATTGCAGCCCTGAGCCAGTTCATAAGCATCCTTGGTGGGAAGGCGATTCCCCTGTATCAGATGATGAGAAACCACGACAGGTTGCCTCCTCGGATGCCTACACCTCGGCCGCAAAGGCCACGGTCTGCTCCTACGTCCGGAGTGAGTGTTCTGTGTTACCATTAACCATGATAACACCGTTAGGTCCTTGCATTTTAATCTTGAGGAAATGTAATGCGAGACTGTGTTGAAACGAGCAACCGCTGTGCGCCCTAGGAGCGAGTGGTATCCACTTCAGAAAGGGACGATGTCAAAGATTAGCTCCTCACTCCTGAAGTTCTCGGGTGACCCGAAGACTACCTCCAAAGTCACAGTTCCTATGCAGCGGGCCTCGACGCCTAGTATGACACATTTAAAGGTGGTGCTGCTCGGCTTGATCCGAGATGAGTCGACTCCCATCTTCCTAACCGTGTCCTCATAAATTAAGTTTAGGCTGCTTCCTCCATCCATAAGGACGTGTTTCAGATGGAAACCATCAACGATTGGGTCCAGGATGAGTGCAGCCGATCCGCCATGCCTGATGCTGGTCGGATGGTCATGATTGTCAAATGTGACCGGGTTAGCCGACTAGGGGTTGAACTTCGGGGCGACTGGCTCTAGAACATAGATGTCCCAAGTACATGCTTCCTCTCCCTTTTAGGGATGTGGGTAACATAGATCATGTTTAGTTCTGTTACCTCACTAGGAAACTTCTTTTGGCCTTCATTGTTGGGCTACCGATGTTCATCCTCATCTTCAATGCAATTTTGGGTTTTACTTCGACCATCCGTTGCTACCTTGCCAGCTTGTTTGAAGACTCAACAGTTCCTATTAGTGTGGGCTGCTGGTTTGTCCTGAGTGCCATGAATTTGGCACGGTTGATCCGTGATCTTATCTAGCTGGCTCGGTCCATCCTTGTTCCCTTTAAAGGGTTTTCTTTTTTGTCCAAATCTAGGTCCGGTGAACCCTGCATTTACTACGGCGTCCTCTGTGTCGCTTCTGCCATTTTTATGGATGCGCTTGTTTTTATTACGTCGAGCTTTCCATTGGGGTCACATGTCTCCGAGGTGCCTGCCTCACCATTGTGGGTACTCCGGGCAATCCAACTGTCCTCTCCCACACAAAAGTGGGTCATTAGCGAAGTAAGGGCTGCCATGGTCCTCAGCTTATCCTGGCCGAGCTGGTGGGCAAGCCATTCATCTTGGATATTATTTTTGAATGCGGCAATGGCTTCGGCGTCAGAGCAGTCTATGATCTGGTTCTTTTTGGTAAGGAACCTATTCCAGAACTTCTGAGCTGATTCACCTAGCTGCTGGGTGACATGGCTGAGGTCGTCCGCATCCAGAGGTCGGACGTAAATGACTTGGAAATTTTCCTGAAAGGCATCCTCAAGGGCTTCCTAGCTACAAACAGAATGAGGAGGGAGGCTGTCAAGCCAATGCATAGCCGGTCCCTTTAACTTGAGCGGCAGGTACTTGACGGCATGGAGGTCTTCTCCGTTAGCCATGTGTATGTGGAGAAGGAAATCTTTGATCGATACTGCTAGGTCAGTAGTGCCATCGTATGATTCTATATTGATGGGCTTAAACCCTTTTAGAAATTGATGTTCCATTACCCTATCCGTAAAAAAGATCGGGTGGGCTGGACCTCGGAACCCTGTAGTATCCCGTCAGAGGTCGGGGGAGATCCATGTGTAGGCTTGGTCTAGGGCACAACCGTTCCTGTCTATCCATGTGTCGTAGCTGTTAGGCTCGGCGGGCGCACGTCCTATTAACCCGTAGATGGACCGAGGAGGCGCTCGGTTTGCCTCAATGTGACGTCAAATGTCGTGAGGGTCTAAGTAATCCATGGGGTCCTTGCCATAATCGTATCCCTGCACTAGTTTGTCCCGATCTCTAGGGGGTCAGTCAGGCAGATCGGCGGCTAATTCGTCATCGAACTACGGCAGCAGACGCCTACGAGGATACAATTTGGGCGCGCTTTGAATTCGGTCTTCAAGATCTTGTTCGGCCGAGAGTACTTCGACCGACTTTTCGTTCAGCGCATCTTTATTGGCTTGCAGCTGCTGTTGCTTGCATTTCATACTTCAAGCGGTGGCGATGAGGCGCCACGGGAAGCGTTCTTGTTTGAAAGGGTCTTCGGGGATGATGTAGTCCTTGGTGCCATGGCTCTCGTCTTCCTCAGACTCTGGCATGTAAATATCATCGGCCCCTTCAAAGAGGTCGTCGTGATCCAAGTCCTCGGGATTTCCTTCGGGACTGCCGTTCTGTACTAGGGAGGCTTCAAAGTCCTCTCTAGTGTTATCGGCATCGCCGACTATTGCTTCGCCATTATCGGCGGTGGCATTGTTGCTGCTGGGTTCCCTGTTGGTACCCCTTCTACATCTGCGCCGATGTCTTGGAGGGGATCTGGGAGTGTCAACCATGTAGACATCATAAGTGGATGTTGCGGTCCACTTGCCAGTGTTTACCAATGGCAACGTGTATTCTATGAGGCCATTGACATCTTCATCCATGTCTGTGGCCTCGTCATACTCTAGCACGTCGGTTTGGTCATTGACCGTGGCGGGATGTAAATTTCCTGGTCGTCGGCTTCAAGTCCGATCTTGTCGTAAACTGAAGTCTTGCCGTCCAAGATTGACATACTCTGGATATGATCAAGCATCTTGTTTAGGCAAGATATTTCTTTGGGATTCATGGCCTTGCTATAAGCGGGGCTGACTCGAGGTATGCCCGGCATATTGTTCGGCACGTTTTTGGCACGGAGAGGATCCGATGGCGATTTTAGATCCTGCGACGGGATTGGCTCTAAATCCGACGTAGCTTCAGAGATAGGGGCCGGACCTGAGTCCGGACTGGGGATTTAGGGGAGATCACCCGAAGTCATTATGTCGGGGCTCTCCGGTGATGCCAAGGATCCTGGCCCAACGTCCTCAAAGGAGATCGGTTTCGGAGTCAGGCCTCTAGTGCCCGGCAGACCCTCAACCCGTCCGGGTGTCCAGCCTGACAGGATGAGTTCGCCGCGCTAATCTGCGGTGTACTCCAGGCTTCCAAAGGTCATGATTTGACTCAGGGTGTTGTCCTCAACGAAGGCCAGATGGCCAGCCGAGTCAGCGTAGAAGATCATGCTGCTGAATATGAAGACTTGGCCGGGGACGTAAACATTGTCATTGTTGTTGCCACAGTTGATCTGCAGATGAGCCATCGATCCTTCTGTCGATCTCATAGCGGAACCCTCAATGAAACTAGTAGCGTCGGTGTAAAAATCGACATACCTCGGGGTAGGGGGTCCCGAGCTATGGATCTCGGACAGATGGTAACAGGAACAAGGAGACACTGTTTACCCAGGTTCAGGCCCTTTTGATGGAGGTAAAATCCTACGTCCTGCTTTTGTTTATATTGATGCAGATGTATCAAGTACAGAGTTGATCTACCTCAAGATCATCATATGTGTTTTAACTCTAGGGCTAGGTGAATGAGATTGCATTAATGTTTCCTCTATAGGCTAAACCCTTTGGCTTATATACACGCCAAGTAGGGTATCTAGGGTTACAAGGTCGGTATCTTGGTGTGCAGGCGGCAGCAAAAGTCTTGGAGTATACGACAAGTCTTCGGTAGATGCAGTTCATCATGCCTCTAGCGTATAACTTCCAGAGTCCATCTTGAGAACAATGAGGGCCCATCAGCCCATCCCGAGGAGCATGGGCCGACTAGGTTAGTGCCCCCTAGTCCAAGACACCGTCACCCAGGTTCGGGTCGCTATGAAGCGTAAAACCCTACTCCTGCTTTGATTGTATTGGATGTATGAGCTCAAGTACAAGGAGCACAACTTGCCAGCAAGGTGTGCGGGAAGTGCATCTATGCATGTAATTGAACAAAGTATCGACCTTTGTAAAGGTAGCCATGGGCCTCCTTTTATAGAGCAAGGGGTCAACAAAGTGGCAAAATGGTCTTCACATAAGCTAAATAGTGGCGACAGTGCCAAATACCTAACTTTGACGGGTTAGGACAAATCCATTAAATGAGCCATTAGGTGCCGTGCTAGTGAGGCTTGCCGGCAAGAGTTGTCTCTCCTTCTGTGTCCTTTGCCCAGCTACCTATTATTATCTTGACACGCCTCCAGCACGAGTTTCATTAAAGTTGTGTCTACGACGGTGAGCTGACACGTGCCTAGACAGATATCACTAAACCACCTGCCTGCTCGACACCTACTTGACGGGCAACTAGCGTGTCGCTGAGGTGGAGCGGTGGACAAGTGGTAGAAGCTTGTCGGCACCGAGCTTGCCAGGTTTCTCTTGCCATGAAGTAGCTTGCCGGCAACCAAAGTCTTGATCCTCAGTATTAAGCTAGTACTTCTCAGTGACCTGTCTTGAGGACTTCTTCATGGTCTTGTACACCAAGTCTTTAGTCTTGTTTATGGAGTTGTCCTCCGGCAAGCCCTGCCATTAGGAAGGCTGCCACTGCCTGTGCACCCATGTCTTGGTACACCGACAGGAGCCCCCAGGCCTGGGCCACACACGTATGTGATGCGTCATTAGGCTAGGCACAAACAGTGCATAGGCACACATGGCAGAGGATAACTATTGTAATCTTCCCTTTTACTGTACCCCCACGACGTGCATTAAATGCAAAACATGGGAGAGGTGGATTGAAATGGCTCCTAGGAGTAGTGCACCTGCAAAAGCACATCTAGGTTGGACAGTAAAGAGCCAGCCCCTACGCCTTCCCCATAAAAAGGAAACAGTGAGGGGCGCTACTCATTTACCCCCTTCTTCTCCAATCTAGCCCATGCCTTCGTCTTATTCCTCTCGCAAGAACATAATACACCACCATCGCACCGCACCACTCGAGCCATCCATCGAATCTACGCTCTAGAGATAGCCATGACACCAAAGAAGGCCAACAAGGCATTCAATCCAGAGGCGTAGACGAAGAAGGATGAGACATCGAAGCGGTGGTGGAGCCACACCGTCTTCCTGCCAATGCTGACGGCTAACAATCTGGTGAAGAAGTATTCGTATGTCTAGTTGAGCAAGATAAAGGACCACCCAGCCACAGAAGTTCTTCCAGTATCCGTCATGCAAACAGATGTCAAGTTCCACTTCTTTGCCGGGTATTTTTACTGCGGGCTCTGCCCACCCTTCTCAGATTTCTTCATGGAGGATATGCTATCGTATGGATTTAGGCAGCTAGATTTCGCCCCCAATGCTATCACTTGCATGTCCATTTTCACACAATTGTTTGAAAATTTGCTGCGGATAGCGCCCAACCTTGCTTTGTTCCGCCACTTCTTCATTCCTCGGATTGAGAACAACACCCTCTTCGGCAGTGTCACTTAGATTCCAAGGACGGGAATGAAGAAACACTATCTTGACGGCAAATTGAACACCAAGTAGAATGAGTGCAGCGCGGGCTAGTGCTGGATCAAGAAAGACAACATTCCTCCATTTTTCCACTTGCGAACTCACACAATCAAGAAGGGAAACACTTAGAGTAATGTTGGCCCTAGCGACGCCAAGTTAGGCATTGCATTGTAAAGAATCCTCAGCCTCAAGACAGTTGGCCTGACCATCTGGGGGAAGATTTCACCTATCGCCGAATCGCCCCATTGTAGCACAAAGGAGGCCGAAGACCATGGGAGTACAAGAATCCCGCTGAGACGATGCACCTGTACACCGGTCTTTAAAAAGATTGACGGTGATGGAGCACTACTGGCTCATCTGTCAGCTTTTTAAGAGAGGTTGCATATTCCACTTGCCGGTGAAAGTGATCACGCTCCGCAATAACTTTCCAAGGATTACATTCTGGCAAGAATGCCAGAATGCAATGCCAAGGGTGTTGTAAGTGCCCACCAAGAGGGAAGTGGAAGAATGGCTCGTCGGCTTGAAGGAAGAGGCTGTCAGGGTGAAGAATGACATGGTTCATCCCACCAAAGATGATGAGGCCAAATTCCTCCAAGTGAGAATCAAAGAAGCCAAAAAGGTCACTCACCTCCAGGAAAGAGCTAAAAACACTAGCAAAGAAAAGCATATTACCAAGCATAGTAAAAAGCACGCTGAAGTGGGTGTTGAAGAGCATGCCTAAGAGGATGTTGAAGAACATGCCGAAGAGCACACCAGCGAGGCCACAGATGATGATGAACACTCTGATGATCATGATGGTGTTGATACAGAGCACGCTAGTGAGACCGAAGGAGATGAGGAGGAAGAGGAGGAGGAAGAACCTTATGTTCCTCCTACTCGCATCAAGACTGCTGTCGCGAAGAAACCTGGTAGGAAGAAAGTTGCGCCCACTAATACGGCAAGCCGCGAGCCTGCCAGAACAAAGGCAGACGTCAAAGCATCCCGAGTCCAGCCTGTTCGATGACAACCTCCCCGCGGTGTCACCTCCCGGCAACCAATTCCATCAACCATTGAAGAAACGGGTGCTTCACAGGCCCCAGCCTCTTCAGGGACAAAATGGGCCATGAGCACTCTGCCACCGTCCAACACCGTCGGAACCGAAGAGACGATACTCTATGACTTGTCAGTCCTCAACGTTTCTGACGAGGAAGAAGAGTAAGCATTTCATCCTTCCATCATCATTTTTTCAATATATGTTGTTGATTTTGACTGTCTTGAATGACTTGGCCATGCAGGTACGAGGTGTCGTTGGTGGAAAGGCGCCAGAAGAAAGCTAGGATCACCGAAGAGGGCGAGGCGGCATCAAACACTGAATAGGATCCAATCCTTTCAGATGTTGCCAGTTCCCAGTGTGAATCCAACATTCAATTCCCACTGGCAAGCACCACCAACAAGGTCACCATCATGGAGACCGACAAGGAGATTGGGGCCATTTGCCGGAGGGAGGTTGACCCCTTTGTGACGCCCTTGACCTCTGGTCTTCCATCAAGCAACTCGCCGACAAGATCTACTCCTCCAGAAGAGCGCCAAGGAGAGCCTATCCGCATCGAGGACCTGCCAATGACCAATATTGTCAGAGATCGAGTGACAGAAACTGATGTTGCCAAAGAAGAAACAAGGTCTCCTCGACAAGCTCACTGAGGTAAATCTTGACCAAGTGCTATTTTTTCCTTGTTGGTTTTCCTCTTTGTTTTCATCAACATGATCTGAATCTTGAATTCCTTGTGTTCTTTGCTTTTCCTTCTTCATCTTGCAGACTCGACTCCAATGGAAGAGGAGGAGCCCATAATAGATGTACAAGAGATTGCAAAGAGCATCGCTGATGAGGCTGCCAAGATTTCTATTGAAGAGGCCACAACATCTAAGGCTGAAGAAACCAGGAAAACTACAGAAGAAGATAACAAAGCTCCCCACAACACATCTCCTTCTGCTAGTTCTGAAGTTTAGATGGGAGAAGCTGTCAATGAAGACCCGACTACCATCAACCATCCCGTCTTGCCCGAAGTACAACTAGCGACATACTCATTGGTGCCTCCCTATCAACTGCTATAATTTGAAGACCCCGGCCCATATGATGCTGGGAAGATTGCCCTTCAAGATGCATTTGTCAGTATCATCATTCCCTTGCCCTGCAGCGTTAAGGGAATGAGCCCCTCCGATAACAGTGCTGCCAATCTTGCTTTCTTGGAAACCATGGCTGCTGGATTCAAGGATGTTCAAGAATGCTATAGTAAATGCTGGGATAAAATCCAAGCAGAGCGACAAGTCGTGGAGTTGGCTGAAAAGAAGCTGAATAAGAGGATTGAAGAGAATAAATAGTATGAACAAAAGCTTCAAAGCATCAAGAGTGGAGAGGAAAAGCTGGCCACTACCAAGGAGGATGCGGCAAATCTGGACGGCAAGATATCAGAGTGAGAAGCATAGCTTAACGAAAGAGAGAAGAGCTTGCCGTAAAAAAGGAAGCACTTGTCGCCAAGCTGCAGGGCAAGGATGAAGAAATCCAGACTCTGCTTACGCAGCGGACCCAGGAGTTAGAGCAAAGCCATAAGGAAGCCCTAGAAGCTCAAGCACAGAATCATGCCAACAAACTCCAAGAGGCCGTCAAAGCTGCCAAAGCCACTGATACCGTCAAGGTTGAGCTGGAAACTAAGGTGAAAAAGCTTGAAGGAGATCTCGCAACTGCTGGCAAGGAGTCCTTGGTGCTCAAAGCAGATATGGAGAATATAACTCACACCATAGCTGAGCTACAAACCTCACTATCCGCCAAGAACCAAGACCTCACTAGTGCCAAAAATTCCATTGCAGATCTGAAGTTGAAGCTCACAACTCTAGAACAGAACCTTGATGAAGGCAAAGCCAGAGAAAATAACTTGCTGGTAAACTAGAATAATGAGAAGGCTTCGCTCGCCAATGCTGAAAAGTCCTTCAATGATCTAAGGAAAAACGTGGAGATGTGGACCACAGGCATTATCAGTATAAAAGAACACCTCAGTTCGTAATTGACCACCATGAAGATGGACAACAACATCTTCACTGATGACGAGCATGAACTTCCATGTGTTAGGCTCACACTCTTCTCTGAAAATCTCATCAAGGCGTTGGAGAAGCACCGCAAAGAGAGATCTGCCAGCTTTGCCAGCGAGTCCCGTAAATTCTGCCGCGACGTCCTCTTCAAGGTGCTCGTCAAGATTGTATATCGCAATCCTGGAGTTGACTTGTCGAAGGCGTTCAAAAGCTTTCTGAAGGACGCCGATACCAAGGAGGCCAAATAACTTGTCGGACCCACCGTCTACAAGGTTAGCTAGGTCCCTAGGATCGAGGGCCAGCGTAGCAACTAGCTCCTTCGTATCATCTTGCCGCAAGTGCAATCCATGTAAAAGACAGATTTATCTGAAGTTAGCACTACACCTTGCCTTTGATGTGATAAAACTTGTGCTGATGGATGAATGTATGCTATCTTCCTTGCCTTATTCTGTCTTTGCATGACTTTTTTACCCTACGCTTGCCAGAAAGATGTCGGTGCACAAACTCTTGCCACGAGCGCTTTGAGGAATGGGTCCTTAGCAGCCTGCCGGAAGTGCCGCTACAGGTAAGGTTACACTTGACGGTCACAATGTAGCTACTTAAGTTGTTGAGCGGACTCGACAAAAAATAAGAGCGCAACTGATCCCGACAAGGTTCCTTCGCATGCAGGTTTGTCATACAAAGGCCAAAATCATTCAAGGAGAAATAGTAGCTACAAGAAAGAATTTGTTTGAAAGTTTTTCAACTTAGCTCTTCTTTATTGTACTTCTTGTCGTAAAATGATAACTTGAATGCCACTTGGTGCTATCCACACCATCACTCCCCTGGGAAATTTACATGAGAGGAACTCTTCTGTCCTTTGAGAAAAAGAAAGAAGAGAAAAGAGCAGGCTGGAGACCTTGATGGCTCGTTAATCATTTCAAACAAGGCAAAAAATGAAACACAACATCACATGTATACATGCACAATCTAACCTATAAATTGGCAAAAGTTGTGAAACACTTAGGTTTATTTCACTATGCACAGGGTCTGCGCCTGGCTTTGTACAAAGGATTACATGTCTTGCTGACAAACTTGTAAAAAAGGGGTTACCGTGAGGCCCGACAACTGCGCCTCACGAGTAGAACTTGCGAAGATGCTCAATGTTCCATGAGTTCTTCACCGGGGTGCCATCTTCGGTCTCCAGACAAACTGCGCCAGGTCTGGTGACTCGTACCACCCAATAAGGACCTTCCCACTTTGGCGTCAACCTGTTTGATCGCTTCGTGGACTGGATCCGATGAAGAACAAGTTCACCTTCCTTAGGGCTTCGGGTGTGAACTTTGCGGCTATGGTAGCGGCGCAAAGCATGATCGTATCGTGCAGCTCGCACAACTGTGCAAAGACGATCTTCCTCAAGGACTGTGGAGTCATCTTGTCGCATCTGCTCTTGCTCAGCTTCATCATTAGCGAGTACTCGAGGTGACACCTACATGAGTTTCGTGGGGAGCACCGCCTCTACACCATAGACTAGGGAGAAGGGTGTCTGGTCAGTGGCTTGATTTGGTGTTGTCGTGAGTGACCAAAGAACCACTGGCAACTCTTCAATCCAGCACCTTCCGCACTTGCCCAGTTTGTCAAAAATTCTCATCTTGAGCCCATGCAGCACTTCAGCATTCGCCCTCTCCACTTGGCCGTTGCTTCTCGGGTGAGCAACAGACCCAAAAAAGATCTTTCTTTCAAGGTGTTGGCAGTACTGCATGAAGGTGCGGCTCATAAAGTATTCACCAGAATTCAATGTTCTTGTTTTGCTTGGCTGCATTGATGCTATAACAGATGGTTGAGTCAAATCGAGCACAAAAGTTCCTGGTTCCACAGGTAGCTTTTGGGCGGCATGGGTCGATAGATCATCAGCAATGTTGTTTTTCCGCATGAGGGATGTGCTCTGTTTGCAATCTGTCAAAGTGCTCTTCCAATTTTCTCACTTCATCCATATAAGCTTCCATCAATGGCTATGGTAATCTTTGTTGACCTGCTTCACAACAAGCTGTGAGTCACCTCAGATGATCAACCTTAGAATCCCATGGTCCCCTACTATCCTGAGACCGGCAAGCAGTCCTTCGTACTCAGCAGTGTTGTTTGTATCTTTCTCCCTGGGAAAGTGCATATGTATTACATATTTGAGGTGCTCCCCAATGGGTGCGACAGGCAGCATGCTTGCACCGGCTCCTTGCAGCAAAAAGGTACCGTCAAAGTACATGATCTAGTCTTGCATTGTTTCCTTGCCGGGGAGAGAGGTCTCTTGAATTTCTTCGTCTTGCGTTGGCGTCCATTCTGCAATGAACTCCGCCAAGGCTCTGCTCTGAACAGTTGATGTGCATTCAAACTTGAGTCCAAAGCTTGAAAACTCTAACGCCCACTCAACTATCTTGCCAGTGGCAACCGGATTTCTCAAAATGCACTGTAACGGGAAGCGAGTGATTACTGTGATCTAATGTGCTTAGTAGTAATGGAGAGGCTTCCTTGAGGCCTTGAGAATGCCAAAAAGCAATTTATGCACACCAGAGTACCTTGACCTAGCCCCTTGGACAAGGGAACTGACAAATTAAACTAGGTGCTGCACCATGTTCTTCTTCGACACTACATGGTTTTTTTGCTTCATTTGCCCCCGCTGCAACTGATTTGTCGACACCAGACCTTGCCGGAGAAGATTCGGGCTTGTCGCTTGACGGATCTACAGCTGCTGCTTCTTCCTCGTCAGCTTCCCTCTCTACCTCTATGCAGCACTAACCACTTGATTTGTTGCCGCTAAGTATAGCAGTAACGGTTCTTGTGGCCTAGGCGCAACTAGTACTGGCAGAGAGGAGAGGTATTTCTTTAAATCTTCCGGCGCAAACTCCGCTTCCGGAGTCCATTTCATTGGACCCGCCTTTTTCAAAATTTTGAAAAATGGTAGGTCGCGCTCAGTAGACGTGGAGATGAACCTTCTAGTGCAGCTATGCAGCCGGCAAGACATCGCACATCCTTGACTCGCTTGGGTGCTTCAAGCTACTCAATGGTTTTGATCTTATCGGGATTGGCTTCAATTCCACGTAGAGACACAAAGAACCCGAGAAGCTTGTTGGATGGAATGCGAAACACACACTTCTCAGGGTTGAGCTTCAAATTGATCTTGCGTAGATTTGCAAATATCTCTTCTAAATCTTGAATGAGGGTTGATTAGACCTTGGTTTTGACCAATATCATCCATATAGGCTTCCTCATTTCTGTACACCTGAGGCTCAAAACCAATCTAGACCGCTCTTGCAAATGTTGAACCGACACTCTTCAATCCGAAAGGCATACGCACAAAGCAGTACATGCCACATGGAGTGATGAATACGGTTTTCTCCTCATCTTCCTTGGCCATGAATATCTGATGGTAACCAGAGTAAGCATCCAGGAAAGATAGTAAGTCACACCCGGCAGTGGAGTCCACAATCTGGTCGATGTGCAGCAAAGGAAAGGGGTCTTTTGGAAAAGCTTTATTGATATCAGTATAGTCAATACAAAGCCTCCACTTTCCATTTCCTTTGCGTACTACAACTGGATTGGCCAACCAAGTTGGACATAGTACTCCTCTGACCAGGCCTGCTGCTTCCAGCTTCTTGATCTCTTTGGCAATAAACTCTTGCCACTCCAAGGCTTGCTTCTTAACCTTCTGCTGGACGGGTCTTGCATGAGGGCGCATGACAAGGTAGTGCTCAATTAGCTCCCTGCGAACACCGGGGATGTCAGATGGTTGCTATGCAAACACATCGACATTCTCCCGCAGGAAGGCAATGAGTGCACTTTCCTATTTGCTATCAAGACCGGCACTTATGGTCAAAGTATTGCATGTGCCATCCTCCTTCGCTGGCACCTTCTTGCTTGCTCGTGGAGCTACCTTGGTCTTCTTGCACTTGCCAGCAGAGCTCTCCGGCACATCCTCAATGGTTGCACAACACTCCGAAGAGGTGCGCTTGCCGGTGTCCTTGTCAGAGGTCTTGCCGAACTTGTTCTTCTTTCCCTAGGAGTTTTGTCGGTAGGAGCAAGTGCCTTGCCAGTAGATGCTGCAACTGCTTCCCGGTAGAGCTTGTCGGTGCAGATGACTACGCCTTTCTAGTCGGAGTGGATGGTGATGACGCTCATCGGCCCTGGCATCTTGCCCATGTTGTAGGTGTAGTGGGATGCCACCATGACCTTGGCCTGGGCTGGGTGACCAAGAATCCCATTGTAGGGCAATGGAATCTTGACAACATCGAAGACTATCTTCTCTGTCCTGTTTAGCTTAGTGCCAAACGTCATCGGCAAAGTGATCTTCCCCTTGGGTTGGCTCCTTCCCGGATTGATCACTTGAAACGTGCCCGTTTACTTGAGATCTTCATCGAGAATCTACAGCCTCTTGATCACGTCAGGCGAGATCAAGTTCAAGCCGGCCCCACTATCAACCAACATCTTTGTGACCTTGAGGTTGCGTATTGTTGTTGATACCAACAATGGCAAGCACCCGACCACAGTTGTGCGATCAGGGTGGTCCTCGGCATAAAAAATGATGGGCGTGTGTGACCACTTGAGTGGCTGCTGATTTCTATTGTTGGCTCTGCCACATTGATCTCACACGCCCACTACTTGAGTTGGCGGTGAGAGGAGTGCAAAGATACACCTCCGTCAATGCACATGGTTTCGGTTTCCTTCTGGAATTCTTATTCACTGGACTCCTCTTCATCCTCGTCATCATCTTCATCTTCCTCTTTCTTGTGACAGCCTTGAGCAGGCTTCTCCTTCTGCTGCTTGGCCTTGTTGCGGTGGCCACCGTGGCCCTTCTTGCCAGACCCTCTAGTATCGTCTTGGCCCTTCTCCTTTTCGCGCTTCTCGTATTCAACTTTTTGTTTCTCGGCAAGTTGCTCCACTTGCCGGCACTCCTGGAGATCGTGGCCCTTGGTGTAGTGGATCTTGCAGTATGGCTTACTAGGATTCTTCATCTTCTTGCGTATCGCAGCCTGTCGGTGTCAAAACCGGCGTCTCTCGGGTAGGGGTCCCAAGCTGTGGATCTTGGATCCATGGGGAACAAGGGATGAAGGACACAATGTTTACCCAGGTTCGAGCCCTCTCTAAGAGGTAAAACCCTATGTCCTGCTTGATTATATTGGAGGGTATAGGATGATTACAGAGTCGATCTACCACGAGATCAGATTAACTAAACCCTAGGAGAGTAGGATGATGGTTGTTGTTCTAGTCTCTACGGACTAAATCCTCTGGTTTATATAGACACCACGGATACTAGGGTTACATATGGTCTGTTACAATCAAGGGAATAAAAATGCCGAATCTTCTATCTTCACTTGGAGGACACACGAAGACTCCAATGGTCTCCCGTCCGGATACGAAACCGCCTCGTAGTCCGGTCTTCCAGCATTTGTAGTGCGGCCGGCCTGTCCGGCCCATAAGAGAGGAGGCGGCGGCCCGAGGACCCCCTAGTCCAGGTCTCCCTCAGTAGCCCCCTAATTAGCCTCCAACGCAGGGGTTCTTGATTGTCGGCTACCTTGTGCACCCCAAATTCTTCGGCTTGCAAGGCGAGTTCTTCACCCCTTCCTTGTTTGGATGTTTTAGCAGTTCGGCCACCGATGACCTCCTAATTCGTCAGGCCATTGTAGGACCCTCAGTATTAATTTTCATCAACGACTTAAAGACAACCCTTGATTTCCACGCACCTATCAGGAGGCAAACAGTCTAGCGCTCTTTTACAAAAACGCCCCTCTGGGACCAGAAGGCGTGCCTATTTAACAGGTCAGGAGCACGACGGGTGGTTAACCCATCCCAGAGCAGGAAGTCAAGACCAAACCAAAGAAAGTTCAAGCCAAATGGCTAGCGCCCCAGGATCACCCTCACGCCCTCATCGCCCTCTCCCGAGTGACTGGGCAAGCTGCTTAGTCTCACACCTCCAGTTGAACAATCTCCAAACGCAAGGATATCTCCCTGCTGCAGATCTTGTATCTGTATGCACCGGATTAACTTCCTTGAATGGCGAGGCCTTCGCGGGGAACTTCCCTGCCCCAAGCAAGGAAGAGAGGGTATGTTTCGTGCCTTTCCTTCTACGAGGTCCAGGATTCCCCATTCACCCCTTCTTGCGGGACTATCTAGAATTTTACGGGATCCAGCTTCACCACCTCACCCCTGGATTCATATTGCGCATCTCCAGCTTCGTCGCCCTTTGTGAGATGTTCTTGGGCTACGAAGCTCATTTCGAGTTATGGAGGAAATATTTCTGCCTTACCTCCCGTACCCATGGGGGTCGATTTTTGAAGAAGGCGGACCTGAGTTATGGCGTATACCAGGAACGGGGTTTCCCATTGGGACGCCGAAGAAGGATTCCGAAGAGTGGAACCCGGAGTGGTTTTATATCAAAGATGTTCCCCTATCTGAACTAGTTTGGAGGGGACTGCCTGAATATTTAGATGCTTCTCTAAAGAAGCGGTTCAACTGGTGGCCAAAAAGCACTTCCCAAGAAGAAAGTGCCGAGGTGCTGGGCTTGGCCGCGAAGGTTTGGCTGCTGACCCACAGCAAGTTGACCATCATTGACATGATGGCCGCCGCCATCGCTCGGTGCATACAACCTCTTCAACAAAGGATGCACTCCCTATGGTGTTATAATGGGACAAACGACGCAACCCATTACAAGTGGGAGGGGCCAGATAACCAGCCGACAATGGCTGCCATACTAGCTGATCTCCTCAACGGAGAAGAAGAACAGTTTGCCCATTTGAGGAACACGGACGGTTATGGGAGCTATAACCCCATAGAATGGGTAAGTTCAAGTTTTCATTTCACATTCCAGACATTTCATCCGTATATTTACCGGATCTACTATTTTTTCGAACAGAATTGGAGGCGCCAGGTCGAGTCCTTCAGCTGCCCCCATTCCCGTGACGATGACCCGGGATTTCATGATGACCTGGAGACGTCCATTGATTTCAAGGACGGGGTCTTTTTCCAGGAAAGCCTTGATGGTACCAAGGTGGCCCTCATGGCTGATCACCCTAGGCCCTCCCCTCTTTCGCTGTAAGTAGCAAGAAGGCCTCTTCCCGAATGGGGCATTTGCCTCGTGCCACTCCAAGTATGCTGACTTCTACTCCCAAGGGTCGCTGCACCACACACCGAACAACAATGGGAGCGGCGCCGAATGCGTCGACATCGGCCAATAACAGAGCTTCCAAGCGTAAGGTAACTACGGGAGCTACATCGACCGCACCTTCGGCCAAAAGGTAGTAAATCTGAGGTCATTGTTAATGTTGCCGCCACAGATACCTTTTAACATTACTGAGACCTGCAGAAGAAGGGCACCACCACCGTCCGAAGACTTCTAGGAGGTATCAGGGCATAATCCCGGACTTGGGCCCTTGGCGCAGGCCGGGGTCAATGCATAAGAGGCTACCACAGACCCGGCTCTGGAGGATCCTGGGTATGTCTTGGTTACCAATTCTAAAGTCAAAAGTGTGATGAATCACTGACAGCGGAGGGAATCCTTACGCCACATCACTTTTTCCGATCAGGAGTTCAATGCGTTTAATTCGGTGGACGCATACCTTGGAGCAGCCCGAACAGGTCTTGAGGGGATTGCCAACCTCCTGTCCACCAACATGTAGGTACAAGATTGGTTTTAAAAACCGAACATAAATCCTAACCCAGTAGCCCTCGGTCCTTGATTCGGGCGGGACGGCGGAGTTAAGGATCTACAAGCATATGTATTTCTGGTATTTTCTAGGCTTCGAGGGAATAGAATAAGAAATTGTCCGAGGACCTCAAGCTGAACTGAACACAGTTGGCGGTCAAGAAAGCCGAACTGGAGGCGGTCAAGAAATTCACCAACGAATCCCATGGTGAGGGAAAAGGCTTTAGAATGCATGAATTATTTAGGGTACCTTGTTTAACACAGGCTTCCCTTATAGCAGTTGAATCCATAGGTCAACTACAAAAGGACTTGGATGCGGCCAGAGAATCTCAGAGGTACGCTGAGTCACAACATGAAGCTGGCCGCCGACTACTTGTGCGAAGCCATGAGGAAAAGAACAAACTGAAGGCGGAACACCAACAATAGGCCAAAGACATCGAGAGTTTGAAGACTCAATTGGCGCAAGCCCTTGAGGAGAACCAGAGATTGAAAGACAACATGTTTGGTAAGTGATATTTCAACTTATGTGCACGTAGATACTCGTAGTGTCTTAATGTAAATGACATGCAATGCCTTGTGCTAGGTCTCCTAACCGGATGGCCCAAAGAAGAGGTTAACTCATTTGGAGGGAACCTTTTAAAGGAGCTATCCATTGTGCATGAGAAAGCTTGAAAAGCCATGAAGAGCATGGTCAAGGCGTTATGGCCGACCGACACACCTCCAAGAGGGATGGCCGAATTAGCCAATCGTTTCAAAGGAGCTCAGCATCGTTTTGAGTTATGGAAGATACCCGCTTGCCGAGAAGGAGCGCGTGAGGCCTGTGCGATGGTGAAGACCCAGTTTACCAAACTCGAACCAGAGCATATGGCTCGTGTTGGACTGGCGGGGCCGGACGGGCAAGAAATACCGCTTCGCCTGGTGTATGACCAAGTGATGACTGCTGCTTGGTACTCCCAAGAGGATTGTGCCCTGGACAGCTTGATAGAAAATATTGACAAGGAGTAGGGTGCTTGATTCTATGTATTTGTGTACTGTACATCAAGCCTTCTCGACCCGCATTAGAAACATTGTATTAACCGGCCATCGGCTTCTGCCTCCCCGGCCAGTGGTCGGGGAGTGTTCCATACTACGTGACCTGAGAAACTGGAAATCACTTCGGGTAAACAAGCGATCTGGCCATTTTGTGTAAACAGACAAAAGCGCGTGCGGAGAGTTATGTTATATTACTTTTTAACGTAAATAACATCTTCCAAAGAAAATAGTTCCTCCATGGGTTCCTTTCTTTGGGTTTGTCATGCTGACCATAAACATTGTATTCGGATACCTATAGTATGTGGGTGTTAGTCATGTTGGGAACCGACCCCAGGATTTTGGTGGTGAACACCTGATTATTTTCACTTCCCTCGTGGCCAACCCATTCACCCAAGAACGCTAGCTTTCGGCTTCACCCAACTGAGGTACGTACACAACTGACCTAGTCGTAGCAATCACAGAGGTGCTTCCTTTACCCCCTAGGCGAATAATCGGGAACGTAGGGGGTAAGCACAGGAGCCAGGTGATGTCTACTACACAACTTGCTCTTGTAGACTCGTGTTGGGCCTCCAAGCATAGAGTTTTGTAGGACAGTAGCAATTTTCCCTCAGGTGGAAGACCTAAGGTTTATCAATCCATGAGAGGCGGAGGATGAAGATGGTCTCTCTCAAACAACCCTGCAAACAAATAACAAAAAGTCTCTTGTGTCTCAAACGCACCAAATACAATGGTAATTTGTATAGGTGCACTCATTCGGCAAAGAGATGGTGATACAAGCGTAGTAATGATACTAGATATGGATTTTTGTAATAGGAACAATAAAAAACAGCAAGGTAGCAATTGATAAAACGGAGCACAAACAGTATTGCAATGCTTGAAAATGAGGCCTAGGGTCCGTACTTTCGCTAGTGCAATCTCTCAACAATGCTAATATAATTGGATCATATAACCATCCCTCAACGTGCGATGAAGAATCACTCCAAACTTCCTATCTAGTAGAGAGCATAAGAAGAAATTGTTTGTAGGGTACGAAACCACCTCAAAGCTATTCTTTCCATTCAATCTATACTAGAGTTCGTACTAAAATAACACCAAGCTATTCTTTCCAATCGATCTAACCAAGAGTTCGTACTAAAATAACACCATATGATACTCATCAACCAACTCTAATGTCACCAAGATACTCCAATGTCACCGTGAGTATCCCTGAGTTTATTATACGATATGCATCAAACAATTTCAGATTCATAATCCTCAATCCAACACAAAGAACCTCAAAGAGTGCCCCAAGATTTCTACCGGAGAAACAAGGACGAAAACAAGCATCAACCCCTATGCATAGATTACCCCAATGTCACCTCGAGAACCCGCGAGTTGAGTGCCAAGACATAGATCAAGTGCTCTCAAATCCATAAAAATTTTCGATCCGATAAAAAACAAAATCTCAAAGGGAAAACTCAATTCATCACATCAAGATGGAGAGGGGAAAACACCATATGATCCAACTATAGTAACAAAGCCCTTGATACATCAAGATCGACCCAACTCAAGAACACGAGAGAGAGATTAAACACATAGCTACTGGTACAAACCCTCATCCCCGAGGGTGGACTACTCCCTCCTCATCATGGTGGCCGCCAGGTTGATGAAGATGGCCATCGGTGATGATTTTCCCCTCCGGCAGGGTGCCGAAACAGGGTCTAGATTGGTTTTTCATGGCTACAGAGGCTTGCGGCGGTGGATCTTTTGGTCTAGGGTTATTTTTTATGGTTTCTCTATTTATTGGATTTTTCCGCGTTGGAATCACGCGAAGATGGGCCTCGAGGTGGGTACAACCCACCTGGGCGCCCCTGGGCCTCCTAGCATGCCCAGGTGTCTTGTGCACAACTCCTTCACCTTCTGGTCCTCCCGCGAAGCTTCTAGTGCCTCTTATGTTCCAGAAAAAATCATCAAAAAGTTTTGTTGCATTTGGTGAACTTTTATTTCTGCACAAAAAAACAACACCACGGTAGTTCTGCTGAAAACAGCATTAATCCGGGTTAGTCCCATATAAATCATACCAAAACCATATAAAATTGTTGTAAACATGGCATGAATACTTCATAAATTATAGATACGTTGGAGACGTATCACCAGGCAATCCAGCTTGGCAAAAACATAAGTCAAGTTGGTGCATATGATGTCTTGAAAGGTACATGAAGGGTGCAAAGACGAATACGTGCATGAAAAGTATATTAATTAGCTACCTGAAAGTAGCCCCCAGGTAGATCTGGGTAGTACATTTGAAGATTTATACTTAAAGAGCCTAGCGTGGTTCAGTTTATCCGAACATAGCCCGGGAGGTGGCAACTCCCAAAAGGTATAAAAGAAAAAACTATAACAAAGAAAAGGGGAGTTAAAGTGACGACATCGAACTAGCCGTAGAAGCGCCGAAGCTGAGCTGCGTTCCATGGGTTTGGTTCGAGGCGATGGTTTGCTAGACTTGAAGACGATATGCTCCTCCTGCTAGTACTTCATCGATTATGAAAGGACCCTCCCATTTGGGCGATAGCTTGTTCTTCTGCTTCTCTCGGAGACGGTGGACGAGTTCGCCTATGTTATATGCCTTCGCCCGAACTTCCCTGCTCTGGTAGCATCGGGCTTGCTGTTGATAGAATGTAGAGCAAGCCCGAGCTATGTCACGCTCCCCGTCCAGGGCGTCCAGGTCATCCTGCCGATTTAACTCGGCTTCCTTTTCTTCGTACATGCGCCCTCTAGGCGCGTCATGGATGAGATCGCATGGGAGGACTGCTTCTGCCCCATACACCATAAAAAAGGGTGTGTATCCTGTTGACCGGTTGGGGATGGTGCGCAGTCTCCATAGTACGGAGTCGAGCTCTTCTACCCAGTGGATGTCAGATTCCTTCAGGGAACAGACCAGAAGAGGCTTTATGCCACTCATGATTAGTGCATTGGCCCGCTCTACCTATCCATTGGTCTGCGTGTGATACACCGAAGCGTAGTCGAGCTTGATGCCCATGTTAGCGCACCAGTCTTTGACTTCCTGGGCTGTAAAATTGGAGCCATTGTCCGTGATTATGCTGTGGGGATCACCATAATGATGTACCATGCTGGATATAAAGTTGATGACTGGTCTGGACTTTGTTGAGGTTATCGGTTCTTCCTTGATCCATTTAGTGAATTTGTCGAACATAACCAGTAAGTATTTCTTTTTCTTGGTCCCCCATTTAAGTGGTTCGACCATGTCGAGCCCCCAGACCGCAAAAGGCCGGGTGATCGGTATTGTCTGAAGGGCCGGGGAGGAGCATATGGCTTTGATTTGCAAAGAGCTAGCATCCAACGCAATGTTGGACTTGTGTATGCGCGTCCGCGCGGGCGGTGGGCCAGAAAAACCCTACTCGGAAAGCTTTGCTTACCAAAGCCCGAGCTGCCGCGTGGTGGCTGCCCATGCCAGCGTGTATCTCTGCCAAAAGTTGCTGCCCCTCCTCTTTAGATATCCATCTCTGGAGGACTCCGGTAGTGCTTTTCTTATACAGCTCACCCTCGTGGACCTTGTAGGCTTTAGAACACCGGACTATGCGCTGTGCCTCGGTCTGATCATTGGGGACCTCCTGCCATAGAAGATAGGCAAGGAAGGGCTCTGTCCATGGTGCAATTACGACCATGACTTCGTGAGCTGAAGGTTTTTCTTCGAGCGCTGAGCCGCCAATGATGTTGTCGTCAAGCTCAATTTCAGGAGGGATGATCCGTTCGAGCCAATTGGCTACCGCACCCTTGTCCCCATCTTGCCACACCACAGATGGATTGAAGAGCCATTCCAAGAAGGTGTTCTTAGGGACTGGGTCACATTTAGCACCCATGCGGGCGAGGATATCCGTGGCTTGGTTGTTGTCTCTGGAGATACGGTGAAATTCTAACCCTTCAAACCGGGCTGATATCTTAAGGACGACATTCCTATATGCCGCCATTTTTGGGTCTTTGGCATCGAATTTGCCGTACTTGTGAGATGGCGAGGTTAGAGTCTCCCCGCACCTCGAGCCGTTGTACGCCCATTGATGTTGCCATCCGAAGACCGTGCAATAGGGCCTCGTATTCGGCTGCGTTGTTAGAGTCTGTGTACATAATCTGTAGGACATACCAAATATTGTCGCCCGTGGGAGATGTAAGGATCACCACAGCCCCCAGTCCGGCTAAAATCATGGAGCCGTCAAAGTACATTGTCCAATGTGAATATGTACTATATTCCGGGGGAGCTCAGCTTCTGTCCATTTGGCCAACAAATCGGCCAACACCTAAGATTTGATAACTCGGCGTGGTTTGTACACAATTTGGAAGGGAAGGAGCTCTATGGCCCAATTGGCAATGTGGCCTGTGGCATCCCTATTATTAATGAAGTCATTCAAGGGTACCTCGGATGCCACTGTTATTGAACACTCTTGAAAGTAGTGTCAGAGCTTTCGGGATACCATGAAAACTCTATAGGCTATATTCTAATAATCTGGATACCGAGATTTGCACTGGGTAAGCACCTCTGATACATTGTAGACTGGCTTATGTACCCGGGCCCTCCGCTTCTCGTTCTACCATGAGTACCATGCTCACCACTTGATTTGTGGCCGAGATGTATAATAATATGGGTTCCCCAATGTCAGGTGCAGCTAGTATGGGATTGCCTGCTAGTATTATTTTTATTTCCTCCAGGGCAGTGGTTGCTTCATCAGTCCACTCAAAGTTTTGGTCTTTTTGAGCAGTCTGTAGAGTGGGAGTGCCTTTTCACCAAGGTGGGAGATGAAGCGGTTCAGGGCTGCCACGCAGTCTGCCAAGTTTTGGACATGTTTAAGCTCCATGGGTATTGCTAGCTGAGACAAAGCTCAGATTTTAGCCAGATTGGCCTCTATCCCCCTTTGGGAAACAATATATCGTAAGCCCGCAAATTTTCAAAGGTCTGGCGGAGGTCGTCCACCAACTAGCTAACATGTTTGGTTTTAATGACCACGACGTCTACATATGCTTCGACTGTTTTGCCGATTTGATTTTTGAGGCATGTTTGAATCATGCATTGGTATGTGGCACCTGCGTTCTTTAACCCGAAGGGCATTGTGTTGAAGCAGAATGGCCCGTAGGGTCTGATGAACGCGGTTGCGGCTTGGTCGGACTCCTTCATCTTGATTTGATGGTATCTGAAGTAGGCATCAAGGAAGCATAATGAGTCGTGTCTAGCGATGGCGTTGATGATCTGGTCTATCCGGGGTAAGGGGAAGGGATCCTTAGGGCAGGCTTTATTTAGGTCTTTAAAATCAACGCATAGCCGCCAGGATTTATCCTTCTTAGGTACTATGACCAGATTCGCCAAACACTCGGGGTGTTTGATTTCTCAGATGAATCCGGCTTCAAGTAACTTTGCTAATTCCCCCCTTGGCTTGATGCTTGGGTTTGAAAAATCGGCACAGTGCCTGTTTGACTAGCTTGAAGCCCTTGATTATGTTTAGGCTATGCTCCGCTAGTCTTCATGGGATTCCTGGCATATCCAAAGGGTGCCAGGGAAATATGTCCCTGTTCTTGTGTAGGAATGTCCATTGTGCTTCGTCAACTGTGCGGTCTAGCTGGGCTCCAATCAACGCTATTTTATCGGGATCCATTGGATGCACTTGGAATTTGACTATTTCGTCGGCTGGTTTGAACAATGTGGATTTGGACCTTTTACTGAGGACCACGTCATCTCTGTTTACCGTTGCGTGGAGTGTAGTTAATTCCTCTTTTGCGAGAGCCTCGGATAATGCTTCTAGGGCGAGCAATGCTGTTTTGTTTTCGGCTCAACGGGCTCTATCCAGATTGCTTGCGAGTGTGATCACGCCATTGGGCCCTGGCATTTTGAGTTTCATGTACCTGTAATGTGGTATGGACTGAAACCTTGAGAATGCCTCATGCCCCAATAGGGCGTGGTATATGCTATGGAAGGGCACAATGTGGAAGAGTAATTCTTCATATCTGTAGTTCTCGGGAGTGCCAAATACTATGTCCAGAGTGACTCATCCGGAGCAGCACGCCTCTCTGCCGGGGATAATTCCTTGAAAGGCAGTATAGCTTTGTTCGACGCGAGATTTCTCGAACTGAATTTTGTCAAGGGTGTCCTGGTAAATGAGGTTTAGACCACTGACTCCGTCCATAAGCACCTTGGTTAGTCTAAAGTTGTCCACTATGGGGTTGAGAACTAGTGCGGTGGATGCTCGGACGGGGCGGGCCCTTGGTTCGTCTTCTTCATCGAAGGTGATTCGTTTATCCATCCATGAGTTTGCGGCTGTAACCTGGTGGACTTGGCCGAGCTCTCAAAGGGCTTTTTTCCTCTGATTGTTTCAGGAGAATGTCTCATAGATCGTTAGAACATCATTGTCGCTGTATGGCGGTGTTGCCGATCGTCAACTGGGGTGTGAGTCCAAGGATAGCTTCGCCGCTCTAGGCCACCTGCCTGACCACCCAACAAGCTCGAAGCCTGTGGGTTGGGTTTGTGTTAAGCAAGGCCGGGTGTATGGGGCAGGGTTTGTCTATTAGCTCATCCAGGACTGTTCTCGGTCCGGCGAGGGGTCTATTCTTCTTTTCGGCGGGCTCGTGTTCGGGCGACTGCCGTGGGTATGTGCATTTTGCCTGAGCTTTTCTGGGTTGCTTGGCATGGGTTGATTCCACGTGCATTTGTTGTGCCATCCAGGCGCTTTCCATGGTGTAATATTTGCGTAACATGTCCGATAATTCGGTGAAGCTTTGCACATGGCAACGGGCGAGGGCATTCAAGATTCCTTCGTCCCGGCAGTTGAATCCAAAAGGTTGCTATTATTTCTTGATTGCAGCAATCTGTCATCTTGTTTTTGACCAGGAGGAATCTAGCCTAGTAATGATGGACCGTCTATCTGGGCTGCTGCTTGACGTACATCAAATCCCATACATCAGGGTTTCCCGAGTTACTTGGGGAGTACTCGACATGGGGTTGGTTGGGAAAAAACTTCGCATTCCAGTAGGTTGCGCATCCAGAACTTTGGCGGTGGTGTTGAGCACCCCCGGGACATCCGGTATGTCGAGTTCGGAATCCGGACTATCCGCATAAGGCGGCGCAGATTTGAGGTCATCTTTCGAGTCGAGGCTTGGTTCTGGGCTCTCTTCGGGGCGGACATCTAACTCCAGGCCTGAAGCCTGAGTGAGACAATCGCCAATCGGGATGCAGCTTGTTTTTAGCTTTGGCGACTGCAAGCCTCGAGCCAATTCCTCAATGGTGGCGACAAGGTGTGTGATGGGTGGGATATAAATTTTCCTATTATCGGGCTTGAGCCCGATCTGATCGTAGACAGAGCACTGGCCATCGGAGATCTGGTCTAGTAGATCGTTCAATGATGAAAGGCCTGACGGGTCTATGCCCTCCTGTCATAGATGAACACGATCACCTATGGGGCCATGAGCCCCTTGTGGTTCGGCAAGGGGGAGATCACGTTGCACCAAAAGCGGAAGCCACGAGGCAGCACGACGATGGGCCTCTGGTCATTTTTATCGAGGTTCGGGCCGTTGAGAAGCGTAAAACCCTACTCATGCTTTGGTGGATTGGATGGAGGAACACGAAGAACACGCGGTGCTCAAGCCCAGCAAGGTGGCCTCGGGGAGAGCTCCTACGCGCGTACAAGTGTGGAATTGTCCGAATCCCTCTCTTGGTTGCCTTGGGCCTCCTTTTATAGCTCAAGGGGGTAACCACAGTTGCAAAAATAGTCATTATCTCATGATTGGATAGCTAACAGTGCTATCATACCTAACTTTGGCACTTAGGACAAAATGCCATATATGCTACCTTAGGTGGCGTTCGGGGGTGCATCCCCAGCAAGCTTATGTCGCTGCTTAACCACCTTCTACTTATCATCTTGACACGCCCTTGGACGGGTGTCAAATGGGTGTGATCTGCTTATCATTGAGCTGCCACGTGCTAAGTAAGAGCCACTTAATGACCTGGAGGGCTCGACACTGCATCGATAAGTGACTGGCGTCGCGATGCGGTGGAGCGGTGGTAACTGGCCTACGCCTACTGGGGGCAGGGCTTGCTGGGCCATCTTGGAGGGGTGTGCGGTTCGGTCTACGGTTGGCCTAGAGGTGCAGCTGGCGGGGGTTTGCCTTTGCTCTTGTGTTTTGCATCGACTCTGCCGGCCTCGCCTGGCAAGCAGAGGATGCTTCTCTTAGAATCTTCGCCTTGTATGTTGGCTTGGTCTTCTTGATCCGCTCCTTGATCCCACGAAGAGCGGTTTCTCTAGCTTGGCCTTGCATTACATGTTGGTTCTGTATGTGCTTGACGTGCTCGGCTACACTGAGGTAGCCATTTCCCTGGCATGCCCTGGCCATCGGGGCGGAGGCTTTCTGTCTGTGCACAAGTTAGGGGAAACAAAACATCCTTGTTTGTGTACCCCGACAGAAGTCCCCGGGCCTGAGCCAAACGTGTCGCTGGGCATCGTTGGGTTAGACCCCAAATAGTGCATGGACACATGTCGAAGGGATGCTGCCCATGCAATTTTGATCATCATGACCTGTCAATCCCACGTCCACTCTGCGTAATTACCGCAGGTCATGGGGTCATGGAACAATAGCCATTAGAGAGTAATGAGCCAGCAAAAAACAGCATCTCCTCGAAAGAGATAGCGAAGAGCCAGCCACTACAAAAAAAAGACACATCCGCGACATTTTGGGCCGAACGAATTTTTTTGTGTCATGCTTATGACAATTCTATGATGATAATTGTGACAAAACCCGGTATCATCATAGATGTGGTGGGCTCCTACTTCTATGACAAAAAATCATGACAGAAAATGGGTTTTCATCCTGAGCGGGCCGGAGATGCACCTGCATGGCATTCTTTGGGCCGTCCATGATGGAACAAATCGTGGTAGAAGCGAGGGCGAGGAAAATTTCGGGGAGTTCCCGGTTATGGTGGGTGGTCGGGGCCGCGCGATGCACGGACGGATTGCGCTTTTATCTCGTACATGTACTCATGTGTGTGCGAGGCGTTGCGCTCTAACTGAACCCGAGCGAGGCGTTCGCTTACTGAACCCGAGCGATTACACTGGTTATGCTACTGAACCCGAGTGATCGATCCCTTGGCTGTTAATTGAACCCGAGTGATTCCTTCGCTACTGCTGCTAACTGAACCCAAGCGATCGATCACTGCTGCTGCTTACTAAAGCTGATCGAACCTGCTTCCTCTTGATGAACAGTGAACATGGGGGTTGGTTGAACAAGTCCAGACGTACGTGGTTGGGGTTGGATGAATAGTTCCTGGTGGGGGTTGGATGAACAGGACCCCGTGGTAGTAGTAGTAGTAGGCCGTTGCCGCTGGATGAACAGGACCCCAAGAGGAGGCCGCCACAGCCGAGCTGGTTGGGGGTGGATGAACAGGACCTCGTGGAGGGCTAGTTGAACAGTAGCCGGTGGAGGGCCGGATGAACAGTAGCCCATCGATGAACAGTAGCTGGTGGAGGCAGGAGGAGGACGCGGTGGATGAACGGTGCAGGTGGAGGCTGAAGGAATTTGACGGTGGGTGAACAGTAGCCCGTGGAGTCCCGTTTTGCAGTATGCCACACCCCTCCGATGAACAGGACCCCCATTTCGACCGTAGTGCTCCAACACAAGTCCGTTTCCTCCGTTTTGCGGTACGCCACACCCCTCCCGATGAACAGGACCCCGTTTCGACCGTAGCGCTCCAACACAAGTTTGTTTCCTCCGTTTGCGGTACGCCACACCCCCCGATGAACAGGATGCTGTTTCGACCGTAGCCGGTCGAACAGAAGGCCATTTCCTCTATACTATAGTATGCCAGACCCCATTTCAGCTGTTCCGTCCAAGCTGGTTGGCTCCCGTTGAATAGGACGCATTCCGACCCAGTCTGTTGCCTCCCGATGAATAGGACGCTGTTTCTCCATTCTGACCCAGCCGGTTGGCTGCCCGATGAACAGGACGTCGTTGCTGCCGTCCGCTGCCTCTCCATGTACACGAGCCCTGGCCGTACGTATGCGCGAGTACGCGTTTGAGACCGCACCCGTATGTACGTACGTGGTCGTACGTACGTGTACACGGTTTAGAAGAGACTGCCTGAACTGCTATGTCGGGGGCTCTACTACTACACGTGCCGCTGCTTGCTCGGCCATGGTTCATCGTTGCAAAGAGACTGATCGACCAGTATGTACGTACACGTTCGCGACAACGCTACATACGCTGCGACCAGGTGGGTCCCGGCTGTCAGGGAGCATAAGGAGACACTTCCTTGCGTGCGAAGTTATTGATGATGGGTCCGAGCTGTCAGGGGGAGGATTCATTTTTTTCGCACATAATATGGAGGCACTTTCCTTCCGTCCGAAGATATAGCGGGTGGGTCCCAGCTGTCAGGGGGGAAAACAGTTTTTTTGCAAAATACAGCTAAGCCAAAATACAGAGGCCTTTCCGGTAGGTCCCTGCTGTCAGGTGAAGGAATCATTATTTTGCGCGTAATAAGGAGGCACTTCCTTGCTGCGGCCATGGACCCAGCTGCCAACCTCTCCACATACAGTCCTCTTCCGATGTAAGTCATTCATTGACCACGTTGACCACGCTGCGTCGAGAGCACCAAGGCGGTGGACAACGGCGAGGCCTAGGAAGGGAATGACCCGGAGCCGGGGAAGACTAGGCAGTTGTTTCCCACGCAGAGGGGCATACCAGGGTTTACTGGTTGGGTTGCAGTGTGAGGCTGCCATCGCCGGAGAATAACAGTAGGTCTGGGTGTGTACAGGTGTGGCCAGGCCAGCGATGGGAGTAGGGTTGGGCGGTGAGGCCTGCAGGGTAGGAGAGCCAGCCACGGGAGGCAAGACCAGGCGGCACGACCGGCGCTGGTTTGGGCGGCTGGAGCAAGAAGACCAGAGGTTGAAGAAGCACTACGGCCGTTGGACGGACATCGTATGGTCACTGGAGCTAGAATCATTCATATTGAGTAAGTTGACAAAGCCCTCCATCCGCGTCAACTTAGTAGGCCCACAAGTCAGCCTCCAACTATGGTGGGTCCCAGATAGGAGGGGGAGTATTCATTTTTTGTGCATAACAAGGAGGCACTTCCTTGCATGCGAAGATATAGCTGGTGGGTCCAAGCTGTCAGCGGGAGGAACGCTTTTTTCATGAAGTACAGAGGCCATTTCGGTGGGTCCCTGCTGTCAGGTGGAGGAATCATTATTTGGCGCATAATAAGGAGGCACTTACTTGCGTGTGGCTGTGGACCCATCTGTCAGCCTTTCCATGTACAGTCCTCTTCCGATGAATGTCGTTCGTTGACCACATTGACCACGCGGCGCCGAGAGCACTAGGGCGGTGGACGACGGCGAGGCCTAGGAAGGGAATGACCCAGAGCTGGGGAAGACTCAGCAGTTGTTGCCCACGCGGTGGGGACTACGAGGGTTTACTGGTTCGGTTGCCATCGCCGGAAAATAATAGGAGGTGTGGGTGAGTAGAGGAATTGCCTGGTTAGCGATGGAGTAGGGTGGGGCGGTGCGGCCTGCGCGACAGCACAGCCGGCCACGGGAGGAGGGAGCAGGCAGTCCCACCGGTGCTGGTTTGAGCGGCTGGAGCAGGAAGAGCAGAGATTGAAGAAGCGCGGCGGCCGTTGGATGGACATCCAATAGTCACTGCTCTCGTGTGTTGACTAAGTTGACACGGCCTTGCGTGCGCATCAACCTTTTTTTTAGGAAAGCGTACGCGTCAACCTATAGTAGGTGCACAAGTCAGCCTCAAATCTGTGGAAAATAGCATACATCCCATCTGCCATTATTTCTAATAATTTACAGCCCATTTGCTAATTCTTAAGGTTTTTTTGGAGCCCATATTATTTTTGTTAGCATTACAGCCCATATTGTGGCCACGGTTAAAAATTTCTACGAAATTTTGCATATTTCGGTCCGGTCCGAACTGTTTTTAATACCGAAATTTCGAGTCACGTTCAAACTAATTTAAAAATAATAAATTTATATCAATTTAAAATCCAACATAATTTTCCCCGTGAAAAAACAATTAATTTCGAAATGTCGAAATCTTTAAAAAACAATATTTGAAACTAATTGCCGGTTTGCTATATTTATAAATTTACATCCCATTTCATACTACTTCATTTTCTGGGCAAGCGAATGCATCGCTCTTGTCTTGAAAGATTTACAGCCCAGCAAGGCTGAGAAAGCAAGTAGGCCTTCATTGGGTATTTCTTTAAAATAAGTAGAACTGGGCTAGCCTTTTTCAGCAAGAAAAAAACACAACTATGCTCATCATGCGGTAAACATAAAATAAAACCCTGGCTAGATGGGCCACAGCCCCCGCACAGCCCCATTGTTACCCTGATCCGTCTCTAAAACTAGTATAAATAACAACTGCTTGTTCCTAAAAAAAAGTAAATAACAACTGCGCGACCTGTTGGGTCCCTGGTGTCAGCCGCTCGTTGTGTAATTCTCTCGTTTATTGACTATGTTGACAATGGCATGGGCCCCAGATGTCCAACCATTAGGAGGAACCATTTTTTTGGGCTTGTAATAACAAGGCACTTGCTTGCGTACTGCCATGACCCTGGTGGGTCCCTACTGTCATCCTCTCCACGTACAGTCATCTCCTTGTTCCTCTCGGTTGTTGATGACGTTGACAACGCCAGACGGCGGCGCACCGCGCACGGCGAGCGAACCAAGGCAGAGGATGACGGTGAGGCCTCGGACGGAACAAACAGGAGCCGTGGAAGATGCGCCAGTCTATTCACAGGCGAAGGGGAGTATGAGGGTTGACTGGTTCGGGTGCGGGTGCGTGTTGGGGCTGACATCGCCGGAGAATAACAAGACGTGTGGGGGAATAGAGGGAGGGACTGGCCAACGTTTGAGGGTACGGTAGGGCGGCGGAGATGCAGCCAGCCGTGGGAGGCGGGAGCAGGCGGAACCGACGGGGTGGTTTGGTTGGGCGGCTGGGGGAAGAAGACAAGAGATAGAAGATACACGACAGATGTTGGATGTCAATCCAACAGCTGGTAGGCAGAATCGTTTGTTGAGTAGTAATTAAGTCAACACCACCTTGTATAGGCTTTTTCCTCGTGGGTCCCAAATGTCAGAATCCAAATCTGTCATGGTCATGCAGCCTTTCTTATGAAAATTTACAGCCCATTTGGTGTGCTAGTTCAAAATAAGTTTGTGGGTGCTGGTGGGGGCTAATCACTTGGGTTCTGTAATGCACAGTGAGCTCAAGCAGCTGGCGAGAGTGATGTTATTTCTCTTGGTTGGGATTTGTTACAATATTTCACTCTTAATTAAACAAAAGGCAAGCCATTTGCCTTGTTTCAAAGAAAATATGACAGTCACGGCCGAGTTGAAAAGGGCAACAACATCTAACTCCAGCTTACAAACTGTATAAAAGCACGAGGGTTAATTTTTCATCAGGTTTAGACAAAATCCAGATTGAAAAGGGCAACAACATCTAACTCCAGCACTGTTTTCGGTAATCACAATCAAATGGATCGGTCAAGTCCATAGAATGAACATCCTGGGTCGTAAAATTTACTGGATTATGACCACAAGATGTTGTAAATAGAAGCCCGGCACGTTCAGAAGCCCTTTTGTCCACCTGAAACTCCTTTTTTTGCTCTTCGACATACCCATCCGTCAAAACCATGTTGCTGATAAACTTAAGCCTGATGGACAATAGTAACCTCGCATTTAGGAGGAAGAATGTGACAAATCTAGTGTTTGCATGGTTGGCTACATATCGTTCCAGCGTTATTGTCTTCAATCGAATGTCATGAGAAGTGAGAAAATCCTGGTGCTTACGAATCCACCGATTGGTTATAACTTTCTTACCCCGTCCTGTTGCCTAAATAGGCATGAAGATTGAAAACAGTTAAGGTCTAAAAAAAAGAGTGTCGAAAGAGCAACGGCTGAACGGTTAATTATAGTACACTATATGCGGGCTTCCAATGTGCGTGATATTATCACCTTTATATACAACTTCTCCAGACTTGGAAAGCATTGCAGCAAGCCAATAATCTTGTTCAGATCAAAACTATTCATTTGGATATATATGATCTTTACAGAATCCAGCACCATTGATAGGCTATCCGTGGAGAAACCCTGCATTGAGCATAGAACATAGTATTAGTACAAAATGTGTACTCCAAGATGGTATAGAACTTATGCGCAGAAATTTAAAATGCAGCTTATGATTACAAGTGTAGGTGATAATATATAGTACCTGAAGAACTATGGAGCTAAACACCATCTTGAAATGATCACAGAGATCATGTATTACACCCAAGGTCTCCAGTTTAGGCGCAGAGACGACATTTATTTGCGACGGTGAATAACTAGAATAAAGGATCAACCTTCGAAGTGAAGGGGCATCTTCGATGATGGGCTGGCTTCCGTCAAAAGAAATTCCAATTCTTACAAGGTTAGGCAACTTTATTTGGAGACAACCGATTCTAACTGTGAAAACAAACACCAAGCACTCCAGGGCAGGGCAACTGGAGTGGATGATGTTGTGCAATGAGGCCTCCTATATACGAACCCGCATAAGTGAAAGTTTTCAAAGAAATGGGAGTCGAATGTTTAGTGCCAGATTGTCTGGTAGGTAGCACAGTTCAAAGGTGGCGGTGTGGAGAGAGGAGGAAAACTACGAGATGGACATCGGTGCTGAGGGCACAAGTACATGGCGTTCGGTATCTGGTAGGTGATTTCTTGGGGAATAGTAGAACTCAAGCAGCTGTAGTTCTATTAATTCAGGGGATTTCAGCCAGGCGTCCACCGTGCAGGGCATGCTATGCTTGCTCCGGTTGCATGACGGAATGCAGAGGCTTTGAACGGAGACCTGGTGGGAGGAGATGATGGCTCTGGGGAGTTAAAAATCATTAAAGAGAGATAGCTAACGACAGTCGAGATTATGGGGTGCGTTGCGCCATAGAGGGCGCCACCGAGTTGAGATGACTTGGGTGCAGCAACAATCCTTGGTGGGGAGAAGCGAGATGATCTCCCGAAGGATGGCGTCCAGGAGATCGCTGATGCGGTCCACCCGAGATTCTACGGGTTCATGTGATCCGGTGGGGGCGGGCTCGCCGCTTCTCCCCACGTTGCCGGATGCGAGATCTACAATTGGCGTCGCCACTGGCAGGAGCCTCGTCTTCTTGGCGCTGGGGTCAGCCGACTCCATTTTCCTTGAGGGCGTCGCGTCGAGCTCACGGATTTGAGAAGAGTAACGAATGATGAGCCTAGTTGTAGTGCGAGTGAAGAAGAAGGGGAGCTGGGGTTTTTAGTAGTAGTGAGGAAGAAGGGGAGCTGGGGTTTTCTGTAGGAGTGAGGTGAGGAATTTGGGGGTACAAGTGGAGCGAGCTGACGTGAGGTGGGCAGGAGTGAGGAGGAAGAAGAGCACCCAGATTTTTTTGGGGGGCGGTGTGCTGGGTAGCGCCTCTCATTAAGTAAATATATGGGCTTTTGAATTGATTTTATTATTTACTAGGGTGGATGGGCTGTTTTGTCTTGGGCCCAGAGAAACAATTACTACTAGTACAGTGGAGACACTCTACAGCTACCCAGAAAAACAATTAGCACTAGTAAAGTGGATACACTACCGCTTCTGGCTCCTCCGAGGTCATCGAAACGTCTCCCTCTACTGAATGCCGTTTTACTTTGGTTCACCGACATGCGGGCCATGCAGTGCGCGGGCCCAAATGCCATCCACCAACTTAGAAGGCGGAATGCAGGCGGAGAGTCACCCCGGTCGTAGCGCGGCAGTAACAAGCCGTCATATCACAAAACTCCACCTCCTCCCAGTCTAAGTTTGACGGATGAAGCAACCATCATTTCACTCTTCGCTGAATCCCCTTCTCCCTCACCATCTTCAAGAAAGCCAACACTCGCATCTGCCATTGTTCTTCTCTCCCAACGAAGGGAATGTAAGTGGATCTATGATGTTGGTATATTTTCTTTCAGAAAAAAAGAACTTTTGAAAAGCAGTAATCGATCCTCACTCTCTTTTTTGTTTCATTGTCATTGCGATTGTGTTTTCCTTTCAGTTGTCTCCTAGTATTCGTCAGTTTCATGATGGACCAAGGAGAACCAGGCAAAGATCTGCCGATGTTGGAGCAGACGTGGGAGGCTGATCCCCACGAGACAGAGAGCTCCAAGAAGATGCAGGCAGCCACCGAGCCGACCCCAGATACGCTCACGGCCACTACTGAGATGGTCAACGCCCCGTTTAAGGTTACAGCCCCCGTAGCCCTGCAGGAGCAGTTTTCCCCCTTCGAGGATGTGTGACCCCACCCCTGCTGAGCTGCCCAAGGTGATTTTCTTCTTTGACGATCTCGATTGTGGTTTTTCATCTAAGTATGTGGTGATAAATAATGCAAAATTTTATTAGCTTCGATGCCATGCTACCTTCCCTGTCATGCATACTTTTGACTCTACATAGTGGTTTAAATAACCTGTGTTTCTTATATTCGAAAGTAATTCAGAATTTGTTTCTGTTTCAATTAGAGCTCTGATGTAGAAAAGGATTGTGTGGTTGTACATGTCACTCGCTATGAGGCGGATGAGCTGAATATACGCACTGGGAAAACAAAGTTCTTAGGCTGTTGGATCCTGGAAGCCATTTGCACTTATACCAAAGTTGAGATGTATTCCAGCCTCACTGTTGTCAGGCGTGTTGTCCAGGGTGTACTGAAGCACAAGAAGTTCAAAGCTACTCCTTCGTTTGTGAGGCATACTGTTCTTGTCAAGCTTACGCAGGAAGACGACGTGGCGTGCCTCCACAAACAAGTTTATGAGTGGCAAGGCCACAAGGTTATCTTTAGGAAGGTTCACAGGATTGAGCTACTGCCGGACATCCTCGATGATGTTCATGGCAAGGTATGTCTTGTGTCCATCCCAAATTAGATCGAGGCATGAAATAGTCGCCCCAGCTAGTGTTTAAAAGTAGTTTGGATTGTGTCTAATTATCCGAACCTTGCCTATTATCGAGCCCTCTAGGGTTAGTACTATGTTTGAATCCGTCTATGGGCACTACTACTACTTTTGTGTGCTCGTGAATCATGTGAGAACCATCCTAATTATTGCCGAAACAGATGCGTCCTCACTAGTTTTTTCATGTAATATGGCATGGTAAGACATAAGTTGTCACGGTTTATCATACGAGCAGTGTGTGTTTGATGAAATAGAGTACTTATTCGACAACTATGCGCCGACATATACATAGGGTACGTAAGGCTGGTTAAGTACTTGTAAACACTGTTGTTGCTACCCCACTTGTAAGTAGTTGTGCAAAACACGGCACATTGGCTCAGCTCGCTTCAACACTAGAAAAGTCGGCTATCGACCAGCTAACAAATAATAATCTAATGTCTGACATATAAGCAACTATGTATCTTGTTACAGTGGTTCATGCAGTTAACTGAGGCCCCAATGTAAATTCCAAATGTTCACACGCTAGTCCAGTGTTCATGTGGAACATTCACATTAAACTCGGCTTCATAAAATACTTGAAAAGCATAAGTTATGCAATTTTATACATCTCAATGATTCATAGAACATAACAAACATTTACTAGTCTCTACTCTTATAAAAGACAGAGTTGGTAATGATGGTGTGCCTGCCATCCTGCAATATAGGCCGTCCGATTTATATCTGATGGATAGGAAGGAAACTATGGAAATTTTGCAAAAAGATACCCACACCCCTCTCCACATCTGCAAATAAGGCCTTCCCTCATTCATCCTTTTCTCTCACTAGATAAACTACTCATACAAATGCATCTTGATGTTCCGTGCAACGCATGGGTGTCGGTGTCAAAACCGGCGGATCTCGGGTAGGGGGTCCCGAACTATGCGTCTAAGGTCGATGGTAACAGGAGACGGGGGACACGATGTTTACCCAGGTTCGGGCCCTCTCTATGGAGGTAATACCCTACGTCCTGCTTGATTGATCTTGATGAATATGAGTATTACAAGAGTTGATCTACCACGAGATCGTAATGGCTAAATTCTTAGAAGTCTTGCCTGTCTGATTATGATTGTGACTATGATTGCCTCTATGGACTAAACCCTCCAGTTTATATAGACACCGGAGGAGACTAGGGTTGTACAAAGTTGGTTACAGAGAAAGGAATCTTCATATCCGAACGCTAAGCTTGCCCTCCACGCCAAGGAGAGTCCCATCCGGACACGGGAGAGAGTCTTCTGTCTTGTATCTTCATGGCCCATCAGTCCGGCCCACATTACGTAGCCCGGACGCCCGAGGACCCCTTACTCCAGGACACCCTCAGTAGCCCCTGAACCAGGCTTCAATGACGATGTGTCCGGCGCGCAGATTGTCTTCGGCATTGTAAGGCGGGTTCCTCCTCCGAATACTCCAAAACAGACTTCGAGCGCAGAAAATGTGTCCGGCTCTGCAAAACAAGTACCACACATGACCGCATAGAGTATAATATTTCACGAGTCCAATCCGCTGACAACTTTTTGTAACGCGACACCACGTTCCTACATGGTCATTATTTCGAACCGTTTTTTAGCCTCCCGCTCCACGCTTTAAGATGCGGTTTTCCAGTGGCACGCCTTATCACAGCAGAGATCGTGTCCCTTTATTGCGGGATTCTCATCAATACGGGCGCGGGTAATCCAACCGTGCCATCTGCACGACCCTTGGGAATAGGCAAGTTTTAAGGCGAGTGGGGAGACACTTCATATTCACTGCCTTTATAAGGTGATAAGGATTCATCCCTTTCACCCATGCCTTCTCTTTCTCTGCCTCTCCATTCTCGAGCTCTACCGCCCAAGTTCTCATCTTTTCCACCTCAAAGAAGCACTCCGACCATGTCCGGATCCGGAGCGCAAGGCAAGTGGATGGCCTCCTCCGTCAAGGAGAAGGACATCACGAAGCTTCGGGAGGCAGGGTATTTGGCCAAGGAAATCGCCCATCGGCTTCCGGCCAAGGGACGGATCATCCCCACCCCAAGCCTCATGAGAGGGTGGTGTTCATCCCCCACTTCGTCCGCAGGTTAGGGTTTCCTCTCAATCCTTTCGTCCGCAGACTCATGTTCTACTATGGGCTAGATTTCCATGATCTAGCCCCAAATTCTTTCCACAACAGCTCGGCATTTATTGTCGTGTGCGAGGCCTTCCTCCGCATCCCACCCCACTTCGGACTATGGCTCAAGATCTTCAATGTGAAGCCGAAGGTGGTGGATGGCCAACACGCAGAGTGCGGAGGCGGCATGGTGAGCAAGATGCCCAACGTCACATGGCCCAAAGGTACCTTTGTGGAGACCGTCAAAGGGTGGCAACAGCTGTGGTTCTATATCACAGAGCCCCGCGACGCCACCTGGGCCGCGGTTCCCGAATTCAAGTCCGGAGCCCCAATGCGGCTCACCTCCTGGCTAGAGAAGGGCCTGAATTGGTCGTCGTCGGACGAGCTGACAGCGCTGCAGGCGCGTATCCAGTGCATGGTGGACAAGAACATCAAGCTTGTCAATGTGATCCAGGTGATGCTAGTTCGCCGGATCCTTCCATGCCAAAGCCGGACTTGCCATCTGTGGGAGTTCGATCCGGCCAAGCACCAGACCTTGCAACAAATCTTCGGAACTACGCACGAAGACATCTGGAAGGTGCTTTTTAAGGCCAGCGAGAAATGGCCAGAGACGACCGAAGACCGCGGGCACGACCTGGCCCATCCCGCCAGTCCGGTATGTTTTTTGTGCTTTCAAGGTGTATCCTTAACTGGCTTACTCAGGGAAAATGCCTAAGCCTCCCTATTTATTTTTTTCAGGTCTGGACGAAGAAGTCAGAGCGGATCAAGTGTCCGGCTCCGCTACCCGAGGAACCAGCCATCCCGCTTCTGACGAAGATGCTGGTCCTGGTGCCCTACTAGGCGCCGGAGAACAAGGCCAAGAAAAAGCCCAAGGAGACCAGAAGTGGTCTCCATTGCAAGGGAACTTCGGACGTGACGTCCGAAGACGCCGAGACTCACTCCTCCGCCGCAGAGGACGACAAGGAGGAGGAGGAAAGCAACTCTCCCCCCGAGGGGGGATGGAAGAAAAGGGCGGCCTCCATAAATCTGGAGGCAGAGGCATCCAAGAAGGGAAAGGTCTCCCTCACGGATAACTCCGCGTGGGACGTCAACAGCAGCCCAGAGCGGCGCCCCCGAGATAAGCCCCTGGCCGTATCATGAGTACTCAAAGAACTTGAGGCATTCATATATCCAGCCTGTTTTCTCCATAGTTTTAACATGTTGAATCATGTACTTGCAGTCCGATTCGTTCCGACTTCGAGCGATCCTCATCCTCGGGGAATTCGCTGGACCCGAAGGTGATGGACAGCGGGTCCCTTCCGGCGGCCTCCTCTTCCAAGGCCATGGATGACACCGAGGTGTTGTCCCAAAGGATCCCAGGCCAGGGAGAGATGCAGGAGGCCGTCAGCGCGGCGCCAGAGGGTGAAACCTCGGCCGCCGGACACATGGGGGAGCAAATCCCCATGGAGCCTGGCAATGGGGGCCAGGTCCAATTCGGCCCTCAGCCGAATACGGTCCCGGAGACCTATACGGCTCAGGAATCCGGCAAGCACCCTCCTTCGAAAGAAGGGGGTGTGCCCATTTCGCCGGTGACCTCTGTCCAACCAGAGGCACCGAACACCCTACTGGAAGCGCTGCGAAGTGCTTCCATTGTAGAGGAACACCGTGCCCTCATGGGTACGGTGATTGAGAAGATTCAGTCCGTGAAGAGCGGACTGACCGAAGCCTGCACAAGCCTTCTAACAGGTTTTGAGGTATGAAACGCAATTTAAAAAGAATGTCACAGTATAGACAGTAGCCGCTGAGACACTGTCCGGTGGTCGAAAAGAAAAGTCGGACAGAGGATCAAACAATTTTTGTAGGAGACTAACCATACATGTCTATGTGAAAAAAAAGCAGGCGTCGCTGCTGGCTGCGACCTCCCATGCTGCGGAAGTCTCCGGACAGAAGCAGAGTCTGGATCGGGCCGAGGAAGAACTCGGCCGTGTGAAAAAGCAGCTGGAGGATAAGAAAGGTATGCCATGACCTTCTGTATATCAGAAAGGATAGATGATTTGCATTGACCATAGTGCCATGATATTTGTAGGAGCGACAGCTGAGGTGGAGGCCCTTAAAAAGGCGTTGGCCGAGGCTGAGAAGAGAGCGGCAGAGGAACAATCCGTCCGTGAAAGGCACGAGGCCAGGGTCGGTGAGGTCCAACAAGAGCTCCAGGACGCTGTAAAGAAATGCGAGTCCTTGGAGCGCAAGATTACGGATCAAGAGTCCGAGCTTGCAAAGGCCCACCAAAGCACACAAGAGGCCCGGATTGAAGCCCAGGGCGCCATCCAGGAAATCCAAGAGGCCAGGAAAATCGCGGCGGGTAAGGCCTTAATAATGCAAAGCAAATTTGTGAAGAAAAGGTACCTCTTACTGACCCGGATTTGGAGTTCTCCAGGAGCGTTTACGGATCTGCCGCGCAGCATTCTTCCGAGCCGAAGAGGGGAGCTCAATGGAGAAGTTGTTCTGGTCGCAATACCTTGCGCCAGAGCATCCGGTGCCCCTCAGCGATCAGCTGAAACAGCTGACCGAACAGCATAGGGCGGCTGAATTGGCCATGAAGGATTTGATAATCTGTCTATGGCCTGCCAAAGCCATACCCCAAAGCTACTTCGAGCTCGTGAAGCGGCTGGTTGCTGCCTGCCCTCGGCTTGATGCCATCAAGCGGTCGGTCTGCATCGAAGGTGCGCGGATGGCTTTCGCCCGTGTCAAGATACAGTGGGCGAAGATGAACGCCGTCAAGCTCACAACCGAGGGACCGCTCGTGGGCAAGGAGCACCGCACACCAGAGCGTTATTTTGATGATGTCCTAGAGGGATCCTGCATTGTAGCGGAGCAATGCGCAAAAGACATTATCTTCGGATGAATATGTTATCCTGTCCTGCACAATGAAACAAAACTAATATGTATTATAATGTTAGTTGTTTATATTAAGATTTTTCCTCCTGTGCGGCCATTTTATTAAATTTGATAGTTGGCCAGTCATCAGCTTCAGCCCCCACGTAGGTAGTACGGGGGTGTTCAGGATAAAATCTAAACACTCTTTATCCAAAGTTTGGTCCTTGAAGGAGGTGTTTAGCGCAACGAACCAGGCAACCGGACTATGTGGCTTTATCATCCTCACTTAGCCATAGGAGTTTTATAATAGAAATTTAGGCGCAGCCCCTAGTATTCGTGAATCCGAACTAGGGTGCTGCAAACACCAGATCGGGTAAAGACCGAATCGTCGCATAATGCGGAAAAATCGCAAATGATTTGTAACCTTCGAAGAGCTGACCGGCTCACGCCGCATCATGACAGTCAGTTTTCGGCTTTCTCTACTGAGGTGCTCATCCGGATGAACCAGGGCACAATCGCAGTAGTTCTCCCTTTACTACCCTAGCCGATATAGCGGAACGTAAGGTAGTAAGCATAGGAGCCGGGCAACCCAACTATTGACCAAAGACATGATTCAGAGCCAATGCATATAATGCTAAATTCGGGGTGCCGAACTATACTGTAAAAAGTGTTCAGACTTTGTTGCCGTAATATGGGGCGCAATAAAGCCCCTGGCAAATTTAGGCCGTACCAAAGTGTACGGGTGCAATGGATAAGATTATCAAGAAAAAGGTAGTAAGCTAGTGCCACAGAAGTTGGGCCGCGAACTGTTTCCATTACAAATTTATGGATACGTCAAAGCGTATAAGTAGTGCAATAAGCAACAGGGCTATTTTACATGCCATGACCAAGGGAGAGCTGCATGAGGGTCCTGAGAACAGGTAGAGTGATCGTCAAAAAGACTTCCTAGAGATTCCCGTATACCGCAATGCTTCTTGCTGTCTTGGTGTATCTATCCTTCGAAAGGACCGATGATCAGGCCGTCTTGAGGGGCCTGTGGAAAACCTGAAAAGGATGAAAAAGAAAAAGTGAGAGTACGTGTGTCCAGGGGAGGTCAAGCCGTATTATGGACCACAATATAGTTATCCCTCCGTCTATGCCCATGGTATTTTATGTGCGTAGTTATGTACGCATGATACGTATGCCGCCAATTGGCCGGGATAAAGACGGAGGCCGGATTGCTAGTCTAACTCCTGACGAGCTGGACTATTATGCTGCGGAGTAGTCCGGATCTGCTTGACAATGTCCGGGAGCTTGGCCGCTGAATTAAGATTCTGTTTGGCAAGGCCGCTCTGTACTTCCGCTGCCAAGGCCGCGGTGTGCTCCTCGGTAAGGAGGGAGCGCTTCATGTTTCCATTAACTGTGATGACACCGCGTGGTCCCGGTATCTTGAGCTTGAGATAAGCATAGTGTGGCACCGCATTGAATCGAGCGAATGCGGTTCGTCTGAGCAGTGCATGATAGCCGCTGCGGAAGGGGATGATATCGAAGATCAACTCTTCGCTTCTGAAGTTGTCCGGGGATCCGAAGACAACCTCCAGTGTGATTGAGCCCAGACAGCGGGCCTCTACACCTGGTATGACTCCTTTGAAGGTAGTTTTTGTGGGTTTGATCCTTGAGGGATCGATGCCCATTATGCGCACTGTATCCTAATAGAGCAGGTTCAGGCTGCTACCACCGTCCATGAGGACGCGCGTGAGATGGAATCCATCAACAATTGGATCGAGGACCAGTGCGGCTGAACCACCATGACGAATACTGGTCGGATGGTCCCTGTGATCAAAGGTGATCAGGCAGGAAGACCATGGGTTGAACTTTGGGGCGACTGGCTCCATCGCGTAGACGTCCCTGAGCGCTCGTTTGCGCCCCCTTTTGGGGATATGAGTGGCGTATATCATGTTCACCGTTCTAACCTAGGGAGGGAACTTCTTCTGTCCTCCTGTGTTCGGCGGACGGGACTCCTCATCATCGTCCTTGCTTTGCGACCCCTTCTCCTTGTGTTCGGCATTTAACTTGCCGGCCTGTTTAAAAACCCAACAGTCTGTGTTGGTATGATTGGCCGGTTTATCAGGGGTGCCGTGGATCTGACATGGACGATCGAGTATGCGGTCCAAGCTAGATGAGCCCGTATTGTTTCTTTTGTATGGCTTCTTCCGCTGGCTGGACTTGGAGCCACTGAAACCGGCGTTGACTGCCGTATCATCAGTAGTGCCACCATTGCTTCGGCGCTTGTGCCTGTTGCGTCGGGGCTTGCCATTGCTATTCTTGGCTTCAGAGGTACCGGCATCGCTTGCAGTGTTATTGCTACGAGCTAGCCAACTATCCTCGCCCGCACAAAAGCGGGTCATGAGTGCCGTGAGGGCTGCCATGGACTTCGGCTTTTCTTGGCCGAGGTGACGAGCCAGCCATTCGTCGCGGATGCTATGCTTAAAGGCCGCTAGGGCTTCGGCATCCGGGCAGTCGACGATCTGGTTCTTTTTAGTTAGGAACCTTCTCCAGAATTTCCTGGCCGACTCTCCAGGCTTTTGAACTATGTGACTTAAGTCATCGGCATCCAGAGGTCTTACATATGTGCCTTGAAGTTGTCGCGGAAGGCGTCTTCCATGTCCTCCCAGCTGCCAATAGAGTTTTCAGGCAGACTGTTTAACCTGTGCCGAGCTGGCCCCTTGAGTTTTAATGGGAGGTATTTGATGGCGTGAATGTCATCGCCGCAGGCCATATGAATATGGAGAAGAAAATCCTCAATCCATACCGCGGGATCTGTTGTGCCATCATATGATTCGATATTTATGGGTTTAAACCCTTCTCGGAATTCATGCTCCATTACTTCATCAGTGAAGTAGAGGGGGTGTGCGGCGCCTCTATATCGGGCCACGTCGCGACGTAGCTTAGATTGAGTTCGCCGGCAATTTTCGGCCCGGGCATGGTTATGTTTGTCACGTCTGGCTTGATAGCCGTCGTCGCGCGCCAGGGCATGCCCCCGCGATCCGTAGATTGATCTGGACTGACCTGCTCTGTTGTCCAGGTCCTGTCGCAGGTCATATGTATGACCCCGGGCTGTTATGTCTCTGCTTTTGCGGCGAGGTAGTATGGGCTGGTGTTCGGCTTGAGTTGCCGCTTTGTCCCGGCCACATGGTGGTCGGTCAGCTGCATTATGTGTTGATGGCATGGGCTTAAGTGCCTCGTCGTTGAATTGGGGTAGCAGTTTACGCCTCGGATAACTTTTAATGGGGCGCTCGAGTCTGTATTCCTCAGCTGCCAGGACATCAGTCCATCTGTCGTTGAGTAGATCTTGATCAGCTTGAAGCTGCTGCTGTTTCTTTTTCAGGCTCCTCGAAGTGGCTATTAGCCGATGCTTAAAGCGCTCCTGCTCGACGGGTTCCTCAGGCACGATAAAGTCTTCGTCGCCGAGGCTCACCTCATCTTCGGAGGGTGGAAGATAGTTGCTGTCCTCCGAGTCTTCATTTATGGCCTGTTCGTTAGGGCTGGCTTGCCCATCTTCCCTATCTTCCTGTTCGAAAGTTGGCTCGACGGGATCTTCTTTGACTTCGGCCTCATCCGGAGTATTGTTTTCTCTCGTGCCGGTGTTGTTGTCTTTTCCACGGCGTGACTTAGAGCGGCGCCGATGATGTCGGCACTTTGGCCGTGTCTCAGGAGGTGTATCCTCGACTGAATCTTTCTTGTTATCGCCGTTATTCAGTTTGGGGGTATCCACCATTGACATGTCATACGAGGAGGTGGTTGTCCAGCGCCCAGTAAATGGCGGGATTTGGGCCTGCTCATCTCCGGCATCCTCGTCCATATCGTCGATGTCTTCGGAATCGTAATCGAGCATGTCGGTTAAGTCTTCGACAGTGGCAATGAAGTGGGCGGTGGGTGGGAAGCAAAATTCTCCATCATCAGCCTCCAGTTCAAACCGGATATAGTTCGGCTGTGAGTCCCCCGCTAAGGAGAGGGTTTTTAATGAGTTTAGCACATCACCCAAAGGTGAGTGCCAGAAGATGTCCGCGAAGCTGAACTGGACGATCGGCACCCGATCAAGCTCGATGGGCGCGAACACACGAGGTTCGGAACCTATGGCCGGAGACGAATCCGAGGTTCCGAGGACACAGACCCCGTTTGAAGTTGGGTCTGTGTGCGGCTCCAACACCGCTGAGTCTGCGGCTTCCGTGGCGGGTTGAGTTTCCCGTCCTCGGGATGGCGCAGTCTGCTTCGGATATGGGCCAGAGCGGTTACAGGAGCTATCTCCCGGGTATGGTCCGATGACAGATTTAGGTCATGTTCATCGCGGTGGCAGGGAGCGGCTGCCATGGGCTTGAATCCGTCGAAGATCAACTCTCCGCGGATATCAGCAACATAGTTCAAGCTTCCAAACCTGACCTGATGGCCAGGGGCGTAGCTGTCAATCTGCTCTAGGTTACCAAGCGAGTTGGCCCGCAGCATGAAGCCGCCGAATACGAAGATCTGACTGGGGAGAAAGACCTCCCTCCAGGCAGCATCGTTGTGGATGATTGATGGAGCCATCGAGTCTTCTAGCGATGACACATCGAAACTCTCAATGAAAGCACCAATGTCGGTGTCAAAACCGGCGGATCTCGGGTAGGGGGTCCCGAACTATGCGTCTAAGGTCGATGGTAATAGGAGACAGGGGACACGATGTTTACCCGGGTTTGGGCCCTCTCTATGGAGGTAATACCCTACGTCCTGCTTGATTGATCTTGATGAATATGAGTATTACAAGAGTTGATCTACCACAAGATCATAATGGCTAAAACCCTAGAAGTCTAGCCTGTCTGATTATGATTGTGACTATGATTGCCTCTATGGACTAAACCCTCCGGTTTATATAGACACCGGAGGGGACTAGGGTTGTACAAAGTCGGTTACAGAGAAAGGAATCTTCATATCCGAACGCCAAGCTTGCCCTCCACGCCAAGGAGAGTCCCATCCGGACACGGGAGAGAGTCTTCTGTCTTGTATCTTCATGGCCCATCAGTCCGGCCCACATTACGTAGCCCAGACGCCCGAGGACCCCTTAATCCAGGACCCCCTCAATGGGCATCTTGCTAGTTCATAGCAAAAGACAAAGTTGTGAGAAGGTTTACAAATCAGGAAAAATCAAGCAAGGCTTCTCTGAGCAAAGGGCCTCCCTAGGCAGGCTTTAATTTCCTGGAGTTCACTCTTGTTTTCATTATTGCCACCATCCAGGGTTAGGTTCTCTCAATCCAGAATAACCAATTATAATTGTGTTCTCAGTTGGAATGTTGAACTGAACCATGTAGTGTACTGACCATCTGAACTTCTTGTGCAGTTCCACTAAATTTAAGCACTGCTATTTGCAGAAATAAGCAGACCACAATGCCTCTTGTCTGCGCACCTGTCCCAAAAACCTCCGTGCAGCCGTGCCAGCTAGTCCTCTGTCCATCTGTGAACTAGGAGAAAGTGCATTCCCGACTAGGATGCAGTTGTTTTTGCTCGTCCCTGCATTGCAATCGGGAAGTAAAACGTACGAATCAGCTTCTTTTAGATTGCGTTGGTCATTCTACCTAGTTACTACTAATGTAGGAATACCTGGAATACGGGTGGTTAGACGACGGCAGCTAGGAATAGCCATCTCATTTTGTGCAGTTCTACTAAAACTGAGGTGTGTACTTTTGATTGCGCAGATAGAAACGATATGGAGACAGACATCCCTGTTTGCGCAAATACGAAATATGGTTTTTTAAACAGTGACAGCTATTTGCAGTGGCATATGATTTACATCAGCATCTATTGTGTTATAATTGGCACTACATTGACAGTATGAAAGTGCCCTTAAGTAAGAAGTAGCATCACATCACATCGACACTGCCACTAGATTAATATGCAGAACAATAGCATTAGTATTATTGTCATGAGAGTACCACATGGTCAGTAAATGTGTAATCAAATTTGTGCAGTTCCACTGGGATGAACCAATGTTAGCGGTGTGAGATTTAAGTGTAACTGCAAAACCACAATTCATGCGAAATAAAGCAAGACGGAAGAACTTCATAAAATGGTGGTGGCATTGCTTCAATTTATCGACAGCACTAGACCATTACTTAATAGTGACATTAGGTGGCATTGCTTCAATTTATCGACGGCATTAGACCATTACTTAATAGTGACATTAGGTGGCATTGCTTCAATTTATCGACGGCATTAGACCATTACTTAATAGTGACATTAGGTGGCATTGCTTAATGCTTCATGTGATTTCAGATTAATGGTAGCAATATGGGCATAGGGACAGTAGGGGCATAAAGTGGTGAGGCAGATGTGGTTGCCGAGAGCGGCAAACACTCAGGCAGCATGTCTGCATTTGTTCCATTTTTTATCACCTCGGCGACATTTTCCTATGTGAGCACAGGAAATCTAGACCTGCTCGTTCTCATTTGCGTTGTCCCCCAACACCCCTCACTTTCTTTCCTTCTTCGACCAAGAGATAGGTCCACTTCCCCCCACCCTTCACCATCCACCATGCTTTCTTTGCCTTTTCAACCAAGAGACCGGTTGGGTAGCTAGTATCTACTACTTTCCCTCGTTTCCTCTTAGAACCAAGTCCTAGATTCATGCTACAGCTTTCCCACTTTCTTTTCTATTTGAACCAACTCTTAGATGAGACTGTATGAACTAGCTTTACCTCTAATAATAGTAAAAGTCTAGGTGGCTTTGGAACAGCTGACAAAAGTAGAAAAAGATCCACACGCAGCCACGTGGGGAGCTGGGGCAGTAGAGCAAGGCAGGTTTCGAAGGAATATATACCTGAGGGTCGTCGGGATGTGTCAAAGACGGCGTCGGGAGGCCGCATCTTGGCCACAATACCGCAGGGATGAAGAAGGGGTCGAAGGCCATCCCGAGCCGGCCCTGTCTCGGAGAGAATGGCACGGCCGCCGATCGGGACGCGCAGGCAGCTATTGGTCTCCTCCCTCGCCGCCGATGACCGCGTGAATGATGCACCTACACCCCTGCGCCGACAGAGGTGGTCCGGCCGGATTTGTGACCAGCCATGAGCAGAGAGAGAGTGTGGCCACCTATGTCTTGCTTAGATCTGGAGAGCATGAGAGAGTGAAAGAGAGGAACCCTAGTAAAGCACGTGCCGAGGCTACTGCTTATATATATAGTGGAGTGATTTTGTTGTAGTAGCCGTTATTAAATTGAATACGCGCGAACCACTATTTTCATTTAAAGTTCAAGTAAAAATAAAACTCGATCAATAACGTGCCACCGCTTCCAGGTCGCACTATCAAATCACCACGTCCAGGACGCACTATGTACTGTATCATTCACGTGCGGTCCCCGGCCCTCCATCAAGTTGAAAACTAGACTAGTCAAAATGTCAATTGGGATGCCTCTTTGTAAACAAATGCGCTCCTAGCTTCAAAAAAATTACGCTCCTACGTGTACCCGCGAGTGGGTGTGAGAGAACTAGTGCGTGCGTGCACCGCTTCTCTTCGTGATAGTACAATATACTACGCCCAAAGAACGTTCGCCACAAGAGTAATAGTATAAGTGTGTGACGTGTGAGTTAAACTAAAAGGTGCGCGACGTCTTTTATTTTTTAGAAGTTTTGAGAGTAGGGTGTGAAGAGACATATGTGTGTGACGTCTACCTAGTGATAGACGGTGGGTGGGAGAGGACTCGGGAGAGTCATGACTCATGAGGGTACGTGTGTGCATGAGAGAGAGGGGCCACGTATCAATGCAATGCATGTGTCCATAAATCATATCTGACAAACGTTCGCCACAAGCTGTTTCCTGACGAATGCCGTAAGAACCATTAGATCGGCATCCGACAGTGTCAGTTTTGCCATGGCATTTAACATAACAGCCACTCCTCCGACACACAAATCTTCCACGTGAGTGTTAGCAACTGTCGTATACAACTCCCTCCATTCCAAAATGTAGTGCATATAGCTTTATTGAAAATTCTAACCTTGGAAACTTTTACCGAGTTTTTGCATACCAAAATGCACATATAGAATACCCAGTATATATCATTTCATTCATCTTCGAGAGGTAACTATAAAGATGGGGGAGGAGTGTACAAAGAAAGACCATCATATCACCTGCAGCAATTTCACCATCCTTTGGTGTGGAGGAATATCATATGAACTCTATATGATATGATTTTTATAGGATTTTTTCCTTTAGAGCTAATTGGTTCATAGGAATAGATTCATATACTCCACATTTCAAAGGAAAATAAACATGATATCAATTTTATAGCTTTAGAGCCACTTGGTTCATATGAATGGATTCCTATACTCCCACAATTTCAAAGGAAAATAAACATTAGCGTATATTCAATAGAAAAGTTCCTATGATGTGAACCAAATGACATCTCTTTTCTAATCTCTCCTCATAGGAATTGAGATACATGTCATCTCTAGATTCAATAGAAAAGTTCCTATGATGTGAACCAAATGACATCTCTTTTCTAATCCCTCCTCATAGGAATTGAGATACATGTCATCTCTAGATTCAATAGAAAAGTTCCTATGATGTGAACCAAATGACATCTCTTTTCCAATCCCTACTCATAGGAATTGAGATACATGTCATCTCTTTCCCTACAACTTCCATAGTAGCTTTTTTCCTGGACATGCAACTATGGCACATGAACATGTCATGCATGCAAGTCATAAATCGTATTGTTTTTGTACTCTATGCATGCAAGAACCAAATCATCAATTCGTCCATGTTACTCATAAGTTATTTCTTGCATTAGATTTTGTATTAACAATGTATGTGTTGGTCACGTGCACACATATGTAGTACACATTCACATTTTTGTAAGAAATGTCATTCTTTTAACTGAATTCATTTTTTCTCTTTGTATTACATTTTCATTTTAAGCATACATTCACTTCCCATTAGTTATAGATGTTTTTGGAGGAACTTTTATGCATTATTTTGAGTAGCAAATTTCATGTGGCCGCGGGTATATCAAAATGTGGGGCTCATGCGTCATTGCCTTTCGGTCGAACCTACGTCCACAATTCTTTGTACGTATATCTCCACTGCTCCTCGAACCCAAAATGCTGCCTCGTTCCCGTAAAACCAAGCGGCCCAACCGTATTAAGGCATCGACTCGAACTCAATCCCTCTCCCATTTACTACGGCGTGGCCCCGCACGCCGTAGTACTCCTACAAACCCTACCCGCCGCACGCATCATCGGTTTTCTTCAAGAGGACGAGGAAGAAGCGGATTTGTAGTGGAGGCTCCTACCCTAGGGTGCCCTAGGTAGCTGCCGCACGCATCATTGGTTTTATTTTTTATTTATGCTCTTGCGCCCTAGAGTGAAATGATGGTTGCTTCATCCGTCCAGCTTAATGCGGGAAAGGTGGGGCTTTGTGATTTGACCCCTCATCACTCATTACTACTACTGCGGCGCTACGACCGAGGTGCCTCCAAATCCAACCGCTGCTCCGAACTGTAATTTGGTGCATCGCACGTGGAACAAGACGGTGGAAGAGCCACATGTCGGCCAAAGGGGTCCTGTTAAGTGTGTCACCATTTCGTGTGCGGACTGACCCTGCTGAGTTGCTACGCCAACATGACAAGAGCAACCTACCACTTGGTTTTGCTCCTTGGTGAATCCTGACTATATTGATCTAAAAAGATACTACTCCCTCGGTCTCGGTTTATAGGGCGTGCATGTAGTTCTAGGTCATCCATTTGACTAACTAAATATGAGTTATATGTCACAAAAAGTATATCATTGGATTCTTAAGCGGATGTAGTTTCTAAACATATATTTTTGATCACATATAATACATATATAGCTAGTTAAATTCTCAACCTAGAACGACATGCATGCCCTGTAAACCGAGACGGAGGAAGTAGTAAAAAGGAGGTAATTTTGCCGAGCGGTGGGCGGGGGAGCATGGCCTGTCATGCGGTCCCACGTGTCATGATGTACCAAGGCGATGCGCGTTCTTCTTGAGGCAGAACAATGGCAGAAGCAATACGTGGTTTTCTTGAAGAAGATGATGGCGAAGCGGATTTAGCGAAGTGTGAAATAATGATTGCTTCATCCGTCTGGGGGAAAGGTGCGGCATTGTGATTTGACATCTCATTGCACATTACTACTACTGGGGTGCGTCCCCCTGCTGTTCTGCACTGTTATTTGGTGCATGACACGTCGAACCGGTTGCTATATGTCCCACATGTCAGCGAGAGGAAGTATAGTATTCATGAAAGCGAGCGTCTCCACTCTTTTAATACGACGGAGGAGTACAAGACACGGCTTGTTTTTTGCTGCTTCGCGCGATCCATCGATACAAACCTGGACTGAAAAAGGCGAGGGTGGGTCTTTTCCCGCGCGGCAGGCAGGGGAGTTTGGCATAGTCTGTTCGAGGCAACGAGGCAGGAAGGGAAACAAGCAAATAAAGCTTGAGCTACATAGTTTTGGGAAAATCTGATTTTACGGAGTACATACCCACTATGGAGGTAGTACTACTTACTACTCCCTCCTTTCCAGTTTATAGGGCTCATCTAAAAAATTTTGTTTTTCCGTTTTATAAGTCTCAATTCTACTAGTACTTACCATCACATTTTCGGATTTCGAGGTGCATTAAATCACCCGACGCAAGCAGTATCAAGACAAAACTCACCAATGCATGTAGAAGTTCATGGAAATTTAGTGGTAATGCATGCATTCGTTGTAATTAATGCATCGGTAAACATAACTTTTTGAGAAAAACGAGCGTACTAATTAAGTACTTGTGCAAACTACGAAATTAATTCCACCACTCACCGTCTACCTTGGTTGGAGAGATTTTGAAATTGAGTCATAAACCAGAAAGGAGGGAGTAGTAACATAGCCTAGGGTAGCTTGCTGCACCACGGACTCCAAGGAAATTGTTGTAGTACTACTCCTATGTACTACCACTGTACTACTCCTACAACTAAAAGACATATATTTCAAACAATATGATAATCTCTCTAACCAAGGTAGGAGAGTATATGTCTAACGAAGGGAGTAGTAAAATTTTCTCCTCATCCTGCGAGCCACCGCGCGCGTGGGCGAGGGAGCGGGCGTAGGCGTAGTAAGCAAGCTTCTCCTCGTCCTGTGACTCTACAAGCCACCTCACCCGTGGGCGGGGGAGAGGGTGTAGAAAGCTTCTCCTCGTTCTGTGAGTTGACGGGACACATCAAAAGTAGTACTACAGAGCATCTCCAGTGTATAGAGCCTTGCCTCTAAGGTAGGCCCCACATGGTTTGCCTCTTATCAAATGAAAAAACCACAAAGTATAGAGACTCTAACCAGCCTCTAAGGTGGGCCCTAGCAGAAATTTAAAAAGTATTGATTAGCACCACATTTGACCGTATAATCACGACATGTATTTTTTTAACATAGTACAGACGCAAGCGCTCATATATACGCGCAAACACTCAACGCTATAAGCGCACACACGCATACCCTACCCCTATGAGCACCTTCGAGAGAGTGAGCCAGCATATGATCTTGAGATTTTACGAAGTCACCATAGGTGCCTCGTAGTCGAGGGGAACGTCTCCTCCCACTGAACGCACATCGCCGAAAATACTGAGATTCATCCAGGATAAATGCGAGCACTAGGAATTTAACCCTGGTGGGCTGGGGAAACCACTGTCCTCCTAACCATCCAACCACAGGTTGGTTAGCACCACAAAATCTATATGGTGACCATGATGAGCTTTTTCTGAAGTCCAGTGACCAAATCATGCTTTCGCTTCAAATACAATGACCGTAAGTGTCGTCAACAAAATACAGAGCACGCATCAAATACAATGTCCGTCAGTGTCATCACCAAAATACGGAGACGTATCGTGAGCTAGATACCATATGATCACCACGAGAATGTATACGGTGACCGTAATGAGCATATTCTGAAGTCTAGTGACCGTATAGTGCTTTCGCTTGAAATATAGTGACCATCACGCGTGAATGTGTCAGGGGCATACTTTTAGAGGGCCGAGAGATAGTTTGTGTGCGTACGTGAAAGTGGTGTAGAGAGAGGGGGTGTCCGGTGGAGACAAGGAGAGATATGCCCTTCATTTCTCTTTCCCGTGACTAATATTTTAGGAGAAAATATAAACATTCACAATGCAGAACAAATATTATTGGATGCACCATGCAATTAACTTTTGTGTATAACTTTGTAATATTGTATATGCTTATTTTCATAGTGGCCGATTGTGTGTGGGGTGTGGTGGGTCAACGTGAGGACTCATGGGTCGGTTCCATCCTGCGCCACATAGGTTGGACCGAGATGCATTATACGAAGACCCATGTGGAAGACTCAGCGTACAAGACGAAGCTACCAGAGTCGTGGAGGACTCTATCCCCACTGATGATAAGCCGACTATATATGATTTGTAACCCTAGGCCCCGAGTATGTTATATAAGCCCGGGGGCTAGTTCATCGATAGTATACACACATGCACAATGCCTGGTATTCACGTGTACTTTGTACACACCCCTATCACAAATATACAGTACCAGGAGTAGGCTTTTTCCTCAACTGCAAGGGCCCAGACTTGGGTAAACCTTTGCCTCGTATTACCATCCAGCCTAATAGTCAGGGATATCCTACCGAATGATCTGATGGAATCATATCTGCCAACTACTAAGAGAGAGGTGTGGGGTGGGGGGGGGGAATGTGTGCGAGAGAGGCCTAAAGATAATGTGCGTGCGGGAGACACATAGGCACATATATGTGCCTATAGAGGGCTAGTAGAGACCGTGCGTGTGTATATATGCATGTGAGAGAAATAGTGTTTTCCAACTGAGATTAGTGAAAAGAGCGGTACATAGTAGTAAGAAAGAGAGAGGGAGATATATAGAGTGTGTGCGTGAGACACCCCGGGAGAGATTGTGAGCATGTGTGAGAGAGAAATGCCGATGTATCTAAAGTGTGTGCACTTATGCGTCAGATAGGGAGATATATAGCGCGTGTGTGAGAACGGGCCGAGGCATAGTGCATCTATGTGTAAAAGGCTGTTCTACACATTAAATTAAAATATAAATGGCATTATTATTTTTGGATGAGATCATGAATTTTGCAATTTGCGTATGAATGGACATCGGTCTATCAGACACCCATACTCTATTGAATTCTAGCATGTGCATGGGTTTATTTCATATTATCGATCCATAGAGTGAGAGTAGTTTGAAATCTAGATAATGCATTGCTTTTGCAATTCATATATAGACATTAATTAGTGCACTCCATGTTGTTAGTGTCAAGCACTTTATACATTTGTCACTTACATGGATACATTCCAAATTGCTAGCTACGAAATAGAATACATGTTGAATTCAACATAAAGGGGGTTTCGAAGATTCGAATTCATAGGAAGTGCATTCATCTATTTGAATCCGAGATAATGGCATTTGTAAATCAGATCTAAAAGGGGGCATCAATCTTTGTTGTGCGTTTGAACATGCTATATATTCATACGCATATCTAACTATTTTTTTTGCAGCCAAGGAGATTATATCTGGAACCATGCATGAATTGAAGTAAGTTGCATATTTTTTAATATATACTGGTGTACAATGTATATTCAAATGTACCCCCTCCATTCCAAAATAATCGTAGTTTTAGGATTTTCAAGAGTCAAGATTTGGGAAGTTTGACAAATCCTGAAAGTTCAATTCAAGAGAACTGAAAACGTTAATGCTTCTGCTCCCAAATATTGAACGAAGCGCCAAATAAGCCTCTGGTCACCCGAAACCATGCGAGACTAATCTTTGGTGGTAGGAAATTACTGTCCTAACTCTGACCCGTGTAGCCTATCAGCCCGATGTCCAAACGTCTAAACCGGGGTAGGTTTGTAACTTCACCAAGACGCCAGTCTCAACCGCCTCTGAGAAGCATTCATACACCATGGGTGCCTAAACACCCATGCGCTCGGCCGAAATCTATCCCGCCCACCATTTGGGACACCTGAGATTACTGTCCTACCCCTGACCCACAATATGTCCAAAATTTTAGATGGGGGCAAAGTTTGTAACTTTCCCCAAATTTCAAACAAGCGCGTCCTAAACCAAAGCATTGTTCCCCCTTAGTTCCCCCCTCCCTCCTGATACGGGATGCCTCAGAAATGATCTTTCATGGTGCCAAAGAACTCACAAGGATCAGCAACTATCTCTCTCAAAACTTGTTTCAACAAACTTGTTTCTCTCAAGTGGCAAGAACAAAAGGAAACACTCTCAGATAAATTGCAGCGGATAACTAGCTTGGTTTACAAGGACGCAACCCAAACCATGAAACTTGTGAACCTATGAATAATCACAAGAGGGAACCACAAGGATACTATATGAATTGAGGACAGGCCCTCCAATCCACACACATGAGCTAACACTCAACGATACTAGTGCTCTCAGCACAACACAACCTCACCGGCTGTCTACAAACATAAAACCCAGAAATCTCATCCCCCCTTCACATGGAACAGCTGGGTACTTATACTAGGAGCACCTACTAGTTAGGTGTGAAAAGAACTCAAAAAGAAGGGTAAATTCGTGAGCTCCAAGCTGTAGCAGGAGCAAACTCGTTGAGCCTCGCGTTGTAATTACTTCCTGGACAGCTTGCATGGGAACTTGCACAACTTTTGACTCAAGACCTCAAATGATGCACCATTTTTTTCAAATGAAAGATGACTTCCAAGACCATCTTTTCCAGCCTCTAAAACATGCTAGACACTTATAGAAATAATTAGGTTTAGGTGGGAAGTTCCAGCTAGAAATCTAATGTGTCATTTCTCCCAAATAGGCACCGGAAGCTTCCCAACTAAGATAACGGTTTTTCCCTTGTCCTCCTTTGGCTGCTCTAATGGTTTAACATTTGTGCTAGCATGAACCTCACTCTTTGATGCCTTGGTCATGATCTGGTCCACATCATCCTCCCTTCCTTCAAACAAAACCGTCCTCGGTTTTGAGGTATTCTTCTTGGACTTCTTCACTTGTGGGAATTGCTCAACCTTGAGTGCTTGATCAACCATAGGTTCCAACACATGGTTCATTCCTTGATGCCTGAAAGAATACTTGTTTGTCCTCCCATGGTGAGTAGCATCATGATCAAACTGCCACGGCCTTCCCAAAAGAAGATGACAAGCTTGCATTGGCACCACATCACATACCACTTTGTCCACATAACTTCCCACTGAAAATTACACCCTAGCACGATGCATAATCTTCAGCTTACCAATACCATTCAACCACTTCACATAATATGGCTGGGGCTGCCTCCATGTTGATATCCCAAGAGCATGCACAAGATCACTACTAATGATGTTGTTGTAGCTACCTCCATCGATGACCACCTTGCAGTTTTTGCCCTTGATCTTGCAAATGGATTGAAACACATTTTGTCGCTGGCCCTTCTCAACAATAGGAGCATCATCATGAGCCACTTTGAGAACCATGAGATTAACACCATCTCCTCCATCTGGACTCAGAGGTTCTCCGGTCTCAAAAGTACAATATTTTGCATCTTTCTTCTCAGATTCAGATTTGTTACTTGAGTCATCAGTGACAGATCCATCATTTGTGAGCAGCACATTCTTCAAATTAGGACAATCCTTCTTGAAGTGACCACTACCATTGCATGTATGGCACTGAATATTACTAATGCGAGTGGCAGGAGTATTGGAAGATTCAACCTTTGATGCATTATCTTCTTTTCCAGTCATCTTGTTGTGTGAGCGAAAAATCTGCAATGACACTTCCATCTACTTCTCACTGAACTGAACCTCTCCAAGTGCTTGATGTATAGGTTTGGCTATGATTTTGGCGATGCTTCAGCTGCTGCTCTACACGAATAGCTTGATGCACAAGTTCTTGCAAATCTTGATATGTAACCATTTCTATTCTTTCTTGCACATCTTCATTCAGCCCATGAAAGAATCTTGACATTGTGGCCTCCTCTGGCTCATTCACCACTGCCCTAATCATCAAAATCTCCATCTCTTTATAGTACTCATCAACACTAGAGTTACCTTGGCACAACCGTTGGAGTCGATTGTACAAGGTTCTTGTGAAATGTTCAAGAACAAAACGCCTCCGCAATAGATTTTTTATTTGCACCCATGTCTCCGGACGACCTCCAGCACGACACAATTGGTTCCACCAAATCAAAGCATATCCGGTAAACTCAATGGATACATATCGTACCTTCTTCTCCTCCGTATAGCGGTGGCTATCAAAGATCTGATCCACGCGCATCTCCCACTCCAAATAATCATCGGGCTCAGTTTTCCCAATAAACAATGGTATGGTCAGTTTGAATATACCAATCCCATCATCTTCATGGTCACGATGAGCACGCCCATGACCTCTTCCTCCCATGACAAAGCCTTCTTGGCCTTCTCCGCGACGATCATGATGAGCACGTCGTGGTCGAGGCTCGTAGTAGTTTCGAGCATCATCGGAGTGGTCACTCCAATGATCTCCATGGTGGTCCTGCTGTATGGGGAGTTGTCGATGTCAACCCCATGCAGCAAGCCCATCTCGTGGAGGAGACGGTGGCGCCCAAGTAGCACCTCGCTGATCGTGGCGAGCACGCCGAGGTGGTGTAGCATAGTAGCTATGAGCATCTCCGGAGTAGACGTGGATGTGCTCTCCATACCCCTCCTCAAGGCGACGTTGGCCCTGCTGTTCGGGGAGTTGTCGATGTAGACCCCATGCAGCAAGCCTATCTCAACGGAGTACCTCAGTGAGGGAGTAGATTCTCCGGTCAAGGTTGGTCTCCACGGCTGATATGCGCCTCTCCACCTTGTTCAACACATACTCTCGTGTATCCTCCAATGCCAACACATAGGCGGGCTACAAGCTTGGATCATACACGGGAAGTGGCAGCTCCTCCTCCTCGAGGTGCCTACCTCCATGCACACCATCAACACTGCTTGACCTCCTCGAACCCATGGAAGTTTTTCAAGAACAAAATCAGCAAGAGAGAAAATAACACCATGATCAACCTAAAGCTCTGATGCCAAGATGATACGGGACGCCTCGGAAATGATCTTTCACGGTGCCAAAGAACTCACAAGGAGCAGCAACTATCTCCCTCAAAACTTGTTTCAACAAACTTGTTTCTCTCAAGTGGCAAGAACAAAAGGAAACACTCTCAGATAAATTACAGCGGATAACTAACTTGGTTTACAAGGATGCAACCCAAACCATGAAACTTGTGAACCTATGAAGAATCACAAGAGGGAACCACAAGGATCCTATATGAATTAAGGACAGGCCCTCCAATCCACACACACGAGCTAACACTCAACGATACTAGTGCTCTCAGCACAACACAACCTCACCGGCTGTCTACTAACATAAACTCAGAAATCTCATCCCCCCTTCACATGGAACAGCTGGGGAGTACTTATACTAGGAGCACCTACTAGTTAGGTGTGAAAACAACTCAAAAAGAAGGGTAAATTCGTGAGCTCCAAGCTGTAGCAGGAGCAAACTCGTTGAGCCTCGCGCTGTAATTACTTCCTAGACAACTTGCATGGGAACTTGCACAACTTCTGACTCAAGACCTCAAATGATTCACCATTTTTTTTAATGAAAGCTGTCTTCCAAGACCATCTTTTCCAGCCTCTAAAACATGCTAGACGCTTCTAGAATTAATTAGGTTGAGGTAGGAAGTTGTAGCTGGATATCTGATGCGTGATTTCTCCAAAAATAGGCACCGGAAGCTTCCCAACTAAGATAACGGTTTTTCCCATGTCCTCCTTTGGCTGCTCTAATGGTTTAACATCTGTGCTAGCATGAACCTCACTCTTTGATGCCTTGGTCATGATCTAGTCCACATCACCTCCATTTCCCCATTCATACTCCGTGGGCGCCAAAACGCCCTCTCCACCAGCCGCGAAACCCCAGCCTCCTCCGTCCTTCACCCCATCGCGCCCAATCCACCGCCGCCCTCCTCCATCACGCCGGAGCCGGTACCCCGACATCATCGTCCAATGCAACCACAACCGCAACCGCAACGCCCTCAAGGACTTAGCAGCTGAAGTAGAGGTAGAGCTACCTCCATGACGCCGACACCGACGTGCGCCGTACCAGAACCACTTTGACCACGCCGTCCTGCGCCTCACCGCTGCCGCTCAACTGTCGCAACCGTCCACCACACCAGACCTGTTCCCGCTACGCCATCATTCGCCGCCTCGGATCTGGTTCCCCACCGCGGACAGACGGCCACCGCACCACACTCAACAACTTGGCCATGGGTTCGTCCAAGGCTCCACTGTCCTCCACAACTTCTCGTTTCCAGCGAACCACAAGAGGATCATTGGAAAAACAGAAGGAGGAGACAGCACTGCCAGTAGAAAGAGGTACTCCTCTTCCCTTATTCATGCAAATCTTATGTCTCTGCTCACACCGTATTCATCCCACGAAAGAAACTAGTTGAGCGCTTCTTACTGCACCTTCTTCGTGATACTAAATGCACAAGGTTTCCTCCCATTTACTATTTCACCTTAGCTAGAGGTCAGTCGCCCGCCTGGATTTCAATTCAGGGTTAGTTGATTCACAATTAAAAGAAGTAGCACCCGCTTAGGCGTGCGGAGAACCTAGTCTGCCTATTCGCCGGGGAAGCGGCGCATCGGTGTCTATCATAGCGGTGTGGAGTGTAGGAGCTGCTTGCGCCCGATCTGGAGGTCGGCGGGGCTTGAAGGGATGGCCGGGGGGCGGTGCCAAGCACGGCAGTGCGATGAGGTCGAGGGTAGGGTGAAGGCAGGGGACTAGGCCGGTGCTCACTGGCGTTTCGAGGAAGATCATCAACACTGACTGGCTGGAGGTAGATGAAGGTGATCTGCCCATTCTTTGTACATCGAACGGTGCAGAAAAAATGGACTGACCTATTTGTTTTTAGTCGACTGTTATTTTCATAGGACCACACCTTGTGGTGTGCTGGAGGAGCATCTGCATTTCCCAGCCATCCCTGTGCTCATATTTCAAAATCCTAGAATCTAGTAATTTCGTGTGCCATGCATGTTGTAGAGCTATCATATGTCTCCCGTCATTTATTTCTCACCCACCTGCTATCTGCTACTTTTACACTGTACTACTTGTGCACACACTTCACCCATACTCACACTATTGTTTTTTTTTGCATGGGTATCTCAGACTCTGATGCTTGCTTTAACTTCGCGTTGTCAAATGTGGTTGCATGTTGCATATGGTGTCCGGCTTGTATTGCTTCCAATTTGATTAAATTGCATCTGCTTACTTTACACATTATACCTTTGATAATGACATGCCTTCCTATTTTTGATACATACTACATATGTCTATTAACCATGTTGTTACATCAAACTAATGCTCTTTTGTATCCCTCATCAATCAGTTATGATGAGACAGTCACCCCAGTGGGTTACAATGAGATGCGCTACTCGTTTAAAGAGTGCAGTGTCATCCTCCCCACATGATTCTCAAGAAACAGCAAGGCTAAATGAACATACTCAACGTAGCTCTCTAGTTGATGACCGCAATTCCCCTACACCACCATCGCATGTGCTTGCTCTTACTTGGCAATGTGATATGTGGTTGCATTTTGCATATGGTGTCTACCTTGTAATGCTTCTAATTAGGGTAAATTGCATCTGCTTAGTTAACACATTATACCTGTGAATATGACATGCCTTCCTATTTTTGGTACATACTACATCTTTCTATTAACCATGTTCTTACATCAAACTACTTTTCTTGTGTATCCCTCATCAATCACTTCTGACGAGACACCTTCAAATTGACAGTGTAATATTGGTTGCATCTTGCATATCATTTCAAACATGTATTGCCTCTAATTTGTTGAAATTCCACTTATAATGAGACACTTCTAACTTGGTAGAGTGATTTTGGTTGGATCTTTCATATGGTGTCTAGCTTGCATTGCTTCCAATTTGTTGAAATGCCTTTTGCTTAGCTTTTTTCGTACATATTCAATCCTCCTACAATGTGGTTGCCTTACATAAAAGTTGTGTTCGTCAGAATCATGCATCAACGAATTTGGAAGAGTGAATTTCATTTCTTTTTCTTGTGTGTTTACTTGACAAGGCAAAATCTAAAAGGATGAACGCACGGAATGATGGTGGTCCTCTCGAGCAACTGAAACAAATGATCTCTGTAGATTCTCCTGCTACTCCTACTGCAGTGCAAGTTCCAAATCTCATCTCCCCTACTCCACAACCCTAGGTGCTTGCTCTAACATGGCAGTGTGATATCTGGTTGCATGTTGCATATGGTGCCTAGTTTGTATTGCTCCTAATTTGTTAAATTGCATCTCCTTAGCTTAGACATTATACATGTGAATATGACACGCCTTCTTGTTTTTGGTACATACTACATCTGCCTATCACACCATGTTCTTACATCAAACTACTATTCTTGTGTATCCTGCATCTAACACTTATGATGAGACAGTCACACCCGTGGGTTAGTATGAGATGCGTACTCTTATAAAGAGTGCAGTTTCGTCCTCGCCACATGATCCTCAAGAAACAACAAGTCTAAATGAAGATATTAAATGTAGCTCTCTACTTGAAGACCGCATTTCCGCTACACCACCATCGCAGGTGCTTGCTCTAAATTCGTAGTGTGATATGTGGTTGCATGTTGCATATGGTGTCTAGCTTGTAATGCTTCTAATTAGGGTAAATTGCATCTGCTTAGTTTACACATTATACCTATGAATATGACATGCCTTCCTATTTTTTGTACATACTACATCTATTTGTTAACCATATTCTTACATGAAACTACCTCTCTTCTGTATCCTGCATCAATCACTTCTGATGAGACACCTTTATTCGTTGCATATTGCATATTATTTCTAGCCTGTTGCCATGTATTGCTTCTAATTTGGTCAAATACATTTATGAGGCCACCCTTTTAATTTGGCAGAGTGATATTGGTTTCATCTTTCTTATGGTTTCTAGCTTGCATTGCTTCTAACTAGTTCAAACACCTTGTGCTTAGTTTACACTTTACACATCATACATGTCAATATGTCATGCCGTCCTATGTTTCATATATATTCCATCCTCCTATCATGCGGCTGCCTTACATGAAAGTAGTGTTTGTCAGTATCATGCATCAATGAGTTCTGAAGAGCAAATTTTATTCCTTTTTCTTGTGGGTTTGACTTGACAAGGCAAAATCAAAAAAAGAGGAAGGAAAAGAGTAAGGAAGGCGATGATGGTGGTCCTCTGCAGCAACGTAAATGGAGCATCTATACGGATTCTCCTCATACTGCTAGTGCATTACAAGTTCCAAGTTTCCGCTCCCCTACTCCACCATCCCAGGTGCTTGCTCTAACTTGGCAGTGTGATATCTGGTTGCATGTTGCATATGGTGTCTAGCTTGTATTGCTTCTAATTAGTGTAAACTGCATCTGCTTAGCTTACACATGATACGTGTGAATATGACACGCATTCCTGTTTTTGGTACATACTATATCTGTCTATCACACCATGTTCTTACATGAAACTACTCTTCTTGTGTATCCTGCATCAGTCACTTATGATGGGACACCTTTAAGTTGGTAGTGTGATATTGGTTTGCGTCTTGAATATGATTTCTAGCATGTAGTGCTTCTAATTTGATGAACGCCACCTATGACGAGACATTTTTAACTTGGCAGAGTGATATTGATTATTACACCTTCCATATGGTGTCTAGCTTGCAGTGCTTCTAATTTGTTGAAGCGCCTTCTGCTTAGTTACCACATCATAGGTGTGAATATGTCAAGCCATCTAGTTTTTCGTACATATTCCATCCTTGTATCATGACTTTGCCTTTCATCAGAGTAGTATTCGTCAGTATCATGCATGAATGAGTCCTGAAGAGCAAATTTTATTCCTTTTTCTTGTCGGTTTGACCTCACAATGCAAAATCAATAAAGCGGAAGGAAATTGGTAAGGCATTGGGTGATGGTGGTCCTTCCGAGCAACTAAAATGGAGGATCTCTACAAATTCTACTCCGCCATCCTCCCAACAAGATTCGCAAGACAACGCAAGGCTAGATAGTCAACGTAGTTGTGTAGATGATGAGCACATCTCCCCTACTCCACCATCACAGGTGCTTGCTCTAACTCGGCACTATTATATGTGGTTGCATGTTGCGTATGATGTCTAGCTTGTATTGCTTCTAACTATGTTGAATTGCATCTGCTTACTATACACATCATGCCTGTGAATATGACATGTGTTCCTGTTTCTAGAACATACTATATCTGATCACACCATGTTCTTACATCAGAGTACTGTTCTTGCATATCCCGCATCAGTCAGTTATGATGAGGCACCTTTAAGTCACCACTATGATATTGGTTGCGTCTTGCATATGATTTCTAGCATGTACTGCTTCTAATTTGTTAAAACGCCGGACAGTTTGAACTTGGCAGAGTGATATTGGTTGCATCTTTCATATGGTGTCTAGCTTGTAGTGCTTCTAATTTGTTGAAATGCCTTCTGCTTAGTTACCACATCATAGGTGTGAATATGTCACGCCGTCCTATTTTTCGTAAATATTCCATCCTCGTATCATGTGTTTGCCTTTCATTCGAGTAGTGTTCGTCAGTATCATGCATGAATGAGTTCTGAAGAGCGAATTTTATTCCTTTTTCTTGTCGGTTTGACCTCACGATGCAAAATCAATAAAAGCGGAAGGAAATTGGTAAGGCATTGGATGATGGTGGTCCTTCCGAGCAACTAAAACGGAGGGTCTCTACAGATTCTACTCCGCCATCCTCCCAACAATATTTGCAAGACAACGCAAGGCTGGATAGTCAACGTAGTTGTGTAGATGATGAGCACATCTCCCCTACTCCACCATCACAGGTGCTTGCTCTAACATGGAACTGTTATATGTGGTTGCGTGTTCTGTATGATGTCCAGTTTGTATTGCTTCTAATTTTGTTGAATTGCATCTACGTAGCTTACAACTTATACCTGCAACAATCACTTACCCATAAGACACATTTAACTTGCGAGTGTGATGTAGGTTGCATCTTGCATTGTCTTGTAGCTTGTACTGCTTCTAATTTCTTGAAATGGCACTTACGACGAGACACTTTTTACCTGATAGAGTGATATTGGTTGCATGTTCATATGGTGCCTAGCTTTCATTCCTTCTAATTTTGTTGAAATGCCTGCTGCTTACTATTTTTCATACATATTCCATCCTCCTATCGTAAGTGTGAATATGCAATGTTGTCTTTTTTTGTATATATTCCATCCTCCTATCATGCGCTTGCCTTACATCAAAGTAGTGTTCGTCTGTATCACGCATCAACCAGTTATGTAGAGCTAATTTTATTTGTCTTCTTGTGGTTTTGACTTCACAAGGCAATATCAAAAAAGAGGAAGGAAATGAGTAAGTTAGGGGATGTTGGTGGTCCTTCAGACCGACGCAAACAGAGACTCGCTAGATTTGCACTACTACTGCTAATGCAGTTGAAGTCCCAAGTCTACATGATGAGTTCATCTCCCGTACTCCACCATCGCAGGTGCTTGCTCTAAGTTGATAGTGTGATAATTGGTTTCATGTTGCATATGTTGTCTAGCCTGTATTTCTTCTATTTTGATTAAATTGCACCTGCTGAGTTTATATGTTATACATGTGCATATGACATGCCTTTCTGTGTCTAGAATACACTGCATCTATCTATCATACCATGTTCTTACATCAAAGTACTACTTTTGTGTATCCCGCATCAGTCACTCATGACTGGACACTTTTAACAGGGCAGTTTGATAGTGGTTGCATCTTGCATTGATTTCCAGGTTGTACTGCTTCTAATTTTTCGAAATGCCACATATGACAAGACACTTTTAATTGGCAGAGTGATATTGGTTGAATCTTTCATATGGTGACTAGCTTGCATTACTTCTATTTTCTTGAAAATCCTTCTGCTTAGTTTACACATCGTAGCTGTGAATATGTCATGTCATCCTGTTTTTCTTACATATTCCATCCTCATACGGTTGTCTTACATCAAAGTATTGGTTGTCTGTATCATGCATCAATGAGTTCTGAAGAACAATTTTATTCTTTTGTGTTGTGGGTATGGCTTGACATGGCAAAGTCAAAAAAGAGCAAGGAAAAGAATATAGTAGGGAATGGTGTTACTCGTCGGGTGCAACGGAAAAGGATCTGCCCTCGAGATTCTGCTGGTACTTATAGTGCAGTAGAAGGTCCAAGTACACCGGCTAAATCAACAAACACAGTATCACCTGCTCCACCAGCTGCAGCATCCACTTCAAATGTACCGGCATCTCAATGAGTTACTCGTTCATTTGCTCCGCAACTGGCCATTTCCCAAGCTGCCTTCACACCTAACCCTACTTCCGAAGCACTGCTGACACAACAGGACTTGGCAAGATCAGATGAACTTCATGAGCATCAACACCAATACGGTACCTAACCAAGTCAAGTTGCAGTTGCATGCTCCTTTATATGTACTCTCACAGTTTGATGTGCACTAACACTTTCCATATTCGTTGTTGAACTAATACCATGGCGCAAGCGGAAACAGACATCAGGGATAATGCTTGACACATTACCAAAATCTAAAGGAGGAAGAATGGAGATCCATTTTGAGGCAGGTTTAAAAAGGCCACGTGATGCTACAGAGTCAGCCAAGTTAGTATCAGAGGTAGCCGTTGCCGTTAGGTGTCATGCACATATCCTCCCAACATGGATCCAGTACAGGAATGAGAAAGACGATACCCAGTTTAACACCTTCCTTGACCATTTTTCCGTAAGTAATGTTATTCATCGCAATTTGTAATATTGTCTTGCTCTGTCCCATACTTTCTAGCTTCCTCCTAATAAGGCTCACATTCTTTTTTCAACAGATGAGGTTCAAGTTGGATCCGAAAGATGACGCAACTAAACAAGCATGCACTCATGTTTTTCAGTCTGCTCTGCGACAGTATCGGTATCATCTTAGAAAAACTCACTTTGAAGGCAAGGCTAACAATGAAATGGCCCAAACATCTCCAGTGGAATATATTACAGATGAAGACTGGACAGCCCTTGTTAAACACTGGTTTGATCCAAAGTATCAGGTAGGGTATATGTATTTGATCAGATCACATATTGAACTTGTATTTACGTATGTGCCTTACCAGTGTATCTTCTTCTAGGCTAACTGTTGAAGAACAAGACCAACCGTTCTAAAGTGAAATTCCAACAGACAACAAGATCTCGTAGCTATATTACACACTACGAGGCTCTTGTAAATAGCTACTAGTTCCTTCTTTTTTATGTGCCATATTATCGTATCTATATTGACTTGTTCCAAATATAGAGGAAAGCCCGTGCGGACCAAAAAGAACCTGAACTGAATGCAGTGCAAATCTTCAAGGATTGCCACACCAGCAAGATGAAGGGCATGAGCACACTAGTTCAAGCCGCTGCTGTAAGTCCTTACTCCTCCTGCCTTTGAACTGCTTGTTACTGTGATGTGTTCATTTAACTGCTTGGTTTGTAGCCAATGTCAGTTACTCTATTCACTTTTATACACAGTTGTCTTAACATATCATTTCACCTTACACGGTTTAAAAGAAATGAAGGATATTCTTTTGGTCTTGATCTGTAATGTAGTTGTGATGTTCACGTGCCCACACAATGACACAATAGCTTGTTTGTTTTATATCTATTTGCCCATGATATGAATGATGTCATACTATGTTCATCCTACTTTAAACCATGTCTCTTTTTCCTTAGATGTCAACGAATGTGGGGAAATAGACAATACAGTAGACATGCTACATGGATATATGTTCCGAAAGTGATTTTATTATGTAGTTGGCACTACAATACATGCTAATGTATTATAGTAGTTCACCAAAATAAGTTATGTATAAACATGAAACCTACTTTGTTTGTCTTTGTCTCATTAGTAACTTATCTGGTACACTAATCTACAAATTCAAACTTTCAGCAAGCTATGGAACAACTGATTGAACAACCACAACCACCTAAAGGTGACGAGGCTACCACAGGCACAATGTCACCTCTTGCTGCAGTGCGTCAGTATCTCTCCACTAACAGTGCAAAAAGCACCTTCCTGCGTAATTCTGGGTTGGTTGTCAAGGTAACCTCGTCCAATTCGCCTACTGAACAAAATCTTCCAGCTAGACAGAGTGATATATCTGTGCTCTAGACACAAGTCCAATCCCTAATGGACGTCATTTCGGAAACAATAATAGTGGTTGACAAATGTCGTCAAGATATGAATGGTTTTGAAACCAGACTATTAGACATTTGCTTCGTTGTTCAAGAGCAATGGCAGAAAAAAGGGGAAGATCATGCTGCTACATCAGATTCTACAACCTGAAACATTAGCACTCAGGTCAAATGATCTGTGCTTCTATACATCTGATGGTGCTTTTATCTGCAAGGACTATAAACTTTATGCAAACAGGCCTTTTGTTGTATGACTGGAATTTATTTCGTTGTGATACATCATTTATTGTGCTGCCAAAGGCTGTAGAAATTACGACGCTATTTTTGTATAGTGTAGGTTTATCTTAGTAATGTATTCGGCCGAAAGCTTCATAGGAGCCCGACGTGCCAACATTCGTCAGGCCCATTCCAATTGGGCTAAAAACGATTATGGGCCGTAATTTGCATGTAGCGCACTAAAAATATCTGGGCCTAAATCAGCATAAGCTTTCATATTTTTGGTAGGCCTGTGCCCCTAGTGGGCCTTTAATAGGTCTAAACATAATTTTGGCCCTCGGTAACAATAGGCCGTTAACATGTGTAAATATCTCGAGCCCATAAGTAACATGGGCGTTTAATAGGCCGAAAGTGAGATTGGGCCCTGATTGTGCCAAATAACCCACTGGTCATTAGCAGGCCAAAATGTATCTTAGCTCGTGGTGGCCCATTTACAATGCGGATCGTTTACAGGCCAAAATTCAGACGGGCCGTAAATGCGCCGACCTACTACACGGGCCTTTAACAGGCCGAATGTTCGGTCGGGCTTGATTAGTATCAGTTTTATATGGGCCGTTAATAGGCCCGATGTGATGTTGGGCCACATATGGCCCATGGATTTCGTCCGACGTTAACAGGCCGAAAATCACAACAGGGTGGAAGTGGCCCAAATCTATAGTGGGCCTCTAACAGGCCGAATGTTAGACATGGCCGAATATGACCTAAATCCTTCACGGTCATTTATGGGCTGAAAGTTTCAATGGCCAATAAATGGGCCCAAATGAAGCAGGACCTTTAACAGGCCAGAAACACACCGGGCCGTAGTTCGGCCCAAATACTTAGCGGACTATTAACGGGCCAGAAGTGACCATGGGCCACAATCATGACAAGTTTAGAATGGGACATTGAGGGGCCGATTTGACACTAGCCGTACGGGCCTTAAGTGCGAATGGGCCATCTACAACCAGGCCGTTAATGGGCCAGCCCACTAATTTTGACTGGCCCAGCCTTTTTAACCTAAATGGGCCGCTGTTGGGCCTTTCGACGTGTCGACGTATCATAGGCGCCTCCTGTCCATTGGGCGGTTGACATCTGTCCTTTCGCGGTTCTGACACGTGGTTGCTATAGCCAATGATAATGTGGAAAGTCCTCATTGGTCCCAGTTGTTAACGGGTTATCGGATCCAAATGGGAACCCGATAGCTTAACGGCGACCCGTTACGGTGGAAGCCATGTGTCGATTACCCTTGACGAAAGCACTTCTATGACGCCCGATTTATCATCATGGAAGTGGACACTTCCATGATGATAATTTTGGTAATGTCATGGAACACTTCTACGACAACACTGGTATGACTATCTTGATTCTGTCATAAAATCGTCATGGATGTACATGCATGACAGAAAATGTGACCTACCGTGACAAACACGTATCATCACGAAAGTGGTTTTTTTTAGTGAGCCCCCGCGCATGTTCCCAATAAAAACGCAACACGGAGGGGCGCTGCTCATTTGCGTCCATTCCCTCCCCCTTCATCTTCTTCCTCAAGCCAAGAAACTACCTTCGCTGCCATTAACCGCCCCTGGGAACTTCTGCCAGACTCCTCACTTCTCCTGTGAGCTCAAGAGATGGGGCGAAAGGTGAGCGCCGTGAAGGGGAAGCATGCGGCCGCCGCCGCGTATCCCGCCGTTGAGGAGAGGAGGAGGAAAGCAGAGGAGCTGGAGAGGCAGTGGCAGGAAGATGTGGTTTTTTCCCCATCGCACCTGGACGGCAATACCATAATCACAAGGTATGCCTATATGTGGGGGAGGGAGACCAGGAATGGGCACGGAGAGCCCGTAGTTTTCCGAAGAGGTCCAAAGTTCCATCAGATTCATACCACTTTTTCTGTGCGTATTTTCTCTGTGGCCTTTCTTCCCCTTTTTCTGACTTCTTCTACGCCATGATGATGGTGTATGGGCTCCATCTTCTGGATTTCACGCCCAATGCCATGGCATGCATGGCGATCTTTGCCCATTTGTGCGAGAACTTTGTTGGAGTCGCCCCCAATGTGGATTTTTTCAGGCATTTCTTTAGCCCACGGACAGAAGAAAAATCTCATCGCTCGGGGAACATAAGTTTGATTCCGCAGGGCAAGAAGGAAGACTGGGATTATCTCCCTGGCCAGCAACACAGTAAGTGGGAGGAATGGAGAGGTGACTGGTGCTGGATCCAGGACAAGGATGCCCATGAGTTCTGCTTGACGCGGACTGGATGTGTCACGCGCGGAAATGATTGGGGCAAGCTGGGCCTTACTGACGACGGGCTCCGCCCGGCGCTGAACAGGATTGCCCACCTCAAAGCTGCCGGGTTAACCATTAAACATGTGGGGACTGACTTCCTCCTGTGCCGCATTGCGTCGCTGTAGAAGAGGGACATATTTTCTTGGGACTACAAGAACTCCGCCGACAAGATGCGACTGTACCCAGGCCCCTTCAATAACTTGATAGTGTACGGCCATGGCTGGCTATGCAAACAGCGTTTTGCAACCTTGGGCCATTCCATCCTCCAGCAAAGGTTGTTCCCCTGCACCTCAACTCTGTCCTGACTCAGATCCTGCAATGGATGCCCGATTGCAATGCTTTCGGGGTCAAGGCCGATTCGGCACTGCCCGACCTGGATGCCGAAATGGACTGGGTCTCATACCTGGAAGAACAAGCTTCCAAAGTTGAGAACAACCTCATCAAGCCCACTTCCAGGGCAGAGTAGGCGTTTATTTTGAAACGGATCACGGAGGACAGGGAGCTCAGGGCTGCTGGGGGAGCAGGACTTGAAGAGGAGGGGGAAGAAGGAGCGGAGGGCGCGGGCTCCTTCGACAAAGGAAGTGAAGAGCATGCCGTGGAGGAGGCTGTCTGGCTTGATCCTGCCGGGGGCAGGACCTCTCAAGCCAAGGCAACATGGGACCAATAGGGTGTTGAGGCTGAGGAAGAAGGGCTCGAAATGGGTCCTCAAGCTCCGGAGCCGGGCCGGCATCTCCGCAAGTGTATTAGCAAAGATCCAGCGATTCCCGCCCCTCTGCGGGGCGGCAAGAAGGTGAAGAAGACCACCACCAAGGGCAACAAGCAAGAGGTGGTACGCCGCCAATCCATTCGCTTGTCCCAGGCCAAGACTCCACCCGCCAAGCGACGAACGGTAACGGGGGTAAACCCTAGCCCCTAGTCAAGCCCAATTCCTCCGCCAAGCCCGATCCCGCCAGAGGTTGCGGTCCCAACGAGCTCACTACCACCGGCAAGTTCCGCTCCTCAAACTCTGAAGAGGGGTAGAGCAACCCCACCACCTGGGGCATATGAGCTGGGCTCCATGCTCAGGGATCCGGAGTAAGTATGATGGCCAATTTTCTCGTTGAAGCATTCTGTACTTGATCGTTGTTTTAATCATGTCTTGTTGATTTGGTAGGGATGAAGAACCCCTTGCTCAGCGGGCCAAACAGACCAAGCATGCGGCAGTGCCAAGCCATTCGGCAAGTGCTGGTCTGGCGGGGGACACGGCAGGGGATCCCGTGCCTAGCCCCCAGTCCAGCCCCCGACACAAAGGCATGGGGCAATCTTTGCTTGCTCGTGGAGATGCAGAGGAACGCCCCTCATCCCCCGCCAAAGGAGTAAGTGAGAGCCAGCCAGGTGGGTCACGCCAAGAGGGGTCCACCTTGGTCCAAGTTCAAGCAAAAGAATCACCAACAAGGGCCTCCACCGAGGCGTCCGCTCGTGCTGAGGTCACAGTTACCGAAGGGGTGGTTGTGGACCGTGCACCGGCAACTGACATTGCGGGAAAGGGGATGTCCCTTCACAGTAGCCACCATCGGGTAATCCACTCGTCTTTGTTTCTTCTTGCTTGAATTACTTATTTTCCTGGCCTCTGATTTCGTGGTGACTAGCTTCTTATTATCCCATCTGTTGATTTTGTTCGCAGCCCCATCAACTGATGAACCTGAGCTCTTGGAGGAGGTGGTCGGTATTGGGAAGGATGCTGTCGAGGAAGCAGCCAGGATTGCAGCCGCGAAAGGCCATGAACAGACTATCGGGGATATCCAAGAATCCCCCAAAGAGAGAGAGAAAATCCCTGGCAGTACATCTGGACTTGGTACAGTCATGGAGGAGAAGGCTCCTCTTCAATCCATGGGCCCTCTCCCCATGAACTGTCCCTTGGCTGCAGCCCCGCAATCTTCCCCAAGCAAGCTGGCGCAAATCCTTGCTCAACCTGGACCTACAACTTCCGGCTCATCTGCCTCAGCGGGCGCAAATTTCGATAATGAAATCAGATGCATACTGGCTCCGTTGTCCCAGAGAGTTGAAGAAGCTGGCAATTCTGCTGATAGCGCCAAGGATTTAGCCTTCCTAGAATCCATGGCGGCAGAGTTCAAAGATGTCCAGCATAGGTACAGTCTCAAGTGGCGGGCAGTCAAGGAGCAGCGTGACTGCGTCAATCTTATGGACAGGAAGCTGGCGGACAAAGGCAATGAACTGCGAGAGTGGTACAAGAAGCAGTCCCATTCCATCATGCGGCAAGAGGAGGTGCTGACCATGGCCAAGGAGGATATCACTGCCCGGGAGGTCCGCTTGGCGGACCGTGAAGCACTTCTTAACACCAAGGAGATGGACATCTCTGCTCGGGAAGGGAACCTCGAAGCCACTCTTTGCGGCAAGGACGAGGAATTGGTGGCCCTTGTTCAGTAGTGCACAAAGGATTTGGAGGACAGCCACAAGGCCACTCTTAGCATGCTCACCCTCGAATCCTCAGCCCAACTGAAGAAGGTTACTGACGAACTAGCTGCCGCCTCTGCTGCCAAGACCAGTCTTGAAAATCAACTGAGCAAGCTGGCGGAGGACCTTGCCGGGAGTAACAAGGAGATCGCAGCCCTCAAAGAGGAAGCGCGGAAAGCAGAGGCCAACCTAGAGGGCGTGCAATCACAGCTTTCCTCCAAGAGCCAAGATCTTGATACTGCCAACGACACCATTTCCAATATGAAAGCCAGACTTGCCTCTCTAGAGAAGGATCTCGAATCCACCTATTGCCGCGAGAAGCTGTTGATGACAGATCTGACCAAGGCCAGAACTCTCGAAAAAGACGCAGAGGAGAAGCTGGAAAGCCAGGTTCAGCAGCATGATCTCTGGATCAAGAGCATGGTTGATATTGCTAAATGCCTCACTGCTCAGAACGCAAACATGGACATGAAGAGCTGGACCTTCTCCGTCGGCAAGCATGAAGTTCCAAGTGTGAAGCTGACGCTCTTCTTTGAAGGCCTGATCGAAGGATTGAGGATGTATATAGACGACAGGGCCGCCTGCTTTCCCGACGAATCCCGAAAGCTTGCTCGCGATGCTCTTTTCCTGGTCTTGAGAAACCTTGCCTTCTTCCACCCGGACCTTGACCTCTCCGACGGCTTCAAGAAGCTACCGCCAGGTGCTGACACCTCTACCGCTACGGAGAAGGCCGGCCCTCTTGCAGACAGGGTCCTATCGGTCCCCAGAGTTCAGGGAGGCTGTCGGACTCAGCCTTAAGTGACCCTTGCTGCCATGCTGTCCTGTACTAAGACAAAACATGTGTCCCGCATTATGTTCCGTACTATTCTGGTTTTTACGCTCGTCAAACTGATGTCTATATGCGAATGCACGCCATCCCCCTTTCGTTTCCCATTGGTATTCGTATGATTAATTTCCTAGTGTACTTTGGTTGCACGCCAACAGCATATTGCTGCGATCGCTGTGAGGAATGGGTCCTTAGCATTCTGCTGGCGAGAACATGCCCTGGTGGGTTTTTCCTTATCCACCCCCGATGCTGCCACCTGCTTTGTTGAGCAGGCTCAAAACAAATCAAGGGTGCAAATGCGGACAGTAAGCTTCCATCGTGCAGAGGACTTGCCATACGAAACCTTGGTTGTCCGAGGGATGTGCATGTGTGACTTCTGAGAAAAATTTACAAGCATGTCCACTTAGCTTTTGTTTATGCTTCCCTCCTACTAGGGTGTATATTTGATTATGCGTAGCACCTCCTCCTACACGTGTGGTCGTTCCTCCCCCTTGTGTCTCCTGGCAAAATTACGCACATATATCCATTTTTGTCTTGAAAAGAGGGGAATCCGGAAAGGGACAAAATGGAGGAACTAGGTGGTCCATTAGTCATGTGCCCAACAACGGCACGGGCCGAGGGGCCAACGTAAACATTTGCAAATAATGAAACATCATGGAAAAAAAGAAGAACTGGCTCCTCCCTCCTTTTCCTTTACTTCCAATGATCCCTCAGCGATCAGCGTGAAGGACACGCTGGTGCACAAGGCCTTGCCGTGGTTCACTTCCCGGGGGTGCCAACCAACGGATTCGCACCAGCATTCTGCTCAGGATTTACCCTTGGCAGGGCAAATACAGGACCGAGCTCCACGTGGGATCATCAACCTCGACGGCATCCCCCAACGCAACCCAATCATTGGCAACCAAGAATGAAGAGGGTGGCCAAGTACACACCATTTTCTCGTTCATCCGACAAAGCGGCATCTCTTGGGATCGGAAGCGCTCGATAGGGTGCCGCAAGAAGGGCGGCGCCGCTGCTCAGCCGGCCTCTCCCTCTGGCCATGGGTGGCATGGTGGTCATGTTATCCGTGTCAGCCGTGCCTACCGTAGGGCCTTCGTCCCTCACTCTCGCCCTCGCCGCTGCTGTGGCGGAGGTGAGTGATAGAGTCTAGAAAGGACGACGCTAGGGAGCAGCATCACTCCTTTTCTTCGAAGCCATGGACGAAGAAGGTGACGATGAAGATCAACACGCTATTCAAAGCTTCGGGTTCGCACAAGAGATCCCCCCTACCCGGTGCGCCAAAGATGTCATGGATGAACACGATCACCTATGGGGCCATGAGCCCCTTGTGGTTCGGCAAGGGGGAGATCATGTTGCAAAAAGAGCGGAAGCCATGAGGCAGCACAACGATGGGGCTCTGGTCATTTTTACCCAGGTTCTGGCCACTGAGAAGCGTAAAACCCTACTCTTGCTTTGGTGGATTGGATAGAGGAACACGACAACGTGCGGCGCTCAAGCCCGGCAAGGTAGCCTCAGGGAGAGCTCCTACACGCGTACAAGTGTGGAATCATCCAAATCCCTCTCTAGGTTGCCTTGGGCCTCCTTTTATAGCTGAAGGGGTAACCACAGTGGAAAAGACAGTCATTATCTCATGATTGGATAGCTAACAATGCTATCATACCTAACTCTAGCACTTAGGACAAAATGCCATAAATGCTACCTTAGGTGGCGTGCGGGGGTGCATCCCCGGCAAGCTTATGTCACCGCTTAACCACCTTGTGCTTGTCATCTTGACACGCCCTTGGATGGGTGTCCAATGGGTGTGATCTGCTTATCATTGAGCTACCACATGCTTAGTAAAAGCAACTTAATCATCTGGAGGGCTAGACACCGCATCGACAAGTGACTGGCGTCGTGATGCGGTGGAGCGGTGGTAACTGGCCTGCGCCTGCCGGGAGTAGGGCTTGCCGAGCCATCTTGGAGGGGTGTGCGCTTCGACCTCCAGTTGCCCCAGAGGCGTAGCTGGCGGGAGTATGCCTTTGCTCTTGTGTTATGCATCGACTTTGTCGGTGCAACAAACCCTGGTGTATGTTGCCCGGACTGTACACATGCGCAAGGGTATAGTTACAGTATCCAAGACAAGGCCAAGCAGAGGATATAGCTCTTTGAGAAATTAAAGGGCAGATCAAGAAGACCAAGACAAGCCAAAGAAGCAAGATATCACTAAGGAAAAACCTCCCTTGCTAGGCTGGCGAGCCTGGCAAGGTCGAGGTCACCTCGAAGACAAGTCTCAAGACTCCCCCAGCAAGCTTGCCGGGGATGACAAGGGCGGATCACCCCGCCAAGGCTCCACCACTCCACCTCACAGCAACGCAAGTCACCTATCAGTGAGGTGTCTAGCCCCCAAGTGATTAAGTGGCAGTTATTTGGCACGTGGTAGCCATTTCTGAGAAAAAAAACCCCAAATGACACCCGTCCGGAGGCGTGTCACGTAGGCAGGCGAGGAGGTGGATGAATAGCACGACAAGGCTTGTCGGGCTCCCCCACAATGTGACACTAAGCGGTGCATTTAATGCACCCTGTCCTGTCTGCAGAGTTAGGTATGATAGCACTGTGGCTATCTAATCACTGGATAATGACTGTTTTACCATTGTGGTAACCGCTTGACCTATAAAAGGAGGGTCGTGGCAACCTTCGAAAGGATTGGGACCCTTGTACACTCATACGCGCGTAGCTGCTCTCGTCCCGAGGCAACCTTGCCGGGTCGGAGCGCTGTGCCTCCACCACGGTCCTTTCATCAATCCACAAAAGCAGGAGTAGGGTTTTACACCTCGCGGTGGCCCGAACCTGGGTAAAAACTGCACGTGTCGTCACTGCCGTGCTGCTCTATGGTCTCCGCTCTTTGTGCAATGTGCCCTTCCCCCATGCCGAACAACAAGGGGCCGATGGCCCCATAAGTGGCCGTGTTGAACCATGACATCTTTGGCGCGCCAGGTAGGGGGGTGGCGCTTGTGCGAACCCGAGGGTGTAAGCAGCGCGTCATCTTCATCATCGTCTTCTTCGTCGACGGCTTCATCATCCATGGTGCCCAAGAAAAAGCCCAGTGCTATAGCTCACCCGTCCACCTCGAAGGCCCCTTCGCATGCAACCACTGATGCCGTGGGGGCTACGGGGCACACGGGGACGTGGACGCCGCGGGGGACGTGACCGGCACAGGCAGCGCCATCACCGTTCCCCCTGCGGCCAAAGCAGGAGCGGGGGGTGCCAGGGGAGGACAGTGTCAACAGCATCCTAGCGGCCATGCTCCACAAGATGAGGATGGGGAGAATATCCCATCTCCGCCTCTCCACCTCGCTGAAGGACGCAGCCGCAGCGATGGCACTCGCTCTGGTGCGAATCGCAACCTTCTAGCTGCCCCCGTTGCATGTGTGGCTGTAGGGCACGCGCCATCCCCAGGGCAAGCTGGCCAAGACGATGCGCCGAATGAGGTCGCTAATCCCCAAGCACATCCACCTCATCGCCATGCCACCCTGGCGACCAGCTCGCGGCGACGAGAGCACGGCGCCACCACTACCGGCACTGTCAGAAGTCAAGCGATGTCACGATCTGCGTCGTTGTCTATGCCGAGCACCGCTTTGGAGGCCATGGCTCGGGCCCAACTCCTGTTGAGATTTTTGCAAGCGGCCGATCAAATGGATGAGTGGAGAGCCACCATTCAAAGCCTAATTGGTTTCACTGAGGCGGGGGGATCAAAGCGAGCTGGCCCGTCACGGCCTCCGCGGGCAGTGACAATGGCCCGAGCCGTTGGCCGTACCGAAGGGGTCACTCTTACGGTGCAGTCCCCTCCACGGCAGCCAGCGCAAGGGCCGCGGCCAGAGCCACGCAATCAAGAACCTGATGAGATATCAATGGCTTCATCTGATCCTCGAGCTCATCAAGATCAGCGGCGGGTCCTGGAAGATAGGCGAGGGGAAGACGCGCGCTTCACCATAGAATGGCACCGCGACACCCGCCGCCAATCTAATAGGCGCAATGGTCCCGATGTCGACGAGCCCGCGTCAAGTGGAGGCGGATGCCTGCCTTTCGAGGTTGGGCGTCCTGCCTTCACTCATGAGCTGCGGCAAGTCTGTTGGCCGTCTGCCCGTATGTTCAAGCCATAGATACCAAAAAAGTGCGATGGAAGACTGAACCCGGCAGAGTCCTTGAGCATCTACACCATTGTTGTTCAAGCCGCCGGAGGAAGAGATGAGAAGGTATTCGCCAACTACTTCCCTGTGGCACTCAAGCCAAATGTGAGGTCATGGCTGATGCACTTACCGGAGAACTCCATATCGACCTGGGCTAACCTATGCAATGAGTTTGTTGGCGCCTTCACGGGCGGCCATCAAGAACCAGGGCAGCCCAGCGACTTGCAGCTCCTCCCACAGAAGGAAGGAGAGAGTTTGCAGAAGTATATGCAGAGATTCAGCTGGGTGCACAGGAACATTCCGGACATCCACCCGGCAGCTGTGATAGCTGCGTTCCAGTCCAACATATGCAACCACAGGATACGTTCCAAGATGAACGTCCGGTTGCCCAAGACTGTGAATGAGTTGTACACTTTGGCGGATAAGTGTGCCCGAACAGAGGAGGGGAGGGAACTCCCTAGAGAAGAAGACGGCGTCGCCGTTGACTCGGAGGACGATGACGATGCTGCCAATCAGAAGAAGAAGAACAAGAAACACAACAAGAAGCGGAAGGAGAAGACAGTTCTGGCGGTTGAAGGGTCTGGCGTTCCTAGTACTAGCAAGAAGGCCAAGACCGAAGCTTCTGGCAAGGAAGTTGTTGCGTGCAATGACTGCCGAGAATCTGCGGCGGCCGAGAAGGCTGGGAAGGCTGACAGGCCGTACTGTAAGATGCATCGAACCAAGGACCATGATCTCCAAGAGTGTCATCAAGTCGTGCAACTCGTCAAGAAGCAGAAGGCTGAGTACGAGAAGCATGACTAAGAGAGAGACCAAGATGGCGTTGGTGGGAAGGGCAGAGGTGGCAGAGGAGGTCGCCCCGGCATCAAGGGAAGCCTGCCTGAGGCCATGGGAAGAAGGAATGTGATGACGAGAGCGATGAAGGGGATGAAGAGGAAACCAGCGAGCCAGAGTTCCAGAAAGCCACTGATGCCCTATGCCTTGACGGAGGTGCATCCTTGCACTCCTCTCACCGCTAGCTTAAACTGTGGGTGCGTGAGGTCAATGCTATAGAGCCAGAGGCAGATTCTCGGAAACCACTCAAATGGTCCCGCACGCCCATCATCTTTGATGAAGATGATCACCCTGACCGCACCACCGCGGTAGGGTGTTTGCCATTGTTGGTTTCACCAACGATCCGCAACCTCAAGGTCACAAAGATGTTGGTTGACGGCGGGGCTGGGTTGAATCTGATTTCTCCCAAGGTCATTAGCAAGCTGCAGATAAGAGAAGAAGAGCTCAAGGTTACTGGCACCTTTCAAGGGATCAACCCCGGCAAGAGTCATCCGAAGGGGAAGATCACGCTGCCAGTGACGTTTGGAGGTGAATTAAACTACCAGACTGAGAAGATTGTGTTCGATTTGGTTGAGCTTCTGTTGCTGTACAATGGGATACTTGGACGACCTGCTCTGGGAAAGTTCATGGCGACATCCCACTATGCCTACAACACCCTGAAGATGCCAGGACCAATGGGCGTTATTTCTATCCCATTAGACAAGAAGGATGCAATTACATGCGTGGACAAGATGTACCGAGACGCGGTCGCTGCCGAGGCCGCGGAAGCCGGAGTCCCCGCCAAGGAAAACAAGCAAGGCAGAAAAGCTAGCAAGGATACCAGCAAGGAATCCGGGAAGCGCGCCTCTCCAAAGTGTGATGCACCTGTCGATGACTTGCCGGAGAGTTCCACTAGCAAAAGATCAAAGGTTGATGTGCCTGCTATGAAGAAGGTCCCGGCAGGGCTGTTTGGCGCTGATGGTACATTTACTATCAGCTCCACCCTGGATGACAAATAGGAAAGCGCGCTCGTTGCCTTCCTGCGGGCGAATGTCGATGTGTTTGCTTGGCAACCATCTGACATCCCCGGTGTTCCCAGGAAGGTAATCAAGCACCACCTTGCTGTCTGCCCTCATGCCTGGCCCATCAAGCAGAAGGTCCGGAAGCATGCCTTGGAGCGGCAGCAATTCATTGCCGACGAGATCAAGAAACTTGAACCTGTTGGTTTGGTCAGAGGAGTATTGCATCCAACATGGTTGGCAAATCCAGTGTGGAGTGCGCAAGGTGAATGGGAAGTAGAGGATTTGCATAGATTTCACCGATCTGAATAAAGCATGCCCGAAGGACCCAATCCCCTTGCCGCGCAACGATTAGATTGTCGATTCCACCTCCGGGTATGACCTGCTTTCCTTCTTGGATGCCTACTCCGGGTACCACCAAATTTTCATGTCCAAGGAAGATGAAGAGAAGACCACGTTCATAACCCCATGTGGCACATACTGTTTTGTACAGATGCCCTTTGGAATGTTGAGCCCCAGCTGCATAGGAATGTTGAAGCTTACATGGATGACATAGTGGTCAAAACCAAGCACAAATCAACTCTCATTTAGGACTTGGAAGAGACCTTTGCAAATTTGTGCAAGATCAACTTGAAGCTGAACCCAGAGAAGTGTGTGTTTGGCATTCCTTCCGGCAAGCTAATTGGCTTATTCGTATCCCAACGGGGATAGAGGCCAACCCTGACAAGATCAAGGCGATCGAGCAGATTCAAGCACCCATGACAATTAAAGATGTGAGGCATTTGACCAGATGTGTTGCTGCGCTGAGCAGGTTCATTTCCAAGTCTGCCGAGCGCGCCTTGCCGTTCTTCAAAGTCTTGAAGAAGGTAGGGCCCGTGGAGTGGACCCCGGAGGCGGATGTTGCGCTGCAAGATTTGAAGACCTACTTATCCTCTATTCCCACCCTAGTCGCTCCTAAACCACAGGAGTCGTTCCTGCTGTACCTAGCGGCAACCAATCAAGTGGTTAGTGCAGCGCTGGTGGCCCAGCGGGAAGTAGATGAAGGAGCAGCTGCGACTACCGTCCCCTCCGGAGAGGAAAGTAAACTCATCCCAGCAAGATTAGGTGCAGGCGAGAACAAAGAGGAGCGGGGCAACGGAGACAATTCCAGGATCACGGCAAGGAAGAAGATGGTGCAGTGGCCAGTGTACTTTGTCATCTTCCTACTATAGGGGGCTAGATCAAGGTATTCTGGTGTGCAAAAGTTGATCTTTGGCCTCATCATGGCCTCAAGGAAACTGCGCCACTTCTTCCAAGCCCACGAGATCATAGTTGTCACCCGTTTCCCCTTGCAACGCATACTGAGGAACCCTGAGGCCACTGGCAGAATAGTGGAATGGGCTCTGGAGTTATCTAGCTTTGGTTTGAAGTTTGAGAGCACATCAACTATTCAGAGCAGAGCGTTGGCGGAGTTTATTGCAGAATGGACACCAACTCCAAATAAAGGGACGCCAGAGACAGTTATCCCCGGCAAGGAAGCGCCCAAAGAATGGATCATTTACTTTGATGGTGCCTTCTCCCTACAAGGTGCGGGGGCTGGCGTGCTTCTCGTCGCACCAACTGGGGAGCACCTCAAGTACGTGGTTCAAATGCGTTTCCGCCGGGAAGAGGCTACCAACAACACTGCGGAATATGAAGGACTCCTTGCCGGGCTCAGGATCGCAACAGAACTGGGAATCAAGAAGTTGATCATTCGTGAAGACTCACAGCTTGTGGTGAGCCAAGTGAACAAGTATTATCAGATTCCATTGATGGAGGCATACGTGGAGGAAGTGAGAAAGCTGGTGGAGCGCTTTGATGGATTGCAAATAGAGCATGTACCCCGTGTGAAAAACAGCATTGCTGATCATCTGTCAAACTGCGTTGCGCAAAAGCTTCCTCTGGAACAAGGGACTTTTGTTCTCCACCTGACTTAGTCCTCCGTATCCCCGGCAACAATGGCCAGAAGAGGAGGAAACTGGACTCCTGCAATCCTCTCCCGGCAGAGCTTCCTGACAAAGGCATGTACCTAGGGTAGGGTAATAGGCCTGACCTAGACACCCTTACCCGAGGACACTGCCCTAAGGCCAAGGACATTCAAAGGATAGCACCATCTACCAACTGAAATCGCCACAGGGTGCAACCCACTCGACCAACAGTTCACTCGGATAACCCAATTCCATTCGACCGGGGTGTACTCACTCGACCACACCAGAAACCACTCGGAAGACGGAAGATCTAAGGTCACTCAGGATGGCAAGGGTCAGGCGTTCACTCCGTAGTCTTAATGATCATTTATTTGCCTTTATTGCTGGCATTATCAGTAACGTCCTGTCTTTATAGACATTGAACCCCTTGTAACGTGGGACGGTTGGGGTCCTGGCGCACTCTATATAAGCCACCCCCCTCCTCAGGCACAAGGGTTCGCACCCCCTGTAACTTCACGCATAATCCAATCGACCGAGCCTCCGGGTACCGAGACGTAGGGCTGTTACTTCCTCCGAGAAGGGCCTGAACTCGTAAATCTTGCGTGCACAACCTCACCGTAGCTAGGATCTTGCCTCCTCATACCCCCCCCATTCTACTGTCAGACTTAGAACCACGACAGTTGGCACCCACCGTGGGGCTGGTGTCTTAGCGACTTTCCGGTGAGGTTGCGATTTTCTCCGGTTCCCATCATCATGGTTTCGGGTGGAGGTTTGGCTGAGGGCCACGAGATCCGTCTCGGCGCGCTCGTCTTCATCGCCGACGACTCCGCCTGGCTCCAGGAGGCCCCCCTCGATGTTGAGACGTTCCCCGTCCGCGGGGCGACGCACTTTCGCGCATGTGTCCGCGGCGTCCTTCTGCGGCAGCCGTCGACCCAATATCGGTCGTTTCCTACGGCGTCTTCATTCCCCGCTGTTCGCCGTCGCAAGCGATCCGTTCGATCGCATCTTCAGCGGTGGGTGAAGCATGCGGTGGCACGTCAATCGGCCACCTCTCAAGTTGCGGCAATCGAGCCCGATGAATCTCTCTACGGCCTGTTCGATCTGTTGACTGGCTCCGTCGAGACTCTGTCTGAGTGCGACAGCAGCGATCCTGCGGCGGAGGTCCTGATGGTCGACACGCCGCGTAGCCCACCTGGCATGCGTCGCAACAGAGGAGGCGATGGCGGTGGCGATCTGTCACGTGTTCACGAGGAATACCACCCCGAAACCCTCTCTTCACAGCGGAGGGAGGAACTTCACCGCCGTAACGAGGAAGCAGCGCGCTTGGCCTTGGAGGCAGCGCGCTTGGCCACTTTGGCTGAACGCACTCGACTAGAAAATCTTTAGCATGCACTCGACGAACGTGCTCGGCAGCGGATTCCTCAGTCCAGTCGACGGCGGCAATTGTTCCCTCCTGAACCTCAGGTATACCGCACTCCGATTCAGAATCTTGCAGCTGCAGCTCGTATAGCAGAATCCATCCAGCCATCGCAGTCAGAAGCTGGACGAGGTTTGATACAGATCCGGGCTCTGCTCCGGGCAGCAGTAGACCAAAACACTGCAGCATCACAGTCCCGTAACAGAATCCATAGCAGATTTGTGGTGGCTGACATAGTTCAGTCGGCTCACAGCCCAAGATCGCCTCCGCGGCGTGAAGGGCGGGTGCATCGCCAGGATCAGCACTTGGGTCGGATCCACGAGCAGTACGATCATCGACTCGGCCGTGATGACCGCCGTCGAGCGCCTACACCCCCTCCGAGAAGCGGATCATATGTGCCCCGGCACTATGATGACAGGCGCGTGTACGGTGGAGGGCGGAGGACGCCGGTCGACCCAAGAGAGCCAGGGTTTGATGCGAGGTCAATTTTAGTGCATGGTTTGGTCAACAAGAACCAAGCACACAGAGAGGGGCAAGGCAGGGATCGCCCAAGTGGAAGCAGGATTCATGTTTCAGGTCTCGAGTGTTTTAGCAGAGCTATCAGAGCCGCTGAGATCCCCCCCAACTTCAGGCTGGCGACTGGGGTTAGTAAGTTCACTGGTGAGTCGAAGCCTGACACTTGGCTGGAAGATTACCGAGTGGCTGTCCAGATCGGTGGTGGAAATGATGAGGTAGCTATGAAACACCTTCCTCTCATGCTGGAAGGGTCGGCCAGAGCATGGCTGAATCAGTTGGCTCCAGGCAGTATATTAAGCTGGGAGGAGTTAGCCCGAGTGTTTGTCAGGACATTCGAGGGCACATGCAAATGACCTGCGGGGTTGACAGAATTGCAACATTGTGTACAGAAGCCGAATGAAACTCTGAGGGATTACATCCAAAGATGGACCACATTACACCACATAGTAGAAAATGTATCCCAACACCAAGCAGTTTGTGCCTTCAAGGAAGGCGTTCGGTATCGTGTGCTTAACTTGAAATTTGGTCGGACAGGAGATATGTCTCTAACCCGAATGATGGAATAGCCACCCGGTACACTAATGGTGAAGAATAGGACCGACTCCGCAGCGGGAAGGGCAAGCCAGTCGCCCAAGACAACGGAGTGGGTCGGAAGCAGAAACGCAAAGCCGAGCCAGCAGGTCCAGGTGAAGCTGCAGTTGTAACTCAAGGGAAATTCAAGGGGAAGCCAAAGGGACACTGGATCCCCAAGAAGGTGAAAGATCAGGCTGGGAACGATGTGTTGGACTTGCCATGTCACATTCACACCAAGAACGATCAAGAGGGAAATCTGATTTATCCCAAACATACCACTCGACAATGTCGGCTCCTGATCCAGCAGTTCCGAGAGAAACAACCCAATGAAAAGGAAAAAGAGTCTGACAAGGATGGTGATCAGGAAGAAGATGATGACGGTTTCCCTAACGTCAATTCCACTTTGATGATTTTTGCTGACATTGAGAGTAAAAGTCGACTGAAAGTCATCAACAGAGAGGTAAACATGGTTGCTCCGGCAACGACGATGTATTTGAAATGGTCAAAGACTCCCATCACATTCGACCAATCTGACTACCCACCGCACGTCGCCACCCTCGGGAGGCAAGCGTTGGTGGTCGACCCGGTCGTTGGGGGCACCTGACTGACCAAAGTCTTGATGGATGGTGGCAGCGGCTTGAACATTTTGTATGCAGAGACTCTTCGTGGGATGGGCATTCCGATGTCCAGGCTCAGTGAGAGCAACATGCGGTTCCACGGTGTCATTCCAGGGAAGAAAGCTGATTCACTTGGACAGATCACTCTTGACGTGGTTTTCGGTGACTCAAAGAATTACCGCAAGGAGAAGCTGACATTTGAAGTTGTGGATTTTCACAGTGCCTATCATGCTATTCTGGGCAGAACTGCATATGCCCGTTTCATGGCTCGACCGTGTTACGTGTACCTCAAGCTGAAGATGCCTAGCCCCAGGGGCGTGATCACGGTCACTGGCAATCGGCAACGAGCAGAAGAGTGCCTCCAGAAGGGCTCTAAGATTGCCGATGAACAGATGGCAGCGATTGAAATGGAAGAATATAAGAAGACTGCAGATCCGAGTGATTTGTTGCGCGCTAAGAAGCCTGCTTCCTAGTCTGCATTTCAGTCGTCTGGTGAAACAAAGCCTGTTCACATTCACCCGACCGATCCCAGTGCTGCACCGACTCATATCTCAACAACACTCGACAGCAAATAGGAAGAAGCGCTCATCCAGTTCCTCCGTGAGAACTGGGACATCTTCGCATGGAAGCCGTCTGACATGCCGGGTGTACCCAGGGGACTGGCTGAGCACCGTTTGCGAGTCGATCCAAAGGCAAAACCCGTGAAAGAGCACCTTCGTCGGTCCGCTGCGGAGAAGAGAAAGGCAATTGACGAAGAGGTGGCTTGGCTTTTGGTAGCTGAGTTCATCCGCGAGATTTACCACTCTGAGTGGCTCGCCAATGTTGTCATGGTTCCCAAGAAGGACAATTCACTCCGTATGTGCATTGATTTCAAGCATATCAATCAGGCCTGCCCGAAAGATCATTTTCCTCTCCCCCGCATCGATCAGATAGTCGACTCAACAGCGGGATGTGAACGATTGTCCTTCCTGGATGCATATTCCGGGTACCATCAGATCCGACTATATGGATTTGACGAAATAAAAACAGCTTTTATCACCCCATTCGGGTGCTTTTGCTACATCACCATGCCCTTTGGTCTCAAAAATGCTGGTGCCACATTCATGCGCATGATACAGAAGTGTCTGCTAGCTCAAATGTGTCGGAATGTAGAAGCATACATGGCTGACATCGTGGTTAAGTCGCGCAAAGGTTCCGACCTGCTGACTGACCTTGCCGAAACCTTTGCCAATTTGAGAAGATATGATATCAAGCTTAATCCATCAAAGTGTACATTTGGAGTTCCAGGTGGAAAGTTACTCGGTTTCCTCGTTTCCGAACGTGGGATCGATGCAAACCCACAGAAAGTTGGTGCAATCCTCCGAATGAAACGCCCTGTGCATGTACACGATGTTCAGAAGCTTACTGGTTGTTTGGCCGCTTTAAGTCAATTCATCTCTCGCCTCGGTGAAAAGGCATTGCCTCTTTACCGACTGATGAAGAAATCTGATAAGTTTGAGTGGACTCCTGAAGCTGACGCAGCGTTTGCACAGCTCAAAGCCCTGCTTTCCACCCAGCCGGTGCTTGCTGCTCCAATCAGCAAAGAGCCTTTACTGCTTTATATAGCAGCCACTGGACAGGTTGTCAGTAGATTACTCACGGTCGAGTGGGAAGAAGAAGGTAAAACCTACAAGGTTCAACGCCCAGTGTATTATATTTCTGAAGTCTTAACTCCATCCAAGCAGAGATATCCACATTATTAGAAGCTTGTCTATGGAATCTACTTGACCACGAAGAAGGTTGCACATTTCTTCTCAGATCATTCGATTACAGTCATCAGCGATGCTCCGTTGGCAGAAATTCTGAACAACAGAGATGCAACTGGCCGAGTGGCAAAGTGGGCGATTGAACTCCTTCCGCTTGATATCAAGTTCGAGGCAAAGAAAGCGATCAAGTCTCAAGCGATAGCAGATTTCCTCGTCGAGTGGATTGAACAACAGTTACCGACCCAGATACAGTCGGAACATTGGACTATGTACTTCGACGGGTCCAAGATGTTGAATGGTTCAGGCGCTGGAGTGGTCCTGGTATCTCCACAAGGCGACAACCTCAGATATGTTCTCCACATTCACTTTGATTCCTCCAACAATGAAGCTGAATATGAAGCACTCTTGTGTGGGTTGCGTATGGCCATTTCACTCGGCGTCCGCCGCCTAATGGTTTACGGTGACTCAGATTTAGTGGTTAATCAAGTGATGAAGGAGTGGGACGTCAGGAGCCAAGCTATGACTGGTTATTGCAATGTGGTGAGAAAGTTAGAAAAGAAGTTTGAAGGGCTAGAGCTCCACCATATACCCCGACTGAAGAATCAAGCAGCTGATGACTTGGCGAAGATAGGATCCAAGCGGGAGCCTATTCCCAGCAATGTGTTTTTGGAGCATATTCACGCACCATCAGTTCAAGAAGATCCCTTCACAGAAGAGCCCCCACAGCCTAAAAGTTCCACTGATCCCACTGAAGTTGAAATCCCAGCTGTGGTCGACTTGATCATGGAAGTTTTGATTGTTATTCCAGATTGGATAGTGCCGTATATCGCATATATTCTCAAGAAAGAGCTTCCAGAGGATGAAGAAGAGGCTCGCCAGATTGTCCGTCGATCCAAAGCCTTCACAGTAACGGGGGAGCAACTCTATAGAGAAAGGGTCACTGGGGTCGTTCAGAAATGCATCACTCCGGAAGAAGGCCGAATGGTCCTCGATGATATTCACTCGGGAACCTGTGGTCACCATGAGTCTTCTCGGGCCATCGTGGCCAAAGCGTATCGAGCAGGATTTTATTGGCCGCGGGCAAATGAGATGGCAAAGGAGATAATTGACAAATGTGAGGGCTGTCAGTTCTACTCCAACATGTCCCACAAACCCGCTTCAGCCCTGAAGACCATTCCACTCGTCTGGCCATTCGCTGTTTGGGGTTTGGATATGGTGGGACCTCTGAAGACTGGCAGGAGTGGTTTCACCCATGTGCTTGTAGCAGTCGACAAGTTCACCAAGTGGATCGAAGCTAAACCTGTCAAAAACCTGGATGCAAATACTGCGATCAGCTTCATCAGAGGGTTAAAATTTAGATATAGAGTCCCACACAGCATCATCACGGATAATGGGTCGAACTTTGATTCTGATGAGTTTCGAGCTTTCTGTGCATCCCAAGGTACTCGGGTCGATTATGCTTCAGTCGCCAACCCTCAGACGAATGGACAGGCAGAAAGAGCAAACGGTTTGATTCTCAAAGGTCTAAAATCTCGACTGATGCGTGACATCAAACATGCGGCCGACGCTTGGGTAGATGAGCTACCGTCAGTCCTTTGGGGATTAAGAACAACACCAACTCGGTCGACTGGTCGAACCCCCTTCTTCATGGTCTATGGGGCTGAGGCTGTGCTGCCGAGTGACTTGCTTCACAATGCGACGCAAGTAGAACTTTTTTCAGAAGCTGAAGCAGAACGAGCTCGAGAAGATGCTGTTGATCTTCTAGAAGAAGAAAGAGAGATGGCCTTGATCCGATCGACCATTTATCAGCAAGACCTTCATCGATTATATGCCAGAAATGTGAAGGGTCGAGCATTTCAGGAAGGGGACCGTGTGCTCCGAGTGGACCAGCAACGGCCTCACAAACTTGCCCCCGCTTGGGAAGGTCCCTTCATCGTCACCAAGGTGCTCCACAACAGAGCGTATCACCTCTACAATGTGGAGCATAATAAAGACGAGCCACGCGCTTGGAATGTGGAGCTACTCCGCCGTTTTTATACTTAAGTGTTCAGACTGATGAGATGTAATAAAGAGTACCTTTCAGTTCGTTTATCAAAGACATGGTTTTACAGTCTCCTAAATGATTGTTGTTACTAATATATGTGTCCAAAATCCCCAGTGGGTGGCTTAGCCGCGAATCTGATTCGCCTATGTTTAAAAAATTCTACCGAGTGATGAGCAACCCTCTCACTCCGGGGCTTAGCTGCAGTCCTGTACTCGCCTAAGTTTAAAAAAATCCTACCGAGTGATGAGCAACCCTCTCACTCGGGGGCTTAGCTGCAGTCCTGTACTCGCCTAAGTTTAAAAAATCCTACCGAGTGATGACCAACCCTCTCACTCGGAGGCTTAGCTGCAGTCCTGTACTAGCCTAAGTTTAAAAAATCCTACCGAGTGATGAGCAACCCTCTCACTCGGGGGCTTAGCTCCAGTCCTGTACTCGCCTAAGTTTAAAAAATCCTACCGAGTGATGAGCAACCCTCTCACTCGGGGCTTACTGTACTCCTGTACTCGCCAAGTTTGTAAAATCCTACCGAGTGATGAGCAACCCTCTCACTCGGGGCTTAGCTTAGTCTTGTCTCGCCTAAGTTTGTAAAATCCTACCGAGTGATAAGCAACCCTCTCCACTCGGGGGCTTAGCTGTAGTCTGTACTCGCCTAAGTTTGTAAATCCTACCGAGTGATGACAACCCTCTCACTCGGGGCTTAGCTGCAGTCCTGTACTCGCCTAAGTTTTAAAATCCTACCGAGTGATGAGCAACCCTCTCACTCGGGGCTTAGCTGCAGTCTGTACTCGCCTAAGTTTAAAAAATCCTACGAGTGATGAGCAACCCCTCTCACTCGGGGGCTTAGCTAGTCCTGTACTCGCCTAAGTTTAAAAAAATCCTACCGTGAGTGATGAGCAACCCTCTCACTCGGGGGCTTAGCTGCAGTCCTGTACTCGCCTAAGTTTAAAAAATCCTACCGAGTGATGAGCAACCCTCTCACTCGAGGGCTTAGCTGCAGTCCTGTACTCGCCTAAGTTTAAAAAATCCTACCGAGTGATGAGAAACCCTCTCACTCAGAGGCTTAGCTGCAGTCCTGTACTCGCCTAAGTGTAAAACATGCTCCATCCTGATCTGCAAGGATGACGAGGTGCAGGTCGTCCGCGATCCTCTCCTCAGAACTGCGTCTGTTCCGAGTGAAGATACAAGTTCCACTCGGAAATAAAAACAAGCATATTTAAGGGCAAACTAAGTTTGGACGAAGGAGCTTAAAAGTACTTAGGTATCAAGCCCGAAGGAGTTTTACGGTTACAAAATCACTCGGCATACCGAGGCAAATTGAACCGGATCATAAAAGTTCGGACGAAGGAGCTCAAAGTACTCGGGCATCAGGCCCGAAAGAGTTTTATGGTTACAGAATCACTCGGCATAACAAGGCAAATTGAATCAGATCATAAAAGTTTCATTCACTCCGCAGAGGGGCTGGCAGGCTCGACATACTCGTCCAGGTCGATTCCATCTGCGATTCAAGTAGCAGCAGCAATGAAGGTCTCCATGAAAGACTGGAAGTCGAGTTTCTTGGCGTTGGCGACCTTGATTGCCGCTAGCTTCTCTTCTCTGGCTTCCTTGGAGTGGACGCGAACCAGGGACAAAGCTACGTCAGCACTGCATCGAGCAGCGGACTTCTTCCACTCCTCCACTCGACCAGGAATCTCGTTAAGTCGAGTCATCAGAGACTCGAGATCGTTTCGGAGTGTGTCCCCTGGCCAGAGCGCTGTGTCGATCCGCAAAACTGCAACCTTGAATCGAGCAAGATATTCCAAGGCACTGGCAAGGCGAGACTCCAGTCGGAGCACATTCATGGCTGCTTCATCTTTGACAGGGGAGTTGATGGGGTCCAAGTTCGTCTCGACTCGCCCAGTTTCCTCCTCGAAGTCTTGACAGAATTCTGCACTCGCAGAGAAATAGTGAGTCGACAGCGGTATGATGAGTCGACGAAAGCAAACCAATCGCACAGAGAAAAGTACCATCAAGCATGAGGAATAATTTGTTGGCGAGTCCTCCCAGGTAGTTCTCCAGCTCGTCCCTCCTGTGGGTGATGTCTTCTACTTTGTCGGTCAGGGTTCGCTTGTCCTTCTTCAGACGAGTCACTTCTTTGTTGGCTTCATCAAGAGCAGCCTTCAGCTTGGCATTCTCTCCCTCCAGCTGTCCGACTGAGGCCATCTTTTGGTCGGCAAGCGCCATTTTGTGTTCGGCGGTTTTCTTCGCAACCGCAAGGTCAAGGTCCTTCTTCTCCAAAGCTTGTCTCATTGTTTCTAGAAAGAATAACATTCGAATCAGAAAAAGGAGGAGAAAAGATGGCAAGAGAACCGGTCGACAATCTTTCCTTACCAGCAGCGTCATCCTTAGCCTTCTGCAAGTTGCTTCGAGCCAACTCCAGGTCAAGATTGAGCTGGGTTTGCTTCTTCTCCAAGTCGGCAAACCGGGCTCCAAGATCACAAGATTTCTGTGTTCAGAAGATAGTCAGTCGCCAGACACAAAGACTACTGTCGAATCAAACATTCGCCAATAGTCTCGGGGACTACACCCAGTGGATGCACTCAGTGTGCCCCCACTGGTCCGACTCTTTCAATCGACTTGGTCCGTCCAGTAAAAAAAAAAACTCAGACCATAGCCGACTGCCCGCAGTCGACTACGGTCTCGGGGACTACACCCAGTGGGTGCACTCAGCGTGCCCCCACTGGTAAAGGTTCCACTCGGCATGATCTGCCCAGCCCGAGTGGAAAAGATCTGTTAAAAGATCCCCACCGAATCAAACATTCGACGGCGGTCTCGGGGACTACACCCAGTGGGTGCACTCAGCGTGCCCCCACTGGTTCAGAGATTCGATCAGCACAACCTAGTCGACTCAAGTGGAAAAACTACTCAACAGAAATTAAAATACCCAGTGGGTGTGCAGACTGACAATGGGTGTGCAATTAAGGTTCCAAAACGCTCATCCACGGACGTCTTGCGGATAAAGCAACAGTTTCTAAATATCATATCCTAACAGAACAAGCGTCAAGATGGAGTTCAGTTGGAAGTAAGCTAACCTGGACATTGGCCTGAAGTGCTGAGCTAGCATCATAGGCAGCTTGACTTGCCTCGCGCACCACCTTCATCTGCTCCATCATAATGCCAGCCTGGCGTATAGCCTCCTTGGCAGCACTCTCTTGGTCTTCTGGGACGTGATGGGCGGTGGGAGGTGCAGTCGGTGTATCAGTTGCAGTAGCTTGAGAGCTTGAGGCATGAAGTTGGACAGATGAAGCAAGGGCCGGCACAGTCGACAATGAAGGACGAACACTCGACAAGGGATTCGCCAAAGTAACGGAGGCACTGTTGAAGTCCCCGGATTGCTGGATAGCTGGTTCCGTCGCCGGCATCGACTGAGGCGTCTTGCTAGCTAGTACCTTCTTGACTGAGGTCCTCCTCCTCCTACCCATGAGGTTCTGTGGCTCATCTTCATCATCGTCTTGAACTTCAATAACATTTTGCGGAGCTGCAAAAGAATCGACCACAAGAGTTCAGTCGACTGTAGAATTGGTTAGCAAAGAAAAGATGAGATAACAGGGGTCATACCCGCTTTGGAGGTGACCGCGTCCTCCATCTCCTCGTCACCATCATCTTGGTAAGCAGAAGTCCCGGAGGTAGCAGCGCTGCAAATCTCAAGGTTCACTCGGTCAAGCAAGTGAATGGGTCGACAACTGATATAAGATTCTTCAAACAAAGGGTGAAAACAAAACGCTTACGCAGAGGCGACGGGAACATCAACCTTGATCTTGGGCAAAGCCTTCTGTGGCTTTGACGGCGTGGTCTTGAGCTGCTTCAGAGCCTTCTCAGTCGGCACCGGAGAAGATGTCCGAGTGCGCTTCGAAGTCTGTCCAGTCGGTGCTGCCACCTTGCCCCGGATACTTGCTGGGTCGTGCTTGTGCTTGGAACACTTTTCCGTGCGAGGTGGAGAGTCGACCTCCTCCTCACTGCTCGAGTTTTCGTGCTCTTCATCACTCTCCCCATCGGAGTTCCAGTCGCCACTGTTGCCTCCGCTCTCTTCTCCTTCCTGGATCTACTCCCCGTTGGGCATCGAGTACATCTCAGTATATATCTGCGAAGCAAAGAATCGAACAAGCATCAGTCGGTTCCAAAGACAGTTTACAAATTAGAGTAAAAGTCACTCGACATCGAAGGTCTGACCTTGTCTGGTTCGTTATCAGCGCCGAGTGGCGGAATTCACCTAGACCCCCTGTGGTTGTCTTTGTTTCCGGTAATGCTCTGTAGCCAACGCGCCACCATCTCCTCGGCAACTTCCTCCGGGTGGATCCGAGCAGAATCATCGGCTCCCGATTACATCCACATAGGATGATCACGGGCCTGGAGCGGCTCGATACGGCGAGTGAGAAACACCTCTAGCAAATCCATGCCGGTCACACCATCGCGGACAAGTTGGATTACGCGGTCAACCAACATATTCACCTCCGCCTTTTCTTCTGGAGTCACTTTCAGGGGAGAGGGCTTTTCAATTCGCCCCATGGTAAAGGGAGGAAGGCCAGTCGACTGACCAGGAGTTGGTTTGTCCTTACAATAAAACCAGGTCGACTGCCACCCTCTGACCGAATCGGGAAGAGTCATAGGTGGAAAAGTGCTTTTTCCTCTCATCTGGATCCCTAGACCTCCGCACATCTGGATCACGTGCGTCCTCTGATCACTCGGATTGTCCTTTTTCACAGACTGTGAGCGGCAGGTAAAGATGTGTTTGAAGATACCCCAATGCGGTCGACAACCCAGGAAATTCTCACACATGGAGACAAACGCAGCAAGGTATGTGATGGTGTTCGGAGAAAAGTGATGAAGTTGGGCCCTGAAAAAGTTCAGAAAACCTCGGAAAAAAGGATGAGGGGGCAGAGAAAAACCACGGTCGACGTGGGTCGCGAGGAGGACGCACTCACCCTCCTGCGGCTACGGCTCGGTCTCATCACCTGGCAGCCTCCAAGATCCATGGGCGATCAAGCCCCCCTCGACCAGATCCTCCATATCCTCTTGCTGAATCGTGGAGCGAATCCAATCGCCCTGGATCCAGCTGGGCGGCAGGCCGGATCTCGATGACGAGCCACCCCGAATCGTCTTCTTGCCCTTCGCTGCCGCCGTCGCTTTCTTCGCACGCTCCAAGGCCGCCATCTCCTCCTTCCCCATCGCGGCAGGCTGCGCTCGGGCGGGGCGGCGGCGTCGAAGGTGGCGGCGAATGTGGTGGTGAAACAGGAGAAGAGGAAGGAGATGGGGAGCACAGTACCGGGCTCATCGACCCCGACGCCTTATATGGGCCTTCTCCCGAGTGGCTGACTAGTGGGCCCAGGCAATCCAGTCAAATCCCGCAACAGTCGTGTGCTGGATACGTGGCAAAAAAGGTGGTGCGAGAATCGAGGCGTCCCTGCCTAACCCGCTCCATCTACTACGGTACTCTCCGTCCCACGCGCTTCTCCAAATTTTGAATCCCGTGAGATCCGGAAAGCGGCAGCGTGACCAATCGCGCCAAGGATCTTATACCATACCAACACTCAGAGCTTATCAGCAAAAATCACTCGACGACCTCTGAATGGACCCAGGCGACTGAAAATGAAGTTGAAGTTTTTACAAAGATCACCGGCCCGGTTAGGATGCCTCTGAAGCGTATAAATCGGTTCGGAACCATCTTCAACCCCTTCTCCACTCGGACCCAGATCCATTCGGGGGCTAATGACGAAGACATGTACCTAGGGTAGGGTAATAGGCCTGACCTAGACACCCTTACCCGAGGACACTGCCCTAAGGCCAAGGACATTCAAAGGATAGCACCATCTACCGACTGAAATCGCCACAGGGTGCAACCCACTCGACCAACAGTTCACTCGGATAACCCAATTCCATTCGACCGGGGTGTACTCGCTCGACCAGACCAGAAACCACTCGGAAGACAGAAGATCTAAGGTCACTCAGGATGGCAAGGGTCAGGCGTTCACTCCGTAGTCTTAATGATCATTTATTTGCCTTTATTGCTGGCGTTATCAGTAACGTCCTGTCTTTATAGACATTGAACCCCTTGTAACGTGGGACGGTTGGGCTCCTGGCGCACTCTATATAAGCCACCCCCCTCCTCAGGCACAAGGGTTCGCACCCCCTGTAACTTCACACATAATCCAATCGACCGAGCCTCCGGGCACCGAGACGTAGGGCTGTTACCTCCTCCGAGAAGGGCCTGAACTCGTAAATCTTGCGTGCACAACCTCACCGTAGCTAGGATCTTGCCTCCTCATAACCCCCCATTCTACTGTCAGACTGAGAACCACGACACTTCCCGAAGCCCCCGGCAGAGAGCTTGGCTGGAACAACTCCCCTTCACTCAGTGAGCAGCACCCTCCCGCCGAACTACCAGTCCTTGCGGTCGAGGCATGCACTCCCATGAACGAGGAGGTGCTGTTGATCCTTGTTGTCGAGCCTCAGGCTCCAACTTGGGCACGACACATAGTCCATTACCTCCAAACAGGAGAACTTCCCGAAGAGAAAGAAGAAGCTGAAAGAGTAGCCCGAAGGGCTAGTTTGTATCAGTTCGTCGACAACACGCTATATAGATGGAGGCCCAACGGTGTGAAATTGAAGTGCATTTGCCGGGAAGAAGGGAAGGAACTGTTGGCAGAGATACACAAAGAAATGTGCGGCTCCCACATTGGATTAAGGGCCCTTGCAGGAAAAGCTTTCCGGCAAAGTTTCTAATGGCCCACCGCCCTCCAAGATGCAATTGAGCTAGTCACCAGATGTGAAGCCTGCTAGTTCCACTCCAAGAATATCCATCAGCCTGCTCAAGCTCTCCAGACGATCCCCTTATCATGGCCATTTTTGGTCTGGGGGCTCGACATCTTGGGCCCCTTCCCCCGTGCTACTGGTGGCTTTGAATTCTTGTACGTTGCAGTCGACAAGTTTACAAAGTGGCCGGAAGTGGAGCCCGTGAGGAAGGTGACCGCACAGTCAGCGATCAAGTTCTTGAAAGGATTGGTGTGCTGCTTCGGAGTACCCCACCAGGGTCATCACTGACAATGGCACCCAATTCACAAGCCGCGCCTTCATGCAATATGTTCATGCACTCAGTAGCAAGGTCTTGTTTGCCTCTGTTGCTCATCCCAGAAGCAACGGACAAGCTGAGAGGGCGAATGCTGAAGTGCTGCGAGGACTCAAGACAAGAACATTTGATAGGCTGTAGAAATGTGGTAGGCGATGGATCGACGAGCTGCCGGTGGTTCTTTGGTGCCTCCGTACGACACCAAATTGAGCTACCGGCCAGACTCCCTTCTCCCTAGTCTATGGGGCAGAAGCAGTGATCCCCACGGAACTCATATACGGGTCACCTCGAGTACTTGCCTATGATGAAGTAGCGCAAGAACAGCACCGACGTGACGATGCTGTGCTACTTGAGGAGAACCGTCTCAGGGCTGCTACGCGTGCTGCACGCTACCAGCAAGACCTGTCTCACTATCACAGCCGCAGGGTTCATGCCCGAAGCCTTGAGGAAGGCAACCTTGTCCTTAGGCGCGTTCAGTCCGCCAAGGGTACAAACAAGTTGACGCCGAAGTGGGAAGGCACTTACCGGGTAGTACGAGTCACCAAACCTGGCGTAGTCTGTTTGGAGACTTTAGATGGCATGCAATTGCAAAACTCATGGAACATTGAGCATCTCCGTAAGTTCTACCCGTAAGGTGCGGCTGTCGGGCCCTGCCCAACAACCACCCTTTTGTGCAAGCCTTGCCGATGTTGCATGTAACCCTTTGTACAAAGCCAGGTGCAGACCCTGAGCAACAGATAATAAATGAAGCGCTGGGGGCCCCAAAAACTTGCATGCATGCATAAGCATAACATGAGCATAGCATAATCATGTAGATCAGGGCATATGTAGCACTGTTTTCCTCTGCACTAAGTTGCACGGTTCTTGCCGTGGACCCAGTCCCAAAGAGAAGAAATGAAGACAAGCCTACATATCAGTCCCCGACAAGCTAAACAGATAAGTTCTTTTCCATACTTGTCCTGTAAGGTGAAAACTTGTGCATATGAAAACCTCGTCACCTTCGAAGCATAGGTGCTCCCATCCTGTGTCCCGAACATTGCGTCGGTCAGGGTGGTTGTAGTGGCCTTTGACGGAGGAGGTTCGACGAGGAGCTGGTCCCTTTCCATAGTTTTGTGCCTGGCAGGCCAAGCCCCGCGGCAACAAATGAAAGGCACCGGCAAGATAGCTTGCCAGAGAAAACTTGTTTACTTAAACATATAGAGGCATCCCACCTCTGCATGGACATGGTACATGCACAAGTACCCAGCAAGGCTTGTCTTTTTTCATTAATATGCGGATAAGCAAGTACAGATCTTACTGGACACAAACCTAGATAAAGAAGATTACATATTTTAGACTAAAGTTTGGCAAGAGCCTACATATTTTAGACTGAAAAAAGATAAGTGCCCCGTAATCCCTTTCTTGTCCCTCTCCTCCTAGGAACTACGGTGGAAGGTGAAGAGGGCAAAAGGAGTGCCTGGGCAGAAGCCCAGCCCTACCCCATCAGGACCTGTCGGGCGCACCCCGACAAGATCAGGAGTGGCAAGCCTGCGAATGAGGGGGTGGAGAGAGCAGCTCAGTAGTGCCCTGGTCACCACCCCAGGGCTAACAAGAAGCCCCAGCACAGGCGCTGGCAAGGAGGGCTACCGGAGCTCAGCTAGAAGATTGCTGGAGGAGGCGAAGGCACCAAGAGAGCATCCCCCTCCCCGACAACCGTCCGGAAGAGGCCGGTGATGATGGTGCTGGGGAGGGAGGGGAAGAGCGGAAAGATGAGGCAGCGGGCCGGCAATACGAGACGAAGGCGTCGGGTGCCATCGTACTCCGACCTGATGGCCTGCCACCGACCTTCTCCGTCTTCCATCATTTTTTCCTCATCACCATCGCTCTAGGAGGACGCCGACCCCTCGGCCCGTCACCTCCCCCGGAGAAGCGGCAGAAGGCGGCCGCATTCGAGGCGTGCGAGGAGTGCCACCCCCGACCTTGGCGGGCAGGAAGACACCGCCATCTTCAGCATTAATCCCAACCCTACTGGAAGGAGCACTGCTGGGATTACCAAGGATCCCAGGCACGACTCCACAGGCGGGCGCCGGAAGCCCCAGGGGCGTTGCTGACGGGATGACAAGCCTCATCGGCTTGCGGCAAGGGCAAGTACTCCCCTCCAGGCGGCTGGCTCGTGTGGGGGAAATGATCGCTCCACCGTTTTGGAGAAGCGCAGCACCTCCTACACTGCGGTCGATTCGACGCCAACATCCGCAACCGTCACATCTCCTACAACCCCGGACCAGACTCACTCCCCAAGCATCAGCACGAGTATTCGGCATCGTCACCCCCAAGATAGAGCCCGGGGCTTGGCCCCGGCCTCCCTTCCTCAACATAACAAAGAAGAAGGCAAGAACTAAAAAAAGGAGAGGTGCGTAGATGGGCGCCTCCGCTCCACCTCGCACCCCCTTTTTTATAGACAGGATGGGGGCTGGTCCTTCACCCCCGAGGGGCTCTTTCCGATGTGACCCGTCCAAGCTACCACCGACGGCTGGATCCGATCGCCACCCTCTCGCACCAATCCAAGATGACCAGGTCTTTGCAATGACACTCTTCCCCGCACCACGCGCCTCCATTACCTACCCCACTCGATGCATGCAGCATACGTGGCAAAGGATAAGGGCGTGGTGGTATAAGTGAATTGGCAGTTACTCCCCCGTGAGTTAAAGTCATTCACGGGCCATTACAGAAATGACCCCACCACGATTGGCATCATACGACGCGCGGAAAGACCAGAAAATGACTCAAGCATAGGTTAATGAAGAAGCAAAGAAAATCTCAAGGATGAGCAACCACAAACTCTTCGCCTATGTACTGGACAGGGCCTACCCCGACGATGCTCGGCAGCGTGTTCGGACCAGGCCCGGGGGCTCCTGTCGGTGCAACAAACCCTGGTGTATGTTGCCCAGACTGTACACAGGCGCAAGGGTATAGTTACAGTATCCAAGACAAGGCCAAGCAGAGGATATAGCTCTTTGAGAAATCAAAGGGCGGATCTAGAAGACCAAGACAAGCCAAAGAAGCAAGATATCACTAAGGAAAAACCTCCCTTGCCAGGCAGGCGAGCCTGGCAAGGTCGAGGTCACCCCGAAGACAAGTCTCAAGACTCCCCCCGGCAAGCTTGCCGGGGATGACAAGGGCGGATCACCCCGCCAAGGCTCCACCGCTCGACCTCACAGCAACGCAAGTCACCTATCGGTGCGGTGTCGAGCCCCCAAGTGATTAAGTGGCTGTTATTTGGCATGTGGCAGCCATTTCTAAGGAAGATCACCCCCAAATGACACCCATCCAGAGGCATGTCATCCAGGCAGGCAAGGAGGTGGATGAATAGCACGGCAAGGCTTGCCGGGCTCCCCTGCAATATGACACTAAGCGGTGCATTTAATGCACCCTGTCCTATCTACAGAGTTAGGTATGATAGCACTGTGGCTATCTAATCACTAGATAATGACTGTTTTGCCATTGTGGTAACCCCTTGACCTATAAAAGGAGGGTCGTGGCAATCTTAGAAATGATTGGTACCCTTGTACACTCATACGTACGTAGCTACTCTTGTCCCGTGGCAACCTTACCGGGCTGGAGTGATGCGCCTCCACCACGGTCCTTTCATCAATCCACCAAAGCAGGAGTAGGGTTTTAAGCCTCGCGGCCGCCCAAACCTGGTTAAAAACTGCCCGTGTCATCACTGCCGCACTACTTTACGGTCTCCGCTCTTTGTGCAACGCGCCCTTCTCCAATGCCGAACCACAAGGGGCCGATGGCCCCTTAGGTGGCCGTGTTGAACCACGACAGACTCTGCTGACCTTGCCTGGCCAGCGGAGGATGCTTCTCTTAGAATCTTCACCTTGTATACTGGCTTGGTCTTCTTGATCCGCTCCTTGATCCCATGAAGAGCGGTTTCTCTAGCTTGGCCTTGCATTACATGTTGGTTCTGAATGTGCTTGATGGGCTCGGCTACACTGAGGTGGCCATTTCCCCGGCAGGCCTTGGCCATCGGGGTGGAGGCTTTTTGTCCATGGACAAATTAGGGGAAACAAAACACCATCGTTTGTGTACCCCAACACCTCCGAATATTCGGGACTGACCTGTAGCGTGGCCGCTCTGGGGACGTTCGAGGTCGTGCCCAGGCGGTGTTCGGACGGAATTAGCTCGGTCGAACTGACGGGGTCAGGCTTTTAGGCCGGGCTCCATGTAACATCAGTCCCCGTCGGGTTTACCTCCCTCGAAGTTAAAGCATCGGGATCAGTGAGTTTTTTAAGGGGAGCTGAAGCTTTTGATAGGGTGAGATCTCCCTGGGGGCCTGCAGTGAACTCTAGGCTTCTGAACCTAATCTCCTGGCCGGGGGCAAAGTTTCCAACCTGGCCGTGGTGGCCTGTCGGATCAGCGCACAATACGACACTACCAAACGCAAAAACTTGGCTGGGAATGGAGATGTCCCCGGTGTTGATGGCGTCATTGATGAACAGGTGAGCCATTAATCCTTTTGGCGACCCAACAGTGGAACTCTCAATGAAAGCAGCAATGTTGGTGTCAAAACCGACGGATCTCGGGTAGGGGGTCCCGAGCTGTAGATCTTGGATCAATGGGGAACAAGGGATGAAGGGCACAGTGTTTACCCAGGTTCGGGCCCTCTCTAAGAGGTAGAACCCTATGTCCTGCTTGATTATATTGGAGGGTATAGGATGATTACAGAGTCAATCTACGATGAGATCAAATGAACCAAACCCTATGTGAGTAGGATGATGCTTGTTGTTCTAGCCTCTATGGACTAAATCCTCTGGTTTATATAGACACCAGGGATACTAGGGTTACATATGGCGGTTACAATCAAGGGAATAAACATGTTGAATCTTCTATCTTGACTTGGAGGACACACCAAGACTTCAATTGTCTCCCGTCTGGATACAAAACCGCCTCGTAGTCTGATCTTCCAACATTTGTAGTGCAGCCCGCCTGTCCAGCCCATGAGAGAGGAGGCGGCGGCCCGAGGACCCCCTAGTCCAGGTATCCCTCATAGCCCCGTGACAACAAGTGCATTTGGCAACCTCCTTGCCAGAGCTCTCGGTCTTTGGCTTCTGCTGGCATTGGAGTTGCCGAAACCCTCAACTGCCATCACTGCCTTGCCCTTGGGCTTCATGTTGCGCTTGTGGCATTTCTTCTTTGGGGTCAACGTGTTGTCGTCTTCAGAACCAACTTCTGCACCTGCATCTTCCCCGGGAAGTCTCCTCCCCTCTTCAGCACATGCACACTTGTCGGATAGAGTGTAAAGCTCGGTAACATCCCTCACCTTGTTCATGCTCATTTCCTCCCGCATCTTGCGATTGTGCACATTTGTGTGAAATGCAGCAATCACAGTAGCAGGGTGGATGTAAGGGATGTTGCGATGCACGCTACTGAATCTTTGTATGTACTTGCAAAGGTACTTGCCATCCCTCTGTGGCAGCACATGTAGATCGCTAGGCTGACCAGGAACCTTATGGCCCTAGTGAAAGCACCAACAAACTCATGGCACAATTCTGACCAAGAGGAGATGGATTTCTCTGGCAAATTCATCAACCACGATCTGACGTTGGCTTTGAGCACCAACGGTAAGTAGTTGGTGAGGATCTTATCGTCACGTCCCCCAGCAATCTGCACTACAATAGTATAGATGCCTACGAACACGACGGGTTGATCTTACTGTCGTATTTTTTCGGCAACTTGGGCTTGAAGCTCTAGGAAGAGGGCCATCGGACTTGCCGAAGCTCATGAGTAAATGCTGGGCAACCTACCTTGTAAGGTAAGCACCAAGGGTACCCCTGGCACAGGCTCATCAATGACTGGTCCCGCATGCGCATCGTATTGATGGCGTGCTTCCCGACGCCTGATGGTGGTTCAAGCGTCTTCAACGCGCCATTCCTAAAGAACTTGGCATTGGTCTTGGTGGCACCACCGATCAGACGACGCCATGGACATGTCATCATGGGCGTCGACCCATTGGCTTTGCCTCTGCTGTTGTTGTCATGGAGGGGATTACACCATAGGTGCGCCACCTCTGGTCTGCTTGCCAGTAGCACACACCAGCGCAGTGGGCGGCAGATGTGAGGGCCCCTCCTGCTATGTCTTGTCGTTGTTGGCAAAGTTGAGGAGGCTCTATATGGTAGCTCTCCACTCCTCCATCTTCTCTGCTGTGGGAGGGAAGTCTAGGAGCAACTGTGCTCATGCCAAGGCCTCTGCCGACCTGTTCGGCATGGAGCGGTCCGAAGAGCGAGTGGTATGCTTAATCCTTACAAAGGAAGAAGGAACTCCGTCTCGGTCTGGTAGCCATGGCCGGTTTTCACCGGCATGCTGGCATGGATGTTAGCCCAGCACATCCAGAGAGTGATGCATAGGGGCTTTGCCATGGCGGTGCTTGGAGCCACTGACGTCTTGGTGCCGCTCATCACGCATGACCTGAGATGGTCGTGGCGTGTGCACTGGCGTGGGAGTCTTGGATGCTGCTGGAGCGTCTTTGGAAGTGTTGGTGCAATGATAGGCCCCTTACATTTTGGAGTTTGTTGACATAAATAGTATGGGACTTATGTGTTTGCTAGTGCACACAGAGTAACAGGACCATGAGATGTCGAGGAGTTTGATGCAAACGACGAAGATAATCTCCCTGCGTTGTAGTGAAGGTTATCACCGAAGATGAAGCTAACAAGAGTGACCCCTAAAAATTGTTGAAGATCAAGCAATTGGTTCGGTGTCGGTTCAAAGAAGATGTCTGCGTTCGAGGAAGGATGAAAATGAAGTGAAGATGTAGCATTTATTTCGTTGTTCCTCTTCTTTCCTTGAGTCATAGGACCATTGTACTATTAAGAGGGGTGTAGCGTTCGAAGTTTTGATTCTGTGATGCTAAACCCAAATCCTATGAAAGCTGTGAGAGAAATCTCTTTGTGTTCCGAGCAAATACTTGCCAGCAAGAGACTGTGATCTTCTTCGCTGCGAGAGATTTGTCTCAGACCGAGGAGTTAGCATTACTTGTTCCTCAAGTAATGTTACTGTTGCTCCAAAATCTGACCATTGCAAACGTGTCGGGTGGCCATTGGCCGGACCTCGTGTCCAAAATGGTCATTTCCCAGCTGGGAAGGCTACGGCTATAAGTAGCCACCCCGCGCCGGCTTTGTCCGGGGGCTGCTCCGTTTGATTCTGAGAAGATTGTTGAGCGACCCACTCTCTGAGCGATTTGAGTTTAAAATCCACCGAGAGAAAAACCCTAGAGCTGAAGAATTAGATTGTGGTTAGCATAACTGGAATCTAAGTCTAGTATGCTCCGCCTTTTACTCTTGAGAGTTGCAAACTCTCTAAACGGTTAGGTGTCAATTTCTTCAGAGACCAAGAGTGATTGTCGTTCTTGAAGAAGAAGTCTGTAAAGGTTAGGAGATCACCTTCAAGTATCTACCACGAGTTCTCGGCATCGGTTGATGAATCAATTATTGAGGAGAATAGGGTGAAGAGAGTTTATCTTCTGTGTTAAGTCACAGCCCCTCCAACCAGATGTAGTCCTTGTGCAGAAGGACGAACTGGTCGAACAAATAGCTTGTCGCCATCGAGCATCTTTGGTTATCCCTATCACCCATGTTTTCCTTCGATGCATTTTCATTTGTCTGATCTGTATCAGTGAATGTTGTAGTTTCCTTTTGATACTCTGTTTTAATTCACTATAGTCAGTTTTTCTTTGGTTCCGCTGCTGGGTTCTGAGAGTTTTGAGTTTTTTGAAAAAACATTAAAACTCCCATTCACCCACCCCCTCTGGTAGACATACTTCGTTCCTACAGGAGGTCACTACACTGCCCGTGGGCCTTGCAGCTTCGTCCTTAGACATAGCGGCAGCTGGATCCCTGCTCCTCATGCTTTGGACGAAACTGCTCGACAAAGCATCGTGGTGGTGTTCCGTGCCTCCACCTCCTCTGTCAGCTCCTCTGCCTCCACCCTTATGTGTAGGCGTTGGTGTCAGTAGCTTGGATGTAGAGAGAACACACACCGTCACACCATTCTTCTTGGGTGCCATGGCGATGAAGATGATGAAGCTGTCGCGTAGACTGCTGATTCAGGTTCGCACACGTGATCCCCTGCCTGCTATGCCAAAGATGTCATGCGTACGACGATCTATGGGACCGGCAAAGGTCCCTTTGTAGTTCGACTCTGAGGATCAACATGCACAAAGAGCAGAAGCAGCAATCAACACAAGTATTTTACCCAGGTTCGGGCCGCTGTGAAGCGTAAAACCCTACTCCTGCTTTGATTGTATTGGATGTACGAGCTCAAGTACAAAGAGCGCAACTTGCCGGCATTGTGCGCGAGAAGTGTAGCTACATGTGTAATTGAATAAAGTGTCAGCCTTTGTAAAGGTAGCAATGGGCCTCGTTTCATATATCAAGGGGTCAACAGAGTGGTAAAATGGTCTTTACATAAGGTAAATAGTGGCTACATTGCCAAATACCTAACTCTCCCGGGTTAGGACAAATGCATTAAATGTGCTGTGAGGTGTCGTGCTGGTGAGGCTTGCCGGCAAGAGTTGTATCTCCTTCTGTGTCATTCACCCAGCTACCTCTTGTTATGTTTACACTCCTCCAAGACTGGTGTCATTAAAGTTTTGTCTTCGGCGGTGAGCTGACACATGCCCGGACAGAGCTCACTAAACAACTTGCCCGCTCGACACCTACTTGACAGGTGACTAGTGTGTCGCTGAGGTGGAGCGGTGGACAAGTGGTAGGAGCTTGCCGGCATGGAGCTTTCCGGGTCTTCACTTGCCGTCAAGTTGCTTGTCGGCCACCAAAGTCTTGATCTTCAGTACTAAGCTAGTACTTCTCAATGACCTGTCTTGATATCTTCTTCATGGTCTTGCACACCAAGTCTTGAGTCTTGTTTATAGAGTTGTCCTGTGGCAAGCCCTACCGTCAGGAAGGCTACCACTGCATGTGCACAAGTCAGGGTACTAAGGCACCCTTGTCTTGGTACATTGAAAGGCATCAAATGACATTTCGCCCACAAAGGTGAAACGTTCCCTACCGGAACAACAAGGCTTCTTGTGAGAAGCTCCGGCTTCTAAGAAGCTTGTCCCAAATTGGGCAAAAAAATTACCATGGCGTATATGTGCCATATCATGACACAATGCTAAGTTTCATGAATTTCAAGCGAGTTTTCGATTTACGGGGATTTAATAACAAAGATTCTCGATGTTTGCGGCCAAGCCACGAAGCCGAGATGTTTGTAATTCATTCTCATTTATTGCATGGGACCTAAATATGTACCCAAGGACACATATATGATTTTTCAACCCATTTTTGTGCACTGGAGCATGTGCTTGTAGTTCAAATTTGAATTATGCACACTCACCGACTAGAAAAATCTTTTAAAGTCTAAAAAAGCCAAGTGAACCCTGAATAATTCCATATTTCAGCACGACACTCATATTGGTCTATGTTGGCTCAAGAAAAAAATCCAAGGCGAGAACAGGCAGTGAATGCCGTTTTGCCCACAAGGGTCACACGTTCCCTATCAGAAACATGAGGCTTCTTGTGAGAAGCTCCGGTTTGTAAGAGGCTTGTACCAAAACTTGCCCCAAACTGGACAATTTTTTTACCATGGCCTATATGTGCCATTCCATGACACCATGCCTAGTTTCATGAAGTTCACACGTGTATTGGATTTGCGAGAATTTAAAAACCAAGATTCTCAATGTTTGAGGCCAAGCCATGACGCCAAGATGTTTGTAATTTATTCTCATTCCTTTCATGGGATCTGACATGCACCATAACACATATATGATTTTTCAACCCATTTTGGTGCACTGGAGAATGTGCTTGTAGTTCAAATTAGAATTATGCACATTAAATGCCTAGAAAACCCAATTAATGTATAAAATGTCCAAACAATCCCAAAAATATTCCATATTTTTGCACGACACTCATATTGTCTATGTTGCCTCTAGGAAAATTTGAAGGCAAGAAGAGATATCGAATGTCGTTTCTACCACAAAGGAGACACGTTCCCTATCGGAACCACGAGGCTTCTTGTGATAAGCTCTAGTTTTTAAGAGGCTTGTCCCAATTTGGACAAAAAAATTACAATGGCGTATATGTGCCATGTCATGACACGACGCCAAGTTTCATGAATTTAAGGAGAGTTTTTGATTTACGGGGATTTAAAAACCAAGATTCTCCATATTTACGACCGAGCCACGATGCCGAGATATTTGTAATTCATTCCCATTTCTTCCATGGGACCTAAACATGCACCCAATGACACATATATGATTTTTTAACACATTTTGGTACATTGGAGCATGTGCTTGTAGTTCAAATGTGAATCATGCACATTAAATGCCTAGAAAACTTAATTAATGTATAGAAAAAGGCCCGACGAACCCTGGATAATTCCATATTTTAGCATGACACTCGTATTGGTCTATTTTGCCTCTAGAAAAAATCCAAGGCGAGAAGAGGCAACGAATATCATTTCGCCCACAAAGGTGACACATTCCCATTCGGAACGACGAGGCTTCTTGTGACAAGCTCCGGTTTGTAAGAGGCTTGTACCAAAACATGCCCCAAATTGGATAAATTATTACCACAAGCTACATGTGCCATGTCATGACACCATGCCAAATTGCATGAATTTCAGCCGAGCTTTGGATTTATGGGAACTGAAAAACTAAAATTCTCAGTGTTTGAGGTCGAGCCACGACGCCGAGATGTTTGTAATTCAACCCATTTTGCTACACTGGAGCATGTATTTGTAGTTCAAATTTTAATTATACACATTAAATGCCTACAAAACTCAATTAATGTATAGAAAATGCCATACGAACCTTGAATAATTCCATATTTCAGCACGACACTCCTATTGGTCTAAGTTGCCTCTAGGAAAAAATTTAAGGCAAGAAGAGGCAGTAAATGTTGTTTTGCCCACAAGGGTGACCCATTCCCTATCGGAACCATGAGGCTTCTTGTGAGAAGCTCCGGTTTGTAAGATTCTTGTACCAAAACATGCGCCAAATTGGACCAATTTTTTACCACGGCCTATTTGTGCCATGCCATGACGACATGCCTAGTTTTATGAATTACAGCCGTGTTTTGGATTTGCAGGAATTTAAAAACCAAGATCCTCAATGTTAGAGGCTGAGCCACGACGCTGACATGTTCGTAATTCATTCTCATTTCTTGCATGGGACCTAAACATGCACCCAAGGACACATATATGATTTTCCAACCCATTTTGGTGTACTAGAGCATGTGCTTGTAGTTAAAATTTGAATTTTGCAAATTAAATGCCTAAAAAATCAATTAATGTATAAAAAGGGCCAAACGAGCCCTGAATAATTCCATATTTTACCACGACACTCGTATTGGTCTATGTTGCCTCTAGAAAAAATTCAATGCGAGAAGAGGCATCAAATGTCGTTTCGCCCACAAAGGTGACACGTTCCCTATCGTCACTAGGAGGCTTCTCGTGAGAAGGTCCGGTTTGTAAGATGCTTGTCCTAAATTGGAAAAAATTAACAAGGCGTAGATGTGCCATGTCATGACATGATTGCAAGTTTCATGAATTCAGGCGAGTTCTGGATTTACGAGGACTTAAAAACCAAGATTCTCGATGTTTGTGGCCGAGCCATGGCGTCGAGATGTATGTAATTCATTCCCATTTCTTGCATGGGACCTAAACATGCACCGAAGGACACATATATGATTTTTCAACACATTTTCATGCACTAGAGCTTGTGCTTGTAGTTCAAATTTGAATTATACACATTAAATGCCTAGAAAACTCAACTAATGTAAAAACGGCCAACCGAACCCTGAATTAGTCCATATTTTAGCATGACACTCCTATTGGTCTATGTTGCCTCTAGAAAAAATCCAAGGCAAGAAGAGGTAGCGAATGTCATTTCTCCCACAAGGATGACAATTTCCCTATCGGAACCACGAGGCTTCTTATGCGAAGCTCCAATTTATAAGTGGCTTGTACCAAAACATGCCCCAAATAGGACAATTTTTTTACCATGGCCTATGTATGAAATATCATGACACCAAGCCAAATTTCATGAATTTAAGGCGAGTTTTGGATTTACCAGAATTTAAAAACCAAGATTCTTGATGTTTGCGGCCAAGCCACGACACCGAGATGTTTGTATTTCATTCTCATTTCTTGCATGGGAGCTAAACATGCACCCAAGGACACATATAGGATTTTTCAAAACATTTTGGTGCACTGGAGCATGTGCTTGTAGTTCAAATTTGAACTATGCACATTAAATGCCTAGAAAACTCAATTGATGTATAAAAAAGACCAAATGAACCCTGAATAATTCCATATTTCAGCATGACACTATTATTAGTCTGTGCTGCCTGTCAAAAAACCCAAGGCGATAAGAGGTAGTGAATGTCGTTTCGCCCCCAAGGGTGACACGTTCCCTATCGGAACAACGAGGCTTCGTGTGGGAAGCTCCGGTTTGTAAGAGGCTTGTACCAAAACTTGCCCCAACTTGGACAATTTTTTACCATGCCTATATGTGCCATCCCATGACACCATGCCTAGTTTCACGAATTTCAGGCAAGTATTGGATTTGCGGAAATTTAAAAACCAAAATTCTCAATGCTTGAGGCCGAGCCATGACACCGAGATGTTTGTAATTCATTCTAATTTCTTGCATGGGATCTTACATGCAGCATAGCACATATATCATTTTTCAACCCATTTTGGTGCACCAGAGAATGTGCTTATAGTTCAAATTTGAATACGCACATTAAATGCCTAGAAAGCTCAATTAATGTATAAAAAGGTTAAAACAATCCCTAAACTATTCCATATTTTAGCACAATAATCATATTGGTCTATGTTGCCTCTAGGAAAAATTGAAGGCGAGAAGAGGCATCGAATGTCCTTCCGCCCACAAAAGTGACATGTTCCCTGTGTGAACCACGAGGCTTCTTGTGAGAAGCTCTAGTTTGTAAGAGGCTTGTCCGAATTTGGACAAAAAATTTACAATGGCGTATATGTGCCATGTCATGGCACGATGCCAAGTTTCATGAATTTCAAGCTAGTTTTGGATTTACGGGGATTTAAAAACCAAGATTCTCGATGTTTGCAGCCAAGCCACGACGCCGAGATGTTTGTAATTCATTCCCATTTCTTGCATGGGACCTCAACATGCACCCAAGGACACATATAAGATTTTTTTACCCATTTTGGTGCACTGGAGCATGTGCTTGTAGTTCAAATGTGAATCATGCACATTAAATGCCTAGAAAAGTCAATGAATGTATAGAAGAAGGCCAAATGAACCCTGAATAATTCCATATTTCAGCATAACACTCGTATTGGTCCATTTTTCCTCTAGTAGAAAATCCAAGGCGAGAAGAGGCGGCGAATGTCGTTTCGCCCACAAGGGTGACACGTTCCCTATCGGAACCACGGGGCTTCTTGTGAGAAGCTCCGGTTTGTAAGAGGCTTGTACCAAAACTTGCCCCAAATTGGACAATTTTTTACCACAATCTATATGTGCCATGTCATGGTATGATGCCAAGTTTCATGAATTCTAGGCGAATGTTGGATTTATGGGAATTTAAAAACAAAGATTCTCAATGTTTAAGTTCGAGCCACGACGCTGAGATGTTTGTAATTCATTCTCATTTATTGCATGGGACCTATATATGCACCCAAGGACACATATATGATTTTTCACCCATTTTGCTACATTGGAGCATGTGATTGTAGTTCAAATTTTAGTTATCGACATTAAATGCCTAGAAAACACAATTAATGTATAAAAAAGGCCATACGAACCCTCAATAATTCCATATTCCGGCACGACACTCCTATTGGTGTATGTTGCCTCTAGGAAAAAATCCAAGGCGAGAAGAGGCAGTGAACGTCATTTCGCCCACAAGGGTGACACGTTCCCTATCGGAACCACAAGGCTTCTTGTGAGAAGCTCCGTTTTGTGAGAGTCTTGTACCAAAACATGCCCCAAATTGGACAATTTTTTACCACAGCCTATTTGTGGCATGCCATGGCACCATGCCTAGTTTCATGAATTTTAGGTGTGTTTTGAATTTGCGGGAATATAAAAACCAAGATTCTCAATGTTTGAGGCCGAGCCATGATTTTGACATGTTTATAATTCATTCTCATTTCTTGCATGGGACCTAAACATGCACCCATGGAGCGGTCCGAAGAGCGAGTGGTATCCTTACTCCTTACAGAGGAACAAGGAACTCCGTCTCAGTCTGGTAGCCATGGTCGGTTCTCACCGGCATGCTGGGGTGGATGCTAGCCCTGCACATCCTGAGAATGATGCATAGGGGCTTTGCCGTGGCGGTGCTTGGAGCCACTGACGTCTTGGTGCCGCTCATCACGCATGACCTGAGATGGTCGTGGCGTGTGCACTGGCGTGGGAGTCTTGGATGCTACTGGAGCGTCTTTGGAAGTGTTGGTGCAATGATAGGCCCCTTACATTTTGGAGTTTGTTGACATAAATAGTATGGGACTTATGTGTTTGCTTGTGCACACAGAGTAACAGGACCCTGAGATGTCGAGAAGTTTGATGCAAACGACGAAGATAATCTCCCTGTGTTGTAGTGAAGGTTATCACCGAAGATGAAGCTAACAAGAGTGACCCGTAAAAATTGCTGAAGATCAAGCAATTGGTTCGGTGTCGGTTCAAAGAAGATGTCTGCGTTCGAGGAAGAATGAAAATGAAGTGAAGATGTAGCATTTATTTCATTGTTCCTTTTCTTTCCTTGAGCCATAGGACCATCGTACTATTAAGAGGGGTGTAGCATTCGAAGCTTTGATTCTCTGATGCTAAACCCAAATCCTATGAAAGCTGTGAGAAAATCTCTTTGTGTTCCGAGCAAATTCTTGCTAGCAAGAGACTATGATCTTCTTCGCTGCAAGAGATTTGTCTCAGACCGAGGAGTTAGCATTACTTGTTCCATAAGTAATGTTACCGTTGCTCCAAATTCCGACCATTGTGAACGTGTCGGTTGGCCATTGGCCGGACCTCATGTCCAAAATGGTCATTTCCCAGGTGGGAAGTCTACGGCTATAAATAGCCACCCCGCGCCGGCTTTGTCCGGGGGCTGCTCCGTTTGATTCTGAGAAGATTGTTGAGCAACCCACTCTCTGAGCGATTTGAGTTTAAAATCCACCGAGAGAAAAACCCTAGAGCCGAAGAATTAGATAGTGGTGAGCATAACTGGAATCTAAGTCTAGTACGCTCCGCCTTTTACTCTTGAGAGCTGCAAACTCTCTAAACGGTTAGGTTTCAATTTTTTCAGAGACCAAGAGTGATTGTGGTTCTCGAAGAAGAAGTCTGTAAAGGTTCGGAGATCGCCTTCAAGTATCTACCACGAGTTATCGGCATCGGTTGACGAATCGATTGTCGAGGAGAATAGGGTGAAGAGAGTTTATCTTCTGTGTTAAGTCACAGCCCCTCCAACCAGACGTAGTCCTTGTGCAGAAGGACGAACTGGACGAACCAATAGCTTGTCGCCATCGAGCATCTTCGGTTATCCCTATCATCGATGTTTTCATTCAAAGTATTTTCATTCGACTGTTCTGTATCAGTGCATGTTGTAGTTTCCTTTTGATACTCTGTTTTAATTCAATATAGTCAGTTTTTCTTTCATTCTGCTGCTGGGTTCTAAGAGTTTTGAGTTTTCTGAAGAAAATTTAAAACTCCCATTCACCCCCTCCTCTGGTAGACATACTTCGTTCCTACAGGAGGTCACTGCACCGCCCGTGGGCCTTGCAGCTTCGTCCTTAGACGTAGCGGCAGCTGGATCAATACTCCTCGTGCTTTGGACGAAGCCGCTCGCCAAAGCATCGTGGTGGTGTTCCGTGGCTCCACCTCCTCTGTCGGCTCCTCCACCTCCACCCATATGTGTAGGTGTCGGTGTTGGTAGCTTGGACGTAGAGAGAACACCCACCGTCACGCCATTCTTCTTGGGTGCCATGGCGATGAAGATGATGAAGCTGACGCGTAGACTGCTGATTCAGGTTCGCACACGCGATCCCCTGCCTGCTATGCCAAAGATGTCATGCGTACGACGATCTATGGGACCGGCAAAGATCCCTTTGTAGTTCGACTCTGAGGATCAACATGCATAAAGAGCAGAACCATCAATCAACACAAGTGTTTTACCCAGGTTCGGGCCGCTGTGAAGCATAAAACCCTACTCCTGGTTTGATTGTATTGGAAGTACGAGGTCAAGTACAAAGAGCACAACTTGCTGGCAATGTGCGCGAGAAGTGCAGCTACATGTGTAATTGAACAAAGTGTCAGCCTTTGTAAAGGTAGCAATGGGCCTCGTTTCATTGATCAAGGGGTTAACAGAGTGGTAAAATGGTCTTTACATAAGGTAAATAGTGGCTACATTGCCAAATACCTAACTCTCCCGGGTTAGGACAAATGCATTAAATGCGCCATGAGGTGTTGTGCTGGTGAGGCTTGCCGGCAAGAGTTGTATCTCCTTCTGTTTCATTCACCCAGCTACCTCTTGTTATGTTTACACTCCTCCAGGACAGGTGTCATTAAAGTTTTGTCGTCGGCGGTGAGCTGACACGTGCCCAGACAGAGCTCACTAAACAACTTGCCCGCTCGACACCTACTTGACAGGTGACTAGGGTGTCGCTGAGGTGGAGCGGTGGACAAGTGGTAGGAGCTTGCCGGCATGGAGCTTTCAGGGTCTTCACTTGCCGTCAAGTAGCTTGCCGGCCACCAAAGTCTTGATCTTCAGTACTAAGCTAGTACTTTTCAATGACCTGTCTTGATATCTTCTTCATGGTCTTGCACACCAAGTCTTGAGTCTTGTTTATAGAGTTGTCCTGCGGCAAGCCCTACCTTCAGGAAGGCTACCACTGCCTGTGCACAAGTCAGGGTACGAATGCACCCATGTCTTGGTACACTGACAGGCATCAAATGACATTTCGCCTACAAAGGTGAAATGTTCCCTACCAGAACAACAAGGCTTCTTGTGAGAAGATCCGGCTTCTAAGAAGCTTGTCCCAAGTTGGACAAAAAAATTACCATGGCGTATATGTGCCATATCATGACACGATGCCAAGTTTCATGAATTTCAAGCGAGTTTTCGATTTACGGGGATTTAATAACAAAGATTATCGATGTTTGCGGCCAAGCCACGATGCCGAGATGTTTGTAATTCGTTCTCATTTATTGCATGGGACAAAAATATGTACCCAAGGACACATATATGATTTTTCAACCCAGTTTTGTGCACTGGAGCATGTCCTTGTAGTTCAAATTTGAATTATGCACACTCACTGACTAGAAAAATCAATTAATGTCTAAAAAAGCCAAGTGAACCCTGAATAATTCCATATTTTAGCACGACACTCATATTGGTCTATGTTGGCTCAAGAAAAAAATCAAAAGCGAGAACAGGCAGTGAATGTCATTTTGCCCACAAGAGTCACATGTTCCCTATCGGAAACAGGAGGCTTCTTGTGAGAAGCTCCGGTTTGTAAGAGGCTTGTACCAAAACTTGCCCCAAATTGGAAATTTTTTTTACCATGGCCTATATGTGCCATTCCATGACACCATGCCTAGTTTCATGAAGTTCACGCGAGTAATGGATTTGCGAGAATTTAAAAACCAAGATTCTCAATGTTTGAGGCCAAGCCACGACGCCGAGATGTTTGTAATTCATTCTCATTCATTTCATGGGATCTGACATGCACCATAACACATATATGATTTTTCAACCCATTTTGGTGCACTGGAGAATGTGCTTGTAGTTCAAATTGGAATTATGCACATTAAATGCCTAGAAAACCCAATTAATGTATAAAAGGTCCAAACAATCCCTAAAATATTCCATATTTTTGCACGACACTCGTATTGGTCTATGTTGCCTCTAGGAAAAGTTGAAGGCAAGAAGGGATATCGAATGTCGTTTCTACCACAAAGGAGACACGTTCCCTATCGGAACAACGAGGCTTCTTGTGATAAGCTCTAGTTTGTAAGAGGCTTGTCCTAATTTGGACAAAAAAATTACAATGGTGTATATGTGCCATGTCATGACACGATGCCAAGTTTCATGAATTTCAGGCAAGTTTTTGATTTGCGGGGATTTAAAAACTAAGATTCTCCATATTTGCGGTCGAGCCACGATGTCGAGATATTTGTAATTCATTCCTATTTCTTCCATGGGACCTAAACATGCACCCAATGACACATATATGATTTTTAAACCCATTTTGGTACATTGGAGCATGTGCTTGTAGTTCAAATGTGGATCATGCACATTAAATGCCTAGAAAACTTAATTAATGTATAGAAAAAGGCCCAGCGAACCCTGGATAATTTCATATTTTAGCATGACACTCGTATTGGTCTATTTTGCCTCTAGAAAAAATCCAAGGCGAGAAGAGGCAACAAATATCATTTCGCCCACAATGGTGACACATTCCTTATCGGAACGACGAGGCTTCTTGTGACAAGCTCCGGTTTATAAGAGGCTTGTACCAAAACATGCCCCAAATTAGACAAATTATTTACCACAAGCTACATGCGGCATGTCATGACACCATGCCAAATTGCATGAATTTCAGGCGAGCTTTGGATTTATGGGAATTGAAAAACTAAGATTCTCAATGTTTGAGGTCGAGCCACGACGCCGAGATGTTTGTAATTCAACCTATTTTGCTACACTGGAGCATGTGCTTGTAGTTCAAATTTTAATTATACACATTAAATGCCTACAAAACTCAATTAATGTATAAAAAATGCCATACGAACCTTGAATAATTCCATATTTCAGCATGACACTCCTATTGGTCTAAGTTGCCTCTAGGAAAAAATTCAAGGCAAGAAGAGGCAGTAAATGTTGTTTTGCCCACAAGGGTGACCCGTTCCTATCGGAACCACGAGGCTTCTTGTGAGAAGCTCCGGTTTGTAAGATTCTTGTACCAAAACTTGCCCCAAATTGGACCAATTTTTTACCACGGCCTATTTGTGCCATGCCATGACACCATGCCTAGTTTTATGAATTTCAGGCGTGTTTTGGATTTGCAGGAATTTGAAAACCAAGATTCTCAATGTTAGAAGCTGAGGCACGACGCTGACATCTTCGTAATTCATTCTCATATCTTGCATGGGACCTAAACATGCACCCAAGGACACATATATGATTTTCCAACCCATTTTGGTGCACTGGAGCATGTGGTTGTAGTTCAAATTTGAATTTTGCAAATTAAATGCCTGAAAAATCAATTAATGTATAAAAAGGGCCAAATGAGCCCTGAATAATTCCGTATTTTACCATGACACTCGTATTGGTCTATGTTGCCTCTAGAAAAAATTCAATGCGAGAAGAGGCATCAAATGTTGTTTCGCCCACAAAGGTGACACGTTCCATATCGTCACCAGGAGGCTTCTCGTGAGAAGCTCCGGTTGGTAAGACGCTTGTCCTAAATTGGAAAAAATTAACAAGGCGTAGATGTGCCATGTCATGACATGATTGCAAGTTTCATGAATTCAAGCGAGTTCTGGATTTACGGGGAATTAAAAACCAGGATTCTCGATGTTTGTGGCCGAGCCATGACGTCAAGATGTATGTAATTCATTCCCATTTCTTCCATGGGACCTAATCATGCACCGAAGGACACATATATGATTTTTCAACCCATTTTCATGCACTAGAGCTTGTGCTTGTATTTGAAATTTGAATTATACACATTAAATGCCTAGAAAATTCAACTAATGTAAAAAAGGCCAACCGAACCCTGAATAAGTCCATATTTTAGCACCACACTCCTATTGGTCTATGTTGCCTCTAGAAAAAATCCACGGCAAGAAGAGGTAGCAAGTGTCATTTCACCCACAAGGGTGACAATTTCCCTATCGGAACCACGAGGCTTCTTACGCGAAGCTTCGATTTATAAGTGGCTTGTACCAAAACTTGCCCCAAATAGGACAATTTTTTTTACCATGGCCTATGTATGAAATATCATCACCATGCCAAATATCATGAATTTCATGCGAGTTTTGGATTTACCAGAATTTAAAAACCAAGATTCTTGATGTTTGCTGCCGAGCCACGACGCCGAGATGTTTGTATTTCATTCTCATTTCTTGCATGGGAGTTAAACATGCACCCAAGGACACATATATGATTTTTCAAAACATTTTGGTGCACTGGAGCATGTGCTTGTAGTTCAAATTTGAACTATGCACATTAAATGCCTAGAAAACTCAATTGATGTATAAAAAAGACCAAATGAACCCTGAATAGTTCCATATTTCAGCACGACACTATTATTAGTCTGTGCTGCCTGTCAAAAAATCCAAGGCGAGTAGAGGCAGTGAATGTCCTTTCGCCCACAAGGGTGACATGTTCCCTATCGGATAAACGAGGCTTCGTGTGGGAAACTCCGGTTTGTAAGAGGCTTGTACCAAAACTTGCCCCAAATTGGACAATTTTTTTACCACGCCTATATGTGCCATCCCATGACACCATGCCTAGTTTCACGAATTTCAGGAAAGTATTGGATTTACGGAAATTTAAAAACCAAAATTCTCAATGCTTGAGGCCGAGCCACGACACCGAGATGTTTGTAATTCATTATAATTTCTTGCATGGGATCTGACATGCAGCATAGCACATATATGATTTTTCAACCCATTTTGGTGCACCGGAGAATGTGCTTATATTTCAAATTTGAATTATGCACATTAAATGCCTACAAAACTCAATTAATGTATAAAACGGTTCAAACAATCCCTAAATTATTCCATATTTTAGCACGACAATCATATTGGTCTATGTTGCCTCCAGGAAAAATTGAAGGCGAGAAGAGACATCGAATGTCCTTCCGTCCACAAAGGTGACACGTTCCCTGTGTGAACCACGAGGCTTCTCTTGAGAAGCTCTAGTTTGTAAGAGGCTTGTCCGAATTTGGACAAAAAAATTAAAACGGCGTATATGTGCCATGTCATGGCATGATGCCAAGTTTCTTGAATTTCAAGCTAGTTTTGGATTTAAGGGGATTTAAAAACAAATATTCTCGATGTTTGCGGCCAAGCCACGACACTGAGATGTTTATAATTCATTCTCATTTCTTGCATGGGACCTAAACATGCACCCATGGAGCGGTCCGAAGAGCGAGTGGTATCCTTACTCCTTATAGAGGAAGAAGGAACTCCGTCTTGGTCTTGTAGCCATGGCCAGTTTTCACCGGCATGCTGGTGTGGATGCTAGCCCTGACATCCTGAGAGTGATGCATAGGGGCTTTGCCGTGGCGGTGCTTGGAGCCACTGACGTCTTGGTGCCGCTCATCACACATGACCTGAGATGGTCGTGGCGTGTGCACTGGCGTGGGAGTCTTGGATGCTGCTGGAGCGTCTTTGGAAGTGTTGGTGCAATGATAGGCCCCTTACATTTTGGAGTTTGTTGACATAAATAGTATGGGACTTATGTGTTTGCTAGTGCACACAGAGTAACAGGACTCCGAGATGTCGAGGAGTTTGATGCAAACGACGAAGATAATCTCCCTGCATTGTAGTGAAGGTTATCACTGAAGATGAAGCTAACAATAGTGACCCCTAAAAATTGCTGAAGATCAAGCAATTGGTTCGGTGTCGGTTCAAAGAAGATGTCTGCATTCGAGGAAGAATGAAAATGAAGTGAAGATGTAGCATTTATTTTGTTGTTCCTTTTCTTTCCTTGAGTCATAGGACCATCGTACTATTCAGAGGGGTGTAGCGTTCGAAGCTTTGATTCTTTGATGCGAAACCCAAATCATATGAAAGCTGTGAGAGAAATCTCTTTGTGTTCCGAGCAAATACTTGCCAGCAAGAGACTGTGATCTTCTTCGCTGCGACAGATTTGTCTCAGACCGAGGAGTTAGCATTACTTATTACATAAGTAATGTTACCGTTGCTCCAGCGAACGTGTCGGTTGGCAAATGGCCGGACCTCATGTTTCAAAATGGTCATTTCCCAGCTTGGAAGGCTACGGCTATAAATAGCCACCCCGCGCCGGCTTTGTCCGGGGGCTGCTCCGTTTGATTCTGAGAAGATTGTTGAGCAACCCACTCTCTGAGCGATTTGAGTTTAAAATCCACCGAGAGAAAAACCCTAGAGCCGAAGAATTAGATAGTGGTTAGCATAACTGGAATCTAAGTCTAGTACGCTCCGCCTTTTACTCTTGAGAGCTGCAAACTCTCTAAACGGTTAGGTGTCAATTTCTTCAGAGACCAAGAGTGATTGTGGTTCTCGAAGAAGAAGTCTGTAAAGGTTCGGAGATCGCCTTCAAGTATCTACCACGAGTTATCGGCATCGGTTGATGAATCGATTATCGAGGAGAATAGGGTGAAGAGAGTTTATCTTCTGTGTTAAGTCATAGCCCCTCCAACAAGACATAGTCCTTGTGCAGAAGGACGAACTGGTCGAACCAATAGCTTGTCACCATCGAGCATATTCGGTTTTCCCTATCATCCATGTTTTCATTCGAAGTATTTTCATTCGTCTGATCTGTATCAGTGCATGTTGTAGTTTCCTTTCGATACTCTGTTTTAATTCAATATAGTCAGTTTTTCTTTCGTTCCGCTGCTGGGTTCTGAGAGTTTTGAGTTTTCTGAAGAAAATTTAAAACTCCCATTCACCCCCTCCTCTGGTAGACATACTTTGTTCCTACAGGAGGTCACTACACCGTCCGTGGGCCTTGCAGCTTCGTCCTTAGATGTAGCGGCAGCTGGATCCCTGCTCCTCGTGCTTTGGATGAAGCCGCTCGCCAAAGCATCGTGGTGGTGTTCCGTGCCTCCACCTCCTTTGTCGGCTCCTCCGCCTCCACCCATATGTGTAGGCGTCGGTGTCGGTAGCTTGGACATAGAGAGAATGCCCACAATCATGCCATTCTTCTTGGGTGCCATGGCGATGAAGATGATGAAGCTGACGCGTAGACTGCTGATTCAGGTTCGCACACGCGATCCCCTGCCTGCTATGCCAAAGATGTCATGCGTACGGCAATCTATGGGACCGGCAAAGATCCCTTTGTAGTTCGACTCTGAGGATCAACATGCACAAAGAGCAGAACCAGCAATCAACACAAGTGTTTTAATCAGGTTCGGGCTGCTGTGAAGCGTAAAACCCAACTCCTGCTTTGATTGTATTGGATGTACGAGCTCAAGTACAAAGAGCGCAAGTTGCCGGCAATGTGCGCGAGAAGTGCAGCTACATGTGCAATTGAACAAAGTGTCAGACTTTGTAAAGGTAGCCATGGGCCTCGTTTCATAGATCAAGGGGTCAACAGAGTGGTAAAATGGTCTTTACATAAGGTAAATAGTGGCTACATTGCCAAATACCTAACTCTCCCGGGTTAGGACGAATGCATTAAATGCGCCGTGAGGTGTCATGATGGTGAGGCCTGCCGGCAAGAGTTGTATCTCCTTCTATGTCGTTCACCTAGCTACCTCTTGTTATGTTTACACTCCTTCAGGACTGGTGTCATTAAAGTTTTGTCTTCGGTGGTGAGCTGACACGTGCCCGGACAGAGCTCACTAAACAACTTGCCCGCTCGACACCTACTCGACAGGTGACAAGTGTGTCGCTGAGGTGGAGCGATGGACAAGTGGTAGGAGCTTGCCGGCATGGAGCTTTCTGGGTCTTCACTTGCCGTCAAGTAGCTTGCCGGCCACCAAAGTCTTGATCTTCAGTACTAAGCTAGTACTTCTCAATGACCTGTCTTGATATCTTCTTCATGGTCTTGCACACCAAGTCTTGAGTCTTGTTTATATAGTTGTCCTGTGGCAAGCCCTACCGCCAGGAAGGCTACCACTGCCTGTGCACAAGTCAGGGTACTAAGGCACCCATGTCTTGGTGCACTGACAGGCATAAAATGACATTTCGCCCACAAAGGTGAAACGTTCCCTACCGGAACAACAAGGCTTCTTGTAAGAAGCTCCGGTTTCTAAGAAGCTTGTCCCAAATTGGAAAAAAAATTACCATGGCGTATATGTACCATATCATGACACGATGCGAAGTTTCATGAATTTCAAGCGAGTTTTCGATTTACGGGTATTTAATAACAAAGATTCTCGATGTTTGCGGCCAAGCCACGATGCCGAGATGTTTGTAATTCATTCTCATTTATTGCATGGGACCTAAATATGTACCCAAGGACACATATATGATTTTTCAACCCAGTTTTGTGCACTGGAGTATGTCCTTGTAGTTCAAATTTGAATTATGCACACTCACTGACTAGAAAAATCAATTAATGTCTAAAAAAGCCAAGTGAACCCTGAATAATTCCATATTTCAGCACGACACTCATATTGGTCTATGTTGGCTCAAGAAAAAAATCCAAGGCGAGAACAGGCAGTGAATGTCGTTTTGCCCACAAGAGTCACACGTTCCCGATCGGAAACACGAGGCTTCTTGTGAGAAGCTCCGGTTTGTAAGAGGCTTGTACCAAAACTTGCCCCAAATTGGACAATTTTTTTACCATGGCCTATATGTGCCATTCCATGACACCATGCCTAGTTTCATGAAGTTCACGCGAGTATTGGATTTGCGAGAATTTAAAAACCAAGATTCTCAATGTTTGAGGCCAAGCCACGACGCCGACATGTTTGTAATTCATTCTCATTCCTTTCATGGGATCTGACATGCACCATAACACATATATGATTTTTCAACCCATTTTGGTGCACTGGAGAATGTGCTTGTAGTTCAAATTGGAATTATGCACATTAAATGCCTAGAAAACGCAATTAATGTATAAAAGGTCCAAAAAATCCCTAAAATATTCCATATTTTCGCACGACACTCGTATTGGTCTATGTTGCCTCTAGGAAAAGTTGAAGGCATGAAGGGATATCGAATGTCGTTTCTACCACAAAGGAGACACGTTCCCTATCAGAACCTCGAGGCTTCTTGTGATAAGCTCTAGTTTGTGAGAGGCTTGTCCCAATTTGGACAGAAAAATTACAATGGCGTATATGTGCCATGTCATGACACGATGCCAAGTTTCATGAATTTCAGGCGAGTTTTAGATTTACGAGGATTTAAAAACCAAGATTCTCCATATTTGCGGCCGACCCACGATGTGGAGATATTTGTAATTCATTCCCATTTCTTCCATGGGACCTAAACATGCACCCAATGACACATATATGATTTTTAAACACATTTTGGTACATTGGAGCATGTGCTTGTAGTTCAAATGTGAATCATGCACACTAAATGCCTAGAAAACTTAATTAATGTAAAGAAAAAGGCCCGGCGAACCCTGGATAATTCCATATTTTAGCATGACACTCGTATTGGTCTATTTTGCCTCTAGAAAAAATCCAAGGCGAGAAGAGGCAACGAATATCGTTTCGCCCACAAAGGTGACACATTCCCTATCGGAACGACGAGGCTTCTTGTGACAAGCTCCGGTTTGAAAGAGGCTTGTACCAAAACATGCCCCAAATTAGACAAATTATTTACCACGAGGTACATGCGGCATGTCATGACACCATGCCAAATTGCATGAATTTCAGGCGAGCTTTGGATTTATGGGAATTGAAAAACTAAGATTCTCAATGTTTGAGGTCGAGCCATGACGCCGAGATATTTGTAATTCAACCTATTTTGCTACACTGGAGCATGTGCTTGTAGTTCAAATTTTAATAATACACATTAAATGCCTACAAAACTCAATTAATGTATAAAAAATGCCATACAAACCTTGAATAATTCCATATTTCATCACGACACTCCTATTTGTCTAAGTTGCCTCTAGGAAAAAATTCAAGGAAAGAAGAGGCAGTAAATGTTGTTTTGCCCACAAGGGTGACCCATTCACTATCGGAACCACGAGGCTTCTTGTGAGAAGCTCCGGTTTGTAAGATTCTTGTACCAAAACTTGCGCCAAATTGGACCAATTTTTTACCACGGCCTATTTGTGCCATGCCATGACACCATGCCTAGTTTTATGAACTTCAGGCGTGTTTTGGATTTGCAAGAATTTAAAAACCAAGATTCTCAATGTTAGAAGCTGAGGCACGACGCTGGCATCTTCGTAATTCATTCTCATATCTTGCATGGGACCTAAACATGCACCCAAGGACACATATATGATTTTCCAACCCATTTTGGTGCACTGGAGCATGTGGTTGTAGTTCAAATTTGAATTTTGCAAATTAAATGCCTAAAAAATCAATTAATGTATGAAAAGGGCCAAACGAGCCCTGAATAATTCCATATTTTACCATGACAATCGTACTGGTCTATGTTGCCTCTAGGAAAAATTCAATGCAGGAAGAGGCATCAAATGTCGTTTCGCCCACAAAGGTGACACGTTCCCTATCGTCACCAGGAGGCTTCTCGTGAGAAGCTCCTGTTTGTAAGATGCTTGTCCTAAATTGGAAAAAATTAACAAGGCGTAGATGTGCCATGTCATGACATGATTGCAAGTTTCATGAATTCAGGCGGGTTCTGGATTTACGGGGACTTAAAAACCAAAATTCTCGATGTTTGTGGCCGAGCCATGACGTCGAGATGTATGTAATTCATTCCCATTTCTTGCATGGGACCTAAACATGCACCGAAGGACACACATATGATTTTTCAACCCATTTTCATGCACTAGAGCTTGTGCTTGTAGTTCAAATTTGAATTATACACATTAAATGCCTAGAAAACTCAACTAATGTTAAAAAGGCCAAACGAACCCTGAATAAGTCCATATTTTAGCACAACACTCCTATTGGTCTATGTTGCCTCTAGAAAAAATCCAAGGCAAGAAGAGGTAGCGAATGTTGTTTCTCCCACAAGGGTGACAATTTCCCTATTGGAACCACGAGGCTTCTTATGCGAAGCTTCGATTTATAAGTGGCTTGTACCAAAACTTGCCCCAAATAGGAAATTTTTTTACCATGGGCAATGTATGAAATATAATGACACCATGCCAAATTTCTTTAATTTCAGGCGAGTTTTGGATTTAGCGGAATTTAAAAACCAAGATTCTTGATGTTTGCTGCCGAGCCACGACGCCGAGATATTTGTATTTCATTCTCATTTCTTGCATGGGAGCTAAACATGCACCCAAGGACACACATATGATTTTTCAAAACATTTTGGTGCACTGGAGCATGTGCTTGTTGTTCAAATTTGAAGTATGCACATGAAATGCCTAGAAAACTCAATTGATGTATAAAAAAGACCAAATGAACCCTAAATAATTCCATATTTCAGCACGACACTATTTTTAGTCTGTGCTGCCTGTCAAAAAACCCAAGGCGAGAAGAGGTAGTGAATGTCCTTTCGCCCACAAGGGTGACAGGTTCCCTATCGGAACAACGAGGCTTCGTGTGGGAAGCTCTGGTTTGTAAGAGGCTTGTACCAAAACTTGTCCCAAATTGGACAATATTTTTTACGACGCCTATATGTGCCATCGCATGACACCATGCCTTCACGAATTTCAGGCAAGTATTGGATTTGCGGAAATTTAAAAACCAAAATTCTCAATGCTTGAGGCCGAGCCACGACACCGAGATGTTTGTAATTCATTCAAATTTGTTGAATGGGATCTGACATGCAGCATATCACATATATGATTTTTCAACCCATTTTGGTGCACCGGAGAATGTGCTTATAGTTCAAATTTGAATTACGCACATTAAATTCCTAGAAAACTCAATTAATGTATAAAAAGATTCAAACAATCCCTAAATTATTCCATATTTTAGCACGATAATCATATTGGTCTATGTTGCCTCTAGGAAAAATTGAAGGCGAGAAGAGGCATCGAATGTCCTTCCGTCCACAAAGGTGACACGTTCCCTGTGTGAACCACGAGGCTTCTTGTGAGAAGCTCTAGTTTGTAAGAGGCTTGTCCGAATTTGGACAAAAAATTTACAACGGCGTATATGTGCCATGTCATGGCATGATGCCAAGTTTCATGAATTTCAAGCTAGTTTTGGATTTACGGGGATTTAAAAACTAATATTCTTGATGTTTGCGGCCAAGCCATGACACCGAGATGTTTGTAATTCATTCCCATTTCTTGCATGGGACCTCAAGATGTACCCAAGGACACATATATGATTTTTTTTACCCATTTTGGTGCACTGGAGCATGTGCTTGTAGTTCAAATGTGAATCATGCACATTAAATGCCTAGAAAAGTCAATGAATGTATAGAAGAAGGCCAAACGAACCTTGAATAATTCCATATTTCTGCATAACACTCGTATTGGTCCATTTTTCCTTTAGAAGAAAATCCAAGGCGAGAAGAGGCAGCGAATGTCGTTTCGCCCACAAGGGTGACACGTTCCATATCGGAACCATGGGGCTTCTTGTGAGAAGCTTCAGTTTGTAAGAGGCTTGTACCAAAACTTGCCCCAAATTGGACAATTTTTTACCACAATCTATATGTGCCATGTCATGATATGATGCCAAGTTTCATGAATTCCAGGCGAATGTTGGATTTACCAGAATTTAAAAACCAAGATTCTCAATGTTTAAGTTCGAGCCACGACGCCGAGATGTTTGTAATTCTTTCTCATTTATTGCATGGGACCTATATATGCACCCAAGGAAACATATATGATTTTTCACCCATTTTGCTACGCTGGAGCATGTGATTGTAGTTCAAATTTCAGTTATCCACATTAAATGCCTAGAAACCTCAATTAATGTATAAAAAGGCCATACGAACCCTCAATAATTCCATATTCCAGCACGACACTCCTATTGGTCTATGTTGCCTCTAGGCAAAAATCCAAGGCGAGAAGAGGCAGTGAACGTCATTTCGCCCACAAGGGTGACACGTTCCATATCGGAACCACAAGGCTTCTTGTGAGAAGCTCCGTTTTGTGAGAGTCTTGTACCAAAACATGCCCCAAATTGGACAATTTTTTACCACAACCTATTTGTGGCATGCCATGGCACCATGCCTAGTTTCATGAATTTTAGGTGAGTTTTGGATTTGCGGGAATATAAAAACCTAGATTCACAATGTTTGAGGCCGAGCCACGATTCCGACATGTTTATAATTCATTCTCATTTCTTGCATGGGACCTAAACATGCACCGAAGGACACATATATGGTTATTTAACCCATTTTAGTGCACTGGACGATGTGCTTGTAGTTCGAATTTGAATTATGCACATTAAATGCCTAGAAAACTCAACTAATGTATAGAAAAGGGCCAGATAAGCCTTGAATAATCCCATATTTTACTACGACACTTGTATTGGTCTATGTTGCCTCTAGAAAAAATTCAATCCGAGAAGAGGCGTCGAATGTCGTTTCACCCGCAAAGGTGACATGTTCCCTATCAAATTCACGAGGCTTCTTGTGAGAAGCTTCAGATTGTAAGAGGCTTGTCCCAAATTGGAAAAAAAATTACCACAACATATATGTGCCAATGTCATGGCACGATTGTTGGTTTCTACGGTAGGGTGCATTCACTGCAAATTCATTTTTTTCCTATGCGCAGAACAACCAGAAGCATGGTATGAGAATGGATCACAGATCGTTACAACTAAACGCGCAGTGTTGTGAAGTGGAAGAAGAGTTGGTCAGCATGTCCGCGTGGATCGTCTCCTCCTCGGCTGGTCTCCCTTGAACAGCCGGTCATCGGATCCCACGTACAGGTTCGCCGGAGTGGCGCAGGTGCACCGACTCTAACGGTATCCACACGTGTAGGAGGAACACTTTGCGACAGACTGCTAGGTCCGATCACACAGTCAGCGGTTAGTGGAGGTGGCTATTCGCAACACATGCAAGACCTAGTGACGGCGCTGAAGCGATCAACCAAATGAGTGTGTCGCACCTCCACTATATATATAGGCGTTTGTCGTGGGGTCAACACTTGGGCCTCGCATGGACCCTAAAGCCCAAAATCTATTCGGCCTGGATCCAAGTCCGAGTAGGATCACATCTGACTCGTGGAGTCCTATCCGGCCTCACAGGCTCCTTCCCTTAAGCGCGTGATGTCGTGGGTGGACACGATCACCTATGGGGCCATCGGCCCCTTGTGGTTTGGCAAGGGAGAAGATCACGTTGCATAAAGAGCAGAGGCCATGGAACAACACGACGGTGGTGACGCTGGTGGTTTATACCCAGGTTTCGGCCGCTGGGAAGCATAAAACCCTACTCCTGCTTTGGTGGATTGGATGGAGGAACACAATGAACACACATCGGTCAAGCCCGGTAAGCTGGCCTCGGGGAGAGCAGCTACGCGCGTACCAGTGTGGAAGGGTCCGAATCCTTTGCTAGTTAGCCTTGGACCTCCTTTTCTAGCTTAAGGGATGACCATAGTGGCAAAAAATTCTTTATCTAGTCATTAGATAGCTAATAGTGCTATCATACCTAACTCTGGCAGTTAGGACAAAGTGCATTAAATGCACTGCCAGGTGTCGTGTTGACGGTGAAGCCCGGCAAGCCTGCCGTGCCGCTTAACCATCCTCTGCTTATCTTTTCGACACGCCTCTAGAAGGGTGTCACATGAGAGTAATCTGTCTTCTAATGGGCTGCCACGTGCTTGATGGTAGCCACTTAATCACTTGGAGGCTCGATACCGCATCGATATGTGATTTTGTGTTGTGGTGCTGTGGAGCAGTGGCGCCTTGGCGGGATTCCTCGCCCTTGGCGGACCCGACAAGCTTGCCGGGGAAATCTTGGACTTGTCCTTGGGGTAGCCTCGACCCGGCCAGGTTCTCCTGCCCGGCAAGGGAAGCCTCCCCAAGGTGATGCTCTATTCTCTTGGTCTTCTTGATCCGCTCCTTGATCTCATGAAGAGCGGTTCCTCTGGCTTAGTTTTCCTTTGTAACTTGGTGTAGGACACGCGATGCCAGCATGCATCTGTATAAGTCCAGGCAACCAAATGTGAATGTTTGTTGCACCGACAGGAGCCCCCAGGAATGGCTCGTACGTGCTGCCTGGCATCGTTGGGGTAGGCCCCAACAAATACACATGCACACACTTTGTCCAAACTGCAATGGGACTCATGTCTTTCGTGATATCTTCCTTGCTTCTTCATTAACCTGTGATTGAATTAGTTTCCGGTTTTTCCGCGAGTCATGCGGAACGACGTGGGGTTACCCACGCAATGGCTCACGGGCTGCCCATGTTCACGGGGAGGTAACTGCCATTTTACTCATCCCACTACGCCTGCCGTTTCCGCCATGTATGCTGCATGCATTGCTTAGGGTTGGGGGCGGACGTGTAAGGCGCGGGAATGAGTGCCATGGCAGAAAGCTCGGCATCGTGGATAGCTGCAGCAGGGCGGCCATCGATCCTGGACATCATCACTGACGCAGAGGGATAGGATTGGTGGAGTGGGACGATTGCCTTCCGGGTGGTGAGGAGCCAGCCCCCGGTCAATCTCCCCTATAAAAAGGGACGTGGGCGAGGGGCTCATCCACACACATCTCCTCCTTCTTCTTCTTGAATCTTTCTTCCACTATGGTGAGGGGAAGAGGACGTGGTCGTGCTCCAGCGGTGGTGACGAGGGTCCCTTCTCGGCAGTGCCTCCCTCCCCTGCTGGGGATGCATGGGCAGAATCCAGCGCAAAATGTGGTTCCGCAAGACATGGGCGTGGCCTTCGTGGCGCCCAAGGCCGAGGAGTACGTGGTGGTGCCCTGGTCGCTCCTCCCCCAGCTGCCTTGGCCCCAATGGAAGGCCATGTCAGGGACCAGCCATTGGAGTTCATTGTCAAACTGCGCGGGCCACCGCGCAGCCGTCTTCAGCTTCCCACCCCGTTCGCAAGGGTGATGGAGGTAGAACAGCAGCCAGGATTGAGGCTGCACATGAGGGGCTGCTGTAATGGCAGCATGTGGGCGGACATAGAGTTCCCCGTGCCTCATGTCATGCTTCTACAGCGTGGCTGGAAAATTTTCGCTCATGCCCACAGCTTGGCGGCGGGGCACATTCTCCATTTCAAGTTAATGGAGGCCAATCTGCTCTCCATCAAGGTCTTCGGGCGTTCGGGTACTCGCTTAGGGTGCTGCATGGAGAGTTCGACCGACGATGAAAGGTCCTCCTTGAGCGACAGCGACGATGAGGACAGCGACGGCGATGACGATGGCACCGAGCAGGAGGATGGCGGCTCGGACTCCAGCTAAGCGCCGGACGCACCGTCACCATCAGCAAGGCGCCGGCGGCACCATCATTTGCACCTGGGTCTTCCCCTCTCCCCGGCAGAGCGATTTGCTAGGGTGTTGTGTGTGGATGTCTCCGCCTCCTCCAGCTAGACCCCGGCAGGCTTCCTTGTGGGCTTCGGCTTCATCTTCCCTGCCGGTGACCCTCCTGTCGCGTTTCGCTGGTCTTGGCGGTGGTGACCAGGGCATCACCTAGCCGCTCTCTCCGTCCGTCGTCTTCGGCACCGCCCCTCCCGATCTTGTACGACTGCATCCTGCAGGCCCTGACAGGGTCAGGCTGGGCTTCTACCTAGGCACTCCTTTTGCCCTCTTCACCTCGTACTGTAGCTCCTAGGAGGAGAGGGACAAGAAAGGCATTACGGGTCACTTATCTTTTTTCAATCTAAAATATGTAGGCACTTGCCAAACTTTTATCTTAAATTATGTAACCTCTTCAGCCACATTTGTACCCTGTAAGGTTTTGTACTTGTTTATCCGCGTACTAATGAAAAAAGATATGCTTGCCAGGCACTTGTGCATGTATCATACCCATGCAGAGGAATGACTCCTGCATACTTTCAAGTAAACATGGTATTCCGGCAAGACATCTTGCCGGTCCCTTCCATCGCTGTCACGAGGCTCGGCCCGGCGAGTTCAGGAGCGTGGAAGAGAACTGGCCCCTTGTCACCCCTTTTTCCAAATACCACTGCAACCAGTCTAACTGAAGTAATCCAAGAATCAAAAGATTAGAGCATAAATGTTTGGGGGTGACAAGGTTTTTCTACGCACAAGTTTCCCTCACAGAGGTACACTATGGATGCCTCAAAGAAAACTTATCTGCTTTGAGTTGCCGGGGGGGCCGATATGCAAGCTTGTTCTCTCTTCTCCTCTTTGGGATTTTATCTGCGGCAGGGGCCCTGTGGTTAGCGCAGGGGAGAAACAACAGCATATGACCCTCTCTAAATGACCATGGCAGAATCATGCTAAAATAAACATGCATGCAAGTTTTAGGCGCCAACGCTTCATTTTATTATCTTTCCACAGGGTCTGCGCCTGGCTTTGTACAAAGGGTTACATGCACATCGGCAAGGCTTGTACAAAAGGTGGTTGCCGGGGCTGAGACCGACAGCCGCGCCTTATGGGTACAACTTGCGAAGATGCTCAATATTCCATGACTTTTGCACCTTAATGCCATCTTCGGTCTCCAGACGGACTGCGCCAGGTCTCGTGAGTCATACTACCTGGTAAGGGCCTTCCCACTTCAGCGTCAACTTTTTGGAACCCTTGGTGGATTGAACACGCCTAAGGACAAGGTCGCCTTCCTCAAGGCTCCGCCCATGAATCATGCGGCTATGATAGCGGTGGAAGGCTTGCTGGTGGCATGCAGCACACACAGCGGCGCGGAGACGATCTTCCTCGAGGAGCATGGCGTCGTCATGCCGAAGCTGCTTTTGCTCTAGTTCATCATAGGCAGGTAATCGAGGTGACCCGTATATGATTCCGTGGGGAGCACTGCTTCTACCCCATAGACTAGGGAGAAGGGAGTCTGGCCGGTGGCTCGATTCGGTGTCGTACGGAGGGACCAAAGAACCACTGGCAGCTCATCGATCCAACGTCTGCCGCACTTCTGCAACTTATCAAAAGTTCTTGTCTTGAGCCCACGCAACACTTCAGCATTCATTCTTTTAGCTTGTCCATTGCTCCGGGGATGAACAACAGAGGAAAAAGAGACCTTGCTCCCAAGGTTTTGTATGTACTACATGAAGGCGCTGCTCGTGAATTTGGTGCCATTATCAATGATCACTCTGGTGGGTACTCCAAAACGGCACACCAACCCCATCAAGAACTTCATAGCTGACTGCGTGGTCACCTTCCTCACTGGCTCCACTTCTGGCCACTTTATAAACTTGTCGATTGCAACGTACAAGAATTCAAAGCCCCCGGTAGCACGGTGGAAGGGGCCGAAGGTATCGAGCCCCCAGACCGAAAATGGCCAGGATAAAGGAATCGTCTGGAGAGCTTGATCTGGTTGATGGATGTTCTTGGAGTGGAACTGGTAGGCTTCACATTTGGTGACTAGATCAGTTGCATCATGGAGGGCTGTGGGCCAGTAGAAACCCTGTCAGAAGGCTTTTCCAACCAGGGCTCTTGATCCAATATGAGAGCCACACATACCCCCATGTATCTCTGCCAGCAGCTTCTGCCCATCTTCCTGGCAAATGCACTTTAATTTCACACCATTTGGCCTTTTCCTGTATAGTGTATCATTGATAAACTGGTACATATTGGACCTTCGGGCTACTCTTTCAGCTTCTTATTGCTCTTCGGGAAGTTCTCCTGTTTGAAGGAAATGGACTATGTGTTGCGCCCAAGTTGGAGCCTGAGGCTCAACAATAAGGACTAATGGCACCTCCTCGTTCGTGGGAGTGCTCAACTCGACCGGAAGGACTTGTGGTTCCGTGGGAGGGTGCTGCTCACCAACCGAAGCAGAATTGTCCCCGTCAGCCTCTCTACCAGCGGCTTTGGGGAGCCCTGCCGGGAGATACTTGCCGGAGTCCAACTTCCTCCTTTTTCTGGCCATCATTGAAGGCGACACTGATGGTTGAGTTAGGTGGAGGACAAAAGTTCCTGGTTCCACAGGGAGCTTTTGCGAAGCGCACTTTGATAAATGATCAGCAATGCTGTTCTCCGCATGTGGCACGTGCTCTGTTTGTAATCCATCAAAGTGCTCCTCCAACTTTCTCACTTCCTCTACATATGCCTCCATAAATGGACTTTGGTAATCCTTATTAACTTGTTTCACCACAAGTTGCAAGTCTCCACGGATGATCAGTTTCTTGATCCACAACTCTACCGTGATTCTTAGCCCAGCAAGGAGCCCCTCATACTCAGCAGTGTTGTTGGTGGCCTTCTCCCGGGGAAAGTGCATTTGAACTACATACTTGAGATGCTCTTCGGTGGGCGCTACAAGAAGCACGCCAGCTCCAGCGCCCTACAACGAGAAACACCATCAAAGTACATGGTCCACTCATGAGGCGCCTCCTTGTCGGGGATAACTGTCTCTATTATTTCTTCATCTGGAGTAGGAGTCCATTCCGCAATGAACTCAGCTAACGCTCTGTTCTGAATGGTTGAGGTACTTTTGTAATTCAGGCCAAAGCTTGACAGCTCTAGTGCCCATTCAACTATCCTGCTGGTAGCTTCGGGGCTCCTCAGTATGCGCTGCAGTGGGAAATGAGTGACAACTGTGATCTCATGGGCTTGGAAGTAGTGGCGCAGTTTCCTCGAGGCCATGATGAGGCCGAAGATCAATTTTTGCACCCCAGAGTACCTTGACCTAGCCCCTTGTAACAGGGAGCTGACAAAGTACACTGGTCGTTGCACCACTTTCTTCTTTGCCGCGGTTTTGGGATTACCTTTGCTAACTTGCTCTGCTTTCCTTAGATCCGTGCCCAATTCTGCCGTGACTGGTTCAGCTTCGTCTCCGGAAGGGACAGTTGCGGTAGCTGCTTCTTCATCCACATCCCGCAGCGCCACCAGCGCTGTACTAACCACTTGGTTCATCGCTGCTAAGTATAGCAGCAACGTCTCTTGCGGTTTAGGAACGACTAAGGTGGGAGCAGAGGAAAGGTAGTCTTTTAGGTCCTGCAGCGCTGCTTCTGCCTCCAGGGTCCACTTCATTGGACCTGCCTTCTTCAAAATTTTGAAGAAAGGAAAGGCACGTTTGGCAGACTTGGAAAGGAACCTGCTCAGCGCGGCAACGCATCCAATTAAGCGCCTCACATCCTTGACAGTCTTGGGTGCTTGCATCTGCTTGATCGCTTTGATCTTGTCGAGGTTGGCCTCTATCCCTCAGTGATACAAAAAGAAACCAAGTAGCTTGCCGGAGGGAATGCCAAACACACACTTCTCAGGGTTGAACTTCAAATTAATCTTGCACAAGTTTGCAAAGGTCTCTTACAAATCTTGGATTAGTGTTGATTTGTCCTTGGTTTTGACCACTATATCATCCATATAAGCTTCTATGTTTCTGTGCAGCTGTGGTTTGAAACCAATCTGTACTACTCTTCCAAAAGTGGATCCCGCGCTCTTTAACCCGGAAGGCATGTGTACAAAACATGCCACACGGAGTTATGAACACGGTCATCTCTTCATCTTCCCTGGACATGAATATCCGATGGTACCCGGAGTATGCATCCAAAAAGGAAAGAAGATCACACCCAGAATTGGAGTCTACGATCTGATCGATGCGCGGCAGGGGGAAAGGGTCCTTCGGGCATGCTTTGTTCAAGTCTGTGAAGTCAATGTAGAGCCTCCATTTCCATTTGCCTTGCGCACTACCACTGGGTTCACTAACCATGTTGGATGCAACACTCCTCTGAGCAATCCAGCTGCTTCAAGTTTCTTGATTTCCTTGGCAATGAACTGCTACCACTCTAAAGCTTGCTTCCTAACCTTCTGCTTGATGGGCTGAGCGTGTGGGCAGGCAGCAAGGTGGAGCTCGATTACCTCCCTGGGAACACCGGGAATGTCAGATGGTTGCCAAGCAAACACATCGACATTCACCCACAGGAAGGCAACGAGCGCGCTTTCCTATTTGTCATCAAGGATGGCGCCGATGGTGAATGTACCGTTAGTGCCATCCTGCCTGCCGGGACCTTTTTCACATCAGGTGGAGCAGCCTTGGGCCTTTTGCTAGTCGAACTCTCCGGCAGGTCCTCAACAGGTGCGGCGCACTCCGAAGAGGCGCGCTTCCCGGAGTCTTTGACGGCATCTTCGCTAGCTTTCTTTCCCTTCTTTGCCTCCTTGGCGGGAGCCGTGGCTTCTGCAGCTTCAGCTGCTACCGCATCTCGATACATCTAATCCACACATATAATTGCATCTCTCTTATCTAATGGAATGGAAATGACGCCCAACGGCCCTGGCATCTTCAAGGTGTTGTAAGCATAGTGGGACGCTGCCATAAATTTTGCCAGAGCTGGACGACCACGAAACCCATTGTAAGGTAAAGGAAGCTCAACCATGTCAAACACGACCCTCTCGGTCCGGTAGTTCAGTTCCCCGCCAAATGTCACCGGCAGCGTAATCTTTCCCTTAGGACAGCTCCTACTAGGGTTGATTCCTTGGAACGTGCCAGTAACCTTGAGCTCTTCATCAGGGATCTGTAGCTTGCTGGCAACTTTGGGGGAGATCAGATTCAACCCAGCCCTGCCGTCAACAAGCATCTTTGTGACTTTGAGGTTGCGGATTGTTGGAGAGACCAACAACGGCAAACACCCTACCGCGGTAGTGCGATCGGGGTTATCCTCTTCATCAAAGATGATAGGCGTGCGGGACCACTTGAGGGTTTCCGGGAATCTGCAGCTCGCTCCACGGCATTAACCTCTCATGCCCACTGCTTGAGCTGGCGGTGAGAGGAGTGCAAAGATGCACCTCTATCAATACACATGGCTTTAGTTGCTTTATGGAATTCTTGCTCGCTGGTTTCTTCTTCATCCGCTTCATCACTTTCATCATCTCCTTCTTTCTTCTCATAGCCTCTCGCAGGTTTCTCCTTTTGCTGTGGGACCTTGCCACGGCGGCCCCCTCTACTGCCATGGCCTTTTCCTCCAGCACCCTCTTGGTCCTTCTCCATGTCCCTTTTCTCATATTCTGCCTTCTGCTTCTTGACAAGCTGCTCGACTTGGTGGCATTCTTGGAGATCATGACCCTTAGTGCGGTGGATCTTGCAGTATGGCCCATCGGACTTCCCAGCTTTCTCTGCCACCGCACCCTTCTGGCAATCAGCACACGTGGTAGCTTCCTTGCCGGGGGCTTCGGTTTTGGCCTTCTTACCGGTGTCGAGATTGCCAGTGCTCTCAACGACCAATACAGACTTATCCTTGCGCTTCTTGATGCATCTCTGGCTCCTCCTCTTCGGGTTAGCAGTCTCGTCGTCGTCCTCCGAATCGACCTCGATGCCATCCTCCACCCCGGGAAGTCGCCTTCCTTCTTCAGCCCGAGCACATTTATCCGCCAACATGTACAACTCATTGACGGTCTTGGGCAGCCGAACGTTCATTTTGGACCGTATCCTTCTGTTGCGCATGTTCGAATGGAACACGGCAATCACAGCTGCTGGATGTATCTCTAGAATGTTTCGGTGCACACGACTGAACCTTTGCATACACTTCTGCAAGCTCTCCCCTTCCTTCTGTGGAAGGACTTGCAGGTCGCTGGGCCGCCCTGGCTCTTGGTGGACACCCGTGAAGGCGCCAACAAATTCATTGCACAAGTCAGCCCATGACGAAATGGAATTCTCTGGCAGGTGCATCAGCCACGACCTCACGTTTGGCTTGAGTGCCAAAGGGAAGTAGTTGGCGAACACCTTCTCATCCCTGCCCCCGATGGCTTGAACGGCAATTGTGTAAATGCTCAAGAACTCCGCCAGGTTTAACTTTCCATCGTATTTTTCCGGCAACTCGGGCTTGAAGACGCGGGTAGACGGCCAGCGGACTTGCCGCAACTCAGGAGTGAAGGTGGGGCACCCAACCTCATGTGGCAAGTACGTCATCACTGGGCGCGGGTTCATGAATGTCTGGACTGTTTTTCTTGTCAGATTGATGGCAAGTCTCCCAACATCGCTCTATGGTGACAAACGCATCTTCCCTCCACCGATCCTCCAGGACCTGCCGCTGATCCCGGTGGGCTCGCGGATCAGAAGAGGCCATCGATGCTTTGTCGGACTCGCGGACACGCTCTTCTTGCTGCTATCCCCTCTGGTTCTGTTGTCGCGAAGGAGACTGCACCATCAGCGCGGTCTCCTCGACATGGCCATCAGCCCGGGCTGCTGTTGCTGTTCACGGGTGCCGCGAGGGCTATGCCTGCTGCGATTTTACAGCTTCAGCGAAGCCGATCAAACTTTGGATGGTGGCCCTCCACTCATCCATTTGATCGGCCGCCGGTGGGAATCTCAGTAGGAGCTGGGCCCACGCCATGGCTTCCGTAGCTGTGCTTGGCGTAGCTGACGAGGCAGACCATGATGTTGGTTGACTCCTGGTGGTACCAGCAGGGGCGTCGCCGCGCTCATGCCGTCGTGAACCGGTCGCCAAGTCGGTCTGGTGTTGAGTGGGCCGCGCTTGATGATCGACAACTCCGTTCACTACTCCACCTTGTTTGCCTTGCTCCGGGCAAGGTGCGTGCCCAGTGGCCGCGCCTGTGGCAGGCATGGCTAGAGGGTCACGACTCGCACCAGAGCGGGCGTCGTTGCTGCAGCTGTGCTCGCTAGTGCGGCGGGGTGGTGGATACTGAACGTTCCCTCCACCCGCAGCTTGTAGGTCATGCCCGTTGGGATGTTGTTGATGCTGCCCTCCCCCAGCGCCTCCAGCTCCAGCTTCGTCCACGGGGGACACAACAATGATGCCGCCTGTGTCGGTCGTGCCTCCCGTGGTACCCGGTCCATCCAATGCCGCTGTGGTGCCTACGGCATCTGCGGCTCCGTGCGAGGGGGCCTTCGATGTGGAAGGGTGCACGTGGTGGCGCCGGGTTTCTTCTTGGGCACAATGCATGAAGACGATGATGATGATGGACGTGATGTTCACAACCTTAGGTTCGCGCTAACGCCTCGCCCTACCTGGCGCACCAAAGATGTCGTGGGTGGACATGATCACCTATGGGGCCATCAGCCCCTTGTGGTTCGGCAAGGGGGAAGATCATGTTGCACAAAGAGCAGAGGCCTTGAAACAACATGACGGTGATGACGCTGGTGGTTTTTACCCAGGTTTGGGCCGCTGGTAAGCGTAAAACCCTACTCCTGCTTTGGTGGATTGGATGGAGGAACACGATGAACACGCAGCGCTCAAGCCTGGTAAGGTGGCCTTGGGGAGAGCAGCTATGCGCATACCAGTGTGCAACGGTCCGAATCCTTTGGTAGTTAGCCTTGGACCTCCTTTTATAGCTTAAGGGGTTTCCAGAGTGGCAAAATAGTCTTTATCAGTGATTAGATAGCTAACAGTGCTATCATACCTAACTCTGGCAGTTAGGACAAAGTGCATTAAATGCACTGCCAGGTGTCATGTTGATGGTGAAGCCCGGCAAGCCTGCCGTGCCGCTTAACCATCCTTTGCTTATCTGTTCGACACGCCTCTGGACGGGTGTCACATGAGAGTAATCTGTCTTCTAATGGGCTGCCACGTGCTTGATGGTAGCCACTTAATCACTTGGAGGCTCAACACCGCATCGATAGGTGATTTGCGTTGTGGTGTTCTGGAGCAGTGGAGCGGTGGCGCCTTGGTGGGATTCCTCGCCCTTGGCGGACCCGGCAAGCTTGCCGGGGAAATCTTGGACTTGTCCCTATGGTTGCCTCGACCTAGCCAGGTTCTCCTCACCGGCAAGGGAAGCCTCCCCAAGGTGATGCTCTATTGTCTTGGTCTTCTTGATCCGCTCCTTGATCTCACGAAGAGCTGATCCTCCGGCTTGGTTTTGCTTTGTAACTTGGTGTAGGACACGCGATGCCAGCACACATGTGTATAAGTCCAGGTAACCAAACATGAATGTTTGTTGCACCGACACGCGACCCCTTAGGTTCAAGTCAGCTTGGTCGCAGGTCGGATCACCTTCGATCTGCTCAGTTGCTAGCGGCCTGTAGCAAGGTGTGCCAACCACAAAGTAGACAATGAAGCCGGTTGGCGAACCTGTACAACATGTCTCACTTCTGTTCGCTTTGCCACACGATATATGTTGTTGTGGTCAAGGCGAGTCTGTCATCCTTGTGCTAGCCCGATCTGTTTCTCGTTCCAGTGATGCTGACCACTAACCGGATTATCTCATAATCCCTGTCGCATGGCCATGCTTATCTTGGTCGGATTACATGAGGGGCCCAGAGTATACCTCTCCTGATTGGATGGGCAAATCCCATCTTGCTCGACCATGTCTCACAACATGGGTCTGGACAAGCCCAAAACCTACCTTTGTAACTACCCAGGCACGGAGTAGCGTTTGGTCGGCCCAAAGCAGGTCTGTCACCATCTCGAGTACATGCACCAGCTTAGGTCTTTGGACATAGAACGTATGTTGTACTAGAGACCCACAGATGACATATCGCTATGTCTCATAGTTGGGTGTGTCTGACTCGGACCTGATCTTAACTTGGATCCGACTATGTCGAATCCGACAAGACCCTTCTTAGTCCATATTATCCTGTTAGCATCCAATGCTCCATGGCTAGTGAGACCAAGCCATCGACCGTGTCATATGCTAGTCTAGTCGGCTGTGCGTCCACACAACCCTTTCGACTAGGGACCTTTTAGGGCAGTCATCATACAATGTATAGTCCCACAAACAAGTCACGTACTTGTTGATCCACATCATTGATAACGTACAAGCACTATCTTTATTCATAAACACATAGGAAATATCATCATACATGATTGCCTCTAGGGCATATCTCCAACAACGATGCCAAGTTTCATGAATTCCAGGCGGGTTCTGGATTTACGGGGATTTAAAAACCAAGATTCTCCATGTTTGCGGCTGGCCATGATGCGAGATGTTTGTAATTCATTCCCATTTCTTGCATGGGAACTCAACATGCACCTAAGGACACATATATGATTTTTTAACCCATTTTGCTGCACTGGAGCATGTGCCTGTAGTTCAAATGTGAATCATGCACATTAAATGCCTAGAAAAGACAATTAATGTATAGAAGAAGGCCAAACGAATCCTAAATAATTCCATATTTCAGCATGACACTCGTATTGGTCCATTTCTCCTCTAGCAAAAAATCCAAGGCAAGAAGAGGCAGCGACTGTTGTTTCGCCCATAAGGGTGACACCTTCCCTATCGAAACCACGGGGCTTCTTGTGAGAAACTCCGGTTTGTAAGAGGCTTGTACCAAAACTTGCCCCAAATTGGACAATTTTTTTACCACAACCTATATGTGCCATGTCATGACACGATGCCAAGTTTCATGAATTCCAGGCGAATGTTGGATTTATGGGAATTTAAAAACCAAGATTCTGAAAGTTTAAGGTGGAGCCATGATGCCGATATGTTTGTAATTCATTCTCATTTATTGCATGGGACCTATATATGCACCCAAGTACACATCTATGATTTTCAATCCATTTTTCTAAACTGGAGCATGTGATTGTATTTCAAATTTGACTTATCCACATTAAATGCCTAGAAAACTCAATTAATGTATAAAAAAGGCCTTACAAACCCTCAATAATTCCATATTCCAGCATGACACTCCTATTGGTCTATGTTGCCTCCAGGAAAAATTCCAAGGCGAGAAGAGGCAGTGAATGTCTTTTCGCCCACAAGGGTGACACGTTCCCTATCGGAACCACGAGGCTTCTTGTGAGAAGCTACGGTTTGTTAGAGTCTTGTACCGATACATGCCCCAAATTGGACAATTTTTTTACCACGGCCTATTTGTGCCATGCGATGCCACCATACCTAGTTTCATGAATTTCAGGCGAGTTTTGGATTTGCAGGAATTTAAAAACCAAGATTCTCAATGTTTGAGGCCGAGCCATGAGGCTGACATATTTATAATTCATTCTCATTTCTTGCATGGCACCTAAACATGCACCCAAGGACACATATATGATTTTTCAACACATTTTGGTGCACCAGAGCATGTGCTTGAACTTCAAATTTGAATTATGCACATTAAATGCCTAAAAAACTGAACTAATGTATAAAAAGGGCCAAGCCATCCCTGAATAATACCATCTTTTACCACAACACTCGTATTTTTCTATGTTGCCTCTCGAAAAAATTCAATGCGAGAAGCAACGTCGAATGTCGTGTCGCCCACAAAGGTGATAATGTTCCCTATCAAAAATACGAGACTTCTTATGAGAAGCTCTGGTTTGTAAGAGCCTTATCCCAAATTGAAAAAAAAACTTACCACGGCATATATATGCCATGTCATGACACAATGCCAAGTTTCATGAATTTCGGGCGAGTTCCTGGATTTACAGGGATTTAAAAACCAAGATTCTCGATGTTTGTGGCCGAGCCATGATGCCGAGATGTTTGCAATTCATTCCCATTTCTTTCATGGGACCTAAACATGCACCCAAGGACACATATATGATTTTTTTATCCCAGGTTGGTGCACTAGAGCATGTGCTTGTAGTTCAAATTCGAATCATGGACATTAAATGCCTAGAAAACTCAATTCATGTACAAAAAAGGACAAACAAACCCTGAATAATTCCATATTTTAGCACGACACTCCTATTGGTCTATGTTTCCTCTAGAAAAAAATCCAAGGCAAGAAGAGGTAGCGAATGTCGTTTGTCCCACAAGAGTGACAATTTCCCTATGGGAACCATGAGGCTTCTTGTGAGAAGCTCCGGTTTATAAGAGGCTTGTACCAAAAATTACGCCAAATAGGACAAATTGTTTACCATGGCCTCTATTTGCAATGTCATGACACCATGCTAAATTTCATGTATTTTAGGCAACTTTTGGATTTACGGGAATTTAAAAACCAAGATTCTCAATGTTTGAGTCCGAGCCACGACGCCGAGATGTTTGTAATTCATTCTCATTTCTTGCATGGGACCTAAACTTGCATCCAAGGACAAATATCTGATTTTTCAACACATTTTGGTGCACTGGAACATGTGCTTGTAGTTCAAATTTGAATTATGGACATTAAATGCCTAGAAAACTCAATTGATGTATAAAAAGGCCAAATGAACCCAGAATAATTCCATATTTCAGCACGACACTCCAATTGGTCTATGTTGCCTCTCGAAAAAATCCAAGGTGAGAGGAGGTAGTGAATGTCGTTTCGCCCACAAGGGTGACACGTCCCCTATCGGGACAACGGGGCTTCTTGTGGGAAGCTCCGGTTTGTAAGACGCTTGTACCAAAACTTGCCCCAAATTATTGGACAGATTTTTTACCACGGCTTATATGTCCATCCCATGAAACCATGCCTAGTTTCATGAATTTCAGGCAATTATTGGACTTTCGGGAATTTAAAAACCAAAATTCTCAATGTTTGAGGCCGAGCCAAGACTCCGAGATGTTTGTAATTCATTCTCATTTCTTGCATGGGAACTGACATGTGGCATAACACATATATGATTTTTCAACCTATTTTGTTTCACTGGAGAATGTGCTTGTAGTTCAAATTTGAATTACGCACATTAAATGCCTAGAAAACTCAATTAATTTATAAAAAGGTCCAAACAATCCCTAAATTATTCCATATTTTAGCATGACACTAGTATTGGTTTATGTTGCCTCTAGGAAAAAATGAAGGCGAGAAGAGGCATCGAATGTTGTTTCACCCACAAAGGTGACACGTTCCCTATCAGAACGACGAGGCTTCTTGTGAGAAGCTCTAGTTTGTAATAGGCTTGTCCCAATTTGGACAAAAAATTATGACGGTGTATATGTGCCATGTCATCACACGATGCCAAGTTTCATGAATTTCAATCTAGTTTTTGATCTATGGGAATTTAAAAACCAAGATTCTCGATGTTTGTGGGTGAGCCACGACGCCGAGGCGTTTGTAATTCATTCTCATTTCTTGCATGGGATCTAAACATTCACCCAAGGACACATATCTTATTTTTTTAACCCATTTTGGTGCACTAGAGCATGTGCTTGTAGTTCAAATGTGAATCATGCACATTAAATGCCTAGAAAACTCAATTAATGTATAGAAGAAGGCCAAAAAAATCTTGAATAATTCCATATTTCAGCATGACACTCGTATTGGTCCATTTTTCCTCTAGAAAAAATCCAAGGCGAGAAGAGGCAGCGAATGTCATTTCGCCCACAAGGGTGACACCTTCCCTATCGGAACCACATGGCTTCTTGTGAGAAGCTCCGGTTTGTAAGAGCCTTGTACCAAAACTTGCCCCAAATTGGACAATTTTTTTACCACAACCTATATGTGCCATGTCGAGACACCATGCCAAGTTTCATGAATTCCAGGTGAGTTTTGGATTTATATGAATTTAAAAACCAAGCTTCTCAATGTTTATGGTCGACCCACAACGCCGAGATGTTTGTAATTCATTCTCATTTATTTCATGGGACCTATATATGCAACGAAGGACACATATATGATTTTTCAACCCATTTTGCTACACTGGAGCATGTGAATGTAGTTCAAATTTGAATTATCCACATTAAATGCCTAAAAAATTCAATTAATGTATAAAAAAAGGCCATACGAACCCTCAACAATTCCATATTCCAGCACGACACTCCTATTGGTCTATGTTGTCTCTAGGAAAAATTACAATGCGAAAAGAGGCAGTGAATGTGGTTTCGCGCACAAGGGTGACACGTTCCCTATCAGAACCACAAGGCTTCTTGTGAGAAGCTCCGATTTGTGAGAGTCTTCTACCAAAACATGCCCCAAATTGCACAATTTATTCACCACGACCTATTTGTGCCATGCCATGCCACCATGCCTAGTTTTATGAATTTCAGGCGAGTTTTGGATTTGCGGGAATTTAAAAAACAAGATTCTCAATGTTTAAGGCCGAGCCATGATGCTGACATGTTTATAATTCATTCTCATTTCTTGCATGGTTCCTAAACATGCACCCAAGGACACATATATGATTTTTCAACCCATTTTGGTGCACTAGAGCATGTGCTTGTACTTTAAATTTGAATTATACACATTAAATGCCTAAAAAACTTTACTAATGTATAAAAAGGGCCAAACAATCCCTCAATAATACCATCTTCTACCACGACACTCGTATTGTTCTATGTTGCCTCTCAAAAAAATTCAATGCGAGAAGCGGCGTCGAATGTTGTTTCGCCTGCAAAGGTGATATGTTCCCTATCAAAAGCACGAGACTTCTTGTGAGAAGCACCGGTTTGTAAGAGCCTTATCCCAAATTGGAAAAAAAAACTTACCACAGCGTATATATGCCATGTCATGAGACAATGCCAAGTTTCATGAATTTCAGGCGAGTTTTGGATTTACAGGGATTTAAAAACCAAGATTCTCGATGTTTGTGGCCGAGCCATGACGCCGAGATGTTTGTAATTTATTCCCATTTTCTTGCAGGGGACCTAAACATGCACCAAAGGACACATATATGATTTTTTAAACCAGGTTGGTGCACTAGAGCATGTGCGTGTAGTTCAAATTCGAATCATGGACATTAAATGCCTAGAAAAATAAATTCATGTACAAAAAAGGCCAAACAAACCCCGAATAATTCCATATTTTAGCACGACACTCCTATTGGTCTATGTTGCCTCTAGAAATAAATCCAAGGCAAGAAGAGGTAGCGAATGTTGTTTCTCCCACAAGGGTGACAATTTCCCTATCGGAACCATGAGGCTTCTTGTGAGAAGCTCCGGTTTATAAGAGGCTTGTACCAAAGCTTGCCCCAAATAGGACAAATTTTTTACCATGGTCTATATTTGCAATGTCATGACACCATGCTAAATTTCATTTATTTTAGGTGACTTTTGGATTTACGGGAATTTAAAAACCAAGATTCTCAATGTTTGAGTCCGAGCCACGACGCCGAGATGTTTGTAATTCAATCTCATTTCTTGCATGGGACCTAAACAAGTATCCAAGGACAAATATCCAATTTTTCAACACATTTCGGTGCACTGGAACATGTGCTTGTATTTCAAATTTGAATTATGCACATTAAATGCCTAGAAAACTCAATTGATGTATAAAAAAGGCCAAATGGACCCAGAATAATTCCATATTTGAACACGATACTCCAATTGGTCTATGTTGCCGCTCGAAAAAATCCAAGGCGAGAGGAGGTGGTGAATGTCATTTTGCCCACAAGCACTAGAAAAAAAGACACATCTGTGACATTTTGGCCCGAACGAAATTTTTTTCTGTCATGCTTATGACACTTCTATGACGATAATTGTGACAAAAACACGTATCATCATAGATGTGGTGGGATCCTACTTCTATGACAAAAAATCATGACAGAAAATGGGCTTTTCGTCCTTGGCGGGCCGGAGACGCACCTGCATGACATTCTTTGGGCCGTCCATGACGGAAAAAATAGTGGTAGAAGCGAGGGCAAGGAAAATATCGGAGAGTTCCCGGTTACGGTGGGTGGTCGGGGCCGAGCGATGCATGGAGGTATGCGCGTTTCTCGCGTGTACGTGCGTGTGTGCGAGGTGTTGGCTAACTGAACCTGAGCGATCGCACAAGCCACGTTACTGAACCCGAGCAATCGATCCCTTTGCTGTTAACTGAATCTGAGCGATTCCTTCACTGCTGCTGCTCACTGAACCCGAGCGATCGATCACTACTGCTGCTTACTGAAGCCGATCAAGCCCCCGTGCGAGACCTAGCAAGCCGGTGTTGGGTTGCCTCTCGATGAACAGTGACCGTTGCTATCGTGCGCGCGGTACGTAGAACGAGTCGAGACGTGGTGAGTCGAGCCGGTTGGTTGGCTATGGACGAACAGTTACCTGTGGGGGTAGGATGAATAGGACCCCGTGGTAGTAGGCCATTGCCGCTGGATGAACAGGACCACGAGGAGGCCGCCGCACCCCAGCCAGTTGGGAGTGGATGAACAGGACCCCGGGGAGGCTCTATGAACAGTTGCCTATGGAGGCTAGATGAACAGTAGCCCCGTGGATGAACAGTAGCTGGTGGAGGCTGGAGGAAGTCAATGGTGGTTGAATAGTAGCCTGTGGAGGCTAGAGTGAGGCAGTAGACGGTGGATGAACAGTAGCCCGTTGAGTCCCGTTTTGCAGTACGCCACACCCCTCCCGATGAACAGGACCCCGTTTCGACTGTAGGCGTTCCAACACAAGTCCATTTCCTCCGTTTTGCGGTACGGCCGACCCCTCCCGATCAATAGGACCCCGTTTCGACCGTAGGCCCTCGAACAAAAGTCCGTTTCCTCCGTTTTGTGGTACGCCAGACCCTTCCCGATGAACAATGCCCCATTTCGACCGTACGCGGTCGAACAGAAGGACGTTTCCTCCATTCTGTGGTACGCTAGACCTCGTTTCGGCTGTTCCGTCCAAGCCGGTTGTCTCCCGATGAACACGATGTATTCTCACCCAGTCAGTTGCCTCTCGATGAACATGATGCTATTTCCTCCATTGCGACCCAGCCGGTTGGCTGCCGATGAACAGGACGACGTCGCTGTACGCGTTCGAGACCCCGCCCGTATGTACGTATGTAGCCGTATTTACTTTCTTGCAGCGTGGCTATACGTACATGTGCACGATATAGACGGGACTCCGTGACATGCTATGTCCGCGCCTCTACTACGACATGTGCCGCTCCTTACTCGGCCTCAGTTAATCGCTGCAGAGAGACCGATCAACCAGTATGTACGTACATGTGTGCGACCAGACAGACAACGCTACGTACGCTTCGACCGGGTGGGTCCCAGCTATCAGGGAGGATAAGGACGCACTTCCTTGCATGCGAAGATATAGCTGGTGGGTCCCAGCTGTCAGTGGGGAAAAGTTTTTTTTCGCAAAATACGGTGGCCCTTCCGGTGGGTCCCTGCTGATAGGTGGAGGAATCATTATTTTGCACGTAATAAGGAGGCACTTCCTTGCTGCGGCCGTGGACCCAGCTGTCAGCCTCTCCATGTACAGTCCACTTCTGATGGAAGTCGTTCCCTGAGCATGTTGACCACGCCGCGTCAAGAGCACCAAGGCGGGGACGACGGCGAGGCCTAGGAAGGGAATGACAAGGAGCAGGGGAAGACTCGGCAGTTCATTCCCATGCGGAGGGGAGTACGAGGGTTTACTGCTTCGCCTGCAGTGTGAGGCTGCCGTCACCGGAGAATAATAGGAGGTCTGGGTGAGTACAGGGATGACCAGGCCAGCGATGGTAGTAGGGTGGGGCGGTGAGGCCTGCGCGGTAGCACAGCCGGCCACGGGACACAGGAGCAGGCGGCACGGCCGGCGATGGTTTAGGCGGCTGGAGCAAGAAGACCAGAAGTTGAAGAGGCACGACGGGCGTTGGATGGATATCGTATGGTCGCTGCAGCTAGAATCGTTCATATTGACTAAGTTGACAAATCCTGCGTCCGCGTCAACTTAGTAGGCCCAAATGTCAGCCTCCAAATATGGTGGGTCCTAGCTTGCAGGGGGAGTATTCTTTTTTTGGTGAGTAATAGGGAGGCACTTCCTTGCGTGCGAAGATATAGCTGGTGGGTCCGAGCTGTCAGCGGGAGGGAAGTTTTTTTCGCAAAATACAGAGGCCCTTCCGGTGGGTCCCCGCTGTCAGGAGGTGGAATCATTATTTTGCGCGTAATAAGGAGGCACTTACTTGCGTTCGGCCATGGACCAAGCTGTCACCCTCTCCACGTACAGTCCTCTTCCGATGGATGTCATTCATTGACCACGTTCACCACGCCGCGCCGATAGCACCAGGGCATTGGACGACGACGAGACCTAGGAAGGGAACGACCCAGAGCCGAGGAAGACTCGGCAGTGCTTGACCACACGGTGGGGAGTATGAGGGTTTACTGGTTCGGTTGCCGTCGCCGGAAAATAACAGGAGGTGTGGGTGAGTAGAGGAATTGCCTGGCCAGCGATGGAGTAGGGTGGGGCGGTGCGTCCTGTGCGGCAGCATAGCTGGCCATGGGAGGTGGGAGCAGGCAGTCCCACCGGTGCTGGTTTGGGCGGCTGGAGTAAGAAGATCAGATATTGAAGAAGCAGCACGGCCGTTGGATTAACATCCAAGGGTCACTGCTACTAGAATCGTTTGTGGACTAAGTTGACAAAGCCTTTCGTACATGTCAACCTAGTAGACCCACAAGTCAACCTCCAAATCTGTCCCAAACAACATACAACCCAAAATTTCTAGCCAGATTCAAATTAATTTAAAAACTAAACATACCTTAATTTAAATCCAATGAAATTTTACCCGCACAAAAACAATGAAATTGAAAATATCAAAATCCAAAAGAAAAAAGTATTTTGGAACAAATTGCTTGTTTGATGTATTTTTTTCATTTTATAGCCCATTTCTTATTACTTATAGCCCATTTTCTGGGCAAGCCTGAATGCATCCCTCCTCGTCTTGAAAGATTTCCAACCCAGTAGGGCGTAGAAAAGCAAGTAGGCCTACGTTGGTTATTCTGCAAAAAACAAAATAGCTGGGCTAGCCATTTTTAGAAAGGACAAAAACTGGGCTGGTTATGTGGTAAACATATGAAATAAAAGCCTGGGCTAGACGGGCCACAGCTCCCGCACAACCCAGTTGATACCCTTCTCTGTCCCGAAAACAAAAAAAATACTGCGCGCGCTGCTGGGTCCCGGGTGTCAGCCGCTCCTTGTGCAGTTATCTCGCTTATTGACTACATTGACAGTGGCGTGCGACCCAGATGTCAGGAAACCATCAAGAGGAACCCTTTTTTATTGTAATAAAGGAGGCACTTGCTTGCCTACTGCCATGATCCTGGTGGGTCCCTACTATCATCCTCACCATGTACAGTCATCTCCTTATTCCTCTCGGTTGTTGACCATGTTGACAACACCGGAGGGCGGCGCCGTGGTGAGCGAACTAAGGTGGAGGACGATGGTGAGGCCTCGGACGGGAACAAACAGGAGCCGAGGAAGATGCACAGTGTTTTAGGGTGCGATGTGGCCGTGATGCGTGCGCGGCAGCACAGCCAGCCGTGGGAAGCGGGAGCAGGCGGTCCCGCCGGTGCTGGTTTGGCTTTGGCGGCTGGAGGAAGAAGAGACTGAAGAAACATGACAGATGTTGAATGTCAATCCAACGGCCAAGGTTGGCACAATCGTTTGTTGACTAAGCTGACACCATGTAGCATACTTTTTTATAGGAAGAAAAGAAAAACTGGGCTCGTTCGCCAGATAACATTCCTGAAACTGCGACCGTTTGATCTTGCGTGGCAACTAAAACTGTCAGGAAAATGCGTTCATTTGCCGTCCTCCTCCCAGGGAATGTTCGCCACATAAGTGACTAGCACCCTTGGTTTTCAACCGAGAGGTCTTGGGTTCGAGTCGCAGGAACCCTCAATTTTTTCCTCCTTCCTATCTCGCAAAAAAAAGAAAATCAAAGACTTGAGAAGGCGTACAGAACAAGCTAGTGTACCAGTAAAGAGACGTTGCTGAGTTTTAGAAAAAAGAGAGAGTGCTCCTGTTGCTGGTTCGAATCCAAACCTAGACTTTGACTATATATAGTGCTATGCTACTCTGCAAGTAATGGAACTGACATATCCAAGGTTCGCATCTCCTCTTCTCTACTTACTCTGCGTAGAATCAGAAGCTCTAGCCGCAGCAACCATGTCCGCTGGTGGCTCGTCCACCTGCTCTTCAGCAGGCAGCAACGAGATATGCGCCAAGTTGCCACCCGTACCATCGCCCGTGGGTCTCATCACACCCCCGCCGGCACACGCACCGCAGCCGGTTGCTCATCGCAACCCGCTGCCGTTGGTGTGGTGCCACTGCTACAAATCACGTAGAGTCATCCGTCGCGTCTCAACCACAATCCTCAACCCTGCGCGAGTCTTCTACAAATGCCCGAATCATGGGGTAATAATATGTTTAAGTGTTGTTCGCCTGCTTTCAGTTGCTGATTTTTTTTAATAGTTTGGTTGATGATCTTCCAATTTGATTCGTGCAGAAAAGGGAAGATTCATGTGATTTGTATTTCTGGGAAGTTGCTGATGTGGGGGAATGGAACTATGCTGATTATTTGTTTAGCCGAGGAATCCCAATACCAGTAGGTTGGGGTGTTGGACAAGTAACTGAAGGAACGGCAGAAGAGGAAGATGTAGAGCAGATGGTTAAAGATGTAGTTCCTCTGATCATGGCCAAGCAACAGCTGATGAATGGCCTTGACAACAATGAGGAGATGAAAGAGCTTGTGAAGATAATGGGCAAAATTGTTGTGCTCTGTAGGATGATTGTCTCTTTATTTGCAGTATATGTAGAGCTCGTGATGTATTCAGTGGCTATGACATGAGCACTTTGCTAAAACTAGTAATGAATGAAACCTGTTTAGTAGGTTTGGCGTAGTGTTGTGAACATCTAATGATTTCTATTAACGGAAATCGGGGGGTATCCCCTTTTCCTCATAAGGAAATAAATAGCAGAGGCCCTTTTGCTAATAAATAAATAAATTAGCAGAGGCCCTGTCAGGTCAGCTTCGTTCCCATTCGAAGACGAAGAGCAAATTGCAGTCTAACAGCAAACTATGTCATCAAATACAAGTTTCGCAGCCAAATATGAGTACAACTAAAAAACAATGTCATCATGTTTTAGTCGTCATACAATAACCAAACACAAATCAACATACATAATAAGTGATGTTCTCACAGCAAAATACTAAACAACAACTTCATCAGGTTTCAGTTGTCACAGCAAACACAATTTCACATATAGTAGATAAAAAGTCATCTTCTCATAGGCAAATACGACAAAAGCAATCTAATCATCATCCGCAGTAGCAGCGTCAGCATCTTCGCCATGTGTATCAGTCTGAATCATAATTCCCCCTAGTGTCATCTTCTTCTTCATCCTCAATGTCCTTGAACGTTGGCCTCTTATCCACAAACTCTCGTACATCCATAGCCCGACAGGGAATCTTTTCACCAGCCTTATTGACGTGATGGTCCTCAAAGATACTACGAACTTCTGTGGAATCTTCTACATCAGGAGCAGTGTAAGCATCATCTTGTTGTGCAACTTCATGAAACGAATTCTTCTGCTCAAACCTTTGCAATACTCTCCAGTCATCACTACATGCATATGTGTCTTCCATGAAAAATATCTGTGTTGCTTGATTTGCCAAAATAAAAGGCTCGTCGGTGTGGTACGCCGCCTTGACATTGATGGATTTGAAATAATCATCAGCTTTGGGTTTTGCGATCCTGGAAAACAGGTTGTACCAACGACAGTAGAACAGAACCACACATCGATGAACCACGAAACTGGAGATATACTGCAACGGAACAATGTCTGTTATGTTAGCATATATTTTAGTTGTGTCATCGCCGTACGTATCCGTGCTCATGATGGCACTGTTTTGTGTCTTCCTGCCTTCTTCACGTGCAAGGGTGTTGTAGCGCACATCTCCAACAACACAAGATTCATAATGTCTTACCTGAGTATCAGGACCCATTGCTAGTGCGTAAAGGGCATCATTAACTGCCGCCCATCCTCCCGTATCTTCTGAACCTATGGTTAGAAAATAGACAAGCTGATCATCTCATGTACTCAATATATTAAAAAAACTGACAGTGCAATTCAAAAGCTTACACGGCTCTTGGACCATTTCGCAAATCCTGCCATAACCGATTTGTCAATGTTTCTTGGATTTTGCGCCAGTAACTCCTTTTTGTAGATGCTGCACAACATAGTGATCACGTCAAACATCTATATATATAAGAATGTGCTGCAAGTTTAGTAGATTACAATGTATAAGCGACAGTACTTAGCACTTACTCGATATAAGGTAGAATCTCAGGACAGTTATTCAACTCAAACCAAACCATTTTGTCCAAATCTTTAGGTTTGTCATCTTGTCAACTCTTCCCTGTAACTCGAACAGAACAATCGAAAACATTGAGCTCGGGATTGTCTTCACCAACCTTTTTGCTAAGCTGATCAGCTATTTCAATGTATTTTGAGCAGAATGTCAACTCTTCTGTAGCAATGTAGGCCTCTGCAATGGAACCCTCAGGTCTAGCTCTGTTCCTAACATAGCCTTGAAAGTGCCTAGCCGCCTTTCAATAGGGTACATCCAGCCATACTGTACTGGACCTCTAAGTAGTGCCTCATCAGGTAGATGAACAGCCAAATGCACCATCACATCAAAGACGGCTGGAGGATATATCTTCTCAAGGTCGCATAGGATAGTTGGTATCTTGTCTCTAAGATGCTCCAAAGCATCTATCCTGATATTTCTACTGCAGATTTCCCTAAAGAATTGTCCCAACTCTGCAACTGCTCTGTATAAGTCAGTGCGGCCCAATCCTCTAAGGATAACAGGTAAAACCCTTTGAAGTAGGACGTGGCAGTCATGAGTTTTCAACCCTTGTACCTTGTTTCCATCTGCACTGACTCTCCATTCAGGGTTGGAAGCAAATCCATGTGGAAATCTCACACGTGACAGGATCTTGCAGAATTCTTTTGTTTTTACCTTGTCCAAGACGTACACAGCTGGTGCCATATCCCATCATGCACCATCAGCCTTCACCTGCAAATCGGTTCTGATACCCAGGTGTGTCAAATCAATCCTAGATTTTAAGGTATCTTTCGTCTTGCCTTCAATATTAAGAAGTGTGCCGATAATGTTGTCACATATATTTTTCTCGATGTGCATCACATAAAGATTATGTCGCAGATCCAAATCTTTCCAATACTCCAAGTCCCACAAAGTGGACCTCCGGGTAAACAATAATCTTTCTTCTGCCCTGCCACGCTTCCTTTTCCCGCTACCATTATCAGGATGGTTTCCTGGTGTAATATGCCGGACCTTCTCTAATTCCTCTTGCAACTCATCGCCAGTGAGCCATTTTGGCGCATTACGGTTTTCATGCTTTGCATTGAACACATGTCTTCGGTATTTTGTAGGACCCGACTTGTCCTTGGAAAGGAAATAGTGGTGTCCAATGTAACAGATCTTGCTAAGTATTGCGTACGACAGCGGGTTCTTGTCACAACGAACACATGCATTCTAACCATGTGTCGTTCACCCTGACATAGTGCCCAAAGCCGAATAATCATGGATGCACCAAATTATAACAGCACTCAGAAAGAAATCAGCTGGTGGGCTGCTATATAGGTCTCGAGTGAGAACACCCCTCCATATCTGTTGAAGTTCCTCCACAAGAGGCTCCATGAATAAATCAAAATCCTTTCCAGGACTTTTTGGACCTGGGATGAGCAAGGCCATCATGTAGTTTGATTCTTTGGTGCAGACATTTGGTGGCATGTTGTAAGGGATAACAAGCACTGGACACATGCTATATGTGGTGCTCTGGTAGCCAAATGGGTTAAATCCATCTGTAGCTAAGCCAAGTCTAATGTTTCTCGGGTCAGCAGCAAATTTTTGTGTTTCTGATTGATGCTTTTCCAGTCACTACCATGAGATGGATCGCTCATTACATTCTGATCTCTGTACTCCTGGTTCCTGGAATGCCACAGTACATCCTCTCTTGTTTCAGCATCATGAAACAACCTCTGCAATCTTGGTATAATTGGAAAATGTCTCAGAACTTTCTGAGGAATCCTCTTCATAGCATCGCCATCTTTCCTTCTTGATGATTTGCATTTTGGGCATTCACTTAAGTTGGCATAATCCTTCCGGAACAGAACACAATTATTCTTACAAACATGGATCATATCATATCCAATTCCAACTGCACAAAGGAAATTCTTCATTTTACTGTAGGTGTGTGGCAGCTCAGAAGCATCTGGGAAAGATTTACGGAAAGCAGGCAACATCGCATCGAATGATTTTTTGGTCATCCACTCAGATGTCTTCACCTGAAGAACGGTGACCATAGCTGAGAATACTGACAGCTTATTTCCTGGGGTGACTTCCATGTTGCATTGTTCCAACATGCGGGCCCATCGTTTTTCTTCTACAGGTGAAAGTTCATGCAATGCGCGAGCATTTCGTAGCATTGTTTCAATGTTGATCAAACTCACTGGCTTCGGCGCCACCACCTCCTCCTCCTCCTCTTCCACCTGAGCATCAGGCAGATCAAGATGGTAATCTACTGCTTCCACATAGTCAGTAACATTGACGTTCACAGCTTCACCATGATGAACCCACCTAGTATATGTGACCGACATCCCATACAACTGTAGATGATTTTGCACAGTTGACTGGGGTCTTGTAACTGAATTCATACAACTGCTACATGGGCAGAGCACACCTGATTTTGGACCACCGTACTCTGTTCTGATAAAGTTCATGAAGTTTTCAACCCCCTCAACATATGCAGCGGAGAATCTTCGAGCAGAAGTTATCCAAGTCATGTCCATCTGTTAGACATACAAATTAGTTCTTCTACTAGATATTATAGGAAAAACATATATGCTTTTTTATAAAGTCCAGAAAAAATACCTAGGTCGATGTCTAAAGCTATGGCAAGATATTTGGACATGCAGATCTAAGTAACGAAATATATGTAAAGCTAATTCAGCAAACAGATTTGAGTGCTAAATTATGGCAGGCTATTTCAATTGTCAATGAGGTCGAGCACACAACCATCAAAGGCCATCTCAGCAACAAAGATCGAGTATAAAATGGTGTCGAGCTATTTCACCAAACAGATTGGCTACTAGACCATGGCAATCTACTTCACAATAAATATATGGCTGGATAGTTTAGCAACTAATCGGTCGTGGCACGCCATCTTAGCAAAGCAGATTGAGTGCAGAACAGGGCAAGGAAGCTTCTTAAGCAGAGCATATTGACTGTAAACTATTTCAGCAAATAGTGAGATTAACAGCGTCTATCAGCTAACATTCAGTGCTACTCTGACATGCACGAGGCCTCAGTCTAGAATGCGCATACCGTGGGAGAAGCTGACCACCGTGCGTCTCCACAAGAACGTCGCCAGTGGTGGCGGCGTGGATGGAGGACGGCAGTCTACGAGAGCATACTGTGGGAGCGAGAGGATCGCCGTGCGTACCCTCGACAAACCACAGCGCCGACGTATCAGCGCGGCGGGGAGGGCGGCTTTGGCAGAGCGAATGGAGGGGAGGGTCCGGGAGGAGGGGGTTTGGGGAATATTATTGGCTAGTTGGCCGAAGGGCAGTTGAATTTGGGATTTGGGGGGAATTTTCGCGCGGTGGGCGGGGGAGTTTGGCACATGGTCAGTTTCTCCTAATACGGTCCCACGTGTCAGTGAAGAGGCAAGCCAAAGTGCGTTCCGTTTGCGTGAGCCGTGTGCAGGACCGACCGTGTGAGGGGTGAAATGTGACTGCAAGAGGCGTGCTGTGAGTGTACCGCCTTTTTCCTATTAAACCTGGTGCTTTGCGCGATCCATCGATACTATTACTAGTAATCCGGTAATCCCGACTAAAACGGCGTGGCCGGGTCTTTTCACGCGCAATATGCTGGGAGGTTGGCTTAGTTGGTTTTTTTAGGACTTTATTTTTTAGGACAAGGCTTAGTTGGTTTGATAGACAGAGCGAGAGAAAGATGTGAGATGCGTGAATGTGTAGTGGACGTACTATTGGAGTGCCTAAGATAAATTGTGTATGTATACCTATGTGTTCATTTACTTCGCATGTTAGCTTTTTCTCGGGTCAAACCTTCTAAACTTAGACCAAGTTTAAACACACAAAAAGGAATCATCATTCAATATATTTTCATACAATATATCTTACTATTATTGTCAAAGTTCATATACACCAGACGAGATTCATGCAAACACATCAGATTTTCATTACATTTCAGACTTTTATAGGACAGAAAAAGAAAAGAAACCCGACCCTAAACCTATTCTACGGCGATGACCGACGTCGACTTTCCGTTGTACTTCCGCATCGGCGACAATGTCCTCCATCTACCATCTCCATTAACGGTGGCGGGGTTCAAGACCTATGAAGTGAAGGTGCGGTCTTCGGCGAGGAAGAGTAAAACATGGGAGACGGACCGGCCAGTTGGCACACCATGCCCTGCCGCCTCCCATGCCCTACTCATCCTCGGAGGAGTCCCCGACTTCGGCGGTGCCGGTGGACGTGAGGTCGATGATGATGGACGTGGGGGGTCCGTCGCTTCAACTGCCACATGCGCCACTGAACGTTGGATGGCGGCAAGTAGGACGCGTGGCTGGCGGTGCTCCCATCATCGGCCGCCAGCGTGGCCACCGCTTGTGCGGTCGCGTTCGTGTCCGGCTACGCCGGTATTGCATTGCGAGCGGCGAGTTGAGTAAGGGCAGCAACCTCGAGCTTCATCCCCGAAGACAAGCTCTCCAGCAGAGCATTCCTGCCCGCGTTCATGGTGGATGTGGTGCCAGGTAGGAGGATGTGCTATGGTGTGGAGTTTAGCTGGGCGTTACCGCCTTAAGTAGCGCATTCTGGTGAAGCCAAGCGTCCGGGTGCGTCAATAAGTCACCGGAGTTGGTTCCTCGGGTAGCGAGCCTGCTTAATGATGTCATACAGACGGATGGCATGGATGCGGGCATCTGGTGCCGGCTAGGAATGCACACGCGCGACGGCGCGAGGGACGAGGGTTTTTTGTGTGCCAGGGTAGTCAGCTGCGGGTGTGGCAACGTTAGACATGCCCTTTGCTCACATGTGATCCCACATGTCATTGAAAGACGACCCGGCATGGTCTTAGGTCCTAGGAATGCAGTTGGCTGCGCTAGAACACTCCGCGGATGTGTCGCGCTGTGCGCGCACTTCGGCGCCCCGTGCATCTTCGACGAGCTGGGTGTTGATCTGCTGGTCGTACCATAGTGGCAGCGCCACCCTCGGCACCCTGAAGCCAAACATGTCCAACAACGATGAGCGTGTCGCTCACCGCGGTCGCCGTGCCCAGAGGCGGTGCGGGAGCTGCGCCATGTTGCTGGCCCCCATGACCCACATGAATGGTTGCTGGTGGCGAGGAGGTCGTGGGCCAGCTCCTCCATTGGACTAGTTTGCGCCACGTCATCCTGACAGGTGTGCCCCACATGTCGGTTTCCCTGTTTTCCTGGCCAAATTCGAGCGTCAGTATGGCCTCATTAACACTCGGCCGACCTCTCTCTCTTCTAGTCTAGTAGTATCCGTAAATGTTGCAGGCGGGGGAGGGGGACGGACATTGGTTTGCTCTCAACTGCGGTCCCACAAGCGAGCGAAAACGCAGGACGAAGCAAGTTCCATTCGGTGAGCGACGTGCAGGGTCCACCGTGCCGGGGTGCAACGCGAACGCGACAAGAGTGATGTACACCGTCCATTCCTTATGAACTTGCAAACTTCGAGTACTCCTTTTTTTGAACACAGTACTGACGCAAGCACTCATCCATGCGCGCATACACTCACCCCTATGAACGCACACACGCACACCCTACCCCTACGAGCACCTTCGAGAGACTGAGCCATCATATCTATAATATATCTCTACTCTCGGTGATGATGGTGTGCCTGTCATCTTGCAATATAGACCGTCCGATCTATATATGACAGATAGAAAGCAAACTATGGCAATTTTCCAAAAATATACCCGCACCTCTCTCGTTCATCCTTATCTCCCACAACTTCATTGTTGAGTAATTAAAAAAGGAAGCCTCTGGAACAATCTGGCATGGTGGCCGCTGCCGGCGTCGTCCATCCCCATGGCTCCGCTAAGTCCGACCATCAATCACCACCGCGCCACACTCCTCGTCACCTTATCTCTCATCTTTCACGAGATATAATTTTTCGATGAAATTCTCAAGATATCATTAGTTTTTACACATGGGATTACTCCTGCATGGGTCAATCACAACAGGTGTTTTGTAAAGAAACGCATCCTGATGTTCCGTGCAATGCACGGGCATCATGCTAGTCATCTTGAGATTTACGAAGTCACTGCCTTGTCGTTGACAGGAACGGCAGGGAGGTTCGGACATCTGCCACGTGAAACTACGAAACTTGGTCCCATCCCACCCTACAACTCTCCAGGCTCCAGCCGTCCGGCTTTGCAAACTCGGCACAGTCAAAACTGATTCAGCAGTCATCACCAGAACCACTATTCACACCAGAACCTTCACCGCTCGGCCTACGCCAGCTACTTGCCGGCTGATCACCACTGCCCCAAAATCACATCTCCTCTCCAGCCCATTCCCCCACCTTTTGATCCCCTAGCCTGCATCAGCCGTCCACTAGTTCGCCGGAAAGCCATGGTGCGCTACAAGATCACGTACTACAAGATGCTGACGCCGAAGCGCTGCGCCAAAATTGCGGCGGCGGTCACCGCCACAGACCTCCATTCCCAAGCTTGCTTTGCGGCAGGCCAATCCTCGAGTTATCTCGAGCCAACCTCCGATGAGGAGGAAGCCGATCCAATGTTCATGGTGGAGGTCGCGGCAGAGAAGCCCTGATGCATATGAGACAATGGACGTCGACTTCGTGCCAGCATCCGAGTCCCCCATGGTGCAAGCGGACCAGCAGTTCAACCTGGCGATCCTAAAGGAGGACCGGGAGGCGAAGGCTCAACTCGACGCAGAGCACGCGGATGCCGCTGCCATCAAGGCACTCCTGCAGGCAGAACCGGATGTTGTGGACGTCAACCGGGCAGCAGAGGCTCACCTTGACGTGGAGCGCACGGATGCCGCTGCCATCGAGGCCCTCCCGCAGGCGGAACCGGATGTCCTGGACTTGAACTGGGCGGCGGAGGCTCAACTCAATGCGGAGCGCGCGGATGCCACTGCCATCGAGGCCCTCTTGCAGGCGAAACTGAACATCGTGGACGTGAATCGGGCAGTGCTAGTGTCTATGCAGAGCACCCGCACGCTCCGCATGAACGAGTAGCTGGAGGCTGAGGACAACCACGGTGCACCGATAGCCAAAGACGACGAGGCCGTCTCGTTCCGCGAGCAGTGATTGTTTTTCTTCATGTTGTTGTTTTTAGGGATCTTTTGCTGTGTGACCTGCAGTCAGAGCTTCGAGCATCGATGGCCTCCTTGAGCTTGCCGGCATGACCTGCAGTCAGAGCTTCGAGCGCCTCCTTATGTTTTTGCTCCAGCTCCTGGGTCCGCCGCGCGACAAGATTCTCGATATCTTCATCTTTGCTGCGAAGCTTGGCAGCGAGCACCTGCTCACGTGCGGTGAGATCCTCCTCATGAGCATCAAGAGCATCGCGGTGCCCCGTCAGGAGGGCATCTTCGGTAGCAATCCTTTGAGTAGCTTCATCATGCGCCTTCTCCATATCAGATTGCTTCAGGAGGTTCTCTGTCCACTACTGGCTCACTTGTTCCCGGCCGGCAACCAACTCTTGGAGGGCCTCGGTGTGCCAGACTTGCATTTGTGCGACACGCCTTTGAAAATCTGCTTCGGCCACCTCGACAACTGCCATTCTGGAATCCGCCTTATCTTTCCGGGCGCGGTGGAGAGCCTGGAGCTTGCGGAAATTCTCGCCCATGGCCTGAAGGAGCTGATCCTCTTCAGATTTGCCGCTGCTAGTGCTGGGGTCGTCAACAACTTCGAGCCCGGCAGCAGCGATGATTTCTTCAAAAACTTCTCCGTCGGCTGGTGCCCCAGTGCTTGCCATCCCCGGCAAGTTGACGAACAAGTTCTCGCCAACCTTGAGGTATTTGCTGGATGAGGGGCCCTCAGATGTTAAAGGCTGGTCTTCAGTGACCGCCTCACAAGTGGCAGGGGGCTCTGTGGCCGACGCAGCGCCTGGAGCTCCTACGGCAGGAATGTCGTCAGTACGGTCATCGGCCTCCCTGTCACCCCCTTCAGCAGGTTCCTTGGCGGGTTCCTCTTGTGCAGTCTTGGCGGCCTCCCCGTCAAGAGCACCACCAGCCTCGATAGTGTCATCCTTGGTGGCCTCGCTGGCAGTGATCATGTCTGCATCGGCAGCAGCGTCCCTAGCGGTCTCCTCGATGACAACGTCGACGTCCATGTGTTCCATCACTGGCAACTCTGAAGGACGAAGGAGGAAAACAGAATAAGATCAAGATTGGAGTTTGAAGCGACTAAAGACAGAGAGATAAGGGAAAAAGCAACAAGCACTCTGAGGCAATCGATTACCTGCGTTGGGCTGTTGGGAGGTGGCCTCGCCCCTCCCGGCAACTCCGGTTGCCGGAGTCCGTGCCTGCCGGCTCCTCCTCAATTAGGATGGGCTCGTCGGTAGGATCTCTTGCCGGGGACGTGCTTGTGGGCGGCCTGGTCGATGGAGGTGGCACGACGGGAAAGTCTTCCGACATCTCTCCTTGTTGCCGTTCTTCTCCTGCGAGCCCAAAGATATCAGCGGCAAGAATGGAAGCCTCGGCACCCGCCAGCGGAAAAAGAACAGTGAACTTACGCTGGGGGCTGCGCTGGGGGCTGTGCTGAGGGCTGCGTTGGGGACTAGGCTCCGGGCTGACAACGACGGTTTCTGGCATGCTCGTGGAGCCTACCGGGGGCTCGTCGCCCGTAGAAGTCTTTGACCTCGTCGCCATCCTCTCCAGCAATGTTTCTGTTTCACTGCAAAGATAATACGAGCAAGTTAGTAAGATCGATCCAAGATTGGAATATAAAAGCTGTGGCAAAGTACTCACTCTTCTTCTTCTTCTTCTCGCTCCGGACTAAAGCCGGAGATGTTGAAATCGACCTTCGCTGCGATGTCCGAGTGGGGAGGCGGAGGAGGAGTCCTAGGCTGCTTGGCTGTGGTAGGCACCGGGGCAGCTTTCGGTGCAGTAGTACGAGACCCCCCTGCCGCCCCAGCAGTGGCCGGTGGTGTGGGTATCGCGTGCCGCGCAGGCTGTTGACGAGCCCCCTACCGCGGTCCAGTCTTGCCGGCCACTTTCTTGCCGGGAGCCTCGCCGCTCGAAGAAGGCTGTCTTGCCGGGATGCCAGATGCAGCCTTCCGAAGAACACGCTTCGTCTTCTTCGGGGGTGGGAGCTCTTCTTGCGTTTCTTCTTCGGCCGTGTCCTTGCCAGACGAGCTCTCAGCGGCTGCGCTGCTTTGTTCCCCGGCAACTTTATCCTCCCCGGCAGGTTTTACTTCCACTACTACCTCTGCGTCGCTGGCTTCCCACTCTGTGAAGCCGACGCTACCGGCCTATGCAGCAAGATTTGCCTCCTCCACCCTAGTAGCAATGTAAGCTACTTCTTGGTCGATGGTGGCTCGGATGAAATCTGACTCTTGCCGGACAGGTCTCGCCGTCAAGTTGTCAAAAAACTTCTGCGCTTCCTCCTCGGTTGGCTCGGCCCAGGTCGGGTCAAGACCGTGTGCGTTGAACATCGGCAGGAAGGCGATGATTGACCCCAAGGCAGAATTGTTGCACAAGGGGACAATCCTTGCCGGCAGCCGGTGCTTGTCTTCGCGCTGGAATAGTTTTTGACGGAAAGCGCCAAGCTGCATAGTGGTCAGATTGTTGTTCAGCCCGGGGCGCAATCTCATGACATCTGCCGCGTTCCTGTATTCCCAAGCTGGCCTTCCCCTGTTCTGCAAAGGGGCGATGCGGCGGCGGAGAAAGTCGAAGCCGATCATCTCCATCGTCAACCCGGCAACCTTCAGGCGAAGGATCCTGGTGGTGGCGATTGTGAGCCTCTCGTCTTCCGTAGCGAGATCGCTCCAATCCTTGCCGCGGACCACATTCTGTTGCCGGGGAAGACAAAACGGATGGGGATCTGCTTCCTGGATCCAGCACCATTCAGCCCGCCACTCGTCCCACTTTTCGTGGTAAACTCCTTTTGGGTATATTTCCTTATTCCAAGCCCTTGGAATCCAGGCGATAGAACCAGAGAGGGCCTCTCCTTTTTGGATGTGAGGGAAGAAGTAATGGCGAAAAAGAGCAGAATTGGGAATCACGCCGACAATGTTTTCACAGAGATGGGCAAAGATGGACATGCAAAGTACCGCATTCGGCGTGAAATCGAGAAGACGAAAGCCTTATGTGTACATGATATCATTGAAGAAGTCGGAAATGGGGGGACAGAGCCCGCAATAGAAATACGCAGTGAAGAAAGGGTATCTGTCCGATCCACCTTTGGAACAAGCACCTGGGATTACGCGTGTGGCGGGATGAGCTTGCGTCTCCTTCGCCCACATGCACTGGTATCGCCCCTTCAGAGCTTCAGCATCGAGCGATGGGGGGAAGATGACATGCTTCTTCCGCATCTTCACCAGTTCGCTCTTCGGAACGTCGGCTTTCGCCTCCTTGCCCTTGCCTTTGCTGGCCTTGGGCGGCATGGCGACTGTGAGGGCGGAAGCCGGGGGTGGAGCGAGAGTGGAAGCAGCGGGCGGAAGAGGGAAAAGCTTCGTCCTGAGCTCAAGAAGAGGAAGTCGATGGCGACGGCCAGATTGAGAAGAAGAGGGGGGTAAATAGGCTTGTGCCTCTGCGGCTTCTCCTTTTTATGGGGAAGGAGCGGGGCCGCCTCTTTTATTCCCCAATGTGAACGCGCCTCTATAGGCGCGAGGCAGATGCAGCCTTTCAGGCACGCTTCCCATGTCACGCGCTCGGTGTGTGTAGTGGGGGGCACAGTAAAACGAGATATTTACGAGCAGTTAATCCCCTGCCACGCGTGCCCGTGCACTGTTTGGGCCTAGCCCAACAACGCCTCGCACTCGTGTATGGCCTAGGCCCGAGGGCTCCTGTCGGTGTACTAAGTATTGGGCCACTAGTACCCCGTACTTGTGCACGGGCAGTTGTAGCCATCCTCGCGGCAAGGCTTGCCGGGAAAAGTTCGAGGTCGATTCAAGCCACCAAAGAAATCATCAAGTCAGAGATCTGAGGATCAGCAGATAAGCAGAGCTGGAATCTGAAGGCCAGCTTCCCCGGCAAGATCCTTGCCGGGATGGCCTGTGGAGCCCGGCAAGGTTTGGAGCCCGGCAAGGCTTGGCGTCCGGCAAGGCTCGGTGCCCGACAGGCTTCGACGCCCAACAAGATTCTGCCACTGTGCCACCGCTTCGGCACAGTAACAAACCTGACATTCTGGGTCCTTCTCTGGATGCGTGGCAACGCGCCAGTGGAGGAGAGCTTAAGCTGTGCTGATGGGATGGCCCCTTTTTCCATCCCAAAGAAAGTGAGGACACGTAAACGGACACCTCACGGTGCATTAAATGTGTTTGTCCTAATCCGTCAGGGGTTAGGTATGATACCCTGTAGCTACTTTACACCTCAATGTATGTACATTTTGACACTGTGGTGACCCCTTTGAGCATATAAAAGGAGGCCCAAGGCAACTGCTATAGAGGAGGAGAACTTCTGGCCCATTCTGCATGCGTAGCTGCTCTTTGAATGTACTATTCATTGCGAGCGCTCCTGAAGGCGGGGCTCAAGAACACTAATAAGAGCACAAAGCAGGAGTAGGGTTTTACGCTGATCAGCGGCCCGAACCTGGGTAAAAACTTCCCGCGTTGATCGTTGGTTCTGCTCTTTGCGTATACCTCTCCCCCCGCCGAATCGTAAAGGGGACTCTCGGGATCCCATGGTGTCGTACCCCGACAGTCAGGCTCATGGACTGCTGTAAGAAAAGATCCTCTTTTAAAGAATGCAGTGTTAGCCTCCCCACATGATTCTCAAGAAACATCAATGCTAGATGAACATAGTCAATGTATCTCTGTAGTTGATGACCGCATTTCCCCTACACCTCCATCGCAGGTGCTTGCTCTAACTTGGCAGCGTGATATGTTTGCATATAGTGTCTAGATTGTAATTCTTCCAATCTGGTTAAATTGCATGTGGTATTCTGCTTAGTTTATACATTATATCTGTTAATGTGACATGCCTTCCTGTTTTTGGTACATAGTACATCTTTCTATTAAGCATGTCCTTACATAAAAATACTCTTTTTTTTGTATCCCGCATCAATCAATTATGACGAGACACCTTTAGTATATGCAGAGTGATATTGGTTGCATCTTTCATATGATTTATAGCATGCACTGCTTCTAATTTGTTGAAATGCCATTCATGATGGGACGCTTTTAACTTGGCAGAGTCATATTGGTTACATCTTTCATGTGGTGTCTAGCTTGCATTGCTTCTAATTTGTTGAAATGGCTTCTGCTTAGTTTACACAAATAGTTGTGATATGCCATGCCATCCTGTTTTTCGTACATATCCTCGTATCATGTGTTTGCCTTACATCAAAGTAGTTATTGTCAGTATCATGCATGAATGAGTTCTGAAGAGTGAATTTTATTGCTTTTTCTTGTCGGTTTTACTTGACAATGCAAAATCAATAAAGTAGAAGGAAATTAGCAAGGCAGTGAATAAAGTTACTCCTTCCAAACAACTGACACAGAGGGCCTCTACAGATTCTAATCCGGCATCCCCCAGGAAGATTTGCAAGACAACACATGCATAGACACTCAACGTAGTTGTGTTTATGATGAGCACGTCTCCCCTAGTCGACCATCACAAGTGCTCCCTCTAACTTGGCACTGTTATATGTGGTTGCATGTTATGTATGATATCTAGCTTGTATTGCTTCTAATTTTGTTGAATTCCATCTGCTTACTTTACACATTATACTTGTCAATAAGACATGTGTTCCTGTTTCTAGAACATACAATATTTGTCTATCACACCATGTTCTTACATCAAAGTACTATTGTTGTGTAACCTGCAACAATCACTTATCATAAGACATGTTTAACTTGGGAGTGTGATATAGGTTACATCTCGCATTCTTTTCTAGCTTGTACTACTTCTAATTTGTTGAAATGGCACTTATGACGAGACAATTTTAACTTGGTAGAGTGATATTCATTGCATCTTTCATATGGTGTCTAGCTTTCATTGTTTCTAATTTGTTGAAATGCCTTCTGCTTAGTTTACACATCATAGCTCTGAATATGCAATGTTGTCCTTTTTCTTACACATTCAATCGTCCTATCATGCGGTCGCCTTACATTAAAATAGTGCTCGTCAGCATCCTCCATCAATGAGTTCTGAAAAGCGAATTTTTATTCATTTTTCTTGTGGGTTTGAGTTGACAAGGCAATAAAATTCAGTAAGAGGAAGGGAAAAAATTTAAGGCATGGACTGATGGCGCTCTTCCGGCGAAACCGGCATCCCAGGTGCTTTCTCTAGCTTGGCAGTGTGATATTGTCTTGCATGTTGCATACGGTGTCTAGCTTGTATTGCTTGTAATTTGATTAAATTACTTCTGCTTAGTTTACACAAATAGTTGTGAATATGCCATGCCGTCCTGTTTTTCGTACATATTCCATCCTCGTATCATGTGTTTGCCTTACATCAAGGTAGTGATTGTCAGTATCATGCATGAATGAGTTCTGAAGAGTGAATTTTATTGCTTTTTCTTGTCGATTTTAACTTGGTAGTGTGATGTTGTTTGCATCTTGCATATGATTTATTTCTTGTACTGCTTCACATTTGTTTAAATGCCAGTTATGACGAGACACTGTTAACTTGGCAGAGCGATATTTGTAGCATCTTTCATATGGTGTCCACCTTCCATTGCATTGCTTCTAATTTATTGAAATGCCTTCTGCTTAGTTTACACATCATAGTTCTGATTATCTCATGCCGTCCTATTTTTGTACATATTACATCCTCCTATCATGCGGTTGTCTAACATCAAAGTTTAGTTCGTCTATATCACGCATCAATTTGTTCTGAAGAACTAAATTTTTATTCCTTTTTCTAGTCGGCTTGACTTGAAATGGCACAGAGAAAGAGGAAGGAACACAGAATGGCAGGGGATGGTGTTAGTACTCAGGACGTACGAAAACGGAAGCAGAAGAATTATGCAGATTCGGCAGGTACTGATGGTGCAATAGAAGGTCAAAGTCCACCAAAAACTTGTACAAACATGGTATCCCATGCTACACCAGCTGCAAAACAATCCAAACACAAACTAATAGCTGCCACCAAACAAGCAGCGACAGCCCTAGTTGTTGCAACACCTTCAGCTGCACGAGTTACGCGTTTGTCAACTCAGCTAGCGGCAAGTTCCCAAGCTCCCTTGCCACCTGACACTACTTCCGAAGCACTCTTGACAAAAGATGAGTTGCCAAGATCAGATGAAACTTGTGAGCTTCAACAGCAAGATGGTAGTTGCTGGAGTCAAGTTACAGTTGCATGCTTCTTTATATGTAGTCTCACAGTTTGATGTACACTAACACTTCCTATGTTCGTTGTTGGACTAGCACCTAGGTGCAAGAGGAAACAGACATCAGGGATAATGCTCGATAGGTTAACTAAATCTAGAGGAGAAAGAATGGAGATCCGTTTTGAGGCGGGTTTAAAAAGGCCACGTGATGCTATAGAGTCAGCCAAGTTAGTATCAGAGGTAGCGATTGCCGTTAGGTGTCATGCACGTATCCTCCCAACATGGATTCAGTACAGGAATGAAAAATACGAAACCCAGTTCAAAACCTTCCTCGACCATTTATACGTAAGTATGGTTATGTATGGAAATTAGTAATATCGTCTTGCTCTGTCCCATACTTTCTAGGTTGCTGGTAATGAGACTCCCATAATTTTCAACAGATGAGGTTCAAGTTGGATAGCCAAGATGATGCAACCAGACAAGCATGCACCCATGTTTTCAAGTCTGCTCTATGACAGTATCGGTATAACTTGAGGAAAACTCACTTTGAAGGCAAGGCTAACAGTGAACTTGCCCAAACATCTCTAGTGGAAAATATATCGGATAAAGACTGGAGAGGCCTCGTTAAACACTGGTCTGATCCAAAGTATCAAGTACGTTATATATATGTGATCAGATCACATGTTGAACTCCTATTTAGGCATGTGCCTCACAAATCTATCTTCTTGTAGGTGAACTGTTCAAAGAACAAGGCCAACCGTACAAAAGTGAAATTCCAATGGATGACAGGATCTCGTAGCTATATTGCACACTGCGAGGCTCTTGTAATTAGCTGTTATTTCACTCTTTTCGTTGTGCCATATTATCAGATCTATATCGACTTGTTCCAAATGCAGAGGAAAGCCTGCAAGGACCAAAAAGTACCCGAACCAAATGCTATGGAAATCTTCAAGGACTGTCACACCAGCAAGACGAAGGGCATGACTACACCAGTCAAAGCCGCTGTTGTAAGTCCTTAATCCTCATGCCTTTTAACTACTACTTACTGTGACTTGTGCATTCAACTGCACGGTTTGTATCCAATGTCTATTACTCTTTTCAATTTTATACACAATTGTCTTAGCGTATCATTGCACCTTACATGGTTTAAAAGAGAGGAGTGATGTTCCTTTGATCTTGATCTATAATCTAGTTCCGTGCTGGACTTGTCTACACAATGTTACAATTGCCTGTTTGTCTGTTCTTAGTTGTTTTGTGATATGAATGATGTCATACTATGCTTACTGTATTATAAACTTTGTCTCTTTATCCTTAGCTGTCAATACAATGTGAAGAAATAGACAATACATTAGCCATGGTACATGGTCATATGTTTGGAACCTGGTTTTATTATGTACTTTGCAGTAAAATACAACTAATATTTTACATGGGTTCAACAGAATAAGTTCTGTATATAGACCAAAGCTATTTTGTTTGGTTTTGCTGCCTCCTTAATATCTTCTGTTCTGGTACTACTAATGTAAAAACTCAACTTTTCAGAAAGCTATGGAACAAATGGTGGAACCGCCACCTTCTGAAGGTGACGAGGCAACTATAACCGCAATGTCATCTCTTGCTGTAGTGGGTCAGTACCTGTCCACTAACAGTGCCAAAAGCATGTTCCTTCGTAAATGCTGGGTTGGTTGTTAAGGCAATCCCGTCCAAATTGCCTCATGATCAAGATTTGCAAGTTCAAAACAATGTTATATCTGCGCTCCAGACACAAGTCCATTCCCTAACAGAGACCCTTTGTGAAACAAGGACAGCCATTGTTCGTTGTCGTCAAGATATGCATGGTTTTGAAACCAGACTATCAGATACTTGCTATGTCGTTCAGGAGCCTAGGAGAAATGAAGGCAAAGGTTATGGTGCTCCATCGGACAGTACAACATGAAAACGTAACAGTCAGGTCAAATGAACTAAGCTTCTGAACTTCTGGTGGTGCATTTATCTGCCATACTGTTAACTTTTATGCCAACCTTCCTTTTGTTTTATGGTTGTAATTTGTTTTGTTGCGATACAAAATTTGTTCTTAACATGCAGCGACCGGCTCAAGAAAACAGTAAGCCATTTTTGTATAGTGTAGGGTGTTCCCTATAATTGCACTGGTGGCGTACTTTGATGCCTAGTGGATGTAATCTGTGCAATCGCCTTAATAGCCTAGCGTTAGTTTCTGGCTTTATTTATTTTCCTAGTCTTCTTTTTCCTTGGTTTGCTAGTGGCCGCAACAACCATGGGCCATATACGGACCGTGGTAACCTTGAGCCTGCTATGGGCCGTAGGATCCATGGGCCTCCTATGGGCCGTCGGATAAATGGGCCTCCAACCGGCCGTAGAATCAGTAGGACTCGGGCCGTCGGATCAAGGGGCCCACATGGGCTATAAACGGGCGTAATTGGTAGCAGGCCAGCACGGTAACGGGCCGATAACAGGCCAGAAGATAGCAAAGGCTTAATTTTGTCACAGGCATAACGGGTCATTCATGGGCCATGATATAGGACGGGCTAGAAACGGCGCACCGGGTTAACAGGCCACAAACGGGCTGATTCTAAACACGGGCCAAAATTGGCCCATTAGGGGAATAGGCCAGTAATGGGCCGAAAGTAATCGAGGGCCAGAAAGGAGCCCAAGAATGTATGGGCCATCAGTAGGCCAAAAGCTAACACGGGCTGGAAACGGCCCATGTGAATCATGGGCCGTTACTGGGCATAAAGAAATTTACTATTTATTATGGGCCAGAGTCACCGCGACCCATTAAAGGGCCCAAAGATATGAAAGGCCACGTATGGGCTGAAAGAGGTCATGGGCCATACATGGGCGAAAAATGAAAAGGGCTGGTATTATACTGGACGGCCCACATGATGCTGTTGGGCCGATTTTGGGAACGCCATAACAGGCCGTGAGTTACCGGGCCATAAAATGGGCTATATGCGAACAGACCGTTAACAGACTTTTCATGGGCTGACCCGCTAGCTTTTGACCAAGTCCAAAGGGCCGGCCTTTGTAACCTAAATGGGCCAGTGTTAGGTCGTCGCATGTGTCGACATATCATAGGTGCCTATCTGACCTAATGACGAGCTGACACGTGTTTCCTCCGGCCAATGAGAATTTTACACGTGGAAAATCGCCATCGGTCGTTGTTGTTAACGGGTTATCAGATCTAAAACTGGACCCGATAACTTAACGGCGACCTGTTATGGTGGATCCCACGTGTCGATTACCCTTGACGAAAGCACTTCCATGACGCGTCATTTATCATCATGGAAGTGAACACTTCCGTGATGATAATTCTGGTATTGTCATGGAACACTTCTACGACAGCACAGGTATGACTATCTTCATTCTGTCATAAAATTGTCATGGATGTACATGCATGATAGAAAACATGACCTACTGTGACAAACACGTATCATCATGGAAGTGTATTTTTTTGTAGTGAAGGGTGACACGTTCCCTATAGGAGCAACGAGGTTTCTTGTGGGAAGCTCTGGTTTGTAAGAAGCTTGTACCAAAACTGGCCCCAAATTATTGGACAAATTTTTTACCATGGCTTATATGTCCATCCCATGAAACCATGCCTTGTTTCGTGAATTTCAGGCAAGTATTGGATTTTTAGGAATATAAAAACAAAAATTCTCAACGTTTGAGGTCGAGCCACGACTCCAAGATGTTTGTAATTCATTCTCATTTCTTGCATGGTATGTAACATGTGGCATAACACATATATGATTTTTTAACTTATTTTGTTTCACTGGAGAATGTGATTGTAGTTCAAATTTGAATTACGCACATTAAATGCCTAGAAAACTCAATTAATGTATAAAAAGGTCCAAACAATCCCTAAATTATTCCATATTTTAGCACGACACTCGTATTGGTCTATGTTGCCTCTTGGAAAAATTCAAGGCGAGAAGAGGCATCGAATGTCATTTCACCCACAAAGGTGACACATTCCCTATCAGAACCACGAGGCTTCTTGTGAGAAGCTCTAGTTTGTAATAGGCTTGTCCCAATTTGGACAAAAAATTACAACGGTGTATATGTGCCATGTCATCACATGATGCCAAGTTTCATGACTTTCAATCTAGTTTTGGATTTACGAGAATTTAAAAACCAAGATTCTCGATGTTTGTGGCTAAGCCACGACGCCGAGATATTTGTAATTCATTCTCATTTCTTGCATGGGACCCAAACATGCACCCAAGGACACATATATGATTTTTTAACCCATTTTGGTGCACTGGAGCATGTGCTTGTAGTTCAAATGTGAATCATGCACATTAAATGCATAAAAAACTCAATTAATGTATAGAAGAAGGCCAAACAAATCTTGAATAATTCCATATTTCAGCATGACACTCGTATTGGCCTATTTTGTCTCTAGAGAAAAATCCAAGGCGAGAAGAGGCAGCGAATGTCGTTTCGCCCACAAGGGTGACAGGTTCCCAATCAGAACCATGGGCCTTCATGTGAGAAGCTCCGTTTTGTAAGAGGCATGTACCAAAACTTGCCCCAAATTGGACAACTTTTTACCACAACCTATATGTGCCATGTCATGACACCATGCCAAGTTTCATGAATTCCAGGCGAGTTTTGGATTTACGGGAATTTAAAAACCAAGATTCTCAATGTTTAAGGTCGAGCCACGACACCGAGATGTTTGTAATTCATTCTCATTTATTTCATGGGACCTATATATGCACCCAAGGACACATATATGATTTTTCAAACCATTGTGCTACACTGAAGCATGTGCTTGTAGTTCAAATTTGAATTATCCACATTAAATGCCTAGAAAAATCAATTATTGTATAAAAAGGACATAGGAACCCTGAATAATTCCATATTTTAGCACGACACTCCTATTGGTCTATGTTGCCTCTAGGAAAAATTCCAAGGCGAGAAGAGGTAGTGAATGTCGTTTTGCCCACAAGGGTGACACGTTCCCTATCAGAACCACGAGGCTTCTTGTGAGAAGCTCCGGTTTGTGAGAGTCTTGAACCAAAACTTGCCCCAAATTGGACAATTTTTTTACCACAACCTATTTGTGCCATGCCATGAAACCATTCCTAGTTTCATGAATTTCAGGCAAGTTTTGGTTTGCGGGAATTTAAAAACCAAGATTTTCAATGTTTGAGGCTGAGCCACGATATCGAAATGTTTGTAATTCATTCTCATTTCTTGCATGGGACCTAATCATGCACCCAAGGACACATATAGTATTTTTCAACCCATTTTGGTGCACTGGACCAGGTGCTTGTAGTTCAAATTTGAATTATGCACATTAAATGACTAGAAAACTCAATTAATGTATAAAAAGGACCAAACAAGCGCTGAACAATTCCATATTTTACCACGACACTCATATTGCTCTATATTGCCTCTAGAAAAAATTCAATGTGAGAAGAGGCATCGAATGTCGTTTCGCCCGCAAAGGTGACACGTTGCCTATCGAAACCACGAGGCTTCTTGTGAGAAGTTCCGGTTTGTAAGAGCCTTGTCCCAACTTTCATGAATTTCATGTGAGTTCTCTACACACAAAGATTCCTACTCATTCTACATATACATCTAACATTCATCTACATATAAACATACATACAAAAATTCCTACTCATCTACACAAAAAAAGAAGAACAAAAATGAAAAAAAAGATGGCTAGAGAGCTCTCTGCGGGGAGGGGGCTGGCTCGATCGTCGGGGTGGGGGCCGGGCAGCGTGGAGGAGCGGCGCGGACTCGTTGGGGTGTGGGAGGAGTTGGGGCACCGACGCAGGCTCGGAGGATCGCGACGGCAGCGTCTGGGAGGCGTCAGCGAGGTGTGAGGCATCGACGGGGCGCATGGAGGAGAGCGGCGTCGGCGGGCTCGGGTGGCGCGTAAAGGTTGGCTGCGGGAGCTGACGTCGATGGCGCAGTCGGGGAGCCTGACGGCATCGCATCGAGGCCGGTGGCGGAGCCGAGAGGACGAAAAGGACTTGGGGTCGGGCGAGGGAGAGTGGGATTTGGGGGAGGGAGAAGGGAGAAGGGGGAGTTTAAAATACAAGGAGGCCTTTAGTCCCGGTTCGTGGCACGCACCAGGACTAAAGGGTCTTTAGTCCCGGTGCAACCCACGAACCGGGACTAAAGGCCTACCCTTTTCGGCGCGGGCAGGAGAAGGAACTTTAGTCCCGGTTGGTGGTGGCAACCGGGACTAAAGGTGTTTTCATGTTTTCTGTTTTTGTTTTTTGCTTTATTTTTTTACTATTGTTTCTACTAATTAACAGGCAATATTTAGAGTTTTTGAGTGAATCTTTTTGCTTTAGGTCACAAAAATTATAAACTTTCTGTTAGTGCTAGTAGTTTTCAAATGTAAATAGTTTAAATTTAATTTTTTTGAAATTTGTGTGAATCACTAGTTTGTGAATAACTTTACTTTAAAAATAGATTTTTGAGTGATTCGTTTTCCTGATGTTTAATATTAGTGTGTTTTATCAGTATGTTCAATTTGCTAATTTTTAGGTTATTTTAAATAGGTGTTTTAATCAAAAACAGATTCTGTTTAGCTCTTTTAGTTTTTTAGCTCAAAAAAATCAATAAATGCATGAAAAATAGCAAACGAAGTCAGAAAGGGTTCAAAGTTGATGACATGGCTTTGAATGGTGCATATTGAACACGCAAAAAGTCTGGAGTTAAAATAAGTTTAAAACAATGAAATGCCTTTGTAACAGATGAGTTTTCGTCCGAAACCCTAATACTTCGAAAGAGATTGTCCATTTCGAACACGAAGTGCATCCAGTTTTTGCCCTGGCCCTCTCAACTTTTAGCACATTCTATGTGGGTGAAATGATGATACCATGCCAAGTTTCAACCTTTTTAGAGTTCATTTGTAGTGCTTTTCAATTTCAGGGTCATTTAACTCAAAAACAAATCAACAAATGCATGAAAAATAGCAAACGAAGTCAGAAAGGGTTCAAAATTGATGATGTGGCTTTGAATGGTGCATATTGAAGGCACAAAAAGTCTGGAGTTAAAATAAGTTTAAAAAAAATGAAATGCCATTGTAACAGATGAGCTTTCGTCCGAAACCCTGATACTTCGAAAGAGATTGTCCATTTTGTACACGAAGTGCATCTAGTTTTTGCCGTAACCCTCTCAACTTTTTAGCACATGCTATGTGGGTGAAATGATGATTCCATTCCAAGTTTCAACCTTTTCAGAGTTCATTTGTAGTGCTTTTCAATTTCTGGGTCATTTAGCTAAAAAAATCAATAAATGCATGAAAAATAGCAAACGAAGTCAGAAAGGGTTCAAAATTGATGATGTGCCTTTGAATGGTGCATATTGAATGCACAAAAAGTCTGGAGTTAAAATAAGTTTAAAAAATGAAATGCCTTTGTAACAGATGAGCTTTCGTCCGGAAACCTGATACTTCGAAAGAGATTGTCCATTTTTGTACACGAAGTGCATCCAATTTTTGCCGTAACCCTCTAAACTTTTTAGCACAGGCTATGTGGGTGAAATGATGATACCATGCCAAGTTTCAACCTTTTCAGAGTTCATTTGTAGTGCTTTTCAATTTCTGGGTCATTTAGCTCAAAAGAATAGCAAATGAAGTCCTACATAATACATGAAATATTTTGTTTGGACATAATATTTCTTCGTGTTTCAAATGCCAAAACACATATGTACCCTAACTATTACAAAGATTCCCTCCAGTTTGTCCGAAGTCAGACTTTCCAGATAAGTCCAGAAACTCACTAGAGAAGAAAGTGATGACGGTGAAGCCAGTCACATCCCAGAGTGGGATCTTGGGGTATAAAACTTTTTCTTCGCGTGTGTCCCTTTGCGCCGTAACCATGGACAATCTTGATCATTTAACAGGATGCTTGGGTCAATCTTCACTGTGTAGGGAGCAATTTCATGAAACTTTTCATAATCTTCTGACATGTCTGTCTTGTCCTCCACTCCCATGATGTTTCTTTTCACTGACAGAACTATGTGGCGCTTTAGCTCATCGTATGATGTATTCACTTCCTTACCTTTTCTTTTTCTTGGCTTGGTATGCAAGTCCTTCACATAAAAAACCTACGCCACATCATTGGCTAGGACGAATGGTTCGTCTGTGTACCCAAGATTGTTAAGATCCCCTGTTTTCATTCTGTACCGCGGGTCTTCCTTTATGCTGCCTCCTGTCAGATTGACCCATTTGCACCGAAACAAAGAGACCTTCAAGTCACGTCCATAGTCAAGTTCCCATATCTCCTCTATGTAACCATAATATGTGTCCTTTGGCCTATTGGTGTTTGCTGCATCAAAGCGGACAACACTGTTTTGGTTGGTGCTCTTTTTATCATGGGCGGTCATGTAAAATGTATTCCCATTTATCTCGTACCCTTTGAAAGTCAATATAGCCAAAGATGGTAACTTGGCCAGCAAGTACAGCTCATCTGCAACAGTGTCGTCAAGCATGAGATGTGTCTGCAACCAACTGCCGAAAGTCCTCATGTACGTATTACTTGGTCCTTTCCTAGCGTGCCTTTTCCACCCAGTCTGCCCTCATGCCGCTATTCGGGAACACCAATCAACTTAAGATCAGGAATAAAGTCAACACAAAACTCAATGACCTCCTCTGTTTCATGACCCTTGAAGATGTTTCCTTCTGGCCTAGCACGGTTATGAACATATTTCTTTAAGACTCCCATGAACCTCTCAAAGGGGAACATATTGTGTAGAAATACAGGACCCAGAATGGCAATCTCATCGACTAGGTGAACTAGGATGTGCGTCATGATATTGAAGAAGGATGGTGGGAACAACAACTCGAAACTGACAAGACAATGCACCAAATCATTCTGTAACCTTGGTAGGATTTCTGGATCGATTACCTTCTGAGAGATTGCATTGAGGAATGCACATAGCTTCATAATGGCTAATCAAACGTTGTCCGGTAGAAGTACCCTCAATGCAACTAGAAGCAATTACGTCATAATCACGTGGCAGTCATGAGACTTTAGGTTCTGGAACTTTTTCTCCGCCATATTTATTACTCCCTTTATATTCGACGAGAAGCCAGACGGGACCTTCATACTGAGCAGGCATTCAAAGAAGATTTCCTTCTCTTCTTTGGTAAGAGCGTAGCTGGCATGACCCTGATACTGCTTTGGATGCATGCCGTATTTTTCGTGCATACGTTGTTGGTCCTCCCGTGCCTCCGGCTTATCTTTTGTCTTCCCATACATGCCCAAGAAGCCTAGCAGGTTCATGCAAAGGTTCTTCGTCACGTGCATCACGTCGATTGTAGAGCAGACCTCTAGTTCTTTCCAATAGGGTAGGTCCCAAAATATAGATTTCTTCTTCCACATGGGTGCGTGTCCGTCAGCGTCATTCGGAACAGATTGTCCGCCAGGATCCTTTCCAAAGATTACTTTTAAATCCTTGACCATATCAAGTATATCACGACTAGTACGGTGGCGAGGCTTCTTCTGGTGATCTGCCTCACCTTTGAAATGCTTGCCTTTCTTTCTTAAGAGATGCTTGATCGGAAGAAATCGACGATGTCCCAGGTACACATTCTTCTTACATTTATCCAAATATATACTTTCGGTATCATCTAAACAGTGTGTGCATGCATGGTATCCCTTTTTGTGTGTCCTGAAAGGTTACTAAGAGCAGGACAATCATTGATGGTTACAAACAGCAACGCTCATAGGTCAAATTCCTGCTGTTTGTGCTCATCCCACACACGTACACCTTTTTTGTCCCACAGCTGTAGAAGTTCTTCAACTAACAGCCTTAGGTACACATCAATGTTGTTGCCGGGTTGCTTGGGGCCTTCGATGAGCACTGGCATCATAATGAACTTCCGCTTCATGCACAACCAAGGAGAAAGGTTATAGATAGATAGAGTCACATGCTAGGTGCTATGATTGCTGCTCTGCTCCCCAAAAGGATTAATGCCATTTGCACTTAAACCAAACCATACGTTCCTTGCATCATGTACAAAGTCCCCCCACTTTCTCTCAATTTTTCTCCACTGCGACCCATCAGCGGGTACTCTCAACTTCTCGTCTTTCTTACGGTCTTCTTTGTGCCATCGCATCAACTTGGCATGCTCTTTATTTTGGAACAAACGTTTCAACTGTGGTATTATAGGAGCACACCACATCACCTTGGCAGGAATCCTCTTCCTGGGGCGCTCACCCTCAACATCACCAGGGTCATCACGGCTGATCTTATAGCGCAATGCACCGCATACCGGGCATGCATTCAAATTCTTGTACTCACCGTGGTACAGGATGCAGTCATTAGGGCATGCATGTATCTTCTACACCTCTAATCCTAGAGGGTAGACAGCCTTCTTTGCATCGTACATATTGTCGGGCAATTCATTGTCCATTGGAAGCATCTTCTTTAACATTATCAACAACTTTTCAAATCCCTTGTTAGATACACCATTCTCTGCCTTCCATTGCAACAATTCCAGTGTGGTACCCAGTTTTTTCTTGTCATCTTCGCAATTTGGATACAACAATTTCTTGTGATCATCTAACATGCGTTGCAACTTCAACTTCTCCTTTTCACTTGCGCAGTTTCTCTTTGAATCAGCAATGGCCCTACCAAGATCATCAGTGGGCTCATCTGATGCCTCTTCTTCAGCTTCTTCCCCCATTGTAGTACCATCGTATTCAGGGAACCCATGGGCAGGATAGATGTCATCATCCTCTTCTTCTTCATTCTCTTCCATTCTAACCCCTCTTTCTCCGTGCTTGGTCCAACAGTTATAGCCGGACATGAAACCGGATGTAAACAGGTGGACGTGAATGGTTCTTGAGTTAGAGTGATTGTTATCATTCTTACAGACACCACATGGACAACACATAAAACCATCCAGCCAATTGTTTGCCTCAGCCGCAAGCAGAAAAGTACGCATGCCATCAATGAACTGGGGAGAGCGTCGGTCATCGTACATCCATTGCCAGCTCATCTTCATTACACAACGCCGAAACGACCAAATTAATACAAGTTCATACACACTTATTCTCATAAAACAACATACAAACTCTCTAGCTAAAGCATTTAAATGCAACAAAAAATGCAATCAAGATCACAACTAAGGTAACAATTGATCCAACAACATAGTGATACCAAGCCTCTTTATTAATGACATGTTTTCTAATCTTTCTAATCTTCAAGCGCATTGCATCCATCTTGATGTTGTGATCATCGACGACATCGACAATATACAACTCCAGTTTCATCTTCTCTTCATCAATTCTTTTCAATTTTTCTTTCAAATACTCGTTTTCTTTTTCAACTAAATTTAACTTCTCGGCCATAGGGTCGGTTGCAATTTCTGGTTCACATACCTCCTAGATAAAAATATCTATGTCAACTTGATGGGCATAATTGTCATAAACATGAAATGCAAAAAATAGTTATAAAAGAGAATATATATACCACATCCGAATCATAAACCGGACAAGGGCCGACGGGGACGGATATCAAAAGCACGCCACTATGTACAACAAACAACCATATAGATAAGAAAATTATACAAGTAACTATCTAAATTATACAAACATGTTTTTTTATAAAAAGGATAAGAACAAGAGGCTCACCAAGGTGGTGCCGGCGACGGGATGGTGCGGGCGATCTATGGTGGTTAGGACGGGGACGGTAAGGCACTAAGTAAACCACACCTACATATGCAAACTAAGAATTTAATTTGAGCTCAAATTGCATATAAATCAAATAAACTCCCACATATAATTACTCCCAAACTAAAACCCACAAATCACTATACTTATAGAGCATTGCACGAGCTAATCTAGCAATGAGAGATGAAAGGACAAAGTTCCTAACCTTTGTGAACACTTGGATGGATGGGGTGCCTTCAAATCTTGACAAATCTTGGCAAAAATGGAGGATGAGCTCGAGCAAGCGGAAGAATAGAGGAGAGGAAAGGGGAAAACAGAGAGAATGGGCTTGGGCTGGACGAAGGGTTTATATAGGGGCATCTTTAGTCCCGGTTGGTTATACAAACCGGGACTAAAGGTCCACCTCTAGTCCCGGTTTGTGATACAAACCGGGACTAAAGGAGCTCGTGGGGGCCCCAGCCTGACGCCAGCCTGCCACAACCCCTTTAGTCACGGTTTGTGTCACAAACTGGGACTAGAGGTACAAAATGAACCGGGACTAATGGTCACATTAGTCCCGGGCCGCAATCAAACCGGGACTAATGATGCGAACGTAAGGTCGTTTTTCTACTAGTGATATGTGATGACTATCTCTTCATTATAAACATTTCTTTGATTATACTCCCTAAGTTTATGTGTAAGCACAAAACCTAATCCATTATTTTGTATAGCAAAGTTATCATTTTTTTAGAGATTTTATCAATCAAAACAGATGGGGGAACCTTTTTCCTTAGGTTTTTATTGTAGGCAGAATAATCCGGAGATTGTAATCTCCTTATCTCTTCTTGATTAAAATGAATTTCTTCTATAGGTGGACAACCACAATTTATATTATCATGAGAAAAAATTTCACGTGCTTCTTTCATAATATGCCCAAATTCATATGCTAAAAATATTGTGGTAAGACGTTTAACAGAAGGATCATGGATATTTTAGAATTCTAATAAGATCCGTTGTATGCAAGGATGCATGTGAACAAGTTGTCTTCAAGTTCAACTATTAGAAAAGATATTGCAACCGCAAGACTAGAGGTTTTATTAAGGATTGACTCTCCTAGCATAGGTAACGCATCGGCACAAGTAAAGAAATCTTGAATTACACCTTTTCCAATAATATTGCCACTACCTAATGCAGAGTTGTTTGTATGCATGATACTGGTTTCTTTCTCATAAGGATCATCATAAATAGAATCATCAAATTTTTCCTTAGCAACCTCACAAACATTTCCTTTATTTTGCATGAGTTTCAAAAGTACGGACGGATCATCCAAAGAGCTCGCACTAGTGGCGAAAATATCACTACCTTTTTCAGATCTAGACATGATAACGATAGCAAACAAAAGGTCAAACAAGAAAAAGGAAAATGAAAAATATTTTTTTATTTTTGCAAAAACTTTTTTAGAAGTGGAGGATATGAAAATGAGAGGCAAATTGAAAATAAAGTAATTGCAAGGAGATGATAGTTTATTCCTAGCTACTTGATATATGTTGATGACGTCTCCCCGGCAACGGCGCCAAAAATTCTTCCTGATTGCTTGTATCTGCATTGGTATTTCCCTAAAGAGGAGAGGATGATGCAGCACAACAAAGGTAAGTATTTCCCTCAGTTATGAAACCAAGGTTATCAATCAAGTAGGAGAACCAAGCAACACTATGTAAACAACACCTGCACACGAACAACAAATACTTGCAACCTAACACGTAAGAGGGGTTGTCAATCCCTCCTTGGTATTGAGATAGATTAAATTGTATGAGATTTGATCAATAGATCTAAGTAAAACACAAAATAAAATAAATAAAGAAAAAGTACAGCAAGGTATTTTAGATTTAATATGATAAGAAATATAACCGGGGGCCGTAGTTTTCACTAGAGGCTTCTCTCGAGAAAATAGCATACGGTGGGTAAATAAATTACTATTGGGCAATTGATAGAAAAGCAAATAATCAGGACGATACCCAAGGCAATGATCATGTATATAGGCATCACGTCCAAGATTAGTAGACCGACTCCTGCCTACATCTACTACTATTACTCCACACATCGACTGCTATCCAGCATGCATCTGGTGTATTAAGTTCATGGAAAAACGGAGTAATGCAATAAGAACGATGACATGATGTAGACAAGATCTATTCATGTAGGAATAAACCCCATCTTGTTACCGTTAATAGCAACGATACATGTGTGTCATGTCTCTTTCTGTCACTGAGATTGGGCACCGCAAGATTGAACCCATCACAAAGCACCTCTTCCCATGGCAAGAAAAATCAATCTAGTTGGCAAACCAAACTAAAATTTTGGAGAAGAAATACGATGCTATAATAATCATGCATATAAGAGTTCAGCAAAGACTCAAATACTATTCATGGATAGAACTGATCATAAACCCACAATTCATCGGATCCCAACAAACAAACCACAAAAAGGAGTTACATCAAATAGATCTCCAAGAACATCGAGGAGAACATTGTATTGAAGATCAAAAAGAGAGAGGAAGTCATCTAGCTACTTGCTACGGACCCGTAGGTTTGTGGTAAAGTACTCACGCATCATCGGAGGGGCAACAAGGATGATGAAGAACCCCTCCGTTATCATTACCCCCTCCGGCAGAGTGCCGAAAAAGGCCTCTAGATTGGATCTCGTGGTTCTGGAACTTCCGGCGGCTGGAAAAGTGTTTCGTCGACTCCCCTAGGGTTTTTGGGATTTTAGAGTATTTATAGAGGCAGAGGTTGGTGGAGAAGCTTCCCGTGGGCTCCACTACCCACCAGGGCGCGCCTGGGGCCTCTTGCGCACCATGGTGCCTAGTGGGCCCCATGGGCCTCCTCCTGTGTGCTCCTTTGACTCCCTGGGTGTCTCCTGTCCAGAAAAAAATCTCCAAAAAGTTTCATTGCATTTGGACTTCATATGGTATTGATATTCTGCACAGTAAAAAAACAAGCAAAAAATAGCAACTTGCACTGGGCACTATGTCAATAGGTTAGTCCCAAAAGATGATATAAAGTTGCTAGTAAATGAATCTAAAACATCCAAGATTGATAATATAACAGCATGGAACAATCAAAAATTATAGATACGTTGGAGACGTATCATTAACCCTTGTCACCATCTGCTATGATTTCCAACAACAATGAGCTTTATACAAGTACATGTGAACCTAGTGTATTTGCTATGACATGAGTCATGAACAAGGATAAGGTATGATTGCCGGAATATTGCCCCTGACAGTACCTTTGGTCACACGAAGAAGTAATATGGCCAAGCTCTTTCGGCAAAAGCTTCAGAAAAGGAGGAAAATAATGAAGGAGCAAGACCGGCAATACAGGGATGATAATTGTTGGATGAATAACATGGTACGGATGCTCAAGACAGTCTTATTCCGTATCAATTACCAGGAACATACACCCAAGGGGTCTACTCTATTTTGGTAAGGACCTCACATCAAGGTAACCCGCTTGTCCAAATATGAATGTCCAGAATTGTCAGTCTGGAATATCCAAGTACGTCAACTCAAAGATTCCTTAGCTACCTCCGAAGTTTGACTTCAGCGACTGTGTAAAATATCGCTTGGCCTACTACCCCATGAGGGTATACTGACAGCATGAGTAGTCAAAATGTTGAGCAACAGTCTCAAAGCCCGTGTCCTCACATATGGAAACCAGCGAAAAGATAGCCTATCAGGAACAAGATTCTTCTGCCAGAACCATCGTGAGTCAAGTCTGTGGATACTATCATTATAAGGATATACACCTTTATGCTGGTCATGACAGCCGAAGGTTAAATCTTTGGTACATATTTGATACTCAAGACAGTGGAGCTAGCCAAGATGATTCAGAAATCCCTGCGAGAAGTCAGATTCCACCTGAAGAATGGTCATGATTCCCAACACCTTTTTGAACCCGGAAAACGTGCACCTATTTGAGTAACATGATGCAAGAATTAAAAGGTTTCGTGTTCACCAAGAAAATTGTTTACAACTCCATTGGATTCTATCAGTGCTGGATATAAGAATGACACGTCACATGGAAATCACTCCCACACTTATGGAAAGATGACATATTCAAGTCATGATAATATATCAGCCGAGTCATCAGACATAAAAGAATTGGAGTCAGAGTAAGGATGAATAGTTGAAGGGATATTTGTTAGAATGTGGATATAGTGAAGCAAACCACCCCAGAGCGAGGCAGTCAAGTCATAAGAAATTCATTGGGAAGATCATCTAAGGGAAAAAGGATACCCGAGTTGGAAACGGTTTCCTTAAGTCAGAGTATTCATGCTTGTTCCCTGAGCAACCAAATCTCGAGGACGAGATTTTTCTAATAGGGGAAGGCTTGTAACACCCTGGTTTTGGGCCCTTTCTTTTTCTTTTGAATTTCTTTGAGATTTTTATTTGGAATTGTTTTTCTGTGGCTCTGTGGTCCTGAAACCTGGGAAGATCATCCCTGATTCCTCTCCCTAGTGGCTTGTCAATCTCAAATCCATCCCAAGACCATGTCATTTCCATCTTAGCCCAACCCCAATATTTATTTCTTGGGAATATTCATTTTTCTATTAAAGTAATAATCCTTTTTGCCCTAGGTTGTGAAGCAACCTACATTTCTGTCTTTCCCAAAATTCCCACAAAAGTCTCAAAATTCCTTTGGACCATATGGACATTGGATATGTAAAAATATTCAAGATTCCATGCTCATGGTGAGCACACCATCCAATCTTTGTTTTTGATAATTATTTTAGATTGTGAAGCAACTATATTTATATTGCTCCATAATTTCTGAAAAATTACAATGACATTCTCCTATCATTATAACCTCACTCCACCAATTTTGGGATTGTTTAACCTTGCCATTATTTCTCTATAATTTTTCTAAGATTCTGTCCAGAGAGGACCACTGTGAAGGAAGTACCATTTTGGTGTGTCCAAATGGTATGAAAATTTTAAAGTGCCTTCATTTACCCAAATGATCATTCTCCACCAAGTTTCAGCTCAATCCAATCATCTATGTGAGTACAACATCTACTTTCTCCTTTCTGTCCAGTGGGGTACATTGTGAAGGAAGTGCTATCTAACCCCTCCATTTGAGCTAAAACCTGGCCACAGTGATCATCTTAGTAAGTGATCAACCCCTGACTAATCTCAGACCCTCTCCCCAGGTGAAACTTCCATAGTTTATCCCAAACACCTTGCTGCTGTTTTGTCTTTGAGCAAGCTTCAGTCACTTCATGGGTCCCTTCCCTTGTCCCTTTGCTTGTTGAAGCTAGCTGGTGAATGACCCATCGCCCAGACATGGTTTGGATGACCAGAGCGCATGGCATCATCGTGTTCACGCGGTGACCATGCGGCTGGCATCCCGGTGCACTCGCTCTAACAGTTGGGGTCCTCGGCCTTGTCTGTTTCCTCAAGTTCTCGCCACCTCGCTCTGTCTAGTAGCTTCACCATGGCCATGCCTCCGCCTGGACCACTCTCCCACTCCTCTCTCCTGCCCGACGCATCACAGCGGCCGCGTCCAGGAGTAGACCGCGTCTGGTCCACCATGTCCTGTCGACCGCGTCACTCCCGAGCCCTCCAGACACTTCCCCACTGCTATTTGAGCACGGCCTCGAGCTCTCCCGCAGACCACCACCCTCCCAGACCTCTCCACTGAGATCTAGGAGTCCTCCTCGCCCCTCACAGCCACCATGGTCACCGCTCGGCTTCGCATAATTTCAGGCAACCCGAGCCCTCCTTCCCCTCATTCCACCACCAAGAGAACCCCCGTAGTCCAGCGACCCTCCCCTGCCCTTCACCTCCTCCTCTGATGGCATGTCGGTGTGCGCCCAAGATCGCTTGAAGCCACCGTCCGCCACGGCCGTAGCTCCGCACGCTCCCGGACCCCGCGAGTTCTCCAGTGTGCTCCATCGGATGCAGGACTCCTCCCGGAGCATGCCGGTGCGCTGACCGTCCTGTCTGGTGGTCCTCAACACAAAGTTTGCCGCCGGAGCTTGTACCTGCCACCTGCCACAGTTGGCACCACAGCCATCCCCTGCAGCCCCTACTGGGCTTCCCCGACGCGGCGCTCCATGACGAGCTCTCCGATGGTCCCAACTCCACTGGAGGTGGCAGGAGCCGCCGAGGGCACCACCGGCCGCACCCGACCTCGCCCTCTATTTGTCTCGACACGAGGAAGAAGTAGGGAGCTAGGAGAGAGAGAGAGGTCAATGCAAGACCCACACGTCAACGACCTAGCGGTCGGGCCCGCATGTTTAAGTGGAAACGACTTTTCTGAAAATGCGCTTTCAGCTGGAGAAAACGTAGTCTGCTGTGGCCTTGGTTGAAAATATGTTTTCCCTGCTTGATGGCGTATTCCCGGAAAAGGCGCTTTCTATTTAAACCCTACTGGCCAAAACCCTTAAATAGCAGACGTTCGTCGGTTAGAAGTAGAAAAAGCAGGGTTTTATTTGTTTTCTGCCTAACAAATTAACGGCCGTGTCTCCACAAGCGTAACTCTCAATCAGGTGATTCAAAAGCCCACGTTCTCTATTCGTCGAGCCATTCTGTTGGTATCATTTTCACTATGTTGTCACATATTGAAAATGACCATTTTACCCTTTCCCCTTAATCAGCTCCGCTAAGAGGGAAACTTTTCTGGCAAAAAAATTTGTGAGTTCATCGCACTTCTTCGCAGTGATTCCTTCATCCCCAGGCAAGCCACTTGCATGATGGACTTGCAGTAGGCATGGTTTTCCACTTGAATATTTTAATAATTTTTTGCATGTTAATATTTTGTGAATGCTTTATGTGCTTGTGATCCCATGCTCATTTCTTATGCCATGTTCCTATGCTTCTAGTAAGTTAAAATATTATATGTTAGTATTATTATTCTCGTGTTTCATTCTTGTAATTATTTCATGCTACTGATTATGATATGCTCATATGCATTATTATCGTCTGCAAGTACTTGTATTCTGCATGATCATCGTTATGCCATGCTCTTTTGCATCTCGTGGAATAAATGATTTTATTGTTATTGATGCTATGATCCCTATGTTAAGTGGTTATGTTTCCCATCCATGCTCATGTTGATATCATGCTCATATGCATTGTTATTTTATAATGATATTTTATTATGACCCAGCTCATCACCATTCAAGTTAAACCTAACGTTAATGGAACTTGAACAAATCTGTTGGCTGAGTCATAGTGCCATCGAATCAAGCTAACCAGTGCAGCCACACTTTGCCTTATGGGGGGCCAAATTTGGTCTATTGTCATGCCTCTTGCCGATGCCTCGAACTAGGGAATGTTGTGTGTGTGCGCTACCCTGATCAGGTAGGCAGCCATAAGCCTTGTGTGCCCGAGTTGTATGGATCCATTATCCCCGTTTGGGACCGTTTTGTTTTGTTTTTGGCCACTAAGGTGGCGGATGTCAGGCGGTGACATCGGGGCCACCTAGGACTTGGCCCAAAGGGGAGTTTTTTCGAGTGGTCGAGAGAGTCTCATTCAACAGATTGGTTTTGTCAAAATGTCATTGGTCCACCCGAATGGGAGCACGAGGCCATGAATTCCGTGGTGTGGGTATAGTGTACTAACCTCTGCAGAGTGTATAATCTATCGATAGCCATGCCCTCGGTTATGGGCCCAATTCGGAGTAGGTCACACCATGGGTCAACAGTAATAATAACCTTACTAATAAACAACCCCGGCTTGATGAGAGAAGAAGTTGGTTGGTCTTTATGTGGTCACGAGATGATCATGATGGTATTCTTGATGATGATGATGATGAGGTGATCTAGTGATGATCACGATGGTAAGCAAGATTGGTATCTATGGTGGTTACGAGGTAACCTTCGAGAAGAGTAAGTTGGTCCAAGGGACCTTAAACATCAACCCCTTTGCGTACTAGTTCTAGTATTATCATGTTCATATCTTGTTGTATCATGTTCAACATGTACATGCCATGTTCACTCTCATGTTGTTCTAGTTATATCATGACCAAAAATTAACCTATAAATGACATGTTGTTGTTTGTCTTGATTGCTTTGGTTGCGGTGAGCTTGTGAGTACATTCAAAGTACTCACATGGCGTGTCATGCTAGATTGCAAGTCATGCTGTGATTGCTTGTTCGGTGATGATCCCGAGTTTGCGTGCTAGGATGTGTTCTAGCTAGAGTCCCTGCGGAGTGGAGATCATCACTGTCATCGAGTCGTTCCGCTGCTAGCATAGAGCTACCTTGGCAGGCATAGTGTCGTCATGCCAATGTAATCCTTTGTAATATTCGAACCCTTGTATCCATATTCTTTGTAATAAGAGTTGATTTGTTCTATGCCAAGCAGTGCCGTATTCAAGAAGACTTCATCTCTGGGCTAGAATACGGGGTATTCCGGTCTCTCTGAGCCGGGGTACCATAGGCTTTGGTGTAGGAACGAAGTATGTCTACCAGAGGGGGGGGGGTGAATGGGAGTTTTAAAATTTCTTCGAAAATCTCAAAACTCTTGGAACCCAGCAGCGGAGCGAATGAGAAACAAACTACAGCGAGCTATAACTAAGTACCGAATGGAAACTAAATAATGCATCGAGACAGATCACGTGAAGGAAAATATATCGAATGTAAACAAGGGTAGCAGAGGTAACCAGTGATGCTCGATGGTGACAGGGTATTTTTTTGACCAGTTCGTCCTTCTAGACAAGGACTACGCCTGGTTGGAGGGGTTGTGACTTAAAACGGAAGATAAACTCTCTTCACCCTATTCTCCTTGACAATTGGCTCGTTAACCAATGTCGATCAGTCATCGTAGATACTTGAGGTGATCTCTTAACCTTTACAGACTTCTTCTTCGAGAACCACAATCACTCTTGGTCTCTGAAGAAATTGACACCTAACCGTCTAGAGAGTTTGCAGCTCTCAAGAGTAATAGGCGGAGTGTACTGGACTTAGATTCGAGAGATGCTAAAACACTATATAATTCTTCGCCTCTAAGGGTTTTCTCTCGGTGGATTTTAAACTCAAATTGCTCAGAGAGGGGGTTGCTCAATAGTCTTCTCAGAGTCAAACGGAGTAGCCACTGAACAAACCCGGTGTGGGGTGGCTATTTATAGCCGCAGCCTTCCCTGGTGGGAAATGACCATTTTAGACACGCGGTCCAGCCAATGGCCAACTCACACATTTACAATGGTCTAATTTTGGAGCAACGGTGTCGGTGTTCTGGGAACCAGGGTACCCAGACTTGCCTGTCGGCGGCCCATGGCGTGGCACCTTTGATGGCCTGGTATGGCCCGCCTCCACGACCACCAAGACAAGACCCTCGCGAGGGCCCAAGCCTAGCAAGGCATACGGCGCCAAGACCTCCGGAGGGAGCAGCCTCCCCAGGCTGCCTCCTGAGGAGCGGAGATTCCTATGCAGGTGCCCAAACCTCATGAGGTTGCGGTGACGCAACCATAACGACTAAGTCCAGGTGGGCGCCAGCGGGTGCAGAGAAGACAGTTTCCTATTTGGTGCTGAGGCAAGCACAGGCGTGGGTTCCCGAGGACTCAGGCAAAGGTTTCCATTCCTGTGCAACGAGACCAAGACCACCAGGACGGCAGGATGGATGTCATCACCGAGCCAACCACAGCGTCATGCCAGAAGCTTTGCAGGCGAAGACCACCTTTCGTCAGGATAAGATGTACTAGTTGTCCCCTTTCAAATTGGCCGTTGTGGAATCCCTTCCCGCCTATGATTTGGGGGAATAGGACCGAGGCCACTATAAATATAGGTTAGCCACCACCATACAAGGTGACGGAGACCGGACCGGGACCGAAATCGGAGGACGAACCCCTCGGGATTGGATCCTTTCGACCCTCACCAGAGCAGACCTCATGAGGTTGTTCATCCCGTGTACTTGTTCATTCTCAGCCCCTAGTGAGGCAAATCCACCACAAAGCAGGAGTAGGGTCTTACACCGAAAGGTGGCCCGAACCTGGGTAAACTGTCGTGTTCATCTTCTTCCTTGTTCCACGAGCTAGGCCATAGGGCGACGAGCTGGTTGGCTAGATAGGTTGAATTCTTCACACATGCCCCGGAGTTCAAACCTTTCTTGGGTCTACGAAGCCCTGAATCCGCCATTTGGCGCGCCAGGTAGGGGCGTGTCGAAGCCTCTCTTCCACCGTTCGCTCCGATGCCATTCTGTTGTTCCTATGGCCGACACTCGCCGTGTCCGTGCTGAGCACTGGGCCGCTCGCGTCGCCCAGACGACGCCTGTGGGCAATAGCACTCCTCGCCGCTCTGCCTCCACGGCGGCTAATGCCGCCACTGACCCTGCTGCTCGCGAACAGCAGGATTTGCCACTGCCACCCTCCGTGCGGCGTGATGGCTGCACCGCAACTCCATCACCCACTCCAGCCACTGCGTTGTCTTCTCATGTTCGTCGTGGTCTGGCAAACACGCAGGCTGCGCTGCTCATGGCACGAGAGCTTCTACGCTACCGCCCGGCCAACGACCTCTACGATGACTAGCTCGGCCGCATCGCCGAGCTCGTCAACACCGCCGATGAGGCCCCTGCACCATCCCGTTCGCCTCGTCCACCATCTTCCCTGGCGGGCGATGTGGCTCATGGCACACCTCCTCCTCCTCCTCTGCATGGCACGGACCCCAAGCCCAGGTGTGAGGCACCCCAGTGCGACCCGCCGCGTAGAGCGCGGGCGCCCGATGAAGAAAGCTGCCAGGTGGTGCAATGGCCCCAAGGAGAGGCGCGCGCGCTCCTAGCGCCGCTGCGTCAAGACCGCGCGCCGCCAGAGGCGGTGGCACGCGGGCGCCAAGACCAAGCTCCTCCCATGTGACAGGTACCTGTGAGTGCGGCAGGCTGCAATGCTTTCACCCCGGAGCTGCACCGCGTCGTTTGGCCCGGCAAGTTCAAGCTGGATCTTCCTCCATGCTACGACAGCACCCCCGACCCCGCTGAGTTCCTCCAGCTCTACGGGCTGAGCATCGAGGTGGCGAACAGCAATGGGAAGGTCATGGCGAACTGGTTCCCCATGGCCCTCAAGGACGGCACGCGCTCTTTGCTCCTGAACCTCCCGGGGGGGGCTCGATCTCCACCTGGGACGAGCTCCGCAAGCGCTTCATCACCAACTTCTAGGGCACTTGGTGGCAGTCGAGAACTTAGATGGCTAGGGTGCCATCCTGCCTCCCGAGGCCATCCCCAAGAAGAAGAAGAAGAAGAAGCTCCTCCCAAAGGGCCGTCAGGAGGCTGGGGCACCCGACGGTCGTGCCTCAGGCCCCAAGCCCTCTGCTGGGGCATCTTTCCCACTCGCATAGGAAGGTGTGCCGGCGCCCCTATCGGGACGGGCTCGAGGGCTCTCATCTGGAGGGCCTCTGACCTGACCAGCGTCACGAGGGAGGCACTCGGGCACCACGTGGGGGCGTGCTTCAACGCGCGCCTCTGTGAGCAAGGCACAAGGCGCGGGGCGCCAGGCGCTCAGGAGTTCATCACCAAGGCAATCAAGGAGCTTCGGGAGGTGCGAGCCATGCGTGGCAAGCGTCACCCCATGCCATCCAGCGCAGCTACCGCCCATGACATGGTTGGCGAACTACACATCTACGTCAACATCCCAGGCCTCAACAGGGCTGCTTTGTAGGACCTCTTCTGGCCGTCCCACGTCAGATGGAGCAGGGGCTACCCCTGCAGCTACGTCCGCATGCTGTTCGGCCTACTGAACGTGGCCGCCTCGTACCAGTGCCTCATGCAGGGAGGCTTGACGGCTCATGAGGCCAGGCGCCAGGCAGTCCTGATCGAGGAGGTGACGGACCCTCACGAGCCCCCCGGACCTCTGGAGCCTCCCGGGGCTCAGGAGCCGGTCGGCTCGTGGGGAGCGATCTCTACAGTACACGTCTTCAGCTACTTCACCGCTTCTACAACGGTGGTGCAAGGTGACTTTTTGGTTTGTTCAACTGAGGGCGCCCCTCGGGCTGCATCATCCTCAGGCAGAACTGGCTTTGCCTTCATGAGTTTCCTAAGTATCTCAACTGCCTGTCCGGTGCTTCATCACTATGATGTCGCTGCGCCCTCGCGAATCCGCCCGCGGCCGCCTCATGATTAAGGACTGGCATGGCATCTGTGCTCGGGTTCGTCCCTCCAGCGTCGACAAACCCAAGCGACCGAGCTCTGTCTCGCGGGACAGCTCTCGTGCGCGTCACCTCCCGTGGTCCTTGGTGCCTTGTTCTCGCATGAGCTAATCACGGGTGGGCAAGTGTGGGCACACGGCCCGGTTCATACAACCACAGTTCGGCACTTCGCCGCAGGGGGAGCCATGCGCCGGCTGTTTTCCCGTGGAATCGTTGCATGAGAAGACTTGGCATAGCATCTGTGCTTGGGTCCGTCCCTGCAGCATGGATAAAACCAATGGCTGAGCTCTGTCTGGCGGGCCGGCCTCGTTCACGTCACCTCCTGGGGTAATTGTTGTCTGACCTTCTCATGCGATAACCTCCGAAGGGGCATTCGGCGCTGGACCCCCCATCGCCCCGCTGGTTTCTTACGCGCGCCCCGCACTACAAAAATTAGGCGCAACCCGCCTTGAGGTAGGGCCTCATGAGTCCCGCGCTAGCTCATGAGTGCCCAGATACACCTCCTCCAGTTCTGCCATGCTAGCCACGCGTACGAACGGGGTTGTACACGCCTCGGAGTCTCCTCCAGCGGGAACTCCCATCCACGTACCAGTGGAAGCCCCATGCTCCGTGCTGGCGGACGACACGGTCGAGGAGTGACTATGCCCATGATAAAGTGGAAGCCCCATGCTCTGCGCTCGTGAATAAACAACTGAGGGCGCCCTCACGGCCGCACCAACCTCAGGATAGCCTCTCGGCTCTATGATCGGCAACACCCCACAGCATCCCCCTCAGGAGGATCGCGTGAGGGGGCTTGACACGGGGGATGTGCTCAGGCCCCGCCTGGCACATGCTACCCTACCAGGTCCAAGTACCTGGTCTTCTCGCATTCCCCCCAGGTGAAAGCTGGTGGTCAAAGGTATGAGGGCTGCTCGCACGTCAAGGGGGGCCTCCTGAGCATCGCGACTCTGGGGCCTCACTAGTCACGTAGCCCCTTGCCCCTTGGTGTCGTCCTGGTGATCCGGACGCCCCAACGGCGGTCGAGGTATGCTCGGGGTTGGGCCCTGCCGACGCAGAGCGCGAAGTCCTACACCCCGGCGTCCATGTTTCCTTCATGAGGGCTGCTCGCACGTCAAGGGGGACCTCCTGAGCATCGCGACTCAGGGGCCACACTAACCAGGCAGCTCCTCGCCCCTTGGGGTCGTCCTGGTGATCTGGACGCCCCAACGATGGTCGAGGTATGCGCGGGGCTGGACCCTACCGACGTAGAGCACAAAAGCAAGCACGAAGGAGACTTGGCGCAATAAGGAAACCACGGGGTCCTAATAATTATTACAAGCACAGATTGTTCCACAAGCTTAAACAGAAGTCTTACGCCTCCACGAGGCACGGTAAATGTTGCAGGGTAAAACTAAGAAGGAACGCCACTGCCGCCACCTGTCCCACTCGTTGGAAGACCCTCGTCGACAACGCTGCCACCGTCCTCACCACTTTCGATTTCTGCTGCCAGAGCCTCAGAGATGGGAACCTCCGGAGGCAGGATCATGAGCAGCTTCGCCAACACCTCGCCACCGCCGAAGGAAACCGTGCTATGTGCCATGGGGCGCAGCCCCTCCTAGGTACCCCCTCAGAGCCAGCCACTCTTTTCTCATGCAAGTCGGTTGCACATCAAAGGGGAGGCCTTGAGCACCGCCCCTCAGGGGCTCCTATCGGCCCTCAATCCTTCACCCCCTGGCCTTGACCACGACATCGCGACTTGGCATACCAGCGGCGGCCGAGACTCGCTCGAGAGCCGGGTCCCGAGGATGTAGAGCACCCTAACGAGCGGGAGAGATGGAGTCGGTAGGAGCCCTCGGGGGGGGGGGGGGCATCAGCAGAAGGGCGTAGCCTAACATCGCACAAGAAGCTCGCCCTCGCGACAAGGAAACCACCGCAGGCTCGCCAAGATAAGTCGCTTCGCACACTCGGGCGCGAACCCCATAATCAACGTTTCATCTCTCGTGATTTCTCTTGGGCAAGGGAACTCCCCTTTTAGTCCTTCGGGAGCGGCTTGCGCGCCAAAGGGGACCTCCTAAGCATCGCGCCTCGGGGGCTCTTACCGAACCTCGGGCCACTCACCTCCTGGCCTTGACCACGGCATCGCGACCTGGCATACTAGCGATGGCTGAAGCTTGCCTGGGGACTGGGTCCTGTTGGCGTAGAGCACTAAGCTACCGTGAGAATAGAAAGGGGGAACCGTGCCCAAGTGAGAGACGCAAACACAACATAACATGGGGATGCTAACATTAAGGCAAAAGTGTCACGATCTTTACACACCCTTGTGGGGCCCTTCATGACTTTTGCGCAGGAATGAAACGAAAGGAAAGGACCTCCTAAGGATCGCGACCCAGGCGTGTTGGATTTTGGGTTCCGCAAACCCTTGAGAGGTTCGAACTTTGGGGTGCGTGCGAAGAACTTGTCCTCCCCAGTCTGCCTACTCGCTAACTCACAGCCTAGCTCGACGAACTATAAGGAAAAGAGACACAGCAGTTTACCCAGGTTCGGGCCACCTTGCGGTGTAAAACCCTACTCCTGCTTTGTGGTGGATTGGCCTCGAGGGGCTGAGGATGAACTAGTACAGTGGCAAACAGCCTCAGGAGGAGAGGTGTTCTTGTGCTCGAGTGAGCTGGTGGGAGCGAGGGTGATCTGAATGATCTGTCCGAGGGTCCGATCCCCCTCTATGGTGGTGGCTAAGTCCTATTTATAGTGGCCTTGGTCCTCTTCCCAAATGAAAGGCAGGAAGGGATCCCACAACGGCCAAATTCGAAGGGAGACAACTAGTACATGCTATACTGACAAAAGTATTCTTCGCCTGCCAAAGAATCTGGTCGTGACGCCGTGGTGGGCTCGGTGATGACCTCCGTCCCGCCGTCCGGGCAGTCTTGGTCTTGTTGCACGGGAATGGAAACCTTTGGCTGATTCCTCGAGACTCCGCGCCTTTGCTTGCCTCTATAGCACCAAAGAGGAAACTGGTACACTGCGCCCGCTAGCGCCCGCCTGGCCTTGGTCGTCATGGCTTGCATCACCCGAACCTCACGAGGTGAGGGTTGGCATAGAGACCTCCGCTCCTCGGGAGCCAGCCTGAGGAGGCTGCTCCTCATGGAGGTCTTGGTGTCGTCCGCCTCGCGAGGCTTGGCCCCTCGCGAGGGTCTTGAGTTGTTGTTGCTGAAGCTGGGCCATACCAGGCCATCGATGGAGCCACGCCATGGGCTGCAGGCAGGCAAGTCTGGGTACCCCCGCTCCTAGAATACCGACAGTAGCCCCCGGGCCCAAGGCGCGCTCGAACTTGGCTTTGTGGCAAACCAAGGGGCAAGTGCCGAGCGCCGCAGGCCCTAACCTCCTGCGGCCGCCCCGGCTTCAGAGACGCTTGCCTTCAGTGCGCCTGCTGATGACCCAAGGGCTCCGGAGCCCCTGGCCATCCTTGCTACTGCTGCTGCTTTGCCAGTCTTGATGCCGTCGCCGTCTCCTCTTCCAGCCGCCACACCGGCGGGCCGTGGCTCTTCTACCGCACCCGGTGCTCTGGAGCAGGCCTTCTCCGCGTTGGATCAACTCCGGAATGATCTTCGGGGCCCCAACCAGCACCGGGCATCGGGGCGCCTGGAGCTGGTCTTGGGGTGGCTCCAGGCTGACTTGCCGGTCAGGGCGGCCTGGGACCAGGCCGACGCTGCTGAAGAGGAGGGCCAGAAGGTGGCCGGCATTGCCGCCGCTGCCCATGATGTGGTGTTGAAGGACGCGAAGGACGCTGAGGAGCGCTGCCGCGCGGCGAAGGCCGAGCTGAAAGCCCTCCACGAGGAGCAGGAGGAAAAGCTGAAGGAGCGGGAGTCTGCGGTCACCGGTCGTGACATCGAGCTAGAGCAGGCATCTCGGGAGGAGGCCATGGAGCGCGGCCGCCTGGAGAAGCAGAAGGAGGAGTTGCAGGCGGCCCAGGCGTCCCACGCCCAGCTTGTCTCCGATGAGAAGGCTCGGCTGGAGGCCAGGGAGAAACTCCTTGCCAAGGCTGAGGAGGCGGCCATCGCGGGGCGTGCCGCCTTCGACTCCCTCGAGCAGAGGTCCCGCAAGGCACTGCAGGATCTCTACAAGAGCGGGTACAAGGAGCCGCTGGTGACTCCGGAGGAAGGCCCCGCCGGGCTGCTCCCCAAGCTCGTCGCGGCGCTCGAGGGCATCACCATCGGAGTGGGCCCCATGGTGGAGGGAGAAGCCCGCGCGCTTTTGGCCTCGGCCGCAACGCGCGTCTTCAGCCACCTCCATCTTCGTGACTCTAGCTTCGACTTTGGGGCCCTGCTCGAGCCCGTGGACCCTGAGCTCCAAGACACTGCTGCCGAGGCCGTGAAGGGTCAAGTGGAGGCCCTGCTGCAGAAGTTCCTCGCCGTTGACCCCGAGCCTACGGCTGATGGCAAGGATGGCGGCGATGTCATTGGTGACGGGAGACCCCAACCGGGCAACGGTGGCATCCAATGCTGAAGGAGATGGCAGCGCTTTCCCCTTGTTCTATTCCTGCAACATGTATCATGCCTCGTGGAGGCGTAAGAACTTATTCTTTGGAACTTTAAGAGACAGTATGTTTTGTAATAATTTGCTAAGGTTCTGCGGTTTCCTTTCCGTTTGCTTTGATGTTCTGCGTCGGCAGGGCCCGGCCCCGAGCATACCTAGGCCGCCGTTGCGTCATCCGGATCACCAGGACAAGACCAAGGGGTGAGGGGCTACGTGGCCAGTTAGGCTCCTGAGTCGCGATGCTCAGGAGTCCCCCATGACATACGAACAGCCCTCGGGAAGGAGACGCGAGAGTGGGTCTTGGCGTTCTGCGTCGGCAGGGCCCGGCCCCGCGCGTACCTCAGCCGCCGTTGGGGCGTCCGGATCACCAGGACGAGACCAAGGGGTGAGGGGCTACGTGGCTAGTTAGGCTCCTGAGTCGCGATGCTCAGGTGTCCCCCTTGACGTACGATCAAAAACCCCCATACCTGTCCTCGCCGGGCTTTCCCTCGGGGAGGGATGCGCGAAGACCAGGTCCGAGGGACCTGGCATGGTGGCATACGCCAGGCATGACCTGAGCGTAGCCCCCGTGCCCAGCCCCTCGCGCTACTCTCCCGAGGGGAAAGCAGCGCGGTGAGGCTGAACACCGAGCCTGGTGGTTCTCCTGAGGTTAGTGCAGCCGTTAGGCCGCCCCCAATTGTTTATCACCAGCGCGGAGCATGGCGCTTCCGCTCTTGCATGGGCATAGCCGCTCCTCGACCGTGTCGACTGCCAGCGCGGAGCATGGTGCTTCCAGTGGTACGTGGGTGGGGGCTCCCTCTGAGGGGAGACACCGGGGCGTGTACAGCCCCGCCCTGACACGTGGCTTGCACGGCAGGGATAGAGGAGGTGTGTATGGGCACTCGTGAGCCAGCGCGGGACTCACGAGGCCCTACCTCAAGGCGGGTTGCGCCTGAATTTGGTTCGTAGCACTTGTGATAGTCCTGCAATATGGTTAGGCAACCTACACCGAGTGAATCTCCTGAGGTTATCGCATGAGAAGGCCAAACACCAACGACCCCAGGAGGTGACGTGCACGGGTCCGGCCCGCTAGGCAGAGCTCAGCCGTTGGGTTTCTCGACGCTGCTGGGACAGACCCGAGCACAGACACCATGCCCAGTCTTCTCATGCGAATGTCCTGAAGAAAGACAATCGGTGCGCGGCTCCCGCGGTGGCGAGGCACCGGGTCGCACGCCCTAACTTACCCGCCCCCGATTTGCTCATGCGAGAACAAGGCACCAAGGACCATGGGAGGTGACGTGCACGGGAGCTGGCCCGTGAGCCAGAGCTCAGCCACTTGGGTTTAGCGAGGTTGCAGGGACGGACCCGAGCACAGACGTTGTGCCAGTCCTTAATCATGAGGCGGTCGTGGGTGGGCTTGCAAGGGCGTACGACGTTCGTGGTGACAAAGCACCGGACGGTCAAGTGATAATCATAAATAAACTCATGGATAGGATAGAGCTAGTTCTGATAGATGTAAAACGATACATGCCGCAGGGACGGACCCATGCGGCTTGGGGATAATGCAGCCTGAGGGGCGCCCCCAACTGAACAAACCAGAAAATGTCACCTGGCACCATTGCTGAAGAGATGTTGGAGTAGCTGAAGACGCGTGCCGTAGAAGTCGCTCCTCATGAGCCGCCCAGGCCCTGAACCTCGGGAGGCTTTGGAGGCCCGGGGCGCTCGCGAGGATCCATCTCCTCCTCTGACAGGATGACCTGGCTTCTGGCCTCATGAGCCGCCAGGACGCCCTGCATGTGGCGCTGGAATGTAGCAGCCGCTCTCGACAAGCCCAATGGCATGCGAACATACCTGTGAGGGGGACCCTCGCACCGGCCAGCGCGGGACGGCCAGAAGCGCTCCTGAGATGCGGCCCTGTTGAGCCCTAGGGTGTTGACGTAGACGCGCAGCTCGCTGTCCTCGCCGAGGCAAGGAGCCGTGCCGGGTGGTGGGCGATGGTCGCCTCGCATAGCTCTTGCCTCCTGAAGCTCCTCGATTGCCTTGGTGATGAACTCCCGAGCACCTGTCACCTCGTGCCTTGTACCCTCCTGGCGGAAGCACGCGTTGAAGCACGCCTCCACATGGTGCCCGAGCGCCTCCCTCGTGACATTGGCCAGGTCAGAGGCCCTCCAGAGGAGAGCCCTTGAGCCCAGCCCGAGAGGGGCGCCGGGCACGCCTTCCTATGTGAGAGAGGGAGGAGCCCCGTCAGTGGGCGCAGGGCCTGAGGTGGTGTCGCCGGACACCCCGCTCTCCTGAGGTCCTTGGCGGAGCAGCTGCTTCTTCTTCTTGGGGACAGCCTCAGGAGGGTAGACGGCGCCTTCATCGTCTGGGTTCTCGACCGCCGCAGCCTGGTAGGCGTGCTCGACAGAGCACACCGCGTCCTTCTCCTCGCAGGTGACCGTGATGACACTGCAGCTCCCTGGCATCTTGAGGACATTGTAACCATGATGAGTCACCGCCATGAACTCGGCCAGGGCCAAATACCCAAGGATGGCGTTTTATGGAAGGCGAATGTGGGCGACGTCAAAGTCGATGAGCTCAGTGCGGTAGTTGTCGCGCTTGCCGAAGGTGACAGGGAGGCGGATCTGCCCTATCGGGGTGGTGGAGCCATCAGTCACTCCTGAGAAAGGCTTGGTAGGCTGCAGTTGGTCATAGGGCACCTATAGTCGGTCGAATGTCTCGATGGAGAGAACGTTGAGCCCCGCACCGCCATCGATGAGAGTCTTGGTGACGAGCACGTTGCTGATGGTAGGCGAGCAGAGCATCGGGAGAGCGCCGGCATTTGCTACATACTTGAGCTGATCGGATGGGCTGAAGGTGATGGTGCACTTGGACCGCCTGAGCGGACGCGTTGCCTCGAGCTTGCGGAGGGCCGCGTTCACCTCACGGGCAAACTGCTTGAAGATGCGACGAGAGGCAGGGGCCTGAGCGCCGCCCATGATGCAGGCAATGGCACGAGGCTCCTGGAAGCCGCCAGCCCCCTCGTCCTAGTGGTGGTCGTCATTCCTTCTTGGTGGTGGCGGCAGTGGAGGAAGGCCAGCGTTGCCCTAAGGACAGTCCTCACGAGGCTGGTCCCTCCAGGGGCCCTCGCGAGGCTGGCCCTACCAGCGGTCCTCACGAGGCTGATCGCGCCATTCTTGGCGAGGGTCACGGCCGTCCCAGCGTCCTCCATGGCCGTAGCCTCGGTCGCTGCGCTCGGGGCGACGACCTAGGCGCCCGTCACGGATGGCCCTGGGCTCCTGGCAGTCGTTGGTGTTGTGACTGTGCATGTTGTGGAAGACGCAGAACGGGCGGCTGCCCTTGGATGACTCTGGGTGGTCGCAGCCGCGCTTCATCTCTGGTTCTGCCGCGAGCACGGCCGGTCACTTGAGCTTCACGTCCTTGGCTTTGGCCTTCTTGTCTTCTGGGTCAGCCCCTGGGAGCTCCAGGAGAGAGAGGCGACCTTCCTGAGCTCTCGCACACTTGGTTGCCATGTTGAACATCTCCAGAGCCGTGCACATGTCCTCATCTATGGCAAGATCCTCCTTCATCTTGACGTCGCGGACGCCATCAGTGAACACCGAGATGATGGCCTCGTCCGACACGTTGGGGATCTTGAGGCGGACGCTGTTGAAGCGCTGGATGTACTTTTGCAAGGTCTCTCCAGGCTGCTGCTTGATGCGCCGCAGGTCACCCGCAGCCGGTGGACGGTCGCGAGTGCCCTAGAAGTTGGCGACGAAACGCTCTTGCATTTCGTCCCAGGAGGAGATCGATCCCGCGGGCAGGTTCAGGAGCCATGAGCGTGCACCATCCTTCTCATCGCCATTGGCTGCCTTGATGCTCACCTCGTAGAGCTGCAGGAACTCGGCAGGGTCGGGGGTGCCGTCGTAGCACGAAGGCAGGTCGGGCTTGAACTTTCCCGGCCAGACGACACTGTGTAGCTCCGGAGTGATTGTGCGGCAACCCGCTGTGGTCACGGGAGCCCGTCGTGGAGGTGGAGCCTGGTCTTGGCGCTCACGCGCAACCGCTGCAGGTGGCGCGCGGTCTTGACGTGGTGGTGCTGGGAGTGCACGAGCATCTTCTTGCGGCCGCGGCACCACCTGGCAGCTTTCCTCTTCACGCGCCGGCACCCTGAACGGCGGGTCGCGCCGCGGGGCCTCGCGCCTTGGCCCGAGGGCGACGTCTTGACGGGGAGGTGGAGGAGGTGCTCCGTGGGCTATGTCACCTGCAGCAGGCGGCGGGGGAGGCAGCGAGCGAGACGATGCGGGAGAGTCCCCTGCGGCGCTGACAAGCCCGGCGATGCGGTCCAGACAGTCTTCCTAGAGGTCATCGACGGGGCGGTAGCACAGGAGCTCGCGCGCCATGAGCAACGCAGCCTGCGCGTTCGCCGGCCCGCGAAGAGCATGAGACGACGAACCAGCCGGAGTCAGCGACGGGGTGGCAGTGCGCCCATCCCGCCGCACAGAAGGGTGCAGCGATGAAGCTTGCTGCTCGTGCCCCGCGGGGCCAGTTGCAGCGTTCGCCACTGGAGATGGGGGACGACGAGGGCAGCCGTCTCCCGCAGGCGCTGTCTGAGCGACGCGGGCGGCGAGGGCGGCCCGGCGCTCAGCGCGAGCTCAACGAGCGTCAGCCATGGAAGCGGTGGAGCGGTGGTGGATCGACCGGCGGGGGAGAGGCTCCGACGCACCCCTACCTGGCGCGCCAAATGTCAGATTTCGGGTTCCACAAACCCTTGAGAGGTTTGAACTCTGGGGTGCGTGCGAAGAACTTGTCCTCCCCAGTCTGCCTACTCGCTAATCTGACAGCCTAGCTCGATGAACTGTAAGGAAAAGAGACACAGCAGTTTACCCAGGTTCGGACCACCTTGCGATGTAAAACCCTACTCCTGATTTGTGGTGGATTAGCTTTGAGGGGCTGAGGATGAACTAGTAGAATGGCGAACAGCCTCAGGAGGAGAGGTGTTCTTGTGCTCGAGTGAGCTGGTGGGAGCGAGGGTGATCTGAATGATCCGTCCGGGGGTCCGATCCCCCTCTATGGTGGTGACTAAGTCCTATTTATAGTGGCCTTGGTCCTCTTCCCAAATGAAAGGCGGGAAGGGATTCCACAACGGCCAAATTCGAAGGGAGACAACTAGTACATGCTATCCTGACAAAAGTATTCTTCGCCTGCAAAAGCCTCTGGTCGTGACGCCGTGGTGGGCTCGGTGATGACCTCCATCCCGCCGTCCGGGTGGTCTTGGTCATGTTGCACGGGAATGGAAACCTTTCGCTGATTCCTCGGGACTCCGCTCCTGCGCTTTCCTCTTTAGCACCAAAGAGGAAATTGGTACACTGCGCCTGCTAGCGCCCGCCTGGCCTTTGTCATCATGGCTTGCGTCACCCGAACCTCACGAGGTGATGGTTTGCATAGAGATCTCCGCTCCTCGGGAGCCAGCCTGAGGAGGCCGCTCCTCATGGAGGTCTTCGTGTCGTCCGCCTCGCGAGGCTTGGCCCCTCGCGAGGGTCTTGAGTTTGTTCTTGCTGAAGCTGGGACGTACCAGGCCGTCGATGGAGCCACGACGTGGGCCGCAGGCAGGCAAGTCTGGGTACCCCCATTCCCAGAACGCCGACAAGGCGGTGTCGCCCATGACACCTGGCCGGCGCCATTCCTTCCTCAAGCCTGAGCACGGCAGCGCCGCGGCTCGTAGCTGTCGTCGTTGCTTAAGCTTGGTTCGGAGGAGGCATCGCTGATGCTGGAGGAATCTTGGACAAGGCCAAGGGCAAGTTCACCACAAGGGGCCTCGCCGATTTGCCGGCCAGTGAGGGGGTCTTTGTCTTGATCGCCTCCCCTGGGGCAGCACTCTAGACGTCGCCCGTCCTCTCCGAAGGCCTTGAAGAAGAGCGTCAACGCCCCGTCAAGCGCCACGTGTCAGCCTGGCCCGCAGGCGATTGGGGCCAGAGGTGCTTCGTCGTTGCCCTTCGGCTTCGCCTCAAAGCCAAGTCCGAGCACGCCTTGGGCCCAGGGGTTACTGTCAGCATTCTGGGAATCAGGGTACCCAGACTTGCCTGCCTGCGGCCCACGGCATGGCACCTTCGACAGCCTGGTATGGCCCACCTCCAAGACCACCAAGACAAGACCCTCGCGAGGGGCCAAGCCTCACGAAGTAGACGACGCCAAGACCTCCCAAGGGAGCGGCCTCCCGAGGCTGCCTCCTGAGGAGCGGAGATTCCTATGCAAGTTCCCAAACCTCATGAGGTGCGGTGACGCAAGCCATGACGACCAAGGCCAGGCAGGCGCTAGCGGGCACAGAGAAGACAGTTTCCTCTTTGGTGCTAAGGAGGCAAGCGCAGGCGTGGGTTCCCGAGGACTCATGCAAAGGTTTCCATTCCTGTGCAACGAGACCAAGACCACCAGGATGGCAGGACGGATGTCATCACCGAGCCCACCGCAGTGTCACGCCAGAAGCTTTGCAAGCGAAGACCACCTTTCGTCAGGATAAGATGTAGTACTTGTCCCCTTTCAACCTGGCCGTTGTGGAATCCCTTCCAGCCTACGATTTGGGGGAAGAGGACCGAGGCCACTATAAATATAGGTTAGCCACCACCATAGAAGGGGAAGGAGACTGGACCGGACCGAAATCAGAGGAGGAACCCCCCGGGATCGGATCCTTTCCACCCTTACCAGAGCAGATCTCGCGAGGTTGTTCATCCCTTGTACTTGTTCATCTTCAGCCCCTCGTGAGGAAAATCCACCACAAAGCAGGAGTAGGGTCTTACACCGCAAGGTGGCTCGAACCTGGGTAAACTACCATGTTCATCTTCTTCCTTGTTCCTCGAGCCAGGCCATAGGGCGACGAGCTGGTTGGCTTGATAGGTTGAGTTCTTCGCATACGCCCCAGAGTTTGAACCTTTCTTGGGTCTGCGGAGCCCTGAATCCGACAAACGGTAACTTTACTTGAGGAACAAGTAACACTAACTCCTCGATCTGAGACAAATCTCTCGCAGCGACGAAGATAACGTCTCTTGCTGGCAAGTATTTGCTCAGAACACAAAGAGATTTTTCTCGCAACTTTCATACGATTTGGGTTTAGCATCAGAGAATCAAAGTTTCAAACGCTACACCCCTCTTAATAGTATGGTGGTCCTATGACCTAATAAAGAGAAGAAGAACAACAAAATATATGCTACGTCTTCACTTCGTCTTCAATCTCCTCGGACCCAGTCATTTTCCTCCTACAGGTACCGAAACAATTGCTTCACTTTAGCAATTTTTGCGGGGTCACTCTTGTTATCATAATCTTCAGTGATAACCTTCACTGCAGTGCAGGAAGATTATCTTCGTCGTTTAACTCAAACTCCTCGTGATCTCAGGGACCTGTTACACTGTGTGCACTAGTAAACACATAAGTCCCATACTGTTTATGTCAACAAACTCCAAAACATAAGGGGCCTATCATTGCACCAACAACCTCCCCTTTTTGGACGGTTGTTGACAAAATAGATAATCATCAAAGTGAAGATAGATAAGTGAAAATTAATTCAAACAAGAGTGAATTTATGTTACCTGACTCAATGATGAAATAGACTCCCCTAGATGTTTGCAGGGTTTCAGATATGAGATAAAATTCTCCTGCAATTCATTGAAGTATATAGAGGAAATTTCAATCATTCGAGATAATGATTCGCACTGCTGATATATAATCCATCGAGATTGTAGTGCAATCATTCATAACTTCTGATAATAATTCCACCTGCAAAACAAATGCTTCGAGAGAAATAGTGCAGCATGCGGGGTTATTAACATTACAGCACAGAAGTTTTACATCAGAGGGCAAATAGTCTTTAAGCATAAGTTCAAATATCACACGAAAGCAAACCAACGAAACTCCAAAGAGCAAATCTATCGAAACTCGATGTAATTCTCCCCCATTTTGTCAACCAGTGTCAAAAACGTGACAAGGAACATGAGTGCAAAAGCTGTGAACATGATTCACTTGGTGGCATCTCTAGAAGAACTGTCCGAGTAGACTTCTGCTTCATAAGTAACTGGAATATCTTCATCTTCAATGGTAGCAGATTTTTCTTCAGGAATAGCAGCTTGAGGCTGTGATGATGAAGGCACATTGGGATCAGCCACTGGAGTAACATGAGATAACACATTTCCTTCACGTGGTTTCTCTGTCGGTGAGGTAGCTTTAGATTCTTCGAGCAATTTTCACAGCTTAAAATGGAGTAGATCAGTTGTTGGCTCACGAGTAGGCAGAGGAGGAGTAACGCGATCTTGGTAATCTTCAACAGAAAAACCTTTGCCAAGATACTCATAAAGTTCTTTGATATTGACAGTCAGAAGTTGTTTTTCGATGAAGAACTTGCAAGGCAATTTCCAGAGACGTTTCTTATTCTCAGCCGCAATCATATGCACTACTTTAGTTCGGTTGTTGATTGCATTTAGCTCGGTAGCAGCTGTTGCATGTGCAAACTCACTTCAAGGTGCGATGGAGGTTGATGAGATATCTGTCGATCGCGCTGAGGCAGTCGTGGCCCATCAAATGCATTGTGATAATCTTGAGGGCTGGACACGGCAACTTTACGCGAAGAAATATCTTCCATAACTTGCAGTGTATCACGCACTAGAGGAATGAAGCTTTTATGACTAACTTTCAAGATATGCAGAATCTTTCAAGATATGCAAAAACATGTCCTCGACATCAAATACATATCGCTCGAAGGTTGCATAGATGTTATTTCGAAGAACATCAGAGATGACATTATCTGTATTCATCCTGGCCAGATGGTAGATGGTGTAAGTGAGCAAATGGTATAGAGTCTGATTCTCGAATGTCAAATGCTTAGGCAAGGGAGGACCATTGTAGTTATGAATCTTTTCTTTGTCTTTGGTGCATCGAAAGATTTCATCCGAAATGACATCAATGTTGTGCACTCTAATTTCTATTTTGCCATGCTCGAACCGAGGGAAATGAAAATGTGAGACAAAATCTGTTGAAGTGCATTTTATGCGTTTCCCTTTGGTCATCCATTCCATGATCCACTTTGAGCTATCAGATTCATCACCAGAGTTGTACAAGGTTGCATAGAAGTGAAGTATGATTTCTCTGTTCCACAGATGCTCGAATGCAAAGACGTTTGTGAGGCTAAAATCTTCCAGATCTTGCAGTAACTGATCAAAACAGCCAATACTCTTCATAGCTGAGATGTCCTAGAACTCATGAGGAAATATCTTTCGAATGTCGTCGAGAATTCAAGAATAATAGATGGCCTGTTCTTTTGTCCAGAAACGAGGCAATTCATAGGTGTGTGGCCCTTTATACGTACTTTCTTGAAATAATTGGGGATGTGTATTCTGATTGAAAAGCGGCCCTTTCACGCCAACACCAGTCGAGAACAAAGGCAGTTGTTCATGAGGATATGGATATTTGAGTTCATCTTCAACTGAAATCACCGCATCTCCATATACTACGGAGTCTGTATGACGAGCAGAAATAGATCTAATTGCAGACAGACCAACATCTAAATTTTTTTGTGTTGTGTCGATTGACAATTGCAGTTGTGATGGAGCAGATGGCACAATGGATGGAGCTACAGAAACAATGGGCAACAGAGCAGATTCCTTTTCGGTAGGCACTGGAGGTGGTTGCGATTTATCTTCGAGAATCTGTTGTTGCTGAATAGTTTAAGGACCGAAACATTTGGTGATGCACGAGCGGGTGAAGCTTGGGGTTCGGAGTTAGGGATTTCATCGTATTTAGAAACAACTTGTTGAGATGGAATATCAGCTCTAACAGGGGAGGCCACAGGCACTGGTTCAGCTGGCCTTGGCGAGGGAGGTGCATCAGTGACTTGAACAATGGGTTGTGAAGGAATTGCTGGCTCAGGAGATTTTTCTTTTGAGGGTGAGCTTCAGCATGATCAGGTGACATTTCTGTCGTAGCAGGAGGCTCATTTTTTGCAGTTTTCTTTTGCCTCTTTTGTGTCTGCTGAGCAGTTTGATCAATGTGTCCCTTGACAAGATCATTATAGCCAGTAGCTCGTACTTGATGCTCATTGCAGATATTGCGAACAATATCATCTAGATCTGAGTGAAAGCCCAATCTTCTCCTGTGGAAGATTTTCAAAGCCTAATTGATATCCATGTAAGATTCTTCAAGTTGTTTAATGACAAACTTGGAAGACGCAGTTTTCATTCGACCATCATGGTCATTGAGTTTGGGAGAGAGGGTGTTGATTTCAACAGAATCTTCTCTCATGTCTCGAACAACATCAGATGCTTGTGAAATAACTTCAGAAGGAATTGGCAAAGATGCCACTTCACCATCGAATGGATTTTCCACAAACTTGTCCAGCTGCTCCATGATGAATACATGATTGTAATAATGTGGAGCATTAGATTGAACATGAGTCTATGCATTCGAAGCAGTTTGCACTGGAACTTGCTCAGATGGAGGCATAGAAGCCAATGGTTGTGTCAAAGTAGGAGCAAACTGAGCTGCCTTTTCCTTAGGTGCAGCATCTTGAGGAGCTGTTTGCTTGGTGGTTGGAGCCTTGATTTTCTTCAATTTTATCTTTGGAATTGGTTAGCCTGGCTTGGCAGTGCCGACAGGAGCATCAACTACCAAATCCTTCATGTTTATTTCCTTAGGATGAGGAGTTGTATCCACAAAATCCTTCATGGTGACTGTGGTCGGTGGAGTTTTATGAGACTTCTTCGGAGGTGCTATTCGAGCTATACGAGCCCGAAGATCAGGCAGCACCGTAGAAGTTGTGATGTTCACTTGCTCGCTGAGAGTAGCATCAACTTCCTCTCTTATTGGCAGTGGATCATCTTTATCAGAAGAATTGCTTTCGGCATTTATGTCGGTTGGTTCAGCTGGCCTCTTCTTTGGTGTGCTCTTGCGCCTTACACTCGGATCATGTTTGTTCTTGGAGCGACCTTCAGATTTTCCTTAAGCCTTTTTCTCTCTACTTCATCTCTGAGAAGATGACGATTTTCTTCTTCACGAGCTTTGTCCTTTTTAGCCTTCTTGGCTCTCTTGAGGGCACTCTTCTGGCACTTAGCTAGTTCATTGGGATAAGATTCGAGAGTGCGAAGGGAGGACTTATTAGCACGTGGTGGTGGCGGCGGTCTCTCCTGTGGATCACTTGCTCGACTGAGACCAATTTCACGATAGTCACCCCATGGAGGATGAAAGGCAAAGTTCTTCGCAAACTGAGGATGAATCATTTCATAGTTGAATCATTTGCGCACCCAGAGGCGTCGAATCCTTTGCAGACGCTTGTCTCCTTCTTGTTTTGACTCCCCTGGAACAATGATATAGTTATCGTGAGAGATATATTCAGCTGAATTTGCGTATGGTTGTCTGCCACCCTTCTTTTTCTTCAGAGCATCTTCTTCTTGCTCGTCAGCACTTTGCTCTTTTCTTTTTTGTTGCTGCAACAAACCTTTGTGTGTGTTGCTCGGACTGTACACAGGCACGGCAGCAATGAAGCAAGCTTCACCAAGACAAAGCCAGAGAGAAATAGCTCTTTGAAGAATCAAAGGGTGGATCAAGAAGACCAAGACAAGCCAAAACAGCAAGATATCACTAAGGGAAAAGCCTCCCTTGCCGGGCAGGCGAGCCTGGTCAGGTCGAGGCTACCCCAAGGGTAAGTCCCAAGACCTCCCCGGCAAGGGTTGCCGGGGCGCTGGCGGCCTGCTATCCCGCCAAGGCTCCACCGCTCCACCTCACAGTGGCGCAAGTCGCTTATCGGTGCGGTGTCAAGCCCCCAAGTGATTAAGTGGCAGTCATTCAGCAAGTGGCAGCCATTTCTGAGGAAGATCACCCCTAAATGACACCCGTCCAAGGGCGTGTCATGCAGATAGGCAAGAAGGTGGTTGAATGGCACGGCAAGGCTTGCCGGGCTGCATCCACAACGTGTCACAAAGCGGTGCATTTAATGCACCTTGTCATGTCTACAGAGTTAGGTATGATAGCACTATGGCTAACTAATCACTTGATAATGACTGTTTTGCCACTGTGGTAACCCCTTTAAATATAAAAGCAGGGCCGAGGCAACCTTAGAAAGAATTCGGACCCTGGTACATCATACGCGCGTAGCTGCTCTCCCCAAGGCGACCTCGGGCTTAAGCTCTGCGCGTTCGTCACGGCCTTCCACTCAATCCCCTAACGCAGGAGTAGGGTTTTACGCCCCGCGGCGGCCCGAACCTGGGTAAAAACCACCCGTGTCACCATTGTCGTGCTGTTCTATGGTCTCCGCTCTTTGTGCAACGTGCCCTTCCACCTTGCCGAACAACAAAGGGGCCGATGGCCCCGTAGGTGATCGTGTCGGACCACGACATCTTTGGCGCACCAGGTAGGGGGGGCGCTTGTGCGAAATCGAGGATGTAAACAGTGCGTCAATCTTCATCACCATCTTCTTCGACGATGGCATCATCATCCATGGCGCCCAAGAAAATGTCCGGCGCAGCAGCCCGTCCTTCCACCTCGAAGGCACCCTCGCATGCAGTCACTGATCCTATGGAGGCTGCGGTGGTGTCGGGGGACGCAGACGCCGCAGGGAACATGACTGGCGCAGGCGGCGCCATCATTGTTCCTCCCGCGGCTGAGGTGGGAGCAGGAGGCACCGGAGGAGGACAACATCAATAGCACCCTACCGGCCACACTCCAGAAGATGCGGGAGGGGAGAACATCCAATCTACGCCTCTCCACCTCGCTGGAGAACGTAGCCGTAGCGATGGCGCCCGCTCCAGCGCGAATCACGACCTCCTAGCTGCCCCTGCTATGGGTGTAGCTACGAGGCACATGCCTTCCCCAGGGCGAGGCAATCAAGACGAAGCACCGAACGGGGCTGTCAACCCCCAAGCGCGTCTTCTCATCGTCACACCGACCTCGCGACTGGCTCGTGATGATGAGAGCGCGACGCCGCCACTACCGGTACCGTCAGGAGCCTGGCGATGCCAAGTACTGCTTCGGAAGCCATGGTGTGAGCCCAGCTCCTGTTGAGATTCCCGCCAGAGGCTAACCAAATGGATGAATGGAGAGCCACCATTCAAAGTTTGATTGGTTTCGCTAAGGCAGGGGGACCACAACGAGCGGGCTCTGTCGGTGTACTAAGTATTGGGCCACTAGTACCCCGTACTTGTGCACGGGCAGTTGTAGCCATCCTCGCGGCAAGGCTTGCCGGGAATAGTTCGAGGTTGATTCAAGCCATCAAGGAAATCATCAAGTCAGAGATCTGAGGATCAGCAGATAAGCAAAGCCGGAGTTTGAAGGCCAGTTTCCCCGGCAAGATCTTTGCCGGGATGGCCTGTAGAGCCCGGCAAGGCTCGGCGCCCGGCAAGGCTTGATTCCCAGCAAGCCCTGGCGCCCGGCAAGGCTTGGCGCCCGGCAAGGTTTGGTGCCCGGCAAGGATCGGCGCCTGGCGAGATTCCGTCACTGTGCCACCGCTTCGGCACAGTAACAAGTCTGACATTCTGGCTCCTTCCCTGGATGCGTGGCGACGTGCTAGTGCAGGAGAGCTTAAGTGGTGCTGATGGGATGGCCCCTTTTTCCATCCCCAAGAAAGTGAGGACACCTAAACGGACACCTCACGGTGCATTAAATGCGCTTGTCCTAATCCGTCAGGGGTTAGGTATGATACCCTGTAGCTACTTTACACCTCAATGTATGTACATTTTGCCACTGTGGAGACCCCTTTGAGCTTATGAAAGGAGGCCCAAGGCAACTGCTACAGAGGAGGAGAACTTCGGGCCCATTCTGCATGTGTAGCTGCTCTTTGAACATACTGTTCACTGCGAGCGCTCCTGAAGGCTGGGCTCAAGAACATCAATAAGAACACAAAGCAGGAGTAGGGTTTTACGCTGATCAGCGGCCCGAACCTGGGTAAAAACTTCCCGCGTCGATCGCTGGTTCTGCTCTTTGCGTATACCTCTCCCCCCGCCAAATCGTAAAGGGGTCTCTCGGGATCCCATAGGTGTCGTATCCCGACATCTTTGGCGCGCCAGGTAGGGGGATTGAAGGTTGCGTGAACCTGATCTGGTGATCGGCGCCTTAGTTTCTTCATCATCTTCATCATCATGCCGCCCAAGAAGAAGAGCGCTGCGACAGCGCAACCGTCCGGGTTCATTTTGCCTACGCCTTCACATACTGGCGATGGCGTGGGTGCAGAATGAAGAGGACTAGAACCCCCGTGGCGTTCTGGTGATCCGAGCCAGGCGAGCGGTATCATTCGCAGTGGCAGTGTTAACCTGCACGCCGCTGGACGCCTGCTGGAGCGGTATCATTCCCAGTGGCAGGGATGGCGCTGTGTTGCCTACGGGTGGCACAACTAACTCGAGAGATAGAAGGGCGCCTGCTGGAGCTCCCGTGCCAGCCCAAGCCTCATGACCTATCCAGGTCGTGCATGATGAGCGACGTCATGGCGCTGGTGGTTCAGGGCGTCCCCATGAAAAGGTTTCTGCTTATAGATCCCAAGATGCGCAGGACCAGCACGCACACCGAGCTGCCGGTGGAGGTGGCGCACGGTCGCGTGACCGTGGTGGTGCTCCTTCTAACTTGGTTAGGAGTCAGAGCACCTCACGTACCTCGCACTTGTCGCCGCCACCTACGCCAGCGGAAGCCTTAGCATGTGCGCAGCTATTCCTCGATTTTCCTCCTGCCCTGGAGAAGATGGAGGAGTGGCGAGCTACCATCCAGAGCCTCATCGGCTTCGCCAACAAAGATGGACCGCGAGAGGCAGGGCCCTCGCAGCGGAGGCCCATCGATCCGACGCGAGCCGATGTAGAGAAAACCGAAGGTGGTGCAACTACAGTGCACTCCCCTCCGCGGCACCAGCGGCGGCCGACAACTCAGCAAATCGACCGCCATGAAGAAGTTTCCACGGCGTCGTCCGATCCACGGATGCGCCACGATCAGCGTCAAGTTCTCCAGGAGTGAGGCAAGGAGGACGCTCGAACTACCATCGAGCGACGACGGGAAGCGCGCTACCAGTCTGATAAGCACGCGGGGCCGGTTGTTGACGAGGCTGCGCCAGGGGACGTAGGAGACTTGCCTTATGAGGTAGGGACTCCAGCGTTTACCCGTGAGCTGTGGCAAGTCCGGTGGCCCAATTCCCGAACCTTCAAGCCGGAGGTCCCGGAGAAGTATGACGGAAAGACCCATCCCTCGGAGTTCCTGAGCATCTACACCATTGCGGTGCAGGCTGTCGGGGGCCGAGATGACAAGATACTTGCCAACTACTTCCCGTTGGTGCTCAAGCCCAACGTCAGGTCGTGGTTGATGCATCTGCCGGAGAATTCTATTTCTTCCTGGTCAGATTTGTGCCATCAGTTTGTTGGCGCCTTCGTTGGAGGCCACCAAGTTCCTCGCCAAGAGAGCGATTTGCACATTATCCCTCAGAAGGAGGGCGAGTCCCTGCGCAAGTTCATGCAGAGGTTCAGTCGGGTGCAGTACAATATTCCTGACGTTCACCCTGCCGCTGTCATTAGCGCGTTTCATCAGAACATGCGTAATCGCAGAATGCGGGAAGAGCTGGCAATGAACAAAGTCAGGAGTATCGCCGAGCTTTACGCTCTGGCCGATAAGTGCGCTCGAGCTGAAGAGGGGAGGAAACTCCCCGGTGAGGCTGTTCGCGCGGCGGGCGAGTCCGAAGATGAAGACGCCGCGGCCCCGTCAAGGAAAGGCCAGCGACGGAACAGGAAGCGCGGAGGCAAGGCCGTGCTTGCTGTCGAGGAATCCGACAACCCCGGCGCCGCCAAGAAGGCCAAGGTTGGTGACCCCGGCAAGGATCTTGCGGGGTGCCCTTCCTGTCAGGCCTTGGCGGCTGCCGACAACTTGGAGAACTCCGGCAAGCAGTATTGCAAGATCCATCGCACCAAGGGCCACGATCTCCAGAACTGCCGGCAAGTCGAGCAGCATGCCGAGAAGCAGAAGGCCGAATATGAGAGGCGAGATAAGGAGAAGGCCCAAGATGGTGCTGAGGGGTCCGGCAAGAAGCACGGTGGCCGGGGAGGTCGCCACGGAAAGGCCAAGCAGCAAAAGGATCGGCCCGCTCGGGGCCGAGATAAAGAAGGAGATGATGATGAGGAAGAGGATGAATCCAGTGAGCAAGAATTCCAGAAGGCTACGGAGGCCATGTGCATTGATGGGGGTGCCTCGCTGCATTCCTCCCACCGCCAACTCAAACAGTGGGTGCGGGAGGTCAATGCGGCACAGCCATCCCCCGATGCGTGTAGGCCCCTGAAGTGGTCCAGCACGCCTATCGTTTTCGACACTGAGGATCACCCTGATCGCACAACTACGGTCGGGTGCTTGCCATTGTTGGTTTCGCCAACAATTCGCAACCTCAAGGTGACGAAGATGTTAGTTGACGGCGGGGCCGGCCTAAATTTAATCTCACCAGATGTGCTCAGAAGGCTTCAGATTCCCGACGAGGACCTCGAGGAAACGGGTACGTTTCAAGGGGTCAACCCGGGAAGAACCCAGCCTAAGGGCAAGATCACGCTGCCGGTAACATTTGGCAGCGAGCTTAACTTCAGGACCGAAAAGGTGGTGTTTGATGTCACCAAGATCCCCATGTCATACAATGGGATCCTTGGTCGGCCAGCGCTGGCTAAGTTTATGGCGGCATCACACTGCGCGTACAACGTCTTGAAGATGCCTGGGCCGTTGAGCGTCATCACTATCCATTCTGATAAGAAGGATGCGCTCATCTGTGCCGATCAACTTTACCGGGAAGCAGTTGCAGCACCTGCCATCAAGGCATCTGCTCCTGCTGCTGAAACTCCCAGGGGGAAGAAGAAGACCGGCAGGAACCTTGGCGCGAACTCCGGCAAGCGCACCTCCTCGGAGTGCTGCGCTTCCGTCGAGGACGTACCAGAGAGTTCCACCGGCAAGAACAAGAAGTCCAAGGCTGCTCCGCCGGAAACCAAGAAGGTGCCTGCCAGGGAGGACGGAACGGGGGGAACTTTCACCATAAGTTCCGCCCTAGATGACAAATAGGAAAGCGCGCTCGTTGCTTTCCTACGGGCGAATGTCGACGTGTTTGCATGGCAACCGTCTGACATCCCCGGTGTTCCCAGGAAGGTAATTGAGCACCACCTTGATGTCTATCCTCATGCGCGGCCCATCAAGCAAAGGGTCACGAAGCAGGCCTTGGAGCGGCAAGAATTCATTGCCGAAGAAATTAAGAAGCTGGAGGCGGCAGGACTGGTCAAAGGAGTGCTTCATCCAACCTGGTTGGCCAATCCGGTTGTAGTGCGGAAAGCGAATGGGAAATGGAGGCTTTGTATCGATTATACAGATATCAATAAAGCTTGTCCAAAAGATCCTTTTCCCTTTCCGCGCATCGACCAGATTGTGGATGCCACCGCTGGTTGTGATCTCCTGTCCTTCCTTGATGCATATTCAGGGTATCATCAGATTTTTATGGCAAAAGAAGAAGAAGAGAAGACCGCCTTTATCACCCCATGTGGTACGTATTGTTTCATACGAATGCCTTTCGGGTTGAAAAGTGCTGGTTCAACATTTGCCAGAGCAATCCAGATTGGTTTTGAGCCACAACTCCATAGTAATATGGAGGCGTATATGGATGATATAGTGGTCAAAACCAAAGATAAAGCAACGCTCATTCAAGACTTAGAAGAAACATTTGCAAACTTGCGCAAGATCAATTTGAAGCTCAATCCTGAGAAGTGCGTGTTCAGTGTTCCTTCCGGCAAGCTCCTCGGATTCTTTGTATCTTGCTGGGGAATCGAAGCGAACCCCGACAAGATCAAAGCTATTGAGCAGATCGAAGCGCCGAGACGCGTCAAGAATGTGCGTCGTCTTGCCGGCCGTGTTGCTGCTCTAAGCAGGTTTATTTCCAAATCTGCTAAGCGCGCCCTGCCCTTCTTCAAAATTTTGAAGAAGGCAGGTCCAATGAAATGGACTCCGGAGGCGGAGGCTGCGCTGCAAGATTTGAAGAAATACCTTTCCTCTCCGCCGACGCTAGTCGCGCCTAAACCACAAGAGCCATTGTTGCTGTATCTGGCAGCAACAAATCAAGTGGTTAGCACTGCGCTAGTGGCGCAGAGAGAAGCTGATGAGGAAGCAACGTCAACGGCAGGACCGCCAAATGACGCGGCAAGATCTTCCCCGGCAAGGGTTGATCCCGGCAAGACAGGATTTGCGCAAACAGAAGAACCCGTGCAGAAGAAGAAGGTGCTGCAGCGCCCAGTTTATTTTGTTAGCTCTCTTTTACAAGGAGCTAGGTCAAGATATTCTGGTGTGCAGAAGTTCCTTTTCGGCCTCCTTATGGCCTCGAGAAAGCTGTGCCATTATTTTCAAGCACATGAGATCACCGTCATCACTCGCTTTCCGTTGCAACGGATTTTGCAAAATCCGGAGGCAACCGGCAGGATTGTGGAGTGGGCGTTGGAATTGTCCAGCTTTGGCCTTAAGTTTGAAAGCACTTCAACGATTCAGAGCAGGGCCTTGGCGGAGTTCATTGCAGAATGGACCCCAACGCCTGACGAAGAAGTTCAAGAAACAATTCTCCCCAGCAAGGAAATAGATCAGCAATGGGTTATGTACTTTGACGGGGCTTTCACGCTGCAAGGCGCCGGTGCTGGCGTGCTGCTTGTCGCACCCACCGGGGAGCACCTCAAGTACGAAGTCCAAATGCATTTTCCCCGGGAGAGTTCAACCAACAACACTGCAGAATACAAGGGTTTGCTTGCCGGTCTCAGGATCGCGGCAGACCTTGGTATCAGAAAGCTCATCATCAAAGGCGATTCACAACTTGTCGTCAGGCAAGTTAACAAGAGTTATCAAAGCCCATTGATGCAGGGCTACGTAGATGAAGTGAGGAAATTGGAAGAGCGCTTTGAAGGTCTGCAGATGGAGCACGTTCCTCGTGCCGAGAACAATATTGCTGATGACCTATCAAAGCGTGCCGCCCTCAAGTTACCTATGGAACCAGGAACTTTTGTGCTCCAATTGACTCAACCATCTGTCGCGCCATCGATGCGGCAAGAAAAGAGAATAAATTTGAACTCTGGCCAGTACTTCCCGGCAGAGCTCCCCGGAGCCGCCGGCAAGGAAGTTGCCGGGATCGACACGCCTGCCGGGGAACAACAGGCTCCGGCAGGGCCTCAGGCCCTTGTTGTCGAGACAAATGTTCCTCCGGCAGAGGAGATGCCTTTAGTCCTAGCTGTCGAGCCTCAGGCTCCAGCATGGGCGCAGCCCATCGTCCATTTCCTTCAGACAGGTGAACTCCCTGAGGAACAGGAAGAAGCGGAGAAAGTAGCCCGTCGGTCTATTATGTACAAGTTCGTCGATGACGTCCTGTACAGAAAGAGACCAAACGGTGTGAAATTGAAGTGCATTCCTCGGGAGGATGGACTAGAGCTGTTGGCAGAGATACATGGGGGCATATGTGGTTCTCACATAGGGTCAAGAGCGCTTGCCGGGAAAGCATTCCGGCAAGGTTTCTTTTGGCCTACCGCTCTCCAGGATGCAACTGCACTAGTAACCAAGTGTGAAGCGTGCCAGTTTCATTCGAAGAAATTACACCAGCCAGCTCAAGCTCTTCAGACAATCCCTCTCTCCTGACCATTTTCGGTCTGGGGGCTCGATATACTGGGCCCTTTCCCCCGTGCTACCGGGGGCTTTGAGTACTTGTACGTTGCTATCGACAAGTTCACAAAGTGGCCGGAGGTGGAAGCAGTGAGGAAGGTGACAGCGCAGTCAGCTGTCAAGTTCTTCAAGGGAATTGTTTGCCGTTTTGGTGTGCCCAACAGGATCATCATCGACAACGGCACGCAGTTCACAAGTCGCACCTTCATGCAGAACGTCCAAGAGCGCTCGCGGCAGGTTGCGCGCCGGCAAGTTTTTCAATAAGCGAAAGATGAACTCCATACATAAAGGAATCAGACAAGGAAAGTAGCAAGCATGAGCCTAAACATAGTCAAATTGTATTACATCCATGAGTTGCCGCAATTCTAATTTGAGACTTGATTGTCTTTTACATGGAATAATGACAGCAAGAAAAGGGGGAAGCACTCAATCCCTGCGCTGGCCTTCGATCCTTTTGATGGAGTCCACCTTCTCAAGGATGGGCGCGATGCACTCTTCAAGCGCCTCAACATTTGTATCCATTGGCAGATGGCCGAGCACGTTGGAGAGGTCGATGCCGGGGTTGCTGTGCACCACCTTGATGAGCACCTTGCGGAGGACGGCCCGGCAAAGCCGGCGAGTCTCGTTCGCCAGTTGGGTCGCCCGGCTGGACTGGAGCACCCTCAATGCGTTGATGATGCTTTCAAAGAACATCGTCAACCTGGCACTTGGAGATATTCTTTCCTCGGAAGAATACTTGAAGTTCGGCAAGCCCATGGTTGACAGTTCTGCGGTAAGCTTCTCCGCGGTGGCGATGAGACGGCCAGTCCAGATCTCCACTCCCTTCTCGTACTCATTTTGGGCAGCGGTGGTGCTCTTGAGCAGGTTCCTCTCTCCTTGGAGATCCTTGAGTAGAGCCTTCTCACGGGCCTTGCCGGCCTCGAGAGACTTCAGCAGCGTGGTCAGCTTCAGCTCCAGACCCGCAATATTATCAGCCGCAGAGGAGAGATGCTTGGTCTTGTCGGACAAGGCAACTTGCATCTCCGCCAAGGAGTGGAGGGTTTTTTCCCTGTCTCCCTTGAGCGTCGAGAGTTCCTTGTCGTGCTCTTCGAGATCTGTTTCCAGCCTCTTCACTCTGTCGTTCAGCTCGTTCTTGGCGGCCTCTGCAGCTTCGGCAGCATCGACGGCCTCCTTGAGCTTGCCGGCGTGACTTGCAGTCAGAGCTTCGAGCGCCTCCTTATGTTTTCGCTCCAGCTCCTGGGTTCGCCGCGCGACAAGATTTTCAATATCCTCATCCTTGCTGCGAAGCTTGGCGGCGAGCGCCTGCTCACGAGCAGTGAGATCTTCCTCGTGAGCATCAAGAGCAACGCGGCGCCCCGTCAGGAGTGCATCTTCGGCAGCAATCCTTTGAACAGCTTCATCATGCGCCTTCTCCATGTCTGATTGCTTCAGGAGGATCTCATTCCACTGCTGGCTCACTTGTTCTCGGTCGGCAATCAAGTCTTGGAGGTTCTCGGTGTGCCAGATCTGCATTTGTGCGACGCGCCTTTGGAAATCTGCTTCGGCCGCCTCAATAACTGCCATTCTGGAGTCCGCTTTGTCTTTCCGGGCGCGATGGAGAGCCTGGAGTTTGCGGAAGTTCTCGCCCATTGCCTGAAGGAGCTGATCCTCTTCAGATTTGCCGCTGCTAGTGCTGGGATCGTCCACAACTTCAAGCCCGGCAGCAGCGATGATTTCTTCGATGGCTTCTCCTTCGGCTGGTACCCCAGCGCTTGCCGTCCCCGGCAAGTTGATGAACAGGTTCTCGCCAACCTTGAGGTACTTGCTGGATGAGGGGCCTTCAGATGTTGATGGTTGGTCTTCAGTGACCGCCTCACCAGTAACAGGGGGCTCTGTGGCCGGTGTAGCGCCTGGCACTCCTGTGGCAGGAATGCTATCAGTGCGGTGCTCAGCCTCCCTGTCGCCCCCTTTAGCAGGTTCTTTGGCGGTTTCCTCTTGTGATGTCTTGGCGGCCTCCCCATCAAGAGCACCACCAGCCTCGACAATGTCATCCTTGGTGGCCTCGCTGGCAGCGATCCTGTCTGCTTCGGCAGCAGCATCCCTGGCGGTCTCCTCGATCACAACGTCGACGTCCATGTGTTCCATCACAGGGAACTCTGAAGGGCGAAGGAGGAAAACAGAATAAGATCAAGGTTTAAATTTGAAGTGACCGAAGACAGAGAGATAAGAGAAAAAGAATAACAAGCACTCTGAAGCAATCGAGTACCTGCGTCGGGCTGTCGGGAGGTGGCTTCACCCCTCCCGGCAACTCCGGTTGCCGGGGGCGTGTCACCGGAGTCCGCGCTTGCCAGCTCCCCCTCAGTTAGGACGGGCTCGTCGGCAGGATCTCTTGCTGGGGACGTGCTTGTGGGCGGAGCGGTCGATGAAGGAGGCACAATGGGAATGTCTTCTCCTTGTTGCCATTCTTCTCCTGCGAACCCAAAGATATCAGTAAGCAAGAATGAAAACCTCGGCACCCGCCAGCGGAAAAAGAATAATGAACTAACGCTGGGGGCTGTGCTGGGGGCTGCGTTGAGGACTAGACTCCGGGCTCACAATGACGGTTTCTGGCACGCTAGTGGAGCCTGCCGGGGGCTCGTCGCCCGTAGAAGTCCTTGACCTCTTCGCCATCCTCTCCAGCAAGGTTTCTGTGTCACTGCAGAAACTATACAATCAAGTCAGTAAAGATCGATGCAAGATTGGAAGGTAAAAGCTGTGGCAAAGTACTTACTCTTCTTCCTCTCGCTCCGGATTAAAGCCGGAGATGTCGAAGTCAACCTCCGTTGCGGTGTCTGAGTGGGGAGGCGGAGGAGGAGTCCTAGGCCACTTGGCTGTGGCAGGCGCCGGGGCAGCTTCCGGTGCGGTGGCGCGAGACCCTCCTGCCGCCCCAGCAGTGGCCGCTGGTGTGGGCCTCGCGCGCTGTTGACGAGCCCCTTGCCGCGGTCCAGTCTTGCCGGCCACTTTCTTGCCGGGGGCTTCGCCGCTCGAAGAGGGCTGGCTTGCCGGGATGTCAGACGTAGCCTTCCGAAGAACACGCTTCGCCTTCTTCTTTGGGGGTGGGGGCTCTTCTCGTGTCTCTTCTTCTTCGACCGAGTCCTCCCGGACGAGCTTTCAGCGGCTGCGCTGCTCTCCTCCCCGGCAACCTCGTCCTCCCCGGCAGGCTTCACCTCCACTACCACCTCTGTGTCGCTAGCTTCCCACTCTGTGAAGCCGATGCTACCGGCCTCTGCGGCAAGATTTGCCTCTTTCACCCTAGTAGCAATGTAAGCTACTTCTTGGTCGGTGGTGGCTCGGATGAAATCTGACTCTTTCCGAATAGGCCTGTCCGTCAAGCTGTCAAAGAATTTCTGCGCTTCCTCCTCGCTTGGCTCGGCCCAGGTCGGGTCGAGGCTGTGGGCGTTGAACATCGGCAGGAAGGCAATGATTGACCCCAAGGCAGAGTTGTTGCACAAGGGGACAATCCTTGCCGGCAGCCGGTGCTTGTCTTCGCGCTGGAATAACTTTTGACGGAGAGCGCCAAGCTGCATGGTGGTCAGATTGTTGTTCAGCCCGGGGCACAATCTCATGACATCTGTCGCGTTCTTGTATTCCCAGACTGGCCTTCCCCTGTTCTGCAGAGGGGCGATGTGGCGGCGGAGAAAGTCGAAGCCGATCATCTCCATCGTCAGCCCGGCAGCCTTCAAGCGAAGGATCCTGGTAGTGGTGATTGTGAGCCTCTCGTCTTCCGCAGCGAGATCGCTCCAATCCTTGCCGCAGACCACCTTCTGTTGCCGGGGATGACAAAAAGGATGGGGATCTGCTTCCTGGATCCAGCACCATTCGGCCCGCCACACGTCGCACTTTTCGCGGTAAACTCCCTCTGGGTATATTTCTTTGGTCCAAGCCCTTGGAATCCAGGCAATAGATCCAGAGAGAGCCTCTCCTTTTTGGATACGAGGGAACAAATAATGGCGGAAAAGAGCAGAGTTGGGGATCACGCCAACGAAATTCTCACAGAGATGGGCAAAGATAGACATGCAAAGTACTGCATTCGGCGTGAAATCAAGAAGGCGGAAGCCATATGTGTACATGATGTCGTTGAAGAAATCGGAAAAGGGGGGACAGAGCCTGCAATAGAAATATGCAGTGAAGAAGGGGTATCTGTCCGATCCACCTTTGGAGCAAGCACCTGGGATTACGCGTGTGGCGGGGTGAGCTTGCGTTCCCTTCGCCCACATCCATTGGTATCGCCCCTTCAAAGCTTCAGCATCGAGCGTCGGAGGGAAGACGACGAGCCTCTTCCGCATCTTCACCAGTTCGCTCTCCGGAACTTCGGCTTTCGCCTCCTTGCCCTTGCCTTTGCTGGCCTTGGGCGGCATGGCGACAGTGAGGACGAAAGCTGGGGGCGGAGCGAGCGCGGGAGCAGCGGGCGGAAGAGGAAAAGGTTTCGCTCTGAGCTCGAGAAGATGAAGGCGATGGCGATGGCCAGATTGAGAAGAAGGGGGGGTAAATAGGCTTGTGCCTCTGCGACTTCTCCTTTTTACGGGGAAGGAGCGGGGCCGCCTTGTTTATTCCCCAATGTGAATGCGCCTCTATAGGCGCGAGACAGTTTGCAGCCTTTTTGGCACGCTTCCCACGTCGTGCGCTCCGTGCGCGTAGTGGGGGGCACGGTAAAATGACATATTTACGAGCAGTTAATCCCCTACCACGTGTGCCCGTGCACTGTTTGGGCCTAGCCCAACAACGCCTCGCACTCATGTATGGCCTAGGCCCGGGGGCTCCTGTCGGTGTACTACGTATTGGGCCACTAGTACCCCGTACTTGTGCATGGGCAGTTGTAGCCATCCTCGCGGCAAGGCTTGCCGGGAACAGTTCGAGGTTGATTCAAACCATCAAGGAAATCATCAAGTCAGAGATCTGAGGATCAGCAGATAAGCAAAGCCGGAGTTCGAAGGCCAGTTTCCCCGGCAAGATCTTTGCCGGGATGGCCTGTAGAGCCCGGCATGGCTCGGCGCCCGGCAAGGCTTGGTTCCCAGCAAGCCCTGGCGCCCGGCAAGGCTTGGCGCCCGGCAAGGTTTGGTGCCCGGCAAGGATCGGCGCCTGGCGAGATTCCGTCACTGTGCCACCGCTTCGGCACAGCAACAAGTCTGACATTCTGGCTCCTTCCCTGGATGCGTGGCGACTCGCCAGTGGAGGAGAGCTTAAGTGGTGCTGATGGGATGGCCCCTTTTTCCATCCCCAAGAAAGTGAGGACACCTAAACGGACACCTCACGGTGCATTAAATGCGCTTGTCCTAATCCGTCAGGGGTTAGGTATGATACCCTGTAGCTACTTTACACCTCAATGTATGTACATTTTGCCATTGTGGAGACCCCTTTGAGCTTATAAAAGGAGGCCCAAGGCAACTGCTACAGAGGAGGAGAACTTCGGGCCCATTCTGCATGGGTAGCTGCTCTTTGAACGTACTGTTCACTGCGAGCGCTCCTGAAGGCTGGGCTCAAGAACATCAATAAGAACACAAAGCAGGAGTAGGGTTTTACGCTGATCAGCGGCCCGAACCTGGGTAAAAACTTCCCGCGTCGATCACTGGTTCTGCTCTTTGCGTATACCTCTCCCCCCACCGAATCGTAAAGGGGTCTCTCGGGATCCCATAGGTGTCGTACCCCGACAGGCTCGCCACGGCATCCGCAGGCAGCGACAACGGCCTGAGCCACTGGCCGTGCTGAAGGGGCCAACCTTACGGTGCAGTCCCCCCCACGACAGCTAGTGCAGGGACCGCAGCCAGAGCCACACAACCAAGAACACGATGAGGTGTCGATGACTTCATCTGATCCTCGAGCCCGGCGAGATCAGCGGCAGGTCCTGGAGGACAGGCGGAGGGAAGATGCGCGCGTCACCATAGAACGGCACCGCAAAACCCTCCGCCAGTCTGACAGGCGCAATGGCCCCAACGTCTGCGGCAAGTCCGTTGGCCATCTACCCGTACGTTCAAGCCAGAGATACCAGAGAAATATGATGGAAGACTGAACCCAGCAGAGTTCTTGAGCATCTACACCATTGCTGTTCAAGCCGCTGGAGGAAGGGATGAAAAGATATTCGCCAACTACTTCCCTTTGGCGCTCAAGCCAAATGTGAGGTCGTGGCTGATGCACTTGCCGGAGAACTCCATCTCGACTTGGGCTGATCTGTGCCACGAGTTTGTTGGTGCCTTCACGGGTGGTAATCAAGAACCAGGGCGGCCCAGCGATTTGCAGCTCCTTCCACAAAAGGAAGGGGAGAGTTTTTGGAAGTACATGCAGAGGTTCAGCCTGGTGCACAAGAACATTCCAGATATCCACCCGGCAGCTGTGATTGTCGTGTTCCAGTCAAACGTACGCAACCGCAGGATACGTTCCAAGATGAACGTCCAGTTGCCCAAGACTGCGAACGAGCTTTACACCTTGGAGAATAAGTGTGCCTGTACGGAGGAGGGGAGGCATCTCCCCGGAGAACAGGATGGCATCAACGTGGACTCAGAAGACGATGACGATGCTGCCAACCAGAAGAAGAAGAACAAGAAACTCAACAAGGAGCGCAAGGAGAAAGCACTGCTGGCGGTCGAGAGGTCAGGCACCCCTAGTACCAGCAAGAAGGCCAAGACCAAAGCCCCCAGCAAGGAGGTTGCCATGTGCGCCGACTGCCGGGAGGCCACGGCAGCCGAGAAGGCCGGGAAGGCTAATGGGTCGTACTGCAAGATCCATCGAACCAAAGGCCATGATCTCCAAGAATGTCACCAAGTTGAGCAACTCGTCAAGAAGCAGAAGGCTAAGTATGAGAAGTGTGATAAGGAGAGGGACCAAGATGGCGTTGGCGGGAAGGGCCAAGGAGGCCGCCCCGGCAAGGTCCCCCAACATCAGGGAAAATCTACTAAAGGCCATGAGAAGAAGGAATGTGGTGACGAAAGTGATGAAGGTGATGAAGAGGAAACCAGTGAGCAAGAGTTTCAGAAAGCCACTGATGCCCTATGCATTGACGGGGGCGCATCCTTGCACTCCTCTCACCTCCAATTGGAACAATGGGCACGTGAGGTCAATGTTGTGGAGCCGGCGGCAGACTCTCAGAAACTACTCAAATGGTCTCGCACGCCCATCATCTTTGACGAAGAGGATCACCCTGACCGCACCACTCCGGTAGGGTGCTTGCCGTTGTTGGTTTCACCAACAATCCGCAACCTCAAGGTCACAAAGATGTTGGTTGACGGCGTGGCCGGGTTGAATCTGATTTCCCCCAATGTGCTCAGCAAGCTACAGATAACAGATGAAGAGCTCAGGGTTACTGGCACGTTTCAAGGAATCAACCACGGCATGAGTCGTCCAAAGGGGAAGATCACGCTGCCGATGACATTTGGAGGGGAATTGAACTACCAGACTGAGAAGATCGTGTTCGATGTGGTCGAGCTTCCATTGCCATATAATGGGATACTTGGGCGACCTGCCCTGGCAAAGTTCATGGCGGCATCCCGTTATGCCTACAACACCCTAAAGATGCCAGGACCGATGGGCGTCATTTCTATCCCATCAGACAAGAAGGACGCAATTATATGTGTGGACAAGATGTACCGAGAAGCGGTCGCTGCCGAGGCCGCAGAAGCTGCAATCCCCGCCAAGGAAAACAAACAAAGGAGAAAAGCTAGCAAGGATGCCGGCAAGGAATCCGGGAAGCACACCTCTCCGGAGTACGCTCCACCCGTCGATGATTTGCCGGAGAGTTCTACTAGCAAGAGATCCAAGGTTGCTGCACCCACTGTGAAGAAGGTCCCGGCAGGGCTGGTTGGCGCTGATGGTACATTCACTATCAGCTTCACCCTTGACGACAAATAGGAAAGCGTGCTCGTTGCCTTCCTACGGGCGAATGTCGATGTGTTTGCATGGCAACCATCTGACATCCCAGATGTTCCCAGGGAGGTAATCGAGCACCACTTTGGTGTCTGCCCTCATGGCATGCCCGTCAAGCAGAAGGTCCGGAAGCAAGCCTTGGAGCGGCAGCAGTTCATTGCCGAGGAGATCAAGAAACTTGAGGCAGCTGGTTTGGTCAGAAGAGTATTGCACCCAACATGGTTGGCAAATCCAGTGGTGGTGCACGAGGCGAATGGAAAATGGAGGCTTTGCATAGATTTCACAGATCTGAATAAAGCATGCCCGAAGGACCCGTTCCCCTTGCCGCGCATCGACCGGATCGTGGATTCCACCCCCGGGTGTGATCTGCTTTCCTTCTTGGATGCCTACTCTGGGTACCACCAGATATTCATGTCCAAAGAAGACGAGAAGAAGACAGCGTTCATAACCCCCTGTGGCATGTACTGCTTCGTACGGATGCCCTTCGGGTTAAAGAGTGCTGGATCCACTTTTGCAAGAGCAGTGCGGATAGGGTTTGAGTCTCAGCTACACAGCAATATTGAAGCTTACATGGATGACATAGTAGTCAAGACCAAGGATAGATCAACGCTCATTCAGGACTTGGAAGAAACCTTTGCAAACCTGCGCAATATCAACTTGAAGCTGAACCCAGAGAAGTGCGTGTTTGGCGTTCCCTCCGGCAAGCTACTTGGCTTCTTTGTATTCCACCGGGGGATAGAGGCCAACCCCGACAAGATCATGGCAATCGAACAGATTTAAGCACCCAAGATAGTCAAGGGCGTGAGGCGTTTAACTGGATGTGTTACCGCGCTGAGTAGGTTCATTTCCATGTCCGCTGAGCACGCCCTACCGTTCTTCAAAATTTGAAGAAGGCGGGGCCCGTGAAGTGGACCGTGGAGGCAGAAGCAGCGCTGCAGGACTTAAAAACCTACCTTTCCTCCATTCCCACCCTGGTCGCTCCTAAACCACAAGAGTCGTTGCTGCTGTATCTGGCAGCAACCAATCATGTGGTTAGTGCAGCACTGGTGGCACAACGGGAAGTGGAAGAAGGAGCAGCTGCGACTACTGTCTTCCCCGGAGAAGGAAGTGAACTAGTCCCGGCAAGGCTGAGCGCAGATTAAGAGAAGGAAGAGCAGAGAAGCAAAGGCAACCCCAAGACTACGGCAAGGAAGAAGGTGGTGTAGCGACCAGTTTACTTTGTCAGCTCCCTATTGCAGGAGGCTAGATTGAGGTACTCTGGTGTGCAGAAGTTGATCTTTGGCCTCGTCATGGCCTCAAGGAAACTGCGCCACTACTTCCAAGCCCACGAGATCATAGTTGTCACTCGATTCCCTTTGCAACACATACTGAGGAATCCAGAGGCCACTTGCAGAATAGTGGAATGGGCTTTGGAGTTATCAAGCTTTGGTTTGAAGTTTGAGAGCGCATCAACCATTCAGAGCAGAGCACTGGCAGAGTTTATTGCGGAGTGGACGCCTACCCCAGATGAAGAGGCACTGGAAACGGTTATCCCCAACAAGGAGGCACCCCAAGAATGGATCATGTACTTTGATGGTGCCTTCTCACTACAAGGTGCAGGGGCTGGCGTGCTCCTCGTCGCACCCACTAGAGAGCACCTCAAGTATGTGATCTAGATGCATTTCCCCCGGGAGAAGGCAACTAACAACACTGCAGAGTATGAAGGACACCTTGCCGGGCTTAGAATCGCGACAGAGTTGGCAATTAAGAAGTTGATCATACGAGGAGACTCACAGCTCGTGGTGAGGCAAGTGAACAAGGATTATCAGAGTCCATTGATGGAGGCATACGTGGAGGAAGTGAGAAAGCTGGAGGAGCGCTTTGACGGATTGCAAACATAGCACATACCCCATGCGGAAAACAACATTGCTGATCATCTGTCAAAGTGCGCTGCGCAAAAGCTTCCTGTCGAACGAGGGACTTTTGTTCTCCACCTGACACAGCCCTCCGTATCCCCGACAACAATGGCCAGAAAGAGGAGGAAACTGGACTCCGGCAAGCCTCTCCCGGCAGAGCTTCCTAAAGCCCCCGGCAGAGAGGTTGGCGGGAACAACTCCACTTCGCTTGGCGAGCAGCACCCTCCCGCCGAACTACCAATCCTTGTGGTTGAGGCATGCACTCCCACGAACGAGGAGGTGCCGCTAATCCTTGTTGTCAAGCATTAGGCTCCAACTTGGGCAGGACACATAGTCCATTACCTCCAAACAGGAGAACTTCCTGAAGAGCAAGAAGAAACTAAAAGAGTAGCCCGGAGGGCCAGTATGTATCAGTTCGTCGATGACGCACTATATAGAAGGAGGCCCAACGGTGTGAAATTGAAGTGCATTTGCCAGGAAGAGGGGAAGGAACTGTTGGCAGAGATACACGGAGGCGTGTGCGGCTCTCATATTGGATCAAGGGCCTTGGTTGGAAAAGCTGTTCGGCAAGGTTTCTACTGGCCCACGGCCCTCCAAGATGTAATCGAGCTAGTCACCAGATGTGAAGCCTGCCAGTTCCACTCCAAGAATATCCATCAACCTGCTCAAGCTCTCCAGATGATCCCTTTGTCATGGCCCTTTTCGGTCTGGAGGCTCGACATCTTGGGCCCCTTCCCCCATGCTACCGGGGGTTTGAGTTCTTGTACGTCGCCATCGACAAGTTCTCAAAGTGGCCGGAGGTGGAGCCCGTTAGGAAGGTGACCGCACAGTCAGCTATCAAGTTTTTGAAAGGACTGGTGTGCCACTTCGGAGTACCAGCCAGAGTCATCACTGACAACGGCACTCAGTTCATGAGCTGCGCCTTCATGCAATACGTTCAAGCCCTCGGAAGCAAGGTTTCATTCGCCTCTGTTCCTCATCCCAGAAGCAATGTGTCAGGACCCCGATCCTAAGTCACACCGATCTAGCATGTAACACATCATATCACTTTGCAGCCACACGCACGGTATTCCCACGGGTGCCACCTTACCTGGCCCGGGACCGTTTGCGCCTTTGAGCTCATGTATATGATAGTGTCGCTAGCATCCATATGACAGAGAACCTGGGCCGACATGACTAGTCATAAACCCAAGGTGGCACAAACTTACAGGGACAGGCATACATGATCCAGCAATGCATGTGTCGGTTAGCAGCGAGTGAAACCGGGCTGTAGCAAGCTAACAGGACTTCGGTGAGCACCGCGTGACATTTCCCCGAAGGGACAGACACAGGAGCAAAGAAGGACACATGCCGATCATCCCATGTGTTCCGGAGCAGTAGCAAGCTACCATGGCTCAGTGGAAGCACTAGGAGACATTTCCCCATAAGAGAGGCTACCAAGAATAAACAACTAGATTGTCGGATCCCACACATAGCAATACACGTTACACGTACACATAACATGCAAGTATGTGTTGTACAACATGGCATCACAACATAACTCAACAACTCATATATATAAAGGCCCAGAAGAGCCACATAGCATTTATTACAAATAGGGGTCACATGACCCAACATATAGAGCATACAAGCAACGGAAGCATAACATGTCTGAGTACAGACAACTACAAATGGAAAATACTAAGAAGCCTGACTATCTACAAGACCCTCCCAAGGGTACAAGATCGTAGCTGAGGTAACAAGCTAAAAATCAGAGTCCACGCGGAACTACTAGTGAGACTGAAGTCTCTCTGCAAAACATAATTAAGCAAACATGAGTACAAATGTACCCAGCAAGACTTACATCAGAACTAGCTACATATGCATCAGTATCAACAAAGGGGTGGTGGAGTTTAACTGCAGCAAGCCAGCTTTGACTCGGTGGCTATCCTATACTACGACTGCTGATAACTCTTTTGAGGTGGCGCACACGAGTCCACATATTCACCATATCAATACACCACTATGGATCCGGTCCCGTCTCCCTACGAGAAGGCCATCCATAGCACTCACGCTTATCTTGCGCATTTTAGAGTATCCACTTTCACTTGTCTACGAACTGCATAAGCAACCCAGTAGTCCATTACCGCGGACGCGGCTATTCGAATAGATCATTTATAACCCTGCAGGGGTGTACTTCTTCACACATGTTTCCCCCACTTAGCTTCTGCACACGACATGTGCTCGGCAGACTTCAAGCGAAAGCCGACGTGGGTGTAGACCACGACTTGACTAACCACACAAGTCTCTAGTCCAGGTTTACCGCCTATTCAGGTTCCATCCGCAGGGAGTCCGGCCGAGGTTTCCACTACGGCCCTGAACGATGTGTCCAGGGTTCCCGAGGCACCAACCGGGTGACCCGGTACACCACGCCACTTGCCTACCGCATCATAGCCCACCCTTTCGGTCAGCGCTATGCACGGCCTCCAGCACACTACAAACACCAGAAACTACTTGCAACTCCTGGACAGAGGAAAGGGGGTTAATAAGTCGAGCGGGGTCATATTTCAGGGCCCCACGTGTGGTAGTAGCTATTCTTGGATCACAAACACAGAACTCAGTTCCTGAGGATGGTTTCAATGAGACAACCCACCATGTACTCCTACATGGCCTCTCACCACTACCTTTACCAAATCAAGTTCACACACATAGCTCTCATCAGTAGGACATGATGACCACATTCCAATTCATCCCCGATGAATCAGACCTGACATAACTCTAAGCAATAGTAGGCATGACAAGCAAGCAAAAATGAGTAGGCACATCATGGCTCAAACAACTCCTACTCATGCCAGTGGGTTTCAACTATTTACTGTGGCAAAGACAGGTCATGCAGAGGAAAGGGGTTCAACTACCACAGCATGTAACAGTTGAATCATTGTTGTCCTAATGAAGTAAAAGAGAGCAGGAGCGAGAGAGTGGGATTGTATCGGAATGCTCAAGGGGGGGTTTGCTTGTCTGGCACTTTTGAAGATAGTATAGCTCTTCATCGGTGTCATCGAACTCATCGCCGGAACAACGTCTACTGAGGGGGGAAAATTACCGGCAACAGAGAGGAAACACAATCATTGCAATGCAACAATATGATGCATGCATGTGACATGGCAATATGCTGTGATTTGAGCTAATGCAGCTAGCAATGATTTAAATGGAGTTGGTTTGAACACTAGATTCAAATTCAAACTCCATATATGAAAATTCAAATAAGATTTATTTGTTTTGACCTGATCAGCAGGCATAAGTTGGTCAAACATGCATGGAAATGCCATAAATAGATTCTTTGGATTTTTCTGATAATTTTTCATATATAAATTATTTCATTTGGAGTTACGGTTGATTTTCTATGATTTTTAGAAGTTTTAGGCATTTTCTGAAATAAATAAATCATTTCTGATTTATTTAAAACTCCAGAAAACATTTACTGCATCAGCATTACGTCAGGCTAAGGTCAGCAGGTCAACTGACCCGGTCCAGGTCAAACCTGACTAGTGGGGTCCACACGTCAGTGACACAGCTAATTAAAAGTGTTAACCAGTGTTAAGATTAACCCTAACTAAATTTTTAGTAGGGGCCTGGCCCACATGTCAGTGACTTAGTGCGTTAACTAATTGTTAGTTAGCACTAAGCAAAATTAGCAGGGCTCTGGGCCCACCTGTCATTGACCTAGGGGAGTCAAATTTGGTCAACCCGGGTCAAACTCGCCGGAGTTGACCCATGGCTCGTCGCCGGCGAGGCCAGAGACGGCGGAGGGCATCGAAAATGCTCCTCCGGTGACCAAATTGACGGCTGAGAGCCTCTACGTGATGCTGGAGCTCGTCCGCGTCTTGTGGTGCATGCAGCAGCAGCTCAGGTGACCTAAATCGACGGCGGTGGCAACATGCACGGCGGCCGGAGTTCGGGCCTGCTCGGATGCAATGTTACAGGTTACAGCAGGGCGAACCCGCGAGTGATACGGGTTCCTGGAGATGCTCTGAGCATGAAGATGCGCTCAGACACAAGCTCCGGTGGCTGCAGCGGCGGCGGTGACATGGCCGGCGATGATGAGCCCTCGGGCTCGGTGGTGGAGCTGGCTAGGCGCACAAACGGCAGATGGAAGAGAGGGGGAGGACTCAACAGCTCACATGGAGGATGGAGAGAGGGTCAGCGGGCTCGGGGAAGTGCTGGCGGTGGTGAATCAATGGTGGCGATCGACGGGGCCGAAGGTTGAAGACGACGGCAGTGACGGCGAAGCAGGGCGTCCGCCGATGCTTGGCTTGTTGAGGGAGTAGAAGACATCGATGTGGAGCTTCTTGGCATGTCGGTGAGGCATGGGGTGGCCGGTGGACGCGGCAACGAGGGGTGGCACGCTCCTTTGTGTCTCGGGGAAGAGGGGGGAGACGGTGCCAGAGGAGGGGGAGAGCTCGAGGGAGAGAGAGGGAGAGCCGGACGGGTCTGGGGGTCACGTGGCATCGTCCAGACGCGTCGGGGAGGGGACAGGTAGGCAGGGAGGAGCTGGCCTCCTCGGCTGCATGTGTGCGAGCACGCAGCTGCTCCTACTGGCAGGGGCTAGAAGACAGCATTGCCCCTGGTGGGCTGGGCTGCATCTGCTAGGTAAGGCCCAGGTAAACTCTTTCTCTCCCTTTCCTTATTCTAGTTTCTGTTTTCTAATTTTCGTTTCTGTTTTGAATTAGTAAAAATACTAATACATTTTTAAAATTCCTGAGACAAATTGTGGACAGTATTTGAATTATTCCAATGGCCCACAAATGACTCAAGGATATTTGGAGCATTTAAAATATTTATAGAATTCAAATGCCCCAATTCAAATACAATATGGGATAATTCAAAAATCCATAAATGGCCAAGAAATATGCTCATCATTTTCGGCAGAGGTTTTCACCTTTATCAGAAATCGTGAACATTTTCAAAGGGCATTTTGGGTTCTTTGAAAAAGATTTTATTTGAACCTATTTGAATTCTTTCTGGTGCTAGGGTTTGATAAATCCCCATTTCAACTTTAAATAAGATTTAAACATGATGCAACATGATCAAGCAAGGACAACAGGGGCAGAGCTAGGGCTGTGACAACTCACCCCCACTAAACAAGAATCTCGTCCCGAGATTCAATATGTGAGGTAAGAAGTCAGAGGAAACACAAAGCTAACACAATCTTCACGATCCGGATTGCACTTCTCGAAGATGTTGATCCATTGCATCATATTGATCTTGACGTCTCTGCTTTCGAGATCTTTGTTCAACACGATGACGACAGGAAGAAACTCTACAGGTATCGATCTTCTCGAAGATCGAGCAACTCAAGATCAACTCACGGAATGAGACATTGAAACATCTCTTAAGCTGAGGCACAAAACATACATTGCGAGGGATGAAAGATAACAGATGACGAAGGTTCAGTTTGGTAGACAACAATTCCATGATTAAAAAGATGGTGAATGAGTTTCAATGTAGCAAGGAGATAAATTGCCATGATTCCATAACGGGGCACCCTAGAAGAGGTGACTCGTAGAATATTCCTTTAAGTGGCAAAAAGAATTACTTTTGATACATAGATCATTGAAACTCTTTATGCCAGCCTAAGGCAATTCGCAAAGGATTGTTGGCAGAGTTCAAAGGAATGGCATACCCGGACTGGAATGGATGATGTGGACTACCTTGTTGAAGACACCGCAATGGATGATTTTTGCTTATCATCGGAAATGGATGGGACCCATGGTAGGACCACTTTTGAAGATGATCCTGAACAGCATTTACTGAGAAGGGCTGCCCATGGGAATTTGGCACAATGAATGTGCAAGCTGGGAACAAAATGCAAATGCTGGGAATGTTCCAACCATCATATCTGCCTGAGATTCATATCCGATTGGTGACAGGATACTTTAGACTACATGTCTGGAAAAGAATGTTGGCAACACAAACCGACGAGATGACGTTGCGAGATTCTCGGGAAATGAACTACGGAGGCAAGCTCCAAAACATGAGCTGGTTCTGCTACACACATGTGAACACGCTGTCCCAGACAAGCATGACCACATAGTAGTCTTGTAATAAAATACTACAGAGTTCAGGTAGGGAACCATCATCGAGGATATCGAAGTCCTTGCATAAGTCCGGATCTTAAGAAGGAACTTCTTCTCCTAGAACAAATCAATCAGTGGCTTGGTGTGCTAAGGATACATATGGAATGAAGGTAGCTAATCTCACAAACCAATGTATAATTCACACATGCATGACTGACTTGGGATGATTCCAGAGGAAGCAACATGGACTTTCTCGAATTCACTGCGGCAACTTGCATCAAATGCACATGTATTAGAGGAAGTCACTTCTTTCATCCGAACATATGCTTCATGAACGGGACATAAAGATAATGCTTATAAAAGTTTCCAACACTAACTTAATGTTCAACAAAATCATGGAGAAGATAAGGATGTTGTCCATGGGCTCAACAACAATTCTTCCAGGTTTCCATAAAAATGGAATTCCACAATTATGTGAACAAGGTGATAGCATTGGTCGGACCCAAAAGATATAATGGTGTATGCTCGAGGAAACAACAACGAGTAAGACAACATGATGAACATCGTTGGTTCTGATTTGATTTGACGATAGCCCATGCTCAAATCAAAGATTGGATAAGACAATAGCGCCGGCAACTGATCACGAGGATCAATCAATGAGGACATCATCTTTCTTCAACACACACACACAAAAAGATGTCCCTTAGTGATGAACTAAGTCGATTAAGCTTTTATCTCCCAACTCTCCAAGTTGTTGTTTAGCTTAACCATTTAGTTCAGAGGTATCCAACACAGATTCTTGGAGAAAAGGGTGGTTACAAGAAAACCAACTTGATCACGGACTCAACATAACGGTCAGGGAACAACCTGGTAATACTTCCGAGAAGATATCCGGAAAATCACGAACCACCGATATGTTATTAAGCTCGGGAGCAATCTTGCTTTCAAGGCAAGATGATGTGATCAAATAAGCAAGGAATTTGCACAATCCTAACTCATCGATCGAGGAGTGCACCAGGAAAAATGGACTAGGTAGTACGATCAATCATAGTATGGTGATTCAATAACCAACATGCTGAGAATGAAATTTATCATCCATTAACTACCTAGCAACAGGGTTGCTAGGAGTATTGATTTTACACATCATGGTTCACTTGTCGATATTCCAGTTGCAACAACACGGGGACCGAGGAAGGAATAATGATGGCGAGAAGTATCACTGCGTCAAGAATTCATAAGAGGTGGTGCAATTCTCATGACAGTCCTGACATAAAGGGGGTAATACTCCAGGGTAGAGCAGAACAGAAGCTGGAGTGACATTTTGATCTGCGGAATACAACTGCTTTGACCCAATCCTAGAAATGGATAAGGTACTGGAGTTTGTTTCTCCTAGTCATTCCGGAATAGAATGGCTTGACGGACCTCAAGTGTAAAAGACAATGATGAACATGAATGCACACATACTCTTGACTATCAATTGATAGACAGAGGTCAGAATACAACTGAAGAGGGACAACTCAAGGAACATATGATTTTTCTGAGTTGTGGACGAATAGATTAACATGTCAAACAAGGCTCAACATGTTTCTTCCGGATAACCCATGCAGAAGGTAGGACTGGCAGAGTCACAAATGTAATGGAGAACTCATCAAGAGCACCCTAGTTGTGATCTTTTGGTCCAAAAGAACTTTTGCCTTAATGGTTCATGGTATTGGAAGAACGATATACCACGGACCTTGAAGACTATCACAAAGGTTACTAATATCCTAAAGGAACTAGCAAACACTATCAACACAAGGTAGGTAGGGTGAATCTTGGGTTCAAGAACCCAGGAAAAGAATACCTACTAACTAATAACATCACGGGATGCTTTCGAGAATGATTGCCAAAATTATCACATTGGGAATACAAAACATAGCTAGATTACTAGGTGGTTCTCTAGGATACCCTAATGTCATAATAATAGCTTCAACATATATGTCGAGGCAATGAAGTACCTCAACACACTGATTAGTGTGGTTAATCTGGCCCAAAGGAACATCGGGAATGGGAAGAAGGGATTTGCAAATGCATCAGACTATTTAGAAACCTGGGATGACTCGGACAGCATAACGGATGTAAATGCTCAAAATGATTTTGAGACATCCTGCAAAAATGGTGGCATAACCACTCAACATCACAATATCAAGGTTCCAAGATCAATTATCAACATACGGAAGTAGTAGGAACTGAACTGAGGCTTGAAACCATCAATCCTATAAGTCCACGGATTAGTAACACGTGATCCTGATAGAAAGATGAGAAGCCTAGTTCTTAATCCATGTAGAAAAGAAGAGGATGACTCAGATCAGAAGGACATAAGGTAAAGGAGTAAAAAGAGCCTTACGTTCCCTTCCACAATCAATTCCCTTATATAACTAAAGAATTACTAGACTCAACTTCGACCAATTTGGCTTGGTAATCCTATAGGCAGTCAGGCTCTGATACCAAAGCTGTCAGGACCCCGATCCTAAGTCACACCGATCTAGCATGTAACACATCATATCACTTTGCGGCCTCACGCACGGTATTCCCACGGGTGCCACCTTACATGGCCCGGGACCGTTTGCGCCTTTTAGCTCAAGTATATGATAGTGTCGCTAGCATCCATATGACAGAGAACCCGGGCCGACATGACTAGTCGTAAACCCAAGATGGCACAAACTTACAGGGACAGGCATACATCACCCAGCAATGCACGTGTCGGTCAGCAGCGAGTGAAACCGGGCTGTAGCAAGCTAACAAGACTCCGGTAAGCACCGCGCGACATTTCCCCGAAGGGACAGACACAGGAGCAAAGAAGGACACATGCCGATCATCCCATGTGCTCCAGAGCAGTAGCAAGCTGCCATGGCTCAGTGGAAGCACTAGGAGACATTTCCCCATAAGAGAGGCTACCAAGAATAAACAACTAGATTGTCGGATCCCACACATAGCAATACACGTTACACGTACGCATAACATGCAAGTATGTGATGTACAACATGGCATCACAACATAACTCAACAACTCATATAGATAAAGGCCCAGAAGAGCCACATAGCATTTATTACAAACAGGGGTCACATGACCCAACATATAGAGCATACAAGCAACGGAAGCATAACATGTCTGAGTACAAACAAATACAAATAGAAAAGACTGAGAAGCCTGACTATCTACAAGACCCTCCCAAGAGTACAAGATCGTAGCTGAGGTAACAAGCTAAACGTCGAAGTCCACGCAGAACTACTAGTGAGACTGAAGTCTCTCTGCAAAACATAAATTAAGCAAACGTTAGTACAAATGTACCCAGCAAGACTTACATCAGAACTAGCTACATATGCATCAGTATCAACAAAGGGGTGGTGGAGTTTAACTGCAGCAAGCCAGCTTTGACTCGGTGGCTATCCTATACTACGACTGCTGATAACTCTTTTGAGGTGGCGCACACGATTCCACATATTCACAATATCAATACACCACTATGGATCCGCTCTCGTCTCCCTATGAGAAGGCCATCCATAGCACTCACACTTATCTTGCGCATTTTAGAGTATCCACTTTCACTTGTCTATGAACTGCATAAGCAACCTAGTAGTGCATTACCGCGGACGCGGCTATTCGAATAGATCATTTATAACCCTGCAGGGGTGTACTTCTTCACACATGTTTCCACCACTTAGCGTCTGCACACGACATGTGCTCGGCAGACTTCAAGTGAAACCGACGTGGGTGTAGACCACGACCTGACTAACCACACAAGTCTCTAGTCCAGGTTTACCGCCTATTCAGGTTCCATCCGCACGGAGTCCGGCTGAGGTTTCCACAATGGCCCCGAACGATGTGTGCAGGGTTCCCGAGGCACCAAACGGGCGACCCAGTACACCATGCCACTTTCCTACTGCATCATAGCCCACCCCTCCGGTCAGCGCTACGCACGGCCTCCAGCACACTACAAACACCAGAAACTACTTGCAACTCCTGGACAGAGGACAGGGGGGTTAATAAGTCGAGCGGGGTCATATTTCAGGGCCCAACTCTTGGATCACAAACACAGAACTCAGTTCCTGTGGACGGTTTCAATGAGACAACCCACCATGTACTCCTACATGGCCTCTCACTGCTACCTTTACCAAATCGTGTTCACACACTTAGCTCTCATTAGTAGGACATGATGACCACATTCCAATTCATCCCCGATGAATCAGACCTGACACAACTCTAAGCAATAGCAGGCATGACAGGCAAACAAAAATGAGTAGGCACATCATGGTTCAAACAACTCTTACTCATGCTAGTGGGTTTCAACTATTTACTGTGGCAAAGACAGGTCATGCAGAGGAAAGGGGTTCAACTACCGCAGCATGTAACAGTTGAATCGTTGTTGTCCTAATGCAGTAAAAGAGAGCAGAAGTGAAAGAGTGGGATTGTATCGGAATGCTCAAGGGGGGGTTTGCTTGCCTGGCACTTCTGAAGATAGTATAGCTCTTCATCGGTGTCATCGAACTCATCGCCGGAACAACGTCTACTGAGGGGGGACAATTACCGGCAACAGAGAGGAAACACAATCATTGCAATGCAATAATATGATGCATGAATGTGACATGGCAATATGCTGTGATTTGAGCTAATGCAGCTAGCAACGATTTAAATGGAGTTGGTTTGAACACTGGATTGAAATTCAAACTCCATATGTGAAAATTCAAATGCCATTTATTTGTTTTGACCTGAACAGCAGTCATAAGTTTCTCAAACATGCATGGAAATGCCATAAACAGATTCTTTGGATTTTTCTGATAATTTTTCATATATAAATTATTTCATTGGAGTTACGATTGATTTTCTATGATTTTTAGAAGTTTCAGGCATTTTCTAAAATAAATAAATCATTTCTGATTTATTTAAAACTCCAGAAAACATTTACTATGTCAGCATTACATCACGCTGAGGTCAGCAGGTCAACTGACCCGGTCCAGGTCAAACCTGACCAGTGGGGTCCACACGTCAGTGACACAGCTAATTAAAAGTGTTAACCAGTGTTAAGATTAACCCTAACTAAATTTTTAGCAGGGGCCTGGCCCACATGTCAGTGACTTATTGCGTTAACTAATTGTTAATTAGCACTAAGCTAAAATTAGCAGGGCTCTGGGCCCACCTGTCATTGACCCAGGGGAGTCAAACTTGGTCAACCCGGGTCAAACTCACCGGAGTTAACCCAAGGCTCGTCGCCGGCGAGGCCAGAGATGGTGGAGGGCGTCGGAAACGCTCCTCCGGTGACCAAATCGACGGCTGAGAGCCTCTACGTGATGCTGGAGCTCGTCCACATCTTGTGGTGCACGCAGCAGTAGCTCAGGTGACCTAAATCGATGGCAGCGGCAACATGCACGGCGGCCGGAGTTCGGGCGTGCTCGGAGGCAACGCTACAGGGCACAGCAGGGCGAACCCGGGAGTGATACGGGTTCCTGGAGATGGTCTGAGCACGAAGACGCGCTCAGACGCAAGCTCCGGTGGCTGCAGCTGTGGCGGTGACATGGCCGGCGGTGATGAGCCCTCGGGCTCGGTGGCGGAGCTGGCTAGGCGCACAAACGACAAAGGGAAGGGAGGGGGAGGACGCAGCAGCTCACAGGGAGGATGGAGAGAGGGTCAGCGGGCTTGGGGAAGTGCTGGCGGTGGTGAATCGACGGCGGCAATCGACGGGGACGAAGGTTGAAGACGACAGCAGTGACAGCGAAGCAGGGCATCCGGCGATGCTTGGCTTGTCGAGGGAGTAGAGGACGTCGATGCGGAGCTTCTTGGCGCGTCAGCGAGGCGTGGGGTGGCCGGTGGACACGGCGGCGAGGGGCGGCGTGCTCCTAGGCGTCTCGGGGAAGAGGGGGGGAGTGGGTGCCAGAGGAGTGGGAGAGCTCGAGGGAGAGAGAGGGAGAGCCAGACGGGTCTGGAGGGTCGTGTGGCGTCGTCCAGACGCGTCGGGGTGGGGGTAGGTAGGCAGGGAGGAGCTGGCCTCCTCGGCCGTGCGCGTGCGAGCACGCAGCTGCTCCTACTGGCAGGGGGTAGCAGACAGCGTTGCCCCTGGTGGGCTGGGCTGCTTCTGCTAGGTAAGGCCCAGGTAAACTCTTTCTCTCTCTTTCCTTATTCTAGTTTCTGTTTTCTAATTTTCTTTTTTGTTTTGAATTAGTAAAAATACTAATTCATTTTTAAAACTCTAGAGACAAATTGTGGAGAGTATTTGAATTATTCCAAAGGCCCATAAATGACTCCAGAATATTTGGAGCATTTAAAATATTTATAGAATTCAAATGCCCCAATTCAAATACAATATGGGATAATTCAAAAATCCATAAATGGCCAAGAAATATGCTCATCATTTTTGGAAGAGGTTTTCACCTTTATCAGAAATCGTGAACATTTTCAAAGGGCATTTTGGGTTCTTTGAAAAAGATTTTATTTGAACCTATTTGAATTCTTTCTGGTGCTAGGGTTTGATCAATCCCCATTTCAACTTTAAATAAGATTTAAACATGATGCAACATGATCAAGCAAGGACAACAGGGGCTGAGCTAGGGTTGCGACACAATGGACAAGCTGAGAGGGCGACACAATGGACAAGCTGAGAGGGCGCTGGATCGACGAGCTACCAGTGGTTCTTTGGTCCCTCCATATGACACCAAATCGAGCTACCGGCCAGACTCCCTTCTCCCTAGTCTATGGGGCAGAAGCAGTGATCCCCATGGAACTCATATAAGGGTCACCTCGAGTATTTGCCTACGATGAAGTAGAGCAAGAGTAGCACTGGCATGACGATGCCGTGCTCCTCGAGGAGAACCGTCTCCAGGCTGTTACGCGTGCTGCACGCTATCGGCAAGCGTTGTGCCGCTATCACATCCGCAGTGTTCACCCCCAGAGCCTTGAGGAAGGTGACCTTGTCCTTATGCACATTCAGTCTGCCAAGGGTGCAAACAAGTTGACGCTGAAGTGGGAAGGCCCTTACCGGGTGGTACGAGTCACCAGACCTGGTGCAGTCCGTCTGGAGACCGGAGATGGCATTCAATTGCAAAACTCATTGAATATTGAGCACCTCCGTAAGTTCTACCCGTAAGGCACGGCTGTCGGGCCCTGCCCGGCAGCCACCCGTTCGTACAAGCCTTGCCGATGCTGCATGTAACCCTTTGTACAAAGCCAGGCGCAAACCCTGAGCAGCAAATAAATAAACGAAGCGCTGGGGGGCCCAAAAACTTAAATGCATGCATAGCATAACATGAGCATGGTATGATCATGTAGATAAGGTCATATATAGCTTTGTTTTCATCTGCACTAAACTGAAGGGCTCTTGCCGCGGACTTGGTCCCGAAGAGAAGAAACGAAAACAAGCCTTCATACTGGTCCCCGACAAGCCAAACAGATAAGTTTTCTTCTTATCCATACATGTTCTGTAAGAAGCAAACTTGTGCATATAGAAATCTCGTAGCCTTTGAAGCTTAGGTGCTCCCATCCTTTGACCCGAACGTTGCTTCGGTCAAGGTGGTTGTAGTGGCCTTTGACAAAGAAGGTTCGACAGGGGGCTGGTCCCTTTTCATAGTTTCGAGCCCGGCAGGCCAAGCCCCGCGGCAACAAATGAAAGGCACCCGCAGGGTAGCTTGCCAGAGAAAACTAGTTTACTTGTACGTATAGAGGCATTCCACCTCTTGTCATGGGAAAACACGGCCACCTATGGGGCCATCGGCCCCTTGTGGTTCATCAGGGGGAAAGGACACATTGCATAAAGAGCGGAGGGCGCGGGGCAGCGCGGCAGCGATCAGACGGGCAGTTTTTACCCAGGTTCGGGCCGCCGTGAAGCATAAAACCCAACACCTGCTTTGGTGGATTGATGAGAGGACCGTGGTGGAGGCGCATCGCACTAGCCCGGCAAGGTCGCCTCAGGGCGAGAGCAGCTATGCACGTATCAGTGTACAGGGGTCCAAATCCTCCCTAAAGTTGCCATGGCCCTCCTTTGATAGATAAAGGGGTCACCACAGTGGCAAATCAGTCATTGTGTACTAATTAGATAGCAAACAGTGCCATCATACCTAACTTTGTAGACTGGGCAGAGCGCATTAAATGCGCCGCTTAGTGTCACATCATAGTCTAGCCTGGCAAGCCTTGCCGTGCTGTTTTGCCACCTTCTCGCCTGCCTGCCTGACACGTCGCTGGACGAGTGTCGTTTGGAGGTGATTTCCTCTGGAAGTGGCCGCCACATGCCAAATAGCGGCCACTTAGCATCTTGAGGGCTCGACACCGCACCGATCGGTGACTTGCATTGCTGTGAGGTGGAGCGGTGGAGCATTGGCGGGGTAATCTGCCCTCAGCGTCCCTGTCAAGTCTGTCGGGGCAATCTTGAGACTTGTCTTCGGGGTAACCTCATCCCCGCCAAGCTCGCCTGCCCGGCAAGGGAGGTTTTTCCTTAGTGGTATCTTGCTCCTTCGGTTGGCCTTGGTCTTCTTGATCCGCCCTTTGATTTCTCAAAGAGCTAATCTCTTCTGCTTGGCCTTGTCCTGGATGCTGCAATCTCGTTCTTGAGCCTGTGTACAGTCTAGGCAACATAACTGGGGTTTGTTGCACTGACAGGAGCCCCCGGGCCTTGCCTGAACGCGCTGTCGAGCGTCGTCGGGGAAGGCCCTATCCAGTACACAGGCGGGGAGGCTGTAGTAGATCACCCATTGAGATCTTCTTTGCTTCATTGATCTGAGCTTGAGTCAGTTTCCGGTTTTCCCGCACATCGTGTAATGCCAATTGCAGTGGGGCCATCTTTGTAATTGTCCGTGAATGACTTTAACGCACGGGTGAGTAACTGCCAATTCACTCTTCCCACCACGTTCTTATCCCTTGCCACGTATGCTGCATGCATTGAGTGGGGTAGGTAACAGAAGTGTGTGGTGCGGGAGAGAGCGTCATGGCAGGGGCCCGGTCTTCCTGGGTTGGTGAGAGGGGCGGCAGTTACCCACCGAGGGATCAGCCCCCAGCCTCAGCCCGCCTATAAAAGAGGGGGTGAGGGGGAGCGGAAATGCTCATCCACGCACGCTGCTTCTTCTCTTCCTTGCTTCCTTCCCTATTATGCTGAGGTGAGGAGGCTGGGGACAGGCCCCGGGCTCTAGCTTAGGGTCGATGATGCCGAATGCTTGTGTAAATGCCCGTGGAGTGAATCTGGTCCGGGGCCGAAAGGGATGCAGAGGTCGAGGTTGTGGGTGTCGAGTTGTCGTGGTGTGGGAGGTGTCGCGCTTCTCCAAAATGGTGAAACGCTCGTCTCCCTCACACGAGCCGGCTGTCCGGTGAGGAACGCCAGCCCTTGCTGCGGGTCGCCGAGGCTCGTTGCACTGACGACAGGGCCCTTGGGGGTTCCGGCACCTGTCTGGGGTGCAGCACTCCGGATCCTCGGTAATCCCAGTGTTGTTCCTTCCAGCAGAGTCGGGGCGAACGCTGAAGACGGTGGAACCTTCCTGCCTTCCAAGGTGGGGAATGGTGCCACTTGCACGCCTCGGACGTCGTCGTCGCCTGTTGCTTCTCCGGGGGAGGTGTCGGCCCAAGGGGTTGGCGTCCTCCCGGAGTGGTGGTGATGAAGAAAGAAAAAAGGGAAGACGGAGAAGGCGGGTGGCAGGCTGTCAGGTCGGGGTACGATGGCACTGACGCCTTCATCTCGTATTGCCGGCCCGCTGCCTCATCTTTCCGCACTTCCCCTCCCTCCCCAGCACCATCATCACCGGCCTCTTTAGGATGGTTGCCAGGGGGTCGCTCTCTTGGTGCCTTCGCCTCCTCCAGTAGTCTTCCAGCTGAGCTCCTGCAGTTTCCCCTGTCGGTGCTTGCGCTGGGGCTTCTTGCTGATCCTGGAGGTGGTGACCAGGGCACCGCCGAGCTACTCCTTCCGCCCCTCTCCTTCGCATCCTCGCCACTCTCGATCTTGTCAGGCTGCGTCCGGCAAGCCCTGACGGGATCGGGCTAGGCTTTCGCTCGGGCACTCCTTTTGCCCTCTTCTCTTGCCACCGTAGTGCCTAGGAGGAGGAGAGGGACAAGAAAGGGATTACGGGGCACTTATCTTTTTTTAGTTTAAAATGTGCAAGCATCGGCCAAACTTTAGTCTAAATAATGTGAACTTCTTTATCCATGTTTGTGTTCTGTAAAATCTATACTTGCTTATCAGCATATTAATGAAAAAGACAAGCTTTGCCATGCACTTGTGCATGTACTATCTCCATGTAGAGGTGAAATGCCTCTATACATTTAAGTAAACGAGTTTCTCCGGCAAGCTATCCTGCCAGTACCCTTAGTTTCTTGCCGCAGGGCTAGGCCTGCCGGGCACAACCATAAAAAAAGGGACCACCCCCCGTCGAGCCTCTTCCGTCAAAGGCCACAGTGACCACCCGAACTAAAGCAGCGTTCAAGTCAATGGGTAGGAGCACCTATGTTTCAAAAGGTGGCGGGGTTTTCATATGCACAAGTCTGCTAATTACAAAACAAATATGGATAAGAAGGAACTTATCTGTTTGGCTTGCTGGGGATCATCACGTGGGCTCGTCTTCATTCCTTTTCTTCAGGACTAAGTCCACGGCAATAATCCTGCAACTTAATGCAGATGAAAACAATGCCACATGCGACCTCTCCTATATGATCATGCTATGCTCATGATATGCTTATGCATGCATGCAAGTTTTGGGGCCACCCCAGCGCTTCATTTATTTCTATATTGCTCAGGGTCTGCGCCTGGCTTTGTACAAGGGTTACATGCAACTTCGGCAAAGCTTGTACAAAGGGGTGGCTGCCGGGCAGGGCTCGACAGCCGCGCCTTACGGGTAGAACTTACGGAGATGCTCAATATTCCATGAGTTTTGCAGTTGAATGCCATCTCCGGTCACCAGACGGACTGCGCCAGGTCTGGTGACTCATACTACCCGGTAAGGGCCTTCCCACTTCGGCGTCAACTTGTTTGCACCCTTGGCGGACTAAACGCGCCTAAGGACATGGTCGCCTTCCTCAAAACTCCGGGCATGAACCCAGCAGCTATGATAGCGATGCAGGGTTTGCTGGTAGCGTGCAGCATGCATAGCAGCCCAGAGACGGTTCTCCTCAAGTAGAACAGCGTCGTCACGCTGGTGCTATTCCTGTGCTACTTCATCGTACGCAAGTACTCGAGGAGACCCGTATATGAGTTCCGTGGGGATAACTGCTTCTGCCCGAAAGACTAGGGAGAAGGGAGTTTGCCCGGTACCTCGATTTGGTGTAGTGCGGAGGGACCAAAGAACCACCGGCAGCTCGTCGATCCATCGCCTACCACACTTCTACATTCCATCAAAAGTTCTTGTCTTGAGACCTCGCAGCAGTTCAGTGTTCGCCCTCTCAGCTTTCCATTGCTTCTGGGATGGGCCATAGAGGCAAATGAAATCTTGCTTCCGAGGGCATGAACGTATTGCATGAAGGCATGGCTTGTGAATTGGGTCCCATTGTCATTGATGATTCGGGCAGGTACCCCGAAGCGGCACACCAAACCTTTCAAGAACTTGATAGCTGACTACGCGGTTACCTTTCTCACGGGCTCCACCTCCGGCCACTTTGTAAACTTGTCAATTGCGATGAACAAGAATTCAATGCCCCCGGTACCACGGGGGAAGTGACCCAGGATGTCGAGCCCCCAGACCGAAAATGGCCATGACAAAGGGATTGTTTGGAGAGCTTGAGCAGGCTGATGGATATTCTTGGAGTGGAACTGGCAGGCTTCACACTTGGTGACTAGCTCAATTGCATCTTGGAGGGTAGTGGGCCAGTAGAAACCTTGCCGGAAAGCTTTCCCAACCAAGGCCCTTGATCCGATGTGGGAGCCACACATACCCTTGTGTATTTCTGCCAGCAGTTCCTTTCCTTCTACCCGGCAAATGCACTTCAATTTCACACCATTGGGCCTTCTTCTATATAGCATCTCGTCAATGAACTGATACATACTGGCCCTCTGGGCTACTCTTTCCTCTTCTTCTTGTTCTTCGGGAAGTTCTCCTGTTTGGAGGAGATGAACAATGTGCCGTGCCCAAGTTGGAGCCCGGGGCTTGGCAACAAGGACTAACGGCACCTCATCGTCATCAGGAGCACACGCCCCGACCGCAAAAATTGGGAATTCGGCGGGAAGGTGCAGCTCACTGATCGAAGGGGAGTTATTCCCACCAAGCCTTCTCCCAGAGGCTGCGGGAAGCTCTACCGAGAGAGGCTTGCCAGAGTTCAATTTCCTCCTTTTGCTGGCCATTGTTGCCGGGGATATGGAGGGTTGAGTCAGATGGAGAACGAAAGTCCCTGGTTCCACATGGAGTTTTTGCGCGGTGCACTTTGACAGATGATCAGCAATGCTGTTTTCCGCACATGGTACATGCTCTGTTTTCAATCCGTCAAAGCGCTCCTCCAACTTTCTCACTTCCTCGACATATGCCTCCATCAATGGGCTTTGGTAGTTCTTGTTGATTTGTCTCACCACCAGCTGTGAGTCTCCACGGATGATCAGCTTCTTGATTCCCAACTCTGTTGCAATCCTAAGCCCTGCAAGGAGCCCTTCATACTCTGCAGTATTATTGGTAGCCTCCTCCCCGGGGAAATGCATTTGAACGACGTACTTAAGGTGCTCCCCAGTGGGAGCAACGAGAAGCACGCCAGCTCCTGCACCCTGTAGGGAGAAGGCGCCATCAAAATACATAATCCATTATTGGGGCGCTTCCTTGCCGGGGATAACTATTTCCAGTACTTCCTCATCAGGGGTTGGCATCCACTCCGCAATGAACTCTGCTAGTGCTCTGCTCTGAATAGTTGACGTGCTTTCAAACCTCAAACCAAAGCTGGATAACTCCAAAGCCCATTCCACGATCCTGCCAGTAGCCTCGGGGTTTCAAAGTATGCGTTGCAAGGGGAAGCAGGTGACAACCGTGATCTCGTGGGCTTGGAAGTAGTGATACAGTTTCCTTGAGGCCATGATGAGACCAAAAATCAACTTTTGCATGCGAGAGTACCTCGACCTAGCCCTCTACAGTAGGGAGCTGACAAAGTATATTGGGCGCTGCACCACCTTCTTCCTTGTCGTGATGCTGGCACTATCTCCGCTGCCTTGCTCTTCTTTGTCTTGAACTGCATCTGATCTTGCCGGGACTAGTTCACTTTCCTCTCCAGAGGGGACGGTGGCGGTGGTTGCTCCTTCATCTACCTCCCACTGTGCCACCAGTGATGTGCTAACCACTTGATTGGTCGCTGCTAAGTATAGCAGCAACGGCTCTTGTGGTTTAGGAGCGACTAAGGTGGGAACAGAGGAAAGGTAGGTCATCAAATCTTGTAGCATAGCATCTGCCTCCGGGGTCCACGCCACGGGCCCTGCCTTTTTCAAGATTTTGAAAAATGGCAAGGCGCGTTCAGCTGACTTGGAAATGAACCTGCTCAGCGAGACAACACATCCAGTTAAACGCCTCACGTCCTTGACTGTCTTTGGTGCTTGAATCTGCTTGATAGCCTTGATCTTGTCGGGGTTGGCCTCTATCCCCCGGTGGGACACAAAAAAGCCAAGTAGCTTGCCAAAAGGAACGCCAAACACACACTTCTCTGGGTTCAGCTTCAAATTGAGCCTGCGCAGATTTGCAAAGGTCTCTTCCAAATCCTGAATGAGAGTCGTTCTGTCCTTGGTTTTGACCACAACATCATCCATGTCGACTTCAACATTTCTGTGCAACTAGGACTCAAAGCCAATCTGTACTGCTCTTGCAAAACTGGATCTAGTGCTCTTCAACCTAAAGGGCATCCGTACAAAATAGTACGTGCCACATGGAGTTATGAACGCGATTTTTTCTTCGTCCTCCTTGGACATGAAGATCTGATGGTATCCAGAGTAGGCATCCAGGAAGGAGAGCAAGTCGCATCTGGAGGTGGAATCCACAATCTGGTCGATGTGCGGCAAGAGGAATGGGTCCTTCGGGCATCCTTGGCTAAGATCAGTGAAATCTATGCAAAGCCTCCATTTCCCATTTGCCTTGCGCACCAGCACTGGGTTTGCTAACCATGTTGGATGCAATACTCCTCTGACCACTCCAGCTGCCTCAAGTTTCTTGATCTCCTCGGCAATAAACTGCTGCCGCTCCAAAGCTAGTTTCTGGACCTTCTGCTTGACAGGCCAGGCATGTGGGCAGACAGCAAGGTGGTGCTCGATTACCTCCCTGGGAACACCGGGGATGTCAGATGGTTGCCAAGCAAACACATCGACATTCGCCCGCAGGAAGGCAACGAGTGCGCTTTCCTATTTGTCATCGAGAGTGGCATTGATGGTAAATGTACCACCAGCGCCAGCCAGCCCTGTCGGGACCTTTTTCATAGATGGTGCGACAGCCTTGGATCTCTTGCAATTGGAAGTCTCCGGCAAGTCATCAACAGGCGCAATGTGATCTTCCCCTTAGGATGACTCCTGTCGGGGTTGATCCCTTGGAACGTACCAGTAACCTTGAGCTCTTCATCTGCTATCTGGAGTTTGCTGATGACCTTTGGAGAAATCAGATTCAACCCGGCCCCGTCGTCAACCAACGTCTTTGTGACCTTGAGGTTGCGGATTGTTGGTGAAACCAACAACGGCAAATACCCCATTGCGGTAGTGCGGTCAGGGTGATCCTCCTCATCAAAGACGCTGGGCGTGCGGGGCCACTTGAGTGGCTTCCGAGAATCTGCCGTTGGCTCCACGACATTGACCTCACGGGCCCACCTTTTAATTTGGCGGTGAGAGGAGTGGCTTTCAGGAATTCCTTCTCGCTGGTTTCCTCTTCATCTCCTTCATCACTTCCGTCCTCGCAATGTTGCTTTCCTTAACAACATTTGTTTTTGAATATTTCCTGAATGATGAACATTTTTTTCCAGCAACTTTTGTGCAACTTGAAATTTCACTTTGAATTTGAATTGGATTCAAAGAAGGAATTTGAAATGAGATATTAATCTAATATGATTAAGCTTTGTAAATCAAGATGACTTGGCACTGATCATAAGGGATTGCTGTAGTGTGATGATGGGGATGTTACAAATCTCCTCCACTACAAGAAATCTCGTCCCGAGATTTAAGTGGGGAAGTAAAGGGTAACTTCGAGAGAACTAACCCTTATAGGGTTAATTATCTGGTGAACAATTTAGGGAATGTGGCAGAAGTATCTCTAGAGTTGAAACTTAAGAAAACATCGAGAGCAAAGTATGAAGGTACAATAGGAAGTTTCAAGCGAATGGGCAAACGATCGATACCTGAACAGAGTGTGAGAAGGGGGTTCAGAGCACCGGGAATAGATCATCTCTCGGAGGGTGGCTCATGACAACACACAAAGCCAAGAGCATATGATACTTCGGAATCAAGGATGTACAGGAGAGTCAGGTTCTAATCCTGTGGAACTGTGGGGGGTGTCGATCGAGAGTAGGGAGAACGGTGTCATCTTACCGGTCACTACAACAAGGTATGTCAGAGGATAGTCTGTCTATTATGTCGGTAACAACGTCGGTACCAAGGGCGAGGGACGAAGAGAACCATTTTCCTGCTCGTTAAAACGAGGCGGACCAATAGGCAAAGTTCACGTCCATCGGTGGTTACCGGAATGTCATCAACAATGGTAACAAGGTCTCACCGACAAGGTTGTACATCGGGGTGTTTTATAAGCAGGGAATTATTTCTGCTTATATCATATAGATCACAAGAAAAGTTAAACAAACCAATGGAAAGGAAAATGTGTTTATGCACAAGAATTAGGGGTGTAACTTTTCCTAAGGAAAAGTAGAGCACGATATACATGTCATATCAACAAGTACACCACCATTTAAATAAAGGGGCAAGGGAATTCATGATGTTATCCATACAACGTTGTCTGGATAATAGAGCAAGAAACATTTGGCAATGTGCCTCCAATGTTCTTGTTGATATTCGGAATACCATAGCCATGCTTCGAGGTAGCATTGGTATGGTGTTTCAAGTAAAAGGTTGGATCTGAAGAGCACAAGAGTTACAAAGGAACAATTCACAGATACAAGATGAACTTATACCAAGGGAACAATTGATTTTAAGAGAAGCTTCCATGATAAGATCTACATCATGTCTATGGGCATGAACACAAAGTTCAAGGTCGACTCCCACTTCTCTAATGCATGATCTTTCATTCACTGCTCTGTTAAAATTTATATGATCGTGAAGAACTACCTGGTGAAATACCAGAGGAGTATGACCCGCGAAAATTATCGGGTTCACACAGATTAAGAAGGCATAGGTTCAACCCATCGGAGCATCTTAGGAACATATACCATGAACTTCAGGAGTAATCACTCAAGTTCGATAGTAGAGCATGGTTGACAAAAAGAGAGGATACAATTTACCAAAGGCATTATGTATCCGAGGAAAAACTCACAAGGTTATTAGATATGATGGGCGCTATTGGATAATAATCCAGCAAAGGATCTGGTAGCCCACAAGGGAGCTGAGGTGAGCATCGGTACTCAATCAATGGAAGAAAGAATGCAATGGTATCGGATTATAGAAATATCTGAATAGTGGATGCTTAAACTCAAAGGAATTATGATTTCCAAAGCAAAGGATCAGAAGCAGAGGCTCTGATCAACGGATGAGTAAGTAGAATAGAACTAGATGGACAATCAGTTGCAACTTGACCGACCGAGAACCAACTCATGTCCAAAATGATGTCTGAGCCGGAAGGACGAATTCTAGGAATCGACGGATGATAGGGATTATTCTCATTCATATTGAATCAATAGACTCAGAATGACAATGACAAAGAATGCTAATGAACATTGTGAGACATATGGATTTAACCATAATGCAGGAAGACAAGACTTTCGGGAGCAATAGACTGGAGAGGATTTTCGGGAGATCGAATTGCATTCGAAGAATTTTGTGAGACATATGAACAACTGGGGCTGAACGAATCCCCGATAAGTGTGAGGAATTATTCGTAGAGGTATTCAGGCGGAAAAGAGTTGCAAGGCAATTGGAAAAATGATTCTCGAAAGTCGGAGAATACTTTCGGGTATCTTGTAATAACAAGAACAACTAGGGATGGAAGTATGAACGGCGAGGGTACGCAGTTATCCATAAGGATTCAACGGTGTTAAGGGATTGCAAAAGGAGTGAACACAAGTTTTCGGGAGAAGATCGGAGAGTATCGTCGAAGTCTTCTGGTGAAGCAGGCAACCATCCGGAATGAAGGGGCTCTCCGGGGAAAGCCGTTACGAGAACTTAATGTAGTTAGTAAATTCATTTAACCCGAATAGAAGAGAGATCAGAGTCCCAAAGTATAGACGAGGAATAAAATATCCTAATACCTCCCAATTGGCGACGTGGGCCCGTAAGCCACACAGCCAAGTTAGTAAAACAATTTTGACAACTAGATTCAACTTCGGCCAAGGAGTTGGAAAGGGGGTTCCTACAGGCAGTCGGCTCTGATACCAACTTGTGACGCCTCCGGATTAATCATGCACTAATCATACACGCAAATGCACACGATCAAGCCCAAGGACTCACTTGAAGGAATCACAACACAACTCTAAAACATAAATAAAGGCATACAAGCATTATATTACAAGCCAGGGCCTCGAGGGCTCGAATACATAAGCTTGATGTCAACAAGCATCAGCGGAAGTGTTACATATCTAAGTACAGATATAAAAGAGAAATAGATAAGCCTTTAAGAAGGCGGTGCAAAACAAAAGCTACGATCGAAAAGGCGCAGGCTTCCTACCTGGAACCCTTCGAACCTACTCCTGGTCATCGGTCAACTTGAAGTAGTAACCACCCTTGGGGTGGTAGTAGTAGTCATCGGCGGGGGCAGCTGTCTCAGGGGCTCCATTATCTGGTTGCATCAAACGGATATGGGGAAAAAGAGAAAGCAAAGCAACCGTGAGTAATCATCCGAAGTACTCAGCAAGAAAGGATCTACACTACATATGCAACATTATAAAAGAAAGGTTGTATATGTGGACTGGGCTACAGAAATGCCAGAATAGAGAGAAGGCCTAGTCCTATCGAAGACTAGCATCTTCAGTGGTCTTACAGCATTACAAGAGTGTAGATTAGTACAGTATAAAGTAGTAGCAGTATTAAGTATCAACCTCGCCCAGAGATCCTTCCTCGACTCCCTACGAGAAAGCGATCCCAGAGCCCTAATATCCATTTCTCATCTCATCATTAAGTTCTAGTTGTATCGATCGGGATACAACTCCGAGCGTCCGTTACCGAGGATCCGGCTATGCATATATTAGTTCTTCCCTGCAGGGGTGCACCAACTTACCCACCACGCTCGCTTAACTCCGGCCGGACACACTTTTCTGGGTCATGCCCGGCCTTGGCTAAACGACACGCCGCAGCCCTACCTAAAGCTCAGCAGAGAGGTCCCCGTCGGTCTATATCCTAAGCGCTCAGGCGTCTTGGGCCATCGCCCTGTGCACTCCGAGTCATTGCGTGCAGGGTGGATACCAGCGCCATCGGCATGATCCGACCCGGCTACCATGCTGAACTGGACGTCTGACAGAGCTTTCGGCTGATGCATACGACGCAGAGTACACATATTTATTCCCGCGTGATGGTTAGTGCTATCGGGCCAGAGGCCCAATCGGATCAAATATCCAAATCGTTAGTGTATTGGGGGTTTGCGGTAACGAGCAGAGACTCACGATCGATGTGACCCCGTCGCCCCGTCTCGAGGACTTGCGGCAAGGGCTAAGAATGCTTGGCCATGCCTCGTATTTATCTCACAGGCACCCTCCAGGTCAACCCGTCTCCACATCACTTGCATCTTATGCTCGCTCGGGTACCCCTCAGGGTCGACCTGACTTTCCAAGTAACAGTTGTAAAGTCCAAGTATCTGTGTGTCCATAACAACAGGGGAATCTGAGGTATCACCCTCGTTGGATTCCTACTCGATGTATCCGTCAAGGTGAACTCGGAGGAATCACCCTTGGCTGGGTTCACACTTGAGGTATTTGCATGACAGCGTCGTTAACGGGGGTGGTGAAGGAGGAATCACCCTCGATGACCACGAACGAATAGCTACTCTATAGAGTTAACATCAGAAGTGCTAAACGAGGTATCACCCTCGGCACTCGATAGTAACGCTGCAGTGTCGTACAACTAAGGGGGGTGATGTGCGGTGCAACTAAGGGGGGTGATGTGCGGTGCCGGGGCCTGGTTGTCGATCATGTTGATCGAGCCATCTGATAATCCAACGGGGCAACTGGGATAAAGTGGGGTCTCTGGTGGAGCACTAACCAGCCAATTCTAAGTAGTTTAGGATAAGTAGGTAGGTATCAACAGCAGTTACAAAAAACAGGCTATGCATCAGAAATAGGATAAACAGCAGCAGCAGCAATTTCTAATGCAAGCATAAGAGAGAAAGAATAGGCGATATCGGCATGTTGAAAGGGGGGTGCTTGCCTGGAAGCTCTGCGGCAAAGGTCTGGTCGTCAGGGGCGTAGTCGATCTCCGGAGCTGCGTCGGTCTCAGGGACTACATCGTTGTCTGGGTCTACCGGGAGAGAAGAAGAGGGGGAGGAAACAGATAAATACACAGCAAACATATGCAACACAGAGCATATCATGCTAACGTGCAGTGCAGGGTTGCCTAAAGACATGTCTAAATCATTTTAGTTATTTTAGGATTAAAGTTGGATTTATTAACCGGTATATATGCACTATTCATCTACCGGAAATGGGCAAAAAGTTGCGGATTCACCTACTTAGAGGGTCCCAACACGGAAACAGATGGCACGGTTGGATTCGTGGGATTTTTCTGAGCAACTTTCATGTATAAAGTTTTTCCATCCGAGCTACGGATTATTTTCTATGATTTTTCAAAGATTCTAGTACTTTCTGGATTTATTTAAATTAATAGGAATTTCCAGAAAATGGAATATGATGTCAGCATGATGTCAGGGTGATGTAAGCAGTCAACTGACCCGCTGACTGGTCAAACTAACAGGTGGGGCCCACCTGTCAGCCACGGTGAGGTTAACAGTGAGTTAATTTAAACTAACAGAGCTGACTAGCTCGTAGGCCCCACATGTCAGTGTCTAATTAGATTAACTAATTAAGTTTATTTAGAAAATTGTTTTAATTAGACTAATTAAGCGATGGGGCCCGCGTGTCAGTGGCACTATACTGCCACGTCAGCGCGTTGATTGGTCAAACCAATCAACGGGGCCCGTGGGGCCTGCTGGCAGTGGCTCTGGGGTGGCCCCAGGCCAGCCACGTCGGCGGTGGCCGGCGTTTTGCCGTCGGCGATGCCAGAACGCGGCGGAGGCAATCGGGCTTCATCGGGATTTCGCTACACGGCGCTGTTCAGCGCGCGGCTTGGTCCATTCGAACGGGCACTCGCCCGCGAGTCGTGTGGTGGTGGTGGTTTCGCTGGACCTAGACAGAAACGTTGTAACACCCCATGTATTAAGCTACAGTAATCCCACTTTTGATAATGCCATGTCATCATGATCAACAGTGCCAAATCATCTTTTGCATCATATTGCATTCAGCTCCTAACTCAAAATTCAAATTAAAACTAAAGTGGAAAATAAAAGTTGATCAAACCCGAAAACTAAAATGTGCATCATGTTGCAAATATTCCCATAGCATTTATAAAAATGATTGCAACATTTATTGGAATCGTAAAAGGACTCTAACAGCAAGAAACAGTACCAAAACAGAATTACTTAATACCTTTTCATTTAAATAAAATCCAACTGAAAACGTATGGACTCCAAACCATTTTCTATCAGTGTTAAATATTGCACTATACTTATTGGACAAAGCTACTTATTTTACAAAACTATAATTGAGGCCACATATTTTTGCAAAAGACAGAAAAGAAAAAGAGAAAACAGAAATAAGAAAAGAAATACAAAACAGAAAAACAAACTCCCCCCCACCGGCCCAACTGGGCCACGGCGTGCCAGACCGGCCCACTCCCTCCCCTGGCCTATACCCCCTGGGGGCACCGAACCCTAGCCCGATCCCCATTCCCCCCCACCCTCGACTCCTCCCTCTCCCCTCCTTCCTCGACTAGATCGGGGGCGCCCCCGTCGACGCCCGCGCCCGACGCCGTCGCCGCCTCGTTACGTCGTCGCCTCGCCGCCCCCGAGCGCCTCCCCAACCTCCTCCCCAAAGGCTCCATCGAGCCTCGCCGCCCCTCTCCCTGTCAACGTACGGTGAGGCCACGGCCTCCGTCGCCCCGCCCCTCCTCTTCCCCCCCTGTGCACGCCACGCACACCGCGCACGCTTGCCGAGCCCGCACTCACGCCCACAGCCGCGCGCTGCTCGCGCTTCGCCCGCCGCTCGCCGCACCGGCCACGCTCGCCCGCGCTCTGCGCCGCCCGCGCGCAAGCGCTCTCGCGCGTCCCATCCGCTTCGTGGCCTCGGGCCCATGGCCTTGCACCCTCGCCCCCGCACGAGTCCATGGCCGCGCCTGGCCACCGCCGCCCGCCCCTGCTGCGGCTCTGCCCAGCCGTAGCTATGCTCGCCGCCCGGCCCGCGCGCGCAGGCCCCACTGCTACCTCCTGCCGCGCTCGACGCCGCCCCCTGCCCGGTGCCACTCCGCCCTCCCCTGCACTGGCGCCGTCGCCCCGTGCCCCGCCTCCACCTCCAGCCCCGCGGGCCATTGTCGCGCCCGCGGCCAACTCCGGCGCCCCGCCGCGCCCCGGCGGCCATCGCCCGCACGCCCGGGGTCGCCCCATCGGGCACCCGACGTCAGCGCCCGTAGCCCGCGTGCCCGCACGCCTGATAAGGCAACCTGTCCAATGACAAGTGGGGCACGTCTAATAAAATGTTTAAAAAAATAATATACTAAATATATAAATTAATAAATAAAGTAATTAATTAATTAGTTAGTTAACTTAATTAATTATGTTTAGTTAACCCTAATTACCTGATTAGTTAATTAAAGTCTGATTAATTAATAAGTGACAATGACAGTGGGCCCCGGTCGTTAGTTTGACCAGTCAACGCACTATTGACCGCTGACGTCATGATGATGTCAAGCTGACGTCATAATCTTGTTTCTGATTTAAATTGAATCTGGTAATTTGAGAAATGATTAAAACTTTAGAAAATCATATAAAATAATCCGTAGCTCAGATCGAAAAACTTTGTACATGAAAGTTGCTCAGAATTTCGAGACGAATCCGAAAACGCTGTCCGTTCGTCCGTCACGCGTCCCCAACTATCTGAACATGGAACCGTTCCTCTCCGGTCACCTGTCTGATAAATGTCCGGAACCGGGAAAACATTCCCGGATGGATTCCCCCTTCCTCGGTGACGTGCAACCGTACGTTAGGACACCCCGGCACTGCATATTGTCATGTCATACATTGTGTTGCTCATGTTTGCTGTGTATTTATACTGTTTCCTCCCCCTCTTCTCTCTCGATAGACCCTGACACCGACGTCGTCCCCGAGACCGACGCAACTCAGGAGCCCGATGCCACCGTTGACGACCTTGCCCTTGCCGCCAAGCAACCAGGCAAGCCCCCCCCTTTGATCATCCCGATATCTCCCATTCTATTTTCTCATGCTTGCATTAGAATTGTTGCTACTGTTGCTTTACCTATTCTGATGCATAGACTGTTTATTGTAACCTGCTGTTGATAATTACCTGCATATCCTAAACTGCTTAGTATAGGCTAGGTAGAGACCTATCAGTGACCCCACTTATCCCGATTGCCCCGCTGGATTATCCGAAGACCCGATCAACGGGATTGAAGACCAGGCCCCGGCACCGCACATCACCCCCCCCCCCTTAATTGTAACGACACTGCAACGTTACTATCGAGTGCCGAGGGTGAAACCTCTTGTAGCACTTCTGATGTTAACCCTGTCGAGTAGCTATTTGGTCGTGGTCATCGAGGGTGATTCCTCCTTCACCACTTCCGATAATGACGCGGTCGTGCAACACATCAAGTGTGAAACCATCGAGGGTGAATCCTCCTACGTTCATCTTGACAGTTACATCGAGTGGGTATCCGTCAAGGGTGATACCTCGGATTCCCTTGATGTTATGGACACACGGCTACTGTGACTTTACCCCTGCACCCTGTTAGAAACGGGTCGGCCCCGAGGGCGACCCGAGGGAGTTACTTTAACTGTAGGACTGGAGGGACAGGCGGTACCGCCCAGTAGAGGTGGACCTGAGTTCCCGACAGTCTTTTGTGAGACGGGTTGACTTGGATGGTGCCCGAGTGAGAATACGAGGCGTGGCCGGGCATTCTTGGCCCTTGCCGCAAGTCCTCGAGACGGGGCGACGGGGTCACATCGATCGTGAGTCTCTGCTCATTACCGCACCCCCAAGGTACTAACGGTTTGGATATTTGATCTGAGTGGGCCTCTGGCCTGATAGCACTAACCACCACGTGGGCATAGTATGGGCGTTCTGCATCGTCTGCATCAGCCGAAAGCTCTGACAGACGTCCAGTTCAGCAGTGCGGCATGGAGTGATTGGCGCCATTCACGACAGAGGTGGTGCTTGGATCTGAGCCATGTGCGCAATGACCCGGAGGGCGAGGGGCGATGGCCCAAGACCCCCTTGCGCTTAGGATGTAGACCGGCGGGGACCTCTCTGCTGAGCTCTAGGTAGGGCTGCGGTGTGTCGTTTGGCCGAGGTCGGGCATGACCCGAAAAAGTGTGTCCGGCCGGAGTTAAGAGAGCGTGGTGGGTAAGTTGGTGCACCCCTGCAGGGAAGAAAACATTTATCGATAGCCTGTCCTACGGTAACGGACACTCGGAGTTGTATCCTGATTGATACAATTAGAACTGGATACTTGGATACTATGGCTCTGGGATTGCTTCTCGTAGGGAGTCGAGAAGGGATCTCAGGACGAGGTTGATGACTGTATGGCTCTGGGATTGCTTTCTCGCAGGGAGTCGAGAAAGGATCTCTGGGTGAGGTTGAAATCATTACTGCTACATTATATGGTACTGTCTACACTCTTCTAATGCTGCAAGACCTCTGAAGATGCTAGTCTTCGATAGGACTAGGCCTCCTCTCTATTCTGGCATTTCTGCAGCCCAGTCCACATATACAGCCTCTCTTTGAAAATGTTGCATATGTAGTGTAGATCCTTGCTTGCTGAGTACTTCTGAGTACTCACGGTTGCTTTGCTTTCTTTTTCCACCATATTCATTTGATGCGACCAGATGACGGAGCCCCGGATACAGTTGCCCCCGCCGACGATCGCTACTACTACCCCGAGGGTGGATACTACTACGAGTTGACTGACGACCAGGAGTAGGTTCGGAGGGTCCCAGGCAGGAGGCCTGCGCCTTTCGATCGTAGTGTTTTATTTTGCCCCGCCTTTCTAAAGGCCTTTCTGTTTCTGTTTCATATCTGTACTCAGATATCTGATGCTTCCGCTGACGCTTGTATGAAAGCTTATGTATTCGAGCCCTCGAGGCCCCTGGCTTGTAATATAAAGCTTGTATGACTTTATTTATGTTTTAGAGTTGTGTTGTGATATCTTCCCGTGAGTCCTTAGGCTTGATTGTGTGCATTTGCGTGTATGATTAGTGCACGATTGAGCCGGGGGCGTCACAAACGTCGCTAGTGATGAGCTCAGCGGCGAAACAGCTATGGGCGACGGTGGAGCTGGTGCTGCGACGCGCTACGCAGCAGATGAGGAGGCTAGGAAGGAGTTGCGAGGTGCGGCGAGCACAACGGGCATGAGCCCGTGACCAAATGGTCACCGGACGGCTGCCGGCGACGAGCTCAGGCGGAGGCGCATTCGGGTGCTCGACGAGCTAGGTGCTAGGAGGCGCGAGAGGATGAGCGCGTGCGCGCGTCGGGTTCCTGGGAGCTCCAGGAATACAACGGCGGCCTCAGGCGGGCGTGTCAGTGGTTGTGGCCACGGTGGCAAGATGACCTGCGGTGGTGAGCTCACCGAGTGGCTAAGAAAAGCCGTCGGAGGTTTAGTAGCAGGCAAGCATCCAGGGAGATGGGAGAGAGAGGAAGCTCACCGAGTGGCTAAGAAAAGCCATCGGAGGTTTAGTAGCAGCAGCAGTCGTCGGAGAGGAAGAAGATCGCCGGCGACAGAAGCAAAAGGGGGCGGCTTGATCCGCTCCCTGCAGTGGCTCCCGGCTCGCGCTCGCGGACGGGGACTGGGTAGACAACAACGGCGGAGACGATGGGCACGATGGCGAGGCGAACGGGGCTCGATGGTCGCGAGGACGACGAGGCACGGCGGCGATCGCATCGGCCTCCTCTCCAAAACGGAGGAGAGGGAGAGGGAGAAGGGGAGAGTGGGTGAGGGAGAGCCAGGGGGAATGGACGAGGGTGTCCTGGGGGAGTGGATGGGCTCGGTCTTATCCCCTCCGCGTCGGTGGGCGTCGCGGTGTCGACGTTCGGGCGGTGCTCGCCGTCACAGCCAGGCGCGTGCTAACAGTGCGAGGGAGAGAGAAAAGAGGAGGTAGAAAGGCCGGTTGGGCTAGGCCGTGCCATTGTGCACATAGGCCCAGTCCTCAGCAGTAGTTTAGGCCTTTTTGCATTTTTATTTCTGTTTTATTTTAGCAGCAGGCTTTTGCAAATAAAATATCCACCAAATGACTTAGCAAAAATGTGTGCCTAGCCAAAACAGATACTATGGAATATTGGGCTCTGCCACAAAAAGTTTGGACAAGTTTTGATTCCATTTGGAATTTTCAAAAATGGAAATGGCATTAATAGTGATGTTTTGGCACTGTTTAAAATGCTTAGGCCCATTTTGTAGTTGATGGTGATGTTGTTTTCCTTAACAACATTTGTTTTGGAATATTTGCTGAATGATGAACATTTCTTTCCAGCAACTTTTGTGCAACTTGAAATTTCACTTTGAATTTGAATTGAATTCAGAGAAGGAACTTGAAATGAGATATTAATCCAATATGATTAAGCTTTGTAAATCAAGATGACTTGGCACTGATCATAAGGGATTACTGTAGTGTGATGCTGGGGATGTTACAACACAGCAATGAAAACGGAAATGGTGCCATGGCAACATTCCGGTTTCGGTAACTAGTTGAGATACCGGTGCAAAAGAAGTGTGGGCATGAGCGTGTCATTGTCGGAATCGGGGCTCCAGGGACCCAAGAAAGGTTCGAACTCTGGGGTGTGCTCAAAGAACTTCGCTAAGCCCTAGCTCGCTGCCCACTACCTCACGGTGATGCTCTGGCGTACTTGAGCGAGAAGGGAGAAGGACAACAGACACGACAGTTTACCCAGGTTCGGGCCACCTTGCGCTGTAAAATCCTACTCTTGCTTTGTGGTTGATTGCCTCGCTAGGGAGGATGAGTGTGTGCGTACAAGGAGGATGAACTGCCTCGGGAGGCTCGGATGGCTCGAGGGACCCCCCGGTTTTGACCTTTCTCTACGGTGGAGTCTAGCCTATACTTATACGGCTTGACCTCTGCTGACGCCGAACACTAACCGGGGGCTAGTAGCTGGCCTCCCAACTTTAAGCTCCTATGACTAAGTGAAAGTTATAAAGTCTACATATTTGATTGCCTTGTTTCCGCTAACACAACCGCCTCCGGGCACCGAGACGTCGGCTAAGGGTTGTCTTGTTGGTACGGAAACACCCTGCATAGCATCTACAAAGGGGTAGAAGCCGACGATGGACCACTTTCAGATTATAAACAGTCGCAACAGAGTCAAAATAAACATATATCCTCAGCGTTTGTATACAATATACGAGTGCTGCCTTCCGTAATTATCGTTATAAAGCCATAAATATGCATCAATTTGACTTAAGATTTTGGCCAAGCTGGGTTGCCTGGCTCCTGTGCTTACCCCTACATTCCCGATCGTTCGGCTAGGCGGTAAAGGGAGCACCTATGTGATTGTTACTACCGGGTCCTCCGAGTTAGTACCTCAGACTGGGTGAAGCCGAAAGCTAGCCATCTTAAAGAATATAATTGGTCGGCAATGACGGAAGTGCAAATTTTGGTTCATTAAAACCATAGAGTTCAGGAACTTTCCCCAAATTAAATCCTCAATATTTTCCTCCCACATTGATCAGAGGTGAGGTTTCATGATCATGGTCAGCATGACAACCCAAAGAAAGGAACCGATAGCGGGAGTATTTTCTTTGGAAGATGTTTCTTACGTTAAACAGTAATATAACATATGTCTCTGCGTATCTTTGTTTGTAAAACCATATGGCCGGATTGCCTTGTTTTCCATAAATTTTTGCCCTTATAATGGCTTTATAAAATAGGAAAACACTCCTCGGCTACTGGCCGAGGAGGTTGAAGCCGATGGTCGGTCAACAAAGTTTCTACAATGCGGATCCGAGCATCAATGATGTAAAGTACTTGGATACATAGAATCATTACACGTAAATTATTATTAAATTTAATTTACTCCGGATATCGATCCTTAATTCGGCCACCCTTGCCCAAATTAAGGCTCGGGCGCTACTGGGCTTCGCGCTTCGCACTTAAATGCCATTAACGGGTTACATCGATCCCCTGATCTGGTATTGCCACCCGACCAGCGGCTCAGGGGCTACTGCATTGACGATTCAATGAGATAATTTACAAAGTGTAAAACAGTTTCGAGGGAATTATGATCCTCATGTGCATCTTGGATTTTTGGCCGACACACACCTTGAGGGCTACTGGCTATATATCTCATCAGAGAATAAATTGCACCGATCGAGAGAAATATATCGGCATAAAGCTCGGATGCAAGTAGTCCGGCATAAAGCTCGGATGCAAGTAGTCCGGAATAAAGCTCGGATGCAAGTAGCCGGCTCCATAGAGGGCATTTCCGGCATTAAGCTCGGCTGAACTCCTTCAATTTTTTTGAACCAAGGTGATTTAAGACACCTCGGATACAGTCCGGCTATGGAACTCGGATACAGTTCGGCTTTAGAGCTCGGATACAGTCAGATGTTGGAGCTTGGATATAGTCCGGCGTTGGAGCTTGGATACAGTTCGGCGTTGAAGCTCGGCTGTAAAAAAGACACCTCAGATGCAGTCCGGCATTGGAGCTTGGATGCAGTCCGGCGTTGGAGCTCGGACATAAGAGGACACCGCCGCATGGGAAACACTTCAAACCCAAGGTGTGGCGTAAAATAACAAGGCATTGATAAAGGCCGAAGACTTAAAGGGCTCCTCGGATGCCCGATGTGTGAACTCTTCGGATTTAGCTCGGCAATCCTCAAGATCGAAGATGGGAAGATTTGGTGAACCAGTTTTCAAGACCGACGACCGAAGATAGAACAGTTCGGATGAATCGAGGAGTTTCCCCAACTTGAAGACCGGTTCAGGGGGCTACTGACGGTGTCCTGGACTAGGGGGTACTCATCATGTCATCTCCGATCAGGTGGATCGGGCCGAGGACCCCCATGGCGGTTCACTCATAGGCCACTTCGGGCAGCCCATAACGAATACAGGGAAGACTCCACAAGACTTGGCGCCCAAGCCAAGGATTCTCCTCTAAACCCTAGGCCTCTGTTGTGTTATATAAAATGAGGTCAGGCTAGTCAATAGATCATCTCATATTCATTAGAACAATCTCGTGGTAGATACATATCCCCCATATGAGTACAATCAAAAGCAGGACGTAGGGTATTATCTCTTCGAGAGAGCCCGAACCTGGGTAAAATCCTGTGTCCATGTTACCATCACTCCACACGCCTAGCTTAGGACCCCTACTATGAGATATGTCGGATATAGAACCGACACCATGGGTATCAAAACTAGCAAAAGCTTAATGGGTATGGAATGGTTAAGTAGTGAGGTTACAGCAAGCACTAAGCATTTGTAGGTGGCTAACTTACGAGTACAAGAATAAGAAGAGTAAACTATGCATAAACGGGCGTAAATTAATATGATCAAGAAGTGATCCTGAACACCTACTTATGAGTCATTCATAACCCCACCGTGTTCTCTTCCCCAACTCCCTCAAAAAGAGACTATCACGGTTACACACACGGTTGGTGTTTTTAATTAAATTTAGTGTCAAGTTCTCTACAACCGGATATTACAAATTCCAAGTCGCCACATAACAGCGGGCACGACTCTCTGAAAGATTTAACCCTGCAGGGATGTCCCAACTTAGTCCATCACAAACTCTCACGGTCAGCGTTGGAAAGACCTCAACCTCGAGATAGCCCGAAGTATCCTAGGAATCCCGGTGCACAAGACATTATGACAATGGTAAAACAAAACCAGCAAGACCGCCCGGCGTGTCGATGATCTCGATATGACAGCTCAGTACGGTCGTCCGAAATCAGATGTGCTCTACCCGTGTAGCAGTTGTATGAATTCAGTTTCAAGACCACAGTGAACTGTTGAAAATCATCTACACTTGTATGGGATGTCGGTCACATATACTAGGTGTGTTCATCATGGTGAAGCTGTGAACGTCAATGTTACTGACTATGTGGAAGCAGCAGATGACCATCTTGATCTACCTGATGCTCAGGTGGAAGAGGAGGAGGAGGTGGTGGCGGCGGAGCCAGTGAGTTTGACCAACATTGAAACAATGCTACGAAATGCTCGCGCATTTCGTGAACTTTCACCTGCACAAGAAAAACGGTGGGCCCACATGTTGGAACAATGCAACGTGGCTGTCACCCCAGGAAATAAGCTGTCAGTATTCTCAGCTATGGTCACCTTTCTTCAGGTGAAGACATCTGAGCGGATGACCAACAAATCATTCAATGCGATGTTGGCTGCTTTCCACAAATCTTACCCAGATGTGTGTGAGCTGCCACACACCTACAGTAAAATGAAGAATTTCCTTCATGTAGTTGGAATTGGATTTGATATGATCCATGTTTGTAAGAATAATTGTGTTCTGTTCCGGAAGGATTATGCCATCTTAAGTGAATGTCCAAAATGCAAATCATCAAGATGGAAAGGTGGCGATGCTGTGAAGAGGATTCCTCATAATTTTTTGAGACATTTTCCAATTATACCAAGATTGCAGAGGTTGTTTCATGATGCTGAAACAAGAGAGGATGTTCTCTGGCATTCTAGGAACCAGGAGTACAGAGATCAGAATGTAATGAGTCATCCATCTCATGGTAGTGACTGGATAAGTTTCAATCAGAAACACAAAAAGTTTGCCACTGAGCCGAGAAACATTAGACTTGGCTTAGCTACAGATGGATTCAACCCATTTGGCCACCAGAGCGCCACATATAGCATGTGGCCAGTGCATGTTATCCCTTACAACATGCCACCAAATGTCTACACCAAAGAATTAAACTACATGATGGCCTTGCACCTTCTTCATCGCAGGTTGAGTGGCCTTGGATCTCTTGCCGTCAGAGCTTTCTGGCAAGTCCTCAATGGGTGCGTAGCTCTCTGAGGAGGCACACTTCCTGGAAGTCTTGCTATAAGTCTTGTCGGGTTTCTGGCTTCTCTTTTCCTTGGCGGGGGCTGTGGTCTTGATGGACTCCACTCCCACCGCATCTCTGTACAGCTTGTCTGCACATATGACCGCATCTTTCTTGTCGGAGTTGATGGACATGACACCCATGGGCCTTGGCATCTTCAGGGTGTTGTAGGCATGGTGTGATGCTACCATAAACTTGGCCAAGGCAGGGTGACCAAGAATTCCATTGAACGGCAAGGGGATCTTAACTACATCAAACACAATTTTCTCCATCCTGTAATTCAGCTCCCTGCCAAACATCACGGGCAGCATGATCTTTCCCTTAGGTTGGCTCCTTCCCTGGTTGATTCCTTGGAACATCCCGGTCATCTTGAGCTCTTCCTCGGGAATTTGCAGCCTCTCGATCACCTCAGGGGAGATCAAGTTCAAGCCGGCCCCACCATCAACTAGTATTTTCGTGACCTTGAGGTTGTGTATTGTTGGTGAGGCCAACAATGGCAAACACCTTGAGGGGCTTTCGAGCATCCGCCGCCGCCTCCGCAGCATTGACCTCACATGCCCATTGCTTCAGATGGCGGTGAGAGGAGTGCAAAGATGCACCCCCGTCAATGAACATGGCCTCTGTTGCCTTCTGGAATTCTGGTTCACTAGACTCGTCATCATCCTCCTCTTCACTCTCTTCGTCCTCTTATTTTTTTCTCTGCCCCTGGCGGGCTTCTCTTAATTTTGGCTAGCATTGCCGTGACGTCCACCTCGGCCGCCGCGACCCTTCTTACCGGATCCACCCGTACCATCCTCGCCCTTCTCTTTGTTCTGCTTCTCGTACTCAGCTTTCTGTTTCTCAACTAGCTGTTCGACTCGACGTCACTCCTGAAGGTCGTGACATTTAGTACGGTGAATCTTGCAGTACGGCTCAACAGATTTGTCAGCCTTCTCTCCTGCCGCAGCAACCTGGCAATCAGTGCATACAGCTGCTTCCTTGCCGGTGCATACAGAAGCACTGGATCCCTCTACAGCCATAACTGACTTGGCTTTGCACTTTCTGTTGCACCTTCGACCTTTCTTCTTCGGGGCAGCGGCATCACCGTCATCAGAGTCGACTTCAATGTCAGCATCTTCGCGAGGAAGCCTTCTACCTTCTTCAACCCGTGCACACTTGTCTGCCAACGTGTAAAGCTCGTTGATGCTTCTCGGCAAACGAATATGCATCTTCTCCCGCACCTTGCGATTGCACACATTTGTGTGGAATGCGGCAATCATAGCCACAGGGTGTATGTCCGGAATGCTGCGGTGCACACGACTGAATCTCTGGATGTATTTGCGCAGATCTTTGTCTTCCTTTTGTGGGATGACTTGCAAGTCACTGGGTAACCCTGGACCTTTCTGTCCTCTGGTAAAGGCACCAATGAACTCGTTGCAAAGATCTGACCACGACGAAATGGAGTTTTTTTTGGCAAATTCATCAACCAAGATCTCACATTGGGCTTGAGCACCAATGGGAAATAGTTGGCTAGAATCTTCTCGTCCCTTCCTCCGGCAGCTTGCATGGCAATTGTGTAAATGCCTAGGAATTCTACCGGTTTGAGCTTGCCGTCGCACTTTTCTGGTACTTCGGGCTTGAACGCTCGGACGGATGGCCAGCGGACTTGCCGCAGCTCACGTGTGAATGCGGGGTAACCAACCTCGTAAGGCAGGTACCCGCCAACAATGGGCGCTGGCTCATCAACGACTGGACCGTTGTGCTCATTTGGTTGACGGTGTGCCACGCGGCGCCGTTGGATGGTAGTGTGAGCATCTTCTGCTCACGTGTCCAGCAGCACCTGCCACTGATCTTGCTGCGTCTACAGATCCGAGGAGGCCATCGACATGTCATCGGGCTGTGCGTTCTGCTGGGTCTGCTGCGTGTTTCGGTGCTGCTGCTATGATTCCTGCCATGGAGGTGATTGCACCGTGGGCGCACCGCCTGACACACGACCAACAGTTTGACCTGCAGGTGCAGTTGGTGGGCACCGCGAAGGTCCTGCTAACTGGGATCTGTTTGCAATGACAAACTCAATCAGGCTGATGGTGACTCTCCATTCATCCATTTTGACAGCTACTGGAGGGAAATCCAACAGCGTCTGCGCTCGTGCCATCGCCTCCGTTGTCGTCGAAGGCATGTTGGAACATCAAGAATGCGACGTCGCTCGACTCCTGGCAGAGCTAGCAGGAGTGCCATTATGATCTTATCGCTGAAATGCATAAGTGATGGCAGGTTGGCATGGCGGGAGCATCGCCTGAACATCTTGAACATGATCGACAGGCGTCTTGCCGTGTGGGCGCTGCTGTGGAGGTACAACAACACCACTTGGCGTCACGTCGTGCCCATCTTGTGACGGACGTGGCGTGTGTCTCGACGTTGTTCCCCTCATCACCACCACCGGAGCCGCAGCAGCGGGAGGGTCACGGCTTGCGCCCAACCAGACATGGTCGCTTTGATGGCTGCTTTCGCCGGTGCACTGAGGAGGCGGGAGATGTTCGCCCATGCCATTCGTGCCATTGTTACTGTCTTCACCGGAGTGTCGAGGGATATGTCCGACTCCGGGGCCTCCATCGCCCGTTCCCGCCGCAGTTGGCACAGCGACCGCACCTCCTTTGCCGGCCGCGCCTAATGTGGCGTTCGCACCGTCCATGGCGACGGTGCAGCATGCGCCGCCCACAGATGAACGAGATGGAAGCTTGGACATGGAGGGTTTTGTCGCCATGGAGCCCTTCTTCTTGGGCACCATGGATGGTGAAGAAGAAGCTGAAGTTGATGAAGTCAATGCACCGCTTGTTGCCTCAGTTCACGCCAATGATCCCCCTACCTAGCGCGCCAAAGATGTCGGCATGGAGCCGGTGATCTATGGGACAATGCTGCCCCTTTCTTGTTTGGCAAGGGGGGTGTACTCAACGCAAAGAGCAAGAACAACAAGAGGCGCTGCAGTTTTCACCCAGGTTTGGGCCGCTGGGAAGCGTAAAACCCTAGTCCGGCTTTGGTGTATTGAATGGGTGTGTGCACAAGTACAAGGAGCGCTCTCCCCCGACAAGTCGCAAGGAGAGGGCAGCTACACAGATATGTATGCGTGGGGTTGCAATGGGTTCGAACCCTTGTAAAGGTTGCCCTGTCCCTCCTTTTTTAGCTCAAGGGGTTACCACAGTGGCAAAAGGGTCATTACAGGATGATTAGATAGAAACAGTGTTAACATACCTAACTCTTCTAGTTAGGACAAAATGCATTAAATGCATTATTAGGTGTCGTGAGGAGGAGAAGCCCTGGCAAGGATGAGGCCCTGCTTGCGCAACTACCTCGTATTAGCTTGACACGCCATTAGGACGGGTGTCGATAAAGGTAATCTGTTTCCCAGCGAGCTGACATGTAAGGGCGAGCTCCACTGCATCGCTTGCGGGCTTGACACCTCACCAAATGACTACTAGATGGCCAGTGAGGTGGAGCACCAGTGGTTTGGGGGGATCTGCTCGCCGCGCGGCTTGTCGGGTCCTCATCTTGCTGGCCCGGCTTTGCCAGTGGGGATTGCTTCGATGCTTGAGTTGCTCTTGGTCTTCTTGATGTGCTCTTTGATCTCTCAAAGAACTGTTCCTTCTGACTTGGAAACCTTCACTAGGACTTTAGCTTGGCGGGGGAGCTACTACTTGTCTGTGCATAAGTCAGGGTATTATGCATCCATGTTTAATACACCGACAAATGGGAAGGCCCTTATCGGGTAGCACAAGTTAACAGACCTGGTGCAGTCTGTCTGGAGGCCGAAGATGGCATTCGTGTGCTAAACTCATGGAATATCAAGCATCTTCGCAAATTCTACCCATGAGGCACAGTTGCTGGGCCTTGTCCCGGCAACCTCTTTTGTACAAGCTTTGTCTTCAAGACTTGTAACCCTTTGTACAAAGCAAGGCACAGACCCTGTGCATGTGTGAATAAAGCTAAGTACTTCACAACCGTTATGCATCTTGTCAGAATCGTGGCTCTGGGGACCCAAGGAAAGGTTCGAACTCTGGGGTGTGCGCGAAGAACTCCACTAAGCTACGCCTCGCTACTCACTGCCTCACGGCGAAGCTCTGGCAGGCTTGAGCGAGGGGAAAAGGAAACACAACTCGGTGATTTACCCAGGTTCGGGCAACCTTGCGGTGTAAGACCCTACTCCTGCTTTGTGCTGGATTGCCTCGTGAGGGAGGATGGATATGAGTAAGTACAAGGATGAACTGCCTCGGGAGGGCTCAGGATTCAACCCTTCTCTATGGTGGAGACTCGCCTATATTTATACTGGCCTTGGTCCTCTTTCCCGAAAAATCTAGGCGGGAAGGGATACCACAACGGCCAATTTTGAAGGGGGACAGGAGTACAACTTATCCTGGCAAAAGCAGTCTCCGCCTGCTAAAGCTTCTTGGCATGACTCGTTGGTGGGCTCGGTGATGACCTCCGTCCTGGCGAGCCCGCGGTTCTGGTCTTCTAGCACTGGAGTGGTAACCTTTGGGGATTGCTTTGGTAACCCGTGTGCCGTCCTTGCTCCCTTGGCACAAAAGAGGAAAGCATCCTTGTCTGCGACCACTGGCATCCTTCTAGCTCCGCTCGTCATGGCTCGCGTCACCCATGTGTAGCGCGAGGCCGGGCGTTGAGCCGAGAGTTGTTCGCCCCACGAGGGGCCTCAGGAGGTGGCTTCAGGAGACCGCCCCACGGGAGGCCCTCGAGAGCTCATGATGACCCTGGCTGACGCTCACCCCATGAGGCGGGGGCCCTCACGAGGGTCTTGCTCGTGAAGTCTTGATGCTGGGCCTCACCGGGCCTTCTGATGATGCCACATGATGGCTCGTAGGCAGACGGGCCTGGGTACCCCCAGTCCCATGGGTTCGACACATCTTTACTTATGTATCGATACGCATAGCCCTGTGAATACATTCTTGCTTGAATGAAATGGCTAACCTACCGACAAGGTGCCACATACCACCCCTTTCTCTCTTTCTTTTTCTCGAAGACAAGAGGTATCCCTCGCATGCAAGTTTCCCAGGGGGGTGATGATGGAGTATCATTATGAAAATGGCGTTGCTACACATTTCGTACAACAAGAAGTACAACAAAGAAAGATAAGTTGAAAGGCAAATTTTCTTTGTTACATTTACACTTCTCCCTTTGCATGATTTTGTGTTGTATGAGAAACCTGCACGCAAGGGAATCTTGTCATGTTTATTCGCGCTCTTATCTTTCCTCAAGTCCGCTCGGCAAGATATTTGCAGCAGCGTTCAGACCGGCAAGTTACCTTGCCGGTGACAGTACTAGCAATAGGCTGCTAGGACCAGTTCCTCTAAGCGCTCGCGGCTTATGTGTGCCGGCAAGCTCCCAAACCGCGTAGGGTCTCCGATTGGAATCATACAAGGACAAAGACAAACAAGGGAAATTATACACGTTTATTTGAGCATGACAGATATCATATATTATTGAAAAGTTCTCGATAACGTTCTTCATAGCCCTCCCTTCCCAAGGTTTACATCGAATGCAAGGAGGGAAAAAGGGGCGCCTAGGCAAAGCACTCCCGGCAGGCCAGATGATGGTGCTGCCGGCGCTCAGCTGCAGATGATGGTGCGTCGGTGCTCAGCTAGATATGATGGTGCTACCGGCGTTCAGCTGGAGTCCGAGTCGCCGTCTTCGGACTTGACGCTCGGGGACTTGCCGTCGTTGTCTTCACCATCGTCCTCCTCATCACTGTTACTCGAGGAGGCACTATCACTACTGCTCGAGCTCTCCACGCAACACTCCATGCGAGCGCCTGAAGCCCCAAAGAATTTCACGGAGAGCATGTCGGACTCCACTAGCTTGAAGTGGAGGAGATGCCCTTGCCCCAAATAACGAGCACGAGCGAAGGATTTCCACCCACGCGTGAGGTACATGATGCCGTTGGTAGGGAACTCGACGTTCACCCAAACGGAGCCGTTGTAGCAGCCGTTCACACGCAGCCACAGGCCGAGTGGTTGGTCGACCTCCATCACCCTAGCAAAGGGACGGGGGAGCCGCAGCCAGCGTCGCGGTGGGTCGCGCAGCTCAACGACGAACTCGAGCATCATGTCTTCTGTATGGCCTTCTATCGTAGGAGTAGCGGCTGGGGGTGGACTGACGAGCGCCCTACTCTAGCCACCTCGGCCCCAAGCGCCACATCTTCCATGACCTCGACCTGCGGTCACCCCCCCGAGCCCCGGTGCTGGCCTCCACGGCCGGAATTGTAGCAGGATTATGCTGCCTAGTGGAAGCTCTCACTACCACAGCGGAGGCGAGAGCTTGACCTTTTCCCCTCACCATGGTGGTGGCAGACGCATGAATGATGGAGAAGCGAAATGTGGATGAGCATCGCCTCCTGCGGCCCGTCTTTTATAAAGGGAGGCCCGGGGCTGGCTCTCCACCATATTTAGGGCAACCGCCCCATCCCACCAGTCATGCGCCCTGCATTCCTGGCCGGCGTGTTACTTCATCAACCGCCTTGCCTCGCTAATCCGACGCCCTGCCTATCCTGTTCAGCGCACTACTTCCACGACCGCCCCTCTCCACCAATCCCACGTTCCTCGTATGATGCATGTCGTGGGAAGGAATGCAATAAAGGAGGAAGTGATGACAGGCATGGCACTTACCTTTGGCCACCCGTGACCATGGCTATCAGATCCACGCTCAGCAGCAACCCGTGTGTGTGCTTGCCCCTGGTCTCTACACACGCAGTAAGCACCCGCCTGACGATTTGGTTTGTTGGAAGGAGGACAAAGATGGACACGAGTCCAGGTTAATGAAGCAGCAAAGAAAATCTCAAAATACAGGAATCGTTTAGACAAAATCCGTCATCGATCCACACTACATGTGTGTGCATTATTTGGGCCTAGCCCAACGATGCCCGACATCACGTGTGGCCTAGGCCCGGGGGCTCTTGTCGGTGTATTAAACATAGGTGTTTCATACCCTGACCTATGCACAAACAAGTAGCAGCTCCCTTGCCAAACTAAAGTTATAATGAAGTTTCCTAAACCAAGACAAGCCACTCTTTGAGAAATCAAGGAGCGCATCAAGAAGACCAAGGCTTAATATAAACCTCAAGATCAACTACAGATGTAGCCCCTACCAGCAAGGCTGAGCCGGCCAGGTGAAGGACCGACGAGCTCCTTGGCCTGCAAAACCCTGCCAGCTGCCAGCGCTCCACCTCACTGAGCGGCTAGTCGCTGATCAGTGAGGTGTCGAGCTCGCAGGCAGTTAGGTAAGGCTTGCCAGACACATCAGCTCATCAGAAGGATTTTTACCTTTATCGACACCCGTCCAAATGGCATGTTAAGATAATAGGAGTTAGCTAGGAAAGCGATGCAGCATCCTTGCCGGGGCTTCTCCTCCTCACGACACCTGGCAATGCATTTAATGCTTCTTGTCCTAACTAGCAGAGTTAGGTATGATAGCACTGTTTGCTATCTAATTGGCATGTAGTTACCTTTCTGCCACTATGGCTACCCCTTGAGCTATAAAAGGAGGGCCATGGCAACCTTTACAAGGGTTCAAACCCATTCAAACCCCGCACACACTTGCACGTGTAGCTGCCTCCTCCTTGCGTCTTGTTGGGGGGAGCGCTCCTTGTATTTGTGTATCCACACTTCTAATAAACCAAAGCAGGAGTAGGGTAATACACCTCAAAGGTGGCCTGAACCTAGGTAAAAGATCGTTGTGCCCTCTGTTAATCCTGCTCTTTGTGTTCTGTGCATTCCCCTCACTAAACCACAAAGGGGCTACATCACCCCATAGATAGTCGTTCCACACCGACACAACTGATGACCATGAAGATGAAAGACTATGCCTTCACTGATGATAAGCATGAGGTCCCAAGTACCAGAATCTCATCAAAGCACTGAAGTAGCACCATGAGGAGAGGTCCACCAGCTTTGCCCATGAGTCGTGCACAATCTACCACGACGTACTCTTCAAGGTGCTTGTCAAGCTCGTGTACCGGAACGTTGGCCTCGACATCTCTAAAGCCCTCAAGAGCCTGTCAAAGGATGCAGATACCAAGGCCATCGAAGAGCTTGTCACGCCGCTTGCCGACAAGGTCACCAAAATCCCCAGGACAGAAGGCCAATGCAAGGACTAGCTTTCTCCTCGTGCCATTTGGTTGCAAGTACGGTTCGTGTAAAAGACAGATCTATCTTAAGTTAGAACTGCATTTGGTTTCTGATGTAATATAACTTGCTATCTGATGAATGGTTGTTTGCTATTCTCCTTGTCTTATTTTGTCTTCGCATGATTTTTGTACCATACGCTTGTCGTAAACTTGCCGGTGTGCCCACTCTTGTTCTGAGTGCTTGTGGAACATGTCCTTAGTAGCCAGTCTGAAGTGATGCTATCGGCAAGGTCACACTTGTTGTTCACAGCGCAGCTACTTAAGTTGTCATGCAGACTCGAAACAAAGTAAGAGTGCAGCAGGTCAATGCAAGGTTCCTTAGCATGCTGGTTTCTCCTACAAAGTCCAACATCGTTCAAGGAAGAAATGCAACTACAATAAAGAATTTGTTTCATAGGTTTTCAACTTAGCTCTTTCTTTGTTGTACTTCTTATCATCAATGATAACTTCAACGTCACTTTTGGTTTCCATACCATTACCCCCCCCCCCCCCCCCCACCCCCCCCCCCCCCCCCCGTGAAATTTGCATGCGAGGAACCCTTCTGTCCTTTTGAGAAAAAGAAAGAATAGAAAAGAGGAGGCTGGAAACCCTGACGGTTTGTTATGCATCTCATGCAAGGCAAAATGTAACACAACCCTGCATACAACATGTACAAACATATATGTATTTGACAAAGAGCTATGAAACATTTATCTTTATATTACTATGCATAGGGTCTGCGCCTGCCTTTGTACAAAGGATTACAGGTCTTGCCAAAAAACTTGTACAAAAGAGGTCGCCAGGATGCCCGGCAAACGCGCCTCATGGTTGAACTTGCGAAGATGCTCAATATTCCATGATTTATGCACTTGAGTGCCATCTTCGGTGTTCAGATGGACTGCGTCGGGTCTGATGACTCGTGCTGCCCGGTAAGGGCCTTCCCACTTTGGCGTCAACTTGTTTGATCCCTTCATGAACTGAATCCAACGAAGAACAAGGTCACCTTCCTCAAAGCTGCGGGCATGCACTTTGTGAGTATGGTAGCAGCACAAAGCTTGTTGGTAGCATGCAACACGCACATCATCCCGGAGATGATCTTTCTAGAGGAGCATGGCATCATCATGCTACATTTGTTCTTACTCAGCTTCGTCAAAAGCTTGCACTCGAGGTGACCCGTATGTGAGTTCTGTGGGGAGCACCACTTCTGCACCATAGACTAGGGAGAAGGTTGTCCGCCGGTGGCTAGACTTGGTGTCGTTCTGAGTGACCAAAGAACCACCGACAACTCATTGATCCAGCCGCTTCCACACTTGTGCAGCCTATCAAATGTTCTTGTCTTGATTCCTTGCAGCACTTCTGCATTTGCTCTCTCGACCTGGCCGTTGCTTCTTGGGTGAGCAACTGATGCAAAATAGATTTTGCTACCAAGGTATTGACAGCATTGCATGAAGGCATGACTCGTGAATGTGACATTATCGGTGATCACCTGGCTGGCACACCAAACAGCAAGCTAGTCCTTTGAAGAACTTGGTGGCTGATTGTGCTATTACCTTCCTCACTGGCTCAACCTTAGGACACTTTGTGAACTTCTCAATTGCTATGTACAAGAACTCGATGCCCTCGATGGCAAGGGGAAAGGGGCCGAGGGTGTCGAGCCCCCAGACCAAGAAGAGCCAGGAGAGAGGAATCGTCTGAACAACTTGAGCTGGCTGATGAATGCATTTGGCATGGAACTGGCACGCTTCGCACCTTGTTACCACATCCACTTTGTCTTGAAGGGCCATCGGCTAGTAGAAACCTTGACGAAAGACCTTACCGACAAGCACCCGAGACCCGATATGGGAGCCACACACCCCTTCATGTATTTCCGCCACCAGCTTTTGTCCATCTTCCCGGCAGATGCACTTCAATTTGACCCCATTTGGCCTCTTTCTGCACAGAATGCTATCAACAAACTGATACATACTTGACTGGCGGGCTACTTTTTTAGCTTCTTCTTGTTCATTGGGAAGTTGAGCTATCTGTAGATAATGGAGTATCTGCTGTGCCCATGCCGGAGCCTGTGGCTCAACAACAAGTACTAAAGGCATCTCTTCTGCTATGGGAGCTCTTGTCTCGACGGCAAGGACCTGAGGCCCTATGGAGCCTGCTGCTCACCAACAAGCATCGGGTTGTTTCTGGCAAGCTCCTTCTCAGTGGCTGCTGGAAGCTCTACCAGAAAGTACTCGCCAGAATTCAAGTTTCTTCTCTTGTCTGGCCTCATCGATGGTGTAACTGAGGGTTGATTCAGAAGGAGTACAAATGTACCTAGTTCCACTAGTAATTTGTTGGCGGCAAGCTTCAACAGATTATCGACAATGCTATTCTTAGCACGAGGAACATGCTCTGCCTACTGACCATCAAAGTGCTCTTCCAACTTCCTCACTTCATCTACATACGACTCCATCAACGGGCTCTGGTAATCCTTGTTCACTTGTTTCACCACTAACTATGAGTCGCCTCTGATGACCAACCTTCTGATACCAAGGTCGATTGTGATGTAGAGTACGGCAAGCAACCATTCATACTCAGGAGTATTGTTGGTGGACTGCTCCCAGAGAAACTTCATCTGACCCACATGCTTGAGATGCTCTCCGGTGGGTGCGACAAGTACCAGTCTGGCACCGATGCCCTAGAGCGAGAAAGCACCATCCAAGTACATGATCCAGTCTTGGGGTGCTTCCTTGCCGGGAAGTGAGGTCTCTGGTATTTCTTCGTCTGGAGTTGGTGTCCATCTGCAATGAACTCTGCAAAGGCTCTACTTTGGATTGTTGATGTACTTTCAAACATCAAATCAAAACTCGACAGCTCCAACGCCCACTCCACTATTCTGCCAGTGGCTTCTGGATTTCTCAAGATGCACTACAGCGGAAAGCGAGTGACGACGGTGATGTGATGTGCTTGGAAGTAATGGCGCAACTTAATTGAGGACACGAGGAGGCCAAAGAGCAACTTCTGCACGCCAGAGTACCTTGATCTATCCCCCTAGAGAAGGGAACTGACAAAGTAAACTAGCGCTGCACCATCTTCTTATTGACAATTTGCTGCTCTGTCCCATTGGCCTGCGCTAAACTGGGGTTGGCGGCATCTGACCTTGCCAGAAAAGATTCTAGCTTGTCGGCTTGAGGCTCTATGGTTTCTAACTCTTTGTCTTCGACTTCCCTCTCAGCCACTAGTGCAGCACTCACCACTTGATTGGTTGCCGCTAGGTATAGCAGCAACGGCTCTCGAGGGATTGGTGCAACTAGTACTGGCAGAGACGAGAGGAACTCCTTCAAGTCTTGGAGTGCAGCCCCCACTTCAGGGGTCCATTGCACCAGACCTGCCTTTTTCAAGATTTTGAAAAACGTTAAGGCGCGCTCAGTTGACTTGGAGATGAGCCTGCTTATGTCGGATTTCCGGTTCCGCAAAACCTTGAGAGGTTTGAACTCTGGGGTGTGTGCGAAGAACTCGTCCTCCCCAGTCTGCCTACTCGCTAATCTCAGAGCCTAGCTCGACGAACTATAAGGAAAAGAGATACAACAGTTTACCCAGGTTTGGGCCACCTTGCGGTGTGAAACCCTACTCCTGCTTTGTGGTGGATTGGCCTCGAGGGGCTGAGGATGAACTAGTATAGTGGCGAACAACCTTAGGAGGAGGGGTGTTCTTGATCTCGAATGAGCTGGTGGAGTGAGGGTCATCTGAATGATCTGTCTGGGGTCGGATCCCTCTCTACGGTGGTGGCTAAGTCGTATTATAGTGGCCTTGGTCCTCTTCACAAATGAAAGGCGGGAAGGGATCCCACAACGGCCAAATTCGAAGGGAGACAACTAGTACATGCTATCCAGACAAAAGTAGTCTTTGCCTACGAAAGCCTCTTGCTGTGACACCGTGGTGGGCTCGGTGATGACCTCCATCCTGCTGTCCTGGCGGTCTTGGTCTTGTTGCCCAGGAATGGAAACCTTTGGCTGATTCCCTGGGACTCTGTGCCTACGCTTGCCTCTTTAGCACCAAAGAGGAAACTGGTACACTGTGCCCGCTGGCGCCCACCTGGCCTTGGTCGTCATGGCTTGCGTCACCGGAACCTCACGAGGTGAGGGTTTGCATAGAGATCTCCGCTCCTCGGGAGCCAGCCTAAGGAGGCCGCTCCTCGTGGAGGTCTTGGTTTCATCCGCCTCGCGAGGCTTTGCCACTCGCAAGGGTCTTGAGTTGTTGGTGCTGAAGATGGGTCGTACCAGGCCGTTGATGGAGCCACGCGATGGGCCGCAGGCAGGCAAGTCTGGGTACCCTGGTTCCCAGAACGCCGACAGTAGCCCCTGGGCCCAAGGCGCGCTCGCACTTGGCTTCGAGGCGAAACAAAGTCGCATGTGCGGAGCATCGCAGGCCCCCACCACCTGTGGGCCCGGTCGACGCGTGGCACTTGATGGGACGTGGGCGCCTCCGCTTCCCCGCGCGGCCTCAATAACTGCCAGACTTGACGGCTGCCTGTTGCACGCGCAGTTTTGCCATTGCTGCCCGCCGTGCTCACCCTTGACTCCCCACTCCTTTCTTTGAACTTGCAGCTCTTCTCCTGAATCCAGTGCCGTGCCAATCCTCCCTTGACGCCATGGCTCCGTGGTCGAAGAAGAAGAGCAAGGCCTGCGTTCCTACCGAATCCCGGCCGGGCCTGGAGCCTACTCTCGATCGGTCGACGGTGGTCAATCAGGAGGGGTTGGATAAGGTCCGGCCGGCCCTTGCCACCGATTTCAATGAGTGGAAGGCGATGACGGTCTGGCCTGCTTCTCGAGCCTTGATTGACATGGAGGCCACCGAGATCCCCATCCATCTTCACGCTCTATTGGCTGGCTTGGTTCCCCCTTCTGCAATTTCTTCAATGCCATACTATCGCAATACCAGATCCAAGCGCTGCATCTGGACCCCCGGTCCATCATCCTCCTTGTTGTCTTTGTCTTCCTGTGCAAAGCCATGGTGGGCATTGCCCCGTCTGTCGCCTAGCTCCAGATGGTCGATGACCGCCAGTGCTCGGGGTGCGTGGCCTTCCAGGTCGTGGCGGCAACAGCTGGGTCGGGCATCGACTTCACACTCCGCCCGGACGCGAGGGGATTCCGGAAGCAGTGAGTGTTCGTGGATGTCGGCGTGCGCAACTCCTTGCTTCTGCTCCCGCGAGCGCCGGCGGTGCCCAGCTCCGGCTGGGGGCACGTGAGGCTCGCCGACGGTCGGCTCGCCCATGTTTGGTCCAGGTTGACCAGGTTGAAGAAGGTCGGGGTGACGATGCTGATGGTGGTGAGTGAGGTCGTTCGGTGGCGCATTGCCCCGCTCCAGCGCAATTCTCGCCCAATGTGGGCCTTCACCGGCAGCAAGGACCGTATGAGGCTCTATGTGCCTTCTCTTCCTTCCAAGATTCTGCGCATGATGCTTGAGCTCCTGACGGGCGACCCAGTGCCGGCCGCGCTTTTCGGAGGAGTGCTGCCTCTTGTACCAATGCTCAAACAAGGAGGACTTCGTGAGGCAGATGCCCCCCTTTGACGAGTGGGGGCTGCGCCCGTAGGGCCTTGATGGGCCCCGCGAGAATCCCATCTTGGTGCTTCCTGTCCTTGCCGATCCTGTGGTGCGCGCCCCGGGCGTGGATGCAGGGGGGCGAAACCACCAGGTATTCCTGAGGCGAGCTCCCGAGGTGACCGCTCCCGAGGCTCTGATGAGCGCTCCCGAGGTGGTTGCTGGAGAGTTGGTGTGGCCCGATGCTCCGGAGGCGGCTACCCCGGAAGCCCCCGCAAGTGCTCCTGAGGTAGCTACATGTGGCCCGGCTGCCAAGGGTGATGCTCCAACCTTCGGCTTGCTTCGCCAGAACCTTGGAGCACTCCGCAAGAGGAAGGGGCTCCCGAGCTACAGTGGCGACACCTATCGGCCACTGAAACAGAGGAAGTACATAGCCGTAGATGGGTAAGCACCTTACCTTTATGATTTCCCTTGTGTCGCATCCTTCCCTAACTCTGGGTCCTCAGGATTCCCTCGGCTACGGCGGTGAAGCCTCCTGGGGAGCGACCTCCGGAGGCCCTTGGTCCGCTCATGACTCCGAGCTCCTCGCGCCAAACACCCTCGCGAGGCACGGGGCCAGTCCGTGAGGCCGATGCACCGCCAGGAGGCCGCGATCCTGTGCTCCCGGAGTCCTTCTCTCGCGGCCTCCCCTGGGGCGCAGGGGCTGTGCTGAGGGCTCCCCTGTTGATCGTCGTCGGTGGTTGGGCAGCCCCCGCGCCAGCTTCATCTTTGAACGACGAGGCTGTGCCACCCAGCACCTTCGCTGAGACCCGGGGAGTGGCTGGGGAAACACCGGCGGACGGCCCCTCGGGAAAGCTGGGCGAGCCACATCGCGCCTCCCCGGCAGCCTCCGGCGTGGAAGATGGGCCTAGCCGCGTGCTGGCGCAGCTTCGTCTGCCGTGACCTCTTCCAGGAGGCGATGGGGGCCCTGATTTGGCTCGGGGGAGAGCTTGTCGATGTTGATGCCCGCCTCGAGGCAGAAGGCCTTCGCTTGGCGCGCGAGTGGCACCAGTTGAAGGTCGCCATCAACCTCGGGCATCTTCAGCATGAGCGCGCCAGCGCAAGCGCCGCAGTATCCCTCGCGGCTTCTCGCGAGGCTCATGCCTGTGCTCTGGAGGAAGCCAGGGCCGCCGACTGCCGTCGTGAGGCAGCCGAGGAGCGAGAGCGGGAGCTTCAAGCTTCAAACGCCATCCTTGAGCGGCAAATCCAGGCGCGCAGGGCTGCCCTAGTGGCACCACCGAGCAAGGCCCCTTCTGACGAGAAGGAAGTCCAGGAGCGCGAGGAGGCGCTGGCGCTTGAGATCTTGGAGCACAATCTGGAGCTCGACCGACTGGAGGTGAGGGAGTGCCAGACGGCCATGGCTGAGGACGCCGTTGCCGCTCGGGAGGCCAAGATCCAGCAGGAGGTTGATCAGAAGGTGGCGAAGATCCGAGCTGCTCTTGCTGATGAGCACCGCCGGGAGCTGGAGCTCCTAAAGACCCGCCTCGAACTGAAGCAGGCCGAGCTCGAGGGCAGGACCACCGCCCTCAGGACAAAGCTGGCCGCGGCGGAGGGGCGAGAGAGGGCAGCCAAGGAGGCTCAGGCTTCAGCCCAGGCCGACTTGGCTTCCACCCGCGCCGAGCTGTTCTCACTCCAGCAGCAAGTCGCGGCCGTCACGTCCCTCGCAGAGAAGACCGCGGACGAAGAAAACCACCGCCGGACGATGCAGCGTGAGCACTCCTCGATGCTCCAGGACCTCAGGGTGAGGGGCAACCAGGCTTTGGGCACGATCTGCGAGGAGAGCATCCCACACCCGCATGAGGACAACGTAGCCAGCCACCTCTACTTCTTCACCCTGATCGTGACCCGCCTGGAGGACCGGGCAGTGAGGGCTCATGAGCTCGTTGCAGAGAGAAGCCGAGGCCTCCTGGGGCGCGTGTTCTCACACGTCTTTAGTCACCTCCAGAGCCTTGACCTCCATTTTGATTTCGACGCTGCAATAGCCCCCGTTCGCCGAGTCATCCAGGGCAATCTAGCGGAATGGGTGGATGACCATGTCGATGACCTGATCGCAGAGTTTGCTCCTGAGGAAGACACGGCCGTGATCGCGGCCGAAGAAGGCGATGCGGATGACGATGATGAAGACGATGCCAGTGACAGTGCAGGTGGTGCGGATGAAGGTGGCGAGGACGGCGCTGAAGGCAGTGCCTCTAGCTAGGCCTGCCTTTCCCTTTGCCTTAATCTGCATGCAAAAAACCTTCGGGCACAGCCCTGCGGGGCGTAAAAGCATTTTTGAAGGGGGGGGGCCCTTATGATCTATGAAATGATGATATGCCTTTTAAAAATAGGATTTGGAATATGCCGCCGCGAGCCCGCGGGCTCCCGAGCGGGGTAGTTGTTTCAACTTATCTTGGCTCCGTAGGTCTTGAGCGAGTCTTGAGGTCGCGGACGCGCCTTCCTCCTGAGGCGAGCCCGCCGGGGCTCGCGAGGTTTTAAATCTCCCGGGGAGCCTACTGGCCCGCCCAAGAGGTCCTCGCGAGGAGTCGCTTGTCGGATCACGGCAAGGTGTGTGCGCGACGATCCTGCGGTGATCGCACTCTAGCCCCCTGGGGGGGCCTTGGCAGCTCTGGAGCCAGCCCGGGTGTGCTTGGACGCGCGCATACCTCACGAGCGCCCCGCGAGCGGGGGGGGGGCGGGGTAGCAGGCGCGAGCCTTACTCTCAAAACACAAACCAGAAAGCAAGAAATTGCCACGAGACAAGAGAAAATTCCCCCCGTTTTTCTTTTGATAAACACACGAAATTCCAAATCTCACTCCAAAAGGCGGCAAGATGAGTTACAGAAAGAAAGGCGGAATCAAATGGCCGTGTCCGGCACCTAGCTAGTCTTCTTGTCTTCTCACCATCGCGGAGCTAAGTGCTTCCACTAGGCGTGGGCATAGTCATTGGGGGATAGTGTCGATGGCCAGCGCGGAGCATGGTGCTTCCACTTGGACGTGGGTGGGAGCCCCCGTGAGGCCCGAGGGTGGCACTCAGGAGACTCCGGGGCGTGTATAGCCCCACTCATTATTACGTGAGAGTGTCACGGGCGGAGACCTTCATAGGCGCGGGGCCTTGCTTCACGTCGCCTGATGAGGGCCCCGCCTTGCGCCTCCCCGACCACCGTTGGGGCGTCTAGAAACCAGGACGAGACCAAGGGGCAAGGGGGACGCTAGCGGTGCCCTCGGCGATCACAGGCCCTCCGCCGGGGGGAAGGGCTCGCCAGCGCCTTCCCCGGCAGAGGACCTACCTCCGTGCAGCACCTTGCTCCATGCTGTGCGGGGGAGGCCCTGGCCCCGGGCTCCCCCCGCGCAGCCCCCAGTGTACTTCGCCCGATGGCAGCGGGGCCATCGCCCTGGGGTCCCTGACCGCTGTTGTGGCTTGGTTCACCTGCGGTCCATGGTTAGCATAAGCGTGCTCCTGAGATATCGGCTGTACCCAGTGGCTGTTGTCGTTGAAGGTGTCGGTGAAGTTCTGGGGCGGCTCGCGGAGAGCCTCGGCTTCATGTGCCCCCGATGCCCAGCCTGATGAGGAGAACCTGGCGGGGCATTCTCTTGACGCGCACTGTAGATCCATCATGGGGGGCACGTAAGCGTCTGGGACTGCCGCACCAGGGTCGTCGTCTGGGTGCCCCATGTTGCTGATCACCAGGCTCGGTGCCAGGTTCTGATGTCTGTAGGGTGGCGCCCCGGTGCGGCCCCAGGAAGGACCGCCCGAGCTCGCCTCGCCCGGGGGTAGCGTGGTCGGGAAAGGACGATCAGTGCTGCAGGTCGGGTTGGCGCCGCTAGGTCTCTCAGGTGCTCCGGGGAGGGGCGCGTGGGCGTGACGGGGGCCCCCGCGCGCCCCTGTCATAGCCTGCGTTGTGGGCAGGGTGCAGAAAGTTGCCGCGCCCCTACAGGCGGCGTCAAGCAGCTCGGCGACCCGCTCCAGCAGGGCATCGCGGCCGCCTTCCGCCAACCTGCACCGTAGCAGCTCCCGTGCCACGATGAGTGCGGCTTGCATGTTCGCCTGCTCCCGGCGAGAGTGTGGCACCATCGCCGAGGCGTAGCTCGAAGATCACGTGGTGGCGCGGTTGCGGCATGGTGCGAGGGCGGGGGATGGCGGCCCCCACGGCCCGCGACCGATAGCGCCGGGCGGCGAGCGGGCTGCGAGGAGCGCGGAGTGGAGATCCTATTGGGCTAACGGCACTGCTCGGGCAGGCCAAACAACCCAGTGCTCAACATGAGCCCTCGGGGCGTCGGCCATGAGAATTGCTGGGTGGTGGCGAATCTGCTGGTAGAAGAGAGTCTCTGACGCACCCCTACCTGGCGCGCCAAATGTCGGATTTCGGGTTCCGCAAACCCTTGAGAGGTTCCAACATCTGGGCTGCGTGTGAAGAACTCGTCCTCCCCAGTCTGCCTACTCGCTAATCTCACAGCCTATCTCGACGAACTGTAAGGAAAAGAGACACAGTAGTTTACCCAGGTTCGGGCCACCTCGCGGTGTAAAACCCTACTCCTGCTTTGTGGTGGATTGGCCTCAAGGGGCCGAGGATGAACTAGTACAGTGGCGAACAGCCTCTGGAGGAGGGGTGTTCTTGAGCTCGAAGGAGCTGCTGGAGTGAGGGTGATCTAAATGATCTGTCCGGGGGTCGGATACCTCTCTACGGTGGTGGCTAAGTCTTATTTATAGTGGCCTTGGTCCTCTTCCCAAATGAAATGTGGGAAGGGATCCCACAATGGCCAAATTCGAAGGGAGACAACTAGTACATGCTATCCTGACAAAAGTAGTCTTCGCCTACGAAAGCCTCTAGCTGTGACGCCATGGTGGGCTTGGTGATGACCTCCATCCTGCTGTCCTGGCGGTCTTGGTCTTGTTGCACGGGAATGGAAACCTTTGGCTGATTCCTCGGGACTCCGCGCCTGTGCTTGCCTCTTTAGCACCAAAGAGGAAACTGGTACAATGCGCCCGCTGGCGCCCGCCTGGCCTTGGTCGTCATGGCTTGCGCCACCCAAACCTCACGAGGTGAGGGTTTGCATAGAGATCTCTGCTCCTCGGGAGCCAGCCTGAGGAGGCCACTCCTCGTGGAGGTCTTGGTGTCGTCCGCCTCGCGAGGCTTGGCCCCTCACGAGGGTCTTGATTTGTTGGTGCTGAAGATGGGCCGTACCAGGTCGTTGATGGAGCCACGCGATGGGCCGTAGGCAGGCAAGTCTGGGTACCCTGGTTCCCAGAACGCCGACACATTAAAGCTGCTACACAACAAGCAAGACGCCTTACGTCCTTGACACACTTTGGTTCCTCCAATTGCTCAATCGCCTTGATCTTGTCGGGGTTGGATTCAACTCCATATTGAGATACAAGGAACCCGAGAAGCTTGCGAGACAGGACGCTAATCACACTCTTCTCAGGGTTGAGCTACAAGTTGATCTTGCACAAATTTGCAAATGTCTCTTCTAGATCTTGGATCTGCGATCCTTGTGCCTAGTTTTGACCACTATATCATTGATGTAGGCTTCCACATTTTTGTGTAGTTTGGAACCAAAACCAATTTGCACAGCCCTTGCAAATGTTGCTCCGGTACTCTTTAATCTGATAGGCATGTGTAGAAAGCAGTACATACCATATGGGGTAATGAACATCATCTTCTCCTCATCTTCCTTGGCCATGAAGAACTCATGATAACCCGAGTAGACATCAAGAAAAGAGAGCAGGTCGCAGCCGGCAGTGGAGTGCACAATCTGATCAATTTGCGGCAAGGGAAAGGGGTCCTTTGGGCATGCTTTGTTTATATCAGTGAAGTCAATAAAAAGCCTCCACTTCCCATTTCCCTTGCGAAAGACCACTGAGTTTGCTAGCCAAGTTGGGTGTAGCACTCCTCTGACCAAATCTGTTGCATCTAGTTTTTGGATTTCTTGGGCGATGAACTCTTGCCACTCCAAAGCCTACTTCTAGACCTTCTGCTTGATAGGTCTCGCATCAGGACAAACAGCAAGGTGGTGCTCAATCATCTCCCTGGGAACGCCGGGGATATTTGATGGTTGCCATGCAAACACATCAATATTCCCCTACAAGAAGGTAACGAGTGCACTTTCCTATTTGCCATCCTCCCTTGCAGAGACTTGCTTCGTAACAGGTGGTGAGGACTTGGTCTTCTTGCTCTTGTTGGTAGAACTCTCTGGTATGTCCTCAGTGGGTGCACTACACTCCGAAGAGGTGTGGTTCTCGGATTCCTTGTCAGAGGTCTTGCCGGTCTTCTTCTTCTTTCCTCCCCCAGGAGCTTTGCTGGCAGGAGCAGGTGCCTTGACGGTAGATGCTGCCTGTCGGGGTGTCGTGGTATAACATGGCCACCTATGGGACCATCGGCCCCTTGTGGTTCAGCAAGGGGGAAGAGCACATTGCACAAAGAGCGGAGAGCGTAGAGCAGCACGGCAGGGATGGCACGAGCAGTTTTTACCCAGGTTCGGGCCGCCGCGAGGCGTAAAACCCTACTCCTACATTGGTGGATTGATGAAAGGACCGTGGTGGAGACGCAATGCTCTAGCCCAGCAAGGTCGCCTTGGGACAAGAGCAGCTACGCGCGTATGAGTGTACGGGGGTCCGAATCCTTTCTAAGGTTGCCACGACCCTCCTTTTATAGGTCAAGGGGTCACCACAATGGCAAATCAGTCATTACATACTGATTGGATAGCAAACAATGCTATCATACCTAACTCTGCAGAAAGGACAAGGCGCATTAAATTCACCGCTTAGTGTCATACCGTGGGTGTAGCCCGGCAGCCTTGTCACGCCATTCATCCACCTTCTCGCATGTCACTTAGGGGTGATCTTCATCGCAAATGGCCGCCACGTGCCAAATAACAACCACTTAATCACTTGGGAGCTTGACACCGCACCGATAGGTGACTTGAGTTGCTGTGAGGTGGAGCGGTGGCACATTGGCGGGATAGTCCGCCCTCGGCATCCCCGGCAGGCTTGCCGGGGGAGTCTTGAGACTTGTCCTTTGGGCGTCCTCGACCCCGCCAAGCTCGCTTGCTCGGCAAGGGAGGTTTTTTCTTAGTGATATCTTGCTCACTTGGTGGGTCTTGGTCTTCTTGATATGCCTTTTGATATCTCAAAGTGCTATCTCTTCGGCTTGGTCTTTTCTTGGATGTTGCAACCTTGCTCTTGAGCCTGTGTACAGTCCGGGCAACACGCGCCTGGGGTTTGTTGCACTAAAAGGAGCCCCCGGGCCGGGCCCGAACGCGCTGCCGAGCGTCGTTGGGGTAGACCTTGTCTAGTACACAGGCGAGGGGGTTGTGGTAGCTAATCCTTTGAGATCTTCTTTGCTTCTTCATTAACCTGTGCTTGAGTCAGTTTCTGGTTTTTCCGTGCGTCGTGTAAGACATTATGAGGGAGCTGCAAGCCACGATCCATGGGCTACCCATGTCCCACATTCACGGGGCGGTAACTGCCATTCCACTAGCTTCTCCGCTTTTGGTGTTTTCGCGACGTATGCTGCATGCATTGCACAGGGTTGGTGGCAGACGCGGGGAGCGCGGAAATGAGTGTCATGGCAGAAAGCTAGGCACCATGGATTGGCGCAGGGGGTCGGCCTTGATTCCACGGGTTGCTGATGGTGCGGGGCAGCCGGATTGGCAGAGAGGGGCGGTTGCCTCCCCTGAGTGACGAGCCAGCCCCCGGCCCTGTTTGCCTATAAAAGGGGACGCGGGCGAGGTGCTGGCTCACACCCATCTCCTCCTTCTTTCTTCTGACATTGCTCCTTCATCATGGTGAGGGGAAGAGGGCGCAGCGGTACTCCAGCATTGGCAATGAGGGATCTGCTCGACAGCGCCACCCTCTTCCCCTTGGGGACGCGGAAGCGGAGCCCGCCGTGAGGGGAGGCAGGAGAGGACGAGGTGGGGCTTTGATCGCACCTCCTCCTGCTGCTCAAGATCCTAATGAAGGGCACGTTGGGAACCAGCCGCTGGAGTTCATCGTCAAGCTGCGAGGACCCCCGCGCAGCCGCCTTCGGCCTCCTACTCCATTCGCAAGGGTGATGGAGATCGAGCAGCCGCCGGGGTTGAGGCTGCACATGAGAGGCTGTTGTAATGGTAGCATGCGGGCAGACGTAGAGTTCCCCGCTCCTCATGTCATGCTTCTCTGGCATGGTTGGAAGACTTTTGCTCGTGCCCATAGCTTGGCGGCCGGGAACATCCTCCATTTCAAGTTAATGGACGCCACCCTGCTCTCCGTCAAGGTCTTCGTACGCTCGGGTGCTCGCTTAGGGTGCTGCGCGGAGAGCTCGACCGATGGCGAAAGCTCCTCCTCGAGCGACAACGACGAGGAGGACAGTGACAGCGATGACGACGGATCCGACTCCGGATGAAAACCAGCCGCACCATCACCGTCAGGCGGCAGCACCATCATCTGCACCTGCATCTCATCTCCGACAAGGAGATTTGCCACGGAGTTGGACGTGGAGGTGTGGATGGTGTCTCCGGCTCCTCCAGCAGCCTTCCAGTTGGGCCCCGGCAGGCTTCCTCATGGGCTACTGCTTCGTTCGCCCTGCTGCGTCCTGCTGGCCCTGGTGGCGGTGGCCAGGGGGTCGTCTCTGCCGCTCTCTCCCCCATCACCTTCGCCCGCGCCCTCTAGATCTTGTGAGGCTCCTTGTCCTGGATCCTGATGGGGTCAGGCTGGGCTTCTTCCCAGGCACCCTTTTTCCCTCTTCGCCTCCCATGGTAGTTCCTAGGAGGAGAGGGACAAGAAAGGGATTACGGGGCACTTATCTTTTTTCAGTCTAAAATGTGTCGGCATTTGCCAAACATTAGTCTAAATTTTGTAATCTTCTTTATCCATGTTTGTATCCTGTAAGATCTGTACTTGCTTATTGCATATTAATGAAAAAGACAAGCCTTGTCGGGTACTTGTGCATGTGTCATGTCCATGCAGAGGCGATATGCCTCTATATGTTTAAGTAAACAAGTTTTCTCCAGCAAGCTATCTTGCCGGTGCCTTTCATTTGTTGCCGCGGAGCTTAGCTAGCCGGGCATAAAACCATGGAAAGGGACCAGCTCCTCGTCGAACCCCCTCCATCAAAGGCCACTACAACCACCCTGACCGAAGCAACGTTCGGGATGCAGGACAGGAGCACACATGCTTCGAAGGTGATGAGATTTTCATATGCACAAGTTTTCACCTTACAGAACATGTGTGGATAAGAAATAACTTGTCTGCTTGGCTTGCCGTGGACTGATATGTAGGCTTGTCTTCATTTCTTATCTTCGGGACCAGGTCCACGGCAAGAACCCTGCAGCTTAGTGCAGAGGAAAACAATGCTACATGTGCCCTGATCTACATGATCATGCTATGCTCATGTTATGCTTATGCATGCATGCAAGTTTTAGGGGCCCCCAGCGCTTCGTTTATTCATCTGTTGCTCAGGGTCTGCGCCTGGCTTTGTACAAAGGGTTACATGCAACATTGGCAAGGCTTGTACAAAAGGGTGGCTGCCGGGCAGGGCCCGACAGCTACGCCTTACGGGTAGATCTTATGGAGATGCTCAATGTTCCATGAGTTTTGCAACTGAATGCCATCTCCAGTCTCCAGACGAACTGCGTCGGGTCTGGTGACTCGTACTACCCGTTAAGGGCCTTCCCACTTTCGTATCAACTTGTTTGCAACCTTGGCCGACTGAACACACCTAAGGACAAGGTCGCCTTCCTCAAAGCTCCAGGCATGAACCCTGCGGCTGTGATAGCGACGCAGGGCTTACTCGTAGCATGCAGCACGCGTAGCAGCCCGGAGACGGTTCTCCTCAAGTAGCACAGCGTCGTCACGCCGATGCTGTTCTTGCGCTACTTCATCGTAGGAAAGTACTCGAGGTGATCTGTATATGAGTTCCGTGGGGATCACTGCTTCTGCCCCATAGACTAGGGAGAAGGGAGTCTGGCAGGTAGCTCGATTTGGTGTCGTACGGAGGGACCAAAGAACCACTGGCAGCTCATCGATCCATCGCCTGCCACACTTCTGTAGCCTATCAAATGTTCTTGTCTTGAGTCCTCGCAGCACTTCAGCGTTCGCCCTCTCAGCTTGTTCGTTGCTTTTGGGATGAGCAATAGAGGCAAATGAGACCTTGCTTCCGTGGGCATGAACGTATTGCATGAAGGCGCGGCTTGTGAATTGGGTGCCATTGTCCGTGATGACTCTGGCAGGTACTCCGAAACAGCACACCAACCCTTTCAAGAACTCGATAGCTGACTGTGCGGTCACCTTCCTCACGGGCTCCACTTCCGACCACTTTGTGAACTTGTCGATGAAGACGTACAAGAACTCAAAGCCCCCGGTAGCTTGGGGGAAGGGTCCCAAGATGTTGAACCCCCAGACCGAAAAGGGCCATGACAAAGGGATCATCTGGAGAGCTTGAGCAGGTTGACGGATATTCTTGGAGTGGAACTGGCAGGCTTCACATCTGGTGACTAGCTCGATTGCATCTTGGAGGGCTGTGGACCAGTAGAAACCTTGCAGGAAAGCCTTTCCGACCAGGGCCCTTGATCCAATATTGGAGCCGCACATGCCTTTGTGTATCTCCGCCAGCAGTTCCTTCCCTTCTTCCCGGCAAACGCACTTTAATTTCACACTGTTGGGCCTCCTTCTGTATAGTACGTCATCGACGAACTGATACATACTGGCCCTCCGAGCTACTGTTTTAGCTTCTTCTTGCTCTTCGGGAAGTTCTCCTGTTTGGAGGTAACAGACTATGTGTCGTGCCCAAGTTGGAGCCTGAGGCTCGACAACAAGGATCAGCGGCACCTCCTCGTTCATGGGAGCGCACACCTCAACCGCGAGAATTGGAAGTTCGGTGGGAGGGTGCTGCTTGCCAAGCGAAGTGGAGTTGTTCTCGCCAACCTCTCTGCCAGGGGCTTCAGGAAGCTCTGCCGAGAGAGGCTTGCTGGAGTCCAGTTTTCTCCTCTTTTTGGCCATTGTTGTCGGGGATACGGAGGGCTGAGTCAGGTGGAGAACAAAAGTCCCTGGTTCCACAGGAAGCTTTTGCGCAGCGCACTTTGTAGATGATCAGCAATGCTGTTTTCCGCATGGGGTACATGCTCTGTTTGCAATCCGTCAAAGCACTCCTCCAACTTTCGCACTTCCTCCACGTATGCCTCCATCAATGGACTTTGATAATCCTTGTTTACTTGCCTCACCACAAGTTGTGAGTCTCCACGAATGATCAACTTCTTGATTCCCAGTTCTATTCTGATCCTGAGCCCGGCAACGAGTCCTTCATATTCTGCGGTGTTGTTGGTAGCCTTCTCTCGGGGGAAATGCATTTGAACCATGTACATGAGGTGCTCCCCAGTGGGTGCGACGAGAAGCACGCCAACTCCCACACCTTGTAGGGATAAGGTACCATCAAAGTACATGATCCAATCTTGGGGCGCTTCCCTGCCGAGAATAATTGTCTCCGGCGTCTCTTCATCTAGAGTTGGTGTCCATTCTGCAATAAACTCCGCCAACTCTCTGCTCTGAATAGTTGATGTGCTCTCAAACTTTAAACCAAAGTTTGATAACTCCAAACCCCACTCCACTATTCTGCTAGTGGCCTCAGGGTTCCTCAGGATGCGTTGCAAGGGGAAGTGGGTAACAACCGTGATTTCGTGGGCTTGGGAGTAGTGGCAAAGTTTCCTTGAAGCCATGATGAGGCCAAAGACCAACTTTGCATGCCAGAGTACCTTGATCTAGCCCCCTGCAGTAGGGAACTGACAAAATACATTGGCCACTACACCACCTTCTTCCTTGCCGCGATTCTGGAATTGTCTCCGCTACCCTGCTCTTCTTTGTTCTGATCTGGAGCTTGCTGATGACCTTGGGAGAAATCAGATTCAACCCGGCCCCGCCGTCAACCAACATCTTTGTGACTTTGAGGTTGCGGATTGTTGGTGAAACCAACAACGACAAACACCCTACCGCGGTGGTGCGGTCAGGGCGATCCTCTTTATCAAAGATGATGGGCGTGCAGGACCACTTGAGTGGCTTTCGAGAATTTGCCGCTGGCTCCACGGCATTGACCTCACGCGCCCACTGTTTAAGCTTGTGGTGAGAGGAATGCAAGGATGCACCTCCGTCAATGCATAGGGTGTCAGTAGCCTTCTGGAACTCTTGCTCACTAGTTTCCTCTTCATCTCCTTCATCACTCTCGTCATCACATTCCTTCTTCTCACGACCTCTAGCAGGTTTCCCTTGATACTGAGGGGCCTTGCCAGGGCATCCTCCTCTACCGCCTCGGCCCTTCCCGCCATCTCCATCTTAATCTCTCTCTTTGTCACGCTTCTCGTACTTGGCCTTCTACTTCTTGACGCGTTGTTCAACCTGATGACACACTTGAAGATCATGGCCTTTGGTCTGATGGCTCTTACAGTACGGCCCGTCAGCCTTCCCAGCCTTCTTGGCAGCCGCGGCTTCCTAGCAATCAGCGCACGCAGCAACTTCCTTGCCGGGAGCCTTGGTCTTGGCCTTCTTGCCGGTACTAGGAGTACTCGATCCTTCAACAGCTAGCACTGCCTTATCCATGCACTTCTTGTCACATTTCTTGTTCTTCTTCTTCTGATTGGGGTGTCATCATCGTCCTCTGAGTCAACGTCAACGCCATCTTCTTCACCGGGGAGATGCCTCCCCTCCTCTGTTCGGGCTCACTTATCCGCCAAAGTGTACAGCTCATTCACGGTCTTGGGTAGCTGGACGTTCATCTTGGAACGTATCCTGCGATTGCATACGTTGGACTGGAATGCAGCTATCCAAGCTGCCGGGTGGATGTCCGGAATGTTCCTGTGCACCCGGCTGAACCTCCGCATGTATTTCAGCAAACTCTCTCCTTCCTTCTATGGGAGGAGCTGCAAGTCGCGGGGCCGCCCTTGCTCTTGATGACCGCCCGTGAAGGTGCCAACAAATTCATGGCACAGGTCGGCCCAGGTCGAGATGGAGTTCTCCGGCAAGTGCATCAGCCACGACCTCACGTTTGGGTTGAGTGCCAAAGGGAAGTAGTTCGCAAATACCTTCTCATCTCTTCCTCCGGCGGCTTGAACATCAATGGTGTAGATGCTCAAGAACTCTGCCGGGTTCAATCTTCCATCGTACTTTTCTGGTATCTTTGGCTTGAACGTATGGGTAGATGGCCAACGGACTTGCTGCAGCTCACGAGTGAAGGCGGGGCACCCAACCTCCAAAGGCAGGTATCCGTCTCCACCGGGCACGGGCTCGTCGACGTCGGGGCCATTACGCCTATCAGACTGGCGGCGGGTTTTCCGGCGTTGTTCGATGGTGATGCGCGCGTCCTCCCTCTGCCCGTCTTCCAGGACTCGTCGCTGGTCTTGACGTGCCCGGGGATCAGACGAAGCCATCGATATGTTGTCGGGTTCTTGGCCACGTGGCTCTGGTTGTGGCCCCTGCGCTGGTTGCCGCGGAGGGGATTGCACCATGGGGGTGGCCCCTTCGGTACGGCCAGCAGCTCGGGCTATCGTCACCGCCTATGGAGGCCGTGGCAGGCCTCCCCACTGTGATCCTCCCGCCTCCGCAAAACCAATCAAGCTCTGAATGGTGGCTCTCCACTCATCCATCTGATCGGCCGCGGGAGGAAATCATAAGAGGAGCCGGGCCTGTGCCATGGCTTCTGAAGCAGTGCTCGGCATAGACGATGACGTAGATCGCGATGTCGCTTGGCTTCTAACGGTGCCGGTAGTGTCGGCGCCGTGCTCTTGTCGCCGGGAGCCGGTCGCCAGGGTGGCGTGGCGACGAGGTGGATGCGCTTGGGGATTGGCAACCCCATTCGGCGCATTGTCTCGGCTAGGTTGTCCTGGGGGTGGCGCGTGCCCTGTAGCTGCACCCGCAGTGGGGGCGGCAAGAGGGTTGCGGTTCACCCCAGAGCGAGCGCCATCGCTGCGGCTGCGTTCCTCAGTGGGGTGGCGATGGAATAATCTCTCCACCCACATCCTATGGAGCATGGCCGCTGGGATGCTGTTGACGTTGTCCTTCTCCGGTGCCTCCCGCTCCTGTTTTGGCCGCAGGTGGAATGGCGATGATGCCGCCTGCACCAGCCATGTCCCCCGCAGCACCCACATCCCCGTGCGCCTCTGTAGCCCCCACGGCATCAGTGGACGCATGCGAAGGGACCTTCGAGGTGGACGGATGACCTATAGCACCGAACTTTTTCTTGGGCGCCATGGATGATGAAGCCGTTGATGAAGAAAATGATGATGAAGATGACGCACTGCTTACACCCTCTGGTTCGCGCAAGAGCTTCCCCTACCTATGGGACAATCAGCCCCTTGTGGTTCGACAAGGGGGAAGAGCACATTGCACAAAGAATGGAGAGCGTAGAGCAGCACGGTAGCGATGACACGAGCAGTTTTTACCCAGGTTCGGGCCGCCACGAGGCGTAAAACCCTACTCCTGCTTTGGTGGATTGATGAAAGGACAGTGGCGGAGACGCAATGCTCTAGCCCGACAAGGTCGCCTTGGGATGAGAGCAGCTACGCGCGTACGAGTGTACGGGGGTACGAATCCTTTCTAAGGTTGCCACGGCCCTCCTTTTATAGGTCAAGGGGTCACCACAATGGCAAATCAGTCATTACGTACTGATTGGATAGCAAACAGTGCTATCATACCTAACTCTACAGACAGGACAAGGCGCATTAAATGCATCGCTTAGTGTCTGTCGGATTTTGGGTTCCGCAAACCCTTGAGAGTTCGAACTCTGGGGTGCGTGCGAAGAACTCGTCCTCCCAAGTCTGGCTACTCGCTAATCTCACGGCCTAGCTCAACGAACTGTAAGGAAAAGAGACATAGCAGTTTACCCAGGTTTGGGCCACCTTGCGGTGTAAAACCCTACTCCTGCTTTGTGGTGGATTGGCCTCGAGGGGCTGAGGATGAACTAGTACAGTGGCGAACAGCCTCAGGAGGAGAGGTGTTCTTGAGCTCGAGTGAGCTGGTGGAGGGAGGGTGATCTGAATGATCCGTCCGAACTTAAATTTTTTCCCCTTGTCCCTCTCTACGGTGGTGGCTAAGTCCTATTTATAGTGGCCTTGGTCCTCTTCCCAAATGAAAGGTGGGAAGGGATCCCACAGCGGCCAAATTTGAAGGGAGACAACTAGTACGTGCTATCCTGACAAAAGTAGTCTTCGCCTGCAAAAGCCTCTGGTCGTGACCCCATGGTGGGCTCGGTGATGACCTCCATCCTGGCGTCCTGGCGGTCTTGGTCTTGTTGCACGGGAATGGAAACCTTTGGCTGATTCCTCGGGACTCCGCGCCTGCGCTTGCCTCTTTAGCACCAAAAAGGAAACTGGTACACTGCGCCCGCTGGCACCCGTCTAGCCTTGGTCGTCATGGCTCATGTCATCCGGACCTCACGAGGTGAGCCTTGCATAGAGATCTCCGTTCCTCGGGAGCCAGCCTGAGGAGGCCGCTCCTCGTGGAGGTCTTGGTGTCGTCCGCCTCGCGAGGCTTGGCCCCTCGCGAGGGTCTTGAGTTGTTGTTGCTGAAGCTGGGCCGTACCAGGCCGTTGATGAAGCCACGCCGTGGGCCGTAGGTAGGCAAGTCTGGGTACCCTCGTTCCCAGAACACCGACAGTAGCCCCCGGGCCCAAGGCGCGCTCGAACTTGGCTTCGAGGCGAAGCCAAGGGGCAAGTGCGCAGCGGCACGGGCCCTAACCGCCTACGGCCTTGGTCGACGCATGGCGATTGATGGGACGTGGGCATCTCCGCTTCCCCACGCTTCCTCGGAAACCGTTCAACTTGACGAGACTCCGCTGCATGCAGAGAAGAACCATCATTGCGTGGGATCGTGGAGGCCAGCGGTTGACCTCCCTCTATCTATAAATGAGGGGAGGGGCAGAGCCCCCCTCACTCATCTCCATCTTCTCGCTTCCCGCTCCTTCTTCTTCTTCTTCGTCTCGCCGTCTTGCAGCAGCATCCATGGCACCGATCACTAGATTCTCTTCAGCGGAGAAGGGAAAAACCCCTCGGGAGGAGACGGGGCCACTTCTGCCGAAGAAGAGGCTCGACCGCCCTTACGACGCCGGCGAAGGGCAAGAGGTGACGCGGCCTTGGTACGAGCGGCCTTCGCCTGGCTTCTCGCTTCCTCTGTACGCCCGCGCATAGGGCTCCTGACAGGGCGGCAATGCACAGTGCCGCGCGGGCCGTGGTCTCGGCGGACTGACTGAGGCCGCGTGGCCAGCAGGCCGGCAATCCCATGGTGAGGGGACCTCTCGCGAGTTCGTGGTGTGGGCGGTAATGCCGCCGCGCACGTGGATCTGGCTCCCGAGGTTCTTCGCTGAGGAGATGCCACCGAGGGGGCCACTTGAGTTGTGGCTGCAGCACGCCGGGTGCTGCGGACTGGCCACGGGGGCGGAGGTCAAGGTCGTCCCCCCAGGTGACATCTTCATGACCCAAGGATGGGGCGAGGTCGCCCACACCTGCCGTCTAGAGGGGGCCAACACCATCCACTTTGAGTATGATGGTGCCTCTACGTTGTTCTTCAAGGTCTACGATGAGGAGGGCCGGCATCTGGAGTGCTACCCCGGGGGAAGCAGTCTATGCAGCGCAGCTGCGGACGTCGAGCCCTCCTCCGGCAGCTCCTCCAGCAGCAGCGACGACTCCTGGGAATCCAGCGACTCTCCCGAGACCAGTGATTCTCCAGAGTCTAGTGATGACAGCTACGTGCCGCCGAGCTCTCGCCGTGCCTGGAGCACGGCAGTGGCGTCTACTCGGTTTCGTCGGTGATGCCCAGCAGCCGGAGTCCCTTGATGTTTCCTTCTTTTGTTTCCCTGCACGAAATTGTTACAAACCCCGTGGGGGTATGTAAAAAACTGTAATGCTTTTGCTCCAATGTTTCTTATTCCTAGTATGATGTTGCAGCCGCGCTTCTTGCTTCGGCATGGTTCCCCCTTTTCATTCTTGCGATAGCTTAGTGCACTACGCCGGCAGGTCCCAGTCCCCAGGCAGGCTTCAGCCGTCGCTGGTATGCTAGGTCGCGATGCCGTGGTCAAGGCCAGGAGGTGAGCGGCCCTAGGTCCGGTAAGAGCTCCTGAGACGCGATGCTCAAGAGGTCCCCCTTGGCGTGCAAGCAGCTCCCTGGAGGCCAAAAAGGGAAGCGGCATTGCCGAAGCGAGATTGCAAGAATCAGAATACCGGACGATGAGGTTCACTCTGATATGCATGGGTGACTTATCTTAGTAGGCCTGACGTGATTCCTTGGCGCAGCGCCTGATTGTGCCTTGGCAGCGATGCTTCCAGGTAGGGCTCACACCGACCTCCCCTTCTCCCTGCTTATCTAGTTGCTCTACGTCCTTGGGTCCCGACCCTCGATCGAGGCTCAGCTGCCGCTGGTATGCCAGGTCGCGATGCCGTGGTCAAGGCCAGGGGGTGAGGGCTGGAGAGTCAGCAAGAGCTCCTGAGGCGTGATGCTCAGGAGCCCCCCCTTTAACGTGCAAGGGAATTGCATGAAAAAGGGACGGCGGCGGGGCCACCCGTGGCTAAACTCCATGGATTCCTCTGGGTTAGTCTGAGAGAAGAGTATAGCTCATAATCGCGCTTGCTATCCTGCCGCAGATCTTTCCGCAAGAAGATGAAGGCACTGAGGATCTGGTGAGGTGACGTGCGCGGGGCAGGCCGTGAGCCACAGCTCGATCTCCCAGATTTGTCAGCGTTGCAGGGACGGACCCGAGCACAAGTGCCGTGACAGCATGTGTAGCCCCCGTTGCGGAATGAGCAAGAGGTTGGTTAGCAATGTGGGAGGCTGCGGAGGCGATAGAGCAGTAGGCAAGCAGGTGATAACATAAATCAACCCATAGGTAAGGTAGATCTAGTTCTGATAGATGCAAAATGATACATGCCGCAGGGACGGACCCATGCGGCTTGGGGATAATGCAGCCCGAGGGGCGCCCCCAACTGAACAAACCAGAAAATGTCACCTGGCACCGTTGCTGAAGAGATGTTGGAGTAGCTAAAGACGGGTGCTGTAGAAGTCGCTCCTCATGAGCCGCCCAGGCCCTTAGCCTCAGGAGGCTCTGGGAGCCCGGGGGGCTCGCAAGGATCCATCTCCTCCTCTGATAGGATCGCCTAGCTTCTGGCCTCATGAGCCGCCAGGACGCCCTGCATGTGGCACTGGAATGCAGCAGCTGTGCTCGACAAGCCCAAAGGCATGCGAACATAGCTGTGAGGGGGACCCTCGCATCAGCTAGCGCGGGATGGCCAGAAGCGCTCCTGAGATGCGGCCCTGTTGAGCCCTAGGATGTTGATGCAGACGCGCAGCTCGCTGTCCTCGCTGGGATAAGGAGCCGTGCCAGGTGGTGGCCGATGGTCACCTCGCATAGCTCTTTCCTCCTGAAGCTCCTCGATCGCCTTGGTGATGAACTCCTGAGCACCTGGTACCTCGCTCCTTGTACCTTCCTGGTGGAAGCACGCGTCGAAGCACGCCTCCACATGGTGCCCGAGCGCCTCCCTTGTGACGTTGGCCAGGTCAGAGGCCCTCCAGAGGAGAGCCCCCGAGCCCAGCCTGAGAGGGGCACCGGACGCGCCATCCTATGCGAGAGAGGGAGGCGCCCCGTTAGTGGGCGCAGGGCCTGAGGTGGTGCCGCTGGACACCCCGCTCTCCGGAGGTCCTTGGCAGAGCAGCTGCTTCTTCTTCTTAGGGACAGCCTCAGGGAGGGTAGACGGCGCCTTCATCGTCTGGTTTCTCGACCGCCGCAGCCTGGTAGGCGCGCTCGATAGAGCACACCGCGTCCTTCTCCTCGCAGGCGACCGTGATGACGCCGCAGCTCCCTTTCATCTTAAGGACATTGTAACCATGATGAGTCACCGCCATGAACTTGGCCAGGGCCGGATACCCAAGGATCGCATTGTATGGAAGGCGAATGTGGGCGACGTTGAAGTCGATGAGCTCGGTGCGGTAGTTGTCATGCTTGCCGAAGGTGACAGGGAGGCGGATCTGCCCTATCGGGGTGGTGGAGCAGTCGGTCACTCCTGAGAAAGGCTTGGTAGGCTGCAGCTGGTCGTAGGGCACCTGGAGTCGGTCGAATGTCTCGATGGAGAGAACGTTGAGCCTCGCACCACCATCGATGAGAGTCTTGGTGACGAGCACGTTGCTGATGGTAGGCGGGCAGAGCATCGGGAGAGCGCTGGCAGTTGCCGCGCACTTGAGCTGATCGGATGGGCTGAAGGTGATGGTGCACTTGGACCACCTGAGCGGACGCGTTGCCTCGAGCTTGGGGAGGGCTGCGTTAACTTCACGGGCAAACTGCTTGAAGATGCGATGAGAGGCAGTGGCCTGAGCGCCACCCAGGATGTAGGCGATGGCATGAGGCTCCTGGAAGGCGCCAGCCCCTCGTCCTGGTGGTGGTCGTCGTTCCTTCTTGGTGGTGGCGGCAGCGGAGGAATGCCAGCATTGTCCTGAGGACGGTCCTCACGAGGCTAGTCTCTCCAGGGGCCCTTGCGAGGCTGGCCCTGCCAGCGGTCCTCACGAGGCTAATCACGCCATTCTTGGCGGGGGTCGCGGCCGTCCCAGCGTCCTCCACCTCGGCCTCCTCTACGGCTGTAGCCTCGGTCGCTACGCTTGGGGCGTCGACCAAGGCGCCCGTCGCGGATGGCCCTGAGCTCCTGGTAGTTGTTGGTGTTGTGGCTGTGCATGTTGTGGAAGACGCAGAACGGGCGGCTGCCCTTGGATGACTCTGGGTGGTCGCAGCCTCGCTTCATCTCCGGTTCGGCCACGAGCTTGCCGGTCCCTTGCGCTTCACGTCCTTGGCTTTGGCCTTCTTGTCTTCTGGGTCAGCCCCTGGGAGCTCCAGGAGAGAGAGGCGACCTTCCTCGGCCCTCGCACACTTGGTTGCCATGTTGAACATCTCTAGAGCAGTGCACAGGTCCTCATGTATGGCGAGCTCCTCCTTCATCTTGACGTCGCAGACGCCATCAGTGAACGCCGAGATGATGGCCTCGTCCGACACCTTGGGGATCTTGAGGCGGACATTGTTGAAGCGCTGGATGTACTTCTGCAAGGTCTCTCCTGGCTGTTGCTCGATGCACCGCAGGTCACCCGCAGTCGGTGGACGGTCGCGAGTGCCCTGGAAGTTGGCGACAAAACGCTCTCGCATTTCGTTCCAGGAGGAGATCGATCCCGCAGGCAGGTTCAGGAGCCACGAGCACGCAGCATCCTTGAGGGCCATGGGAAACCAGTTGGCCATAACCTTCTCGTCGCCGTTGGCTGCCTCGATGCTCAGCTCGTAGAGCTGTAGGAACTTGGCAGGGTCAGGGGTGCCATCGTAGCGCGGAGGCAGGTCGGGCTTGAACTTCCCCGGCCAGACAACGCTGCGAAGCTCCGGAGTGAATGCGCGGCAACTCGCCGTGGCCACGGGAGCCCATCGTGGAGGTGGAGCCTAGTCTTGGCGCTCGCGCGCCACCGCTGCAAGCAGCGCGCGGTCTTGACGTGACAGTGCTGGGAGTGCACGAGCATCTCCTTGCGGCCGCTGCACCACCTGGCAGCTTTCATCTTCACGCACCGGCGCCCTGCGCGGCGGGTCGCACCGCGGGGCCTCGCGCCTTGGCTCGAGGGCGACGTCTTGACGGGGAGGTGGAGGAGGTGCTCCGTGGGCCACGTCACCCACAGTAGGCGGCGGGTGAGGCAGCGAGCGAGACGGTGCAGGAGACTCCCCGGCGGCGCTGACGAGCTCGGCGATGCGGTCCAGCCAATCTTCATAGAGGTCGTCAACAGAGTGGTAGTGCAGGAGCTCGCGCGCCATGAGCAACGTAGCTTGCACGTTCGCCGGCCCGCGACGAGCATGACATGACGAACCACCCGGAGTTAGCCACGGGGTGGCGGTGCGTCCATCCCGCCGCACAGAAGGGTGCAGCGATGAAGCTTGCAGCTCGTGCCTCGCCGGCGCTGTCTGAGAGGCGCGGGCGGTGAGGGCGGCCCGGCGCTCAGCACGAGCTCGATGAGCATCAGCCATGGAAGCGGTGGAGCGGTGGTGGATCGACCGGTGGAAGAGAGGCTCCGACGCACCCCTACCTGGCGCGCCAAATGTCGGATTTCGGGTTCCGCAAACCCTTGAGAGGTTCAAACTCTGGGGTGTGTGCGAAGAACTCGTCCTCCTCAGTCTGCCTACTCGCTAATCTCACAGCCTAGCTCGACGAACTATAAGGAAAAGAGACACTGCAATTTACCCAGGTTTGGGCCAACTTGCGGTGTAAAACCCTACTCCTGCTTTGTGGTGGATTGGCCTCGAGGGGCTGAGGATGAACTAGTATAGTGGTGAACAGCCTCAGGAGGAGAGGTGTTCTTGAGCTCGAGTGAGCTGGTGGAGTGAGGGTGATCTGAATGATCCGTCCGACTTAAGTTTTTTCCCCTTGCCCCTCACTACGGTGGTGGCTAAGTCCTATTTATAGTGGCCTTGGTTCTCTTCCCAAATGAAAGGCGGTTAGGGATCACACAGCGGCCAAATTCGAAGGGAGACAACTAGTACATGCTATCCTGACAAAAGTAGTCTTCGCCTGCAAAAGCCTCTGGTCGTGACACCATGGTTGGCTCGGTGATGATGTCCATCCTGCCGTCCTGGCGGTCTTGGTCTTGTTGCACGGGAATGGAAACCTTTGGATGATTCCTCGGGACTCCGCGCCTGCGCTTGCCTCTTTAGCACCAAAGAGGAAACTGGTACACTGCGCCCGCTGGCGCCCGTCTGGCCTTGGTCATCATGGATCACGTCATCTGGACCTCACGAGGTGAGGCTTGCATAGAGATCTCCGCTGCTTGGGAGCCAGCCTGAGGAGGCCGCTCCTCGTGGAGGTCTTGATGTCGTCCGCCTCGCGAGGCTTGGCCCCTCGCGAGGGTCTTGAGTTGTTGTTGCTGAAGCTGGGCCGTACCAGGCCGTTGATGAAGCCACGCTGTGGGCCACAGGCAGGCAAGTCTGGGTACCCCCGTTACAAGAACGCCGATAGTGTCACATCGTGGGTGTAGCCCGACAGCCTTGCCATGGCATTCAGCCACCTTCTCGCCTGTCTGCGTGACACGTGTCCTGGACGGGTGTCACTTAGGGGTGATCTTCCTCAGAAATGGCTACCACGTGCCAAATGATAGCCACTTAATCACTTGGGGGCCCGACATCGCACCGATAGGTGACTTGCGTTGCTGTGAGGTGGAGCGGTGGTGCCTTGGCGGGATAGTCCGCCCTCGGCGTCCCCGGCAGGCTTGCCGGGGTAGTCTTGAGACTTGTCCTTTGGGTGTCCTCGACCCCGCCAGGCTCGCCTGCCCGGCAAGGGAGGTTTTTCCTCAGTGATATCTCGCTCACTTGGTGGGTCTTGGTCTTCTTGAACCGCCCTTTGATTTCTCAAAGAGCTATCTCTTCGGCTTGGTCTCGTCTTGGCTGCTGCAACCTTGCTCTTGAGCCTGTGTACAATCCGGGCAACACACGCTTGGGGTTTGTTGCATCAACACGGGAGGATGAACCCTGGGCAGGCAACGGAACCCGGATCCTTTTCAAAAACGTCGGGGCCAGCAACACTCCTCAATCTGGGCTGCCCTTGGCCGGGTTCCTCAACCCGGCCAGGTCCCGCAACATGGCCAAGCCCGCTGGCACATGCCGGCCGGCCCCAGCAAGTCAAGACTTCTTCAACAAGTAACCGCAACCACAGTGCGTCCCTCAACCCGGCCGCGGGTCAGCCCCCGTCCTGTCCAAGGCGTATGACGGAACAAGTCCCCATGAAGGGATGAGCGTGGCTACAGTGGCCCACCAACCCCGCTAACCGGCAGGAGCGTGGCAACAGTGGCCCACCTACCCCGCTGACCAAGGCCGGCATGGCTACAATGCATCCCCCGTCCGGCTGACGCAAGATGACGGCAACCACGCGACACGCCACTGTAGCCGAGCCGGTCCAACCACTCCGTGATGCACGACAAGATGGAGGACAGTGCCATCTTGCGCACGGGGCCCGCGCCTGGAGAACCCGGCTTACCCTGGTACTCGGCGGGCCCCAACGCCGGCTTCCCAGACGCTGACATCCCGGCCCCACGGCCATGTAAATTTACCATTGTAATCCTGGGGGGTTGACCTATAAACCCCCCAAGGAAGCCTCCATGCACGACAGAGAGAAGGAGCAGCCTATGCTTTAGCCTGTCTTCCTTCCTCTCCGAAACAGCTCTAGGAGCAACCTTGTATCATCCACGTATAAACCACACTCGGCAGGACTAGGGGTGTTATATCTCCGGAGAGCCCCGAACCTGGGTATGTCTTGCGTTCCTCGCTCGCTCATGCCAACCTAGCTTCTGGAGCCCACTAGTGCCCTCGAGCCTGTCCCTCTCTTTAGCCATCCTTTACCATCTGTCGTGCACCCACCACGATAGTTTGTGCCCACCGTGGGGCAGCTCGAGGTCCCGGCCAGAGACTTGTTCCAGACGGGGCCCTTCATCGACTTCGGTGAGCACATTGCGCACTGCGCGTTTCACGTGCCCGGTGCGATCACGGCGGACTTCACTGACTCGCTCACCGCCTCTTTCTGTGTGCTGCGCATCTCTGATATGTCCGCGGCCGATGAGTACCCCAGCGGGATGCTCGACGTCACCGACTCGCATGTCCCCCTCGGCGACGACGTCTCCGCCAGGGTGTCAGATCTTTGCGTCCAGGTGGAGGTGCTCGCCACTGGCTCCGGCTCCACTTCGTCCAGCGCCGCGAAGAATGCCGCCGCTGCCAGGGCCGCAGCAGAGCGTGCCAGCCCACCCGACACGCTACGCGCCACGATGTAGAACCTCAGCATCCCCATCGCCACCAACATTAATGCCACAAACGCCGCGGAGGCCCTGGCCCACCTCGAGGAAGGGCACAAGCGCCAGCTGGACGAGGCCGCGACGCTCGCTGCTATGCAGCGTCGGTTGGAGTCCGCCCATCAGGAGCGCGATGCCGCGTACGGCTTCACGACAGCCGCCGTCGTGCCTAGCCGGGTTGGCAAGGTGCGGAACCATGGCACCACAATTGGCCGTGCGCTGTGCGCGATCCCGCCCATCTACGACACCCCCATCAAGAACAGGCGCGCCGCGCAAGCGACCGCTGTCGGCTTGGAGCAGCTGCGGGGTGAGGAGCTATAGGAGCGCTTGCGGTGCATGAACGAGCTTCTCAGCGCTATGAACATGTAGCATGACCGCCTCAACCATCCCGCTATGTCTGGCTCGCGCTGCACCAAGGATCCCGAGCAGCCAAACACGGCATCTTCCCCGCCCCCCAGTGAAGCCCATTCTGGCCGAACCCGAACCCGGCGCAACCGCACTCTGACGGCCGGCGACGGCCTGGGCAACGAGCCGGCTACGGAGGAGCGGCGCCGGCAAGATCACCCCCGCAATCTGGCCGACGTGCCCGACCGGCTTCGGTCGACCCGCCCCCCCGCGGCCCAGTTGCAGGCCGATTAGGACCACACGCCATCGACGATACCGACGCTCGCCATCACCTCGATTAGCTTGCCCTCTCCCTCGAGCTGGAGGAACACAATGCTGTCGGGCCAGCACGCTTTGGTCCGCGCTTCCGGGATGAGCCCTTCCACAAAGGGTTCACGCTACCCCGTGACACCCCCAAGTACAACAGGACCGTCAAGCCGGAGGACTGGCTCATCGACTACACCACCACCGTCGGCATCGCGGGCCGCAACCGCCGCCTTGCCGTACGCTATGCCCCGCTCAAGCTCCATGGGTCGGCCTGCACATGGCTCAATAGTCTGCCGGCCAGTAGCAGCAACGCGTGGGTCAACTTCGTGCAGGCCTTCGTCCGCAACTTCACCGGAACCTACAAGCGTCCCGGACATCCTAGTCAGCTCGCCCTGTGCATGTAGGGGCCGACTGAAACAAGCCGCGAGTACCTCACGCGCTGGACCGAGCTCCGGAACAGCTACGAGGGTGTCCATCAGGTCCAAGCCATTCAGTACTTTGTGAGTGGTTGCCGGGATGGCAACCTCTTCAAGCACAAGCTCCTGCGCTCCGAGCCGACCACCATGGCCGCGCTCATGGTCACGGCTGAAAAGTACGCCAATGCTGACTCCGCCATGAAAGTCCAAGTGGTGCAGGATGAAGCTGGCAAGGCATTGCCGGCATCCCCTTCCAAGCCAGCTAGTGAGAGCGGCCGCCAGCAGAACCAGCATAACAACAAGTGCAAGGCCGACCAGCAGGCCCCCCGCTACGACAACCGCCTCCTCGCGGCCGCCGAGCAGGCGCCCGAGGCCGAGCCGGTTGGCAAGCGCCGGCAAACCGGCGAGATGGCATTGCAACCCATCATGAGCTTTGAGGAGATGCTCGACGCTCCCTGCAAACACCACAGCGGCGCAAGGCCATCCACGCACATGCTTCGGCAGTGCGCCATCACCAAGCGCATCATGACGGGCGACATCCCACCGCCTCCAGCTCCGGCTCCGGGTGCGGGGCAGCCGCCTCCACCTCCTCCCCCTCCCCCGGCAAATGGCGCAATGCACAATGATGTCTTCCCCAACCAAAATGCAAGCTACGTCGTCTTCACCAGCCTCAGTGACAACAAGCGTAGCGAGCGCCTACTCCGGCAGGAGGTGAACACCATCGTCCCGGCTGTGCCGGAATACATGCACTGCTCGGAGCGCCTGATCATCTGGACCAGGGACGACCACCCGGCCGTCATGCAGAACCCGGGTGGCTACGCCCTCATCCTCGACACCACCATCATCGCTGCCAAGCGCACCTGCAAGTTCTTGTGAGTCCTCGTTGATGGCGACAACAGCATCAACATCCTCTACCACGACACCATGACCAAGCTCGGCATCGAGGCCAAGCAGTTGGAGCCATCCCGGATGGTATTCCACGGTATCATGCTAGGTCTGTCCTGCTCCCCCATCGGCCGGATCCGGCTTGATGTCCTGTTCGGCAGGAGCGACCATTTCCGGTGCGAACCTATCTGGTTCGAGGTGGTGGACCTGTCCAGCGTGTACCACGTGTTGCTGGGCCGGCCAACGCTTGCCAAGTTCATGGCAATCCCCCACTACGCCTACCTAAAGATGAAGCTGCCGAGTCCCAAGGGCCTCATCACTGTCGTCGGTGATTATAGAAAGTCTATGGATTGCGCTCAAGTCGGCGCCAGGCTGGCCGAGTCGCTGGTCATAGCCGAGGAGCAGCGCCAACTCGACCGGATTGTGGCGCTGGCGAGCGAGGCGCCGGACATGCCGGCTTCGGCTAAGGAGCCGGCTGGTGAGGCCTCGTTCCAGCCGTCCAAGGAGACCAAGAAGTTCAAGCTAAACCCGGAAGACCCCAGCTGCAGCAAGTACATCATCGTAGGCACCCGCCTCGACAGCAAATAGGAAGGCGAGCTCGTCAACTTCCTCTGTGAGAATCGGGATATCTCTGCATGGACCCCAAAGGACATGTCGGGAATTCCGAGGAAGTACGCTGAGCACAAACTACATGTCCGCAAGGACGCCAAGCCTGTTCGTCAACCATTACGTCGCTTTTCAGAACAGAAGAGAAGAACCATCGGTGAAGAGGTCGCCAAGCTACTCGCGGCCGGCTTCATCATGGAAGTGTTTCTCCCCGAGTGGCTGGCCAACCCGGTCCTCATCCTAAAGAAGAACAACACCTGGCAATAGTGCATAGACTACACCAGCCTGAACAAGGCCTGCCCCAAGGATCCTTTCGCTCTCCCGCGGATTGATCAAGTGATCGACTCCACCGCCGGCTGCGAGCTCCTGTCCTTCCTGGATGCTTACTCCAGCTATCATCAGATCTAGCTGGACCCGGCCGATGCCCTGAAAACATCCTTCATCACGCCCTTTGGGGCATACTGCTACATCACCATGTCGTTCGGCTTGAAGAATGCCGGCGCCACCTTCCAACGCTGCATACAGAAATGCCTGCTAAAGCAACTCGGCCGCAACATTCACGTCTACGTCGACGACATCGTGGTGAAGACCAAGCAACACCTCACGTTCGTTGATGACCTGAAGGAAACCTTCACCAATCTGCATGAATACCAGATCCAGCTCAACCCGGAGAAGTGCGTCTTTGGCGTACCGGCCGGGAAGCTGCTCGGCTTCCTCATCTCGGAGCACGACATTAAGGCAAACCCGGAGAAGATCAAGGCCATCGAGCGCATGCGCAAGCCAACCCGGCTGCGCGATGTCCAGAAGTTCACCGGTTGCTTGGCCTCAGTCAGCCGGTTCCTCAACCGGCTGGGCGAGAGGGCCTTGCCCCTGTATTAGTTGATGAAAAAGACGTCGCCGTTCAAATGGAACGAACAGGCAGACGAAGCGTTTCGGGATCTCAAGCGCATGCTCTCCACTGCACCCGTCCTGGCCGCACCGGCTGACAAGGAGTCGCTGTTACTGTACGTTGCCGCCACCTCCTGGTCGGTCAACATGGTGCTGGTGGTCGAGCGACCAGGGAAGGGCAAGATCCAGTCCGTCCAGCGCCCGATCTTCTAACTGAGTGACGTGCTTTCCGCCTCTAAGCAGAACTACCCGCACTACTAGAAGATGTGTTACGGCGTGTACTTTACTGCCAAGAAGCTGAAGCACTACTTCCAAGAGCATGTCATCACCGTGGTCAGCACGGCCCCCATCGATGAGATCATGGGCTGCCGGGATGCCTCTGGCCGGGTTGCCAAATGGGCCATCGGCCTGGCCAGCCACACCATCCTCTACGAGCATCGCACCATGATCAAGTCCTAGGCCGTGGAAGACTTCCTCGTCGACTGGACAGAGACCCAGTACCTGCCGCCACCGCCGGATTTGACGCACTGGCACATGCACTTCGACGGCTCCAAGATGCGCACCGGCTTGGGAGCCGGCATCGTGTTGTCTTCCCCGAAGGGCGACCAGCTGTGGTACGCACTCCAGATTCACTTCACCGCCTCCAACAATGTCGTCGAGTATGAAGACCTTGTGCATAGCCTCCGGCTTGCCAAGGAACTTGGCGTCGGGCGCATCCTATGGTATGGCGACTCGGATCTGGTGGTGCAGTAGTGTTCCGGTGAGTGGGACGCCCGGGATGCCAACATGGCCAGCTACCGCTTCCTGGTAAAGCAGCTCTCCGGCAACTTTGACGGCTGTGAGTTCCTACACGTCCCACGCGCAGAGAACGAAGCCTCTAACACACTAGCCAAAGTTGGCTCATCCCGGCAGTCCATACCGCCCGGCGTCTCCCTCGAGTACTTGCGCAAGCCGTCCGTCAAGCCGTCTCCGGATTCGGAGTCCATGTTCATCCCGGACGACCCTGCAGCGCCCCTCCCCAACCCGAACCTGGGGACTGCCGGTTCAAGCTCGGGGGCTGCCGTCCCCAAGACACTCCCGGGGGCTGCCGTCGCGCCCCCGACGACCATTGACCCTGGCCCGGGGGCTGCTCAACCAGACCCGGGGGCTGCTGTGCTCAACCCGGCCGTCGCTGTCCTTGACCTGGGCTGCCACCTCCGGCTCGGGGGCTGCCAGCCCGGAACCCGTCCTGGCGGCCGTCTTCACCGTGGTGATCGCTCGGTCATGGGCCTAGCCGATACTGGTTTTCCTGGAGAGCGGAGCACTCCCCATGGACGGGACCGAGGCCCGGCATATGCAATGCCGGGCGTCCGCCTATAGCATCATCAACAACAATCTCGTCAAGCGCAGCGCGACGGGCGTGTTCCAGTGCTGCGTTGAGCAAGACAAGGGCATAGAGATCCTCCTCGACATACATCAGGGCGAGTGCAGGCACCACGCCGCCTCCAGGTCCCTAGTGTTCAAGGCTTTGCGCCAAGGTTTCTACTGGCCCACAGCCCTCAAAGATGCCAAGTCGCTTGTCCTTAAGTGCGAGGGTTGCCAACGCTTCAGCAAGCGCAGCCACCAGCTGGTTTCAGCCCTGCAAACCATCCCTGGCCCTTCGCGGTCTAGGGCCTCGACATGGTGGGACCCTTCAAAACCGCTCGGGGTGGCATGACGCACTTGCTGGTGGCGGTCGACAAGTTCACCAAGTGGATCGAAGCACGGCCGATCAAGAAGCTGGACAGGCCAACGGCCGTCCGCACAACATCATAACCGATAATGGCACCAACTTTGCCAAAGGCGCTCTGGCGCAATACTACTCAGTATCCGGCATCCGGCATGACCTGGCCTCCATCGCTCATCCCCAATCCAACGGCTAGGTCGAGCGGGCCAATGGGCTGATTCTGTCTAGCATCAAGCCGCGACTCGTTGAGCCCCTCATCCGCTCACCCGGTAGCTGGCTTGACGAGCTGCCGGCCGTCCTCTAGAGTCTCCGGACAATGCCAAACCGGTCGACCGGGTTCACCCCGTTCTTCCTCGTCTACGGAGCAAAAGCCGTCATCCCGACCAACATCGAGTTCGACTCACCACGAGTCATAATGTACATAGAAGCCCAAGCCAAGGAAGCCTGTGAAGACGGCGCTGACTTGCTCGAAGAAGCATGCCTCTTGGCCCTTAGCCGATCCGCCATCTATCAGCAAGGCCTGAGGCACTACCACAGCAAAAAAGATCAAGCCCCTCGCGTTCCGCAAGGGAGACCTCGTCCTCTGGCTTGTCCAGCAGCAAGCCGGCCAGCACAAGTTGGCCTCCCCATGGGAGGGCCCCTTCATCGTCAGCAAAGCCCTGTGTGACCACAACGCCTACTGCCTCATCGTTGACCGCAAGCCGAACAAGCGCAAGAGAGATACCGCCGGCGAAGAAAGAAGCTGACCCTGGAATGCAGAGCTCCTCCGCCCGTTTGACAGTTAGCTATATGCACGTATCTATCGCTACCTTTTGTAATCCTATGAAAGACAATGGGACCCCCGAACGACACTCGGGGGCTACCTTTTCCGACCAAGTAATTGTGTTTCACACATCCTTGTAAATTTTCTTAAACCTCCACTGCCAGGTTGGCCGGACCAACCCGGGGGGCTAGCCGGCTTGACCACAATCCCCGTCCGCCTTAGCACATCCCGGCATGTTTGAGTCGCCAAGGCCCTCTGCTTCGCCCTACACCATAGTCCGGCTTCGGCTGTTGGCCGGCAAGAACTATGGGCCAAATCACCTTCACACCGAGAAACACTAAGTTGGATTTCCCGGATCGGCCAACCCGGCCTCACCACACTAAGTTGCTGCATGACCGGCTACTCGCCAGCCGGCTTCGCCGGCTGCCGCCAGCCAGCCCAGTGGGTGTTTCGCTCACGCTCAACATTCAAAAGGCCTAAGTATTCAGTGCTCTTTCCAAGGACCGAACTCCTTGTCACAGACCGGAACCCGACTATTCGACTAGCGGGGGGGGGGGGGGGGGGGATGCCAAAGAAGGAGCAAGCAAGAAAAAAGGCTTAGAGAACAAAGAGCAAAGATGTAAACACTCGCAAAAATATTTATATTACTGAAATATGGGCCCGAGGCCGGAGTTCATTACATTCACCAATACACCCCAGTGGTTGGGTGGACCTGCCACTTAACAAAAGTACGAGAAAGATAAATAGGGCGGCTTCAGGCGATTCCCGCACCGGAGTTGCGCAGCTGCCGGCTCCTTCGTGGTGGCCTCCGGGTTCACCGAGGTGCCGGTATCATCCAACCCGGCCTCGTCATCCGCGTAGGCGCTCGACTCCTAGAAGCGTCCTTCTGCGTCGTCGAGCAGCAAGCCGAAGCTGTCAGGCGGCATGACCCCACCGTCTTTGGTCCGCTCTACCTGGAACATGTCATGCAATGCAAATGAGGCTAGGTAGCTACCCCGTGCAGCGATCCGGCCCGCCTCCGCCTGCAGTTGGGGCTCCGCGCCGGCTCGCAGGGCCGCCAGCCGGTCCAAGTTCAGGCCCGGATTCCACGACATGACAAACCTCAGCGCCAGGTCGGCACCGGCACGAGCGGCAGAGACGCGCCGCGCGTGAAGCCGTGCCGGTCCGGCTTCCAGCCACCGCACCAGCCGTGTGAAGCTGGTGGGCTCGACGGCGCCGGGCCAGAGGGCCGCCGTCATCCCCACTCCGGCTTCGGACACCCACGCCATCTGTGCCGGGGCCGGGACAAAATATCCCAGAAAATTAACCCCTCGTGTCAACACCAGCCCAGGATTACCGTTACTGGTGGACACGTCCTTGTTACAGATTACCAAGCTATTACAAGAATTGGATACAAGACCATAAAGGTCTAATGATACAACAGTGATTCCGGTGGTGGATGACAAAATTGTCTCGCGGTTCTTCAACGTCGATGGGGCTCCATTCCCACAGGAACGGCTAACATGGAAAATTCCTATCCCGCATGGCTGCTATCCTAGGCTCCGCACGGACATCGCTGTGGTACTCCTTGTAGAAATCCTGACCTGGCCAAGTAAATAGCTAGGGACAAGCCTGTGAGTACGTTTGAATGTACTCGCAAACATCATGAACAAAAGATATACCGAATGCAACAATTAAATTATAAGATCATGATGAACCAAACTTTATGCGTATGCTCATGCTGGACTACATAAAATGCATGCTGACAGGGCTTAATTCATGGCATGATAAAATATTAGCATGTGAAAATATATAAAATTGTTAGTGACAAACAAGGAAAGTCAAAGGAAAACAAAATAAAAGAAATGCCGGTCGAATGTCAAGTGACACCACGGTAGGTCTTGAAGAGAAATGCCAAACGGGTGTCTAAAAGAGAAATCGGACGAGACAGGACCATCCGAGAACTCAGGCGACGCCATGAGAGGTCTTGAAAAGAAATGCCAGTCGGGTGTCAAGTGACGCCACGGTCGGACTTGATGAGAAATGCCAATCGGGTGTCCACAAGAGTAGTGGCGTGATAAACCGCCTGTTAACTCGAGGGACGCCACGAGAGGTCTTGAAAATAAAATTGAGTGCCCGGTGCAGTCTAGCCAGCCCCTGAGACACTCAGGAAAATTAAAATAAGAGAAACATGTTAGTTTACAATAATATGCATAACCATAAAAAAATTCACAGCAATAGTATTCAAATAACCATGATGGCGTTAGTGATGATAACAATATCCCGCAAAATATTTCAGGCCCAATTAATTATTTTCCTCTGAAGACCGACACTAAGACCGACACTTGACCAACCCAGACTGTAGCCCTTAACCGCGGACACGGCTATTCGAATAGATTTAAACTCTGCAGAGGGTGTACTCTTTACCCACAAGTAAAGGATTTCTTTAGTCAGTACCGTGACACCGACTAATTCCCATTACAGTCTTTGGGTTGAAAACACACCTGACCAGCACACACCAGATTAACTTTCCGGATGCCAGGAATCACCCAAGGCATCGTTCAAGAAAAACTCTGAGACGGAGAGACCAACGTCCTGCATGGGATCACTATTAATATGGGCGGATTCCAAGGGGTGCCCCCCTCTCAGTCACAACTGGAAACACCCATGCCCCCTGACCCGATGACAGGATTTAGTCCTGGATCCCTGGGAAACCCTCATCGTGGCCCTCTGTACCGTGTGTGCATGGAAAGGGGTTATCAACTTACTGAACCATACCCTACCTGTGGCAGGAACCTGTGGCAGCACGAAACAAGTATGGGGGTTACCGGAACAAGACTCGATCTATGGTCGACTCAGGAGGCATTAAGTTTCCTGCAATGGTTAGCACAACAAGGTATTCCTTCAACAGCAATCCCAACAGGGCCACAACCCTTGCATGCTCCAACATGCACAACAATCAAGGCATGATCACGCTCCAACGTGATCATCCTTCTGCCGGTAACGATATTTCACTTTTGCCTGCTCCTACTAGTTAGTCATGGCAACACACGAAGCACGGTACGATGAAATATGCCAATACTACATGCATGCAAATTTTACTCGAATTCAAACCATGCAAGCACTACTAGCAATATGCAATTTAGTTTGAATTTAACATAGTCATGTTTAAATTATTCTAGCAAATAAACTACCATGCATTCACCTTATCAAGTGTTCAAGATGCTTGCCTTGAGCATGCAGAAATATTGGGTGCACTCCAAAAGTTTGAGAATTTTATTTTTCCCTCCATTTCCTATTTTCAAAAGTATTGAAATCACCACATAATCCAAAAATAGTATAAAAAATTGTTTCAACTATTTTTGAAATAAATACTAAAATAAACTAGATGAATAATAAAAAATAACAGAAAAAGAATCAATTTATTTGGAGTTAGTATGAATTACTAATGAAATTACTGAGCTGAGATAATTAAAGAAATGGACTATTTAATAGATCCAGTAGATACTGAGTTTAGGAAAAATGTTCACCTAGGCTGGAATAATAGAGCATGAATTTAGGTGTATATATCAAGTTGGATCATCAAATTTGGTGTAGAAAAGACTACTGTGGAATTATTTGAAGCCTATTGAAAAAGAAAAAAGAGAAGATCAGAAACGCGCCTTGAGCGTGATTTAGCCGCGTGGTGCTATTGGGCCTGGCCCGGTCGGCTGGCCACGCGGGAGAGACGGTGACGTCGAAGGCGTGCCCCAGGGAGTACGTTTTTTGTGAGCAAAAACGGATTCCGCCAGAAGCCGTATCCATTTAACTAGGCGAGGCCCAACCGTCAGTGGCTCAGGCCTCGTGTTGGAACTTTAACAGGTGGGGCCGGAGGGCAACGTGGCCCGCTGGCCAGCTCCATCTCCCTTCTCCCACCTGAAACAGAGAAGGGGGCAGAGGAGGTCGGCCGCCATTCGCGCCGGCGACCCAGGCAGCGTCCGGTGGAGCTCCGCACACCGGCGAGCTCGAAAAGAAGAGCCACAACCCCCTGGCTGGGTCTTGGGGGTTGGGGAGGTCGAGGCCGAGTGCGGCTTCATCCATGGCGGAAGGTGGCTACGGCGATGATGGAGTTGATGCCATGGCCACAGGGAGGAGAAATTGGAGTGCGGGGGAAGCTTGAGGTGGTGATGGGAGTCCCCTGTAGTGGTCAGCTACGGAGGGGAGGTAGTGGAGAGATCGGTCTCATCCGAGGGGTGGAGGCGGAAGCTTCTGCCGGAGAGGAACAAGATGGCATCCCCGGGCTCCGTTGCTTGTTCGGGAGGATGGCTATGAGGATGGTGAGATGATGGCGAGCTGGAGTGAGTCTCAGAGTGGCCTTTTATAGGCGGAGTACGTCGGCCCGTAGCTTCCAGAGAGCGGCTACGGTGGTGAGGGTTCATTGATGGCGTGACGCGGACGCTGGCGAGGCCGTTGGGTCGGTGCGATGGCCGGTGGTCTGCAGCTGACCTCCAGGTGCGCTGGAGGGCTTAGGGGAGCGTCGGGTGGCCCGGACGGCGCTGCCCATAGCAAACTACGGCGGTGGCCATTTATGGCTACCCGCGGATGGGGGCGAGGTCAGCGCAGTTGGTGGAGCTAGGCGAGGGCAGTGGCAGCCGCAGTTATGTCTGGGAGGAGCTGGATGGCTCGGAGTAAGCCATGCATCGCGGGCGGTGGCGTGCCCAAGACGGCGGCGGCTGGTCGGTGGTGGACGGCGCCTGGACGGCGCTAGCAGATGAAAGGGAATGTCGGCGATGCTCAGTGCGTCCTAGGTGGTCCAGCTAAAGACTTGGGCGAGCGCGAGAAACAGTAGGGGCGCGGCAGCAGCGCGATGCCAATGGCCGCAATACACGCAATCTAGCCGCCTCAAGAGCACGCCCGCAGGGTGCTCGATGCAATGCCAGGGCGACCTAGGGGGTTTTTCTGCAAGGGGAAACTTGACAGGATGATGCTCCTAGACAGGATAAAGATTAGGGACACGATGGTTTGGCCATATGATCAAGTGGCATTTGTAGTTTGGAAAGATGCAACAATTCTGTCATGCTCACAAGCTGTTCGACAGAATGCTAGGGTAAGCTAGGAGACTTTTCTAGATTTGAAACTTGGTAGGATGGAGTCTCTTTAGATGGTAGAGATGATGGTAGGGTTGGTTTGTCAAGAAGAGAAACTTGCTAGTGCAAGTTTCACCAGAATTCATTTCTGGACAGAAACTGTAGAGGAATATTTGGTGAACTAAAAAGATTCCAATGGAGCTAAAATTTTGGACTTAAGGGTTTGTTTGGAAGGACTATAAGTGGGAAAAATTTGGGAATTTTGCGTCAAGGAAAATTGAGGTTGTAGTAGAAACTCAAATACTAGACAGAATTGAAAAGAGCTTGTTTCACTCAAAATTTTCAAAAGACCAAGTTTGGTTTTTTGCATAAAAGTGATATGTAGGCATCACATGACCTCCCATAATTTTTGTGGGATTTAAAAAGAATTATTTAAAATGGTTGTAGTGCAATAGAGGCATTTAAAATATTGAAAAAGCTATTAAAAGAATTGTTTTGGGCAAATTTTTATTCTGAAAATAATTCTTACTGTTATTAAAATGTAATTGAAATGATTTGAGAAAACTACCAAAGCTACAATATTATTTCCAAAAATTTCTATATGGAGGGAAGAATTTTGAAAAACAGAAACAGAAAATGGTTCTGAAATTAATAAAAGACCTAGTAAAAATTCAAAATTTTAATTCTGGCCAAATTTTATTTAGTAAAAACATGATTAAATTTTTGGGGTGTTACAAACTCTACCCCCCTTAAGAAAATCTCGTCCTCGAGATTTGTTAAGGACGGAGGAACTAAATGCAAATCACAACAGATAAGCAATCATGCACAAGATAATAACACGCAAGCACATCATTCAATCAAACACTACACACTGCTAGAAATATACACATAATCGTCTACGGCGACGGTGGAATCAACAGGGTAACTAGGACTCGACAACTACTTTGGCGGACTCAGTCCACTTCGTCGACATCCAGACGGGCGTGTCTCATGGACGTCGAGGCTTCTCCGGGGGCTTCAACGTCGGAGTTGACTGGAGTGTTATGAGGAGCTGCAGGGTTGGGGTAGCAATGATGACCCACACGGGGTGTAGTGGCTGTAGTCCCGTTGGAGGAAATCCCAAAGAGACGATAGAGTTCATCTGGGGTAACGAATGCATTGCCCGGGTGGGCAACAGGGGCAGACCTCACAGGTTCGATTGGCCTTCTGAACAGTACTATTGGGTTGTCAGTGGCAGGTGCAGCTTCACTTCTCACCGGGGTTAGGAGAGCAAGTGTCCTGCGGGTCTCAATCAGATCATTGGTGACCTGATCGAACAGTGCCTCTTGCGCCCTCAGGTAGCGCACCAGATGCACCAGGGCAGGATCCGTCTCATGGTCTCCATTAGCGACTTGGGTCGGCCTAGCATAGCCTTCACCACTAGGGTAGTAGTAGAAGGAGCGGTAGTTAACCCTCGGCGACCGATGTTGGAGTTGAACTACAGCTTCTCGGGCTGCAAGTTGGATGGCTTGGGGCTCGTCGGTGGTTGTCCTCCCGGTGAACCGGTAAGGGCGCTCCGCGGTGATGCCCCTCCTGTAGATGTGCACCGTGGCCCAGTAGTGATGGATGGCATCACTCGCGTGCTCTTGGTACACGACATACTCTGGCGGCTCTTTGATGCCGAGAGCATGACGGGTGAGATTGGCAAGGATGACTACAAAGCCTTCAAGCTTGGCTGCGGTGGTCTCATTGTGCACGATGAGGCCTGGCATCTTGGTGGTTGGATATTGAACTGAGAGTGAGGCTGTGATGTGCTGGGTTGGGGCAAGACTTCTCTTATAAGCCAGCGGAGTCTTCCATCGCACGCTTGCGGATAGGACAACGCAGGTGCCGGCCACAGGCACACAGCCTATGGGCTAGGTTGATAGGTTGGGCACCGACTGTCAAAAGGTGTTGGCCGCCACTGTGTAGGCTTATTGGATGAGATGGGCTTCACTGTGGACAGGAAAGGATGTGGACGGTGTGGAAACCTAGGGATAGTGACCAGGCTAGGATAGGATTAGCCAATGGTCAGCCTGGCTCTGATACCAAGGCTGCCGAGGCCGGGACAAAATATCCCAGAAAATTAACCCCTCGTGTCATCACCAGCCCAGGATTACCGTTACTGGTGGACACGTCCTTGTTACAGATTACCAAGCTATTACAAGAATTGGATACAAGACCATAAAGGTCTAATGATACAACAGTGATTCCGGTGGTGGATGACAGAATTGTCTCGCGGTTCTTCAACGTCGATGGGGCTCCATTCCCACAGGAACGGCTGACCTGGATAATTACTATCCCGCATGGCTGCCATCCTAGGCTCCGCACCGACATCGCTGTGGTACTCCTTGTAGAAATCCTGACCTAGCCAAGTAAATAGCCAGGGACAAGCCTGTGAGTACGTTTGAATGTACTCGCAAACATCTTGAACAAAAGATATACCGAATGCAACAATTAAATTATAAGATCATGATGAACCAAACTTTATGCGTATGCTCATGCTGGACTATATAAAATGCATGCTGACAGGGATTAATTCATGGCATGATAAAATATTAGCACGTGAAAATATATAAAATTGTTAGTGATAAACAAGGAAAGTCAAAGGAAAACAAAATAAAAGAAATTCCGGTCGGATGTCAAGTGACACCACGGTAGGTCTTGAAGAGAAATGCCAAACGGGTGTCTAAAAGAGAAATCGGACGAGACAGGACCATCCGACAACTCAGGCGACGCCACGAGAGGTCTTGAAAAGTAATGCCAGTCGGGTGTCAAGTGACGCCACGGTCGGACTTGAAGAGAAATGCCAATCGGGTGTCCACAAGAGTAGTGGCGTGATAAACCGCCTGTTAACTCGAGGGACGCCACGAGAGGTCTTGAAAATAAAATTGAGTGCCCGGGGTAGTCTAGCCAGCCCCTGAGACACTCAGGAAATTTAAAATAAGAGAAACAGGTTAGTTTACAATAATATGCATAACCATAAAAAATTTCACAGCAATAGTATTCAAATAACCATGACTGCGTTAGTGATGATAACAATATCCTGCAAACTAGTTCAGGCCCAATTAATTATTTTCCTCCGAAGACCGACACTAAGACCGACACTTGACCAACCCAGACTGTAGCCCTTAACCATGGACACGGCTATTCGAATAGGTTTAAACTCTGCAGAGGGTGTACTCTTTACCCACAAGTAAAGGATTTCTTTAGTCAGTACCGTGACACCAACTAATTCCCATTACGGTCTTTGGGATGAAAACACACCTGACCAGCACACACCAGATTAAATTTTTGGATGCCAGGAATCACCCAAGGCATCGTTCAAGAAAAACACTGAGACGGAGAGAACAACGTCCTGCATGGGATCACTATTAATACGCGCGGATTCCAAGGGGTGCCCCCCTCTCAGTCACAACTGGAAACACCCATGCCCCCTGACCTGATGACAGGATTTAGTCCCGGATCCCTAGGAAACCCTCATCGTGGCCCTCTGTACGGTGTGTGCATGGAAAGGGGTTATCAACTTACTGAACCATACCCTACCTGTGGCAGGAACATGTGGCAGCACGAAACAAGTATGGGGGTTACCGGAACAAGACTCGATCTATGATCGACTCAGGAGGCATTAAGTTTCCTGCAATGGTTAGCACAACAAGGTATTCCTTCAACAGCAATCCCAACAGGGCCACAACCCTTGCATGCTCCAACATGCACAACAATCAAGGCATGATCATGCTCCAACGTGATCATCCTTCTGCCGGTAACGATATTTCACTTATGCTTGCTCCTGCAAGTTAGTCATGGCAACACATGATGCACGGTACGATGAAACAAGCCAACACTACATGCATGCAAATTTTACTCGAATTCAAACCATGCAAGCACTACTAGCAGTATGCAATTTAGTTTGAATTTAACATAGTCATGTTTAAATTATTCTAGCAAATAAACTACCATGCATTCACCATATCAAGTGTTCAAGATGCTTGCCTTGAGCATGCAGAAATATTGGGTGCACTCCAAAAGTTTGAGAATTTTATTTTCCCTCCATTTCCTATTTTCAAAAGTATTGAAATCACCACATACAAAAACAGTATAAAAAATTGTTTCAAATATTTTTGAAATAAATACTAAAATAAACTAGATGAAAAATAAAAAATAACAGAAAAAGAATCAATTTATTTGGAGTTAATATGAATTACTAATGAAATTCCTGAGCTGAGATAATTAAAGAAATGGACTATTTAATAGATCCAGTAGATACTGAGTTTAGGAAAAATGTTCACCTAGGCTGGAATAATAGAGCATGAATTTAGGTGTATATATAAAGTTGGATCATCAAATTTGGTGTAGAAAAGACTAATGTGGAATTATTTGAAGCCTATTGAAAAAGAAAAAAGAGAAGATCAGAAACGCGCCTTGAGCGCGATTTTGCCGCGTGGTGCTATTGGGCCTGGCCCGGTCGGCTGGCCACGCGGGAGAGACGATGACGTTGAAGGCGTGCCCCAGGGAGTACGTTTTTTCCGTGAGCAAAAACGGATTCTGCCAGAAGCCGTATCCACTTAACTAGGCGAGGCCCACCCGTCAGTGGCTCAGGCCTCGTGCTGGGCCTTTGACAGGTGGGGCCGGAGGGCAACGTGGCCCGCTGGCCAGCTCCATCTCCCTTCTCCCGCCTAAAACAGAGAAGGGGGCAGAGGAGGTCGGCCGCCGTTCGCGCCGGTGACCCAGGCAGCGTCCGGTGGAGCTCCGCACACCGGCGAGCTCGAAAAGGAGAGCCACGACCCCCTGGCTGGGTCTTGGGGGTTGGGGAGGTCGAGGCCGAGTGCGGCTTCAGCCATGGCGGAAGGTGGCTACGGCGATGATGGAGTTGATGCCGTGGCCACAGGGAGGAGAAATTGGAGTGCGGGGGAAGCTTGAGGTGGTGATGGGAGTCCGCTGTAGTGGTCAGCTATGGAGGGGAGGTACTGGAGAGCTCGGTCTCATCCGAGGGGTGGAGGCGGAAGCTTCTGCCGGAGAGGAAGAAGACGGCATCCCCGGGCTCCGTTGCTTGTTCGGGAGGATGGCTATGAGGATGGTGAGATGATGGCGAGGTGGAGTGAGGCTCAGAGTGGCCTTTTATAGGCGGAGTACGTCGGCCCATAGCTTCCAGAGAGCGGCTACGGTGGTGAGGGTTCATTGATGGCGTGATGCGGACGGTGGCGAGGCCGTTGCGTCGGTGCGATGGCCGGTGGTCTGCAGCTAACCTCCAGGTGGGCTGGAGGGCTTAGGGGAGCGCCGGGTGGCCCGGACGGCGCTGCCCACAGCAAACTACTGCGGCGGCCATTTATGGCTAGCCGCGGATGGGGGCGAGGTCAGCGCAGTTGGTGGGGCTAGGTGAGCGCGGTGGCAGCCGCAGTTATGTCTGGGAGGAGCTGGATGGCTCGGAGTGAGTCACGCATCGCGGGCGGTGGCGTGCCCGAGACGGCGGCGGCTGGTCGGTGGTGGACGGCGCCTGGACGGTGCTAGCAAATGAGAGGGAATGTCAGCGATGCTTAGTGCGGCCTGGGTGGTCCAGCTAAAGACTTGGGCGAGCGGGACAAACAGCAGGGGCGCGGCAGCAGCGCGATGCCAATGGCTGCAATACACACGCTCTGGCCGCGTCCAGAGCACGCCCGCAGGGTGTTCGATGCAATGCCAGGGCGACCTAGGGGTTTTTCTGCAAGGGGAAACTTGACAGGATGATGCTCCAGGACAGGATAAAGATTAGGGACACGGTGGTTTGGCCATATGATCAAGTGGCATTTGTAGTTTGGAATGATGCAACAATTATGTCATGCTCAGAAGCTGTTCGACAGAATGCTAGGGCAAGCTAGGAGACTTTTCTGGATTCGAAACTTGGTAGGATGGAGTCTCTTTAGATGGTAGAGATGATGGTAGGGTTGGTTTGTCAAGAAGAGAAACTTGCTAGTGCAAGTTTCACCAAAATTCATTTCTGGACAGAAACTATAGAGGAATATCTGGTGAACTAAAAAGATTCCAATGGAGCTAAAATTTTGGACTTAAGGGTTTGGTTGGAAGGACTATAAGTGGGAAAAATTTGGGACTTTTTGCGTCAAGGAAAATTGGGGTTGTAGTAGAAACTCAAATACTGGACAGAATTGAAAAGAGCTTGTTTCACTCAAAATTTTCAAAAGACCAAGTTTGGTTTTTGCATAAAAGTGATATGTAGGCATCACATGACCTCCCATAATTCTTGTGGGATTTAAAAAGAATTATTTAAAATGGTTGTAGTGCAATAGAGGCATTTAAAATATTGAAAAAGCTATTAAAAGAATTGTTTGGGGCAAATTTTTATTCTGAAAATAATTCTTATTGTTATTAAAATGTAATTGAAATGATTTGAGAAAACTACCAAAGCCACAATATTATTTCAAAAAATTTCGATATGGAGGGAAGAATTTTGAGAAACAGAAATAGAAAATGGTTCTGAAATTAATAAAACACCTAGTAAAAATTCAAAATTTTCATTCTGGCGAAATTTTATTTAGTAAAAAGATGATTAAATTTTTGGGGTGTTACAAACTGCTTGCCCAGGATCTGCAGGAGGGCCTCAGCGGCATGCATAATCTTTGAGAAACTCCAAGCGACATTCGGGTCAAGCCCGGCTCCCGCGTTCGCCTGGGTCGACCAGTGAGCAAGCACGGCCTCATCCGCCGTCCCCTACGTCTTCGGGAAGTGCCTTGTCAAGAAGAGAAGCAAGATAGTTAGCAACAAAAAAACTCAGTCGGCTCGCAACCCAGCGAAAGCAACAAAGAAACACTTACTGGCGAAGACCTCATCCAGGTGCTGCGCTTCCAGCAACGTACCATGCCGCTCCAAGCCCCGGCATGGTGGCGCACTTCGAGTGCCTTCTCCAGCTCGGTGCGCTCGTCGACGGCCGCCTTCAGCTCGTCGTCCTTAGCGGTGGCCGCCTTCTCATGCTCCTCCTTGAGGCAGAGGACCTCCGCCTGGTGGGCCTCCACTGCCTTGGCGGCCTTCGCCTTCAGGCGCTCCACCTCAGCCTGGAGCTGGCTCTTGTCACCGGCCAGCTGATCACGCTGCTGACCAGCTACGGCAAGCGGCAGCTAGGCCTCCACCACCTTGGCGGCCTCCGCCTTCAGGCACTCCACCTCGGCCTGGAGCTGGCTCTTGTCATCGGCCAGCTGGTCGCGCTGTTGGCCGGCTTCAGTGAGCGCCTACTGGGCCTCCGCCACCTTGGTGGCTTCTGCCCTCAGCCGCTCCACCTCGGCCCGGAGCTGGCCAGCATCGACGATCGCCTCATCATGCTGTTGGATGGCTTCGGCTAGCCGGGTTTGCAGGTCCGGCACCTCGGCTGCGGTGGCTGCACGTCAAAGGTTCAAAGTCAAGATGACAGAAGGAAGGACAAGAAAACTTTAAGATTCGACCCAACTAATACGTAGTTGGCCCGAATCTCGGGGGCTACACCCAGTGGGTGCACTAGCGTGCCCCCACTAAGAGCACGCAAGACGTATCTTCAGCAAGGCGGGGCGCCTCCTCCTTGGTGGCAAGCTGCGCCATGACCTGCTGATGCTTCTCCAGAAGCCGGTTGTAGATGCCGACTCAGAGGGCATCCAGGTGCTGCAGAAAAACTAGAATTAGCACAAAGGCTCTTTAAGATTCGACCCAGCTACTACGTAGTTGGCCTGAATCTCGGGTGCTACACCCAGTGGGTGCGCTAGCGCGCCCCCACTAGCCGGTTACCAAAGAAAAGCTAAAGGAAGAAGCCTTACGAACACGGAGCGCTCTAGCTCCCGCACCCGCTTCGTCTCGGCCTGGGTGAAGGCCTGAACCCGGTCCACGCGCCCGCGAAGATGCCAGCGCATGGCGGCCATCGACGCCTCCTCCTGCGTCAGCGGCCATAAGACGGCTTGGCTAGACCCGGCCCGCACCGGCCGCGACCCAGCAGCGGGACGGCCTCTCGGCGCTGCTTGCGGCTGCCTGATCACCAAGGGGTGCTCGCTGCCCGCCGTCTCCTCGCCGACCGGCCTCGAATCCGGCACGACAGTCGGCGTTCCCTCCGGCGCTTCGGCCGGCGTTCCCTCCGGCGCTCCGGCCGGCGCCACCGGCGGTGCCCATCCCGGGGCAGCCCCGGTCCACCTCCTTTGACCTTCACCCGCTCGATCACATCGGTCTGGGGTGGGGTGTCGTCGTTAATCTCCATGACCTCCCGGTCGTCCACCGCCATCTCCACCCGGCCGTCCGGGGCGCGTCCCTCCTCCGTCGACGGCACGATGACCGTCTCCGCCAGCTCTAGGCCCGCCGGCACTTCGGCCATGCCGACTCCATGGTGGCCCTCTCCCTGGCCTCCGCGGCCCTGGCCCAGGCTTGGGCCCAGGCCGCCTCCAGCTCCTCCTCGGCCTTGTTTCGGGCCAGCCAGGCGCAGTGCTCCGTGTCCGCCAGGTCCAGGCCAAGGTCCTCCTCAGCCTGGTCCTCGGGCAGATCGATGTTGCTGGTCCGGGTCTTCCGGAACGAGAAGCCGCCCCCAGACGCGGCATCTATCACCGCCAGTGCCAGCTCCAGCGGCGTCCTGAATCCCACCAAGAAAAGTATGAGAAAAGAACGACTCGGTAGTGCGCCGGAGTCAGCAAGAAAACATAACCGATCACCGTCGGGATGGCCTGTCTCATCGGCGCCGCCGAGATGGCACGGCACCTCTTCTTGGTGGCCGGCTGGCCGCGTACGGCCGGGTCCACCGTGCGCTTCGCAGCCGGTTTCTTCGGCACCACGTCCTTCTTCATGTGCGGCCGGCTCGCCGCGGCCGGCACATGGGACGACCCAGCGTCGGCCGTCTTCATCGGCCGTCTTGGAGGGGCGACGCTGCCGTCTCCTCCCCTCGGTGGTGCTGCGCCATCAGCATGCATTAGGGCCCCCATCACATCGCTCGACCAATCTCGCATAGGATCAGAACGCGGAAACTTACCCGTGCACTCCTCGCCGGCTTCGGCCTCGGCCGTCTCCGGGTTCTCGGCGAGGATCTCCGCCTGCTCCGAGCCGGCTCGCTGGGCGGCCTCTACCTGCGTCGTCGTTCCATCATATGGATGCCGGATGGCGGTCAGCGGCACCTCCCTTGTCGCATCAGGACAAAGAAAGAGATGGCACATAGCAAAATACGGAGACCAAGGACTCACCGCCAGCGCCGGATTCCCTTGGCTGTAGGGCGCCTTCCCAAAGTGGCACTCCTCCGGCATCCCGGCCTTTGAGATGTCGTTCACACGGCCTGCAATCTGCTCCTACGTCAGCCACCGGGATGACATCCGGTTGGGGTCCTGGAGGCCAGTCATCTGGCCGATGATGTGCGTCCGGCGCTGCAGCGGCAGCACCCAGCGCGCAACGAAGGCGGCGATGAGGTCCGTCCCGGTGAGCGCCTCGCGCGTCATAATGTCCGCAACCCGGTTGCTCATGTTCAGCACCGCCTGCGCTGGTTTCTTGGGACAATAAGTCAAGTTGGTCTTGGCGTGCGGCGTCATGTCGGCGAAGAGCGACAGATTGAGGTGATCCGCGCCGAGGTTGCGGACGTAGAAGAAAGAATTCTGCCACTTCTTGGCAGAATCCTCCAACGGCATCGTGGGCCACACCCCATGCAGCCGAATCGAGATGACAGCGGCCATGCAGGCAGACATCATGCTGGCCGTCGGCCCCTGCTGTTCAAGAAGAAGAAGCGGGCCCAGAGGTCGATGCTGGGCTCAACGCTCAGGTAGCCCTCGCACAAAGTGACGAACCCGGAGAGCTACAGCACTGCGTTCGCCCCCAAGTGATGTGGCTGGAGCCCGAAGAAGTCCAAGAACGAGCAGAAGAAGTCGCTCAAGGGGAGGCCGAACCAATGCTTGAAGTAGGAGAAGAAGACCACGCGCTCGGTCCCCTCCGGCCATGGCACCATCTCGCCGTCCGGCAAGAGCACGACCACCTCCGTCGCCGGTGGCAGCCGCCGTGTGTCACGCAAGTACTGAAGATCCTCCGCCGTGACCACCGATCCCTCCCACGATCCCTTGGGCCTCGCCATCGGTGAAGTGCGATGGGAGAAGAAGGTGTGTCGGCTAAGGCGAGGAGTTGCGGTGGCTGCTAGACACTGCAGAGCGGCGGCAGCGGGTTGCTCGTGAGTGGCAGGGCGCTGCAGCGTGCGACGGGCTCAGAAGCAAGGGCGCGAGAAGAAGAAGGAGGTAGGGGGAGCATGCGTGAATGATTTCCGCCGCCCCCTTCCCCCGATTTATAACCGCGGCAATAACGTGGTGAAGTGGGATCGGTTGCGCCCACCTTTTCCACTTCCCCGCATTAAGTGGGCACGATCTCCCCACACATTAACTACATCGAGAAAGGCAACCTTCCGCGGCCACCACAATAAATCCCCACGCAGGGGCCGAGGGCGCGGCGTGGCAGGCCCTAGCCCGCTCTTGCGTCCCATCACACGCGTGGCCTATCAGGGCCTCTTCAGCTACCGTTCGCCACATGGCTTGTGCACCAGACCGTGGGAGGCGCGTCCCTTCCCCTTCAAGATTCAGCAAACTCCTCGGTTTCCTGCCCGTGTTGGGATGTCGCGATACGGCTTCCGGAAGCTGGCACACAATGGGTGTTGCCGGACCCGGCGGTCACAAGCCTCACCAGCACCGGCCGCCTTCTCAGGGGGTGAAACTGCGAAGGCCCCCCTGCTTGAAGCCGGCGAGCCTTGAGAGCTTCGGGGACTACTGTCGGGGGGATGAACCCCGGGTAGGCAACGGAACCCGGATCCTTTTCAAAAATGTCGGGGCCCACAATGCCCCTCAATCCGGCCCGCCCTTGGATGGGTTCCTCAACCCAGCCAGGTCCCGCAACCGGGCCAAGCCCACTGGCTCATGCCGGCCGGCCCCAGCAAATCAAGACTTGTTCAACAAGTAAGCGCAACCACAGGGCATCCCTCAACCCGGCCGCGGGTCAGCTCCCGTCCTCTCCAAGGCATACGACGGAACAAGTCCCCATGAAGGGATGAGCTTGGCTACAGTGGCCCACCAACCCCACTGACCGGGAGGAGCGTGCCAACAGTGGCCCACCTACCTTGCTGACCAGGGCTGGCATGGCTATAGTGCATCCCCCATCCGACTGACGCAAGGTGACGACGACCAGGTGGCGCGCCACTGTAGCCGAGCCGGTCCAACCACTCCGTGACACACAACAAGATGGAGAACAGTGCCCTCTGGCGCACGAGGCCCGCGCCTGGAGAACCCGGCGTACCCTGGTACCCGGCAGGCCCCAGCGCCGGCTTCCCAGACACTGACATCCCGTCCCCATGGCCATGTAACTTTACCATTGTAACCCTTGGGGGTTGACCTATAAAACCCCCCAGGAGGCCTCCATGCACGACAGAGAGATCCTCAGTAGAATACACACATAAGGAGAAGGAGCAGCCTAAGCTTTGGCCTATCTTCCTTCCTCCCCAAAACAGCTCTAGGAGCAAGCTTGTATCATCCACATATAAACCACACTCGGCAGGACTAGGGGTGTTATCTCTCCAGAGAGCCCTGAACCTGGGTATGTCTTGCATTCCTCACTCGCTCATGCCGACCTCGCCTCTGGAGCCCACCGGTGCCCTCGAGCCTATCCCTCTCTTTAGCCATCCTTTGGTATCTGCCATGCGCCCACCATGACAATGCCACTGCCTCCTGGTAGAGCTTGTCAGCGTAATGGGATGCTGCCATAAACTTTGCCAGGGCCGGACGACCAAGAATGCTGTTGTAGGGGAATGGCATCTTGACTTCAAAAATGAACTTCTCGGTCTTGTAGTTCAGCTCGGTACCAAAAGTGACCTCCCCGGATTGATCCCTTGAAACATTCCCGTTTCTCAAAGATCTCCATTAGGGATTTGCAGCCTCCTGATCACATTCGGAGAGATCAGGTTCAAGCTGGCCCCACCGTCAACCAGTATTTTCACCACATTGAGGTTGCAAATTGTTGGTGAGACCAACAAAGGCAAACACCCGACCACAGTGGTGCGGTCAGGGTGGTCCTTGGTGTTGAAAACAGTGGGCGTGTTGGACCACTTGAGCGGCTTATGCGCCTCTACTGCTAGTTCGGCCGCGTTGATCTCACACGGCCACTGCTTGAGCTGGCGGTGAGAGGAGTGCAAAGATGCACCTCCGTCAATGCACATGGCCTCCATAGCCTTTTGGAACTCCTATTCTCTAGATTCCTCATCACAATCATCCTCGCTATCTTTCTTCTCACGATCGTGAGCAGGCTTCTCCTTCTGCTGCGGCCCCCACGGCCACTGCGGTTCTTGTTGCCGGATCCACCAGCGCCATGTTGGCCTTTCTCTTGGTCACGCTTCTCATACTCTTGCTTGTGCTTCTCGGCAAGCTGCTACACTTGTCTACAATCATTGAGGTCATGGCCCTTGGTGCAGTGGATCTTGCAGTACGGCCCCTTGGTCTTATCGGAGCAATCCGCCTTCTCACCTGCCACAGCCTCCTGACAATCAGCGCATCCGGCAAGCTCATTGTCGGGGCTGTGAGTCTTGGGCTTCTTAGCGGCATTTGAGTTACCAGAGCTCTCGACTGCCATCACGACCTTTCCCTTGTGCTTGTAATTGCGCTTCTGGCCTATCTTCTTTTGGGTGGATGCATCGTCATCCTCAGAATCAACCTCGGCTCTAGTGTCCTCCTTGAGAAGTCTCCTCCCCTCCTCAGCACATGCACACTGATCCACCAGCGTGTACAACTCGTTGACGGTGCTCCCTGCTCGATGTTCAACTCAACCCACATCCTGCGATTGCTGACATTTGTGTGGAACGACGCAATCACAGTAGCAGGGTGCATGTTGGGGATGTTGTCAAGCACACGGCTCAACCTCTAGACGTACTTGTGCAGGGGTTCACCATCCATCTGTGGAATCAAGTGGTGGTCGTTGGGCTTTCCCGGAGACTCATGGCCCCCGATATATGTCCCAATGAACACATGACACAAGTACGACCAAGAAGAAATGGAGTTCTCCGGTAAGTTCACCAGCCAAGATCTCACGTTGGACTTGAGCGCCAATGGAAAATAGTTGGCGAGTATCTTGTCATCTCTGCCACCAGCATCTTTCATCGCGATGGTGTAGATTCCAAGAAACTCAGCCGGATTGAGCTTGTCGTCATACTTCTCCTGCAAGTCAGGCTTGAAATTTGGGCAGTGGGCCACTGAACTTGCCGCAGCTCATGTGTAAACGCTGGGTAGCCCACATCGTAGGGCATGCACCCAAGGAACCCCGGCGCAGGCTCATTCACCACCGGCCCTTCTCGCGCATCTGATTGACGGTGCAGTTCCTGGCGCTGCTCGATGGTGGTTCGAGCATCTTCAGCACGCCAATCGTTGATGAACTAGCGTTGGTCTATGTGGCCATTTTGGTGGCCTTGCGAATCGGACGATGCCATGGAAATGCTGTCATGGGCGTCGACCAGCTGGCTCTGCCATACTTGCTGGGGAGGGGACTACACCGTTGGTGCAGCACCCACAGTTCCCCCGTCAGCCCCCAGCACTGGCGTCGTTGGCTACCAGTAAGAGGGCCCCACCGGACATGGCCCATCATTGTTGGCGAAGCTGACGAGACTTTGGACAGTGGCACGCTAAACCATCCATCTTCTCCGGAGCCATACGAAAGTTCAGCAGCAGCTGCACCTGCGCCAGCACCTCTGGCGCTGTCGTGGGCATGACTGGGCACGAGGACTGAGAGATGGCTCAACTTCTGCGTGAGTCAGAAGGAGGTCCATCTCTATCCTCCTGCCACGGTTGATGCTCGCTAGCAGTTTTGCGCGGTGGCATGCCATGTGTACCACGATAACGGTGCACATGCTCCTTGCCTGGCCGTTGGCCAGGGTCGACATCGTTGTAGGGAAACGTCTCGTGTCCATCTTGGGGCGGCCTAGGTGCATGTCCCGCAACTACGTCATCCTTGGACCTGTTGCGTCATCCTTGGACATAGCCACAATGACCTTGTCGACTACAGCGTCGCCTCTCGACGTAGCAACGCATGGGTCTTGGCTTTCGGCGAAGCGAGTACGACTCTTATTGTTGGAAGTGTAAGGAGAGCGCTCGCCACCGGTCCCGCCCACCGGAGGCATCTCGACCGGGAGCTTAGAGCCCGATTGTGCACCCATCGCTACGCTCTTCTTCTTCGGCGCCATGGATGAAGGAGATCATGAAACTTGCATGAAGACTGCTCGAGTAGATCCCCACAAGAGTCACCCCTGCCCGACGCGCCAAATATGTCAGGGTACGACAAACTATGGGACCGGCGAGGATACCTTTGCAGTTCGGCTGGCATGATCAACAAGCACAGAGAACAAATCCAATAGTTCACATGCAGGGATTTCTCAGGTTCGGGCCGCCGTGGAGGCCTAAAACCCTACTCCTGGCTTTGGGTGGTTTGACTTGGGGCTCAAGTTACAAGCACAACTTGTCGAAAAAACATGAGCAAGGATGCAGCTACGGTGTAAACGTGAGCAGGGTGTCGACCCATGCAAAGGTAGCCATTGGCGTCCTTTTATAGATGAAAAGGGGTGAACACAGTGGCAGCTTGGTCATTCCATGTATGTAAATAGTGGTCTTGATGCTATCCAACCTCCTCCTGTCGGACTAGGACAAAGGCATTTAATGCATCATGAATGGATATCAAGCTTTTGGCAAAAGGTGTCTCTCCTTCTGTGCCGTCGACATGGATGAGCATATCTCCTTGACACATCGACCAGACGGGTGTCAATAAAGTTGAACTGTGGGTGACATGCTGACACACGTTCTGATAATCCTTCCCAAGTCGCTCGCCCGCTCGACACCTAATCTTGACAAGCCATTAGCTTGTCGATGAAGTGGAGCGGTCAAGAAGCAAGAAGGGGAGAAGATTTCCGACAAGGAGCTTGCCAGGTCTTGGCTTGCCGGTGCGGGGCTTGCTGGCAACTGAAGTCTTGATCTTCAGTACTAACTTAGTACTTCTTCATCACCTACCTGGAGGTCTTCTTCATAGTCTTGGTGCCCAGGTGTTGAGGCATGGGTCGAGTTATCCTCCAGCAAGGCCTTATCGTCCAGAGGGCTGCACATGTCTGTGCACCAGTCTGGGGTACTGAGGGACCCCTAATTTAGTACAATGATAGTTGGTGATGAAGGCGGCAAAGTTGTTGGTGTAGATCGCCGTCATGATGGTTGCCCCGACAGTGTTTCGGCACCACCGGGGGAGAGCGGGAGAGAGCCCCCCTCCTCCTTCTTCTTCTTATTCTTCTTCTTCTTCCTGGGCTCCCTCCTAGATGGGAAGAGGGTTTCTCGTCTGTTCCTTGGTCTCCATGTCTCCCGAAGGGCAGGAGCCCCTCCGAGATTGGATCTCTCTCTCTCTCTCTCCCTCTCTCTATCTCTGTGTGTGTGTGTGTGTGTGTTCTCTTCTGTTCCGCGTTCCTATTTTCTGGCCTAAAACCGTTTCTTAAATTCCCAGAGATCCATAACTGCGATTGGGATGAAATTTTGAGGGGATTTTTAACCGGATATTATCTTTCTTGTGGCCAAAGAACACCTCCAACCAACTTACAGGGGCCCCACAAGCCTGCCCAATGCGCCTAGGGTAAGGGGCACACCGTCTGAGCTTGTAGGCCTCTCGAGCATCGTCTCATGTTGATTCTTTTTCCCAAAAATCGCATATATTCCAAAATAAATCTCTGTAAATTTTTATCGTGTTTGGACTTCATTTGATATGGATTTTCTACGAAACAAAGAACATGCAACAAACGGGAACTAGGCACTGGATCAATATGTTAGTCCCAAAAATAATATAAAATGTTGCCAAAAGTATGTGAAAGTTGTAGAATATTGGCAGGAAACAATCAAAAATTATAGATACTACAGAAACGTATCAGTGGGTGGCCTCCAAGGTCACCGATGCCACCATCGATGACCTCCGGGCAGAGGCATACATTCCTGCCGATGCCGCCTGCAGGGCCACAGAGGCCGGCCAATGCATCCCCACTCCCAACCCTGGGGAGCGGGTCATCTTCATCCCCCAGCTCGTCCAAGGTTTGGGGTTCCCCTTGCACCCTTTTTTGTGGGGGATGCTTTTTTTCTACAGGCTAGATTTCGACAATCTAGCCCTAAACTCCATCATGCACGTCACCACATTCATCATTGTGTGTGAGCTGTTCCTGCGCGTGGATCTGCACTTCGGCATGTGGCTGAACACCTTCTGCGTCAAGCCAAAGAGCTGTGGCGTAGAGTTTGCCTAGTGAGGGGGCGCTATGATCAGCAAGCCCCAAAAGCTGGACTGGCCAGAGGGCACCTTCATCGAAACCATGAAGATCTGGCAGCGTGAGTGGTTCTACGTCATAGAACCGCTCATCCCTGGCCAGGCTGCGGTCCCCTCCTTCATGGGCCTGGAATGGGGCAACCCGGATGAGGTTGTCGCTCTCTAGAAGAGGATTCAGGCCCTCAAGAAGAAATTCAAGCTAGTGGACATGGTGGATGTGATGCTGCATCAGTACATCCTCCCACCCCAGCTCCAGGCTAGCCCCTTGTGGCTTTATAGGCCCGAGGACACACCAACACTACGGAACTTCTTTAGCACCAACATAGATGGGATGTGGACGGCTCTCTTCATGCTGTCCTAGAACAAATTCCCCGAAGACGGGCCGGACAGTGTCTACAGCACCGCACCCGGCCCATCTGAGGTAACCATCATATCGTATGTTCGGCAATAATTCCATGTTTCTCATTTGTCTAAGTCTTCTCCTTCTATTTTAAGAAGTGGGCGTCCAAGGCAGCACTCATCAAGTGCATAGCACCACTGCCCAAAGACAACCAGACCCCCGAGCTACAAGCCCTTTTGGCTATGGCGCCCCCAAAGGCCCTGGCCAAGGCTAAGGAGCCGGAGAAGAAGAGAGGGGGTCTTCGGATCCGAGACCCCTCGGACGCTAAGTCAGAGAACATCTGAGCTCTTTCCTCAGATGTGGAGGAAAGAGAGACAGAGTAAGAGGAAGGGGAGGAAGGCTCTTCTTCCCCAAAGAGAAAGAGGGCGGCGTCCCAAGACGTCGTGGGGGCCAACGCCCCCTGAACCCAAAGGCGCCTTGTGAAGGCCACCGACGTCGCACTGCAGAAGGCCCCTGCAGCAGCCACGGTCATATCCTCCGAATCAGAGGATGACCTCATCGGGCTGCGTAAGCCGAGACCACCATCGAGGAGGTACACCTCCTTTTCATATGCGTCGTATGCCCGCTAGTTCCTTCTTTTCACAAATCTAATTGATTATTTGTTTTTCGCAGCCCACAGCACTCCCACATCAGTGATAAGACATCGTTGAGTGGGCTACCTCCACCCAGCGCATCGGAGGAGCATCATCCCCTCTTCTACCTATGACGGGCTGGGGGAGGCAACCTCTCAGCGAGCCCCGCCCGTTCCTACCATGGGGGTGGCGCCGATGTCTCCATGACTGAGGCACAGGACTCGACCTCCAAGGACCCGCTAGGCAAAAATCCTCTGACAACTTCGGCCCCCATCATCCCAGAGCCACCTCGGCAGCCTACCATGGTGGCAGTTCCTCCTATGATAGAGAGAACCAAGGTGTCCCGTCCATCCCCGCCTGCAATAGGGCAGGCACCCATGGGGTGGACCAAAAATATGGAGGCGTCCACGACATGCTCCTCCATCGTCGCCGAGCACTGCGTCCTTCTAGGCATGGCGCTACCAAACTACAGGTCTGTGAAGGCCGGTATAAGGGAGGCCTTCAAGGGCCTCTATCAAGGCTTTAAGGTAACCTTTGGTCATATTTCAGAAATTACATCAACGCATAAAGCTGTTAGCACTAGATACATTCAGTAGGCCTTTAGCGGATAAGTAGAAAGTAAACTGCCTGAAGACTTACTCCACTGCAGACACGTACCGTGAAAATGTAACCACATTAGCCCCCGAGCCCTGAGTTAGATACAAGGATATTATTCAGGGGTCTTTGTGAGAGACTAAAAATGTATACAAGTGAATACACAGTAGCCCCCGAGACGCTAATCGGAGGCAAAAAGCCGACCAAGGGATCGATATCGCCCAAGGAAGCTAATAGTGTCGTTTTTAAGTTTCGGCCTTGGTTTTAGTATCCAACTCAAAAGAAATGGAAGAACTGAACCATAAGCTAGATCGGTCCGATAAGGGCGCGGATCTTCTCAAGAAACAGATGGAGGAAGCTCAAGGTAAATAACTAAAAAGCTTTAGCACCTTTTAAAAAATTGTGCTTGAATTATGACATGGCTGCTTTGAGCTCTAAATCATATATAAACGTATGTGCAGATTCCTCCATGGAGCTTGAAAGGCTCCGGTCTGAGCTGCAAAAAGCTCGACAGGAAGCCGATTAGCAGAGGGTTACGGTGAAGCATGCCAACAAATAGCTGTCCAAGGAGAAAGAGGTCAGTAAGAAAAATGTAGCTCGGGTCGTGGAGGTGGAAGAACACCTGAAGGGGCTTTACACTAAGCATGACACCCTTCAGGCAACAGTGAACTCGGCCTATAAGGAGGACACAACCCAGGCGCGGGCGGACCGTGAAGTGCTTCAACAGGTGAAGCAAATAGCCACTGGTAAGCCATACCTTCTTCATTGTGTTTTTGGTGATCGTAGATTTGCCCATCTTATGCAAATCTAGCATTCTTCAGAGGCCTTTAGGGACCTGCTGTGGAGCGTTTCTGATGTCAGCTCATACTTTGCCGCCCATCCCTACGATTCCATGGAGAAGGCATTCTGGGCCCAATTCTAGGTGCCCAAGCATCCACCGCTTCTGAACAATCAGATGAAGTAGCTGGCGGAGCTGTTCTGTGTGGCATGGCCGGTGATGGAAGACCTCTGTGTCAACCTCTTGCCGACCAAGACGATGCCAACTAGCTTCTTCGGCCTGGTGCAAAGGCTGCAAGATGCCAGCCCCCAGGTGGAGAACTGGAAGCGGTCGGCCAGCTTGGAGGGTGTAGAGTGGGCGTATGCATTGCTGATGGTGCATTATCCGAATATCAAGCCGCTGGACATTGTGTTTGGCCCTCCAAGAGGGAAGAATCGGACGCTAGAACAATTTCTCACCGAGGCCGATGAAGGTGCACGGGTAACCGAGGCGCAGTGCGGGTAGTTCGAGTTGCGATTCTGAAAGTCCCTTGATATGCTGAGGAGGAATTTGTATAAAACAAATGAATTTTGCTATCGTGTTAAATTCTGAAAGTGTCCATCCGTTGGATTCCGCCCCCGTGTAGATACTACATAGGGTGTTCCTAGGAATGCGTGAACCCTTAGCCGACGTCTCGGTACCCGTAGGCGGTTGTGTAATCAGAGGAACAAGGTAATCAGACTATTGCGGATTTATAAATTTCGCTTAGTCATAGGAGCTTTAAATAGTTAGGTAGTTGACCTAGCCCCCAATGTACGAGTGGTTGGACTAGCCGAGGTGCACTTGAGTTAACACCTTGGTCCTTATAACAAGAACCCTTCGTTTGACACTATCTTTGGATCACCGACTAGTTTACGCTTATTGTGACAGTTGATTGTTGGCTTTCTCCAATGAGGCACTTAACCATTAGAGCTGGAAGCACAATCACAATGGTTCTTCCATTACACTCCTAGATGAACAAAGCATAACATAGGAGGCAAACACAAGAGTCGGGCAACCCAATCATTGACCAAAATCACAATTCAAAATTGATGCATATAATGCAATATCCGAGACATCGAACAGTTATCAGACTTGAACATAATCTTGATTGTGAACCCGAGCCCTCGGTTTGAAGCCGTACTGATCTGTATGTTTTCATGTCTTCTATATTGCTACGAAGAAAGAACGAAAAAACAACACATAAATTGCTGCGAGGACCAAAAAGAGGTTTGTTTTAAAAGGAAAAACCTTAACAGATACAGAGAGTATGTAGAAAGAGTAAAAGAAAATAAATGGAGTGTGATACAAGGTTTTAATGAGCAGGTGATGTGTCCCGTGTCTTTCCCTGCCGCACATCTGCGCCTCCGTGCTGTTGACCAGCTCTTCCTTGTCTATTCCAAGGTTGGTGAATACTGTCGGCTCCTCGCGTGGGCTATGTTAAACACATTCGATAAACCGGGCCCCTAATGAGGCAAGACCCGTGGTTTGACATCTTGACCCTATCAAGGTATACTTCCTAGTGCGCCTTTATTGTGTCAGAGAGATCACCAGGCTTTGGGTGTGTTCGGATGATCCGAGATGATACACCTCTTTTTATGCTCCCCGAGCTCCCAAGGAATTTTAAGTCCAAAATTGTGTACTCTAGGTACGTAGTCTGTTACGAAGAGGCAGGAGCTAGGGAGCGCTTGTACCTATTTAGGATTCGTGCGAGTGTTCCCAGGGGCCGGAGTGATAATGCGAATGCGGTTTGAGGAGCCTGGTAGATCCAGCCGAGCTGTACATCGGGCCGCTTCCTCGGCTGCCTGGGAATCGGCTACGAAGGCCGCTATCTGCTCCTCTGTATGAAGGGCGTGCTTCGTGTTACCATTAATGGTGATGACACCATTGGGCCCCGGCATCTTGAGCTTTAGGTAAGCATAGTGCGGCACCACATTAAGACGGGCAAACATAGTACGACCGAGCAACGCATGGCAACCACTGCGGAAGGGGACTATATCAAAGATTAAGTCCTCGCCTCGAAAGTTATTGGTGGAGCTAAAAACAACTTCCAGCATTATGGCACCAGTGCATTGGGCTTCTACGTCGGGTATGACATCCTTGAATGTGGGGTTACTGGGTTTGATTCGTGATGAATCGATGCCCGTCTTTTTGACCGTGTCAGCGTAGAACAAGTTCAGATTGCTTTCACCGTCCATAAAGATGCTGGTTAAGTGGAACCCATCAACAATGGCATCTAGGAACAAAGTAGCCGATCCGCCATGACAGATACTAGTCAGGTGGTCCTTTTTGTCAAAAGAGATCGGGCAAGGCGACCACGGGTTGTATTTCGGGGCTACAAGCTTTAAGGCATAGATGTCTCGAAGTGCACATTTCCGCTCCTTCCTAGGAATGTGCGTGACATAGATCATGTTCACGTCCTTGGCATCGGAAGCAAACTGCTTTTTGCCACCACTGTTTGGCCCGTGAGGCTCGTCCTCGTCATCGCTCTCAGACTGGTCCTTGTCTGACTCCTCGGCTATTGCTTTGTCGGCCTGCTTAAACACCCAACAATTTCGAACGGTGTGGTTGGCGGGCTTATCCGAGGTGCCATGAATCTGGCAAGACTTGTCGAGTATTTTGTCCAGGGTGCTTAAGCTGTCCTTGTTCCCTTAAAGGGTCTCTTCTTGGGTCTGCCTTGTGAGCTGCTGAACCTTGCATTTACTGCGGAGTCCTTGGCATCATTGTCGTTGTTTTTGTTCTGCCTCTTGTTTTAGTTACGCTTGGATCTACCATTCCTGTCGTGTCCTTCTGAGGTTCCGGGGTCACTCCTATGAGAGCTACAGGTGTCGAAATCAGGGCTCCGCGGACCCAAATTAGGTTCGAACTCCGAGGCGTGTATGAAGGATCTCACTTCATGACGTCTCACTGCTCGGCGCCCTCACATCCTAATTTCGTCGAGTATGCGAGAGCGGGAAGGAGAAAAGGAGACGGTGGTTTACCCAGGTTTGGACCACCTTGTGGTGTAAAACCCTACTCCTGCTTTGAGATGGATTGGCCTCACGAGGAGGTTGAGGATGAACTAGTATAGTGGATGAGCTGCCTCGCATGGGCTCAGAGGATGAGAATGAATTGATCGATCTCTATGGTGGAGGCTAGCCTATACTTATACTAGGCCCGGTTCTCTTCCCTCATAACTTAGGTAGGAAGGAATACCACAGTGGCCAATTTTAAAGGGGGACAAGAGTACATCTTATCCTAACGAAAGGTGGTCTTCGCCTGCAAAGCTTCTGGCCATGACGCAACTGTGGGCTCAGTGATGACCTCCGTCATGCCGAGCTCGTGGTCCTAGTCTTGTTGCACCGGAATGGAAACCTTTGGGGGATCCCTCGGGAACCCGCACTTGTCCTTGCCTCCTTATCACCAAAGAGGAAATTGTCCTGGTCTACGCCCATTGGCGCCCGCCTGTCCTTGGTCGTCACGGCTCACGTCATCGTGAGCCTCGTGAGGCGGGGTACCTGCATAGAGATCTCCACTCCTCTGGAGGCAGGCTTGGGGAGCTGCTCCTCAGGAGGTCTTGACGTCGTTCGCCTCACGAGGCTGGGGGCCCTCGCGAGGGTCTTGCTTGTGGAGCCGTGTAGCAGGTCTAGGTACCCCCAATCCTAGAACACCGACAGAAGCCCCCGGGCCCAAGGCGTGCTTGGCCTGGCTTCGAAGCGAAGGCAAGGAGTGAAGGGCAAAGCGATGCGGGTCCCAATCACCTACGGGCCAGGCTTGACGCGTGGCGCACGATGGGACGTGGACACCTCCACTTCGCCACATCGCCTCGACAACTGCCCAAGCTGACACAAAGCCTAGTGCACGCTGCAAAATCATCATCGCACGAAGGTGGATGGGCGCCGACAGGCTTTCTCCGACCGCCTATAAGAGGGTGAGGGGGCAGAGCCCCATCCCATCTAGGTCTTCTCGCTCGTTCGCCTCCAATCCTTGCTGCAACAACCATCTTGCCCCGGCAACCATGGCACCAGTGAGGAGGTTCACCGCTGAGGAGAAAGGCAAGGCCCCCAAGGAGGGACCGGACTCGCCGCCACCCAAGAGGGGGCACGGCCGCCCCCGCAAGTCCACGGCTACGCCCGCAGCGTCATCTCGTGGGTGCGGGCACCGTCCATTGGCGGTTTGCACCAGCTCCGGCAGCCGCGGGAAGAACTTCTCCCGCGAAAGCGACCGTGGAAGCCGCGGCGGCCTAGGCCAAGGGGGTAGGCATGCAGTGGCCGCCCGACCTCCCTGCCCGTGGGCCCACTCAGATGACATGGCTCGTGATTTCGTGGTGTGGATCAAGAGCCCGCTATGTACCTGGATCCAGCTCTCGGGCTCCTTCGGGGAGGAGCTGTCGGCGTGAGGGCCCGTCGGGCTGTGGCTGTAGCCCGACGGCTGCTGCAACTGGTATTTGTGGGCGGAAGTTGAGGTAACCCCCTCAGGCTACGTCTACCTGACCCACGGGTGGCAGACGTTCGCCCGCCCCCGCGTCCTGAAGGGGAGGCACACCCTCCACTTCAAGTACGATGGGACGATGATGCTCTTCGTCAAGATCTTCAGGGAAGATGGCAGGCGCCTAGGGTGCTGCCCAGAGGGCGACAGCAGTGGCGGTGACCGCCTCTCCGACGACGACGGGCGTCGGGGTTGCGACATCCTCGGCGGTGAACTTGCCCTCGGCGATAGCCGCGACGCCTCCAGCAGCGGCGACACCTCCTTCAGGGGGAGCTCGAGCAACGACGACTACGACGAGCCACCATGTCGCCGCGCCCCGATCAAGTAGGAGGATGACACCAACTAGGCGCCGCGACGCCGGAGTTAGCGCCTCCTAAGCTTCGGCCCTCGAGAGGCCGTTTCTTTTGTTTTTATTTCTTTCATCGAAGTCATGAATGGCCCCGTGGGGGCGTGTAAGGAACTGCGGCGCTTACACCTTTATCTTAGTGTTTCCAGCTCATGCTTTAAATTATATTGGCGTTTCTCGTTCGGGCATGGGTCCGCTTTTCGTTCTTACAATAGCTTAGTGCTCTGCGTCGACGGGACCCAGTCCCTAGGTAAGCTTTTGTCGTCGCTAGTATGCCAAGTCACGATGCCGTGTGCAAGGCCCGGAGGTGAACGACCCGAGGTCCGGTAAGAGCTCCTGAGATGCGATGCTCACGAGGTCCCCCTTGGCGCGCAAGCGGCTCCCGAAAGATAAAAGAGGGGGAATTCCTTGCCTGAACGAGGTCGCGAGAGTCCATTTAAAGCCTTAATGGTAAGGCTCACGCCTGGCGTGAATAGAATAACTTAGCTTGGTGCGCTCATGGCCCTTGGAGGCTCCTGCGTCATGAGGGCGTGCTTCTCTAGAGCTTTTGATATTGTGTACATTTCTTGCTCTGTGGTGAACCAACACAAACCCCACTGGGGGTGCGTGAATAGATTGACGTCCATTATACTTCAAAAAACGCCAGCGCTGCCGGGCCGCACCCCTCTTCCTGTATCCCCTCAGGAGGCTTACCCCACCATCTCTTTGCTCACCATGATGCCCTACGTACTCAGGACCCAGCCCTTGAGTGGGACTCAGCCGCTGCTGCTATGCCAGGTCGCGATGTCGTGGGCAAGGCCAGGGGGTGAGGGCTCGAGAGCCAGTAGGAGGTCCTGGGGTGCGATGCTCAAGAGCCCCCTTTTAACGTGCAAGCGGTTAGCGTGGAAAAGGAGTGGTTTCACCTTGTGGCGGTTGCTAGGAAAGAGGGCCTTGGCCGGCAATCGTGGCAAATGGACTAATTTACTTAGCCTTTGCGGGTCGGACGGCTGCTCGACCGAATCGAACCCTCTTGAGGTGGTAGGGTGTCTTCAAGGCCGCTCGAGCGCCTGTCTCCTAAGGCTCCTGCATATTAATCCATCACAAGATATAGGGGTAGCGGGCACGATCCTCTCGGAATTGTTCTATGAGAAGACGAAGGCACTAAGGACTTGGTGAGGTGACATGCATGGGGCCGGCCTACGAGTCAGAGCTCAGTCGCTTAGATTTATCAGCGTTGTAGGGACGGACCCAAGCACAGGCGCCATGCCGGTAGCCCCCTCTCATGGGACGCTTAGGAGGGGAGTTGGCAGCGTGAGCAGCCTGTGAGGCAGCGGCTCCAGAGGCGACGTGGAGTCGAGCGCAAGGTTAACAGGCAAAATCACTCATGAAGCATAGCTGGTTCAAGGTACATGAACGAAATGACACAGCTACAAGGGCGGACCCTTGCAGCTTGAGGATAATGCAGCCTGAGGAGAGCCCTCAATTTGAACAAACCAAAAAGTCACCTGGCAATGATGTTGCTGGAGCGTCGAGGTAGTCGATGAAGTTTGTTGGGGAGGCTTGCTCCCAACGGGCCGAACGGCTCCAGAGGCTCGAGAGGCTCACGAGGCCCGCGGGGCTCTCAAGGGTCCGGTTCCTCCTGAGATGCCATGGCACGCTGCGCCAGGCGCTGGTACATAGTGCCCACATTAACCAGGCGAAATGGCATGCGAACGTAGTTGTAGGGGTAGCCCCTGCTCCGGCCGACGCGCGATGGCCAGAAGAGGTCCTGTGAAGTGGCCCTGTTGAGGCCCGGGATGCTGACGCGGACGCACAGCCCGTCGCCCACGTCGGGGGTGGCGGCTGCACCGGTGGGAGGAGTGGGGCGGTGCTTGCCGCGCATGTCTTGCGCCACCTGAAGATCCTCGATCACCTTGGTGATGAACTCTCTTGCTCCTGGCGCCTCACTCTTTGCTCCTTGCTTGTGGGGGCGCGCATCAAGGCACGCCTCCAAGTGGTGCCCGAACACCTCCCTCGTAGCATTTGTCAGGTCAGAGGCCCTCCAGACGGAAGCCCCTGAGCCCCTCCTGAGGGAGGCGCCGGGCGCGCCTTCCTATGCAGGAGGAAGGGGCACCCCGCCAGCAGATGCGGAGCCTGAGGCGTCTCCGGCGGGTTTGTTGGCCTCCGGGCGGATCTTCGGGAGGCACTGCCAAGGATGCAGGCAATTGCGCGTGGTTCCTGGATGCCCCCAGCCCCATTGTCCTGATGGTTGTCGTCATTCCTCCTTTGCGGTGGCTGCAGCAGAGGGAGGCCAGTGTTGCCCTGAGGATGGGCATCATGAGGCTGATCATGCTAGGGCCATCACTAGGCTAATCGCGCCAGCGATCCTCGTGAGGTTGGTTGTGCCAGTCTTGACAAGGGTTGTGGTTGTCCCAGCGGCCTCCTCCACGGCCGAAGCCACGATCGCCGCGCTCGGGGCGGCGTCCCAGGCGCTCATCCCGGAGCGCCTTGAGGTCCTGGCAATCGTTGGTGTTATGGGTGTGAATGTTGTGGAAGACGCAGAATGGGTGGTTATCCCATGCTGGTTAGTCGCGGCTGTGGCCGTGCTTCAACTCAGGCTCTGCTGCCAGCACGGTGGGGCCCTTGCGCTTCACCTCCTTGGTCTTGGCCTTCTTGTCTTCAGGATCGACGTCAAGGAGCTTGAGGAGGGAGAGGCAGCCTTCTTCAGCCCTGGCGCATCTGTCCGCCAGGTTGAACATCTCCAGTGCCGTGCACAGGTCATCGTGGATGGCGAGCTCCTCGCTCATATTGACGTCCGTGATACCATCGGTGAACGCCAATATGATGGCTTCGTCCGAGGCTTTCGGGATCTTGAGACTAACGGTGGTGAAGCGCTGAATGTACTTGCAGAGGGTTTCACCTGGCTGCTGCTTCACACGCCGCAGGTCATTGACGGTGAGGGCGTGATCACAAGTGCCTTCGAAGTTGCCGATGAAACGCTCGTGAAGCTCAACCCAAGAGGAGATTGACCCCTCCAGGAGGTGCAAGACCCAGGAGCGTGCGCCGTCCTTGAGAGCCATGGGGAACCAGTTTGCCATGACCTTGTCATCACCGTTTGCCGCCTCGATGCTTAGAGAGTAGAGCTGGAGGAACTCCGCAGGATCGGGGGTGCTGTCTTAGCATGGGGGCAGGTCTGGCTTGAATTTGCCGGGCCAAACGATGCAGCGCAACTCACGGGTGAAGGTGCAGCAGCCCGCCGTGCTCAGGGGTGCGGCCTGCACTAGGGGAGATGCTCCTAATGCCCATGCACTGCAGCCCCGAGAGCTACCCGGTCTTGGTGCTGGCGAGGCGGCGCGGGGAGCGCACGCGCGCCATGCTGCGGTTGCTGCACCACCTGGCAGGTGCCCTCATCTCGCACTGGCGCAGGTATCCCGCGTGGCAAGCCGCGCGGATGCGTGTCATGCCTGGGCTCGACATCGGCACTGCGCAGAGGAGGAGGTGGAGGCGCGCCATGAGCCACGTCGCCCGCACGAGAGGGCGGGGGACGGAGCAAGTGGGAGGGTGTCGTGCCCTTTGTGGCGGCGTTGACGAGCTCGGTGATGCGACCAAGCCATGCATCGTAGCCTTCATTGGCAGGGCGGTAGCGCAGCAATTCACGCGCCATGATGAGCGAGGCTTGCGCGTTCGCCGTCCGACAACGAGCGTGGGAGGAGGATGGCGTGGCGGGAGTGAGGGAAGGCATGGTGGTGCGGCCATCATATTGAACGGAGGGTGGCAGCGACGAGTCCTGCTGCTCATGAGCAGCGGGGGTCAGTGGCGGCTTTTGCCGCAGGAGAGGCGGAGCGGTGAGGAACACCGCTGCCCCTGGGTACCGTCTGGCCGACGCGAACGGCCCGGCGCTCGGCACGAACTCGGCGGGCATCGGCCATGGATGCGGTGGAGCAAGGACGGAGAGCAGTCGATGAAGAAATGGAGGCTTCAACACGCCCCTACCTGGCGCGCCAAATGTCGAAATAAGGGTTCCGCGGACCCAAACTAGGTTCGAACTCTAGGGCATGTATGAAGGATCTCACTTCATGACGCCTCACTGCTCGCCACCCTCATGGCCTAATCTCGTCGAGTACGTGCAAGCGGGAAGGAGAAAAGGATATGGTGGTTTACCCAGGTTCGGGCTACCTTGCTGTGTAAAACCCTACTCCTGCTTTGTGATGGATTGGCTACACGAGGAGGTTGAGGATGAACTAGTACAGCGGATGAGCTGCCTCGCGAGGGCTTAGAGGATGAGAAGGAATCGATCGATCTCTACGGTGGAGGCTAGCCTATACTTATACTAGGCCCGGTTCTCTTCCCTCATAACTTAGGCAGGAAGGAATACCACAGTGGCCAATTTTAAAGGGGGACAAGAGAACATCTTATCCAGATGAAAGGTGGTCTTCGCCTGCAAAGCTTCTGGCCAAGACGCAGCTGTGGGCTCAGTGATGACCTCCGTCCTGCTGAGCCCGTGGTCTTGGTCTTGTTGCACTGGAATGGAAACCTTTGGGGGATCCCTCAGGAACCCGCGCTTGTCCTTGCCTCCTTAGCACCAAAGAGGAAACTGTCCTGGTCTGTGCGTGCTAGCGCCCGCCTAGCCTTGGTCATCACGGCTCACGTCATCACGAGCCTCGTGAGGTGGGGTACCTACATTGAGATCTCTGCTCCTCGGGAGGCAGGCTCGGGGAGCTTCTCCTCGGGAGGTCTTGATGTTGTTCACCTCGCGAGGCCATTGGCCATCGTGAGGGTCTTGCTCGTGGAGTCTTGTAGCTGGGTCGTCTCGGGCCATCGATGAAGTCATGTGCTGGGCCACAGGCCGGTAGGTCTCGGTACCCCCGATCCCAGAACGCCGACAACTGGCCAGCCAACTATCCTTGCCCGCGTAAAAGCTGGTCATTAGAGAGGTGAGAGCTGCCATGGTTCTCGGCTTATCCTGCCTGAGCTGTCGTGCGAGACATTTACCCTGGATGCTATGCTTGAATGCCTAAATTGCCGTGGCGTTGGGACAATCAATGATCTGGTCATTTTTAGTTAAGAACTGATTCTAGAATTTCTGAGTTGATTCGCCCTCCTTCTAGACTATATGGCTAAGGTCATCAGCATCTGGGTGCTGAACATTGGTGCTCTGAAAGTTTTCCCTAAAGGCCTCCTCGAGCTCCTCCCAGTTTCCAATAGAATTTCTAGAGAGGTTGTGGAGCCAATGTCTTTCCGGTCCTTTAAGCTTGAGCGATAGGTATTTTATGGCGTGGAGGTCATCACCTTGGGCCATGTGAATATGGAGAACGAAGTCTTCTATCCAAATAGTCGGGTCAATTGTTCAGTCGTATTGATCGATATTGATGGTTTTAAACCCTTCTGGGAGCTGGTGCTCCATGACCTCGTGTGTGAAGCATACTGGATGTGCGGGCCCTCGATAGAGAGCCACATCTTGTCGGGCGTTAGCAATTTTCTTGGCCTGGGTCTACTCCCGAGCTCTTTCGTGCCTGTCCATCCAGGCATCGTAGCCCTCCAGGGCGGCGGGTGAGCACTCCCTTAGTCCATAAATGGATTGAGATGGAGTTTTATTGGCCTATAGCTTGACATGCAAATCAAAGGGCTCGGGTGCCTCTATTGGCCAGTCTTGCCCTCGAGGGGGACGGTCAGCCTAGTTTGCCTGGCCGTAAGTTAGTAGCTCATTATCTACTACTTCGTCATCGAAGTCAGGCTGCAGACGCCGATATGGGAATGACTTGGTGGCCACGCGTCAATTTTCGAGGTCTACTTTGGGCGCGAGGATTTTCACCCATTTATCATTGAGCACATTTTTATGTGTATACAGCTCATGCTGCTACTTTTTCATGCTTCGCACAGTTGCGATTAGCTGCCATTGGAATCACGCCTGCTTGGATGGGTTTATGGGTACTACAAAGTAATTGGGTCCGAGGCTAACCTCGTCCTTGGATTCGGGTACGTAATCCTTGACTGACCCATCGTCGAAGGTGCCCATGCCCTTGAGGTAATCTTCCGCAGGTGTTCCCGCGGGCCCATTCTGTTGGGCAGGTGAGGCTTGATTGTCCTCGCCCAGGTTCTTAGTGACGTCGGGGGCCACACTATTTTCGGTGGCGCCCGTGGTGTTGGTCGTACTTCTACTTCCATTGTGGCCCTTCGTTCGCCTCTTAGGGAGACGACGCTTAGGGTTTTCCTTGGGCTTCTCCTCGGAATTATCCATGGGAGTGTCGACCATGTAGACGTCATAAGTGGACATTGCAACCCAATTCCCTGTGCGGGATATGACTGCGGATGTGTTTGTTTCAGTGTCGCCATCAACATCCTCTGCCATGTCAGTGGCTTCGTCCGAGCCATAGTCAAGCGTATCGGTCATGTCTTCGACCGTGGCGACTAGGTGGGTGGTGGGCAGGATGAAAATTTCCTGGTCATCGGCTTTACATACGATCTGATTATAAACGGCAGATGAGATTGCCAAGTTTCGGATTCGATTCAACACCTTGTTTATTGACAAGAATTCCTTGGTGTCGAGGACCTGGCTATAAGCCGGGCTGATCAAAAATAGTTTGTTCGGGCTGCTTGATGCAAGCCCATCATCTCGATCGCTCTGGGCTGACCCTAGCTAGGTCAGTGAGAGGAGAAACTGCCTCAGAGACCACTGCCGGGTCCGAAGACGAGTTCGGCTCGAGGCTATCATCTGAGGAGGAGAGGGCTAGATCGGACGTGATGACCACCAGATCTATTGATACGTCTCTAACGTATCCATAATTTTTGACTATTCCATGCTATTTTAGTACCAATCTTGGATGTTTTATATGCAATTATATATCATTTTTGGGACTAACCTATTAACTTAGTGCCAAGAGCTAGTTGTTGTTTTTGTCGCTTTTTGGTTTTCCAAGAAATCAGTACCAAATGAAGTCCAAATGCCACGAAATGTTTTGACGATTTTGTTCTGGACATAAGAGACCCTAGAAGCTTCGGGAGGAGACCAAAAGGCGAACGAGTAGACGGCAAGGCACTAGGGCGCGCCCTAGTACCTTGTGGGTCCCTCAAGGCCTCGTCTGACCTAATTCTAGCTCTATAAATTCTCTAAAATCGGGAAAACAATAGAGAGCCACCCAAAATACTTTTTCCGCCGGTGCGAGTTTTTGTTCTTCCGAGATCCCATCTGGAGGCCTTTTCCGGTACTCTGCCGGAGGGGAATCAATCACGGGGGGCTTTTACATCAACCTTGCTGCCATTCTGATGATGTGTGAGTAGTTTAACACAGACCTATGGGTCCATAGCTAGTATCTAGATGGCTTCTTCTCTCTCCTTGATCTTCAATACAATGTTCTACTTGATGTTCTTGGAGATCTATTCGATGTAATCTTCTTTTGCAGGGTGTTTGTTGGGATCCTATGAATTGTGGATTTATGATCAGATTATTCATGAGAAATATATGAGTCTTTTCTGAATTCTTATATGCATGATTGTTATAGCTTTGTATTTCACTGCGATCTATCTGTTTGGTTTGGCCAAATAGATTGATTTATCTTGCAATGGGAGAGGTGCTTTGTAATGGGTACAATCTTGCGGTGATCTTTATCCCAGTAATAGAAAGTGACAAGACACATATTTGTATTGTTTTCATTAAGGGGAAAATGACGCGGTTTATACATATTGATGGAGTTTACTTTGTCTACATCATTTCATCTTGCTTAAGACGTTACTCCATTCTTTATGAACTTAATTCTCTAGATGCATGCTGGATAGCGGTCGATGTGTGGAGTAATAGTAGTAGATGCAGGTAGGAGTCGGTCTACATGTGTCGGACATGATGCCTATATACATGATCATTGCCTTGATAATCGTCATAACTATGCGTTTTTCTATCAATTGCCCAACTGTAACTTGTTAACCCACCGTATGGTTTTTGTTCGAGAGAGAAGCCTCTAGTGAAAACAATGGTCCCCGGGTGTACCTTTATCGTATATTAAAATCCAAAAATACCTTGTTGTGATTTATTTACCTTTCCTTTATTTTGTGTTTTTGTTTATCTATCCACCATTATCAGACCTGATCCTTGCAATTAATCATCGAGTGGATTGACAACCCCCTTGATCGCGTTGGGTGCAAGTATTTGTTCTTTTGTGTGTAGGTGTTGTTCATGAGGTTTCACACAGTTTTCCTACGGGATTGATAACCTTGGTTCTGAACTTAGGGGAGTACTTATCTCTACTGTACTACATCATCCTCCCCTCTTCGAGGAAATCCCAACGCATCTCACAAGTAGCCTCTATCTCCATGGTTAATTCCATTGGGAAGTTGGATTCAGGGATCAGGTCGGAAATCTTCTCCGGATCTCCTGTGCTGGAGGGATCTTTAATCCGATTTGAGGCCTGTCTTGAAAGGACCAGATCACCTCAGGCGTCTATGACGTATTCCAGGCTTCCGAACAAGACGATCTGGTTTGGGGCGAAGTTCTCCACACGGCCCAAAGGTCCAGTCGGATATGCATGCAGCACGATGCTGCTGAAGGCAAAAAGTTGGGCGGGGACGAAGATGTCACTGAGCCAATACTATTGTTGATCTGCAAGCAAGCCATCAATCCTTGGCGATCTCATAGCGAGCTCCCAATGAAAGCACCAATGTTGGTGTCAAAACCGACAGACCTCGGGTAGGGGGCCCGAGCTGTAAGATCGGATTGCTGGGTAACAAGAGATAGAGGACACGATGCTTTTTCCAAGGTTGGGCCCCTCTTTAAGAGGTAAAACCCTACGTCCTGCGCTTGCTTATATTATGGGAGTATCAATGTATAGATTCGATCCACCTTGAGATCGTAAGTTGTGGTCTAAACCCTAGGGGTAATGGTGATGATGATGAATGAACGGCCCTCTACGGACTAAACCATTCTGGTTTATATAGGCACCAGGGGTATCTAGGGTTACACATGGTCGGTTACAATCTAGGGATTACATGCCGAATCTAACAGATATACTTGAAGTACACGCCAACTCTTCGGTTGAAACAGACTAGAGGCCTCCAAAGTCTCTTCTCCTCTATGGGCTGGCAGTCCGGCCCAAGAACTAGACTGGCTAGGCCAGGACCCCCTCGTCCTGGACACTGTCAATAAGTAAAGGGCTCGGGTAAGAGATAACTGAGGGACGCGGATACGATGATGTATCCCAAAGTTCACACCCTTCCGGATGCTAATCTCCATTAGAGCGGTTTGGAGGCACAATGCTCCCCAAGCGCTAGGGGACCCAGAACCCGTACAATTGAAGACCCTTGAGGCAGGTCGCTGAACCCATACAAATTGCTTGAGGCAATCTCCACAACTTAATTGGAGGCTCCCAAAGCTTTACACCATAATGATTGAGCTCCCCAACAACACCAACCGTCTAGGATGCCCGAACACCCAAGAGTAATAAGCTACTCGAATTTCACTTCCACGTATAACTGTGGAGAACTCAAACCGATGCACCAAATTGCAATTAACCGCCGAGGGGATTGACAACCCCCTTGATTGCATTGGGTGCAAGTATTTATTCTTTTGTGTGTAGGTGTTGTTCATGATGTTTCGCGTGGTTCTCCTACTGGATTGATAACCTTGGTTCTTAACTGAGGGAAATACTTATCTCTACTGTACCACATCATCCTGTCCTCTTCGATGCAATCCCAACGCAGCTCACAAGTAGCAGGAATAATTTTTGGTGCCGTTGCTGGGGATACATCACCAAAACCTATCAAGTACCATTGGACAAACTCTCATCTACTTGCATTTACTTTCATTTGCCATTTGCCTCTCGTTTTCATCTCCCTCACTTCTAAAATGTTTTCACACAAAAAACAAAAATATTTTCGTTTGTCTTTTTGTTTGCTTGCTTGAGGTTGCTATCATGTATGAGTTTGTTATCCAAAAAGTGAGGATGGTAAAATTCCTAAAGTTGAAATTCCAACAAATTTGGATTCTAAAAATTTTGTTCCGGGAAGTGGGAACATCTTAGGAAAAAGTGCTATTCAGGAATTCTTTAATTGTATGGGGGCATTGGTTTGTGATGACATTCCTATTCTGAAAAGAAATAAGAGTTACGCCAAAGCTATTTTAGCACTTATTCTCAAACTTGAGAGAGGATTTATGTGTACTCACCCCACTTTGCAGAGATTGTTCTATGAATTACCTGTTATAGAGAACCCTAGGGCTAAAAACATAGCTACTCTTGTCCTTATCAATGAATTCATTTATGTAGTACATCAGGCTAGAGAGATCTTTAATTTTTATAATATGAGCCATGAACTACCTGTTATAGATGAAATCTTATATGATGAAGATTATTTTTTGAGGTATTTATTTCATGACAATCATACTTTTTATAAAAATACCAAAAAGGAAGTTCCTCCCATACATATTATCCAACAAGTTCTCAATGGTATTAATAAACAATATTCTTGGATAGTAAAGGGGAACCAACAAGGGTATGAGGAAGGTTTCTTTAACAATGCTAAAATTTCCATTAATGATGTGTTCCCCATTCTTTTTTAGAAACCTCCCTATGAATACGTACCCAATGATGCAAAAAATAGGGATGACAACTGTCGGATTCAGGGCTCCACAGACCTAATAAGGTTCAAACTCTAGGGCGTGTGGGAAGATCTCAACCAACCCAAGTCTCAAGCTCGCTACCCTACAGCCTAGCCTCGTCGAGCTCATGTGAGCGGGGAAGAAGATGAACATGGTAGTTTACCCAGGTTTGGGCCACCTTGCGGTGTAAAACCCTACTCCTGCTTTGTGGTGGATTGGCCTCACGAGGAGGCTGAGGATGAACTAGTAGAATGGATAAGCGGCCTCGCGAGAGCTCTGGTGGTGAGAGTGGAACTGATCCGATCGATCTGTCCGGGTGTCCCCCTTCTACGGTGGTGGCTAACCTATATTTATAGTGGCCATGGTCCTCTTCCCTCAAAACTTAGGCGGGAAGGGATCCCACCACAGCCAATTTGAAAGGGGACAAGAAGTACATCTAATCCTGATGAAAGGTGGTCTTAGCCTGCAAAGCTTCTGGTTGTGACACAGCGGTGGGCTCGGCGATGACATCCATCCTGCCGAGCTCGTGGTCTTGGTCTTGTTGCACCGGAATGGAAACATTTGGGGGATTCCTTGGGAACCCGCGTCTGTCCTTGCTCCGTTAGCATCGAAGGGGAAACTGCCTCCTCCGCACCCGCTGGCGCCCGCCTGGCCTTGGTCGTCATGGATCAAGTCATCGCAGCCTCATGAGGTTGGGTACCTGCATAGAAATCTCCACTCCTCGGGAGGCAGCCTGGGAGGCCGCTCCTCTGGAGGTCTTGATGTTGTCCGCATCGCGAGGCTAGGGGCCCTCGCGAGGGTCTTCCCTTGGAGTCGTTGTAGCTGGGCCATACAAGGCCGTCGATGGGCCCACGCGCTGGTAGATCGGGGTACCCCCGATCCCAGAACGCTGACAACAACACTTGAAACTATGCATTACGCCTAGCTAGGGGAGTAAAACAATAGCGCTTCTTGGGAGGCAACCCAATAGTTATATTTATTTTTCTTGTTTTTTTTCTGTTTTTTTGTGTGCACACAATTATGCTAATGTTATGGTTGTGTTTCTGTGTTTAAATTAGTGTTTCTGCCAAGTAAACCCTTTGGGATGATTTGGTTGATAGTTGCTTTGATTTTGCGAAAAAATAGAAACTTTTCCGCCCAATAGAGCAATTGTTCAAATTCCCTGGAACGTGATAAAATTCCTAATTTTTTACACATGATTTACATAAAAATTTCACACGTTGTCCTAATGTTTCGGAATTTTTGGAGTTACAGAAGTATGGTTGTTGTCCAGATCATTACAGGCTGTTCTGCTTTTGACAGATTCTATTTTCATTGCATTATTTGCTTGATTTAATGAATCTATGGATTGTATCGGGGGGTATAAGTCATGGTGAAGTTAGAATATAGTAGGTATTATGCAATAATAAAATATGAATGGGTTTACAACAATATCTAAAGTGTATGATTGGCTTGTTATACTGATAGGTCCCTGATGTATGTATAATTTTTTATTGTTCCATGATGTTATATTATTGACTTGGATGTTTTATATTCATTTACTAGCAACTTTATATCATTTTTTTGGACTAACCTATTGACATAGTGCCTAGTGCTAGTCATTGTTTTTTGCTTGTTTTTGTCGGCGTTCTAGGAACTGGGGTACCCAAACTTGCCTGCCTGCGGCCCACGGTGTGGCTCCATCGACGGCCTTGTACGGCCCAGCATCAATGACAAAAACTCAAGACCCTCGCAAGGGGCCAAGCCTCGCGAGGCGGATGACACCAAGACCTCCACTGGGAGCGGCCCCCTCAGGCTGGCTCCTGAGGAGCGGAGAGTTCTATGCAAGCCTCACCTCGTGAGGTCCGGATGACGTGAGCCATGACGACCAAGGTCAGGCGAGCGCCAGCAGGCGCAGTGTACCAGTTTCCTCTTTGGTGCTAAATAGGCAAGCGCGGGCGCGGAGTCCCGAGGAATCAGCCAAAGGTTTCCATTCCCGTGCAACAAGACCAAGACTGCCAGGACGATAGGACGAAGGTCACCACCGAGCCCACCATGGCGTCACGACAAGAGGCTTTTGCAGGCGAAGACTACTTTTGTCAGGATAGCATGTACTAGTTGTCTCCCTTCGAATTTGGCCGTTGTGGGATCCCTTCCCGCCTTTCATTTGGGAAGAGGACCAAGGCTACTATAAATACGACTTAGCCACCACCTTAGAGAGGGATTGGACCCCCAGACAGATCATTTAGATTGCCCTCACTCCACCAGCTCATTTGAGCTCAAGAACACCTCTCCTCCTGAGGCTGTTCGCCACTGTACTAGTTCATCCTCAGCCCCTCGAGGCCAATCCACCACAAAGCAGGAGTAGAGTTTTACACCGCAAGGTGGCCTGAATCTGGGTAAACTGTTCTGTCTCTTTTCCTTACAGTTCGTCGAGCTAGGCTGTGAGATTAGTGAGTAGGCAGACTGGGGAGGACGAGTTCTTCCCACGCACCCAAGAGTTCAAACCTCTCAAGGGTTTGTGGAACCCGAAATCCGACATTTGGCGCACTAGGTAGCGGTGCGTCGGAGCCTCTCCCCCGCCGGTCGATCAACCACCATTCCACCGCTTCCATGGCTGACGCTCGTCGAGCTCCTGCTGAGCGCCGGGCCACCCTCGCCGCCCGCGTCGCTCAGCCAGCACCAGCGAGTGACGGCTGCCCTCGTCGTCCCTGTCTCCAGTGGTAAACACCGCCACCGGCCCCGCGGGGCACAAGCAGCAAGCTTCATCGCTGCACCCTTCTGTGCGGCGGGATGAGCGCACCACCACCCCGTCGCTGACTCCGGCTGGTTCGTCATCTCATGCTTGTCGTGGGCTGACGAACGCGCAGGTTGTGTTGCTCATTGCGCGCGAGCTCCTGCGCTACCACCCCGTCGACGACCTCTACGAAGACTGGCTGGACCACATCGCCGAGCTTGTCAGCGCCGCCAGGCACTCTCCTGCACCGTCTCGCTCGCTGCCTCACCCGCCGCCTATTGTGGGTGACGTGGCCCATGGAGCACCTCCTCCACCTCCCCATCCAGACGTCGCCCTCGGGCCAAGGCGCGAGGCCCCACGGCGTGACCCGCTGCGCAGGGCGTCAACGCGTGAAGAGGAAAGCTGCCAGGTGGTGCAGCGGCCGCATGAAGATGCTCGTGCACTCCCAGCACCGCCACGTCAAGACAACGCGCCGCCTGCAGCGGTGGCGCGTGAGTGCCAAGACCAGGCTCCACCTCCACGACGGGTTCCTGTGACCACAGCGGGTTGCCGCGCATTCACTCCGGAGCTACGCAGCGTCGTCTGGCTGGGGAAGTTCAAGCCCGACCTGCCTCCACGCTACGACGGCACCCCCGACCCTGCCGAGTTCCTGCAGCTCTACGAGCTCAGCATCGAGGCAGCCAACGGCGACGAGAAGGTTATGGCAAACTGGTTTCCCATGGCCCTCAAGGATGGTGCGCGCTCGTGGCTCCTGAACCTGCCCGCGGGATCGATCTCCTCCTGGGACGAAATGCGATAGCGTTTCGTCGCCAACTTCCAGGGCACTCGCGACTGTCCTTCGGCTGCGGGTGACTTGCGGCGCATCAAGCAGCAGCATGAGAGACCTTGCAGAAGTACATACAACGCTTCAACAGCGTCCGCCTCAAGATCCCCAAGGTGTCGAATGAGGCCATCATCTCGGCGTTCACTGATGGCATCTGCGACGTCAAGATGAAAGAGGAGCTCGCCATACATGAGGACTTGTGCACGGCTCTGGAGATGTTCAACATGGCAACCAAGTGTGCGAGAGCTGAGGAAGGTCGCCTCTCTCTCCTGGAGCTCCCAGGGGCCGATCCAGAAGACAAGAAGGCCAAAGCCAAGGACGTGAAGCGCAAGGGACAGGCCGTGCTCGCGGCCGAACCAGAGATGAAGCGCGGCTGTGACCATCCAGAGTCATCCAAGGGCAGCCGCCCATTCTGTGTCTTCCACAAAGTGCACACCCACAACACCAACGACTGCCAGGAGCTCAGGGCCATCTGCGATGGGCGCCTGGGCCGTCGCCCTGAGCGCAGAGACCGAGGCTACGGCCGCGGAGGAGGCCGAGGTGGAGGACGCTGGACACGGGCCAACGAGACCAAGGGGTGAGGAGCTACATGGCCAGTTAGGCTCCTGAGTCGCGATGCCCAGGAGTCCACCTTGACGTACGAACAAAAACCCCCATACCTGTACTCGCCGGGCTTTCGCTCGGGAGGGATGCGCGAAGAACAGGTCCGAGGGACCTGGCATGGTGGCGTACGCCAGGCATTACCTGAGCGTAGCCCCCTTGCCCATACTGTCGGCATTCTGGGAATGGGGGTACCCAGACTTGCCTGCCTGCGGCCCACGGCGTGGCTCCATCGACGGCCTAGTACAGCCCAGCTTCAACAACAACAACTCAAGACCCTCCCGAGGGGCGAAGCCTCCTGCGGCGGATGACACCAAGACCTCCACGGGGAGCGGCCACCTCAGGCTGGCTCCTGAGGAGCAGAGAGTTCTATGCAAGCCTCACCTCATGAGGTTCGGATGACGTGAGCCATGACGACCAAGGCCAGGAGGGCGCCAGCGGGTGCAGTGTACCAGTTTCCTCTTTGGTGCTAAAGAGGCAAGCGCAAGCGAGGAGTCCCGAGGAATCAGCCAAAGGTTTCCATTCCCGTGCAACAAGACCAAGACCGCCAGGACGGAGGTCACCACCGAGCCCACCATGGCGTCACGACCAGAGGCTTTTGCAGGCGAAGACTACTTTTGTCAGGATAGCATGTACTAGATGTCTCCCTTCGAATTTGGCCGTTGTGGGATCCCTTCCCGCCTTTCATTTGGGAAGAGGACCAAGGCCACTATAAATAGGACTTAGCCACCACCGTAGAGAGGGATCGGACCCCCGGATAGATCATTTAGATCACCCTCACTCCACCAGCTCTTTCGACCTCAAGAACACCTCTCCTCCTGAGGCTGTTTGCCACTGTACTAGTTCATCCTCAGCCCCTCGAGGCCAATCCACCACAAAGCAGGAGTAGGGTTTTACACCGCAAGGTGGCCTGAACCTGGGTAAACTGTTGTGTCTCTTTTCCTTACAGTTCGTCGAGCTAGGCTGTGAGATTAGCGAGTAGGCAGACTAGGGAGGAAGAGTTCTTCGCACGCACCCTAGAGTTTGAACCTCTCAAGGGTTTGCGGAACCCGAAATCCGACATTTGGCGTCCTAGGTAGGGGTGCGTCGGAGCCTCTCTTCCGCCGGTCGATCCACCATCGCTCCACCGCTTCCATGGCTGACGCTCGTCGAGCTCGTGCTGACCGCCGGGCAGCCCTCGCCGCCCGCGTCGCTCAGACAGTGCCTGCGGGTGACGTCTGCCCTTGCCGTCCCCCGTCTCTAGTGGCGAACGCCACCACCGGCCCCGCGGGGCATGAGCAGCAAGCTTCGTCGCTGCACCCTTTCTATGCGGCGGGATGGGCGCACTGCCACCCCGTCGCTGACTCCGGCTGGTTCGTCGTGTCATGCTCGTTGCGGGCTGGCGAACGCGCAGGCTGTGCTTCTCATGGCGCGTGAGCTCCTGCGCTACCGCCCAGTCGACGACCTCTACGAAGACTGGCTGGACCGCATCGTTGAGCTTGTCAGTGCCGCCGGGGACTCTCGCGCATCGTCTCGCTCGCTGCCTCACCTGCCGCCTGCTGCGGGTGACGTAGCCCACGGAGCACCTCCTCCACCTCCCCATCAAGACCTCGCCCTCAGATCAAGGCGCGAGGCCCTGCGGCGCGACCCGCCGCGCAGGGCGCCGGCGCGTGAAGAGGAAAGCTGCCAGGGTGCAGCGGCCGAAAGAAGATGCTCGTGCACTCCCAGCACTGCCACGTCAAGACCGCGCGCCGCCTGCAGCGGTGGTGCGCGAGCGCCAAGACCGGGCTCCACGTCCACGATAGGCTCCCGTGACCACAACGGGTTGCCGTGCATTCACTCCGGAGCTACACAGCGTCGTCTGCCTGGGGAAGTTCAAGCCCGACCTGCCTCCGCGCTACGACAGCACCCCCGACCCTGCTGAGTTCCTGCAGCTCTACGAGCTAAGCATCGAGGCAGCCAATGGCGACGAGAAGGTTATGGCAAACTGGTTTCCGATGGCCCTCAAGGAAGGTGCACGCTCGTGGCTCCTGAACCTGCCCGCGGGATCGATCTCCTCCTGGGATGAAATGCGAGAGCGTATCGTCGCCAACTTCCAGGGCACTCGCAACCGTCCACCGGCTGCGGGTGACCTCCGGCGCATCAAGCAGCAGCCAGGGGAGACCTTGTAGAAGTACATCCAGCGCTTCAACAGCGTCCGCCTCAAGATCCCCAAGGTGTCGGACGAGGCCATCATCTCAGTGTTCACTGATGGCGTCCGCGACGTCAATATGAAGGAGGAGCTCGCCATACATGAGGACCAATGCACGGCTCTGGAGATGTTCAACAAGGCAACCAAGTGTGCGAGAGCTGAGGAAGGTCGCCTTTCTCTCCTGGAGCTCCTAGGGGCTGACCCAGAAGACAAGTGTAACACCCCAGGGGTTAACTACAGTGACCTCATGCTAATCATGCCATGTCATTTTACTTTACTAAGCCAAAATGCTACTTGACTCAAATCAAAGTCAAATTCAAATTTAAAATGCAAGTCAAATAAAAACTTATTCAAATAATTAAACAAAATAGTTCATGTTATTGCAAATAATCCCAAAGCTGTTGTAAAAATAAAATCAACATTATTAAGATTCCCAAAATGACCCTAGCAACTAAAACAGTACCTAAACAGCAAGATTTAAATCCGTTTCTATTTATGCAAAATTCAATTGAAATGATATTGCCTCCAAACTTTTTGTGGCAGTACTGTATATGACAGAGTAATTAAATTCACCAGTGGCATACTTTATAAAAGTCAATTACTAGCTAAATAAAATGCAAACAGAAGCTGTTAGAGAAAGTTGGAAAAAGAAAAGAGAAAATGGAAAGTGCAACTGTGCGCTTAAGCCCACAGCCGCACAATGGTCGTGGCCCAGCCCACCGCGGTCGTCCCTCACCTTCTTCCTCTCTCCTCGCACGTCAGCACCTGTGCAACCGCCGCGCCGGCCCCCCCTCTCCTGCGTTCGACAGCAGCTCTACAGGAACTCGCCCCGGTTGATAAGGCCGCCCAGGACCCCCCCCCCGCCTCCTCGGTCCTCTCCCCCTGCTCCACCCACTCCCACTCGCCCCTCTGGCCTGCTCCTCTCCCGAGATCTGACACAGCCGAGCATGGCCATCGCCATGCTGCTTGCTCCGCCGCAGCAACCGACGCTCCCGCGGCCTCTCTTCGCGTCCACGAGCTCCATCGGCGTCGCCCACGTCGCCTACAAGGTCGGCCTCGAGCAGTACTACCCCGCATCGCCGCCATCGACTATCTTCTTCCCCTTCGGCCGCCACCACTTCCGCCGTTGATCCGCTTCGGTGAGGACCCCTCTGGCTCCCCTGAGCCCCCTGCTGATCCCGCTGTGAGACCTGCTCCTCCTCGACTGCCCCCACTCTCTCCCGTGCACCGTAAGTAGCTCCCGACGAAGCCGAGCTCTCATTGCCGCCGTGGCTATCAGCTACATCACTACTGAGCTTCGTCGCTTACCCTGGTGATGCACGTGTGCTCGAGGAGCTCCGCTGGATCTAGCCGGCCCCTCTGCTCGCTCGCTAGCTAACCAGAATCGCAAGCACGAGCAATCACCTAGCGCCGCCGCCGCCATTGTGGATGTTGCGCTCGACTCCGGCCGTCTCCATGCCCGTGGCCACTACCCATCGACGCGGCTCGATCCCAGGATCATGCCGGACCAAACCACGCGACAAATGGTCACCGGAGTTGGCTGGACGGGCAAATCCGGTGCTCATGTTTAGCACCGGCGGTTAGCCGCCGTTAACTGCTAACGTGGTGTCATTAGCCACTAAACCCCCTGCTAACTCCACTGACTACTGGGCCCGAGGCCACTAACTAATTTGGTTTAGTTTAAACAAAAACTGTTAACTGGATCTGTGAGTATGACATGTGGGTCCCCACTGGCACTGTTCATGTTTGACCCCAGTCAACACTTTGACTGTTGACTTGCTGACTGTGCATGCTGACTCAGCCACTGGACCCCACCTGTCATTCTAATAGGCTAGGTGGCTCTAAGTATAAAAAGTATTTCTACTGTTTTGGATAATTCAGATTTAATAACTAAAAACAATTTCAGAAAATGTTTAAAACTTTAGAAAATCAAATAAAATAAACCGTAGCTCGGATCGAAAAACTTTGTACATGAAAGTTGCTCAGAACAACGAGACGAATCCGAATACGCAGTCCGTTCATATGCCAAACATCCCTAGCATAGTGAACATGCAACATTCCCCCTTCGGTCACCTGTCCGACATTTGTTCGGAACCAGGAATACATTCCCGGATGGGTTTCCCTCTTCACCTATATCGTGTAGCACCGCGTCAGAACACCCCTAGCACTGCGCATTGTCATGTCATGCTCTTGTTTGCTTTATATTTACTGTTTCTTCCCCCTCTTCTCTCTCGGTAGACCCCACTACAGATGCATTTCCCGAGACCGACACAGCTCAGGATCCCGACGACACCGTTGACGACCTTGCCTTTGCCGCCGAGCAACCAGGCAAGCACCCCCCCTTGAGCATACCAATATCTCCTATTCTTTCTCTCTCATGCTTGCATTAGAAATGCTGCTGCTACTGCTTTACCTATTCTTATGCATAGCCTGTTTATTGTAACCTGCTATTGTTACCTTACCTGCTTATCCTAAACTGCTTAGTATAGGCTGGGTAGAGACCTACCAGAGACCCCACTTGTCCCAGTTGCCCCGCTGGATTATCAGATGACTCGAACAACGGGATCGACAACCAGACCCCGGCACTGCACTACACCCCCCCTTGGTTGTACGACACTACAGCGTTACTATCGAGTGCCGAGGGTGATACCTCGTATAGCACTCCTGATGTTAACTATGTAGAGTAGCTATTCGGTCATGGTCATCGAGGGTGATTCCTCCTTCTCCACTTCCGATATGACCCTGTCATGCAACACATCAAGTGTGAACCCATCGAAGGTGATTCCTCCGAGTTCATCTTGACAGATACATCAAGTAGGAATCCAACGAGGGTGATACCTCGGATTCCCCTGATGTTATGGACACACGAATACTTGGACTTTACACTGTTACATGGAAAGGTGGGTCGACCCTGAGGGGTACCCGCGTGAGCCTAAGTGGCGAGTGTTGTGGAGACGGGTTGACCTAGAGGTTGCCCGAGATATGAATACGAGGCGCAGCCGGGCATTCTTGGCCCTTGCCGCAAGTCCTCGAGACGGGGCGACGGGGTCACATCGATCGTGAGTCTCTGCTCGTTACCGCAAACCCCTAGTCCGCTAATGATTTGGATATTTGATCTGAGTAGGCCTCTAGCCTGATAGCACTAACCATCATGTGGGAACAGTTATGGGCACTCTGCATCATAGCATCAGCCGAAAGCTCTGTCAGACGTCCAGTTCAGCCTGGCGGCCAGGCTGGGCCGGCACCATCTGGTAGTGGTGTAGCCTGGTTCGCCCTGCACGCAACGACCCGGAGGGCGAGGGGCGATGGCCCAAGACCCCCTTGCGCTTAGGCGGTAGACCGACGGGGACCTCTCTGCTGAGCTGTAGGTAGGGTTGCGGTGTATCGTTTGGCCGAGGTGAGAGGCGACCATCGCCCACCACTCGGCGCGGCTCCTTGTCCCGATGAGGACATCGAGCTACGTGTCTGCGTCAACATCCCAGGGCTCAACAGGGCCGCATCTCAGGAGCGCTTCTGGCCGTCCCGCGTTGGTCGGTGCGAGGGTCCCCCTCACAGCTATGTTCGCATGCCTTTGGGCTTGTCGAGCGCAGCTGCTGCACTCCAGCGCCACATGCGGGGCGTCCTCGCGGCTCATGAGGCCAGAAGCCAGGCGATCCTGTCAGAGGAGGAGATGGATCCTCGCGAGCCCCCCGGGCCCCCAGAGCCTCCCGAGGTTCAGGGCCTGGGCGGCTCATGAGGAGCGACTTCTGTGGTAGCAGCGGCCGACGGTGGGGCAGAGGCGCCACCTTGGGGAAGCAACGACGGCCTGTCCTTCTTTGGGACTCCCTGCTTCAGCCTCTTCGGAGGGGTGCCCCTGGACCTCGTGGTGACCCCGGCGGAGCACGGTGACTCCCTGACTGGGTGCTCGTCGGTGTCGTCGTCAGTGAAGGCGCGGAGGAGCTCGCTCCACCGTGGGGGAGAAGTCTCCCCCACCTCCTCCAAGGTCGCCTCCGAGCTCTCGTTCTCCTCCTCCCCGGAGGGATCACCGGAGGACATCGGCATCGGGGAGCCTGTGGGCAGGGAAGGCTCCAGTGGCATGAGCCCCCGCTCGTTGAAGACAGGCATGGTAGCGGCTATCTTCTTCCCGTCGGCGCGACGGGACAACAGGAGATGGCCGTCCGAGGGGCCACCATGGTCCTTCCTGAGCAAGGTGCGCACGACCTTGCTCAGCTCATCGTCAGACAAGTTGTCCGGGCGTAACCGGAGGTCGTCTTCCACGCCCTTGAAGCTCCACAGGGGGCGCGAGTGCGCTTGGAGGGGAGCCAGGCGCTGCGTCAGGAACTCCTTGACGATCATGGCCCCTGTTAGCTTCTCCGCCTTCGGGTCCTCCGCCTTTAGGTCGGCCGTCATCCTCTCCAGCAACTGCTCCGCCCTGGGGTCGGTGAGCTTCTCGTGAGCCCAGCGATCCTGGGGCGTTGGCAGCATGGTCGGCAGCTCCAGCCGAGCGTGGGAGCGCTTGGCGTCCATGAAGATCCACTTGTTCCGGAAGTCCTCAACCTTCTTCCCGGCCCACGAGATTGCGTTGCTGCCGTTGGCCGCGATGAAGCTGGCGTACCCAGAGCACTGGCCGCTGCTTATCTGGAGGTAGAAGAAGTGGCGGAACAGCACGACAGAGGGCATCACCCCCACGAACGCTTCGCAGTAGAAGGCAAAGATCGACAGGAGGAGGAAGGAGTTGGGATGAAGATGGAGGGCGTGGAGACCATAGTGGTCGAGGACAGCATAGAAGAAACGGGAGAAAGGGGGAACAAGCCCAGCGAAGATGCTGTGTAGGAAGAAGGGGTAGAAGGTGTCACCCAAGGCTTCCGGATGGGCGGAGCCGACCCGGAGCACCGTCTCCCCTCCCTCATTGTCACCGCCCGCCGTCAGCGGGAGCATGGCGGCAAGGTGCTTCTCCTCGGCGATGGAGAACGCGCTCAAGGCCGGCTCAAACCAAGGAGCCGAGCGCGTGGCGGAGGCCGATGACTTCGCCTTGTCGGTGGCCATCGGTGGCGAGTCCGGGGAAAGGATTCAGCATATCTAGAGGCGCACTAAGCAGAAGGAGAAGGGGATCTGGAGCAAGATGGAAGAAAGGCAATGAAGGCTCAGCGGCAAGCGCCAGCCTTTTTGTCAGCCAGGGACAGTTGCCGAGGCGGCGTGGGGAAGCGGAGACGCCCACGTCCCATCAATCGCCACGCGTCGACCAAGGCCGCAGGCGGTTAGGGCCCGCGGTGCTCCGCACTTGCCCCTTGGCTTCACCTCGAAGCCAAGTTCGAGCCCGCCTTGGGCCCAGGGGCTACTGTCGGCGTTCTGGGAACGGGGGTACCCAGGCTTGCCTGCCTGCGGCCCACCGCGTGGCTCCATCGACGGCCTGGTATGGCCCAACTTCAACGACAACAACTCAAGACCCTGCGAGGGGCCAAGCCTCGCAAGGCGGACAACACCAAGACCTCCACGGGGAGCGGCCCCCTCAGGCTGGCTCCTGAGGAGCGGAGAGTTCTATGCAAGCCTCACCTCATGAGGTCCGGATGATGTGAGCCATGACGATCAAGGCCAGGCGGGCGCCAGCGGGCGTAGTGTACCAGTTTCCTCTTTGGTGCTAAAGAGGCAAGCGTAGGCGCGGAGTCCCGAGGAATCAGCCAAAGGTTTCCTTTCCCATGCAACAAGACCAAGACCGCCAGGACGGCAGGACGGAGGTCACCACCGAGCCCACCACGGCGTCACGACCAGAGGCTTTTGCAGGCAAAGAATACTTTTGTCAGGATAGCATGTACTAGATGTCTCCCTTCGAATTTGGCCGTTGTGGGATCCCTTCCCGCCTTTCATTTGGGAAGAGGACCAAGGCCACTATAAATAGGACTTAGCCACCACCGTAGAGAAGGATCGGACCCCCGGACAGATCATTCAGATCGCCCTCACTCCACCAGCTCATTCGAGCTCAAGAACACCTCTCCTCCTGAGACTGTTCGCCACTGTACTAGTTCATCCTCAGCCCCTCGAGGCCAATCCACCACAAAGCAAGAGTAGGGTTTTACACCACAAGGTGGCCCAAACCTGGGTAAACTGCTGTGTCTCTTTTCCTTACAGTTCGTCAAGCTAGGCTGTGAGATTAGCGAGTAGGCAGACTGGGGAGGACGAGTTCTTCGCACGCACCCCAGAGTTCGAACCTCTGAAGGATTTGCGGAATATCAATACCAAACGAAGTCCAAATGCAATGAAACTTTTTGGAGATTTTTTTCTGGACAGAAGACACCCATGGAGCGAAAGGAGCACACAGGAGGAGGCCTGTGGGGCCCACTAGGCACCAGGGCGCGCCAGAGGCCCCAGGCGTGCCCTAGTGGGTAGTGGAGCCTACGGGAAGCTTCTCCACCGACATCCGTCTCTATAAATACTCTAAAATCCCAAAAACCCTAGGGGAGTCGACAAAACACTTTTCCAGCCGCCGCAAGTTCCAGAACCATGAGATCCAATCTAGAGGCCTTTTCCGGCACTTTGTCGGAGGGGGCAATGATCACGGAGGGGTTCTTCATCATCCTTGTTGCCCCTCGATGATGCATGAGTAGTTTACCACAAACCTACTGGTCCGTAGCTAGTAGCTAGATAGCTTCTTCTCTCTTTTTGATCTTCAATACAATGTTCTCCTTGATGTTCTTGGAGATCTATTTCATGTAACTCCTTTTTGCGGTGTGTTTGTTGGGATCCGATGAATTATGGGTTTATGATCAGTTCTATCCATGAATATTGTTTGAGTCTTTGTTGAAATCTTATATGCATGATTGTTATAGCCTCGTATTTCTTCTCCGAAATTTTGGTTTGGTTTTGCCAAGTAGATTGATTTTTCTTGCCATGGGAAGAGGTGTTTTGTGATGGGTTCGATTTTTGTGGTGCTCAATCTTAGTGATAGAAAGAGACATGACACGCATGTATCATTGCTATTAAGGGTAACAAGATGGGGTTTATTCCTACATGAATAGATCTTGTCTACATAATGTCATCGTTCTTATTCCATTACTCCGTTTTTCCATGAACTTAATACACTAGATGCATGCTGGATAGCGGTCGATGTGTGGAGTAATAGTAGTAGATGCAGGCAGGAGTTGGTCTACTAATCTTGCACGTGATGCCTATATACATGATCATTGGCTTGGATATCGTCATGATTATTCACTTTTCTATCAATTGCCCAACAGCAATTTGTTTACCCACCGTATGCTATTTTCTCGAGGGAAGCCTCTAGTGAAAACTACGGCCCCGGGTCTATTTCCTATCATATTAAATCTAAAATACCTTGCTGCACTTTTTATTTATTTATTTTATTTTGTGTTTTAGTTAGATCTATTTATCAAATCTCGTACAATTTAATCTATCTCAATACCGAGGAGGGATTGACAACCCCTCTTACGTGTTGGGTTGCAAGTATTTGTTGTTTGTGTCCAGGTGTTGTTTACATAGTGTTGCTTGGTTCTCCTACTGGATTGATAACCTTGGTTTCATATCTGAGGGAAATACTTACCTTTGATGTGCTGCATCACCCTCTCCTCCTTGGGGAAATACCAACGCAGATACAAGCAATCAGGAAGAATTTCTGACACCGTTGCCGGGGAGACATCATCAACATCTATCAAGTACCTACTCATAAACTCTTATCTCCTTGCAATTACTGTGTTTGCCATTTGCCTCTTGTTTTCATCCCCCCCACTTCTAAAAAGTATTCAAAAATACAAAAATATTTTTCGTTTGCCTTTTTCTTGTTTGATATTTTGTTTGCTATCGTTATCATGTCTATATCTGAAAAGGGTAGTGATGTTTTCGCCACTAGCGCAAGCTCTTTGGACGATCTGTCTGTACTTTTGAAACTCATGCAAAATAAAGGAAATGTTCGTGAGGTTGCTAAGGAAAAATTTGATGATTCTATTTATGATGATCCTCATGAGAAAGAAACCACTATCATGCATACAAAAAAAACTCCATGTAGGTAGTGGCAATATTATTGGAAAAGGTGTTATTCAAGATTCCTTTACTTGTGCCGGTGCCTCTACAAAAAAATACACTTCAGTGATGATATGTGTTTGTCATAGTAGGTCACGTTTTCTATCATGCATGTACATCCATGATGATTTTATGATAGAATCAAGATAGTCATACATGTGTTGTCGTAGAAGTGTTCCATGACAATTCCAAAATTATCATCACGGAAGTGTCCACTTCCATGACGATAAATGGCACGTCACGGAAGTGTTTTCGTCAAGGGTAACCGACACGTGGCATCCACCGTAATGGGTCACCGTTAAGCTATCGGGTTCCGGTTTGGATCCGATAACCCGTTAACAGCCTGGACCAATGGGGATTTTACAGATGTAAAATTCACATTCGCCGGAGGATCCACGTGTCAGCTCATCGTTGCGACAGATGTCATCCCTACAATGGACGAAAGATGCCTATGATATGTCGACACGTGGCATAGCCCCACAGTGGCCCATTTAAGGTAAAAAGCTGGCCCGGCTAAAGGCCCACCATATTTTTTCAGACACTAGTGGGCCGGCCCGTTAACAGCCTACCATGTTTTGGTCAAATTACGGCCCATATCAGATCTGGCCCTTTCACAGCCTGTCATGTTTTGGGCTAAATTATGGCCCATATCAGAGGCCCATTAACAGGCCACTGTTCTTTTGTGCCCATTCTATGCCGGGTTTGTATTTCAGCTTGTTAAATGCCCATTTACCAGTTCGGCCCGATAATCGTTTCGTCCTGTTAGTGGCCCTTGGTGCATCTGGGCCGTTTTCGGCCTTGTTTCACTTTAGGCCATTTCACTGCCCGTGCTGAAACTGGGCTCTTTCTTGTCCGAAGTGACTTTAGGCCTCTTAACGGCCCAGAGTCTTCGTGGATAAATTTCAGCCCAACGTGCCTATCGGCCTGTTAATGGCCCGTGTAACAGTTTGGCCTAATTACAATTTGTGTTGAATCTGGCTTGCTTACAGCCCATCTATTAATGGCCCATTGTACAGTTGGGCCGACGGCCCATGTTGATACCGGCCTACTTAAAGCCCATAATTTTATTGGGCCAAACAGGGCCCGAGATACATTTTGGCCTATTAACGACTCATTTGCTATTTGGGCCAAACATGGGCCTACGACGGTTTCGGCCTGTGTTGGCCCATGAATTTTTCGGCTCAACGCCAGCTCAATCTAGTTTTTAGCCTGTTAAAAGCCCATGGTATTCTCTGGACCAGCTGGCTCAAACTTTACTCGGCCTGTTAAAGGCGGAAAACTACTATACGTTTAGACCTGCTAATGGCCCAAGATGATTATAGGCCCATGTTTCAGCCCATATATAGCGAGTTACGGGCTGGCCTAAAGACCAACAACATTGAGATCCGTTGAAGCTTCCGGCCTAAATTACAGCATACCGACTAAGAATAAACCTAGACTATACAATAAAGAAACTACAGCATATTACATCCACTGGGCATCAAAGTTCACCACCGGTGATAATAAAGCGCAACGAGACTGCAGATTACATACACCGGGCATCAAAGGTCGCCACCAGTGCATATAAATGTGCCAACAAAAGAATATACAAAACTAACAACTCTTAGAAAGCATTAGGCCTGCCCTGGATGTGCACCACAAGCAGCAGAACAAGCTGATGAGACCTCAGTTGTCTCAACGATAGATGCTCTAACCTGAGCTGCGTAGCAAGAAAGCATGCATCGCTGTCCTCCGAGGTCTTCTTTACATCATTGACATCATGTCGGAGCTGATCTGAACCAAGACTTTCCGCTTTAAGTTGAGACTGAAGAAGTCGAACTGATTGAGGTAGCATCTGCACAGATGTTATCTCACAGCTGCTGGTGAGTAGCTTCAACTCACTTTCTTCATCAAGACATGACCTTGGGGTCATCTCTCTCTCTTCAAGATGGTTTGGCTCACTATGTTCCCTAAAGTTCTGCCTGGCATAAGAGATATGACTCTAAAAGAGAAACAAGGAGACACATAACAGGTTTCACAAATATATAAGCAACGATAGTCAGGGTGCTGACAATTCCGTCCCATTCTATACTGGTAAATAAGAAAATAAATGGATCTGTTCTGCATAAGGAACATGTTTTTACAACTACAATTTAAAACTGGCAGTTGTTGCAAACATCCAATCAGATGTAAACACCAAAGTAAATAGCAGTGGAGGAAATGATGCCCATCGAAATCTATACTAGAACAAAGTTTGAAGGCTTGAGAAGGATGAACTTTCATTACATGTTAACACAGGCTGGACAAAGCCCTTCTCCATGTTAATGGAAGGATAATTCAAGAAATTCTCCAAAGAAACTTCTTTATAAGCATTGCCTTTATTCTACATTTTGTAAAGAGTAAATATAAATCAAATAATATTGGAAGAAATAGAGGATAATAAAGCTCAGGTGCAGAGTGATGATAGATAATCAAATAGTTATTAATTAAGTACAGCGTTACAAGGCAAAAGGTACTAACAAGAGGAATGCAGATATCAACGTGTGGAATGGCATTGGCTTTATTCAAAATTTTGGTAAGAGTAAATGTAGATCTGATAATTTGGAGAAAGTGGAGGACAGGGCAGATAAGATGCAGAGTAATGCTAGACAATCAACTGTCTCACAATGCAAGTACAGTAATACTACCACCGTCTGTTATTACTTGTTGCTCAAATGGATGTATCTAGCACTACTTAAGTTCTAAATACATCCAATTGAGCAACAATTAATTCGATACGGAGGGAGTACATGACAACAGGTACTTACATGAGCAATCCAAAACTTCATAACCATTGTGTTAATTCTACATTTATGTAAGAGTGAATATAGATATAATAATTTCAAGCAAGGGGAGGATAAGGAAGCGAACATTTACAATGATGCTACATAATCAAGCAACAATGAGTGTAAGTATGCTAACAAAGGGCAAGAGGTACTGACAAGAGCAATGTAGTGCCCAGTATTGTTGTGAGATCCTATGATCCTTTGAGAAAGGAGATTCATCTGAAATTAGTTTTCATACAAGAGAGATGTTAAGGCACATGCAGAAATGTAGGAGTTCAAATTTTGAATTGATATCATATACAGTACCTGACGCCGGGTTCTCTGCAATTCCAATAGGGCTTTGGCTAGTGGAGTAGGGGTAAAGTGTGGTACAGTTGGGTCTGTGTTTTCTGTGGCTGGTGGTCTATCTGATTTAACAGGTATCACTGCCTTTTCCAAATACTTAGTTTGTACTCCTTGAGGATCTACACTCACCCTCTTCCTTTTGGACATCTATAACGAAAGAACAACATTTGACTGGAAAAACATAGTATGATGACACATGGAATAGGTACAAAAAATGGATAGGTATGGCATATACTCATATATGATGCTTAAACTAAGCAGATGGTGGTGTAACAAAGTAGAGGTAATGCAAGAGGTCATATGCAAGATATGTGCGACCAATACAACCTTGCCAGGTTAGAGCAAGCACCTTGATGGGTGAATAAGATAGGCCATCCTCCACCATGCCAAGTTTGTTAGCCAGTGGATTGTTCCGCAATATTCCTCTCATGCGCCCATTCTCATATTCATTTTGATCATGTTCAATACCTAACATGCATGAAAACATAAAAATAAGTGAGATTATCTTTGTAATGCATAAGTGATTCTAATCCAATACTGCCTCCCTGTAAACCCCTATGGGCTATCTCTGCAATTCTTCTGAGAGATGCCATGTGTGTTGTAATTTGGTGTGTGCATTAATATAGTGTTGCCTACTACTCAAAATATGAGAGCTCCAGAAGTAACGAAACTTCGCAGATGACAGCTTCAACATATAGTAAGGAAGAACAACTCGACTCAACCTAACCTGACAGATTCAAAATATACTAAGGAAGAACAACTCGACCTAACCTGTCGATCGCAAATGTCTCTGCTACTCTTCCTAACAAGGAACATACTATACTTATTAAAGAAGAAGAGATGAGGGTCGTGTTAAAGAAGAGCAGAAGAGCAAGCAAATTGAAGATATTACATGACTTTCCATACAATGTCTATTGCCCACCCATGATGAACCAGAGTGCACAGAGAAATACTATTCCTTCCGGCCTCTCCATATGTGGCTCACATGCATTTTGAAACTAAAGTAGGAACATTTAGCTGACCAATTAAACCTGTCTCAGTTTTATTAATATCAGCATCATATCATATTCGAATTTGTACAACTAAAATTGTTTAGCTTGATGGGTGGAGTAGTGCTATTACAACACGAATCACGTAGGCTGATCGTGGTCATCATAAAATGGGGAAACCGTAAGCATGATGAGTATAGTGTTGACCATGGCAGTAGCATGGCCGATCTGAAGCTGCAAACCGCGCAAAGGGTACTTAGCAACCGATGCTTGCTTTGAAATAACAACTAAGATTTGGTATGCACAAGCAAGTGCAGTCAACAAGTGACAAAGAAATACAATTCCTGCTGTCTCTCTATATGTCACGACATGCATTTGGAAACTCATGTGGGACCTTTAGCTAACAAATTAAATGGGTCTGTTAACTAATATCAGTAACATATCACAATCATATTTGAACAACTAAGCTTTGGAATTATGAGCGTTGTGTTGTTTAGCATGAAGGGTGGAGTACTGCTAGTATGACAGAAAGCACCTACGCAGATCATAGTAGTGTAGATAAAAGGGGAAAACCCTAAGCATCACGAGTAAAATCAGGAAAGTGGAACTAGCTGGATCATATGGGCTTGTATTGTCGGTACGGCTAGAAATTGTTCGGAAAGGCTTCGGCCCCAAAAGGGGCAGCTCTATTCAACTGAAGGCACAACACTATTACTATCAGTCTAGACTCTCAAAGACGACATAGCTCCCAGCATTTCCCGGATATTATGGCAAACCATCTAGAATAGTTGAAAGCATCCATCTGAAGCGACCCAACAGACCTGTCGACTGCAAATGTCCCCGCTCCACTTCCCGACAATGAACATATTGTACTACTCCCTCCGTTCCTAAATATAAGTCTCTTAGAGATTCGATTGCAGACTACATACGGAGCAAAATGAGTGAATGTAAACTCTAAAATATGTCTATATACATCTGTATGTAGTTCTTATTGGAATATCTAAAAAGACTTATGTTTTACCAAAAAAGGCTTTCTCCCCGCTTTATAAATAAAGGAACGATGAACAACAACCGGTACAAATGCACGCCTCCACAACACACGCACGCACCCAAGGCAGTTTAGGAACGAAGGAAGTAATATACTTATTAAGAATAATAGAAGACAAACATGATAACAAAGAGCAAGCAGATTTTAGATAATACAATGTGTGTTACCCACCCATGATGAACTAGAGCGCACAGAGATGCAAATCCCTGTTGTCCCTCTATATGTGGTGCACATGCTTTTCAAAATGAATATAATAACATTAGCGGACCAATTAAATGTTCTTTGTTTTAGTAATATGAGCATCATATCAGATTCGTATTTCAACAACTAAGATTTGGAATTATGAGTGGCATGTTGTTTTGCTTGATGGGTTGAGGTCTTGAGGAGCAGTGCTAGCACGACCCGGAGCACCTACGATGATGGTAGTGAATATAAAGGGGGGAAACCATATGCTTTACGAGTATAGTGACCGTGCCATGGTGGGTCTGAAGGTGCAAACCGGACAAAGGCTACTTCGCAACCAATGTTGGTTTTCAACTAGCCACTACAATTTGGTATGGACAAAAAAAAGTACAGTAAACAAGTTACGATCTATTTTCCGGGTGAGATCAATAACTTAAGCAGACATGAAAGAGTACCACCTCTCCTACAATGCCGTGTAGGCCCCTACTGATACATTGAGGGTGTTGTGGGTGCGATGGCTGTCAGCGGTGCGGAAGAAGACTTGAGATGGCAGACGGCGGCATCGGGTGAGAAGTCCTATTGCCGTGGACGAGGCGGTCGTAGGAGAGGCAACGGCAAGGTGGATGACTGCACTGATGAAGCGAGAGGATGAGATGAAAGGATCCTGGTCCGGCACCATGGATGAAAGACGTCCATCTATTACAGTGGACGATGGGGTAGGGGTAGCGGCTCCAGCAAGGTGGATGATGGGGTGGCAGACGAAGGAGGCTGGGCGGTGTGGGGAGGTTGTTGTGGTGCCGACGGTGTATGAATGGGGAAATGGAGGGGGAGGGGATCTCAAACTTTGGGACGCGCTTGTCTGAAATGTGGGAAAGTTACGAACTTAGCCCCTGTTTAAAATTTCAGACATCTCGTCGGTTGGGGATAGGACAGTAATCTCGCATCTCCCCAATATTTCCCGATAGCGATTTCGGCCGAGGAGAGGGTGTTTTGCCACCCATGGTTGGCACCCACGGTGTATGAATGAGGCTGACAGGTAGAGGGGTTGTGTCACGTCTGAGTGAAGTTACACACCTGCCCCTATTTAAAATATTTGCCTACATCGATTTTGGCCGAGGAGAGTTTGTTTTGCTGCCCACGTGTATGAATGGGAAAATGGAGGGAGAGAGAGGTCTTTCAGGCCAGTTTGTATAAAATGTGTGTTTGGCGCCCACCATGTCTGAATGGGGAGACAGTCGGTCGTGTCACGTCTGATTGATGTTACTAACCTACCCCTATCGACAGCAGTGGAAATCGGGCCAATTAGTATGTAAAGTGTCAAGGGTAGACAGTAATTTTCGTCTCGCAAACATTGGCTTCGGGCAGCCGAGAAAAGAGAGTGGGTGTTTTGCCGCTTCGTTCAAAATTTGGAGGAATTAGCATTCACGTTCAACCTGGGCCTTGGCAACTAAATTCAAATCCAATTTGTATTCAATTACGAATATCCATATATCATTCTACGTTTTGTTATTTATTTCTTCAAAACCACAACAAAGATTTATTCCACCTTTATGTATGAATATGATTTAGAAATGTCGTGATCTTTGAATTCAGTAGGTTGGATACACTTTGAGTCAAATAGTTATTTCATCCAATACAATCTCCTCACATGAAAAATAGTTCACGCTTTGAGTCAAACAGTAATGAGGATTACCTCGCCTAAAAAATTCAGATCATTACAACACGTGGACAACAAAGGGGTCTTGCAACATAAACCATTCAGAGACATGACACAACATGCAAGTATACTAATCTAATGAAAATTTCAACTGGTATCTAAGGAAGAACTGGGATTACCCTAGGCTTCACATAGCAGAAGTAGCAGGACCTCCTCCATCTTCAAATGCAACATTCTTACTTCCTCCAATTCTTGGCTTGCTTCCATAATGTGTGCAACTAATTGCATAATTTCTAGCCTCATGATCAAGATTACCTCATTCATGGCAGCCACACCATCTCTTTCTGCCTCTAGTAGAGCCTCAAGAACTATAATATCTGTGCTCAGGCTGCTCTCCAACGGTGTTGCCTCTAAACTGCTACCATCTGGTAACATGGATGGCGCACTGCTTCCACAAATAGATTTTGGGGTTGTACATTGTGCCCTAATGTGAACGGCATCCTGAAAGGTTTCCACTGAACATAAGTAAGAGACAGTTATCACATGATCCAGGCAGTAAGCTTACATGGTAAACGACATACGAATTATTGCCGAGCATGGCAAGCTATATTTAAATGGTTCGAAGTAGCATCAGCCGAAAACAAATTAAAATGGTAAGATGAAAGGCAGTGTACCACCGGTATATTTAAGTTGCCCAGGCATATAAGCAATTGAAATAATCTGAGAAAGCACTTAAATAGTGTGGCCTCATATAAACTACGAAGACAGTCTTGTGATGAAGTTCACAGGAAAAGTTAAGGAGTCAATGAATTAGGCATGCATTTCTTTACGATAGTACAGCAGGCACTGCTGACATATTGGCCAACTCAGGTATAGCCTAACAAGTAACAAACAAGCATTCGAATCAAGCAATACAGCAAAGCAGACAACTGAACTATTTGTGATTCTGTAGGATTACAGGTTGAGGGCACAAGCCAAGAAAGCATTCCACACGCATTACATTTCACATGAACTAAAAACACACTGGCTTACCATATGTTGCTGTGAAGCCTCGCTGCTGTTGCAATGTTCTTTGAAGATATCGTCAGCATCCCGTGGTTGCAAATCTAGTCATTGTAGTTTATTCTCCCCCCTCTATTTAGGTAAAACTAGTTTTAATCACATGCACTGGTTCGAATTGATCATCAATGGTTAATCTAAACTAATGAAAGAAGGATGTGTGCTTACACGACAATATATGTGCTTCACTCTATTTTTATGCTTGTCCAAGGTGCCAGCCCCAAAAGAAAAAATATTTTGCTTTATGGGGTTGACAGCTCCATAATGAATAGAAGCATCAAATTAGTCATGCAACTTGGGAAGATCAAGAATGCACAAAAAAGTAATGAACAGAGGCTCGAAGTAGTGTTGTAATAGCTAGCATCAGAAAATGTAGGTTATAACGAACAAAAAGCAGTGGAACCACAAGCTAGTTTGATGTTGTGTAATTAAGCATAGAGAACATAGAGGCAGTCCAGTACAATAATTGTAACCAACAGGTGGCATCAGAACAATACCATTATCATAAATATAGCATGCAAGAAGTAAAATAGTAGGTATTGATATCTAGGAAGTACAGTAATACTTAGGACAAAACAAAAGCATTGTAACTATATGTGCACTGGTTTGTAATTTAGCACATGTAACCTGTTCACTGCCACACGTATGCACCTATAGGTGCAAGCAGAATAACGCATCTAATGAAAAATTGAATGATGCCCGAAAGAAATTCAAAGGTACGGTGCTTCACTACAAAAAAAAGACATATCAGTGACATTTTGGCCCAAACGAAAAAAATTATGTCATCCTTATGACACTTCTGTGACGATAATTGCGACAAAACCACGTATCATCATAGATGTGGTGGGCTCCTACTTCTATGACAAAAAATCATGACAGAAAATTGCCTTTTGCGTCCTGGGCGGGAAGGGGACGCACCTGCAAGATATTCTTTGGGCCGTCCATGATGGAAAAAATCATGGTAGAAGCGACGGCGTGGAAAATTTCGAGGAGTTCCCAGTTACGGTGGGTGGTCGGGGCCGAGTGATGCACGGAGGTTTGCGCGTTTCTCTCGTACACGTACGCGCGTGTGTGCGATGCATTGGGCTCTAACTGAACCCGAGTGAGGCGTTCGCTTACTGAACCCGAGCGATTGCACTAGCTACGTTATTGAACCCGAGCGATCGATCCCTTTGCTGTTAACTGAACCCGATCGATCCCTTGGCTGTTAACTGAACCCGAGCGATCGATCCCTTGCCTCTTGATGAACAGTGACCATTGTTAGGGGTTGGATGAACAGTTCCCGGTTGGGGTTGGATGAACATGACCCTGTGGTAGTAGTTGGCCATTGTCGCTGGATGAACAGGACCCCGATCGAGGAAGCCGCCACACCCGAGCTAGTTGGGGGTGGATGAACAGGACCCCGTGGAGGGCTGGTTGAACAGTAGCTGGTAGAGGCTAGATGAACAGTAGCTCATGGATGAACAGTAGCCTGTGGATTAACAGTGTCTGGTGGAGGCTGGAGGAAGTTGATGGTGGATTAACAGTAGCAGGTGGAGGGTGGAGGAAGTCGACGGTGGATGAATAGTAGCCTGTGGAGGCTGGAGCGAGGCAGTAGACGGTAGATGAACAGTAGCCCGTGGAGTCCAGTTTTGCGGTACGCCACACCCCTCCCGATGAACCGGACCCCGTTTCGACCATAGGCGCTGCAACACAAGTCTGTTTCCTCCATTTTGCGATACGCCACACCCCTCCCGATCAGCAGTATCCCGTTTCAACCGTAGCCGATCGAACAGTAGGCCGCTTCCTCCATACTGCGGTATGCCAGGCCCCGTTTCGGCTGTTCCGTCCAAGCCGGTTGGCTCTCGTTGAACAGGACGCATTCTGTTACCTCCCGATGAACACGATGCAGTTTCTCCGTTCTGACCCAGCCGGTTGGGTTCCGATGAACAGGACGCCGTTGCTGCCATCCATTGCCTCTCCATGTACACGAGCCCTAGCCGTACGTATGCGCGAGTACGCGTTTGAGACCCCTCTCGTATGTACGTATGTAGCCATATTTACTTTCTTGCAGCATGGCTGCACGTACATGTACACGATATATATAGATGAGACTGTGTGACATGCTACGTTCGTGCCTCTACTACGACACGTGCCGCTCCTTACTCGGCCATGGTTCATCGCTGCAGAGAGACCGATCGACCAGTATGTACGTACATGTTCACGACCAGAGAGACAACCCTACATACGGTTCGACCCGGTGGGTCCCAGCTGTCAGGGAGGATAAGGAGGCACTTCCTTGCGTGCGAAGATATATCTGGTGGGTCCCAGCTATCAGGGGGAAGAATCATTTTTTTCCGTAATGTGAACGCACTTCCTTGCGTGCGAAGATGTAGCTGGTGGGTCCCAGCTGTCAGGGGGGAAACATTTTTTCGCAAAATACGGTGGCCCTTCTGGTGGGTCCCCACTGTCAGGTGGAGGAATCATTATTTTGCGCGTAATAAAGAGGCACTTCCTTGCTGCGGCCGTGGACCCAGCTGTCAGCCTCTCCACGTACAGTCCTCTTCCGATGGAGTCATTCCCTAACCATGTTGACCACGTTGCGTCGAGAGCACCAAGGCGGGGACGACGGCGAGGCCTAGGAACGGAATGACTAGGAGCCGAGGAAGACTCGGCAGTTGTTTCCCATGTGGAGGGGAGTACGAGGGTTTACTGGTTCGGCTGAAGTGTGAGGCAGCTGTCGCCGGCAGGGATGGCCAGGTCAGCGATGGCAGTAGGGTGGGGCGGTGAGGCCTACGCAGCAGCACAGCCTGCCACGGGACGCAGGAGTAGGCGGCACGGCCGGCGATGGTTTGGGCGGCTGGAGCAAGAAGACCAGAGGTTGAAGAAGCACGACGGCCGTTGGATGGACATCGTACGCTCACTGCAGCTTGAACCGTTTATATTGACTAAGTTGACAAATCCTGCGTCCCCGTCAACTTAGTAGGCCCACAAGTCAGCCTACAAATATGGTGGGTCCCAGCTAGCAGGGGGAGTATTCATTTTTTGTGTGCGTAATAAGGAGGCACTTGCGTGCGAAGATATAGCTGGTGGGTCCGAGCTATCAGCGGGAGGAATGTTTTTTTCATGAAATACCGAGGCCCTTCTAGTGGGTCCCCACTGTCAGGTGGAGGAATCATTATTTTGCGCGTAATAAGGAAGCACTTCCTTCCGTATGGCCGTGGACCCAACTGTCATCCTCTCCACGTACAGTCCTCTTCCGATGGATGTCATTCGTTGACCACGTTGAGCACGCCGTGCCGATAGCACCAGGGCGGTGGACGATGGCGAGGCCTAGGAAGGGAATGACCTGGAGCCGGGGAGGACTCGGCAGTGGTTGCCCACGCAGTGGGGAGTACGAGGGTTTACTGGTTTGGCTGTCATGGCTGGAAAATAACAGGTGGTGTGGGTGAGTAGAGGATTGGCCTGGCCAGCGATGGAGTAGGCTGGGGCGGTGCGGCCTGCGCGGCAGCATAGCCGGCCACGGGAGGCGGGAGCAAGCGGTCCCACCAGTGCTGGTTTGGGCGGCTGGAGCAAGAAGATCAGATATTGAAGAAGCAGCATGGCCGTTGGATTAAAATCCAATGGTCACTACTGCTAGAATCGTTTGTGGACTAAGTTGACAAAGCCTTTCGTACACGTCAACTTAGTAGACCCACAAGTCAGCCTCCAAATCTGTCCCAAACAGCATACAACCCGAAATTTCTAGCCAGATTGAAATTAATTTAAAAACTAAACATACCTTCATTTAAATCCAATGAAATTTTACCCGCACAAAAATAATGAAATTTAAAATATCAAAATCCAAAAGAAAAAAGTAATTTGGAACTAAATGCCTATTTGCTGTATTTTTCATTTTACAGCCCATTTCTTATTACTTGTAGCCCATTTTCTTGGCAAGCCGAATGCATCCCTCCTTGTCTTGAATGATTTCTGGCCCAGCAAGGCGTAGAAAAGCAAGTGTGCCTCTGTTGGTTATTCTGCAAAAAACAAAATAGCTGGGCTAGCGATTTTCAGAAAGAAAAAAAACTGGGTTGGTCATGTGTAAACATATGAAATAAAAGCCTGGGCTAGACGGGCGACAGCTCCCGCACAACCCAGTTGATACCCTGCTCCATCGAGAAAACAAAAAAAGAAAATGCTGCGCGAGCTGCTGGGTCCCGAGTGTCAGCCGCTCCTTGTGCAGTTATCTCGCTTGACTACGTTGACAGTAGCGTGTGACCCAGATGTCAGGAAACCATCAGGAGGAACCATTATTTTCTTGTAATAAAGGAAGCACTTGCTTGCCTACTGCCATGATCCTGGTGGGTCCCTACTGTCATCCTCACCATGTACAGTCATCTCCTTATTCCTCTCGGTTGTTGACCATGTTGACAACACCGGAGGGCGGCACCGTGGTGAGCGAACCAAGGCGGAGGACGATGGTGATACCTCGGACGGGAACGAACAGGAGCCGGAGAAGATGCGTAGAGTTTTAGGGTGTGATGTGGCCGTGATGCGTGCATGGCTGCACAGCCAGCTGTGGGAGGCGGGAGCAGGCAGTCCTGCAGGCGCTGTTTTGGCTTTGGCGGCTGGAGGAAGAAGAGACTGAAGAAACACGACAGACGTTGAATGTCAATCCAACGGTCAAGGTTGGCACAATCGTTTTTTGACTAAGCCAACACCACGTAGCATACTTTTTTATAGGAAGAAAAGAAAAACAGGGCTAGTTCGCCGGATAACATTCCCGAAACTGCCACCGTTTGATCTTGCGTCGCAACTAAAACTGCCATGAAAATGCGTTCATTTGTAGTCGTCCTCCCAGGGAGTGTTCGCCACATAAGTGGCTAGCACCATTGGTTTTCAACCGAGAGGTCTTGGGTTCGAATATTAGGAACCCTCAATTTTCTCCTCCTTCCTTCCTCACAAGAAAATCAAAGACTTGAGAAGGCGTACAGAACAAGCTAGTGTACCAGTAAAGAGACGTTGTTGAGTTTTAGAAAAAAGAGAGACGTGCTCCTGTAGCTGGTTCAAATCCAAACCTAGACTATGACTATATATAGTACAATGCTACTCTACAAGTAATGAAACTGACACATCCAATGTTCGCTTCTCCTCTTCTCTAGTTACTCTGCCTAGCATCATCCATCGCATCTCAACTACAATCCTCAACCCTGGCCGAGTCTTCTACAAATGCCCAAATCTAGGGGTAATATGTTTAAGTGTTGTTCGCCTGCTTTTAGTTGCTGATTTTTTTAATACTTTGTTTGATGATCTTCCAATTTGATTCATGCAGAAAAGGGAAGATTCGTGTGATTTGTATTTCTGGGAAGTTGCTGATGTGGGGGAATGCAAGTACGCTGATTATTTGGTTAGCCGAGGAATCACAATACTAGCAGGTTGGGGTATTGGACAAGTAACTAAATGAACGGCAGAAGAGGAAGATGCAGAGCAGAAGGTTAAAGATGCAGAGCAACAGCTGCTGAACGACCTTGACAGCAATGAGGAGATGAAAGAGCTTGTGAAGATAATGGGCAAAATCATTGTGCTCTGTAGGATGATTGTCTCTTTATTTGCAGTGTATGTAGCACTCGTGATATATTTAGTGGTTATGACATGAGCACTTTGCTGAAACTAGTAATGAATGAAGCCTGTTTAGCAGGTTGGGCGTAGTGTTGTGAACATCTAATGATTTCTATTAACGAAAATCGGGGGGTATCCCCTTTTTCTCATAAATAAATAAATAGCAGAGGCCTTTTTGCTAATAAATAAATAAATGAGCAGATTCCCCGTCGGGTCAGCTTTGTTCCCATTCGAAGAGGTAGAGCAAATTGCAGTCCAACAGCAAACTATGCCATGAAATACAAGTTTCACGGCCAAATATGAGTACAACTAAACAACAATGTCATCATGTTTTAGTCATCATACAATCACGAAACACAAATCAACATACATAATAAAGTGATGTTCTCACAGCAAAATACTAAACAACAACTTTATCAGGTTTCAGTTGTCATAGCGAACACAATTTCACATAGTACATAAAAAGTCATCTTCTCACAGGCAAATAGACAAAAGCAATCTAATCATCATCCGTAGCAGTAGCGTCAACATCTACGCCATGTGTATCAGTCTGAATCGTAATTCCCCCTGGTGTCATCTTATTCTTCATCCTCAATGTCCTTGAACATTGGCGTCTTATTGATCAACTATTGTATGTCCACAGCCCGACAGGGAATCTTTTCGCCAGCATTATTTATGTGATGGTCCTCAAAGATACTATGAACATTTATGGAATCTTCTACATCAGGAGCAGTGTAAGCATCATATTGTTGTGCAACTTCATTAAACAAATTGCTCTGCTCAAACCTTTGCAATACTCTCAAGTCATCCCTACATGCATATGTGTCTTCCAAGAAAAATATCTTTGTTGCTTGATTTGCCAAAATAAATGGCTCATCGGTGTGGTATGCCGCCTTGACATTGATGGATTTGAAATAATCATCAACTTTGGGTTTTGCGATCCTGGAAAACAGGTTGTACCAACGACAGCAGAACAGAACCACACATCGATGAACCTCGAAACTGGAGATATACTGCAACTGCACAATGTCTGTTATGTTAGCATACATTTTAGTTGTCTCATTAACGTACGTATCCATGCTCATGACGGCACTGTTTTGTGTCTTCCTGCCTTCATCGCGTGCAAGGGTGTTATAGCACACATCTCCAACAACGCAAGATTCATAATGTCTTACCCGAGTATCAGGACCCATTGCTAGTGCGTAAAGGGCATCATTAACTGCCTACCCATCCTCCCGCATTTTGTTAACCTATGGTTAGAAATAGACAAGCTGATCATCTTATGTACTCAATATATTAAAAAAACTGACAGTGCAATACAAAAGCTTACATGGCTCTTGAACCATTTCACAAATCCTGCCATAACTAGTTTGTCAATGTTTCTTGGATTTTGCGCCAGTAACTCCTTTTTGTAGATGTTGCACAACATAGTGATCGCGTCAAACATCTAAATATATAAGAATGTGCTACAAGTTTAGTAGATTACGATGTATATAAGCAGCAGTACTTAGCACTAACTCAATATAAGGTAGAACCTCAGAACAGTTATTCAACACAAACCAAACCAGTTTGTCCAAATCTTTAGGTTTTTCATCTTGCCGACTCTTCCCTGTAACTCGAACAGAACAATCGAAAACATTGAGCTCGGGATTGTCTTCACCCAACTTTTTGCTAAGCTGGTTAGCTGTTTCAATGTATTTTGAGCAGAATGTCAACGCTTCTGTAGCAATGTAGGCCTCTGCAATGGAACCCTCAGGTCTAGTTCTATTCCTAACATAGCCATTGAAAGTGCCTATCCACCTTTCAATAGGGTACATCCAGCCATACTGTACTGGACCTCTAAGTAGTGCCTCATCAGGTAGATGAACAGCCAAATGCACCATCACATCAAAGAAGGCTGGAGGATATATCTTCTCAAGGTCACATAGGATAGTTGGTATCTTGTCTCTAAGACGCTCCAAAGCATCTATCCTGATATTTCTACTGCAGAGTTCCCTGAAGAATTGTCCCAACTCTGCAACTGCTCTGTATAAGTCAGGGTGGCCCAATTCTCTAACGATAATAGGTAAAACCCTTTGAAGTAGGACGTGGCAGTCATGTGTTTTCAACACTTGTACCTTGTTTCCATCTGCACTGACTCTCCTTTCAGGGTTGGAAGCAAATCCATGTGGGAATCTCACACTGACAGGACCTTGTAGAATTCATTTCTTTTTACCTTGTCCAAGACGTACAGAGCTGGTGCCATATCGCGTGATGCACCATCAGTGTTCACCTGCATATCGGATCTGATACCTAGGTGTGTCAAATCAATCCAAGATTTTAAGGAATCTTTCGTCTTGCCTTCAATATTAAGAAGTGTGCCGATAATGCTGTCACATATATTTTTCTCGATTTGCATCACATCAAGATTATGCCGCAGATCCAAACCTTTCCAATACTCCAAGTCCCACAAAGTGGACCTGCAGGTAAACAGTAATCTCTCTTCTGCCCTACCACGCTTCCTTTTCCCGCTACCATTATCAGGATGGTTTCCTGGTGTAATATGCCTGACCTTCTCTAATTCCTCTTGCAACTCATCGCCGGTGAGCCTCTTTGGCGCGTCACAGTTTTCATGCTTTGCATTGAACACATGTCTTTGGTATTTTGTAGGACACGGCTTGTCCTTGGCAAGGAAACGGCGATGTCCAATGTAACAGATCTTGCTAAGTATTGCGTATGACAGCGAATTCTTGTCACAGCGAACACATGCATTGTAACCATGTGTCGTTCGCCCTGACATAGTGCCCAAAGCCAGATAATCATGGATGCACCAAATTACAACAACACGCGGAAAGAAATCAGCTGGTGGGCTATATAGGTCTCGACTGAGAACACCCCTCTATAGCTTTTGAAGTTCCTCCACAAGAGGCTGCATGAATAAATCAAAATCATTTCCAGGACTTTTTGGACCTGGGATGAGCAGCAAGGGAGTAGGGCACTAGCAGTACTTTTACCGTTGGTGCCACTCAGGACAGCAAATAGGAAAGCATGCTCATTGCCTTCCTGTGGGCGAATGTAGATGTGTTTGCATGGCAACCATTTGACATCCCCGGTGTTCCCAGGGAAGTAATTTGCACCACCTTGATGTTTGTCCTCATGCTCGGCCCATCAAGAAGAAGGTTAGGAAGCAAGCTTTGGAACAACAACAATTCATAACTGAAGAGATCAAGAAACTTGAGGCAGCAGGCTTGGTTAGATGAGTGTTACATCCAACTTGGTTGGCAAATCCAGTCGCCGTGTGCAAGGCGAATGGGAAATGGAGACTTTGTATTGACTACACTGATCTCAACAAAGCATACCGCATTCATTACTCCATGTGGCACGTGTTGCTTTGTACGTATGCCATTCGGACTAAAGAGTGCAGGTTCAACATTTGCGAGAGCAGTTCAGATTGGTTTTGAGCCACAGTTGCACACTAATATAGAAGCGTATATGGATGATACAGTGGTCAAGACCAAATACAAATAAACCCTCATTGGAGATTTAGAAGAAATGTTCGCAAACTTGCGCACAATCAACACGAAGCTCAACCCTAAGAAGTGCATGTTTGGAGTTCCATCTCGGGTTCTTTGTGTCCCAGTGTGGAATCAAAGCAAATCCTGACAAGATCAAAGCTATCGAGCAGATTCAAGAACCCAAGACCATCAAGGATGTGCGATGTCTTGCCGGTTGTGTTGCAGCTTTGAGCAGGTTCATTTCAAGGTCTGTTGAGCGCGCCCTGCCATTTTTCAAGATATTGAAAAAGGCAGGTCCGGTAAAATGGACTCCAGAAGTGGAGGCCGCACTGCAAGATCTAAAGGTACTTGTCCTCTGCACCAACCTTAGTCGCTCCTAAGCCACAGGAACCCTTGTTGCTATATCTAGTGGCAACGAACCAAGTAGTCAGTGCCGCACTGGTTGCGAAGAGAGAAGCTAGCGACGTGGAAACAATAGCGGCAAAGCTATCCCATGGCAAAGCAGAATCCTCCCCAGCAGGTCCGGATACCAGAAAGACAAAACCAGTGCAAGAGAGGGTAGTAGATTAGAAGATTATGCCAAAGAAGTTGGTGCAGCGGCCAGTGTACTTTGTTAGCTCTCTCTTGCAGGGGGCTAGGTCAAGGTATTCGGGCGTGTAGAAATTGCTCTTTGGCCTACTCATGGCCTCAAGAAAGATGCGCCACTACTTCCAAGCGCATGAGATCACCGTGGTCACTCGCTTCCCGTTGCAGCACATTCTGAGGAATCCAGAGGCAACTGGTAGGATAGTAGAGTGGGCATTGGAACTGTCAAGTTTTGCACTCAAATTTTAGAGTACATCAACTATTCAGAGCAGAGCATTGGCAGAGTTCATTGCAGAATGGACACAAACGCAAGATGACGAGGTCCAGGAATCAGCCCTCCCAGGCAGGGAAACTAAAAAGGATTGGATCATGTACTTTGATGGTGCTTTCTCGCTGCAAGGCGCCGGTGCCGGAGTGCTGCTTGTCGCACCCACCGGGGAGCATCTCAAGTTCGTAGTTCAAATGCACTTTCTCAGGGAGGAAGCTACCAACAACACTGTGGAGTATGAGAGACTACTTGCCCACCTCAAAATTGCAGCGGAATTGGGAATCAGAAGGCTGATCATCCGTGGAGATTCGCAACTTGTGGTTAAACAAGTGAATAAGGATTACTAGAGCCCATTGATGGAAGCGTATGTAAATGAAGTGAGGAAATTGGAAGAACACTTTAACTATCTACAAACAGAGCACATTCCCCATGCGGAAAACAACATTGCTGATCAACTGTCTAAGTGTGCTGCCTAGAAGCTACCTGTGGAACCAGGGAATTTTGTGCTCCATTTGAATCAACCAATTGTTACCCCATTAACGAGAGCCAGAAAGAGAAGAAAAAAATGCATCGGCAAATATTTTCCGGCAGAGCTTCTTGAAGCCGCCGACAAGAATGTTGCCGGGAATGATGTTGTGCTTGCCGATGAGTAGCGGCCTCGAGCAGAGTCTCAGATTCTTGCCGTCGAGATTAGCGCTCCCGAGGCCGAAGAAATGCCTTTAGTCCTTGTTGTCGAGCCACAAGCTTTGGCATGGGCCCAATAGATAGTTCAGTTTCTGCAAACACGAGAACTTCCCAAGGAACAAGTGCAAGCTAAGAAAGTAGCCCGTCAATCGAATATGTATCTGTTTGTGGACAACATCCTGTGCAGAAAGAGACCGGACGGAGTGAAATTGAAGTGCATTTGCTGGGAAGATGGACTAAAGTTGTTGCCGGAAATACATGGAGGCATATGTGGTTCCCATATAGGATCAAGAGCCCTTGTCGGGAAGGCTTTCCGGCAAGGTTTTTATTGGCCAACTGCCCTCCAGGATGCAAAAGAGCTAGTAACAAGATGTGAAGCATGCCATTTCCATTTGAAGAATATACATCAGCCAACACAAGCCCTCCAAACAATTCCTCTCTCCTGGCCTTTTTCGGTATGGGGGCTTGATATCTTAGGCCCCTTCCCCCTTACTACCGGGGGCTTTGAGATCTTGTATATTGCCATCGACAAGTTCACAAAGTGGCCGGAAGTAGAACTAGTGAGAAAGGTAACTGCGCAGTCAGCTGTCAAGTTCTTCAAAGGACTAGTTTGCCGTTTTGAGGTTCCAAATAGAATCATCACTCACAACGGCACACAGTTTCCGAGTCATGCCTTCGTTTAGTACATCCAGAGCCTTGGAAGCAAGGTCTACTTTGCCTCCGTCGCTCACCCAAGGAGTAACGGGCAAGCAGAAAGGACAAATGCCGATGAGCTGCATGGGATCAAGACAAGAACTTTTGACAAGTTGCACAAGTGCGGGAGGCATTGGATTGATGAGTTACCGGTGGTTCTTTTGTCACTCAGGACGACACCAAATTGAGCTTCTGGCCAAACACCCTTCTCCCTAGTCTATGGTGCAGAAGTGGTGCTACCCACAGAACTCATATGCGGGTCACCTCGAGTAATTGCCTATGATGAAGTAGAGCAATAGCAGCTCCGGCATGATGATGCCGTGCTCCTCGAGGAAGAATTTCTTCGGGCAGCTGTGCGAGCTGCATGGTACCAGCAAGCCTTGCGCTGCTAACATAGCCGCAATTTTCATGCCCGAAGCCCTGAGGAAGGCGACCTTGTCCTTCTGCACGATTAGTCCGCCAAGGGAACAAACAAGTTGACACTGAAGTGGGAAGGCCCTTATCGGGTAGTACAAGTCACCAGACCCAGCGCAGTCCATCTGGAAACCGAAGATGGCATTCGCGTGCAAAACTCGTGGAATATCAGCATCTTCGCAAGTTCTATCCATGAAGCACCGTTACCGGGCCCTGTCCCGGTAACCCCTTTTGTGCAAGCATAGTCTCAATGACTTGTAACCCTTTGTACAAAGCCAGGCGTAGATCATGTGCATATCTGAATAATGCTAAGTGATCCACAAACTTTCATGCATGTTTACTCACATACTAATGCATAATATAGTGTGATAGCACTTTGTTTTAATGAAATGACTAACATACTGCCAAGGTCCCCGCATTATCGTACTTCTCCTTTCTGTTTTCTACAAATGCATAAGGATTCCTCGCGTACATATTTCCCGGGGAGGAACTAAGATGGAATGTTCAGATAAATGGCGTTTTGCGTTCATTTCATATCTGATAAGAAGTACAGCAAAGAAAGATAAGTTAAAAATTCTTCAACTATAATTTCATTGTTTGCATCTTGGAAATTCTCCTCTCACGTCTCTGTATTCGTACAAAAAACCTGCGCGTGAAGGAATGCATGCTTCCAGACAGCCTAGGGTATTAAATTGAAAATTGTATGAAGGCATAGACAAACAAGGAGGAAAATTTACATTTATTTGAGCATGTCGGATATCAGACATTTATTGAAAATGAAAAGTGCTCGATAATGCCTTTCTTGGCCCTCTCCTCCCACGGTTTACATCGAGTGCAAAAAGGGCAAAAGGGGTGCCTAGGCGAGGCACCCCCGGCAAATCGCTCTGCCGGGGTCCAGCTGCAGATGATGGTGCTACCGATGCTCAACTAGCGATGATGGTGCTGTCGGCGTTCAGCTGGAGTCTGAGTCATCGTCTTCGGACTTGATGACCAAAGACTCACCATCGTCGTATTCACCATCAGCATCCTCCTCGTCACTCTCGCTCGAGGATGAGCTTTCTCCATCGTTCGAGCACCTGAATGCCCGAAGAGCTTCACGGAGAGCGCGTCGGCCTCCACCAACTTGAAGTTGAGGAAGTGCCTCTCCGCCAAGTAGAGGGCACGAGTGAAGGATTTCCACCATTGCGTGAGGTACATGACGCCATTGGCAAGGTACTCTACATTCACCCAAACAACGCCATTGAGGCAACCATTCACACGCAACCACAACCCAAGCGGCTGGTCCATCTCCATTACCGTGGCGAAGGGACGATGGAGCTGCAACCTGCTCCTCGGCGGGTCACATAGCTGCACGATGAATTCAAGCGTGGTTTCCTCTGTGTGGCCTTCCGTTGGAGGCGGGACCGCTGGAGGCGGAACCACCAGCGCTCTGGTCTGACCTCCTCGACCACGAGCACTGTGTCGACCATGACCTCACCCTATGACCCCGCCTTTCACGCTGGAGCAGGCCTCCGCGGCTGCCATCGAAGCAGAAGCATGGTGCCGAGGAGAAGCTCTCGCCACCGCAGTGGAGGAATGAGCACGACCCCTTCCTCTCGCCATGGTTGTAGAAGATGCATGAAGAATGGAGAAGGAAGTGGATGAGCATCACCTCCCACGCCCCCTTCCTTTTATAGGGGAAGGCATGGGGGCTGGCTCTCCGCTACCTTAGGGCAACCGCCCCGCTTCACCAATCCTCCACCCTGCGCCCTTGGCGAGCGCATTACTCCACCAGCCGCCCTGTCTTGCCATTCTGGCGTCCTGGCTCATTCGATCGAAGCGTTATCCCATGGCTGCCCTTCTTCACCAATCCCACATCCCGCGCGTAATCCGCATGATGAGGGGGGAGCTGTAGTAAAGGAGGGAGTGATGGCAGAGATGGCAGTTACTTCAAACCACGTATAATTGTGGGCCTGCCCACGCCGAACATGGTGGCAACACACGTTCGCGCACGCCCTTGATTTTTGGCACAACAACGGAAGCCGTTTGAAAGACAAGAACAACAGGAAGGAACTTGGGGCTAGCTCAAAGTTCTTATTAATGAAGAAGCAAAGCAGATTCCAAAGTATTGGCATCATTCCACCCAGATCAACGTGCTTGTCTGTGCATCGTTTTAGGCCTCGCCCAATGGTGCCAGGCAACACGTATGACCGAGGTCCGGGGGTCATGTTGGTCTATTAAACATGGATGCATAATACCCTAACTTATGCACAGACAAGTAGCAGCTCCCCCGCCAAGCTGAAGTCCTAGTGAAGGTTTCCAAGTCAGAAGGAACAGTTCTTTGAGAGATCGAAGAGCGCATCAAGAAGACCAAGAGCAACTCAAGCATCGAAGAAATCCCTGCCAGCAAAGACGGGTCGGCAAGATGAAGACCCGTCAAGCCGCGCAGCGAGAAGATCCCCGCCAAACCACCAACGCTCCACCTCACCAGCCAGCTAGTAGTCATTTGGTGAGGTGTTGAGCCCGCAAGCAGTGCTGTGGAGCTCGCCTGTATGTGTCAGCTCGCTGGGAAACAGATCACCTATATGGACACTCATCCTAATGGTGTATCAAGCTAATACGAGGTAGTTGGGCAAGCAGTGCCTCATCCTTGCCGGGGCTTCTCCTCCTCACAACACCAAGCAATGCATTTAATGCATTTTGTCCTAACTAGTAGAGTTAAGTATGTTAACACTGTTTCTATCTAATCATCATATAATGACCCTTTTGCCACTGTGGTTACCCCTTGAGCTATAAAAGGAGGGTCAGAGCAACCTTTACAAGGGTTCGAACCCATTGCAACCCCATACATACGTAGCCGTGTAACTGCCCCCTCCTTGTGACATGTCGGGGGAGAGCGCTCTGTGTACTTGTGCACACACGCATGCAATACACCAAAGTGGGAGTAGGGTTTTACGCTTCCCAGTGGCCCGAACCTGGGTAAAAACTGGAGCGCCTCTTGTTGTTCTTGTTCTTTGCGTTGAGTGCACCCCCTCACCGAACCAGAAAGTGGCAGCAATGTCCCATAGATCGCCGCTCCACTTTGGCGTCAACTTGTTTGATCCTTTGGCGGATTGAACATGCCGAAGAACAAGGTCGCCTTCCTTAAAGCTTCGGGCATGAACCTTGTGACTGTGATAGCGGCGCAAGGCTTGCTGGTAGCATGCAGCTCGCGTAGCTGCTAGAAGACGATATTCCTCGAGGAGCACAACATCATCTTGCCGCAACTGCTCTTGCTCTAACTCATCATAGGCAAGCACTCGAGGCGACTCGTATGTAAGTTCCGTGGGGAGCACCGCTTCTGCACCATAAACTAGGGAGAAGGGTGTTTGGCCAGTAGCCTGATTTGGTGTCGTTCTGAGTGACCAAAGAACTGCTGGCAGCTCATCAATCCAACACCTTCCGCACTTGTGCAACCTGTCAAAGGTTCTTATCTTGAGGTCACGCAACACTTCAACATTTGTCCGTTCTGGTTGCCCATTGCTTCTCGGATGAGCAACAGAGGCAAAGCAAACCATGCTCCCAAGGCCTTGGATGTACTGCATGAAGGTGCGGCTCATGAACTATGTGTTGTTGTCGGTAATGACTCTGTTTGGAACCCCAAAATGACAAAGTAGTCGCTTAAAGAACTTGATGGCTGATTGTGCAGTCACCTTTCTCACCGGCTCTACTTCAGGCCATTTTGTGAACTTGTTGATGGCGATGTACAAGAACTCAAAGCCCCCGGTAGCACGAGGGAAGGGGCCCAAGATATCGAGTCCCCAGACCGAAAAGGCTAGGAAAGGGGAATCGTTTGAAGAGCTTCTGCTGGCTGATGTATGTTCTTTGGATGGAACTGTCATGCTTCACATCTTGTTACTAGTTCAGTTGCATCCTGGAGGGCAGTGGGCCAATAAAAACCTTGCCAGAAAGCTTTACCGACAAGGGCTCTTGATCGTATGTGAGAGCCATATATGCGTCCATGTACCTCTGCCAACAACTTGAGTCCGTCTTCCTAGCAAATGCACTTCAATTTCACCCCATTCAGCCTCTTTCTGCACAGAGTGTTATCCACAAACTGATACATACTTTATTGACAGGCTACTTTTTCAGCTTTCTCTTGTTCATCGGGAAGCTCTCCTGTTTGAAGAAATTGAACTATATGTTGTGGCCATGCTGGAGCTTGTGGCTCGACAACAAGGACTAAATGCATCTCTGCGGCTGCGGGAGCGCTATCCCCAGCGACAAGAACCTGATGTTCTGCGCGAGGCTGCAGCTCACCGTCAAGCACGTCACTGCTCCCGACAACATTCTCGCTGGAGGCCTTAGGAAGCTCTGCCAGAAAATATTTGCCAGGGCTCAAATTTCTTCTCTTATTGGCTTGTGTTGATGGAGTAACTGATGGTTGAGTCAAATGGAGTACAGAAGTCCCTGGTTCCATAGGCAACTTTTGGGCAGCACACTTTGACAGGTGATCAGCAATGTTGTTTTCTGCGTGGGGGATATGCTCTGTTTGCAATCCATCAAACTGCTCCTCAAATTTTCTCACTTCTTCCATGTATGCTTCCATCAACGGGCTTTGATAATCTTTGTTTACCTATTTCACAACAAGCTGTGAATCTTCACGAACAATCAACTTTCTGATACCCAACTCCACCGCAATTCTAAGACTGGCAAAGGGCCCCTCATACTCTGTGATGTTGTTGGTTGCCTTCTCCCTAGGAAAGTGCATTTGAACACGTACTTGAGGTGTTCTCCAGTGGGTGCGACAAGCGGCACTCTAGCACACGCGCCTTGTAACGAGAAGGCACCGTCAAAGTACATGACCCAATCTTTCTCAGTCTCATTGCTGGGGAGAGTTGATTCCGGGATTTCTTCATCTTGTGTTGGAATCCATTCTGTAATGAATTCCGCCAAGGATCTACTCTGAATAGTTGAAGTGCTCTCAAATTTGAGTGCCAAATTTGACAATTCCAGTGCCCACTCCACTATTCTGCCAGTTGCCTCTGGATTCCTCAAAATACGCTGCAATGGGAAGCACATGACAATGGTGATTTCATGTGCTTGGAAATAGTGGCACAGCTTTCTCGAGGCCACGAGGAGACCGAAAAGCAGCTTCTGCATGCCAGAGTATATTGATCTAGCCCACTACAAGCGAGAACTGCCAAAGTATACTAGTCGCTGCACGACTTTCTTCTTTGGCGTTATCTGTTGTGTAAATTCTTCTACTTGCACCATTTTTGTCTTGCCGACATCAGACTCTACCTTGTCATGGGACGGACTTGCTGCTGCTATTTCTTCGTCACCAGCTTCTCTCTGTGCAACTAGCGCGGCACTGGCCACTTGATTCATTGCCGCTAGATATAGCAACAACGGCTCCTATGGCCTAGGAGAAACTAAGGTTGGCACAGAGGATAGGTAGCTTTTCAAATCTTGCAGCACAGCCTCCGCTTCCGGAGTCCATTCTACTGGACCTGCCTTTTTTAATATCTTGAAAAATGGCAAGGTGCGCTCAGCAGATCTTGAAATGAACCTACTCAAAGCAGTAACACAACTGGCAAGATGCCGCACATCTTTAACAGTCTTGGGTGCTAGAATCTGCTCGATGGCGTTGATCTTGTCGGGATTTGCTTTTATTCCCCACTGAGACACAAAGAACCCGAGGAGTTTGCCGGACGAAACTCTAAACACGTACTTCTCAGGGTTGAGCTTCATGTTGATTCTGCGCAAATTTGCGAATGTTCTTCTAAGTCTTGAATGAGGGTCGATTTGTCCTTGGTCTTGACCATTATTTCATCCATATAAGTTTCTATATTCCTGTATAATTGTGGCTCAAAACTGGACTGCTCTCGCAAATGTTGAACGAACGCTCTTCAGTTCGAAAGGCATACGTACGAAACAATACGTCCCACATGGAGTAATGAACGCGGTTTTCTCCTCATCTCCCTTGGCCATGAATATCTGATGGCATCCAGAATATGCATCAAGGAATGAGAGCAACTCACAGCTAGCAGTGGAGTCCACGATCTGATCAATGCATGACAAGGGGAAAGGATCCTTTGGACATGCTTTATTGAGATCCGTAAAGTCAATACAAAGTCTCCACTTCTCATTTGCTTTGCGCACAACAACTGGATTTGCCAACCAAGCTGGATGTAGCACTCCCCTAACCAGGCCTACTGCTTTGAGTTTCTTGCTAGTTGTCTTGTCGGGCTTCTTGCTCTTCTTTTTCTTGGCAGGAGCTGCGGCCTCGACGGTTTCTGCTGCAACCGCATCTTTGTAAAGCTTGTCAACACATATGACTGCATCCTTCTTATCAGAGTTAATGGAAATGACGCCCATTGGCCCCGGCATCTTCAATGTGTTATAGGCACAATGGGATGCTGCCATGAACATAGCCAACGCCAGACGACCAAGGATCCCATTAAACGGCAAGGGGTCTTAACCACATCAAATATTATCTTCTATGTCCTGTAGTTAACTTCCCCGCCAAATGTCACCGGCAGCGTGATCTTTCCCTTAGGATGACTTCTTCCCAGGTTAAGTCCTTGGAATGTCCCTATTTTCTCAAGCTCTATATCAGGGATTTGTAGCCTCTTGATCACTTCAGGAGAGTTCAAGTTCAAGCCTGCCCCACCGTCAACTAACACTTTCGTGACCTTGAGGTTGCATATTGTTGGTGAAACCAACAACGGTAGGCACCCGACCGCAGTTGTGCGATCAGGGTGATCCTCAGCATCGAAAATGATAGGCATGTGGGACCACTTGAGGGGCTTCTGAGCATCTGCCACTGGCTCTACCGCATAGACTTCACGCGCCCATTGTTTAAGCTAGCGGTGAGAGGAATGCAAGGATGCACCCCCGTCAATGCACATGGCTTCTGTTGCCTTCTGGAATTCTTGCTCACTAGACTCGTCGTCATCTTCCTCTTCACTCTCATCATCTTCTTCTTTCTTTTCCCTACCCCTGGCAGGCTTCTCTTTCTGCTGATTGGCCTTGCCGCGGCGCCCCCTCCACCATCGCGAGCCTTCTTACCGGATCCACCAGTACAATCTTGGCCCTTCTCCTTGTCGCGCTTCTCGTACTCAACTTTTGTTTCTCAACCAGCTGCTCGACTTGTCGGCACTCCTAGAGATCGTGCCCCTTGGTACGGTGAATCTTATAGTACGACCCATTAGACATGCCGACCTTCTCGCCTGCCGCAGCCGCCTGGCAATCAGCGCACGCGGCAGCTTCCTTGCCGGAGCTCTCTGTCTTGGTTTTCTTGGCGGAACTAGTGTTGCTGGACCCTTCCACGGCCATAACTGACTTGCGCTTTCTCTTTCTATTGCGCTTCAGGACTTTCTTCTTTTGGGTAGCGGCGTCTTCGTCCTCAGAATCGACTTCAGTGCCATCTTCTTCCCCAGGGAGCCTTCTCCCCTCCTCAGCACATGCACATTTGTCCGCCAATGTGTAGAGCTCGTTGACGGTCTTCGGCAGCCGTATGTTTATCTTCTCCCGCATCGTGCGATTGTGCACCTTCATATGGAATGCGGCAATCACAGCTGTAGGGTGCACATCTGGAATGTTGCGGTGTACACGGCAGAATCTTTGGATATACCTGCGTAGATCTTCTCCTTCTCTTTGCAGGATCACTTGCAAGTCACTAGGTTGTCCAGCGCCTTTCTGGCCCCCGATGAAGGCACCAACGAGCTCATTGCATAGATCTGACCATGAAGAAATGGAGTTCTCCAGCAAGTTCATCAACCAAGATCTCACATTGCATTTGAGTACCAATGGGAAATAGTAGGCGAGGATCTTTTCAGCCCTTCCTCCGGCAGCTTGCACATGATTGTATATATGCCCAGGAATTTTGCTGGGTTGAGCTTGCCATCGTACTTCTCCGACACTTCTGGCTTGAACGCTGTCAGTGTGGAAGCACGATCACCTATGGGGCATGGGTGCCCCTTTGTGGTTCGGCAAGGGGACGGTCACATTGTACAAAGATCAGAAACGACAGGGGCTGCGCGGCGATGACAGCTTTCTTTTACCCAGGTTCGGGCCGCTTTGCAGCGTAAAACCCTACTCCTGCTATGGTGGATTGATTCAGAGGAACACGAAGACACGGCGAGCTCAAGCCTGGCAAGGATACCTCGGGGAGAGTAGCACATGTGTACAAGTGTGATGGGATCTAAAGTTCGAACCCTTTGCTAGGTTGCCTCGGGCCTCCTTTTATAGCTTAAGGGGCGACCACAGTAGCAAAACAGTCACTTGAGTATGATTAGATAGCTAACAGTGCTATCATACCTAACTCTGGCAGTTAGGACAAAGTGCATTAAATGCACCTGCTAGGTGTCATGCTGGGGTTGAAGCCCAGCAAGCCTGCCGCGCTACTTATCCGTCTTCTCCTTATTAGCGTGACACGCCTTTTGGACGGGTGTCAATAAAGTTAATCGCGTCTTCACCATACTGCCGCATGCCTAACAGGATCCACCTAGTTACTTGAGAGGTTTACACTACACTGATTAATGACTTGCGTGTGATGAGGTGGAGCGGTGGCGTGTTGGCGAGAGCCACCCGGCATGGAGCCTGGCGGTTTCTGAGCTTGGCGGCCCCGGAAGCCTTGCCGGGGCAAACTGGACTTGATCTTCAGAGGCTGTCTTGACCCGGCCGGGCCACCCTACCCGTCAGAGGAGGCCTCCTGGCAATGCCCTCTTGTCGGCTTGATCTTCTTAATGCTCTCCTTGATCACGAAGAGCGGCTTCTCTGGCTTATCTTTGTCTTATGCACAGGTACTAGATGTATGATCGACATCACACCTGTGTAAGAGTCCGGGCAGCAAACAAGAATGTTTGTTGCACCGACAAACACCCAGATGAACGGCCAGCGGACTTGACGCAGCTCACGTGTGAAAGTAGGGCACCCAACCTCGTATGGTAGACACTTGCCAACAACAAGTGCTGGCGCGTCAATGACTAGACCATTGCGCTCGTCAGATTGACGGCGCGTCTCCTGGTGTTGTTGAATCATGGTACGAGCATCTTCTATTCGCCTACCCAGCAGCACCTGCTGCTGATCTTAATGCATTCATAGATTTGAGGAAGCCATTGACACATCATCAGGCTCGATAGCTCGTTGGGCTCGCTGCGACTGCTGATGCTGCTGTCGGGGTTGATGCCGTGGAGGTGACTGCACCGTTGGCACACCACCTACAACATGGCCATGGGTCTGAGCTACTAGAGCTATTTGTGGGTGTCACGAGGGCTCTGCCAACTAGGGTTTGTTAGCCTCCACAAATCCAATTAGATTCTGAATGGTAGTCACCCACTCATCCATCTTATCTGCTATTGGAGGAAAGTTCAACAGCATTTGGGCTCGTGCCATCGCCTCCGTTGTCGTGGAAGGTATGTTGGAGAGCGAAGACCACAATGTCACTCAACTCCTGGCAGAGCCAGTAGGAGCGCCGTTGTGATCTAGCTGCCGTGCTGGGGGTGCGACACTGGGTTGGCATGGCGGAGGTGGCGCCTGAAGATCTTGAACTTGATCGACAGGCGTCTTGCCGTGCGGGCACTGCTGTGCATCATCGACAACGCCTCTTGGGGTCACGTCACGTCCATCTCACGACGGATGCGGCATGTGCTTTGATGTCGTCTCCCTCGCCGCCGCCGTAGTCGCCGTAGCTGGAGGAACTTGCCTCGTGCCCGACCAGACAGTATTGCTCCGGTGGCTGCGCTCGCCAATGCGTCGAGGAGGCAGGAGTTGCGTGCCCACGCCACCCGTGCCATTGTTGCTATCTCTGCCAGAGGGTCATGGAAGGTGACCGCCTTCAGTGCCTCCACCACCCGCTCCCTCCGCAGTGGGCATGGCGACCGCACCACCTGCGCTGGTCGTACCTACCATGACGTTCGGGCCGTCCATGGTGATGGCGCTGCCTACGCCGCCCGCGGACACGTGTGAAGGAATCTTGGACATGCAAGGTTTCATCGCCATGGAGCCCTTCTTGTTGGGAGCCATGGATGATGAGGATGATGATGTAGCTCCATGAAATCATGCGCCGTCTGCTAAGCCAGGTTCACGCTAGTTATGCCCCCTACCTGGCGCGCCAAAGATGTCGGTGTGGAACGACTATCTATGGGGTGATGTAGCCCCTCTGTGGTTCGGGGAGGGGAATGCATAGAATGCAAAGAGCAGGATTAATAGAGGGCAAAATGATCTTTTACCCTGGTTCGGGTAACAGTTGAGGTGTAATACCCTACTCCTGCTTTGGTGTATTAGAAGTGTGGATGCACAAGTACAAGGAGCGCTCCCCCCGGCAAGATGCAAGAAGGAGGCATCTACATGTGCAAGTGTGCATGGGGTTTGAATGGGTTCGAACCCTTGTAAAGGTTGCCATGGCACTCCTTTTATAGCTCAAGGCATAACCACAGTGGCAAAAGGTAACTACATGCTGATTAGATAGCAAATAGTGCTATCATACCTAACTCTGCTAGTTAGGACAAGAAGCATTAAACGCATCGCTAGGTATCATGAGGAGGAGAAGCCCCGGCAAGGATGCTGCACCGCTTGCCTAGCTAACTCCTATTATCTTGACACGCCATTTGGATGGGTGTCGATAAAGGTAAAAATCCTTCTGATGAGCTGACACGTGTCCGGCAAGCCTTACCTAACTGCTTGCGGGCTCGACACCTCACTGATCAGCGACTAGCTGCTCGGTGAGGTGGAGCATTGGCAGCTGGCGGGGTTTTGCCGGCCAAGGAGCTTGTTGGGCTTTTGCCTTGCCGGCAGGGGGTGCTTGTGTAGTTGATCTTGAGGAATATCTTGAGCCTTGGTCTTCTTGATGCGCTCCATGATTTCTCAAAGAGCGGCTTGTCTTGGTTTGGGAAACTTCATTATAACTTTAGTTTGCCAAGGGAGCTGCTAATTGTCTGTGCATTGGTTAGGGTATGAAACACCCATGTTTAATAAACCAACAAGTTGTGAGCTGAGGCGTTCTGTGATGTCCTCAAGGCCTATGGTCCAGAGCTGTGGAGTTGCTGTCGCCAGTGGAGTTGCTGTCAGCTGCTCCTCCAGCAAAGTCGGGTGGTCGACGGTGCTTGGGTCCCTGTGGCCAGCATCTATCATCTCGACGTCTGCACTGGCGGAGGTGTATGCACTGCTGGGAGCCTTGTAGGCTTTCTCAGTTGCCTTCCTAGCCTCTTCGGCTTCTGATGTTGCAGCCTCTGCAACAGAAATCCTGACAGCTTCATCAGTTGCACTCTTTGTAACCTCTTGGACGTGTATGATGGGCTCCTCCTCCTCCAATCGAGTTGAGCCTATAAGATGGGAAAGAAAGAGGAAGGAGTGGAAGGAGTTCAAGACTCAGATCAGGTTCAAGAAGACAAAAAAACAAAGAGATACCAACAAGGGTAGAAGAGCACTCGACAAAGGTTTACCTTGATCGGCTTGTGGAGGAGACCTGGCTTCTTCTCCGGTAACGCCGGTTGCCATCGCTTGGTCCCTGGCAACATTGGTTACCGGTGGGTCCTTGATGTGGGCAACTTCCTCTTGGCACTCCTGTGGAGGAGGGGTGGGCCTTGCCGGTGAGTTGCTTGGCGGAGGAGCAAAGGTCGAGGGCATCACTAAGGGGTCCGCTCCTTGATACCCTCCCTCTAGAAGAACGCTCCCTACCTTCCTTGTCGGTCTCCATGATGGCAGTTGCATCAGTGGAGCCTGCCAGCGGGGATTGAGGGCTAGAGCCAGCAACATCTGAAGGAGTTCCGTCCTCTCCAATATGGGTTGCCGCCTCGCTCTCTTCAGTAGTCCTGGCCCTCTTCTGGTGCCTTTCCGCCAATGGCACATCGTCCCTGCAAGGCCAAATTATTCAAAACAGTTAAGATTAACAACGGATATTAAAAATGTGATAACAGGAGGGGGAGTTCTCGAGGCTCTGGGACTGGGTATACCCAGGCCCGTCTGCCTGCGGCTCATCGCGTGGCATCATCAAAGGGCCCAGCATGGCCCATCATCAAGGCTTCACGAGCGAGGACCTCGCGAGGGCCCCTGCCTCGCGAGGCGAGCATCCTCAAGCATCGTCCGGCGCTCTGAGGGCTCCGTGAGGGGCGGCCTCCCGAGGCTGCCTCCCAAGGCCGCTCGCGGGGCGAACACTTCTTGGCTTGCCACCCCGCCTCGCGATGCACGTGGGAGATGCGAGCCACGACGAGCGTCGCCATGACCGGTGCCAGCGGGCGCGGATAGTGAGGCTTCCTCTTTGGTGCTAAAGGAGCCAGGCCAGCACGTGGGTTCGCAAGGCAGCCACATAGATTGCCTCTTTGGTGCAACGAGACTAGGACGGTGGCTCGGCAGGATGGAGGTCATCGCCGAGCCCACCGGCGCGTCATGGACAGAAGCTTTGCAGGCGAAGACCACCTTTAGTCAGGATAGGGTGTACTCTTGCCGCCCTTCAAAATTGGCCGTTATGGCATCCCTTCCCGCCTAGAGTTTTTGGGCGAAGAGGACCAGGGCTAGTATAAGTATAGGTTAGTCTCCAGTGTAGAGAGGAATTGGGTCTTGGCATCCCTAGAGGCCGACGGTAGTTCATCCTTGTAATCGTTCATACTCATCCTCCTCACGAGGCAATCCACCACAAAGCAGGAGTAGGGTCTTACACCCCAAGGTGGCCTGAACCTGGGCAAATCATCGTGTTCTTCCTTCTTCCCTGTCGATCGAGCATGTCGGAGCATCGCCGTGAGGCGGTGAGTAGCGAGCCGTAGCCTAGTGAAGTTCTCCGCGCACACCCCAGAGTTCAAACCTTTCGTTGGGTCCCCGAGGCCAAATTCCAACATTTGGCACCCCAGGTAGGGGTGGGCCAGAATTCCTTCGCTTTGCTTCGATCCCGCACACCCAGAGTTCGAACCTTTACTTGGGTCCTCGGAGCCCACGGGCCATGATGTTTGCCCCCGCTCTGCCGCTACGGCGACCAGTGCCCTCGGCCCCGCAGCTCTTTTGAACGTCATGGGCTGCCCGACCTTCATCCTCGGCCTGCGTCAGGTAAACTGGCCCGCGAAGTTCAGGCCAGTCCTGCCCCCACGCTATGACGGTGCCGTGGGCCTCGAGGAATTTCTCCGACTCTACGCCCAGGGCATCCTCGCAGCGGGCAACGATGACAAGGCCATGGCTAACTGGTTCCCCTTGGCCCTCGCGGGCGCCGCTGGGTCTTGGCTCCTCGCCCTCCCCGAGGCCTTGGTCTCTTCTTGGGACGAGCTCCATGATCGGTTCGTCGTGCAATTCGCGCTCCCAGGGCCTCACGCGGTCGCGTGTATTCTCGGTGGATCCCAGGTGCCTACATCTGGTCGCCACTCCAAGCAGCTCTTCCGTAAGGCGAACACCACGCGGCCCTAGCCTGAGGCTTCGCGGCCTCGTGCGTGGCAGGAGGGCGTAATCACCTTTAACTCCCAGGATCACCCCAAGTCTGCGGTCACCGCCGGCGCACTCCCCATGTTATGAACGCCAACCATCAGCAATGTCTCAGTCACCAAGACCCTCATCGACGGCGGCGCTGGCCTCAATGTTCTATCCATCGAAACCTTCGAGACACTGCAGGTGCCCTTCGACCAGCTCGCGGCAACCAGGACGTTCTCTAGAGTGATCGACGACTCCGCCACTCCCCTGGGTAAGTGCGCCTTCCAGTCACCTTCGGCACCCGCGACAACTACTGCACCGAGCTCATCGACTTCGATGTGGCTCACATCGGCCTCCCGTACAATGCTATACTAGGGTACCCCGCGCTCGCCAAGTTCATGGCGGCAACCCATCCAGACTACAACATCATTAAAATGCCGGGTAGCGGCGGCATCATTATGGTCTCTAGAGACAAGGAGGGTGCAGTACGGGCCCTCAAGCGTGCCTACGGGGTGCTGGCAGCCTCGCGCTTGAGCCCCAAAGATGGGGACGAGCATCTGGAGGTTGCCACGGCAGGAAAGAAGCAGCTGTTCTCTCAAGACCACGTTGAGACGAAGAAGGTGTCGGTTGATGGCAGCAGCGCCGGTCATACCTTCACCATCAGCGCCGACCTACCCCCAAAGCAGGACAGTGCGCTCATCGCTGTCCATGTTCGCCCAGAAAGCGTTGGATCTGACCGGCGTCCCGAGGAAGGTGATCGTGCATCATTTGGCGGTGTGCCCTAATGCTTGCCCCTTCAAGCAGAAGGCGCGGAGCCAAGCAACAGAGAAGCAGGCATTCATCATCCAAGAGGTGCACAAGCTACAGGAAGCCGGGGTCATTCACGAGGTGTGCCACCCTGAGTGGATCGCCAACCCAGTCATCGTCCCTAAGAAAGGTGGAAAGGAGTGCATGTGCATCGACTTCACGAGCTTGAACAAGGCTTTCCCCCAGGATCCCTTCCCACTCCCGCGCATCGACCAAATCATGGACTCCACCACTGAGTGCGATCTGCTATGTTTCTTGGATGCATTCTCTAGCTACCATCAGATCAAGATGGCGAACGGGGATGTCTAGAAGATGACCTTCATCTCCCCGTGCAGTGAGTTCTGCTACATCTGCATGCCTTTCGGCTTGAGGAGCGCGGGCGCCACCTTTCAGCGGTTGATGCGTATCACGCTAGGGCTGCAGTTGGGAAGGAACGCGAAGGCTTACATAGACGACATTGTGGTCAAATCGCGTGAAGCAAGGACGCTAGTCGAAGACCTAGAAGAAATGTTCGCCAACCTACGCACGGTTAGCTTGAAGCTAAACCTTGACAAATGTGTTTTTGGGGTCCCATTTGGCATGCTCCTTGGCTTCCTCATCTCCCATCAAGGGATTGAGGCCAACCCTGAGAGGATCAAGGCCATAGAGAAGGTGCGCCCCCAAAGGCCCTTAGGGAAATGCAATGACTGGCTGGGTGCGTCGCCTCTCTGGGACGTTTCATCTCCAAGCTAAGCGAGTGCACCCTGCCCTTCTTCAAGCTCATGAAGAGAACTGGCTCCTTCAAGTCGACCACGGAGGCAAACACAACCTTTGAAGACCTTAAGAGATACATCACGAGCCCGCCTATAATGGTGGTGCCGCGCTTCCATGAGCCTTTGGTACTGTATCTGGCAGGTACACCGCAGACGGCCAGCGCTGCTCTTGTGGTGGTACGGGAAGAGCACATGAAGACCAAGGAAAGGCTCCGAGAGCCGCGCAATCCTGTCGACTCCCTAGAGACTAAGGGGCCTCGCGAGCCAGTCGAGCTCCTTGAGCCTCTGGCGCCTTAGGATGGTGCCCTCGAGCCAGCCACTCCCGTGATGCCTCCTGAAGCTTCTGGGGCCCGCGAACCCTCACGGGAGCAGGAGCTCATGGAGGCCCCACACCTCGTTGAGCACTGTCCCGAGGGATGCGCACGCACTATCCCATGCAATAGAAGCTCCTCCTGGCGCTCTTGGTTGCCCCTAGGTAATTACGCCACTACTTCCAAGGGCACCCCATCCAGGTCGTCTCCGCGTACCCCCTGGAGAAGGTGCTGCACATCCCTAACACCGTGGGCCGTGTCACTGAGTGGAGCATTGAGCTGCAGGCATTTCAGTTGGAATTCTGCACCACCAGCGTCATCAAGGGGGCGGCCCTTGCCAACTTCGTGGCGGAGTGGACGGGCACCAACGACGAGGGGTGCCAGGAGGACAAGTCCCTCTTACCCGGGGATGAGCTGCCGGACGGATGGGCCATGCACTTCGACGGCGCCTTCTCTAGGCAGGGCGCGGGGGTTGGAGTCGTGCTCATCTCCCTGGCCAATGAGAGGCTTCGCTATGCTGTCCAACTACGTTTTCAGCACGGCGAGACGGTCTCCAACAACATTGCAGAGTACGAAGTCCTGATTGCCAGTCTCAAGGCTGCCTCTGCCTTGGGAATCAAGCGCCTTACCATCAAGGGCGACTCTCAGCTCCTGGTCCACTTCTCCAACCAGAAATACAAGCCGAAGGACGAGCACATGGTGGCATACCTGGAGGAGGTACGTAAGCTCGAGGAGCGTTTTTTGGGTTTAGAGTTGTAGCACATCCCACGGGGCATTAACAAGGAAGCAGACGACATCGCCAAGCGGGCGTCCCGCCACGAGCTCCAGGGCCCCGGCGCCTTCGAGGAGAGGCTCTTCGCACCATCAGCCGCCCCTTCTGCTGCCGGCCCAACACTACTCTGCGAGGAACTTCCGCCCGCACCGCTCACAGGTGCGCCGGACTCCGGCCCGGCATGCGAGGTCCGCCTACTGTTGGCACTAGAGCCTTAGGCAGATAGCTGGGCCGCGGAGTTCAAGGCCTACTTGCTCCATGGCACCTTGCCAGAGGAGGATGCTGAGGCAGAGCGCTTGGCCAGACAGGCCACGGCTTACTGCCTACAACATGGCAAACTGTACCATAGGCGCCCCAATGACGTCTCACTGCGATGCATTTCGGAAGAGCAAGGACGTGAGCTGCTAGCTGACATCCATGGGGGAGACTGTGGACACCACTCTTCATTGCGCACTCTTGTGGGGAAGGTGTTCCGCAGTGGGCTCTACTAGCCCACAGTGCTTCGTGACACCACAGAGCTGGTCCAGTCCTGTGAAGCTTGCAGTTCCACGCCAAGAAGAGCCATCAGCCCACGCAAGGGCTCCAGACGATCCCGCTCTCTTGGCCCTTCGTGGTATGGGGGCTGGACATACTGGGCCCCTTCCCTCACGAGGCGGGCGGCTACCACTACCTCTACGTCGCCATCTACAAGTTCATCAAGTGGGCGGAAGTGGAGCCTGTACACACCACCCCGGCGGGCTCGGCCGTCAAGTTAATCAGAGACCTCGTGAGCCGATTTGGCGTCCCCAACCGTATCATCACTAGTAATTGCTCCCAGTTCATGAGCAGCCTCTTCAGGTTCTACTTTGCTAACCTTGGAACGCTGATATGCTACTCTTCGGTGGTGCACCCGCAGAGCAATGGCCAGGCCAAGCGCGCCAACACGGAATTCCTCAGGGGCCTCAAGACTAGGAGCTTCAAGAAGAAGCTTGAGGCTTGCGGCAAGGGCTGGCTCGATGAGCTCGGCTCTGTGTTGTGGTCTATCCACACCACCGCGATGAAGCCCACCGGTGAGCCCCCTTCTTTCCTGTCTACGGGCCGAGGCGGTCCTTCCGTCCAAGCTCAAGCACGGTTCCCCACGAGTGTTGGCGTTCGATGAGGCATGCCAAGGCGACTTGCGAGGGGCTGACCTGGTGCTCCATGAGGAGGCCCGTCGTCAGGCCTCCCTCCGTGCTACGAGATACTAGCAGGCCTTATGACGCTACCACAGCCGCAACATCCGGCCCTGGACTCTTGAGGTCGGAGACCTCATCCTCAGGCGGGTGCTCTCCAGGGAGGGCCTCCACAGATCTCGCCCATGTGGGAGGGCCCGGTCAGGGTCGCCCATGTCTCCAAGCCAGGCGTTGCACGCGTGGAGACAGGGGACGTGGTTCCCGTGCAGAACGCATGGAACATCCAGCACCTCCGCATGTTCTACCCGTGACACTCTCACATAAGAGTGAGTGGGTTGTACACACCCTGGAGTCTCCTGGTGCGTCGCCCCATGGCCTCGTGGGAGATCCCACCCACGCCCAAGTGGAAGCCCCATGCTCCGTGCTGGCGGAACGATCGAACAACGATCATGCCCACGCCCAAGTGGAGGCCCCATGCTCTGTGTTGGTGGGAAGCCTAAGGAAGGCATCGGATGCGGTGACCTTCTTCCTTTTTGTAAGCAAAGTTTGCGAATTTCTTTGAATAAAGATTTAGATTTCTTGCATCTTGCCTAAAAAGGGGAGTGTGTTTTTTTTTGTGGTGTTTTGTTGGAGTTCGTTTTTTCGCAACCAAGGCGTGCCCCGCGCATCCCTCATGAGCCGCACATGAGCGGGGGCTAGGCATGGTGTTTATGCTCGGATCAGTCCTAGTGGCCTGAAGGGCCCAGGCGATAGGGACCCCGGATTGCGGGCCTTCCCCCGCGTGCCCTGCCTCACCAAGGCCTTGGTGCTTATGTCCTCACACGACACTGATGAGCGAACCTCCGGGCACACATCGGTCCCAACGCGTTCTGTCCCAGGAGCATTTTACCTCCTGGCCTTGCCTAGGCATCATGACCCAGCATACTAGCGCCGGCCAACCCCTGCTCGGGGGCTGCGTTGAGCGACAAAGAGCATAAAAACAGGCGCGAAGGAGGAACAAGCGTCACGAGAACATAAAATGGTGTCTGATACATCATTAAGTGCCCCAGCAAAATATTCATCGTGCCCTCGCAGGGTTATGATCTGGTACTGACAGGAAAGAAAGGAGGAGCAACTTAAGGAGACGTAACGACGCTGTCCTCCCCGTCGTCGCCCCCATGCCCCTCGGTCCCAGGTGGGGCTTTGCAACAGTTAGGGGTAAACTGTGAGCTAAAGGCATCCACTTCATCTTCCACCCATTCCACGAGGGCATTGCGGATCACCTCCGGCATGGGTGCTATCACAACCTCGAAGTCGAAGTCGGGGTCAGAGCGGAGGACATGGCTGAAGACGCATGTCGAGGCCTGGGCGAGGAGGTCGCGCTTCCCTCTTTGACGATCTCGCCCACCTTCTTTGCTCCCTCCTCAAGTCGCTCCACGACCTTGGTGAAGAAGGCAAGGAAACCGGCGTCGTCGCGCACGAGTGGGCTGGAGACGTCCGCCCTACAGATGGAGACCAGGCTGCAGCAGGCCCTCACCTCAAGGTCCTGGAACATCTTGGAGCGTGTGTGCTACAGCCCCCGGACCTGGTCTGCCTCGTCCATTGTCCGCTTCACAAGGGAACTGACGCTCCCCACCTGCTCCTGAAGTGATGCCAACTCGGCCTCGGCGGTGGCTTGAGCACCCAGAGCGGCCTCGCGCTGCCCATCGGCTTCATCCAGCTTCTTCTTGAGGTCATCTATCTTGTCTTGTAGCTCCCTGCGCTGGGGACAGAAGCTGGTCTCCTGAAGCTCGAACTTCTTGCGGTGATCGCTGACGAGCGCCTGGCGGGCATTCGCAATCTTCTCCTTGGCCTCCTCCATGATCGCCGCTTTCTTGGACGCCAGGGAGGCATTGTCCTTCTCCACTCACTGTGCTACAGAGGCTTCTGCGGCAGCCCCTTGGCGGTCCAGCACCTCCAGCCGCTCGCGCTCCAGGCACTGCTCCGACGACGTCAGTGCCAGATCCCACTCGAGGGCCTTGAGGTCTGCCTCACGGGTCGCTAGCCCCCTACGGAGGTGGAGTGGGCATGCCTGCGTGCCTGGAGCTGTTGCTCCAAGGCGGCGTTTGAGGCTAGTAGTTCCTACTCACGAGCCTTCGCCGCCTCGCACTGCCGGTCCGCCGCCTCAGCTTCCTGTAGGGTGCGCTCACGAGCTGTGGCCGCTACGGCGGCAGATGCCTCGTCCTTCGAGTGAGCGGGTTCACGGTGGAGGCAGCCAAGTTTGATCGCGACTTCAAGTCAGTGCCACCCACGTGCTAGGTATGAATGCTCGTCCGTGAGCCGCGCGTCGATGTTCTGAAGCTCAGCTTCGAGCTGATTTAGCGCATCCTTTGCATTCCGCAAAAGGTCGTGCCTGATTGCAGCCTGACCTCTCACGAGCGCTAAGACCTGGTCAGGGCTAGATCCCGCTTCCTCGTCTGGGTCCGTGGCTCGGGAAGTTTCATCCGCGACCGGCGTTGGCTTGAAGTGGCAAAATGCTTCTCCCGCCCTTCGTTGGCGAGGCGACGTGCCCCACGGGCTCAGCACCCACATGTGGGCGGACGGAGGTCCGCGGCGGCCTCGAGCCTCAGCATGGTCAGGCGCGGAGGATAATTGTGCCACGCCAGCAGGTTCTGCACTCGTCTCGAAGATGGGCGCCCCAAGGATGGAGGAGCGGCCTGCCGGAGGCTTCCCCGGGGGGACCGCCATCCCCCTTGCGCGCACAAGGCTACCCATCGGGGGCGTCCCGCGCCTCCTGCGGTTGAAGAGGAAGTTACCCCCTGCGCGAACACAGGTGCGGCGACTGAGTGAGTTGTGCTCGTGGCCGCGGCAGGCAATGAACGGGGACCCATTCCGCTTGGGGCTCCTTCGCCTTCACGATCGAGGAGAACATCTGAGAAGAAAAGCTTAAGGGCACTGGCTAAGTGTAAGAAGAAGAAGGCAGGATGCTTACTCGTTCGTGGCGACCCACTTTCTCTTCTTCAGAGCCCGCGGCAGCGCCCCGAGGCCGCTCTCCGGCCTGATCCTTTTCACAGGGTTCGTCGCCCTGGGGTTTGGCGCGTGGCTTGTCATGCCTGAAGCGGCGGCCGCCCCCCCACCCCCCGAGCAGGATGACGCCACTAACATCCGCCGAGGTAGGAATTGGCCGTAGGACGGCTCAGGGAGGCGGGTCGTCGCGTCCCTTCGATGCCGCATGGGACGCCTCGCCCGCGGAACCCCCGAGTCCTGGAAGCACCAGAAAGGGGTTATCCTGAGGCCCCTCGTGGCCCTCGGCGAGCAGCTCCCATTGGTCAAAGTGTGGCATCCTCTTGACAAAGCCTTCTCTGCTCTAGGAGTCGTACAGCGGGAGCCCCTTCCGAGGAAGCACGCTCGCTTCTCCACTAGTCAAGATGAGGAGCACCCCGCTCAGCACGTCGAGAGGCAGGCAGGCCGTCTGGAGTCTCATTGCATCTTGAGGGCCGCTGAAGGCCCACATGGGGGGAGAGTGGCACTGGAGAGGGGCGATTCGGTGACGGATGAACTCCCTCACCACCATCGCCACCATCACACCTGCCGTTCTCAGGTTGGCCATGCTTGCCGTGACCTACCGTAGCCGCGGGTCAACAAGCCTCGCATGCTCCCACCCGGAGCTTGCCATCGCCGGGGATGATGGAGTCTGCAACAGCTGGCTGAACTGGGCGGCGTCCACGAATACCCATTGCCGCCTGAAGCCTTCAACTTCGGGGTTGATCTCCACGTCGATGCCTTCATCGGCCATCGCGACCATGGGCAGAGCAACACACACCCAGAATGCTGATCGGCGGTGGTTAATTGAAGGCGGAAGAAATGTTGGAGTAGCGCTATCGAGGGAGCCACACCCACGAATGCCTCACATATGAAGGCAAAAGCTGAAAGGAGGAGGATGGATTTAGGATCCAGGTGCAGCGCGTGCACCTGATAGTGCGAGAGCACGACATTGAAGAAGTCCGAGAACGGGTTCAGCAAGCCAGAGATGATTGCGTGAAGGGGAATGGCGATGGTGGCAGCCTCTAGCTCCTGGAGGGGCCGTGAAGCAGGCCCAATCTTGGTAGGCCTCCATTCGTTAGAATCGGCCACAATCATCGGGCGAACCTTATTGAGCCATTCAAGATTGAGCACTGTGGACCGACCCAAGGCGAGCTTGGGCCCCGCAGGGCTGTTCGACGCTGCCACCGATCGGCCCCTCCTGCTTGGGGGCGCCATGGCAGCATGGAAGGATGAGGACGGCACCGGACTGGCAAGGGAGGCACAAGATTGCTAGAGAAGGAAGACGACCGAAGGGTAAGCGCGCAGTTGAGCAATGAAGGCTCTGCAATGTGAGCCAGGCTTTTTGTTAGCCTAGGCAGTTACCGAGGCAACGTGGGGAAGTGGGGGCATCCCATGCCCCGTCATGCGCCATGCGTCGAGCCTGGCCCGCAGGCGGATGGGCCCCGTGTTGCTTCGCCCTCTCTTCTTTGCCTCCGCTTCCAAGCCAGGTCGTGCGTGCCGTGGGCCTGGGGGCTACTGTCGGGGCTCTGGGACTGGGGGTACCCAGCCTTGTCTGCCTGTGGCCCATCACGTGGCATCGTCAAAGGGCCCAACGCGGCCCATCGTCAAGGCTTCACGAGCGAGGACCTCATGATGGCCCCCGCCTCACGAGGCGAGCATTCGCAGGGGTCGTCAGGTGCCCCGAGGGCTCTGTGAGGGGCGGCCTCCCGAGGCTGCCTCTTGAGGCCCCTCGAAGGGCGGACACTTCTAGGCTCACCACCCCACCTCATGATGCACGTGGGTGACATGAGCCATGACGAGCGTCGCCAGGACCGGTGCCAGCGGGCGTGGACAGTGAGGCTTTCCTCTTTGGTGCTAAAGGAGCCAGGCCAGCACGCGGGTTCCCAAGGCAGCCCCAAAGGTTGCCTCTTTAATGCAACGAGATTAGGACGCTGGCTCAGCAGGATGGAGGTCATCACCGAGCCCACCGACTCGTCATGGACAGAAGCTTTGCAGACGAAGACCACCTTTAGTCGGGATAGGGTGTACTCTTGTCCCCCTTCAAAATTGGCCGTTGTGGCATCCCTTCTTGCCTATCATTTTCGGTAAAAGAGGAACAGGGCTAGTATAAGTATAGGTTAGTCTCCACCATAGAGAGGGATCGAGTCATGGCATCCCTAGAGGCCGACGGCAGTTCATCCTTGTACTCGTTCATACTCATCCTCCTCACGAGGAAATCCACCACAAAGCAGGAGTAGTGTCTTACACAACTAGGTGGCCCGAACCTGGGTAAATCATCATGTTCCTCCTTCCCTCTTGCTCGAGTACGTCGAAGCATTGCCGTGAGGCGGTGAGCAGTGAGCCGTAGCCCAGTGAAGTTCTCCGTGCACACCCCAGAGTTCGAACCTTTCCTTGGGTCCCCAGAGCCCCGATTCCGACAGGAGTGCTTCTACTCTTCCTCACCGGGCTCGTCGAGGATGGACAAGTCGTAGAGCACTGCCTCCTCGGCTCCGTCATTGCGGGTGGAGCTGGAGGGATCCTGGCCTGCTTCGTCCTTGAAGAAGTTGGGGGCTGTGAAGCACCCACCTCTTCAGCAATTGACGAAGTCGATTGCTAGGATGCCGAAACAAGGGGAGGTTGCCACCAAGAAGGTTGTGCCCGAGAAGCCTTGCCAGCCGCCTTGGTCCCGGCAAGCTCTGTGCTTGGCAGATTAGGGTGTGCTGCCTTCTTCTTGCCGGGCTTCTTTGTGATGGCAGCTTTGGTGCGGTTAGGAGGAATGTACTCATCTTCCTCCCCCTCCTCCTCCTCGTCGTCGTACCCTTCTGTTTCTCTGGTGGCTCCACCTCATCATCCTCATGCTCCCCGGCAGGATCATTGTCATATGTGGTCTCGCCGATGTGCTCTTCAGCATCTTCTTCAGCAGGCCGGTCTTTGGCGTCGTCCTCAACAGGCTCACTAGCACCCTCTTCGGTGTGCTCTTTAGTGTGCTCCACCAGCTGTTTTACTTTGCCAGTGACCTTAGTTTTTTTTAAGGCGTTCAGCCTTCTTGGCCTCTTCGGCCCTGGCCTTGAGGAATGCGGCCTCGTCATTTCGGGTAGGTTCAACCATTTTGTTTTCCACCCTGACGGCCTCCTCCTTCAACCCCGCAAGCCATTCGTCCACCTCCTCCTTGGAGGGCTCTATCCACCGCCCCACAACACCCTTAGCATCGCACTCCCACATCTTAGCTAGGAGGTCGCCCTTGGTGGAGTTGATGTAGAGCGGAACCACCTTCTCTGACAAATGGAATTCATAGCCTTGGTTGAAGATCTGGTAGATGAGCAGGTAGTGTTCCATTACTGACAACTTGTTGTCGGGCTGAGTGTGTGGGCGCATCGGGTCAACAAAGTTCTGGTACTCCCATGCTCTTCAGTCTCCTCTGTAATGCAGTGGGGCAATTCGGTGCCGGGTAAAGTCCGCCCCAACCGTCTCTATGGTCAACCCGGCAGTTTTGAGAATGTGGCTCATGTACAACGCCATTCTTAGTTTGGCGTTCTGGGCCTGACATTGCTCCAACTATTCTCCTTCCCGATTCTCTAGGTCCAAAGGCAGCAGAAGGACGGAATTTCATCTTCCTGATCTTGCTTGATCCAGCACCAATCTGTCCTCCACTCGTTCCACTTGGTGTGTAGTTTGCCATCAAGATAGTGCTCCTTCATCCGCGTTCTTGGAATCCAAGTGACACTCCCGGAGAGAGTGTAGTTCTCAATTCGGGGGATGAAGAAGTGCTGAAACAAATCAAGATTGGGTGCTATCCCCAGGTGTTGGCGTTCTGGGAACGGGGGTACCCAGACTTGCCTGCCTGCAGCCCACGGCGTGGCTCCATCGATGGCCTGGTACAGCCCAGCTTCAGCGACAATAGCTCAAGACCCTCGCGAGGGGCCAAGCATCATGAGGCAATGACACCAAGACCTCCACGAGGAGCGGCCTCCTGAGGCTGGCCCCCGAGGAGCGGAGATCTCTTTGCAAGCCTTACCTCATGAGGTCCGGATGATGTGAGCCATGATGACCAAGGCCAGACGGGCACCAGCGGGTGCAGTGTACCAGTTTCCTCTTTGTTGCTAAAGAGGCAAGCACAGGCGCGGAGTCCCGAGGAATCAGCCAAAGGTTTCCATTCCCGTGCAACAAGACCAAGAACGCCAGGACGGCAGGATGGAGGTCATCACCGAGCCCACCACGGCATCACAACCAGAGGCTTTTGCAGGCGAAGACTACTTTTGTCAAGATAGCATGTACTAGTTGTCTCCCTTTGAATTTGGCCGCTGTGGGATCCCTTCCCACATTTCATTTGGGAAGAGGACCAAGGCCACTATAAATAGGACTTAGCCACCACCGTAGAGAGGGACAAGGGGAGAGAGGGACAAGTTCAGACGGATCATTCAGATCACCCTCACTCCACCAGCTCACTCGAGCTCAAGAACATCTCTTTTCCTGAGGCTGTTCGCCACTGTACTAATCCATCCTCAGCCCCTCGAGGCTAATCTAGCACAAAGCAGGAGTAGGGTTTTACACCGCAAGGTGGCCCGAACCTGGGTAAACTGCTGTGTCTCTTTTCCTTACAGTTCATCGAGCTAGGCTGTGAGATTAGTGAGTAGGCAGACTGGGGAGGACGAGTTCTTTGCGCACCTCAGAGTTCGAACCTCTCAAGGGTTTGCGGAACCCGAAATCTGACATTTGGCACGCCTGGTAGGGGTGCGTCAGAGCCTCTCTTCTGCCGGCCGATCCATCGCCGCTCCACCGCTTCCATGGCTGACGCTCGTCGAGCTCGTGCTGAGGGCCGGGCCGCCCTCGCCGCCCGCGTCGCTTGGACAGCGCCTGCGGGTGACGGCTGCCCTCGCCGTCCCCCGTCTCGAGTGGCAAATGCCACCACCGCCCCCGCGGGGCATGAGCAGCAAGCTTCGTCACTGCACCCTTCTGTGCGGCGGGATGGACGCACCGCCACCCCCTCGCTGACTTCGGCTGGTTCATCGTCTCATGCTCGTCGCGGGCCGGCGAACATGCAGGCTACGTTGCTCATGGCGCGCGAGGTCCTGCGCTACCGCCCCATCGACGACCTCTACGAAGACTAGCTTGACCGCATCACCGAGCTCGTCAGCGCAGCTGGGGACTCTCCTGCACCGTCTCGCTCGCTGCCTCACCCGCCACCTGCTGCGGGTGACGTGGCCCATAGAGCACCTCCTCCACCTCCCCGTTAAGACGTCGCCCTTGAGCCAAGGCACGAGGCCCCGTGGCGCGACCCGCCACGCAGGGCGCCGGCGCGTGAAGATGGAAGCCGCCAGGTGGTGCAGCGGCCGCAAGAAGATGCTCGTGCACTACCAGCACCGCCACGTCAAGACCACGCGTCGCCTGCAGCGGTGGCGCGTGAGCACCATGACCAGGCTCCACCTCCACGACGGGCTCCCGTGAGCACAGTGGGTTGCCGCGCATTCACTTTGGAGCTTCGCAGCATCGTCTGGCTGGGGAAGTTCAAGCCCGACCTGCCTCCGCGCTACGACGGCACCCTCGACCCTGCCAAGTTCCTGCAGCTCTACGAGCTGAGCATCGAGGTAGCCAATGGCGACGAGAAGGTTATGGCGAACTGGTTTCCCATGGCCCTCAAGGATGGTGCGCGCTCATGGCTCCTAAACCTGCCCGCGGGATCGATCCCCTCCTGGGACGAAATGCGAGAGTGTTTCGTCACCAACTTCCAGGGCCCTCGCGACCATCCACCGACTGCGGGTGACCTGCGGCGCATCAAGCAGCAGCCAGGAGAAACATTGCAAAAGTACATCCAGTGCTTCAACAGCGACCGCCTCAAGATCCCCAAGGTGTCGGACGAGGCCATCATCTCGGCGTTCACTGATGGCGTCCGTGACGTCAAGATGAAGGAGGAGCTCGCCATACATGAGGACCTGTGCACGGCTCTGGAGATGTTCAACATGGCAACCAATTGTGCGAGAGCCGAGGAAGGTGGCCTCTCTCTCCTGGAGCTCCCAGGAGCTGACCCAGAAGATAAGAAGGCCAAAGCCAAGGACGTGAAGCGCAAGGGACCGGCCGTGCTCGCGGCCGAACCAGAGATGAAGCGCGGCTGTGACCACCCAGAGTCATCCAAGGGCAGCCGCCCGTTCTACGTCTTCCACAACATGCACAGACACAACACCAACGACTACCAGGAGCTCAGGGCCATCCGCGACGGGCGCCTCAGTCGATGCCCCAAGCGCAGCGACCGAGGCTACGGCCGCGGAGGAGGCCGAGGTGGAGGACGCTGGGACGGCCCCGACCCCCGCCAAGAATGGCGCGATCTACCTCTAAAGGACCGCTGGCAGGGCCAGCATCGCGAGGGCCCCTAGAGAGACCAGCCTCGTGAGGACCGTCCTCAGGGCAACGTTGGCCTTCCTCCGCTGCCACCACCACCAAGAAGGAATGACGACCACCACCAGGACGAGGGGGCTGGGGGCTTCCAGGAGCCTCGTGCCATCGCCTGCATCCTAGGCGGTGCTCAGGCCCCTGCCTCTCATCGCATCTTCAAGCGGTTTCCCCTGAAGTGAATGCGGCCCTCCCCAAGCACGAGGCAACGCGTCCGCTCAGGTGGTCCAAGTGCACCATCACCTTCAGCCCATCCGATCAGCTCAAGTGCGCGACAACTGCCGGCGCTCTCCCGATGCTCAGCTCACCTACCATCAGCAACATGCTCGTCACCAATACTCTCATCGATGGCGGTGCGGGGCTCAACGTTCTCTCCATCGATACATTCGACCAACTCCAGGTGCCCTACGACTAGCTGCAACCTACCAAGCCTTTCTCAGGAGTGACCGATGGCTCCACCACCCCGATAGGGCAGATCTGCCTCCCTGTCACCTTCGGCAAGCGCGACAACTAACGCGCCGAGCTCATCGACCTCGACGTCGCCCACATTCGCCTTCCATACAACGCCATCCTTGGGTATCCGGCCCTGGCCAAGTTCATGGCAGTGACTCATCATGGTTACAATGTCCTCAAGATGCCAGGGAGCTGCGGCGTCATCACGGTCACCTGCGAGGAGAAGGACGCGGTGTGCTCTCTCGAGCGCGCCTACTAGGCTGCGGCGGTCGAGAATCCAGACGATGAGGGCGCCATCTACCCTCCTGAAGCTGTCCCCAAGAAGAAGAAGCAGCTGCTCCGCCAAGGACCTCAGGAGAGCGGGGTGTCCAGCGGCACCACTTCAGGCCCTGCGCCCACTGACGGGGCGCCTCCCTCTCTCGCATAGGAAGGCGTGCACGGCGCCCCTCTCAGGCTGGGCTCGGGGGCTCTCCTCTGGAGGGCCTCTGACCTGGCCAACGTCACGAGGGAGGCACTCGGGCACCATGTGGAGGCGTGCTTTAGCGCGCGCTTCCGCCAGGAGGGTACAAGGCGCGAGGTACCAGGTGCTCAGGAGTTCATCACCAAGGCGATCAAGGAGCTTCAGGAGGCAAGAGCTATGCGAGGTGACCATCGCCCACCACCCGGCACGGCTCCTTGTCCCGGCAAGGACAGCAAGCTGCGCGTCTGCGTCAACATCCCAGGGCTCAACAGGGCCGCATCTCTGGAGCGCTTCTGGCCGTCCTGCGCTGGCTGGTGCAAGGGTCCCCCTCACAGCTATGTTCGCATGCCTTTGGGCTTGTCGAGCGCAGCTGCTGCATTCCAGCGCCACATGTGGGGCATCCTGGCAGCTCATGAGGCCAGAAGCCAGGCGATCCTGTCGGAGGAGGAGATGGATCCTCGCGAGCCCCTGGGCCCCCAGAGCCTCCCGAGGTTCAGGGCCTGGGCGGCTCATGAGGAGCGACTTCTGCAGCACGCGTCTTCAGCTACTCCAACATCTCTTCAGCAATGGTGCCAGGTGACATTTTCTGGTTTGTTTAGTTTGGGGCGCCCCTCAGGCTGCATTATCCCCAAGCTGTGTGGGTCCGTCCCTACGGCATGTATCATTTTGCATCTATCAGAACTAGCTCTACCTTATCTATGGGTTGATTTATGTTATCACCTGCTTGCCTGGTGTTCTATCACCTCCGCGGCCTCCCGCATTGCTGACTAGCCTCTTGCTCATTCCGCAACGGGGGCTACACATGTTGGCATGGCACTTGTGCTTGGGTCCATCCCTGCAACGCTGACAAATCTGAGAGATCGAGCTCTGGCTCGCAGCCTGCCCCGCGCACGTCACCTCACCAGATCCTCAGTGCCTTCATCTTCTTGCAGAAAGATCAGCGGCAGGATAGCAAGCGCGATTATGAGTTATACTCTCTTCTCGGACTAACCCGCAGGAATCCATGGAGTTTAGCCACGGGTGGCCCCGCCGGCCATCCCTTTTTCACGCAATTCGCTTGCACGTTAAAGGGGGGCTCCTGAGCATCGCGCCTCAGGAGCTCTTACTGACTCTCCCGCACTCACCCCCTAGCCTTGACCATGGCATCGCGACCTGGCATACCAGCGGCGGCTGAGCCTCACTCGGGGGTCGGGACCTGAGGACGTAGAGCACCTAGATGAGCGGGAGAAGGAGAGGTCGGCATGAGCCCTGCCTGGAAGCATCACTGCCAAGGCACAATCAGGCGCTGCGCAAGGAATCACGTCAGGCCTACTAAGATAAGTCACCCATGCATATCAGAGTGAACCTCATCGTCCGGTATTCTGATTCTCGCAATCTCGCTTCGGCAAAGCCGCTTCCCTTTTCGGCCTCCAGGGAGCTACTTGCATGCCAAATGGGACCTCTTGAGCATCGCGCCTCAGGAGCTCTTACCGGACCTCGGGCCGCTAACCTCCTAGCCTTGACCACGGCATCACGACCTGGCATACCAATGACGGTTGAAGCTTGCCTGGGGACTGGGACCTGCCGGCGTAGAGCACTAAGCTACCGCGAGAACGAAAAGGGGGAACCATGCCGAAGCAAGATGCGCGGCTGCAACATAATACTAGGAATAATAAACATTGGAGCAAAAGCATTAAAGTTTGTACATACCCCCACGGGGTTTGTCACAATTCCACGCAGGGAAACAAAAGAAGGAAACGTCAAGGGACCCCGGCTGCTGGGCATCAACGATGACGCCGAGCGGACGCCGCTGCGGCGCTCCGGGCACGGCGAGAGCTCGGCGGCACGTAGCTATCGTCACTGGACTACGGAGAATCGCTGGGCTCGGGAGAGTCGCTGGATTCCCGGGAGTCGTCGCTGCTGCTGGAGGGGCTGCCAGAGGCGGGCTCGACATCTGCAACCGCGCCACACAGACTGCTTCCCCCGGGGCAGCACTCCAGACGCCGGCCCTCCTCATCAAAGACCTTGAAGAACAACGTAGAGGCGCCATCGTACTCAAAGTGGATGGCGAGGGCCCCCCCTCGACGGCAGGCGCGGGCGACCTCGCCCCATCCTCGGGTCATGAAGACATCGCAGGAGGGCACGAACTCGACCTCCGCCCCCATGGCCCCCTCGGTGGCATCTCCTCAGTGAAGAACCTCGGGAGCCGGATCCACGTGCGCGGCGGCATTGCCGCCCATACCACGAACTCGCGCGAGGTCCCCTCGCCATGGGATCACCGGCCTGCTGGCCGCGCGGACTCGGTCAGTCCGCCGAGACCCCGGCCCGCGCGGCACTGGGCATTGCCGCCCTGGAGCCATGTGTGCGGGCGTATAGAGAAAGCAGGAAGCCAGGCGAAGGCCGCTCGTACCAAGGCCGCGTCACCTCTTGCCCTTCGTGGTGTCGTAAGGGCGGCTGAGCCTCTTCTTCGGCGGGAGTGGCCCCGGCTCCTCCCAAGGGGTTTTTCCCTTTTCCACTGCAGAGAATCTCCTGATCGGCACCATGGATGCTGCTGCAAGATGGCGAGACGAAGAAGAAGGAGCGGGCAGCGAGAAGATGGAGATGAGTGAGGGGGGCTCTGCCCCTCCCCTCATTTATAGCCGGAGGGAGGCCAACCGCTGGCCTCCACGATCCCACGCAATGATGGTTCTTCTCCGCAGGCAGTGGAGACTTGTCAAGTCGAACGGTTGCCGAGGTGACGTGGGGAAGCGGAGACGCCCACGTCCCATCAATCGCCATGCATCGACCAAGGCCGCAGGCCGTTAGGGCCCGCGGCGCTCATGACTTGCCCCTTGGCTTCGCCTCGAAGCCAAGTTTGAGTGCACCTTGGGCCCGGGGGCTATTGTAGGCGTTCTGGGAATGGGGGTACCCAGACTTGCCTACCTGCGGCCCACGGCGTGGCTCCATCGACGGCCTGGTACGGCCCAGCTTCAGCGACAATAGCTCAAGACCCTCGCGAGGGGCCAAGCCTCGTGAGGCGGACGACACCAAGACCTCCACGAGGAGCGGCCTCCTTAGGCTGGCTCCTGAGGAGTGGAGATCTCTATGCAAGCCTCACCTCATGAGGTCCGGATGACGTGAGCCATGACGACCAAGGCCAGACCGGCGCCAGCGGGCGCAGTGTACCAGTTTCCTCTTTGGTGCTAAAGAGGCAAGCGCAGGCACGGAGTCCCGTGGAATCAGCCAAAGGTTTCCATTCCCGTGCAACAAGACCAAGACCGCCAGGACGGTAGGATGGAGGTCATCACCGAGCCCACCACGGCGTCACGACCAGAGGCTTTTGCAGGCGAAGACTACTTTTGTCAGGATAGCATGTACTAGTTGTCTCCCTTCGAATTTGGCCGCTGTGGGATCCCTTCTCGCCTTTCATTTGGGAAGAGGACCAAGGCCACTATAAATAGGACTTAGCCACCACCATAGAGAGGGACAAGGGGAGAGAGGGACAAGTTCGGACGGATCATTCAGATCACCCTCACTCCACCAGCTCACTCGAGCTCAAGAAAACCTCACCTCCTGAGGCTGTTCGCCACTGTACTAGTCCATCCTCAGCCCCTTGAGGCCAATCCACCACAAAGCAGGAGTAGGGTTTTACACCACAAGGTGGCCCGAACCTGGGTAAACTGCTGTGAATCTTTTCCTTACAGTTCGTCGAGTTAGGCTATGAGATTAGCGAGTAGGCAGACTGGGGAGGACGAGTTCTTCGCACGCACCCCAGAGTTTGAACCTCTCAAGGGTTTGCGGAACCCGAAATCCGACACCAGGAAGTTTTCGCATACGTGTGCGTAAAGGGACATGCAGGTGATAACATTGGGAGCAAAGTCTAGCAAGTGAAATCCGTAGGATTGCATGACCTCTATGAAGAAATCTGAGAAAAGCGGGCAGAGCCCAGCCAAGAAGTGGAATTGGTTGTCCATTGGATCAGCCGACCCCGGGAGAACTTCTGTGGCCGGGTGGTTGTCAGTCTTGCTTGACCAGACATACGAGTATTTCTTGCTTAGATCATCGGCTGTCAGCACCAGCGGGAAGACAGTGTTCTCTCGCCGCTGTTTCTACCTCTAGAGCTTCTTCTTCTCCGCCTTGAGGTCCACTGCCTTCTTTACTCTCTTCGGGCCATGGCAAGTGCGGGGCGGGGGATTAAAGAATTGCGTGGTGGAGCAGCGATGAAAGGAGCAAGCGTGCTCTGTTCTTGTGCAAGGAAGAATATGAAGGAGGCAGCTGGTAGATTGGAAGCGAAATTGGGTAAATGTGCAACGCCTCTTGCTGTTTCCTTTTTAAGGGGAAGGGGCGGAGGCTGGCACTTTTCCATCCGACGTGGCTACACTTGTCAGGCGCACTACCCCTGGCAGCCATTTCGTTCCACCTCTCCCATGTCTCGCATTTAATGCGCGTTGTGGGGGGCGTGATAAAAGAGAAGATTACGACAATTCCACTCTGCCATGCATTCTTGTGCACTGTTTGGGCGTAGACCAACGACACCTCGCATGCGTGTATGGCCCAGGCCCGGGGCCTCCTATTGATGTACTAAATTAGGGGTCCATCAGTACCCCAGACTTGTGCACATGCAGTTGCATCCCCCCGGACGACAAGGCCTTACCGAAGGATAACTCGACCCAAGCCTCAACTCTTGGGCACCAAGACCGCAAAGAAGACCTCCAAGCAGGGGATCGAGAAGTACTAAGTTAGTACTGAAGATCAAGACTTCAGTTCCCGGCAATCTAAGCCCGACAAGCTCCTTGCCAGAAAGCTTCCCCCCTTCTTGCTTCTCGACAGCTCCACCTCATCGACCAGCTGATGGCTTGTCAAGATTAGATGTCGAGCAGGCGAGCGACTAGGGGAGGATCATCAGGATGCGTGTCAGCACGTCGCCCATAGATCACCTTTATTGACACCCGTGTGGTGGACGTCTCAAGGAAATAAGTTCATCCACATCAACGACACGGAAGGAGAGACACCTTTTGCCAAATGATTGCTATCCGTTCATGGTGCATTAAATGCGTTTGTCCTAGTCCGGCAGGAGGAGGTTGAATAGCATCAAGACCACAATTCACATACATGTAATGACCATGCTGCCACTTTGGTGGCCCCTTTTCATCTGTAGAAGGAGGCCCATGGCTACCTTGGCACGGGCCCACACCATGCTCACGTTTACACAGTAGCTGCACCTTGCTCACATTTTTCGGCAAGCTGCGCTTGTTACTTCAGCCCCAAGTCAAACCACCCAAAGACAAGAATAGGGTTTTACGCCTCCATGGCGGCCCGAACCTTAGAAATCCCTGTGTGTGAACTATTGGATTTGCTCTCTATGCTCGTCGATCACCACTGCTGAACTTCAAAGGGATCCTCGCCGGTCCCATAGATCGGCATACCCCGACACCAACTCTCTCCCTTTTATGCAGCAGTGTAACACCTCCTCTTCCCGTTGTAATCTCTACTTGAACATGGTGCTTAATGCTACATATTATTATCCAATGATGTGTTGCCATCCAATGATGTTTGAGTAGATTTGTTTTGTCCTATGGGTTGGTTGATGATCGTGATTGGTTTGAGTTGTATGTTTTATTTTGGTGTTGTCTTATGGTGCCCTCCGTGTCACGCAAGCGGGTGGGATTACCACTGTAGGGTGTTGCAATATGTTCGAGATTTGCTTATAGTGGGTGGCGAGAGTGACAGAAGCATATACCCGAGTAAGCGGGTTGTTGCGTATGGGAGTAAAGAGGACTTGTTACTTAATGCTGTGGTTGGGTTTTACCATAATGATCTTTAGTAGTTGCGGATGCTTGCGAGAGTTCCAATCATAAGTGCATATGATCCAAGTATGGGAAGTATGTTAGCTCATGCCTCTCCATCATATAAAATTGCAATAATGATTACCGGTCTAGTTATCGATTGCCTAAGGACAAATATTTCTCTTGTGTTACAAATAGCTTTCTAATAAAACAAACAAACTTTTATTATCTAGCTAAGTACTTCTAGTTTTATCCTTGAAACTTATCCTATTACACCTACAAAGTACTTCTAGTTTCATACTTGTTCTAGGTAAAGCGAACGTTAAGTGTGCGTAGAGTTGTATCAGTGGTCGATAGAACTTGAAGAGAATATAACTTCTACCTTTAGCTCCTCGTTGGGTTCGATACTCTTATTTATCGAAAAAGCTACAATTTACCCCTACACTTGTGTGTTATCAAGACCTTTTTCTGGCGCTGTTGTGTGGGGTGAATATTCTCGTGTGTGTGTGTGTGTGTGTTTGTTTCTTTATCACTAAGTAGATTTTATTTTCTATCACTAAGTACTTTTTATTTTCTATTCTAAGTTGTTCTCTATCTTTAGTTATGGATATGGAACACGAAATTCCAAAAAAAATAGTTGTACTTGCTACTCATGGATATGGGGAACCTCCTAAAACTCTCCATCCTAGTTATGTGGAAAACATTAAATACTACTTTAATAATCCTGATAAATCTAAATTCAACTTGATAATGGGAGACACCTTGGATCACATAGAATACTTTAGGGATTATCGCTTGTCTCAAAAGGGAAACATGTATGGGATCAAATTAAAATGTTGTGTAGGTATGCTTGGAATTTTTGCTTGAGATATGATTATACTTGTTGCTCTAGGATGAAGGATCCACACCTTCCCTTTCAATGTAAATTTAATGATAATGAAACATTGACTTCTTATGCTAATGGTGTATATGATTACTATGATGTAGAACAGATAGAAGAATTTGTTGCCTTTAAGGGTCCTTATGAAATTGAATCTTTGTTTGAAAAGTATGAAGATTGTGATGATGCTCTTTACAGATCTAAAAATTATCCTATACTTAAATATTTCTATGAGAATTATATTACAATGCCCATATTCATGAATTTATTGTGAAAGTCTCCACTGTCCAAGAAGAGACTAATATTTTGCAGGAATCTATGGAAGAAGAAATTACTGAAATTGGGAGCTCATTAGATGAAAAAGATGTGGAGGGGAGCGAAGAACAAAAAGAGGAAGAGCGTATTGATCACTCGTGCCCACCTTTTAATGAGAGTAACTCTTCAACTCATACATTGTTTACGAAGGATGAATGCTATGATGATTGCTAAGATCCCTTGGATTCATCTAAAATATACCTTTTTGATGAACTTCATGCTTGCTATGCTTGTGGCCATGATGCCAATATGAATTATGCTTAAGTACATTAACTTGCTATAGTTCCTTATGTTAAGAATGAAATTGTTGCTATTGCACCCACACTTGATATTCATATTATCTTTTTGAATTCTCATAACTACACTATATCAGAGAAGTTTGCACTTATTAAGGATTATATTGATGCGTTGCATTTTACTATTACACATGATGATTTTGATGAGTATTATATGCGTGTGCTTGCTGCTCCTACTTGCAATTATTACGAGAGAGGAACTACATCTCCGCCTCTCTATGTTTTCAATACGATGCATTGGCCTTTACTTGATGTGCATGAATTTTTCTTTTATCACATGCCGATGCATAGGAAGAGAGTTAGACTCCATTGTTATGTGATATATGTTTCTTTGTGCTCACTACTAAATTACAAATCATTGTTAATTAAAATTGGCTTTCAAATACCTTGGGATCCGGGTGGATCAATTCATTGAGGACTTTATGCCTAGCTTAATGGCTTTAAAGAAAGCGCTGCCAGGGAGACAACCCAAAAGTTTTAGAGAGTCATTGTATTGTGTTGTGTTCTTTTAAAAGGTTTTAAAACAAAAAATATATAGAGAGGAACCTAAAAACTTTTTCAAAAGAGAAGCGATTGGAAGGTTATGCATTGGAGAAGTGAGGGTCGAACTTGAACACTTGTGTTAGGGCTCATGGAAACAATGTAGAATTTTTTCATGAAAGTTTCTCACAAAAATAATTATGCCCTTAAAAAATCCATTGTATTATAAAAATAATGTGCCAAGATTTGCCTTTAGGATGTTTAAATTGCTTGTTTGGTGTGTGCTGTGAAAAAACAGAAACTTTTGCTATAGTGCTTGAATTTTCGTAATTTACGGGAACATGCAAAAATTTTGAAATTTTTACACAGTAATGCTATGGATTTTTTTTATCATGTGCTAATTTTTCAGATTTTTTTGAGTTACAGAAGTATATGTACCATCTGCATCTTTACAGACTGTCCCGTTTTCGTAGATTGTTGTTATAGTTTCTTTATTTGCTTATGTTTGAAATCTTGTTGAACCCTGTTGACTTGAGAGCCATAGAATTATGATTGCTTAGAGTGTCTATTATTTGGTTATAATTATTCAATAATGTTGCAGTAGGACATGATGGGATTTGATGTTATATGTACTAACCCCTCTGATAAAAAAGTTCGGTCAAGTTTTGTGTGGATGAAGTGTTTGAAGATCGAGGAGGAATCAATATTAGGGGAATAAGGAGAGCAAGAGTTCAAGATTGGGGGTGCCCAAGGAACCCCAAGTAAATATTCAAGGAGACTCAAGCGTCTAAGCTTGGGGATGCCCCCGGAAGGCATCCCATCTTTCTGTGGCAATTATCGGTATATCTTGGTTTTGTTTTGTTCACATGATACGCGTAAGATCTTGGAGCGTCTTGTGCTTTTTATTTTTATTTTAGTGATGCACCGGCTGGTAGGAGATAGTCCTTGTTTGATTTATAAAATTCTCTTTGCACTTCACTTATATCTTTTGAGTATGGCTTTATAGAATGCTTCATGTGCGTCACTTATATCATTTGAAGTTTGGATACCTGTTTCTCTACATATAGAAACCCTTATTTATAGAATGCTCTTTTAGTTCACTTATATTTACTAGAGCATGGTATTTTGTAGAAAGAATTAAACTCTCATGCTTCACTCATATCTATTTAGAGAGTTAAACCAGAATTGGTCATTCACATGGTTAGTCATAAAATCCTACATAAAACATGTAGATCACTAAATATGATATGTTTGATTCCTTGCAATATTTTTGTGGTATAGAGATGGTAATATGTGGGAGGTACTAGTGAATGATTGTGTTGAGTAAGACTATTGGCGTTAAGGTTTGGGATTCCTGAAGCATGCACGTATAGTCTCTCGTTATGCTAAGAAGTTGGAGCATGATTTATTATTGAGTGTCTTCCTTTGCGTGGATGTACTTTTGTAACACACCCTACATTTGGGACAAGGGCAGCCGTAAGTCATGGTTCCCCCCCCCCCTCCCATCACCTCCTTTTTGCCATTAAAAAACCCAGGCCGCCATAACCTCTCTGCTCCAGCCACAAAACCCCACCCTCCGCCGTCCGCCACCCCACCGCGGCCTAGCCGTAGCCTCTTCCCCGACGATGTCGTCCACCACAACAGCTCGGCGTCCCTCATCCACCGCCCCGGATGAGCATCCGTCGTCGATCTTGTTGTCCCGCCGGTTTAGCCGCCCCGTCCTCCACCTCCAAGGAGTTGCTCCGATGATCGCCTCGCCTATCGTGGCTGCTCTATCCCCACAGCACCGCCTTAACCTGCTCCACCGGAACCACAACATCCTCACTGACTCCTCGGACGAAGCCAAGGCCTACTCGGCGCCACCAAAGAGGTTGTACACTCATCGCATCGCACCTTCTCCTTAACTTGACCTCCCGGCGCCGCCGGAGCTCGATCCCGCTCCCCCATGGCACGGCTACCTCGTAGTCGGCGCCGCCGGCAACATCTCCATGGCGGCTCTCCCCCAGTGCGAGGCTCCCTCGGCGGCAGTGTCCATACCAGCTGGAGCTGCTGCTGCTACTCCGGCTCTCGCTCGCTCACGTTGCTGCTCTGTTGCTGCTGCTACGGCTCTCACTCGCTCGCGCTGCTGCTGCTGCTCCAGCTCTCGCTCTCGCTCGCGCTGCTGCTCTTCTCTTCCCCTCGCTTGTGCTACTGCTCTTCTTTTGCACATGCTCGCGCTGCTTATGCTACAACACGGGCTGGTGCAGCTACATGAGTTGTTGCTCTGGCTCTAGTTCGTGCTGCTACTCCAACTACTATCTGCTACTGTGTTCCCTGTCAATCGCCTGCTGATTTAGATCACTGTTTCTCTACTACTAGTGCTCCAGCGGACCAAACTACATGTGAAGTGCATGTCTAGTACCAGTGTGTTCAGTTTCGACAGTAGCATTCAGATTCCACAGTAAATTTCAGTTTCGACAGTTATGTTCAGAGTCAACAGTTTTTACCTCATCTGTTGTAGTCAGGTCTTTTTTGGTGATGTACATTTTACATCTACCACTTTTTGGTAATGTATTTTACATCATCTATTGGAGATGCTATTAGAATCCCACTTGAGATTAATGATGTCTGTCTTGTGCTGCTTCAGCCTCCACGTCTTACGGCTCGCCGGAGCTGCTCCAACGACGGAACCATCCATCACAACAGAGCAGTACCCTGGACACCGTCTACAGACGCCTCAGATCTTCCACCACACCTCAGACAGCCACCTCTGCCGCAACTTCTTCAGCGACCAACCCTATGATGCTGAGGTTGACACGGCTACGCCAAAGAGGTTGTACACTTGTCGCATCACTTATTAATCTACATTCATGTCGATCCATTAGGCCTATTTTGGTTCAAAGGAAAAAGTGAAGGAAAAACATAGCAATAGGAAATTTTCCAATGGTACTCTACTATTCAATTATTCATGCATTTGGTTGAAAGGAATGGAGCAAAACATCCACCGGGAGCTGCTTTTCCTATGCATGAAAACAAGACTAAGTGCATTAGTGGCAGAATAACAGTCTAACTGTACACACTTTCATATGCTTTCACTTTAATTTGGCCATGTTTCTTTGCATTCCTCTGCTCTTCCAATTCCTATGAACCAAACACCCAAGTTGACAGAGATCCTGTGTTTACAAATGGTCTGTTTCCCACGTGCATTCCCATCCTATTCCGGTGTTTTTCCTATCCCTATGTTTTGAGAATCCTGCAAGCCAAAGAAGCCCTTACAGAATTACTTCAGTTACAGATAGGTGTCGAAGAAAACTTTGTGTGTTTTGTCCTACTCCTGCCGCAACATCGTCCACCTCAGCTGAGCTGCTCCATCTATAGAAGCATCCACCATACCAGACATCACGTCTCCCGACCGTCTTTTGCTGCCTCAGATCTCCTTCCCTGCCGTCGGCACCCACCGCAACTGCATCACCATCATCGACTCAGCAGATGAACCTGAGGAGTACATGGTTCCATAAGAGAAGTCGCACTCTTTTGTTTCTGCTTATGTTATGCATTGCTTAATATTACCTGCTACTTTATCGTCTTGTTCACCTCTTAGACTCCAAGTCAAGTCCGAATTAATGTTCAAACTTGAGTTTTAAAATGCTTGTGGGGCACATATTGAGGCAGCAATGAATAGTATCTCTGTCTATTATTTGGTTCACCTAGGGTATGTCTATGTTTTTCATCTTGGGTGGGAATCAACCGGTAAAGCAATCATCATCTGTCTTTTTATTAAAGTAAAGCTATCATCATCCTGCTATCATTATTTTTGGATCTATCCACTGGTTGTTACCATCACTCTAGATTTCTGCATGCTCTCCTTACATAATCTCACTATATTTTTTCGTATGCATGTCAGATATTGTACACAGTCATGCTGAACATGTAGAGAAAAAGAGAAGAGTTTTGCGTGGCAATACAATGTCATGCAGACATCGCTCCATGGTGGGTGCAATGGCAAACCCTCCCCCCCCTCCATGTTGTAATCCTGAGGAAGATATCTGTTCTGAGGCAGATTTAGACAGAGCTGACCACTCCTATTTACCCATCGAGGTGTTTGCTCTAACTTGGCATGATGATGTTGGTCATATCATGCATATGTTGCCTTGCAGTGCCTACTTTCAACATCATATATGTCATCTGCTTAGTTTAGACATGTACTGTAATGCCACCTGTTTAGTTTCTATATCATATATGTGAATTATGCAATCTCATCTCTTTTAGCTAGCCATAATATATGTGAAATATGCAATGCCATCCTATTTAACCAGGCATCATATATTTGAAATATATCTTGCCAATCCTTTTTCTTCATTACATTTCTATTTGTCGACAATGTTTGTACATTTAACTGCTCTTCCTGTCAACCAGCCATTTGAGTGGGTGATGGAAAAATCTGGAGTGAAAACAAGGTCTTGAGAGCAGATAGTGCTACCTGTCGAAGCAGATCTCTAGCTGGGTCCCGATAGCTCCTCGGAGATGGATTCAGAGACAGATGACCAGTCCTATTTCCCCACCGAGGTGTATGCTCTAACTTGGCACGGTTATACTGCTCATATCATGCATATGGTGTGTTGCATTGCATAGTTTAGACATCATATACACAATATTCAACACCATGTTCTTAGTTTAGACATCATATATGTGAATGCCCTCTGCTTAGTATATAAATCGCACGTGTGAATTATATCTTGCGATCCTGATTACTTAGATAACATGTATGTGAATTATGTCATGCCAACCTGTTTACTAAAGACATTATATAATTATCTCATGACATGCTGTTTAGTTAGTCATCATATCTTTGAATCATGTCATGCTATGCTATCCAGTTTAGATAGACATCATATATGTGAAATTATGTCATGCTATCCTTTTTAGTTAAACAATATACATGTGAACTATTTCATGCCCTCTTTTTTCCACACTATTTATTGCATCTGTCTCTCATACAAGGTCTGTACATTCAACTACTTTTCTTGTTTATCAGCCATTTAAATTGGAGGGGGTGATGGCAGTATCTAGCGGAGTAAAAACACGGTCTTCAAATAAAATAGTTGTAACACCCTGGTTTTCGCTCCTGTTTTTTTCCTTCGCGGGATTTGACTCCCGTCTTTTTTCTCGATGTTATCGGATTTTCTCTAGCTCTTGGGTATATGAAGATGGTCAATTAGCTTTGCCTTTCCTATCCAACCAGAGATTCTCTCCAGACCAACCTTGCCACCCAAGATATAGTCTCAGGGTTTTGCCACCGAAACCCTACCTTCCGAGTTGCCGGAAGAGAAACCCTGCTTCTTTCAGTTACAAAGGAACCCCAATTTCCTTTGATCCATTGCCTCCCAAACTTTTCCTAGTGATCATACTATATCTATAAACCCTGGATATGTAAAAATATTGCCAGGTCATTTGCAATATTTTTCATTTATAATTAACTCCTTTTTCCGCCAGTTAAAGGAATTAAAACCAGGAAAATATCTATCCATCTCCAAAGTTGATGAAAACTTGTGGAGATATTATTTGTGATCATATTGAGCTCCCATAAAAATATTGGCCATAATTAAATAAGGGAAATTGCCTTTTTCCTATTTAAAGTCAATATTGCATTTTGGGCTGTTTCTAAAGGAACTATCATTTTGGTAGCCAGGAAAAATCCCAAATAAATTGTGGAGCTTCTCCTATCCATATCCTCACCATTTCCATCAAAACCCAAGTCCCATAGTTCAAAGTTTGAGCACAGCATCCATTTCCAAATTCTGTCCAGATTTTCAGTTTGCAAAGGAAGTGCTTGAACCCTTGATCCATTTGAGCTGAAATTTTTCATGATGGTTAACATTCCAAAGCACTCATGGAAACCAAAAATCAGCTCAATCCATCCATCCATTCATCGACAGCATTTTTCTCAAGTTTCTGTCCATTTGGAAGTGTTGTGAAGGAAGTAGCACCTTGGCATTTCCAAATGAGCTGAAACTTTTCCAGTATCTCCATATATTCAAATCGTAACTCTACACCAAAATTCAAATCATTTCATCAAACAATTTGAGCACAGCTTCAAATTCTATTTTCTAGACCAACTTTGGCATTACAAAGGAAGTAGATGCAAACTTGGTGCAAATGCCTTCAAATTCTACCAGAACCTAGTCCTTCCTACCACATCTCATTGTGACAAAGTTTCAGCTTCCCACCCTCATCCATTTCTCTAGGAAACTCCAGCCAATTCTGCTGTCAGAATCTTCTTCTACAAGCTTCTCTTATCTCATGGCCTTCCAGTGTATTCCAGTCACACCTAGGATATATTTGACTTTTGAGTCATGCAATGCACAAGGTGTTGGGTCAAGTAGAGCTACAGAGCATGTTTTGGCATGGTGACCACGCAGACGACAGGAAGAAGCGCGCGCTCTGCACTCTGTCAGCTCCGTCCGGTCATCTTCGGTCGGCCCCTGCTTGTCCGGGCATGTCTAGCGGCTCCCCTGCGTCCACGCCGATACCCTCCAGCAGCTTCCCCCTCCTATTTCCTTCTCCTCGCGCCACGGTGGTCGCCACCGCGGCACTGTCCGCCCGTGACCCTCGAGATGTCACCTCCCTCCTTGGCTCCTTCCTCCTTGAGTTGTCCCCTCCCTCTATTGAACGTCAGGTCGGCACCGCTCTTCGCGTGCCACCTCGCCGGAGCTCCAGTGCAGAGATAAGGATGCCACGACGGCCATCCTCATCCATTCGTCGTCGGCCGCCTATAAATAGCCTACCCCTCGCCCTCTCGAGCTCACCAGCCACCTCACCACCCTCCAAGCTCTCTCCTGCACCCCTCAATCCCTCTCCAGAGCCTCACCTCGCTTCCCATGGCCGCCGGCCACCGCGGCTCTGCCTTCCCCCGCAGCCTTCGGCCATCCCCAACACCTCCCGAGTGCACCATCGATCCCCTGGTGCTCTGCTGATTCTCCCCCACCTCTCCATTGCTCGGATTGCGGCCGGAATCACTAATCCGGCCGGCACCCGCAGCCGCCGCCGTCGAAGACGCTGACACAGACGCCGTCCGGCCATCATCTGTCGGGTCGCGGGTACAGGCGTGCTCGTCGCGTTGTGGCCGACCCATCCCCGCCGTCCCCACAAGCCCACACCCACTAGTGCAGCCCCGGCGGCCGAAGCCCAGCCGCTCCCCTGCTCTGTTGCGAGGTGGAAGAAGGCGAGCTGGCCAGGCGGGCCCTGCCCTTGACACGCTGGATAAGTGAGGGGCCGGTGGGCCGGCCCAGTGGAGGCAGCAACCGCACGGGCGCCCCGGGCTCCGTCCGTTTTCAGCCCAGTTCGGCCAAGGCGCACAGTGCGCTTTATTCTTTTTCCAGAAAAAAACTATTAAGGACCTCTGTGTAATTTCTATAATCGCAGATAGGTCTCTGACAGTCAATCGTCTGCAACTTTTCACTCGTGACTCCGATCAAGGTAAAACCAACGCCCACTTCTTCATCTCGTCGAGCCTGTTCCGATGACGTCACTTTCATAATGTTTACACATTCTGAAAATGACCATTTTGCCCTTGCCCTTCATTCAGTCCCTCTGAGAGGGAATCTTTTCCGACAGACTTTCCTGCGAGGCTACCGCACCCTTCCCGGAGTATTTCCTCGACCCCAGGCAAGCTGACCATCTGATATATGCCCTAAAGCATTGCTCTGTGATATTTTTTGCATGTTTAATTTAATATGCTTGTGCTTGTCTGTGTAGTAGTGAGTTGTATGTGACTCTGACGAACCCTTGCTTGCACTTTCTTCGGTGACGGCACCACGCCTGTGTTCTGAGCTGTTTCCGGCCGTCCGGGGTGGATGCCGACTTTTATTTCTCTTGTCAGCAACTGTCTGTGTTCTGAGCTGCTTTTCGGCCGTCTCGGGCAGCTGTTGAATTTCTTTCCGTAGCAGTGACCCTATGCTCTAAGCTGTTTCTCGGCCGTCTTAGGGAGCTGCTACATTCTTCTTATCAACACCGTCTCATGTTCTGAGCTGCTTTCTAGCCGTCTTGAGCCGAGGTTGAGTTATTCCGGTAATGTCCTAGATCTGAGTTGTAAAGACCGTTCTGGTGGCTACTGGTTTCTTTGTTGGTTTTATGCGAGGGTTCCGAGGGTCGTCACTTACAGCTAGAACTTGTAACGTGATAATTTGTCATTTAAATCTTGTTTCACTAATGACTCATTGTGATGTTATAAGGAGATAGATTATTATGATTCCACAGTTGTTACCACATACACAGTTGCAACCACGTTAAGTTATTCATGATGAACAACTATGCTTGCTAAGTACACTACTAGGAAAAGGCCTACTAGTGGCGCACCTGTTTTGGCCATTATGGCGCACTACAGGTGCGCCACTATCATCACGCCATTAGTAACTAATACTAATGGCGCACCCCTGGTGCGCCATTAGTATACCAGACAGTAGTGGCGCACCAGGAAGTGCGCCATTAGTATGTCCCCTGGTGCGCCATTAGTATGCCTCCCAGGCGGCCATATTTACCTTGTTCTCTGGGTTAGTAATGGCGCACTTCTATGTGGTGCGCCATTACTAAGTCAGATAGTAATGGCGCACCACATAGAAGTGCGCCATTACTAACAAATTTTTTTCAAATTTTTTTTTTCGTTTTTTTCTTAATCTCGGGTCACTATGACTTAATCTCGGGTCAATATGCTTAATCTCAAGTCAAATCGCACTAAGTGGTCAAACTTCCCAGAAGGTCACCCATCCTCATACTACTCCAGCCCGAGCACGCTTAACTTCGCAGTTCTATCCAACCCCAGCACCACCTCACTTAACAAGCACTTGTTGACATATCTATGATATCAATCCTATTAAACATTGTTGATGTCTAGGACTTTGGTCATGTTCATTAGTGTGATGAAATTTTGAAAAAATATTTCAAACTTCCCGGTCATATTACGTATCATATTTTGAAAAAAAAATGCAAAAAAAAAAATTCGAAACCAATTTTTTTTTTCTGTTACTAGTGGCGCACCTAGCAAATGGTGCGCCACTAGTAAGTTTGAATTTTTTTCCATTTTTTCCCCTCTAGATCTTAACAGCTCCGTATCTTTCGTTCTGTTAGGTTTTTGGGGATTCTGAAAATGTTTAACGGCGTTCCCCCAATTAAATTTCAATGTAACTTTTTGAGTAGATGATTTTTCATATAAAAAACTTTTTCATCGGAGTTCATATGCAAAAGTTATGCCCATTTTACAAATTCTCGAGAGATTTTGCAAAAAAGTCGATAATTCATGTTTGTAAATTTTGCTAACAACTAGACCACATATCACATGGGAATCTTATTTTCTTTTATTTTTTTGACATTTCTATCATTTTCTTTTATTTTTTTTGAAACTGAAAAGGCGGTCCATCGGAGGGGGGGGGGGTGCATTTGGTGAATAAATTGTAAGACTCAGAAAGTTAGTAATGGCGCACCACGTAACAGGTGCGCCATTAGTAACCCTGGTTACTAATGGCGCACCTGTTACGTGGTGCGCCATTACTAGTTTTGCAAAAAAAATAAAAATAAAATGTTTAGTAGTGGCGCACCAGTGGATAGTGCGCCATTACTAGTTTGAACTAGTAATGGCGCACTGTACCCAGGTGCGCCATTACTAGTTCTGAAAAAAAAAAGTAAAAAAAAAATTTGTTAGTAGTGGCGCACGGAGTGTGTGGTGCGCCATTACTAGTTAAAACTAGTAATGGCGCACTGTGCCCTGGTGCGCCATTAATAGTTTTGGAAAAATAAAAAAATTGCTAGTAATGGCGCACCGTGTGTCTGGTACGCCATTAGTAATGAGGACACTAATGGCGCACCTGTATCTGGTGCACCACTGCTATATAGCAGTGGCGCACCACATACATGGTGCGCCATTAATGTCCATATCAGCTATAGCCCTTTTCCTAGTAGTGGTAATGGCTAAAGCTAAAATTAGTCGGTTGATTTTGAGTCACCTGTCCGGGCTTATTTGTGCAACCACATTTGCTGGTATGGGACGGCCTTGACTTGGTCTGATCGCGTGCTCTTTCACCAGTACCACCCGACAGCGAAGGTTATGCGTGCGAGCTACCCTGGCCTGGTAGGCAGCGATAACCTTGTGAGCCCAGTTGGTTGTTTGCGCGCAGTCCCCGTTTGGGACAGTTGTTTGGCCACGACGGTGGCAGGTGTCAGGAGTGACACAGGGGCCACCCAGGGCTTGACTCCGGGGGAGGATGATTGCCGGTGGTACGATGGGAGAGTCACGGGTTAGGCGGGTTTCGTTGGAGCAACGCTGGTCTACCCGAATGGGATCACGAGGTCAGGTGCTCCATGGTGTGGGTAAAGTGTACAACCTCTGTAGAGCGTAAAATCTATTCGAATAGCCGCGTCCACGGTATTGGACAGCCCGTCCAGACCTCACTAGGTGGTCAACCGTAATAATGATGATAATAATGGTGGAAGAACTTGTCTTACATAGACATCAGATGTTGTTAGGAGTATGGTATGTTAGCCATGGGATGGCTATGGAAGAGATGGTCGGATGACCGAAAGACTTGGATTGGATTTGGATCAGATTCAGATTGGATCATGAGATTATTCGGAGTATGGATTATTTACTTGCCATGCTTTACCGTACTTTAGTATCACACTGGATACTCCTGTTATGACTTGATAATTGATGTTGCTAGCTAGTTATGCCATGCCATGATAATTAATGTTGCTCTAATAACAAATACATGCTCGAATGACATGGATTGCATTGCTTGGTGTATATGTTGGTTTGGTTTGCTTGCGAGTACATTCAAAAGTACTCAGCGGCCTTCAATGTGGCCAGGTTCACATAAGGATCCGTCGTCCGTCGACGAGGAGCCGGAGCGTTCGCGGGCTAGAAGCGTAACCCAGTCAGATCCCTGTGGATTGGAGCCGCACCAAGACCATGCTGCCTTAGATAGAGCTTTCCGCTACCTTTACCCTTGTAATATATCATGTAAGACTTATATATCCATTAATAGAAATGCATGTGTTCTTGATACTTGTTGTAAACACGCATGCCAGAGTGATTTCCTGGGCTGGTATGCGTGGCGACCATCTGGCTACAGTGGTATTAAGGCGGGGTGCCACAACGGATGGTATCAGAGCAGCCAGGCTGACTATAGGTTAACCTAGCCAGACTTCATTGTCTTGTGCTCGGTAGAAAGCCCAGATGGATTTCAGCCACCTCTGCCAAACATGCACGGCTGCTATTAATCATAAGGCAACCCCCTAGGTTTTGGCTCCACCAGACCCCAACTCTCGTGGCCTTTGCCTCCGGTGTGAAATATCTGCACCAGGCAACGACCCGTGAGCCCTGAACCCCTAGGTAAACCAGATATCCTTAGCCTGCTTGCTAGCCATGGCATTTCTTTCTTAACTCTAGTTTCCTTTGGGAAATGCTTATAAATTCTATCTCTCCCCAATAACCCTAGAATCGCACGACCATAGCCACCGTGCGTCGAGTGTGATGTTCCCTAAGGAAGTAGTAGGAGCTTGACACTAGTGCTACCAGGAGCATTGTGTGGCTTCGCTTCTAAATCCTTAGTGGTACATCGAAGTGCGCTATGCTATACTAGTGGATCCTCGGCCACGTGTGTAAGGTCCGCAACATTTTGAGCTTTATTTGCTTTTTGGTTTTTCGTGGTTTTAGTTTCTTTTGTCGGTTCCATTTCTTCGCTCCAACTGGATCCATCCACAAGAGCTTCCTAAGAAGACCAGTATACAACTGGGATAATACCCAATAATCCCAATTCAGCTAGAGTCAAGCCAAGCCAACTGCCTGATATTCAGAATATTATCACTGGATCTGTCAAGAATGAAGAATGGGTCAGAAGCAGAATCTATGTGCAACAGACAAGGCCAGAATATACTTGAGAGAGTTTTCCTCAGAATGGACCATGCCTAAGGAACAGTCAGATGAGTTATCAGGAATGGACACCAGCAAGGACAAATTATTCCGTCCACGACACAAGGACTATTTCAGTCAGTGAGGTGAACCGGGTCTTTTCTCAATGGACCCAAGAATCATTTATTACCCACCAAAGACATATTTCAGGAATGTGAATATGTCAAGAGCAACAAGAAAACTCCGGTATGTTGGTACAAATTTCAAAGCATAATTTGGAATTTACCAGTGCAAATACAAAATCTTCTGGGCACTGTGAACAAAGTTTGCAAGGAATATGGATGAGTTCACGGTTGCCCAGAATCACTGAGCTTCCAAGCATCCAGAATCAAGGAGCACCTAACATGATTCGGAAACTCAGCTGAACCGAATGGAATTATCCGTCAATTGCTTACTATCAGCAAAACTTGGTTTGAATGAAAAAGGTATTTTGAATTAATTAACACCATGAAGTCTGCATCAGTTGTGCAACCTTTACAGCAGCAATGATCAGACCAGCGTAAGGACAAGTGGTGTGCATAATAACAGAAAATCCTTAGTCAAGGTATGGCCTATATCAAGTTTGGCTCCACTATGGGTAAAATTTTTGGATACTTTGGAAAGAAGCCAGAATCCGCCATAGATCCGACTGCATACATAGTGAAAGGCTTCTGGTATAAGGAACCCAGCCTTCCTCCACAAGCTATCGGGAGAAGCTTACGACGCAAGACTGCCAATCTTCCTCGGTACGCCACTTGGTGAGAAAAATCTTCTGGGGTACAGCACCCCCATCTTCCATAGCGTGCTACCGCGGAAAACTTCCGGCATGAGACACCTGACCTTCCGCAACAAGCAACATGAGGAAAAGCTTTTAAGGTATGATAGCCAGCTATCTTCAGCATGCTACCCTGGCAGAAGCTTCGAGCTTAAGGAATTCAGCCTTCTTCAACATGCTATCGTGCCCACAACAAGCTTGTCAGAAGCAAGAACTAGTCTGGACACATGTCTGCCTCAGAACTCAGTGGTTATGAAAGGATTTATCCTACACCTGCATATGTTGAGAGCATGCACTCCAGTGGATCAGTTCATGTGAGCCACTCGTACACGGGAATGGTTGTGTTCAGAGAAACATTGGCCCCATGTTGAAAAGAGGAATATGAGCACAGCAACCCCTACGAGATATGCAAGATTAAGTTGTGAGGACAAGCCCGACAAACTGGGAAAACAATCAAGGAGCCGGGTTGGCAAGTCATTACAGGTCCATCAAAGGAATCCTCAAGACTCAAGAAGTTGTGGACAAACAACCTCCGTGACGGTCAACAAGATACAGCTTCATGGACAGAGTGGTATTACCAATCCTTATCAGACTCTTGCATATACGGCCACAACAATGCAGTCAATATGCCATACTCACTTGAATACGGGCTATCAACCAAGATAAGAGGCTATATTCTGAAAGATACACTGGATGATAGTGATATTATGCTCAGCTCAGTGGTCACATCAAGGACTACAGAGGCTATATATGACAGAGTCCTCTCCACGAGCAAACGGAGTTTGAAACAAGACATTCAGATAGAATGGCTCAAAGCGCGTCAGCATCAACAACCTGTAGACGTCAGGATGTCGTTGGAATAAGAGATTACTGTCTATGATTACTTTGTGATCATGCCAGACACTTCAGTTAGGGATATAGCAGCAATAGCTCGGTCATGTTGTTCCTTCAATTATGGATCATCTAAAGACAAAGTCAGAATGCCTAAGATAGAAGGAAATATCCGTATGAAACCCGCAACCAGACTGAGTATTCTTACACGGCAAAAAGAAAGTCACCCTTAGTCACCCGAGGACATACGAGCATGTGAGCCTGGTTCCAAAAAAGGATGTCTTGCTGTGACAGTTAGGGTATGAAGTATTGCAATAAAACCCGAAGCAGTCACTTCCAGGCCATGTAAATCAAGCTGTCTGTTAGTATTACCCGCTACCCCACCCAGCAACACCACTACCAAGACAAGAGGTACACCTGACAGGAAAGACAAGGATTCAAGGAAGCTGTGTGCAGAGACAATACCCGATCCATCAGAAGAGGCAGTTAAATGGTCAATGAACCAACGAAGACAAGACCGTTGTTGGATCCAAGTCACACACTGGTAAATCCCCCTTCCCCGGGAGGTAAGCCTGGAAATCTCGAGGACAACATTTTCTTAAGGGGGGTAGGTTTGTAACACCCTGGTTTTTGCTCCTGTTTTTTTTCCTTCGCGGGATTTGACTCCCGTCTATTTTCTCGATGTTATCGGATCTTCTCTAGCTCTTGGGTATATGAAGATGGTCAATTAGCCTTGCCTTTCCTATCCAACCAGGGATTCTCTCCAGACCAACCTTGCCACCCAAGATATAGTCTCAGGGTTTTGCCACCGAAACCCTACCTTCCGAGTTGCCGGAAGAGAAACCATGATTCTTTCAGTTACAAAGGAACCCCAATTTCCTTTGATCTGTTGCCTCGCAAACTTTTCCCAGTGATCATACTATATCTATAAACCCTGGATATGTAAAAATATTGCCATGTCATTTGCAATATTTTTCATTTATAATTAATTCCTTTTTCCGCCAGTTAACGGAATTAAATCCAGGAAAATATCTATCCATCTCCAAAGTTGATGAAAACTTGTGGAGATATTGTTTGTCATCATATTGAGCTCCCATAAAAATATTGGACATAATTAAATAAGGGAAATTGCCTTTTTCCTATTTAAAGCCAATATTGCATTTTGGGCTGTTTCTAAAGGAACTACCATTTTGGTAGCCAGTAAAAATCCCAATAAATTGTGGAGCTTCTCCTATCCATATCCTCACCATTTCCATCAAAACCCAAGTCCCATAGTTCAAAGTTTGAGCACAGCATCCATTTGCAAATTCTGTCCAGATTTTCAGTTTGCAAAGGAAGTGCTTGAACCCTTGATCCATTTGAGCTGAAATTTTTCATGATGGTTAACATTGCCAAAGCACTCATGGAAACCAAGAATCAGCTCAACCCATCCATCCATTCATCCACAGCATTTTTCTCAAGTTTCTGTCCATTTGAAAGTGTTGTGAAGGAAGTACCACCTTGGCATTTCCAAATGAGCTAAAACTTTTCCAGTATCTCCATATATTCAAATCATAACTCTACACCAAAATTCAAATAATTTCATCAAACAATTTGAGCACAGCTTCAAATTCTATTTTCTGGACCAACTTTGGCATTACAAAGGAAGTATATGCAAACTTGGTCCAAATGCCTTCAAATTCTACCAGAACCTAGTCCTTCCTACCACATCTCATTGTGACAAAGTTTCAGCTTCCCACCCTCATCCATTTCTCCAGGAAACTCCAGCCAATTCTGCTATCAGAATCTTCTTCTACAAGCTTCTCTTATCTCATGGCCTTCTAGTGTATTCCAGTCACACCTAGGATCTATTTGACCTTTGAGTCATGCAATGGACAAGGTGTTGGGTCAAGTAGAGCTATAGAGCATGTTTTGGAATGGTGACCACGCGGACGGCAGGCAGAAGCGCGCATTCTGCGCTCTGTCAAATCTGTCCGATCGTCTCCGGTCGGCCCCTCCTTGTCCAAGCATGTCTAGCGGCTCCCCAGCGTCCACGCCGATCCCCTCCAGCAGCTGAGTTTAAGAGACAATATGTTTTGTAATAATTTGCTAGGATTTCGCGATTTCCTTTCCATTTGCCTTAGTGTTCTGCGTCGGCAGGGCCTGGCCCCGCACATACCTCAGCCGCCGTTGGGCCGTCCGGATCACCAGGACGAGACCAAGGGGTGAGGGGCTACGTGATCAGTGAGGCCCCTGAGTCGCAATGCTCAGGGGTCCCCCTGGACGTACGAACAGCCCTCAGGAAGGAGATGCGAGTGTAAGCTTTAGCGTTCTGCGTCGGCAGGGCCCAGCCCCGCGCATACCTCAGCCGCCGTTGGGTCGTCCAGATCACCAGGACGAGACCAAGGGGTGAGGGGCTATGTGACCAGTGAGGCCCCTCCTTGACGTACGAACAGCTCTCCATACCTTTCCTCACCGGGCTTTCGCTCGAGAGGGACGCGAGAAGACCAGGTCCGAGGGACCTGGTGAGGTGGCGTACGCCAGGCGTGGCCTGAGCGTAGCCCCCGTTCCTAGCCCCCTCTCACTACCTCCCGAGGGGATGTAGCGCGGTGAGGCTGAGCGGCGAGCCTGGTGGCTCTTCTGAGGTTACTGCAGCCGCTAGGTTGCCCTCAGTTGTTTATTCACCAGCGCGGAGCATGGTGCTTTTGCTCTTGCACGGGCATAGCCACTCCTCGACCGTGTCATCCGCCAGCGCGAAGCATGGGGCTTCCACTGGTTCATGGGATGGGAGCCCCCTCTGAGGGGAGACTCCGGGGCGTGTACAGCCCCGTACTGGTGCGTGGCTTACACGGCAGGACTAGAGGAGGTGTATGTGGACACTCGTGAGCCAGCGCGGGACTCACGAGGCCCTACCTCAAGGCGGGTTGCGCCTGAATTTGGTTCAGAACACTTGCAAGGGTCCTGCGAGATGGTTAGGTAGCCTGCGCCGAGTGAATCTCCTGAGGATATCGCATGAGAAGGCCAAACACCAACGACCGCAGGAGGTGACTTGTACGGGGCCGGCCCACCAGACAGAGCTCAGCCGTTGGGTTTGTCGACGCTGTAGGGACGGACCTGAGCACAGACGCCGTGCCCAATCTTCTCATCGAAGGTCCTTAAGAAAGACAACCGGCGCGCGGCTCCCTCGGCGGCGAGGCATCGGGTCGCGCGCCCTAACTTATCCGCTCCCGATTATCTCTTGTTAGAACAAGGCACCAAGGACCATGGGAGGTGACGTGCACGGGAGCTGGCCCACGAGCCAGAGCTCAGCCACTTGGATTTAGCAACGTTGCAGGGACGGACCCGAGCATAGACGCCGTGCCAGTCCTTAATCATGAGGCGGTCATGGGCGGGTTCGCAAGGGCGCACGACGTTCATGGCGATGAAGCACCGGACAGACAAGTGATAATCATAAAGCAACTCATGAAGAGGTTAGGCCAGCTCTAATAGATGCAAAGAACGATACATGCCATAGGGACGGACCCACATGGCTTGGGGATAATGCAGCCCGAGGGTCGCCCCCAACTGAACAAACTGCAAAATTTCACCTGGCACCATTGCTGAAGAAGTGTTGGAGTAGCTGAAGACACGAGCTGCAGAAGTAGTTCCTCATGAGACGTCCAGGTCCTGAGCCTCGTGAGGCCCCGGTGGCCCGTGGGGCTCGCGAGGGTCCGGTGCCTCCTCCGATAGGATCACCTGGTGCCTGGCCTCATGAGCCGCCAGGACGCTCTGCATGTGGTGCTGCTGCGTGGCAGCCTGGTTTAGCAAACCGAAAGGCATGCGAACGTAGCGGTGAGGGGGGCCCTCGCACCGGCCCACGTGGGACGGCCAGTAGAGCTCCTGAGACGCGGCCCAGTTGAGCCCTGGGATGTTGACACAGACGCGTAGCCCGCTGCCCTCGTCAGGGGAGGGAGCTGCGCCTGGTGGTGCGGGGCGACGCTCGCCTCTCATGGCCCACACCTCCTGAAGATCCTCGATCGCCTTGGTGATGAACTCCCGAGCGCCTGGCGCGTCGCTCCCTGCGCTCTCCTCACGGAAGCACGCATTGAAGCACGCCCCCACATGGTGCCCGAACGCCTCCCTCGTGACGCTAGCCAGGTCTGAGGCCCTCCAGAGGAGAGCCCCCGAGCCCAGCCTAAGAGCGGCGCCGGGCGCGCCTTCCTATGTGAGAGGGGAAGTCACCCCATCAGTGGGCACAGGTTCTGAGGCACGGTCATCGGGCGCCCCATCCTCCTGGGGTCCCGGGCGGAGCAGCTGCTTCTTCTTCTTGGGAACGGCCTAGGGAGGGTAGGCGGTGCCCTCATCGTCTGGGTTCTCGACCGCTGCGGCCTGGTAGGCGTGCTCGAGGGAGCACACCGCATCCTTCTTGTCGCAAGCAACCTTGATGATGCCACTACTCCCTGGCATCTTGAGGACATTGTAGCCGTGGTGAGTGGCGGCCATGAACTTGGCCAGGGCTGGATACCCGAGGATAGCGTTGTACGGGAGGTGGATGTGGGCGACGTCGAAGTTGATGAGCTCAGTGCTGTAGTTGTCGCGCTTGCCGAAGGTGACAGGGAGGCGGATCTGCCCTATCGGGGTGGTGGAGCCGTCGGTCACTCCTGAGAAGTGCTTGGTAGGCTGAAGCTGGTCATACCGCACCTGGAGTCTGTCGAATGTCTCGATGGAGAGGACATTGAGTCCCGCACCGCCATCGATGAGTGTCTTGGTGACGAGGACGTTGCTGATGGTAGGAGAGTAGAGCATTGGGAGCACGCCGGCAGCGGCCGCGCACTTGAGCTGGTCAGTAGAGTCAAAGGTGATGGCGTACTTGGACCACCTGAGCGGACGCGTCGCCTCGAGCTTGGGGAGGGCCGTGTTCACCTCAAAAGCGAACTGCTTGAAGATGCAGTGAGAGGCGGGAGCTTGAGCGCCGCCCAGGATGCAAGCCACGGCACGAGGCTCTTTGGAGCCCCCAGCCCCATCATCTGGGTGGTGGTCATCATTCCTCCTTGGCGGCGGCGGCAGCGGAGGAAGGCCCGCGTTGCCCTGAGGGCAGTCCTCACGAGGTTGATCCCTCCAACGGCCCTCGTGAGGCTGGCCCTGCCAGCGATTCTCACGGGGCTGATCGCGCCAGTCCTGGCGGGGGTCGCGGTTGTCCCAGCATCCGCTACCTCGGCCTCCTCCACGGCCGTAGCCAGGGTCGTTGCGCTCAGGGCGGCAGCCAAGGCGCCCGTCCTGGATGGCCCTGAGCTCTTGGTAGTCATTGGTTGTGGCTATGCATGTTGTGGAAGACACAGAATGGATGGCAGCCCTTGGAGCACTCCGGGTAGTCGCAGCCGTGCTTCATCTCAGGTTCAGCCGCGAGCACAGCTAGCCCCTTGCGCTTCACGTCCTTGGCCTTGGCCTTCTTGTCTTCTGGGTCAGCTTCTGGGAGCTCGAGGAGGGTGAGGCGACCTTCCTCGGCCCTCGCGCATCTGGCTGCCAAGTTAAACATTTCCAGAGCCGAGCACCGGTCCTTGTGCATGGCGAGCTCTTCCTTCATCTTGACATCCCGGACGGCATCATTGAACGCAGAAATGATGGCCTCGTCCGTCACCTTGGGAATCTTGAGGCGAACGTTGGTGAAGTGCTGGATGTACTTGTGCAAGGTCTCCCCAGGCTGTTGCTTGATGCGCCGCAGGTTGCCTACAGCCGGAGCACGGTCTCGAGTGCCCTGGAAGTTGGCGATGAAGCGCTCCCGCATCTCATCCAATGAGGAGATCGATCCAGCGAGGAGGTTTAGGAGCCATGAGCGCGCGCCGTCCTTGAGGGCCATGGGAAACCAGTTTGCCATAACCTTTTTGTCGCTGTTGGCCGCCTCAATGCTCAGCTCGTAGAGCTGGAGGAACTCTGCAGGGTCGGGGGTGCCGTCGTAGCGTGGAGGCAGGTATGGCTTGAACTTGCCTGGCCAGACGATGCCACGCAGTTCCGGGGTGAACGCATGGCAGCCCGCTGCGCCCACAGGAGCCCGCCGCAGAGGGGGAGCCTGGACTTGTCACTCGTGCACCACCACCTCAGGCAGCACGTGGTCTTGACATGGGGGTGCTGGGAGTGTGCGCGCCTCTCCTTGGGGATGCAGCACCACTTGGCAGCTTTCTTCGTCGCGCGCCGGTGCACTGCGCGGCAGGTCGCGCTGAGGAGCCTCATGCCTTGGCTCGAAGGCGACTTCTTGCCTGGGAGGTGGAGGAGGCGCACCGTGGGCCACGTCGCCCGTAAGAGGTGGCTGGGGAGGCAGCGAGCGAGATGGAGTAGGGGTCTCTCTAGCGGCGCTGACGAGCTCGGCGATGCGGTCCAGCCAGTCTTCGTAGAGGTCATCGGTTGGGCGATAGCACAGAAGCTCGCGCGCCATGAGCAAGGTGGCCTGCGCGTTCACCGGGCCACGATAGGCATGGGAGGATGAAGCAGCCGCCGGAGTCAGCGACGGGGTGGCGGTGCGCCTGTCGAGCCGTACAGAGGGATGCAGGGACAAAGCCTGCCGCTCATGGGCCGCGGGGCTGGTGGCAGCGTTTGCCGCGGGCGACAGGGAACGGCGGGGGGCGCTGTTGGCCGCAGGTGAGGTCTGGGTGACACGGGCGGCGAGAGCAGCCCGGCGCTCAGCATGAACTCGAAGAGCGTCGGCCATGGGAACGGTGGAACAGCGGCAGATCGGTCGGCAGAAGAGAGGCTCCGACGCACCCCTACATGGCGCACCAAATGTCGGATTCAGGGCTCCATAGACCCAAGAAAGGTTCAAACTCTGGGGTTCGTGCGAAGAACTCGATGTCCCCAGCATACCGACTCGTCGATCCCACCGCCTAGCTCGATGAACAGGAAAGGAATGGGACTCAGCAGTTTACCCAGGTTCAGGACACCTTGCGGTGTAAAACCCTACTCCTGCTTTGTGGTGGATTGGCCTCGAGGTGGGCTGAGGATGAACTAGTACAGAGGGAGAACAACCTCAGGAGGAGTGTTCCTGTGCTGGTGTGAGCTAGTAAGGATGCTCTGGGTCTTGTCCCCTCCTATAGTGGTGGCCTAGCTATATTTATAGTGGCCTCGGTCCTCTTCCCCCAAAAATGAAGAAGGGAAGGGACCCACAACGGCCAAGTTTGAAGGGAGACAAGTAGTACATCTTATCCTGACGAAAGGTGGTCTTCGCCTGCAAAGCTTCTGGTTGTGACGTCGTGGTGGGCTCGGTGATCACCTCCGTCCTGCCATCTTGGTCTTGTAGCACGGGAATGGAAACCTTTGGCTGATTCCTTGGGACTCTACGTCTGTGCTTGCTTCCTTAGCACCGAAGAGGAAACCTGCTGTACTACACCTGCTGGTGCCCGCCTGGCCTTGGTCGTCATGGGTTGTGTCATCTGAACCTCACGAGGTGGGTCTCGCATGGAAATTTCCGCTCCTCAGGAGCCGGCTTGGGGAAGCCGCTCCCTTCGGAGGTCTTGGCGTCGTCCGCCTCATGAGGCTTGGCCCCTCATGAGGGTCTTCTGTTGTCAATGTTGGAGAAGGGCCGTACCAGGCCACTGATGAAGCCACGCCGTGGGCCACAGGCAGGCAAGTCTGGGTACCCTGGTTCCTAGAACGCCAACAAGTTCGGTTTCTTGAGTCTCAAATACAAGCTGAAAGACATCAATCAGCTATGCTGCGACAAGAAGCCGAAGGATAGAGGAAGTCCCTGGAGAATTCAAATGCATACTTTCTGGTGCAACAGCAAGCGTTGGAGGATTTTAGCGCCAAACAGGAGAAAGCGAATAAGCTTGCTAAGCTTATTGCCAGCATGGTGGATACCCAGGATAACGTTTCTTGAGCTCTTGTGAAGTTGTTTCAGTTATGGACTTGTTTTGCTGCCTCTCGTTTATTTGCACTGGTGGCCAATTTAGATGCCTAGTGTATGTAATATGCTGCTTTGTTCCCTATATTTGCACTGGTGGTGAACTTTGATGCCTAGTGGATGTAATATGTGTAATAGCCGTTATAGCCTAGCATAAGTTGCTTGCTTATTTATTTCCTTATATTGTCTTGTTTGTTTGGTTGGTTGTAGTTACTGCAGTTATTTTTCCGCGGTTTGCTAGTGGCAACTATAAATTATTTTTTTAAACTTGGCCGTAATAACCATGGACCGTTATGTAGTGACCAAGGGCCTCCTACGGGCCGTAGGATCTATGGGCCTCCTACAGGCCCTAGGATCAATGGGCCTTGTGCGGGCGTTAGAATCAATGGGCCTTCTATGGGCCGTACTATTCATCAACCAATAATGGACCGCAATATGGGCCGTAAACGGGCTAGAGCGGAAATTGTCTGTTTATGGCCCGATCATAACTGGCCGTTAATAGCCGATATGTATAACGGGCTTAAACGGGCCGTATTTGATGATGGTAAGAAAATAGCCCAACGGATTAACGGGCCACAAACGGGCCGACTGTAACCACGAGCTGAATTTGGCCCGCAAGCGGAACAGGCCAGTAACGGGCTGGAAGTAATTGAATGCTGGAAATGAGCCCAAGAATAAATGGGCCCTTAGAAGGCCGAAAGATCACACGGGCTGGAAAGGGCCCAATGGAATAATGGGCCGTTAATGGGTATAAAGCGATACACTGTTCATTATGGGCCAGTGTCACCACGGGCCGTTAATGGGCCAAGAGTTACATAGGTCCTCATATGGGCCGAAAGATGTCATGGGCCATACATGGGCCAAAAGCTACAATGGGCTGGAATCATATTGGACGGCCCAGATGCCGATACTGGGCCTAATTCGGATAGGCCATAACTGGTCGTGAGTTAGCGGGCTGTAAATGGGCTATATGCGAACAAGCCGTTAACAGGCTTTTGGTGGGCTGGCCCACTACCTTTTGACCAATTCAAACGGGCCGGCCTTTTCTCCTAAATGGGCCACTAATGGGCTGTGCCACATGTCGACGTATCATAGGCTCCTCCCATCCAATGAGTGGCCGACATCTGTCCCAACGCTGAGCAGACATGTGGATACTCCGGCGAATCAGAATTTTACACGTGGAAAATCCCCATTGGTCCGGGCTGTTAACAGGTTATCGGATGCAAACCGGAACCCGATAGCTTAACGGTGACATGTTACGGTGGATGCCACATGTCGGTTACCCTTGACGAAAGGACTTCCATGACGCGCCATTTATCGTCATGGAAGTGGACAGTTCCGTGATGATAATTTTGGTATTGTCATGGAACACTTCTACGCCAGCACAGGTATGACTATCTTGATTCTGTCATAAAATCGTCATGGATGTACATGCATGACAGAAAATGACCTACTGTGACAAACACGTATCATCACAGAAGTGTATTTTTTGTAGTGTGTGTTGATTGATGATCGTGATTGGTTTGAGTTGTATGTTTTATTTTTTTGTTGTCCTATGGTGCCTTCCATATCGTGGAAGCATGTGGGATTACCGCTATAGGGTGTCGCAATACATACGGTCATGACTCGCTTATAGTGGGTGGCAAGAGTGACATAAGTGTAACGCCCGAATAATCATGCTACAGTAATCACAACCTAATGATGCCATGTCATCTCCTTTTGCTAAGCTTAATTTCCACTTAGTTGAAACCCAAGTCAAATTCAAATTCAAATGCAAGTCAAATTATTAAATTTTCAAACAGTTAAATAACATCAAATGTTGGATTGCAAATATTCACTAACTATTTTTCATGAATAAACCAACATCATTTTAAAATTTTAAATTCCCCTAAACTATTTAAAATTGATCCAGCGACATTAAAATGGTCCATTTCAATTTAAACAAATATGTAAACTATTGAAAATAAATTGAAACTTGTTGGGCTAACTCAAAACATAGCCTAGCAGAGAAGAAAAAACTGAAAAAGATAAAGAAAAAAGAATAGGATGCGCACTATTGGACTGTGCTCTATGTGCACACAGTGCGGCCCAGCCTAACAGAGGCGGCCTTTCGTCCTCCTTCCCCCGCACGAACACACAGCACGCACCATGGCCGCACACGTCGCAGATGGGCATGCATGGGCCATCCGGCGAGTCCCACGACGGATAAGACCACCTGAGGGAGTCCTGGATTAAGGGGTCCTCGGGCGTCTGGGCTACGTGACGTGGGCCGGACTGATGGGCCATGAAGATACAAGACATAAGACTCTCTCCCATGTCCAGATGGGACTCTCCTTGGCGTGGATGGCAAGCTTGGCGTTCGGATATGAAGATTACTTTCTCTGTAACCGACTTTGTGAAACCCTAGTCCCCTCCGGTGTCTATATAAACCGGAGGGTTTTAGTCCGTAGGGGAAATCATAATCAGACAGGCTAGACTTCTAGGGTTTTAGCCATTACGATCTCGTGGTAGATCAACTCTTGTAATACTCATATTCATCAAGATCAATCAAGCAGGAAGTAGGGTTTTACCTCCATAGAGAGGGCCCGAACCTGGGTAAACATCGTGTACCCCGTCTCCTGTTACCATCGACCTTAGACGCACAGTTCGGGACCCCCTACCCGAGATCTGCCGGTTTTGACACCGACATTGGTGCTTTCATTGAGAGTTCCGCTGTGACGTCGAAGACAGGGTTGATGGCTCGCCTTGTTATCAAGGACAATATCACCTCCGGAGGAGCCCTGGCCTCAGGCCAAACCCTCCGGCTGGGTGGCTTTATCATGACCGCCCGTCCGGCCGTTAAGCCGATGATGACTTCTCGGGTCATCGAAAGTCGCCTCTGCGTTGACTCCGAATACTCCAAACGGATGGATCCGACGGAGTTGTCATCTTTAAATGAACTCCTGGATCGCATCGCCGCCTTGGGGGTCGTTACAGACTATGATCGGATTGGGCTTAAACCCGATCAGAGAGAAATGAAATCTTCACCGATCACCCATCAGATAGCGGTGGTAGAGGAGCAAAACAACAACTCTTCCCCTTTGTTGAGGACGAACTATGTTCAGATTTCCAAGCTCGAAGAGCCGGATACCTATCTGCGGAACGGCACGCCCTGTCCTTCGAACATAGAATCGGACGATGGGCCTGAAAAATCAGTCGATATTCCGGAGCCCGAATTATTAAGCTCGGAAGTTTCTCAAACTCTGGATCCTAAACTGGGTCAGGGTTCAGATTTAAAGCCACCCACCCACCCAGATATACGCGATCTCATGTACGTACGACAGCAGTCTCAGGAAACAGTCCATCACTTTTGGGCCAGATTCCTCCTTCTCAAAGACAAGATTGAAGATTGCCGCGACGAAGACGCGATCTCAGCATTCTGCAACAATTGCACGGACGAAGGAATCCTCAACGCCATCAACCGCCGTCGCGTATCACACTTCGCTAACTTGGCAACCATAGTACAGAAGTACTGTGCAATGGAAAGCGCCTGGAAAACTCAGACAGCTCATCGGGAACCACTAGTTTCCACTCAACCCCTCGTCCGAGCAAAAAGGATGCACCCCCATGGGGTGCCCGACCCACTAGTAAAGAAATCTAAGCCCATTACGGGGCGCGGAACTGTTCTGGAGGGATGGCTCGATAAGCCATGCAAAATACACACAACACCGGATACCGTACCAACTCACAGCCTTAGAGCATGTTGGATACTCCGGCAAGTGGCCAAGAGCAGCAAGGATATCCTCACCAAAAACACCTCAGAACAACACCCCCCGGAAGACGACGACCTTAGAGTATTGATGGTCTTCGAGACCTTCGCTTCAAACAATAGGCGCAAAAGGGCACTCCGTGACCTCGCCGAAGTCTGCCAAGTCACAGCAATAAACCCCTGGAACGACACGGCCATAACTTTCAATGCCAGTGACGAACCAAAATCCAGGACAGTCCGGGCACCAGCTGCCTTGGTCCTCAGTCCAATCGTGGACGGCTTTCGGCTCACCAAAGTACTCATGGACGGTGCAGCGGACTAAACCTCATATATGAGGACACACTCAACAAAATGGAAATAGACAGGAGCCGCATCGAGCAAAGTACCACGACCTTCCGAGGAATCATTCCCAGTCGGGAGGCGCGGTGCGCGGGAAAAATCACATTCGACGTGGTATTCGGCACGCCGGAGAATTATCAGTCCGAAGAGATGACCTTCCAAGTGGCCTCTTTCAACAGTGGATATCACGCCCTATTGGAGCAAGATGCATTTACACGCTTCCAAGCTATACCTCACTACGGGTACATGAAGCTCAAGATGCCCGGGCCCAATGGTATTATCACTCTTGCCAGTGATCCGGACATAGCACTCCGCGCCGAAAACAAAATCGCATCCATGGCCCTCGAGGCATTATCCGAAGCCCTCGTGGCCAAAGAATTAGCCGCACTACGCTCCACAGTGGATAGGGACGACGTAATCCTGGACAAGCGACCCAAATCCACCTCCTTCAAACCAGCAGACGAAATCGTCAAATTTCAGGTCCACCCAACGAACCCCAAGAAGACAGCCTCTATCGGGGCACAGCTGGACCCAATGGTTGAAGCGCATTACGAGCGTTCCTACGCAAAAATTGGGACATATTTGCCTGGCACCCTTCTGATATGCCAGGAATCCCACGCAGGTTGGCCGAACACAGCCTCAATATATTGAAGGGATACAAGCCGGTCAAACTAACACTGCGGCGCTTTTCCAAACCCAAACGACAAGCTATGGGGGAGGAGCTGGCCAAGTTGATCGAGGCCGGATTCATCAGAGAAATAAAACATCCGGACTGGCTAGCAAACCTGGTGATGGTACCAAAGAAGGATAAATCCTGGCGCCTATGCGTCGATTTCAAAGACCTCAACAAAGCCTGCCCCAAGGATCCTTTCCCCCTCCCCCGCATCGATCAGATCATTGATGCTACTGCAGGACATGACTCAGTGTGTTTCCTCGACGCATACTCCGGATACCATCAAATCAAAATGAAGGAGTCCGATCAAGCCGCAACGGCATTCATTACCCCATATGGGCCTTTCTGCTTCAACACTATGCCCTTTGGGCTTAAAAACGCTGGCGCTACCTACCAACGCATGATTCAAACATGCCTGGAGAAGCAAATTGGCAAGACAGTTGAAGCATATGTGGATGATGTCTTCATCAAGACTAGACATGTCGAGTCATTAATAGACGACTTACGTCTCACATTCAACAACCTCCGTGCATATGACATCAAGCTCAATCCGGAAAAGTGCGTTTTCGGCGTTCCTGCTGGAAAGCTGCTGGGCTTCATTGTTTCCAGTAGAGGAATTGAGGCAAATCCAGCCAAAATTCGAGCTTTGTCACAATTGGCTACACCAACAGACCTTAAACAGGTCCAAAAACTAGCCGGATGCGTGGCAGCTTTAAGCCGCTTTATGTCCAGACTTGGAGAAAAAGCATTGCCACTCTATCGCCTTCTCCGACGCACCGACCACTTCGAGTGGACGGATGCAGCAACGGCCGGACTGGAAGAAATAAAGGCTCTTTTAGCAAGCAACCCAATCCTGGCCGCGCCAAACGTCGGCGAACCAATGTTGTTATACATCCCTACGACACACCAGGTGGTGAGCGCAGTGCTCGTCGTTGAACAAGAGGAGGACGAACACAAATTCCCGCTTCAGAAGCCGGTATACTATGTATCCACTATCCTCACACCATGCAAATCCCGGTACCCTCATTACCAAAAGATAGCATACGCGGTCTTAATGGCATCCCGAAAGCTACGACACTACTTCCAAGAATGCTCGACCACAGTGGCTTCCAAAGTACCACTCAATGACATAATAAACAACCGCGACGCTACGGGCCGGATTGCCAAATGGGCCATTGATCTCCTGCCATTCGACGTAATGTATAAACTGCGCCGAGCCATTAAATCTCAAGTGTTGGCTGACTTCATCGCCGAATGGACAGAGGCCGAACTCCCTAAAGAGTACGGCACATATTCCAACTGGGTCATGTACTTCGATGGCTCTAAGATGCTGGCCGGTTTGGGAGCGGGCGTCGTCTTAACATCCCCAATGGGAGACACAGTCCAGTACGTACTCCAAATCTTATATACAGACTCCAATAATGCAGCCGAATACGAGGCCGTACTGCATGGTCTTCGGATGGCCGTCTCCATGGGCATACAACGTCTGGAGGTGCGCGGGGATTCAAATCTCGCAATATCCCAAATAAACGGAGACTTTGACGCAAAAGATCCGAAAATGGCGGCCTATCGAAACGCCGTACTCAAAATATCCGCCCGGTTCGAGGGACTCGAGTTTCATCATGTGGCTCGAGAAAGTAATCAAGCGGCGGATGTCCTTGCTCGCATGGGAGCCATGCGCGACCCCGTCCCGCCTAACATCTTTTTGGAACGACTCTTCAAGCCATCTGTGGTGTGGCAGGATGAGAGCGGCAATACTAGCCCGGACCCGATCATACCCCCTAAGTTTGAGCACAATACCGATATCATCGGGGGGTCAGCCACCGAAGCAACACCATTGGCCCATCTAATAATGGCAGTAATTGCCCCATGGACCGAACCCTTCTTGGCCTACCTTAATAGGCGAGAGCTCCCTGAGGATCCTAACGAGGCTCGCTGCATTGTCCGACGCTCGAAAGCCTACAAGGTCCATGACGGTGAGCTCTACAAGAAAAGCGCTACCGGAGTCCTTCAAAGATGTATCTTCGAAGAAGAGAGGCGGCAGCTCCTGGCCGAAATCCATGCTGGCCTTGGCAGTCACCATGCCGTGGCTCGGGCCCTTGTGAGTAAAGCCTTTCGTACAGGTTTCTTTTGGCCTACGGCCCGAGCAGATGCACAGGACCTTGTCCAACGTTGTGTCGGGTGCCAGCTGTTCGCTAATCAAAGCCATATGCTGCCTACTGCGCTACAAACAATCCCCATTACATGGCCTTTCGCGGTCTGGGGGCTTGATATGGTCAGACCCCTTAAAGGGGGAAGCCACAAGAAAAAATATCTGCTGGTCATGGTAGATAAATTCACTAAGTGGATTGAGGCCAAACCGGTCAAAACGGCCGAAGCCGGACCAGTGATAGACTTTATATCCGGTGTCGTACACTGTTAATCTGTTCCACACAGCATTATCACAGACAACGGCTCCAACTTTAGAGCTGACAAGGTGAAAACCTGGTGCGCTAACCTGGGTATCAAGCTTGATTATGCCTCCGTCTATCACCCGCAAACAAATGGTCAAGTCGAACGAGCCAATGGTCTTATTATGAGCGGCATTAAGCCCAGACTAGTGCGGTCTTTGAAAGAATCAGACAAGCACTGGGTTGAGGAGCTCGACTCCGTACTCTGGGGGCTACGGACCACGCCCAACCGCACTACCGGATACACACCGTTCTTCATGGTGTACGGCGCAGAGGCCGTGTTGCCGTTGCCCTGCGACATTATGCATGACTCACCACGAGTGCGCATGTATGAAGAGAGAGAGGCCGAGCTTGATCGGCAGGACAACTTAGACGCCCTGGAGGAGGAGCGCGACGTTGCAAAGGCCTGTTCCACATTGTATCAACAACAGGCTCGCAGATATCAAAGCAGAGAAGTGCGGGCCAAGACTTATAATGTTGGCGAACTCGTTCTACGCTTGCCAGAGAAGAAAAAGGACAAACTCAAGCCCAAATGGGAGGGTCCCTTCATCATTGACGAAGTTCTCGCAGGAGGAGCATATCGACTACGTGATGCATCAGACAATCGCTTGGAGCCGAAACCACGGAACGCCGCCAGACTCCGAAGATTCTACACCTAGAGCCGGACTCTTTGTTCGTCTTCTTCTCCCTTTTTGTCCATTACCTTTTTTTCCTCTCTTTCATTTTTTTCCTAGCTTTAAGCTCTTGTGCAGCTAAACCGCGCACCTATGATGTACACATCCTTAAATATGTACGTCCATAATACCTGGGGGCTTCTTGTACAGAAGCTTATTATTATTATTTTCTGAGCATCAAGCTCACCACATATGTGTCTTTTCCTCATATGTACCTTTTCTTCGCCATTATATGCATCGTTATGACTTAAGTTTTGGCCAAGCTGGGTTGCCTGGCTCCTGTGCTTATGCCCTACGTTCCCGTTAGTTCGGCTAGGGCATAAAGGGAGCACCTCTGCGATTGTTACTGCCGGGTCATCCAGATGTGTACCTCAGACTGGGTGAAGCCAAAAGCTAGCGTTCTTATGGGAATATTCGGTCGGCGGACTAAAGATGTTTTTTCACTCATTACACTATGAACCCCCAGATGCTATGTATACTGCGATTTTTTAATCATAGTTCAGACATGAACATTAACGCATGTTCACCCAGGGAAAGGAACCCTTAACGGAACTATTCTCTCTGGAAGATGTTTCTTACAATCACACGTAATATAACATATCTAGCCGGATACAACTTGTCTGTTAAAGCAACTATGACCCCTACGCCTGGTTTCCACGCATACCCCGGTCTATATTACCGTGCTGGTATTCGGAAACACTCCGCACCTTTGGGTCCGGAGGTCGAAGCGAAAAGGTCCGCCATGACAATCGTTTTACAATCCGGCTAGGGACAAATTTGTCAATCGAAGCACATAGTCACTTAGACTCAAAAACATCTTCCTCTATGCCGTCCAATAGGCTGTCTAGCCTACAATCCTGTTGGGACAATTCGGCGGCTACCTTTACTTGGTCATATACTAAACTAACTGGAACTTCTTTTCCGTCTAATCCTCAAGGTACGACCCGAGCCATATGATTCGGATCAAGCTTGGTATACCATGTTTTCACCATGGCCCAGGCCTCTCGCGCACCTTTTCGGCAGGTCGATATCTTCCATAATCGGAAACACCTCCGCGCTCCTTTGAATAGCTGCACAAGTTCCTCCATACTTCCTGGAGCGGAGGCGGATGGCCACAAGGCCTTGGCAACACTCCGCATTGCCTGCTGAGCTCGCCCATGCATTTGCGACAGCTCTTGTAGCAGATCTTCTGAAGATCCGGACATTTCCTCTTTGGGACGGCCGGTCAGCATACCTGCAGACATAAATCTGTCAGTTCCTTTCCTCGCCGAATTACACGGAGGTAAGTTCGAAAGCATACTGAATATGCCACCTCGTAGCCTCTTATTTTCCTTCACGGAGTCAGCTAGCTGGGCTCGCACATCTTTCAGTTCTTCATCCAGCAGGGTGTTGGAATCCTGCAGCTTGTTTTTATCCTCCCTGACCCGTGTCAGCACACGTTTGCCCGCGGCCAGTAGCCATTTGGCTTCTTGTTTATCCGCTTGCGCAATTTCAAGTGCCTCCTTCAGCTGAGCTGACGATCCTGCCATGAGATATGCAACACTGTTAGCATTGCTGGTATATGATTATATTTTCTCGATGGAGGGGAACATTACCAGGCGACGCCTTCTTGGATTTCTCCAATTCGGCGGTGGCAGCAGTTAGCTGAGTCCGACACTTTTCCAGTTCTTGAGACAACAGGTTGTTCTTCTCTGTAAGCACCTAGTTATACAATGATCCTTAAATCTGTTGTATCAACTGGTTTAAGTCTCGGGGGCTACTGCTATATAATTATCAGGTTTGTACGATGTGAACTTACCTACATATCTTTCAAATGCTGGTATGTGGCTCTGGTAAGCCCATCTCGAGCAGCTCAGATGTATGCATCAGCCGAGCTGAAGGCATTGAATGCCTCTTTTGTAAAGCCGGGGTCGCGAAGAGCGGCCCTCCGGCGCCGATGATTCATGGCGCTCTCCACTTCTGAGTTTGTGATGGATACATCATCCGAATCCTCTGCCGAAGGACAATCCGGCGTCACTCCCGTATCGGCCCTCGTCTTTGTGGCAGGTTCTGGAGCCTGGCTGTTGGGAGCGTGACCTGCAGGACCCCCGGACATAGTCCGGCGAATGCTCTTCCTAATGAGACACAAACAGACAATGTCACAGTTGGATGTGACTGCCAAGGGGCATATTTATGAAGCCATACCTCTTTGATGATGGCTCGGTCGTGACTTTGTTTGCCTTCCTCTTCGAAGGCTTGCCCGATGTAGGCGCCGCTCTCTTTTGAGTCGCCTCTGGTGTAACATGGCGCGCCGAGCGCCTCCCCTTTGGAACTTGAGAGAGTGCGGTGGGTGAGGCAGAATGAGGAAGCTCTTTCAGAGGAGAGGTCTCCTGATTACTTACGTGTGAGGCAGGAAGGAGGCCGGGATAGTCGGCTGTAATGGCCACTTCTGTGCCATCGTAACTCGCCTGGTAAAATACTCCCTCCTCAAGCTCCACAAATATGTCCGGATCCTCTTCGAATCTGGGGTCAAGATCCCGGTTATGGTCCTCCGGCTGTGCAGCGGGGCTGTAGATCCCCGTGATGACCTTTCGCCATTCCTGTTACAAATGGACGGGTTAGTATCAGTTAAAAGTGACTCATGGAAAGGATTGAGTATGGTGGTGGGATTAAAACTCACCCAGCTGGGAGGATTGTACATGGAAAATCCCTCTCGGCATTTAAGACGAATAAATTCCTCTTTCTCCCCTTTGTACAGATCGGCCAATATTTTGGCCAGAGCGGTGGGGGTGTCCGAACCTTTCCGGCCACAGCGTGAGGCGTCATCTTCCCCATTGTAGTGCCACATAGGGAGCCCTCTAAATTGGAGTGGCTGGACACCTCGCACTATGGAGATCACCATTACCTCGATTATTGATAATCCGGACTGGGCGAGCGTCTTTATCTTGCTCATTAATTGATGGATTTCCGCACTATCTTCCTCCTCGAGGCTCCTAGGGCGCCAGCTGTGGCGTTTCTTCAAAGGAGTGCTGGAAAATTCAGGGAGACCCATTCGGATTGGGTCAGGGAGAGCGACGTCCTCAATATAAAACCACTCTGAGGGCCACTCCTCGGATGCCTTCTTCGGTGTGCCGGATAGGTATCCGGTCCCGGCTATGCGCCATACTTCGGCGCCGCCCACCTCGAATATTGATCCCTCTTGTGTATGAGGGACCAGGCAGAATAGTTTTCTCCATAAATCAAAGTGGGCTTCACAGCCTAGGAAAAGCTCGCAAAGGGCAACAAAACCCGCGATGTGCAAGATAGAGGCTGGCGTGAGGTTGTGCAGTTGGAGGCCATAATACTCCAGGAGTCCTCGGAGGAAAGGGTGGATTGGAAACCCAACGCCTCTTGGCAAATAAGAAATGAAGCACACCCGTTCCCCCCTGGTTGGATTGGGGAAATTTTCTGCCAAAGCTTTGCTTGAGAAGGAGGTCAAACCTGCTCGAACAGGGACCAGATCTGCGGGGGGAAGAAATCCCTGTGTTTGGAGCTTCACCAGCTGATCATGGGATAAAGAACATCTTTCCCAATCGCCTTTTTTGGAGCCGTGGGGGCGGGTGGAAGAACTGGGAGCACTAGCCATGTTGGAATGGTTTCTCCTAGCAAGCTTTGAGGATTTCCCGCTTGGCGTGTAATGGATTTGAAGATCCAATCTCTTTAAATAGACGCCTTTCTTACATGGTCAGGGAGTTATGTGCAAAGATACCCCGACCTCTCATATTCGCTAGACACGTGGAAACTGAAGTCAAGAAGGCGTGGAAGCCGATGTGCACGACATTAAATGGAAGGCCGAATACAGCTCCTTAAGTCAGGTACTTTGAAGTAATCGGAGGAGGAACCCGCCTTGCAATGTCGAAGACAATCTACGCTCCGGATACATCGTCATTGAAAGCCTGGTTCGGGGGCTACTGAGGGAGTCCTGGATTAAGGGGTCCTCGGGTGTCCGGGCTACGTGACGTGGGCCGAACTGATGGGCCATGAAGATACAAGACAGAAGACTCTCTCCCGTGTCCAGATGGGACTCTCCTTGGCGTGGATGGCAAGCTTGGCGTTCGGATATGAAGATTCCTTTCTCTGTAACCGACTTTGTGCAACCCTAGTCCCCTCCGGTGTCTATATAAACCGGAGGGTTTTAGTCCGTAGGGGCAATCATAATCAGACAGGCTAGACTTCTAGGGTTTTAGCCATTATGATCTCGTGGTAGATCAACTCTTGTAATACTCATATTCATCAAGATCAATCAAGGAGGAAGTAGGGTATTACCTCCATAGAGAGGGCCCGAACCTGGGTAAACATTGTGTCCCCCGTCTCCTGTTACCATCGACCTTAGACGCACAGTTCGGGACCCCCTACCCGAGATCCGCCGGTTTTGACACCGACACCACCCGCACCCCTGGCAGCCCTAGCCCCCACTCACCCATCTCCCACGTTCGCTCTCCTCTTCCTGCGCCAAACCACCGTTGCCGTCACCATGGCTTCACCGTCCGTGTAGCCACCGGCCACCACTTGACGTGCCACCAAGTCCAGCCGCTCCGCCGTCTTCCTCTTTGATGCCTACTGCCCTTCGTTCGAGCTGGGCTCATCTGCAACGAGCACAGCAACCTCGTCTTCAACCTGTGGCCATCGAGCTATGCCGCCTCTGAGCCATCCCCAAACCCGCTTTGCACCCCTGCAGGCTCTCTATGACCTCTCCTTCCTTTCCCCTCTCTCTTCTACCTCGAGCGTGTCCCCTAGATATTCGCCACCATTGTCGTAGCTTGCCGCAGCCACTAGCATCATCGTCGTAGCCACCGCACGCACCGCTCACACCCGAGCCGTGTGCATCATGCTCCTGGGCTTCCTAGGAACCCAACGCTACCCCCCTTTGCCTTGCCATGCCCCTAGAACCGGATCCGTCCGCGCCTGAATTCAGTCGCCACCTGTCATTGCTACTCCCACCAACTGCGGCCAACCCCGCTGCCGCCGCCACCGCCATGCGGTGCGCGACACCGCAAGCGTTCGAGCATGCCCAGCACCGCATCCAGGCGAGGCCTGCGGCCATTTTCTGGCGAGAACCCAAGCCTCCGCCGTTGTTTTGGTCACCGGGCCATCACCACCGTTATGCCATCGCCCTGGGTCACTGACTAGTGGGCCTGCGTGATTAGCTGCACCAATTAGGCCCCTAAACCACCACTAACATGTGGACCCCCACTCTAGCTAATTAGATTAGTTTAAACTAATTCTGTTAATTAGTGTAGCCACTGACAGTAGGCACCACTAGCTAATTAACCTTAGTTAAGTTAATTAAACCTTGTTTAAAAACCACTGTCACTAACTACTAGGTCCCACTAGGCCTAGTTGACCAGTTAATGCTGACTGGGCTAGCCGAGTCAATGACAAATGGCCCCTAGACCCAGTAGACTAGTCAACTGGTCAAGTGTTGACTGCTGATTTGGCTGTTGATTCACCTCAGTGGCCCCACTGTCAGCCTCACACACATTCTGTTGTGTGCACTTATGGGTGCACATAGCAATTATCCAATTAATTTTGAATTAATAGTAATTCCAGAAAATCCAGTAATTCAATTAAACTTTGAAAATCATATAAAATAGACCGTAACTCGTATGAAAATAACTTACATATGAAAAATGATCAAAAAAATATAACGAATCCGATTATGGCATCCACATAGCAACCACACCCCTCTAACATAGTGAATGTCGACATTTTTCCACTGAATCGATATACCAAAAAATACCTAGAGCTCGGAAATTATTACCAGATAATTTCCCACTTCTATTAAAATACTTAGTGGTGCATTAAGGCATATAGCCATCACATTTTGACATGTCATGCATTGTGTTGCATTTGATTGCTTCGTTATTTATCTATTTTCCCCCTCTCCTCTATTCTTTTGGTAGACCCCAAGACAGCCGGTGACACCCAGTACGACTACATCGATGATGACCCGTCCTTCTCGGCAGAGCTTCCAGGCACGCAAAACACCCTTGATCATCCAGATATCGCCCATTCTTTCTCTCTTATTCTTGCATTAGGTTTTGCTACTGTTGTTGTTTCGATAGCTCCTGTTCTGATGCATAGCCTAAACCCTTATCCATGCTGTCATGCTGTGTTATCTGGGTTGTTCGAGATGATGGATCATTGTACCGAGCCCCGAACACCCCTAAAGGCCCTTACAATTGTATGACTCTATCGAATCGTATCAAATGTGATCTATCGAGGGTGATTCCTTGTATTTCACTCTCGATGGTGACTCTGTAGTGTAGCACATCTTGTGTGATCTACTGAGGGTGATTCCTCATATTTCACTCTAGGTGTTGACTCTGCCATGCAGTATATCAAGGTAAACTTATAGAGGGTGATTCCTTCGGTTCACCTTGATGGTATGGATCTGAACCCTGACTGTTACAATGATAAAATGGGTCGACTCCAAGGGTACCCGAGAGAGATAATGTTGCAGAATGACAGGACAGGAGGATACCACTATTCGCACATGAACACATCACCGTGTACCTCCAACGCCGAGGGTGATACATCTCAACTCACGTTGAAGGAGACCCGTCCGGAAGCACGGTACACAAGCAATCTGGTGGGCGCTTTTGTAGACCTGAAACCCCACACGCCCGGGAGGGATCCCGTATGGGTGTACAGTAGCTATGAGCTGCCGTAGGTCGACCTGACCGCCCTAGGGCCTCGTGGATCGATGCCCTCCAAGAAGAAGAATGAACGAAGATCGAGAAGAAGAAGAAGAAAAAGGTAGAAGGTAAAAGTAAGGGAAAACATGATAGATTGATTTGTCGATTGTGTGTTGTTCAATCGACCATCACCTCTCATCTATTTATGAGGCGGCTGGACTTCCCGTACAAGAAAAAGACAAAAAATTCCGTCCAAAACATCAAAAACCCTAACCTAACTCGGACAATAATCTTTGGCAATTTTTCAGATCAACTCGGAGCCACCGAGTGGTTTGCTTTGGTCCCACCGAGTGAATGTTGCCAGCCTTCTATGAACTTCTGTAATTTTCTGGATCAACTCAGTCTCACCGAGTCAAATAAACTCGGTTAGTCCGAAATGACTCTCCAGTTTCTGTTTTGACTTTGTTTTGGCTCCTCAAGTAGCATATGAACTCGGATTAAAATGATTATTTTATCAAAATAAACCGCTTCAACGAGACGCACAACTTTCATGTTGAAACTTTTTCCATATGAGGCCATCTTAATTGAGTTTCTGTCCATTTTATAATCTGATGTCAATATGAGCATCTCTGAACTTGTCATAACTTTTGCATCCGAGCTCCGTTTTAGACCATCTTCATATCCATCTTGATCTTTTTGAAGAGAGCCCTCCCATGGTGACTTCCAATCATAAGTTTGAGTTAATCTTGACAAAGCTTTAAGCAATTTTTACGATTGTGCCACTTTTGAGCGTCAACACATGCCCCTTATTTTTCGGCAAAGATAGCGTGCCAAAAAACAACTTGTGTCATATTTACTCTAAGGACGATGTCAACACTCCATCGGCCATGTCTGCTTAGGGCGATAAGTATATATCGTCCATTGCTTGTGTGAACTTCTTGATGCAAACCTGGGCAAAATCTTCTCAACTTCATTAACAATCCGGTGAGAAAGTTCCATAGATATGTATCTCAAAGCCATCCTCCAAACCATATTGTTCACCCTTTCGCTAGGATTTTACAGATAATCAATAATGAACTTCCTCTAATCCTTGCTTTTGCCTCCAGGTAAACTACAAGTGATTTGTCAAAACATTGATAACCCTTGGATATTTGTTGCACTACTCATAACGAATCACCGAAAGCCTCATTGTGTGTAGCACCTATGGCACCAAAAAGCTCCAAAATGAATATCATTGCATATTTGGCTTTGATTATTGTGCAAAAAATATTTTAAGCAACACGAGGCTTCACAAAATAGCACCATAAGGAGATATATAAACAACACCAACACCTTGGCCATTGTTATGAATTCAACCATCAAAACATAATCTCCATAGTACCAGAAAGACAAGGCTAATATCAATATTATGCATGTCATAAATCCGATGTTCAATAATAAAAGAACAATGATTTGGCCTCTCATAAAATTGAAAGATTTGTACGCCAAATCATATATATTAAATCAATGCATAAACCCACTCACTGATTTTTCTATGAATTGGTCTATGCAACATATTTTGAAAGGCATCGGTCCTAATGTCTCATCTCTGTGCAAGAATAATATATGTATACATATAAGTTTTGAACACGTACCTTGTCTCGCTTTCCAATCGATCTAAGGACGATGTTAGGATACTACACCAGCCATGCTTTGATATATTCTTAGGGCGATAGATAAATATCGACCATTACCATGAGGTCCATGTAGAATTCACCCACCAAAGCATGTATAGCCTAAATAAACAAATGAAATAGCAATAAAATATTTCGGCCCCTTTGTGTTAGCAACAAAAATGTAACTAATCAAATGTATAGTGATTTGGTAACACTCTCTCATGATATAGAAAATTATGTTGCATCCATGGATCAAAATAAATCCATGGAGGGTAATTGATCATACCCAGGGATGAATTCCATGGCAAAGGCATCAATGGAATGGTTGAAAAAAATGGATGATGTGCTAACCGAAGATTTTGATGTTGTGATGCACACCATTGGCTTAATTGTATGTTGCTTCCATCCTTCTCTTTCTTCACTTTTATTGTACTTGTTGCAATAGAAGCATGCATATCATTTTTGTTTAGATTGATCCTCTTGGGAACCCATCCATGTTCTTCTTTCTCAACTCTTGTGCACTAAGATTTTGTAACTCCTTCTTTTGCCAGTACGATAACCGACTGGGCATCTCGGCTGTGATTCTATTTTGGCCAATTGCAATTCTTTTTGTCCTTGTGAAATCTCAACTTCTTTTCTTCAGATTTGGCACTTTAACTCTCAACAGTTGATTGCTTCATCTCATTCCCTTTAGTACCTAATGTCAACACTTTAATTGGCTCTTATCCATTTGAGGTCAAATCTGAAGTAGCACTTTTACGACCATCTCTTTTAATGCGGTAAACTTGCTTGACCACTTCTTTCTTCTTCCTTGAGCTCTAGACTGATTCCTTATAATTGAAACGGTCTTTGACGTGTGATTGTGTAAGTGTCCATCTTCTTGGGGCTGCATAATATTGGTGAGATGGTCTAAAATAAGATGGAGAATGTGCCCTTGTATCGTACCTGTCCCATGATGGATATGGATCTACATGAGCATAGGGAGGCATCCACGTCATTTGTATTGGTGGCCCAAAATAAGGATATGAATATGTTGCATTAAAATTCTCACTTTGCCAATACCGATCCTCATATTTGTGCCTTGGGGGCGATCTTGGTTTCTTTGCATGATTTGGTCGATAAGCATTCTTCTCTTCACTCTTCTTTTGATATTTATCCAATAGCTCAGCGAGGGTGATTTTTGATCTATTACACTTGCTCTTATTTCGGCCTTTGTTTTCTTTTGGTTTGCTTTCGTCGACCATTGGATTTGCTTGTTGCCCCCCAGTCCTTGGCGTATTTATTGTAGCTTCGATGGAATTCTCGCCCTCAAGTTTATGTTCATTGTGCTCTTCAACAACTTCTTTACTTGAAAGCTTGATCTTGTCACCTATAGTTTTTACCTTCTCTTTAAATGGATTGACTTGAAGCAGCCGATGCAAAAAAAATCCATCAGGACCAATCTGAATAGACTGGTCATCCCTTGGTGTTTCAACAAATTTAAATCATCCTTTTTCAATGGCTGATATAACTATTTGACGAAACATGTTGCAATCCTCAAAATTTTGCTTGAACGAATCATGCAACTTACAATACATTTGTCCATGGATATATGTCTCGACATGGTGATCAAGAATTCTAATATAATTATTTGTCAACAACAAAACAAATATTTGATCACACATGTTTGAATTGAAGGCGTAATTTTTGTATTTCTAGCTGATCTTGCTGTGAGAACGGCTTTGGAGTTAAGCAAACAAATGGTTCAGATCTTGCATCACCCCATTTGGCTATGCATTGTGTTTTGCACTCTATCTCCGATGTCTTTGGGTAAGATATTATACTAGCATCGGTTTTCTCAAAAGAATCTAAATTTGACTTTATCTTTCCAAAGAAAAAATAGTTAGAGCACACATGTCTCAATTGAGACCCAATGCAAGCCAAGTACGAAATAAGCAAAGCTACCCAATTAGATATGAACTTTAGATAAAGCAACAGAGAAAGCTTTGGTTGCAACAATAAGTCACTATCGGTCTTTATAAATGGCGCAATGGATTGACCGATATGCTCTATAACAATTTTATTGCTAAAAGTAAATTACCCTTCTTCATTGGCCTTTGAAAATTACTTATGAGAGTATTTCTAATAGATGCATCAACAATAAAGTTGTTACCAAATCTTAAAACAGATAAATTACTTGCTAGACATACCTCTTCAAATATGTCGGGAGAGCATGATGGTGGTGTGACTTGAACAATATCTTGCTCCACATATGGATGGCTCCGCAACGCCTTTTCATCATCTTCTTCTTGATTCCATGTATCATTATGTTGAAGATCTTTGTCAACCGAACTTTGTTCGGCTACTTGTTCTATTCCTTGTGGCTCATCAATTTCTATGGCACAAAACTCATAGGGTAGGAAGTAGGTTCCATTAACTTCAGAAAAATCAAGCATGGCCGTTTTGCTATGCTTGCCATGCTCTTCCTCAATAATGCTTGCCTCTTTGGATTTTATGGACTCGGAATATATACTACTTGTTTTGGCTTTTTCAACCGAAGCACTTTCATGTTTTGAATCATCCTTCTTTGGATTGATTCTACAAATTGGCAAGGCTTGTTTTCTTTGAGGCAATTCTCTATTAATTCTCTCCTGGCGAAGTACTTGCACCCTATCGCGCAAAGCTTTAACTCCCCTCTCAATTTTAGCCCACTCTAGATCATTTTGCCCCCCAATGCTTTTAGGATCTTTCGGTAATGAATTGTTAGTGTTGCCGAAATTTTGCAATTGTGTAGGGGGTGTATAATATGTTGCGGTACTAGGTGGAGGTATATGCACTGCTGTATAACCATATGTTCTCTCGCCAATTCTATCAATTGAAGAAGTTTCATCTTCTTGCAAAACTCTAGCCTTTATTGGAGCATAATCAGGAAACAACCCCTTTTCATATTGTTCAAGGCAAAGAGCACTAATCCTCTTGTTTTGTGCCAAGCTCTTTTTTAACGCAGCCACAACTGCTTCTGGAAGGGATTGCTCCACAATACTTTCAGATTCTTTCAGCAACGATTTGTGAGTGTTGCCAAAATTCTCGAATTGCATAGAGCATGCATTATATGCTATAGTATTAGATGATGGCATGTGTGTTCCTACAAAATTTTGACTTATTCGGCTATGACCATGAAGGTGCGGGGCTGAATTATGAACACCTACAGTTGCATACGGTGCAGCAAAATTACTAACATGAGGTGTAGCATATGATGGTTGAGAGTAACTGGCTGAATAGCTAGTAGTAGCATGGCCAATTCTCCCATCCGCTGGCAAGGTTGGATTCACATATTGCAAATTAGTTGCAAATGAATAAAAGAGTGAAACACTTTCTTGTATGTTATTGGAAATTTTAACATGAGGTGTTTCAAATTGATTAACCAAACCCATCACGTTGTTCATCGGCATATGGATTTGTGGGGTTGCCGATGCATGAGAGTTAGGATACATATGTTGTACGTTGCTAAAATCATAAGAATTTGAAGCATGAAGATTATTATGCATCGGCCCTTGCACATAATTAGATGCATGATTGATAAAACTAGGGCTAGCCGATACATTATGCTCATTAGGCGATCTAGCAAAAACATATGGATTATTTGCATCTACAAAGGGGAGTTGGGTATTCATATTACCTTTGTAGATGCAGCAACTTGATGATGATCTCTTCGTAGCAAGAACAGGCTGGAGAGCATTCAAAGCTTCGTCCCCAGCGGAGTCACCAAAAAATGTGTTCGCACATGAACACGTCACAGTGTACCTCCAACGCCGAGGGTGATACACCGCAACTCACATCGAAGGAGACCAATCCGGAAGCGCGGTACGCAAGCAATCCGGCGGGCGCTTTTGTAGACCCAAAACCCCACACACTCGGGAGGGACCCCGTCTGGGTGCACAGCGGCTATGAGCTGCCGTAGGTCAACCTGATCGCCCCTAGGGCCTCGTAGATCGCTGCCCTCCAAGAAGTAGAGCGAACGAAGAACGTGAAGAAGAAGAACAAAGGGAGAAGGTAAAAGTAAAGGTAAAAGATGATAGATGATTTTTTGATTGTGTGTTCAATCGGGCATCACCTCTTATCTATTTGTGAGGCGGCTGGACTTCCTGTATAAGAAAAAGACTAAAAATTCCATCCAAAACATTAAAAACCCTAACCTAACTCGGACAGGAATCTTTGGCAATTTTCTAGATCAACTCAGAGCCACCGAGTGGTTTGTTTTGGTCCCACCGGGTGAATGTTGCCAGCCTTCTGTAAACTTCTTTAATTTTCCGGATCAACTCGGTCCCACCGAGTCAAATCAACTCGGTCGGTTCGAAATGACTCTGCAGTTTCTGTTTTCGACCTTGTTTTGGCTCCACAGGTTGTATACGAACTTGGATTAAAACGGTTTTCATATCAAAATCAACCATTTCGATGAGACGCACAACTTTCATGCTGAAACTTTTTCCATATGAGGCCATCTTAATTGAGTTTCTGTGCATTTTATAATCTGATGTCAACATGAGCATCTCTAAACTTGTCATAACTTTTGCATCCGAGCTCCGTTTTAGACCATCTTCATATCCATCTTGATCTTCTCGAAGAGAGCCCTTCCATGATGACTTCCAATCATAAGTTTGAATTAATCTTGACATAGCTTTAAGCAATTTTTACGATTGTGCCACTTTTGAGCGTCAACACGTGTCGCCCTGTTTTTTGGCAAAGCTAGCGTGCCAAAAAATTACTTGTGCCGTATTTCTCTAAGGACGATGTCAACACTCCATTAGCCATGTATACTTAGGGTGATAAGTATATATTGTCCATTACTTGTGTGAACTTCTTGATGCAAACTTGGGCGAAATCTTCTCAACTTCATTAACAATCTGGTGATAAAGTTCCGTAGATAAGTATCTCAAAGCAATCCTCGGAACCATATTGTTCACCCTTTCGCTAGGATTTTACAAATAACCAATAATGAACTTCCTCTAATCCTTGCTTTCGCCTCAAGGTAAACTATAAGTGATTCGTCAAAACATTGATAACCCTTGGATATTTGTTGCACTACTCATAACGAATCACCGAAAGCCTCAATGAGTATAGCACATATGGTACGAAAAAGCTCCAGACCGGATAACATTGCATATTCGGCTTTGATTATTGTGCAAAAGATATTTTAAGCGACATGAGGCTTCACAAAATAGCACCATAAGGCGATATATAAACAACACCAACACCTTGGCCATTGTTATGAATTCAACAATCAAAACATAATCTCCATCGTACTAGAAAAGCAATGATAATATCAATATTATGCATGTCATAAATCCGATGTTCAATAATAAAACAATAATGATTTGGCCTCTCATAAACTTGAAAAGATTTGTAGGCTAAATCATATATATTAATCAAAGCATAAACCAACTCACCGATTTTTCTATGAATTCGTCTATGCAACATATTTTGAATGGCATCGGTCATAATGTCTCATATCTGTGCAAGCATAATATATGTAGACATATAAGTTTTGAACATGTGCCTTGTCTCGCTTTCCAATCGAACTAAGGACGAAGTTAGGATACTACACCGGCCATGCTTTGACATATTCTTAGGGCGATAGATAAATATTGACCATTACCATGCGGTCCATATAGAATTCACCCACCAAAGCATGTATAGCCAAAATAAACAAATGAAATAGCAATAAATTTTTTTGGCCCCTTTGTGTTAACAACAAAAATGTAACTAAACAAATGTATAGTGATTTGGTAATAATCTCTCATGATATAGTAAATTATGTAGCATCCATGGATCAAAATAAATCCATGGAGGGTAATTGATCATAACCAGGGATGAATTCCATGGAAAAGGCGTCAATGGCATGGTTGAAGAAAATGGATTATGTGCTAACCGAAGATTTTGATGTTGTGATGCACACCATCGACTTAATTGTTTGTTGCTTCCATCCTTCTCTTTCTTCACTTTTATTGTACTTGTTGCAATAGAAGCATGCACATCATTTTTGTTTTGATTGATCCTCTTGGGAACCCGTGCCATGTTCTTCTTTCTCAACTCTTGTGCACTAAGATTTTGTAGTTCCTTCTTTTGCCAATATGATAAGCCGACTGGGCATCTCGGCTGTGATGCTGTTTTGACCAATGGCAATTCTTTTTTGTCCTTGTGCAATCTCAACTTCTTTTCTTCAGATTTGGCACTTTGACTCTCAACAGTTGATTGCTTCATCTCATTGCCTTTAGTACCTAATGTTAACACTTTAAATGTCTCTTTTCCATTAGAGGTTAAATCTGAAGTAGCACTTTTACGACCATCTCTTTTAACTAGATGATAACCCGCGTGTTGCTGCGGGAATCCTTAGTCTATAAACATGATGGTAGATAATTGAACAATTTTTTTCCATAGTGTATTTAAGATTAAAAAATCCAATGGACACAATACTTGGTATAAATATAAATATTGGAAAGCATTAATTATGCAATCATTTTTTTACTAAGTATAGGACATAAGTAATCTCATGTGACTTACATGAATATTAATGCATATCATTGTAACTATTGTCATAAATCAATCTTCATATCTACATACTTATGATCTACACAAAGAATGACAACTAAACACAAATTTTGGCCATTGTAGTTGCTTGCAATAAGTGACAATGAGTGATTGACAAAACTCCCTCTTTTTGCCAAAGTGAGTACAAATTCTCGTCTCAAAGCATTTGTTTGAAGAGCATGAGTAATTATCGTAAGCACCAAGATCCAAATTATAACATTGAAGTAAGAATTTGTTTACAACAAAAAGAAACTATGTATGAAAACTTGTAAGCTACACTCCTCGGTGCTAACAATGCACCCAAGTAGTACACAATGCATCGCATCTAGGAAAGGCGAGGGCGCCCCAGCTCCAGCAAAGAAGGAGAAGAAGAGGACGTGGGTCGATCCTGACGAGTAAGTAACCTACATTGTTCTTGAGTTAAGCACAAACTGCGATTGTGCCCATAATACCCCCCTCCTGATGACTAGGTTGGACACCGTGACGAAGAAGAGGAAGGAGAGCACAGAGCCGAAGGAGCCCCCGGCCACAAGGGCGCTGTCAGCTTCTGGTCGTGGCGGCGGTGGATGCGAAAGCATGCCGCGCCGGTCCGGCGCGGCCTCCGGGCGCGCGTCCAGCACCATGCCCGAGCGCTCGGGTGCTCCAAGTGCTCTCGGCGCCTCGCCGGCGCTGCCTAGAGGGGCGCCCGTCGGGGGTGCATGGCTCAGGGGGCGACGCCGTTGTCATAGCCGCAACGGTCCCCGTGCGGGAGGAGGAGACGGTCTCTTGCCCTCTTGCGACGGAGCGAGCCCCTGAGGATGTGGTGATGCAGCCTCAGGAGGAGCCAGCACCCGCAGGTCAGGAGGCTGCGGATCCGTCCGCCCTTGTTGCGCCTGAGGGAGCTCGGAGCCTCCGGCGCCCCAAGCCATCCACGACATCGCTTCCATGGCCGTGGCGCCGGTCGATGCATCCACGCTGCCCCCTGTCAGTCCCTCCCGATGGCGAACTGTGGCCCCCTCATTAGGCCCGGGGCCCTGGAGGAATCCTTCGTCGCTCTTGGCCAACTCCAGGCTGACCTCCAAGACGCCGACAGGTACCTCGCGAGGGAACGCCTGGGGCTTGTCTCGGTGTGGCTCCAGGGAAACACATCCGCCAGGACGGCTTGGGACTGGGCTGAGGCCGCCACCGCGGGGAGCAGGAGGGAAGCCACCAAAGCCATCGCGGGGGCTCGTGATGTGGCGCTGGCCAGCGCAGCGTCCACCGAGAAGCGCTGCAATGAGGCAGAGGCCGAGCTGAAGACCCTTCGGGAGGAACAGGCAGCGCATTCCCAACGGCAGGAAGAGGACCTCAAGGCCCGCGAAGCGAAGCTCGCTGATCACGATGCCAAGCTAGCTCAGGTGACCACCAACCAGGCCGCGGAGTGCGGCCGCCTAGCCAAGCTGAAGGCGGAGGCAGATGAAGCCCAGGCGTCCCATGCCCGGCACGTCTCTGAGGTGAGAGCCCGGCTGGTGACCAGGGAGAAGATCCTTGTCGCCGCAGAGAAGAAGGCGGCCATGGAGCACGAAGCCTCCTCTCCCTCAAGCTCGGGTCTCGCGAGGCGCTGCATTCCATCTGCAGGGGAGGATATGAAGAGCCGCTGCCGACCCCCGAAGACGGCATTGCAGGGCTTTCCTCCAAGCTTGCCGAAGCACTTAAGGGTGCCGCCGCCGAAGTAGACTCCATCCTGGAGGAGGAGTGCCGCTCGCTCTTCACCGTAGCTGCGACGCGCATCTTCAGCCACCTCCACCTCCAGGACCTAGGCTTTGACTTTCACGCGGTAATCCGCCCTGTGGCTCCTGAGGCCCACGACACTACCGCGGGGGCCGTGAAGGATCAGGTGGATGCGCTGCTGAAGAAGTTCCTCTGCATTCCCGACCCTAAGGCTCCGGTGGCAGAGGTCGACGGCAGCAAGGATGGCGGCAGCGACATCGACGACGGGCTTCCAGTGACCAGGGCAAGCGGAGGTGATTGTCAAGGTGGTGGTGGCGCTTCCTCCTAGTTTTATCCTGCAGCATTTACCGTGCCTCGTAGAGGCGTCAAGCTTCTGTTTGAATTTGTGGAACACTTCACGCTTGTAATAATTGCTAGAACTCCGTGACTTTCTTTCCGTGCTTGATTTCCTTCTTGTTTGCCTTTGTGTTCTGCGTCGGCAGGGCCCAGCACCGCGCATACCTCGACCACCGTTGGGGCGTCCGGATCACCAGGACGAGACCAAGGGGCGAGGGGCTACGTGACTAGTGAGGCCCCTGAGTCGCAATGCTCAGGGGTCCCCCTTGACGTACGAACAGCCCTCATGAAGGAAACATGAGCAGTGTCTAAGTTGATCCGGAGTCCTCCATACCTTTCCTCTCCAACTTTTGCCTAGGAGGTACGCGAGAAGACCAGGTACTAGGGACCTGGTGAGCTGGGGCATGCCAGGACTGGCCTGAGCACGACCCCCGTGCCCAGCCCCCTCGCGTGTGTCTCCCGTTGGGAAAGCTGCGCGATAGGACCGTGCAAAGAGCCGATAGGCTATCCTGAGGTTGGTGCAGCCACTAGCGCGCCCTCAGTTGTTTATCCACCAGCGCACAGCATGGGGCTTCCACTTGGGCGTGGGCATAGCCGATGTGCGACCGTATCGTCCGCCAGCGCGGAGCATGGGGCTTCCACTTGGGCGTGGGTGGGAGTTCCCTCGGGGGGAGACTCCGGGGCGTGTACAGCCCCGTTCGTACACGCGGCTAGCACAGCAGAACTAGAGGAGGTGTATCTGGGCACTCTTGAGCCAGCGCGGGACTCAGGAGGCCCTACCTCAAGGTGGGTTGCGCTTGGATTTCTAGCGTAAGGCGTGCTTTAGGAACCTGTGGGGTAGGGGGGACCTGCGCCTAATGCCCCTCTGGAGGTTATCGCATGAGAAGGCCATACACCAATGACCCCAGGAGGTAACGTGAACGGGGCCGACCCACCAGACAGAGCTCAGACATTGGTTTTATCGGCACTGCAGGGACGGACCTGAGCACAAATGCCGTGCCAAGTCTTCTCATGCAACGATCCCACGGAAAAACACTCGGCGTGCGGCTCCCGCAATGGCGAAGCGCCGAACTGGGGTTGTACAAACTGGGCCGCGTGCCCTTACACGTCCACGCGCGATTACCTCATGCGAGAACAAGGCATCAAGGACCCCGGGAGGTGACGCGCATGGGAGCTGGCCCGCTGGACAGAGCTCGGTCACTTGGATTTAACAACGCTGCAGGGACGGACCCGAGCATAGATGCCGTGCCAGTCCTTAAACATGAGGCGGTCGCGGGAGGGTTTGCGAGGGCGTAGCGACATCATGGTGACGAAGCACCAGACATGCAAGTTGGAATATTTAGTAAATTCATAAAGGCAAAACCAGTTCTGATACATGCACAAAATGATACAGCTGTAGGGGCTGGCCCTGACAGCCTGAGGATAATGTAGCCCGGGGGGCGCCCTCAATTGAACAGACCAAAAAGTCACCTGGCACCAGTGTTGTAGAAGCGTCGGGGTAGCTGAAGACGCGTGCCACGAAGATCGTTCCTCACGAGTCGGCCGGCTCCTGAGGCCTGGGAGGCTCATGAGGTCCGGAGGGCTCGCATGGGACCGAGACCTCCTGAGACAGGACCGCCAAGAGCCTGGCCTCCTGAGATGCCACAGCACGCTGTGCGAGGTGCTGGTACATGGTGCCCACATTTAGCAGGCCAAACGGCATGCAGACGTAGCTGCAGGGGTAGCCCCCACTCCGGCCGACGCGCGATGGCTAGAAGAGGTCCTGCAAAGCGGCCCTGTTGAGGCCCGGGATGTTGACGCAGACACGCAGCTCGCTGCCCGTGTTAGGGGCCGCAGTTGCACTGGGAGGCCGTGCGGGGCGACGCTCGCCGCACATGGCCCTTGCCTCCTGAAGCTCCTGGATCGCCTTAGTGATGAACTCTCGCGCACATGGTGCCTCGCGCCGTGCGTCTTGCTTGCAGGGACGCTCATCAAAGCATACCTCCAAGTGGTGCCTGAGCACCTCCCTCATCGCGCTGGTCAGGTTAGAGGCTCTCTAGGCAGAAGCCCCCGAGCCCGTTCGAAGGGAGGCACTGGGCGCGCCTTCCTATGCAAGAGGAAAGGGTGCCCCTGCATTGGGCGCGGGGTCCGAGGCACCGCCTGCGGGGGCATCAGGCACCTGATGGCTCTTGGGAAGGAGCTGCTTCTTCTTCTTGGGGGTGGCCTCAGGAGGCAGGACGGCGCCCTCATCGTCAGAGTTTTCGAGCGCCGCAGCCTGGTAGGCGCACTCGAGGGAGCACACCGCGTCTTTTTCATCGTAGGCAACCGTGATGATGCCGCCGCTCCCTGACATCTTGAGGACATTGTAGCCGTGGTGGGTTGCCGACAAGAACTTGGCAAAGGCCGGATACCCAAGGATGGCGTTGTACGGGAGGCTGATGTGGGCGACATCGAAGTCAATGAGCTCGGAGTGGTAGTTGTCGCGCTGGGAGTGTGCACGCATCGGCTTGCAGCCGCTAGACCACCTGGCAGCTCACTTCATCGCACACTGGTGCTCCACGCGGCGGGTCACGCTGGGGCCCATCACGCCTAGGCTTAGGGTCGGCACCACGTAGAGGAGGAGGAGGAGGCGCGCCGTGAGCCACGTCGCTCACCTGGAATGGCGGGGGAAGGAGCGAGGGGGACGGTGCAGGAACTTCACCGGCGGCGTAGACGAGCTCGGCGATGTGGCCAAGCCAGTCGTCGTAGTGGTCATTTGCGGGGCGATAGCACAGCAGTTTGCGCGCCATGAGCAGCGCAGCCTGTGCGTTTGCCGGCCCGTGGCAGATGTGGGAAGACGACGCCATCGCTGGAGTAGCTGTGCGACCATCACGCCGCATGAAGGGTGGTAGCGATGAATCCTGCTGCTCATGAGCAGCAGGGTCAGTGGCAGCGTTGGCCACAGGGGAGCCAGAGCGGCGAGGAGCGCCGTTGCCCATGGGTGCCGTCTGGGCGACACGAGCGGCTCGGCGCTAGGCACAGACACGGCGTGCGTCGGCCATGGGAGCGACGGAGCGAAGGTGGAAGAAGGACTTCGACATGCCCCTACCTGGCGTGCCAAATGTCGGATTCAGGGCTCCACAGACCCAAGAAGGTTTGAACTCTGGGGCGTGTGCAAAGATCTCATCCTCTCAAGCCTCAAGGTCGTCGCCCTACAGCCTAGCCTCGCCGGATACACGCTCGAGCGAGGAAGATGATGGACACGGCAATTTACCCAGGTTCGGGCCACCTTGCGGTTTAAAACCCTACTCCTGCTTGGTGGTGGATTGGCCTCACGAGGAGGTTGAGGATGAACTAGTACAGTGGATGAGCTGTCTCGCGAGGGCTCGGGGAATGAGAATGGGTCGACCTTCTCTACGGTGGTGGCTAACCTATATTTATTGTGGCCTCGGTCCTCTTCCCTCAAAACTTAGGCGGGAAGGGATCCCATAGTGGCCAATTCGAAAGGGGACAAGTAGTACATCTTATCTTGACGAAAGGTGGTCTTCGCCTGCAAAGCTTCTGGTCGTGACGCAGTGGTGGGCTCGGTGATGACATCCGTCCTGCCGAGCTTGTGGTCTTGGTCTTGTTGCACCAAAATGGAAACATTTGGAGGGCTCCTAGGGAACCCACGCCTGTCCTTGCTCCCTTAGCACCGAAAGAGAAACTGTCTCCTCTGCACCCGCTGGTGCCCGACTGGCCTTGGTCATCATGGCTCACATCATCACAGCCTCGGGAGGTTGGGTACCTGCATAGAAATCTTCGCTCCTTGGGAGGCTGCTCCTCTGGAGGTCTTGGTGTCGTCCGCCTCGTGAGGCCAGGGGGTCCTCGCGAGGGTCTTGTCTTGGAGTCCTTGCTGCCGGGCCGTTCTAGGCCGTCGAGGGGGCCACGTCGTGGGCCGCAGGCAGGCAAGTCTGGGTACCCCCGGTCTCAGAAGGCCGACAACCAAGACCACAGGCTCGGCAGGACGGAGGTCATCACCGAGCCCACCACTGCATTACGACCAGAAGCTTTGCAGGAGAAGACCACCTTTCGTCAGGATTAGATGTACTTCTTGTCCCCTTTCAAATTGGCCATTGTGGGATCCCTTCCTGCCTAAGTTTTGGAGGAAGAGGACCAAGGCCGCTGTAAATATAGGCTAGCCACCACCGTAGATGGGGACGGCCGGGATCGGATCCTTTCCACCCTCTCCACCATAGCCCTCGCAAGGCTGTTCGTCCATTGTACTTGTTCTTCCTCAAACCCTCATGAGGCCAATCCACCACAAAGTAGGAGTAGTGTTTTACACCGCAAGGTCGCCCGAACCTAGGTAAACTGCCATGTTCATCTTCTTCCCCGCTCACGTGAATCCGATGAGGCTGGGCTGTAGGGGTGAGCTTGAGACTTGAGAGGTTGAGACCTTCGCACACGCCCTAGAGTTCGAACATTCTTGGGTCTGCGGAGCCCTGAATCTGACAACCAAGACCACGGGCTCAGCAGGACGGAGGTCATCACCGAGGCCACCTACATGTCACGACCAGAAGTTTGTAGACAGAGACCACCTTTAGTCAGGATAGGGTGTACTCGTGTCCCCCTTCAAATCTAGCCGTTGTGGTATCCCTTCCCGCCTAGAGCTTTGGGGGAAGAGGACCGGGCAAGTATAAATATAGACTAGCCTCCACCGTAGAGAGGGATTGGATCCATTCACCCCTTGAGCTCTCCCGAGGCAGCTCACACTTGTACTGGTTCATACTCATCCTCCTCGCGAGGTAATCCTCCACAAAGCAGGAGTAGGGTTTTACACCGCAAGGTGGCCCGAACCTGGGTAAATCACTGTGTCCATCTCTTCCTTCCTCTCGTTCAAGCATGATGGAGCCAAGCCATGAGGCAGTGGGCAGCAAGTCATAGCTAGGCGGGATCCTTCGCTCATGCCTAGAGTTCAATCCTTGTTTGGGTCTGCGGAGCCCCGATTCCAACATTTGGCGCACCAGGTAGGGGCGTGTTGGAGTCCTTATGCCTCGCTCCATCGTCGCTTCACCACCCCCATGGCAGACGCTGCTCACCCCGCCGTTCATCCCGCCGCTCTCTGGAACGCCACGGGTTGCCCGGCCTTCACTCCTGATTTGCGCTCAGTGCAGTGGCCGGTGAAGTTTAGGCCGGTGCTGCCCCCGCGCTATGATGGCGCAGCTGACCCCGAAGAGTTCCTTCAGCTGTACTCCCAGGGCATCCTAGTGGCGGGCAGCGACGACAAGGCCATGGCTAACTGGTTCCCTCTCGCCCTCACGGGCGTCCTGTGCTCTTGGCTCCGCAGCCTCCCGGAGTCCTCGGTCTCCTCTTGGGGAGAGCTCAGCGGTTGGTTCGTCGCGCGCTTCACGATTCCAGAGCCCCACATGGTCACATGCATCCTCGGCGGGTCCCAGGCGCCTGCATCTGGTCGCCACGCCAAGCGAACGCCGCTCGGCCTCAGTCTGACGCCTCGTGGAGCCGCGCGTGGCCCGAGGTCATCATCACCTTCGACTCCAGGGACCATCGCAAATCTGCAGCCGCCACCGGCACGCTCCCCATGCTGTGCACACCGACCATCACCAATGTGGCCGTCACCAAAACACTCATCAATGGCGGCGCCGGCCTCAACGTCCTCTCCGTGGAGACCTTTGACATGCTTCAAGTGCCTTATGACCAGCTCATGCCCACTAGGTCATTCTCTGGGGTGATCAATAGCTCCACCACTCCCCTGGGACAGCTGTGCCTACCAGTCACATTTGGCCCCCGCAGCAACAACTGCAGCGAGCTGATCGACTTCGACATGGCCTGCATCGGCCTCCCTTACAACGCCATCTTGGGAGATCCCGTGCTCGCCAAGTTCATGGCGGTGACCCACCTGGGCTACAATGTCATAAAAATGCCAGGCAGCGGTGGCGTCGTCACCATAAATAGGGACAGGAAGGATGCGGTCCGAGCCCTCAAGCTCGCTTACAAGGCTGAGGCAGCCTCGCACCCCAGCGCCGAGGGCACCTTGGAAGCTCCGAAGGCAGCGCCCGCAAGGAAGAAGCAGTTGTTCTCCCAGGACCATGCCGAGACGAAGAAGGTGCCCTTTGACGGTGACAACTCAGGCCCCACCTTCACCATCGGCGCCGCCTCCCCCCGGAGCAGGAGGAGGCGCTTGTCAACTTCCTCCAGGCAAACAAGGACGTGTTCACCTAGAAGGCGTCCGATCTGGTTGGCGTCCCAAGGGAGGTAATCGAGCACCACCTGGACATGTCCCCCAACACTCGTCCAATGAAGTAGAAGGCGCCATGTCAAGTGCCGAAGAAGAAGGCGTTCATCGTCCAAGAAGTGCACAAGCTGCGTGAAGCGGGGGCATACAAGAGGTGAGTCATCCGGAGTGGCTCTCCAACCCAGTTGTAGTCCCCAAGAAGGGCGGGAAGGAGCGCATGTCCGTTGACTTCACAAGACTCAACAAGGCTTACCCTCAGGATCCGTTCCCAGTCCCACGCATCGACCGGATCGTGGACTCCACCGCGGAGTGCGATCTGTTGTGCTTTCTGGATGCCTTCTCGGGCTATCACCAGATCAATATGGCGATGGAGGATGTGAAGAAGACGGCCTTCATTTCTCCGTGCAGCATGTACTGCTACACCTACATTCCCTTCGGGATGAGGAGCGACGGTGCCACCTTCCAGCGACTAATGCACATCGCGTTGGGGCCGTAGCTGGGGAGAAATACGAAGGCCTACGTTGATGACATCATGGTCAAGTTGCGTGCGGCTAGAACCCTGGTCGAAGACTTGGAGGAAACATTCGCCAACCTGCGCAGGGTGAGTTTGAGGCTTAACCATGAGAAGTGTGTTTTCGTGGTCCCCTCCAGCAAGTTGCTCAGATTTCTTGTCTCGCATCAAGGGATTGAGGCCAACCCCAAGAGGATCAAGGCCATCGAGAGGATGCGCCTGCCTCAGACCCTCAAAGAGATGTAGAAGCTGGCAGGATGTGTGACTTCCCTGGGGAGCTTCATCTCCAAGCTGGGCGAGCGCGTCTTGTCATTCTTCAAGCTGATGAAGAGAAAGGGTTCCTTTGAGTGGACCCTAGAAGTGAAGGCAGCCATTGAAGACCTCAAGAGGTACCTCACGAGTCTGCCCATCATGGTGGCGCCCGCTCCCGCGAGCCCTTGGTGCTCTACTTGGCGGCCACCCCGCATTCTGCCAGCGCGGCACTCGTAGCAGTCCGGTAGGAGCGCGTGAGCGCCCAAGGGAGGCCCAACGGCTCACGCAAGGCCATGGGGCCCCTCGAGCCCTCGATACCGTAGGGCGGCATCGTTGGGCCCCCCACCCCTCCATCGCCTGGTGAGGTGCCCGGGCCCCTTGCGCTCTGCACAAGGCAAGCCGACACCCCACGCCTCATCCATCACCTAGTGTACTTCGTCAGCACAGTGCTACGGGGCACGCGCATTACCCCATGCAGCAGAAGATCCTCCTCGCGCTCCTAGTCGCTTCAAGAAAGCTGCGCCATTACTTCCAAGGCCATCCTATCAAGGTTGTCTCCGCATACCCCCTTGAGAAGGTGCTGCGCAGCCCCAACGCTGCTGGTCGAGTCCCCGAGTGGAACATCGAGCTACAAGCCTTCTAGCTAGAATTATGTACAACCAGGATCATCAAGGGGGCGGTGCTTGCCGACTTCATAGCGGAATGGATGGACACCCACGACGGGGAGCTGCACAAGGACTAGTCCCTCACACCTGGCAACGAGGCGCCCGATGGTTGGGTCATGCACTTCGATGGCGCCTTCGCACGGCAGGCCACGGGAGCCGGGATCGTGCTCGTCTCCCCGACCAAGGACAAGCTCTACTATGCCGTCCAACTTTACTTCCAGCACAACGATAAGGTCTCCAACAACATTGTGGAGTACGAGGGCCTAGTCGCTGGGCTCAAGGCCGCGGCCACTCTGGGGGTCAAGCGCCTCACCATCAAAGGCGATTCCCAGCTCCTCGTCAACTTCTCCAACAAGGAGTACAAGCCAAAGGATGAGCATATGGCGGCATACCATGAGGAGGAACGTAAAATTGAAAATCGTTTCCTGGGCTTGGAGTTGTAGCACGTCCCGCGCGGCGCGAACTAGGAAGCTGACGACATCGCGAAGCGAGCATCTCGCCGTGAGTCTCAAAACCATGGCTTCTTTGAAGAAAGGCTCTTAAAGTCATCAGCTGCACCCCCGACAGCTGGCATGACCCTGCTCCTGGAGGAGCTACCGCCTGCACCGGGTGTGGGTGCCCCGGCCTACGGCCCGACCTCAGGAGCCCGCTTGCTCCTGGCACTGCAACCTGAGGTGGGCAGCTGGGTCAAGGAGCTCAAGGCCTATCTACTCCGTGGCACCCTACCAGATAAGGACGCGGAAGCAAAGCGCGTGGCTCGGCAGGCCACTACTTACTGCTTGAAACATGGCGAGCTGTACCGCGAGCGCCCTAACGACGTCTCACTAAGGTGCATATCGGAGGATCAGGGACGCGAACTATTAGCCGACATCCACGGGGAAGACTGTGGGCAAAACTCTTCGTCGCGTACTCTTGTGGGCAAGGTGTTCCGCAGTGAGTTCTGTTGGCCTACAGCGCTCCACGATGCCACTGAGCTGGTCCGGTCCGGCGAGGCCTGCCAGTTCCATGCCAAGCAGATTCACCACCCAGCGCAGGGGCTCCAGACGATCCCACTCTCGTGGCCCTTCATGGTCTGGGGGCTGGACATACTGTGCCTGTTCCCTCGGGCGGTCGGCGGCTACCGCTACCTCTACATCGCCATTGACAAGTTCACCAAGTGGGCGGAGGTAGAGGATGTGCGCACCATCCCTGCAGGCTCGACCGTCAAGTTCATCAAGGGCCTCATGAGCCGATTCGGCGTCCCCAACCGCATCATCACCGACAACGGCTCCCAGTTTACGAGAAACCTCTTCATGTCATATTGTGCTAACCTTGGAACGCAGATATCCTACGCCTCAGTGGCGCACCTGTGGAGCAACGGCCAGGTTGCGCGCACCAACGCAAAAGTCCTAAGGGGCCTCAAGACCAGGAGCTTTAAAAAGAAGCTCGAGGCCTGCAGCAGGGGTTGGCTGGATGAGCTGCCGTCCGTGTTGTGGTCCATCCGCCCCACCGCTACCAAGCCCACCGACAAGACTCCCTTCTTCCTCGTTTACGGGGCTGAGGCGGTCCTCGCGTTTGAGATCAAGCATGGTTCCCCGTGGGTCCTGGCATTCGACGAGGCATGCCAGGATGCCTCGCACGAAACTGGTCTTATGCTCGGTGAGGAGGCCCGCCGCCAGGCCTCCCTCCATGCCGTGAGGTACCAGCAGGCCTTGCAGCGCTACCACAGCCACAACATCCGCCCCGGACTCTCGAGGTCAGAGACCTCATCCTGAGGCGGTTCCTCTCCAGGGAGGGCCTCCACAATCTCTCACCCATGTGGGAAGGCCCGTTTAGGGCTACCCACGTTTCCAGGCCAGGCACTGTGTGCCTGGAGATGGAGGACGGGGTCCCAGTGCAGAACGCCTGGAACATCCAGCACCTCCGCAAATTCTACCCGTGACACTCTCAGGTAATAATGAGTGGGGTTGTACACGTCTCGCAGTCTCCCGGTGAGCCGTTCCACAGCCTTGAGGGAGCTCCCACCCACGCCCAAGTGGAAGCCCCTTGCTCCGCGCTGGCGGAACGGTCGAACAATGACCATGCCCACGCCCAAGTGGAGGCCCCATGCTCCACGCTAGTGGGAAGACTAGTGTAGGCGCCGGACGCGACAGCCTTTTCCTCCTTTCTTGTAAACAAAATTTGCAATTTCTCTGAATAAAGCTTGAACTTTTTGTGTCTTTGCTCAGAAAAGGGTTGGGGTTTTTTCCTGCGGTGTTTCCCTTCTTGAATTTCCCCCCAAAAAAGCAGAAACGGCTGCCTGATGCCCCCTCCCAAGCGTCCCATGAGTGGGGGCTGTGCACGTGTTTGCGCTTGGGCCAGCCCCAGCGGCATTAAGGACTTAGGCTGCGATAGCCGTGGGTCTGCCCCTGCGCACACCACCTCACCAAGACTCTGGTGTCTAAATCCTCGCGCGACGCTCTTGAGCAAGCCAACATGCTCGCGTTGCCCTCGGTCTCCATCCTCAGGAGTGCTCATCTCCTGGCCTTGCCCGAGCATCGCGACCCGGCTTACAAGTGACGATCAACCGTCGCTCGGGGGCTATGGACACAGGATAAGCATAAGGGAAAGGCAGCCTAGGAGGGCACAAATACGGTTTAGTACATCATCAAGGAATTTCCATCAGTACCCTTTACATCCCCATGGCGCCGTACTCAAAGTGTTGGCAGGTAAACAGAAGAAAGACGACCTAAGGAGATGGGCCGTCATCATCGCTGTCGTCAGCCCCATGCCCCTCGGCTTCATGCTGATCTTCATGGCTGTCAGGAGCGAACCGTGCGTTCAGAGCATCCACGTGGTCCTCCACCCACTCCCCCGAGGCATCACGGATCACCCTGGGTATGGGGGCTATCACGGCCTCGAAGTCAAAGTCGGGGTCGGAATGAAGGAGATGACTGAAGACACGCGTCGATGCTTGCACGAGGAGGTCGTGACTTTCTTCTTCAATGAGCTTACCCACCTTCCCCGCGCCTCCCTCAAGCCGCTCCACAATCATGGTGAAGAAGGCGAGGTAGCCGGGGTCGTCAGGCATGAGCGCGCTGGAGACGCTCTCCTTATAGATGGAGCTCAGGGCACGGCTAGCCCTTCGTTCGAGGTCTTGGAATATCATGGAGCGTGTGTGCTGCAGCCCCTGAGCCTGGTTCACCTCGTCTGCTACCCACTCCACGAGAGAAGTGACGTCCCCCACTTGCTGATAGAGGGACGCCAGCTCGGTTTCGGTAGCGGCTTGGGCATACAGGGCGGCTTTCTGGCACTTGTCCGCCTCGGCTAGCTTCTTCTTGAGGCCGTCGATCTCGTCCTTCAGTTCTCTATGCCGTGTGCAGAAATGGGTCTCCTGAAGCTTTGGTTTTTGGTGGTGGTCCTTGATGAGGGCTCGGCGGGGCCCCGCGATCCCCTCATCGATCTCCGCTTGAACTCTCGCCTCCCGGGAGGCTAGTGAAGCCTCGACGGCTATTACTTGGCATTCAATCACCTCCAGCCACTCGTGCTCTAGGCTTTGCTCGGATGCCACCAGCGCCAACGCCTCCTCAAGAGCGCGGAGCCTCACTTCACGTGCCGTTGGCCCTTCCGCTGAGGCAGTCAGGGTGGCTTCGCGTGCTTGAGCTTGCCACTCCAGGGCAGCGTTTGAAGCCAGGAGCTCCCGCTCTCGGTTTTCTACGGCCTCGCACCGTCGGTCCGTGCCCTTGGCCTCCTCGAAGGCGCGATCGCGGGCTTCTTTCGCCGCGGCAGAGGACACCTCGTCCTTCGAGCGGGCGGACTCGTGCTGCAGACGGCTAAGGTTGATGGTGACTTCAAGCCGGCGCCACCCGTGTGCCAGGTGTAGGTGCTCGGCCTCAAGATGCGAGTTGACGTCGCGAAGCTCCTCTTGAAGCCAGTTCAATGCACCCCGCGCGACCTAACGAAGTTTGTGCCAAGTGGGACCACGGCTCTGCACGAGCTCCAACGCCAGGCCAGGGCTTCGTTCCACACTTTGGCCTGCAGCGGAGGCACGAGAAGGTCCGGCCGCGCTCGCCGGGGACCTGTGGCCGGCCGACCCCCTGTCCGGTTCCCTTGCACGAGGCGCAGCCTCGGTCAAGCTTGAGAACCTGCCCATGGGGGTCATCGACTCGAAGAAGATCCGATCACCGGCGAGAGTTGGCGGGATGAGCGGTGGCATTGCCCTCGTGAGCTTGATACCGTTTCCGATGGAGGACGCCAAGGACGCAGAGCCGAGGCTCGCCGGGGGTCGCCTCGAGAAGGACATGATCTCGCCGGCGCGCGCGGACTTGGCCACAAGACCCACCGGAGGCGCTGCTGTCGCACGCCTCGAGCCTCGAGGAGATGGCGGTTGGAGCGCCCTCGTCTCTTCACCCGGAAAAGACCTGAGGAACAAGAGCTTAGGGAGGCTTGCCGCATGAAAATCAAGGAGAGCAGAGCACTTACTTGTCCGTGGTGACACACTTTCTCCTCTTCAAGGCCTGCGATGGCGAGCCGGTGCCATCCACAAGCTGCCCCCTCCTCCGGGAGGTGCAAGACCTAGGGGTCGGCACCCTGGAGCTCGGCGCGCTCCCCAGGCTTGCGGCAGTGGCCGTGCCCCCGGGCGGGACGATGCCACTGTCGTTCGGAGGCACAGGGGCAGGCCGGTGCACACCAGGCGGTTCGACATGCCCCTCCACTGTCGCTGGGGGCGCCTTGCCCTCGGAGCCCTCAGGGCCTGGGGCCACCAGAAAGGGGTTGTCTTGAGGCCCCTCATGGGCCTCGGGAAGCAACCCCTATTCATCGGAGCACGACATCCCCCTGGCGAAGACTTTCCCACTCATGTAATTGTACAGGGGGAGCCCCTCCTAAGGGAGCGCACTTGCTTCCCCGCCAGTCAAGAGGTGGAGTATCCCGCTCAGCATGTTGGGGGGCAAGGAAGCCACCTGGAGCCGCATAGCATCCTCGTGACCGGTGAAGGCCCACATTGGGCGGGAATGGCACTGGAGGGGGGCTATTCACCATCGAACGAACTCCCTCACCACCATCATCATCGTCACGCCTGCCGCCCTCAGGTCAGCCATCCTTGTCGTGACCCGCGAGAGCCTCGAATCGACGAGCCTCTCGTGCTTCCACCTGGAGCTCACCTCCGCCGAGGACGATGGAGTTTGGAGTAGGGGCCCTACTGGGCTGCGTCGACATACACCCATTGCCTGTGGAAGCCCTCCGCATCTAGGCGAATCCCCATGTCAATACCCTCGCCCGCCGTTGAGCTCACTGCGTAGAGCAACACGCACCCGAAGCACTACATGCCGGTGGTCAGCCGCATGGAGAAGAAGTGGCGGACCAGAGCCACCGAGGGGGCGATGCCCACAAAGTCCTTGCACAAGAACATGAAGGTGCAAAGGAGGATGATGGATTCCAGGTCAAAGTGCAACGCATGGACCTGATAGAGCGAAAGCATGGCATTGAAGAAATTCGAGAATGGTGGCAGCAAGCCGGAGAAGAGGGCATGGATGTGAATGGCAATGGTGGTAGCCTCCAACTCGGTAGAGGGCCAAGAAGCAGGCCAGAGTTAGCCCCGATCACTGGGAGGACCTTGTCCAGCCCCTCGCGATTGAGCATGGTGAACCGCCCCAGGGTGGGTTCCGCCTCGCTTGGCAGTCCGCCGCCGCCGCATCCCTGCTCCTCCCCCTTTGGGGGGCCATGGCGACGCGGTGAGCCAATGGCGGCGCAAGATCCAACAGACAAGGCGCAAGCTTGCTTGGGAAGGGAGGAGCGGAAGATGGGTGCGCAGCGAGCAATGATGGCCCTGCGGCGCGTGCCAGGCTTTTTGTCAGCCCAGGCAGTTGCCGAGGAGTCGTGGGGAAGTGGGGGCGTCTGTGCCCCATCGTGCGCCACGCGTCGAGCCTAGCCCATAGCCGGTTAGGGCCCCGGTCGCTTCACCTCTCCTCTTGGTCTCCTCCTCCAAACAAGGCCGAGCGTGCCGTGGGCTAGGGGGCTACTGTCGGGGTTCTGGGACCGGGGGTACCCATACCCGTCTGCATGTGGCCCAGCGCGCGACATCGTCAAAGGCCAGCATGGCCCAGCTCCAAGATGTCGCGAACAAGACCCTAGCAAGGGCCCCTGCCTCGCAAGACGAACTACATCAAGGCCTCCAAAGGAGCGGTCTCCCGAGGCTGCCTCCCGAGGAGCGGACATCTCTAGGCTCGCACACCACCTCACGAGGTGCATGGTGATGTGAGCCATGATGACTTGAGCCAGAAGGGCGCCAACGGGCACAGTCCAGGACAATTGCCTCTTTGGTGCTAAAGGGGCAAAGCCAGCACGCGGGTACCCAAAGAATCCCCCAAAGGTTGCCATTCTGGTGCAACAAGACCAGGACCACGGGCTCGGCAGGACGGAGGTCATCACCGAGCTCAACTGTGTGTCACGACCAGAAGCTTTGCGGATTGAGACCACCTTTAGTAAGGATAGGGTGTACTCCTGTCCCCCTTCAAATCTGGCCATTGTGGTATCCCTTCCCGCCTAGAGCTTTGGGGGAAGAGGACCGGGCCAGTATAAATTTAGACTAGCCTCCATCGTAGAGAGGGATCGGATCCATTCACCCCTTGAGCTCTCCCGAGGCAGCGCAGACTTGTACTGGTTCACAATCATCCTCCTCGCGAGGTAATCCACCACAAAGCAGGAGTAGGGTTTTACACCGCAAGGTGGCGCTAACCTAAGAAAATCACCGTGTCCAACTCTTCCTTCCTCTCGCTCGAGCACGCCAGAGCCAAGCCATGAGGCGGTGGGCAGAAAGTCATAGCTAGGCGGGATCCTTCGCTCACGCCCTAGAGTTCGAACCTTGTTTGGGTCTGCGGAGCCCCGATTCCAACAATTAAGGCATCCATTTAATAGACAACCAGAACAAAGCATTATCACATAGTGAATACATGAACTCCTCAAACTACGGTAATCACCAGAAAGAATCCCAATTATTGTCACCTTGGGGTATGCGGATCATAACGCGTAATAGGTGCATACAACTTGCAAGATAGGATCAAGAACACAAATATATTCATGAAAACATAAAGAGTTCAGATCTGAAATCATGGCACTCGGGCCCTATTGACATCCATTAAGCATAGCAAAGTCATAGCAACATCAATCTCAGAATTTAGTGGATTCTAGGGATAAAGCCCTAACAAAAATAACTTGATTACATGATAAATCTCATCCAATCCATAACCATCCAGCAAGCCTATGAAGAAATTACTCACTCTCAGTGGTGAGCATCATGAAATTGGTGATGGAGGATGGTTGATGATGACGACAGCGTCGAATCCCCCTCTCCGTTGCTCAGAACGGACTCCAGATCAGCCCTCCCGATGAAGAACAGGACGTGGCAGCGGCTCCGTAATGTAAAATGCGATGATTCCTTCTCTCTGATTTTTTTTCTTGTTGAATAGGTACTTATGAAGTTGGAGTTAGGGTTGCGGGAGCTACCAGGGGCCCACAAGCCTGATAGGCACACCCTGGGAGGGAGGCGCACCCCCTAGGCTTGTGGCGCCCTCATGGCCCCCCTCTGGTAATTTCCTTCTCCAATATATTTTATATGTTCTCAAATAATTCTCTGTAAATTTTCAGCTCAATCCGAGAACTTTTATTTCTGCACAAAAAAACACCATGGCAATTCTGCTGAAAACAGCGTCAGTCCGGGTTAGTTACATTCAAATCATGAAAACTAGAGTCCAAAACAAGAGCAAAAGTGTTTGGAAAAGTAGAAACATTTGGGACGTATCAGGACCCATTAACGACCATTATTAAGTTGGGCCATTTCCTACAAGTGTTAATTTTCGGCCAACTAAGGGCCCATCTAGGGCTCATTTCTGGGCCACAACTACTTACGGTCCGTAACTGTCATGTTCGGCTAATGGACCAAATTCGGCCCGTGGTTACAGTAGGCCCTTTTGTGGCCCGTTAACACATTGGGCCGTTTTCATCCTGTCATGTAAACCGGCCCATTAACGACGTGCTATGCCTTTTGATAGCATTAAGCATGTGCTGTCTTATGGCCTACTAACAACCCGTTATGGTCTGAGCCCATAAATGGACGGTTCAGATTTTGGCCCATTTACAGCCCATCCCATGGTTCGGTTTTGTCCCGCGATCAGAATGACCCATGGATCCTAAGGCCCATAGCAGTCCCATGGATCTTAAGGCCCATAGGAGGCCCATGGATGCTACAGCCTGTACGAGGCCCATGGATCCTACAACCCATAGGAGGGCCATGGTTACCATGGGCCATATGTGGCACATTGTTATTGCTGCCACTAGCAAACAGAGGAAAAAGAACTGTAGTGACTACAAGCAAAAAATAAACAAGAGTACAGGAAATAAATAAGAAAGCAACTAATACTAGGCTATTATGGCGATTACATAGGTTATATCCACTGGGCATCAAAGTATGCTACCAGTGCAAATATAGGGAACAACAAAGCAACATATTACATACACAGGAAGTCGTAGTTGGCCACCAGTGCAAATAAACGTGGCAGCAAAACAAGTGCAGAACTGAAACCACTTTAGAAGAGCTCAAGAAACGATATCCTGGGCACCCACCATGCTTGCAAGATGCTTAGAAAGCTTATTAGCTATCTCTTGTTTGGGGCTAAAATCCTCCAACTCTTGTTGTTGCACCAGAAAGTATGCATCTGAATTCTGTCGGGACTTCCTCAGTTCTTCAGCTTCTTGTCGCAGCACAACTGATAGTTGTCTTTTAGATTGTACTTGAGACTCAAGAAGACGAACTGATTTAGGTAGCGAGTTCAAAGAGCTTGTGCCAGCGGTATTCGCCAGTAACTCGAACACTACATCAAGGCAGGACTTTGGGTTTGTCTCACTGTCTTCAGGATAGTTTTTATCAACTTTCTTGGAGACCAACAGGGTTGTCTCACTATCTTGAACCTTGTTTGCATTACTTGCTTTACCATTTCATAATGGGGTACTCTTCTCCAATATTCTGCTGGCATTCTAAAATAGGAACAAGCAGACACATCACAGGTTTAGCATGTAGTATATGAAACTCATTTTGGTAAACCAGTTCAGTAGTAATGTTGACAAGATTATACTAACTTTGTCTTTATTGCAAGGTAGTACATAATAACAACATGAGAAAAACATATATCTATTTACTATGGTCACTGTATTGTCTATATTATCATCGTTTATGTTGTCAAATCAAGATAGAGACACAGTTTAAATCATATATGTTTAAGACAAAGCAGCATGGACAGTATAAGTGTGGTAAACTACACAGCAATAACAACACTTCTAATGTGCATGACATGAGAACATAACTATTTATACAATTGAAACTGAAATCAACATAGAGCAATAATTTACAATAGAAATCCAGTCAAAGAAATAGGTTTAAAACATACCTGCTGCCCCATTGGAGTTTCCATTGGATCCTTCAAATTCAAAATTAGTTGGTATAAGTAAATACAATGATGCAAGAGCAAAGGAGTGTGGCACCCTAGCTCAAAAGATTCGTAACACCCCGTATTCCAGCCGAGAGATCATGTCTTTTGGAATACGACACTTCTTGGCATAGAACGAATCAGCTCTTATTACAAATGATAAGGGTACAAGGGTTCTGATGCTACAAATTATTATATCGGCACGGCGATGCTACACCTATTAAGGTAGCTTTATGCTAGCAGCAGAACAACTCATAGGAGCGGAATAACTTGTAGGAGCGGAACAACGACGACAGTGATGAACTCCACTTCGCAGGGAGTCTGGCTGGGACACGGTCTAGCTCATATGCTTGGAATCCTCGACAAGCAATCAATCACGACATCACCTGCAATCTGGCATGACACGCTAGGTGAGTACTTTGAATGTACTCCCAAGCTCATAATAATCAAATGCATCAAGGCAAGACAACAACATAGCATTAACAGATGAAGTTATTGACAACTACTATGATGTGGAAGCAATTATTAAGCATGATATGGTAATGCTAGAATTACAAATGATCCATCATCTCGGGTCACATGAACCATCTCACTCTTGGCTATCTAGCCAAGCAACATATCATCTCGATCACCTCGTGATCAATACATCCTTGTGATCACCACGTGATCATCCTAATATCATCAACAACATCGTGCCAAATTGTTAATGCTCACATATGTTGGTGTTCAGGGAACGGGGGTACCCAGACCTGCCTTCCTGTGGCCTAACGCACGGCTCCATCAATGGCCCGGTACGGCCTAGCTCCAAAACCTCAAGAGCAAGACTCTCGTGAGGGCCCCTGGCCTCGCGAGGCGAACGACACCAGGGCCTCCCGGGGAGCGGCTCCTCAAGCCTGCCTCCCGAGGCACGCGATGACATGAGCCATGATGACCAAGGCTAGGCAGGAGCTAGCGGGCGCTTCCCCGGACAGTTTCCTCTTTTGTGCTAAGGAGGCAAGGATGTACGTGGGTTCCCGAGGGATCCCCCAAAGGTCTCCATTCTGGTGCAACGAGACCAAGACCACGAGCTCAGCAGGACGGATGTCATCGCCGAGCCCACCATTGCGTCATGGGCAGAAACTTTGTAGGCGAAGACCACCTTTCGTCAGGATAAGATGTACTTCCTGTCCCTCTTCAAAATTGGCCATTGTGGAATCCCTTCCCGCCTAAGCTATGAGGGAAGAGGACCAAGGCCACTATAAATAGAGACTACCGTCCACCGTAGAGAGGGATCGATCCATCCTCACCACCCGAGCCCTCACGAGGCTGCTCGACCACTATACTAGTTCATCCTCAACCTCCTCGTGAGGCCAATCCACCAAAGGCAGGAGTAGGGTTTTACACCGCAAGGTGGCCCGAACCTGGGTAAATCTCTGTGTTATTTCTTTCTCTACGATCCCGTGCACTTGGTGAGATGAAGCCGTGGGTGTGGCGAGCTAAATATCGTTATGAAGCGAGATCCTTCGTACACGCCCCAGAGTTCGAACCTTGTTTGGGTCTGCGGAGCCCTGATTTCGACATTTGGCGTGCCAAGTAGGGGCGTGTCGAAGCTTCGCCTCTTCACCGACCATGCTCCGCCCTCGCTTCGTTGTTCCCATGGCGGACGCCATCTCACAGGCTTGGCTGCCCGAAGCCTATGGGAGCGCCACGGGCTGCCCGGCCTTCACCCCCTGCCTACGCCGGGTGCGGTGGCCAGTCAGGTTCAGGCCAGCATTGCCCCCGCGATACGACGATGCTGCGGAGCCCGAGGAGTTCCTCTAGCTATACGTACAGGCCATCCAAGCGGTGGGTGGCGACGACATGGCCATGGCGAACTGGCTCCCCCTGGCCCTCACGGAGGCCCATCGATCTTGGCTCCGCGGCCTCCCGGACGCCTCGATCTCCTGTTAGGAGGAGCTCCGTGGTCAGTTCATCACACGCTTCACGCCACCGGCGCCCCATGCGGTCGCTTGCATCATCGGCGGGTCGCAGGCGCCTGCCTCTGGCCGCCACATCAAGCGGTTTTTCCGCCAGGGAAGCACTACTCGGCCGCAGCCTGAGGCTTCGCGGGGCCACACAAGGCCTGATGCCGACATCACCTTCGACTTCAGGGATCATCCCAAGACTGTGGTCACTACTGGTGAGCTCCCCATGCTATGCACACTCACCATCAGCAATGTTGCAGTCACGAAGACACTCATCGATGGCGGCGCCGGCCTCAACGTCCTCTCCATGGAAGCCTTCAACATGCTCCAGGTGCCTTACGACCAGCTCGCGCCCACCAAGCCCTTCTCGGGGGTGACCAAAGTCTCCGCACCCACTTGGGGCAGGTGCGCCTCCCCGTCACCTTCGGCAAGCGCAACAATTACCGCACCGAGCTGATCGACTTCGACGTGACCCGCATCGGCCTCCCGTACAATGCCATCCTGGGGTATCCGGCCCTCGCCAAATTCATGGCAGTGACCCATCCGGGTTAAAACGTCATAAATATGCCAGGCAACAGCGGTGTCATCATGATGGCCGGAGACACAAAGGATGCGGTCCGGGCCCTCAAGCTTGTCTACAAGGCCGCGGCAGCTTCATGCCCAGACGCTCGGGGCACCCCAGAGGATCTGGAGGCTGCGCCCGTGAAGAAAAAATAGTTGCTCTCTCAGGACCGAGCCGAGACGAAGGAGGTGCCTGTCGACAGCGAGGGCTTGGGCCCCACCTTCACCATAGGCACCGGCCTTCCCCCAGAATAAGAGGAGGCGCTGATTGGCTTCCTCTGGGAAAACAATGACGTATTTGCGTGGGAAGCGTCCGACTTGGTTGTTGTCCCGACAGAGGTAATCGAGCACCACTTGGCGGTATTCCCCAGTGCGCTCCCGGTGAAGCAGAAAGTGTGACGTCAAGCACAGGAGAAGCAAGCGTTCGTCGTTCAAGAGGTCCGCAAGTTGCAAGAAGCCGGTGTTATTCGAGAGGTACGGCACCCGGATTGGCTGGCCAGCCCTATGGTTGTCCCCAAAAAAGGGGGAAGGAGTGCATGTGCGTCGACTTCATGAGCCTCAACAAGGCTTGCCCTCAGGACCCCTTCCCTCTCCCGCGCATTGACCGGATCGTGGACTCTACCGCCGAGTTATCACCAAATCAAGATGGCGACAGAGGACGTCGAGAAGACGGCCTTCATTTCCCCATGCGGCGTGTACTGCTACACCTGCATGCCTTTCGGGCTGCGGAACGCCGGAGCAACCTTCCAACGGTTGATGCGCATCGCGCTGGGACCGCAGTTGGGCAAAAATGCGAAGGCGTATGTAGACGACATTGTGGTCAAGTCACGAGAAGTAAGGACCCTAATTGGAGACCTGGAGGAGACATTTGCTAACATGCACCAAGTGAACCTGAGGCTCAACCCAGAAAAGTGCGTGTTCGGGGTCCCGTCCGGCAACCTGCTGGGCTTCCTTGTGTCACATCGAGGGATCGAGGCTAACCCTGAAAAGAACAAGGCAATTGAAAAGATGCGCCCGCCTCAGACCCTCAAAGAGATGCAAAAGCTCGCGGGCTGTGTGACCTCCATGGGTTGCTTCATCTCCAAGCTCGGTGAGCACACCCTCCCTTTCTTCAAGCTGATGAAGAGGAAGGGCCCTTTCGAGTGGACTCCGGAAGCTGAAGTGGCCTTCGAGGACCTCAAGAGAGACCTCACGAGCTCACCTGTTATGGTGGCGCCTCGTCCTCACGAGCCCCTGGTGCTCTACTTGGCGGCCACCCCCTACTCGGCCAGCGCAGCGCTCGTGGCGGTCCGGGAGGAGCACCCCAGCGTAGGCTTGAGGCGAGGCGACCCACGAGGGGTCGCGCAATGTTCGCCACCTCAGGACAGCGCCCGTGAGACCCTCGTCAGTTCACCAACCAATGGGGATCCCGAGCCCCTCGTGTCCCACACGAAGAAGGGCGCCGTCGACACCTCGCCCCTCGTCGAGCACCCGGTGTACTTCGTCAACACCATGTTGCGGGATGCGCGCGCTACCCTATGCAGCAGAAGCTCCTGCTCGTGCTCCTTGTCACCTCAAGGAAGCTGCGCCATTATTTCTAGGGCCACCCCATCAAGGTTGTCTCTACATACCCACTGGAAAATGTGTTGCGCAGCCCCAACGCTGCTGGGAGGGTTGCAGAGTGGAACATTGAGCTGCAAGCCTTCCAGCTGGAGTTCAGCATGACCAGTGTCATCAAGGGTGCGGCCCTCGCCGATTTCATGGCGGAGTGGACGGACGCTCCCGACCGGGGGCTGGGTGAGGGCCAGTCCCTCGCGCCTAGCGACGAGGTGCCCGATGGCTGGGTCATGCACTTCGACGGTGCCTTTGCGCGGCAGGGCGCGGGAACTGGAGTCGTACTAATCTCACTGACCAAGGACAAGCTCTACTATGCCGTGCAGCTTTTCTTCAAGCATGGCGAGAAGGCCTCTAACAACATCATGGAATACGGGGGCTTGATCACCGGCCTTAGGGCCGCGGCCACTCTGGGGGTCAAGCGCCTCAATATCAAGTGCGATTCCCAGCTCCTCGTCAACTTTTCCAACAAGGAGTACAAACCGAAGGACGAGCTCATGGAGGCATACCTGGAAGAGGTACGTAAAATTGAAAAGCATTTCTTAGGCTTGGAACTATAGCACGTCCCCCGCGGCGTGAACAAGGAAGCAGACAACATCGCCAAGAGGGCATCTCGCCACGTGCCTCAGAAACCTGGCGTCTTTGAGGAGAGGCTCTTCAAGCCATCGATTGTGCCCCCGGCTACAGGCCCGACACTGCTCCGGGAAGAGCCACCACCGGCCCCGGCCTCGGGCGCCCCAGCCTGCGGCCCGACCTCATGAGCCCGCCTTCTCCTGGCACTAGAACCTCAGGCAGGCGGCTGGACCGAGTAGCTGAAGGTGTACTTACTCCACGGCGCCTTAACAGAGAAGGAGGAGGACGCAGAACGCGTGGCTCGCCAGGCCACAGTTTATTCCTTGCAGGACGGCGAGCTGTACCGCAGATGCACCAATGATGTCTCGCTGTGGTGCATATCCGAGGAGCAGGGGCACAAGCTGTTGGGCGACATCCACGGTGGAGATTGCGGACACCACTCCTCGTCGTGCACCCTTGTGGGAAAGGTGTTCTGTAGTGGGTTCTACTGGCCTACGGCACTCCACGACGCCATCGAGCTAGTCCGATCCGGCGAGGCCTTCCAGTTCCATGCCAAGCAGATTCAACAGCCCGTGCAAGGTCTCCAGACCATCCCACTCTCGTGGCCCTTCGCGGTCTGGGGGCTGGATATACTGGGCCCATTCCCTCGGGCGGCCGGCGGTTACCGCTACCTCTACGTCGCCGTCGACAAGTTCACCAAGTGGGCGGAGGTGGAGCCCGTGCGCATCATACCCACCGGCTCGGCCATCAAGTTCATCAAGGGCCTCGTGAGCAGTTTAGTGTCCCCAATCGTATCATTACCGACAGTGTTTGGCTCCCAGTTCACTAGCAACCTCTTCAGGACATATTGTGCTAACCTTGGAACGCAGATATGCTACGCTTCGGTGGCGCACCCGCATAGCAACAGCAAGGCTGAGCGCGCCAACATGGAGGTCCTGAGGGGCCTCAAGACAAGGAGCTTCAAGAAGAAGGTTGAGGCCTGTGGTAGGGGTTGGCTCGGTGAGCTTCAGCCTATGTTGTGGTCCGTCCGCACCACTGCGACTAAGCCCACCGGCGAGACCCTGTTCTTCCTCGTCTATGGGGCTGAGGTGGTCCTCCCGCACGATGTCAAGCATCGCTCCCCACGAGTCTTGGCATTCGATGAGGCGCGTCAGGATGCTTCACGGGGAACTGATCTCGTGCTCGGAGAGGAGGCCCATCGCCAAGCCTCTCTCTGCGCCGCGAGGTACTAGCAGGAGCTGCTGCACTACCATTGCCACAATATCCGCCCCCGGAACCTCGAAGTCAGAGACCTCATCCTGAGACGGGTCCTCTCCAGGGAGGGCCTCCACAACTCTCACCCACATGGGAGGGCCCATTCAGGGTGGCCCGTCTCTCCAGTCCCGACGCGGCACGCCTGGAGACGGAGGATGGGGTCCCCATCCAGAATGCTTGGAACATCCAGCATCTATGCAAGTTCTACCCGTGACACTCTCACGTAATAATGAGTGGGGCTGTACACACCCCGGAGTCTCACGGTGCGCCGCCCCACGGCCATTGGGAGCTCCCACCCACGCCCAAGTGGAAGCCCCATGCTCCGCGCTGGCGGACGACATGGTCGAACAGCGACTATGCCCACGCCAAGTGGAGGCCCCATACTTCGCACTGGTGGGAAGACTAGTATAGGCGCTGGATGCGGCTTTCTCTTTCGCTCGCTTTTGTAACCAGATTTGCCACTTCTTGGAGTGAAGTTTGATGTTTTCGCATCTTTATTCGAAAAAGTGTGGGGATTTTTCTCCTTGCAGCGTTTTCTTTCTTTAATCTCATTGTTAAGCGGAGTGGCAACTGCCTGTTGCTCCCTCCCGCGCATCCCGCGAGCAGGGGCTGGGCAGGGTGTGTACGCTCGAGCCATCCCAAGCGGCATGAGGGCCCAGGCCATTACTCCCACGGGTCCGCCCATGCGCACACCTCACCAAAACTTTGGCGTCCGAATCCTCGCGTGATGCTCTCGTGCGAGCCAAGTTGCACATATTGCCTTCGGCCCCTGGCCTCAGTAGCGCTCTTCTCCTGGCCTTGCCGGGCATCGCGACCCGGCATGCTAGTGACGACCAAGGAGGAGTGGCTGAAGAAAAAGCGGCCACGGTCCAGCTCATCATTAAGGAGTCCTACGTCAAGGGCTTTTTACATCTCCGCGAGGTCTGATGCCTGGCAGAGGCGTCTCTGGAGGCCCTGAACCCTCGCGAGTCCCCCGGGAGCCTCGCGAGCCGCGAGCCCATCGAGACTCCGGAGCCGTCTGGTCCGTGAGGAGGAACCTCCCCGGCAAGCTCTCTCGGCTGCCCTGGCACTCCAGCAAGATCATTGTTGGAACAAGGGGTGTACATAGGGTCAAAAGCCCCGGAGGGGTGCGCCCCCATGACGCAGGAACGCGCCAAGAACCACGATCGCACCAAGCTAAGTTATCCCAATCATGCCAGGCATGAACCTTTCAAGTAGTAACAATATAAATGCTAGGATACGAGCGGGAAACACTGATACAAAGGTGCAAGCGCCGTAGTTCATTACACGCCCCCGCGGGGCTCTTCATGACTCTTGATGCAGGAAAAAAAAACAAAAGGAGCGACCTCCCGAGGGCCGCTGTTCCTGAAGCCCGGCTTCGGTGCCGCCCACGGTCAGTCGGAGTTCTCTTCCTCCTTAACGGAGGCAGGGTGGGATGGTGGCTCGCTGTCCTCCTTTGTCCGGGTAGGGCGACATGGCGGCTCGTCGTAGTCGTCATTGCTCGAGCTCCCCCCGAGGACGTCGCCGCCGTCGCCAAGGGTAAGTTCACCGCCGAGGACGCCGCCATCGCGATGGCCATCATCGTTAGAGAGGTGGTTACTATCGCCCTCTGGCAGCACACCAAGCGCCTGCCGTCTTCCCCGAAGACCTTGACGAAGAGCGTCGCTGCCCTGTCATACTTGAAACGGAGGTTACGCCTCCCTGCAAGCCGTGGGCGTGGGCGAACGTCTGCCACCCGCTATTCAGGAACACATAGCCCACAGGGGTAACCTCGACCTCGCCCCACGAGACCTTGTTGCAGCAGCCGTCGAGCTACAGCCATCGGCCAGCGGGTCCTCCGACCGGCAACTCCTCCGCGAAGAAGTGCGGGAGCTAGATCCATGTGCCCGCTGGCCTCTCCACCCACACCATGAACTCTCGGGCCACATTGGCCGAGTGGGATCGCAGACGGGGTGGCCGGGTGGCCACCCTGAGCTTTCCCCCTCGACCCCGGCCGCCACGGCTTCTGCAGCCACTTCCGCGGGAGGGACACTTCCCACGGCCGCTGGAGGCAACACGGACCCCCATGGGAGTGCACTTGCGCCCCTAGGGAACCACCGCCGGTGTTGCGGTGGACTTGTGGGGACGGCCATGACCCCTCTTGGGCGGCGGCGACCCTGGTCCCTCCTGGGGGGCTTTCCCCTTTTCGGCGGCGGAGAACCTCCTCACTGGTGCCATGGCTGTCGAGACGGCAGTTTGGAGTGGGGGAGCGAGAAGACGAAGATGGGCTGGAGCCTCTGCTCCCCTCGCCCTCTTATAAACAACAAGTGGATGCCAACCGGCGTCCCTTCATATTCGGGACAATGATGGCCCCGTGGCGTGCGCCAATCATTCATCGGACGGGGTAGTTGCCGAGGCGACATGGGGAAGTGGAGGCATCCATGCCCCGTCATGCGCCATGCGTTGAGCCTGGCCCGCAGGCGGTTGGGGCCCACGGCGCTTCACCCTTCGCTCCTTGTTGTCGCGGTGGAACACGATCACCTATGGGGCTATCAGCCCCTTGTGGTTCAGCGGGGGGTGGGAGGGTGCGGGGAGATCACGTAGCACAAAGAGCAAAAGCCATGGAACAGCATGGCAGAGATGACGCTGGTGGTTTTTACCTAGGTTCGGGCCGCTGAGAAGCGTAAAACCCTACTCCTGCTTTGGTGGATTGAAAGGAGGACCATAGTGGAAACGCAGCGCTCAAGCCAGGCAAGGTCGCCTCATGAAGAGCAGCTACGCGCGTATGAGTGTACAAGGCTTTGAATTCTTTTTCAGGTTGCCATGGCCCTCCTTTTATAGGCTAAGGGGTTACCATAGTGGCAAAACAGTCATTATCAGCTGATTAGATAGCCAACAGTGCTATCATACCTAACTTTGGCAGTTAGGACAAAGTGCATTAATTGCACTGCTAGGTGTCACACTGAGGATGCTGCTCGGCAGGCCTGCCGCGCCGTTTCATTATCTTCTACCTGTCTGCATGACATGCCTCTGGACGGGTGTCATATAGGGGGAATCTCCCTTCCAAATGGCTGCCACGTGCCAAATGACAGCCACTTAATGACTTGGGGGCTCGACACCACACCGATAACTTACTTGCGTCGCTGTGCGGTGGAGCGGTGGAGTCTTGGCGGGGAGATGTCACAGCCCTAGAAAATTTGTTGCAATTAGTTGCATCTGCATCCATGCATCATGTTTGAATTTTGTTAAATTTGAAATGGGGATGTGCAAACCCTAGCACCAAATGGAATTCAACCAGGCTCAATTTAAAATCTTTTTCAATAAACCCAAAATGTCCCTAAGAAAAGTTCATGATTTCTTGTTAAGGTGGAAACCTCTGCCAAAAATGATGAATATATTTTTAGGCCATTTCTGGATTTTTGAATTAAAACATAAGTATTAGAATTGGGGCTTTTAAATGCTATATATATTTTCAACAGCTCCAATAATTCTGAAACTTTTGCTGGAGCTCTGGAATTATTCAGTTAGCATCCAAAAATATTTTCAGAATTTACTAGAATGGTTTAGTACTTTCACTAAATCAAAACAGACAAAATAAATTAGGAAACAGAAACTAATTTGGAAACAGAGAGAGAGAAGAAGCTTACCTGGGCCACTTACCAGACACCCAGCACTGTAACTGGCCCAGCCCAGCCACCGCATCGTCTCCAACCTCCTGCCAGTAGGCAGGAGGGCATGCGCTCGCCGCGCGCGCGCCACCTCCACCCTGCCTAGCTGCCCCCTCGTCGCCCTGGATGCCTCCCGCGATGCTACGCACTCCACCTCGACCCCCTGGCTCTCTCTCACTCTCCCTCGCCCCCATCTCCTCCCCTGCTCTCTCCCTCCCACGCAATCTAGCACACCGTCCCACCATCGTCTTCCACCTCGGATAGCTGGAGATCGTCTCCGCTGTTCCGCCTGCACCGGACCTTCCCCGAACCGCTGAGACCTCCGCCGGCCTCGTTGTGAGCTCCTCCGCCTCTTCCCCTTGCTCCCGTGCTCAGCTTCTCGCCGTAGCCATCGTTTCAACGATGATCGAATCGCGCCGGCGCCTGAGCTCCTCACCACCGTGGCCACGGTCACCGTAGCCTCCAACCGAGCTCACCCACGTGCTCGCCGTGCCGCGTAGGTGCCGTGGGAGCCAAGCACGCAACGCCACAGCCACCGTAGCCTCATTCCCGAGTGCGCCCAAACTCCGGCCACCGCCTACATCATCGCCACTATCGTCTGGGTCTGTCCCGGCGTGTGCTGAAGGCTCCACTGGTCGCGCACGAACCCCAGCTACGCGTAGGACCAAACCACTGTCGATTTGGTCGACTGTGGGCAAATCCCGAGCGCCACCGCCGTCTCGGGCTTCATCGGCGACGAGCCGCGGGTCAACTCCGGCGAGTTTGACCCCGACTGACTGGGATTTGACCTCCACCGTACCACTGACATATGGGGCCAGCCCCCTGTTAAATTAGTTTAGTTTATTTTCTAAACTTAATTAGCCTCTGTTTCACTGACGTGTGGACCTCGTACGTCAGGTTTGACCTGGACCCAGTCTGTTGACCTGCTGACGTCATGCTTACACAATGCTGCCGCAGTTAATCATTATCTGGATTAAAGATAATTTAAGAAATGCCAGAAATTAGTTTAAACTTCAAAAATTCATATAAAATCAACCATGACTCCAAATGAAATAATTTATATATGAAGAATTATCAGAAAAATCTAAAGAATCTGTTTATGCCATTTTCATGCATGTTGGAACAACTTATAGTTGCTGAATAGGGCAAATCAAATGTTTGGCATTTAAATAATCACATATGGAGGTTTAATTTGAACCTTTGGTTCAAACCAACTTCATTTAAATCGTTGCTAGCTACATTAGCTCAAATCACAGCATATTGCCATGTCATGATCATGCATCATATTGTTGCATTGCATTGATTGTGTTCCTTCTCTGTTTGTCGGTGTTGTTCCCTCTTAGTGGACATTGTTCCGGCGTTGTGATCGTTGACACCGATGAAGAGCTATACTATCTTCGAAAGTGCCAGGCAAGCAACCCCCATTGATCATCTTGATACAATCCCATCTTCTCGCACCTGCTCTCATTTACTGCATTAAGGCAACAACGTTTCAAACTGCTGTGTGCTGCGGTAGTTAAACCCCTATCCTTTGCATGACCAGTCTTTGCAACAGTAACTAGATGAAACCCACTAGCATGTGTAGTAGTTGATTGAGCCATGTTGTGTTTCCTACCATGCTATGCCTGCTATGCTTAGAGTTGTGTCAGGTCTGGTTCATCTGGGTGATGGATTGGAGTGAAATGGTTGTGTCAGTAATGAGAGTGAAGTGTGAACATGTTTTGGTAAAGGTATCGATGAGAGGCCATGTAGGAGTACATGGTGGGTTGTTTCATTGGAACCGTCCCTAGGACCTGAGTTCTATGTGTGTGACTCCAGATCAGCTACTACCACGCGTTGGGCCTGAAACCAATGGACCCTCTCAACTTATTAATTACCCTATCCTCTGTCCAGGAGTTGCAAGTAGTTTCTGGTGTTCATAGTATGCTGGAGGCCGTGCGCAGCACTAACCCTAGGGGTGGGCTGTGATGCGGTAGGCACGTGGCCCGGTGTACCGAGTTGCCCGTTTGGTGACTCGGGAACCCTGCACACATCGTTCGGGGCCGTAGTGGAAACCTCGGCCGGACTCCCTGCGGATGGAACCTGAATAGGCGATAAACCTGGACTAGAGACTTGTGTAGTTAGTCAGGTCGTGGCCGACACCCTCGCTGGGCTTCCGCTTGAAGGTTGCCGAGTACATGTCGTGTAAGCGGCGATAAGTGGTGAAAGCGTGTGTGAAGAAGTACACCCCTGCAGGGTTATCAATCTATTCGAATAGCCGCATCCGCAGTAATGGACTACTTGGTTGCTTATGCAGTTCATAGACAAGTGAAAGTGGATACTCTAAAATGCGCAAGATAAGCGTGAGTGCTATGGATGGCCTTCTCGTAGGGAGATGGGAGTGGATCCATAGTGGTGTATTGATATGGGGAATATGTGGACTCGTGTGCGCCACCTCAAAAGAGTTACCAGCAGTCGTAGTACAGGATAGCCACTGAGTCAAAGCTGGCTTGCTGCAGCTAAACTCCACCACCCCATTTGTTGATACTGATGCATATGTAGCTTGTTCTGATGTAAGTCTTGCTGGGTACATTTGTACTCATGTTTTGTTAACTTATGTTTTTGCAGAGGAGACTTCAGTCTCACTAGTAGTTCCGTGTGGACTTCGACGTTTAGCTAGTTACCTCAACTACGATCTTGTAACCTTGGGAGGGTCTTGTAGATAGTCAGGCTTCTCAGCCTTTTCCATTTGTAGTTGTCTGTACTCAGACATGTTATGCTTCCGTTGCCTGTATGCTCTGTATGTTGGGTCATGTGACCCATGATTGTAATTCTTACTATGTTTGACTCTTCGGAGCCTTCTGAATAAATACTTTGAGTCATAGAGTTTTGTTGTGATGCCATGTTGTATTTGCACATATCGAGCATATTGTGTGTATGATTTTGAAATGCTTGGTATGTGTGGGATCCGACAATGTAGTTGTTTATTCTTGGTAGCCTCTCTTATCGGGAAATGTCTCCTAGTGCTTCCACTGAGCCATGGTAGCTTGCTACTCCTCCGGAACACATGGGATGATCGGCATGTGTCCTTCTTTGCTCCTGTGTCTGCCCCTTCGGGGAAATGTCACGCATTGTTCCTTTAAGTCCTTGTAGCTTTCTATGACTTGGGTTCATACGTTGATGACCGACACGTGCATTGCTGGGTCATGTATGCCTGTCCCTGTAAGTTAGTGCCACCTTGGGTTTATGACTAGTCACGTCGGCTTGGGTACTCTGTCATATGGATGCTAGCGACGCTATCATATACGTGAGCCAAAAGGCGCAAACGGTCCCGGGCCAGGTAAGGTGGCACCCATGGGGATACAATGCGTGAGGCTGCAAAGTGATATGATGTGTTACATGCTAGATCGGTGTGACTTAGGATCGGGGTCCTGACAGCTTTGGTATCAGAGCCTGACTGCCTGTAGGATTACCAAGCCAAACTGGTCGAAGTCGAGTCTAGAAATTCTTTAGTTATATATGGGAATTGATTGTGGAAGGGAACGTACGGCTCTTTTTACTCCTTTACCTTATGTCCTTCTGATCTGAGTCACCCTCTTCTTTCCTGCGGGGTTTAAGAACTAGGCTTCTCATTTTTCTATCAGGATCACGTGTTACTAATCCGTAGACTTATAGGATTGATGGATTCGAGCCTAAGTTCAGTTCCTACTACTTTCGTGTGTTCATAGCTGGCCTCAGAACCTTGATATTGCAATGTTAAGTGGTTATGCCACCATTTTGCAGGATGTCTCAAATATATTGAGCAATTACAGCCGTTATGCTATCCGAGTCATCCCAGGTTTCTAAATAGTCTGATGCATTTGCAACTCCCTTCTTTCCGTTCCCGATGTTCCTTTGGGCCAGATTAACCACACTAATCGCCGAGTTGAGGTACTCCGTTGCCTCGACATATATGTTGGAGCTATTATCATGACACTAGGGTATCCTAGAGAACCACCTAGTAATCTAGCCATGTTTTGTGTTCCTAGTGTGATGATTCTGGCCGTCACTCTTGAAAGCATCCCGTGATGCCATTTAGTTAGTAGTCATTCTATTCCTGGGTTCTTGAACCCGAGGTTCACCCTACTTACTTCATGTTGATAGTGTTTGATAGTTCCTTTAGGATATTAGTAACCTTTGCGATAATCCTTGAGGTCCGTGGTTTTTCCTTCTTCCAAATACCATGAACTGCTTATGGTAGGAGTTCTTGAACCAAAAGATCACAACAAGAGTGCTCTCCATGAGTTCCCCATTCTATATTGTGACTCTGCCAGTCCTACCTTTCTGCATGGGTTATCCGGAAGAAATATGCTGAATTTGTTCGACATACTAATCTATGCATCCACAACTCAGAAAGTTATTTGTTCCTTTGAATTGTTGCTCTTCAGCTGTATTCCGACCATCATCTATCATTTGATAGTCAAGAGCATGTCTTGCATTCATGCTCATCGATACCTCATATCCCTGTGGTCCGTCAAGCCATTCTATTCCGGAATGACTAGGAGAAACAAACTCCAGCACCGCATCCATTTCTTGGACTGGTCAAAGTAGTTGTATTCCGTAGATCAAAAGGCCAATCCAGCTTTTGTTCTGTTCTACCTTGGAGTGTTACCCTCTTATGTCAAGATTGTCATGGGAATTACACCACCTCCTATGACTCCTTGATATAGTGATACTTCTCGCCATCATTATTCATTCCTCGGTTTCGTGTTGTTGTGACTGGAATATCGACAAGTGAACCATGATGTGTGAAATCAATACTCCTAGCAACTTCGTTGTTTGGTAGCTAATGGACAATAATCTCATTCTTAGTGTGTTGGTTATTGAATCATCATCCTAAGATTGATCGTGCAACCTAGTCCATTTTCCTGGTGCACACTTCGATCAATGAGTTAGGATTTTGTAAATCCCATGCTTATTTGATCACATCATCTTGCCTCGAAAGCAAGATTGTTCTCGAGCTTAATAACGTAGCGGTGGTCCATGAATTTCCGAATATCTTCTTGGAAGTATCACCAGGTTGTTCCCTGGCCGTTATGTTGAGTCCGTGATTAAGTTGGTTTTCTTGTAAACCACCCTTTTCTCCAAGAATCTGTGTTGGATACCTCTGAACTAATTGGTTAAGCTAAACAACAACTTGGAGAGTTGGAAGATAAAAGCTTGCCTGACTTAGTTCCTTCCAAGGGATATCTCTCTTTGTGCGTGTGCGTGTTGAAGAAAGATGATATCTTCATTGATTGGTCCTCGTGATTAGTTGTTGGATTCTATTGTCTTGTCAAAACTTTGATTTGAGTATGGGTTATCATCAAATCAAAATCAGAACCAATGATTCTCGTAATGTTGTCTTACTCGTGGTTGATCCTTGAGCATGCACCATTATATCTTCTGGTCTGACCAATGCTATCACCTTGTTCACATAATTATGGGATCCCATCTATATGGAAACCTCGATGAATTGTTGTTGAGACCATCAGCAGCATTTTGTCTCCTACCTGATTCGTGTCGAACATCAAGCTAGTGTTGGAAACTTACATAGGCATTATCTTCGTGCTAACCCATGAAGTATATTTTTGATGAAAGAAGTGACTTCCTATAATTCATGTGCATTTGATGCAAGTTGGCGCCGTGAATTCGAGAAAGTTTGTTTTGCTTCCTTTGGATTCATCCCAAGTCAGTCGTGCATGTGTGAAATATTCTATGGTTTGATAGGCTCGCTACCGCCAGTCCATATGTATTCCTAGCACACCAAGCCACTGATTGATTTGTTCAAGGAAGAGAAGTCTATGCTTGGGATCTAATCCATGGACTTGTGTAAAGACTTCGAAATCCTTGATGATGGATACTAACCAGAACTTGGTAGTATTTCATTGTAAGAACCCTATGAGGTCATGCTTGTCTTGGACAACGTGTTCACATGTATGTAGCAGAACCAGCTCATGTTTTGGAGCTTACTATCGTAGTTCATTTCCCGAGAATCTCGCAATGTCATCTCGTCGGTTTGTGTTGCAAACTTTCTTTTCAGACATGCTGAGTCTGAAGTATCCTATCACCAATCAGATTTGAATCTCAGGCAGATATGATGGTTGGAACATTCCCAACATTTGCATTTTGTTCCCAGCTTGCACGGCCATTGTGCCAATTTTTTCATCGGCTGGCCTTCTCAGTAATTGCTGTTCAAGATCGTCTTCGAAAGTGGCCCTACCATGGGTCCCATCCATTTTCGATGATAAGCAAAAATCATCCATTGCGTTGTCTTCAACAAGGTAGTCCACATCATCCATTCTAGTCCGACTATGTCATTCTTTGAACTTCTTCAAACGATCATTTGATAATTGCCTTAGCCTGGTGTGAAGAGTTTCAATGATCTATGTATCAAAAGTAATTCTTTTTACCACTTAAGGGAATAACTCTACGAGTCACCTACCCAAGGTGTCCCGTTAGGGGATCATGGCAATTATCTTCTCGCTACCTTGAAACGATGCACCATCTTACCCAAGCATGGAATTGTTGCCTGCCGAATTGAACCATCGTCATCTGTTTCTTTCCACCCCTCTTGATGTGTGTTTTGTGTCCCAGCTCAAGAGATGTTTCAATGTCTCAGTCCACGAGTTGATCTTGAATTGCTCGATCTTCGAGAAGATCGACTCCAGTGGAGTTTCATCCCGTCGTCATCGTGTTGGATGAAGTTCTTGAAAGCAAAGATGTCAAAATCAAGATGATGCAATGAATCAACATCTTCGAGAAGGGCAACTGGATCGAGAAGATTGCGTTAGCTTTGTGTCCCCTCTGCCTTCTTACCTCACGTCTTGAATCTCGGGGCAAGATTCTTGTTTAGTGGGGGTGAGTTGTCACAGCCCTAGAAATTTTGTTGCAATTAGTTGCATCTGCATCCATGCATCATGTTTGCATTTTGTTAAACTTGAAATGGGGATGTTCAAACCCTAGCACCAAATGGAATTCAACCAGGCTCAATTTAAAATCTTTTTCAATCAACCCAAAATGTCCCTAAGAAAAGTTCATGATTTCTAGTTAAGGTGGAAACCTCTGCCAAAAATGATGAATATATTTTTAGGCCATTTCTGGATTTTTGAATTAAATCATAAGTATTTGAATTGGGGCTTTTAAATGCTATATATATTTTCAACAGCTCCAATAATTCTGAAACTTTTGCTGGAGCTCTGTAATTATTCAGTTAGCGTCCAAAAATATTTTAAGAACTTACTAGAATGGTCTAGTACTTCTACTAAATCAAAACAGACAAAATAAATTAGGAAACATAAACTAATTTGGAAAGAGAGAGAGAGAAGAAGCTTACCTGGGCCACTTACCAGACAGCCCAGCACTGTAGCTGGCCCAGCCCAACCACCACACCGTCTTCAACCTCCTGTAGGCAGTGGCAGGAGGGCGTGTGCTCGCCGCGCGCGCGCCACCTCCACCCTGCCCGGCTGCCGCCTCGTCGCCCTGGACGCTTCCCGCGACGCCACGCACTCCCCCTCGACCCCCTGGCTCTCTCTCACTCTCCCTCGCCCCCATCTCCTCCCCTGGCTCTCTCCCTCCCATGCAACCGAGCATGCCGTCCCGCCATCGTCTTCCTCCTCGGATCGCCGGAGAACGTCTCCACCGTTCTGCCTGCACCGGACCTTCCCCGAGCCGCTGAGACCTCCGCCGGCCTCGCTGTGAGCTCCTCCGCCTCTTCCCCTTGCTGCCGTGCTCAGCTTCTCACCATAGCCGTCATTTTAACAATGACCGAATCGCGCCACCACCTGAGCTCCTCGCCGCTGTGGCCACGATCACCGTAGCCTCCAAACGAGCTCACCCACGTGCTCGTCATGTCGTGTAGGTGCCATCGGAGCCAAGCACGCGACGCCACAGCCACCGTAGCCTCGTTCCTGAGTGCGTCCGAACTCCGGCCGCCACTTACGTCGTCGCCACCGTCGTCTGGGTCCGCCCCGCCTTGAGCTGAAGGCTCCGCTGGACGCGCACGAACCCCAGCTGCGCGTAGGACCAAACCGCAGTCGATTTGGTCGACTGTGGACAAATCCCGAGCCCCTCCACCGTCTCGGGCTTCACCGGCGATGATCCGCGATTCAACTCCAGCGAGTTTGACCCCGGTTGATCGGGATTTGACCTCCCCTGTGCCACTGACATATGGGGCTAGCCCCCTGTTAAATTAGTTTAGTTTATTTTCTAAACTTAATTAGCCTCTGTTTCACTGACGTGTGGACCCCGTACGTCAGGTTTAACCTGGACCTAGTCCATTGACCTGCTGACATCATGCTTACACAATGCTGACGCAGTTAATCATTTTCTGGATTAAAGATAATTCAGGAAATTCCAGAAATTAGTTTAAACTTCAAAAATTCATATAAAATCAACTGTAACTCCAAATGAAATAATTTATATATGAAAAATTATCAGAAAAATCCAAAGAATCTGTTTATGCCTTTTTCATTAATGTTGGAACAACTTATAGTTGATGAGTAGGGCAAATCAAATGTTTGGCATTTAAATAATCACATATGGAGGTTTAATTTGAACATTTGGTTCAAACAAACTTCATTTAAATCGTTGCTAGCTACATTAGCTCAAATCACAGCATATTGCCATGTCATGATCATGCATCATATTGTTGCATTGCATTGATTATGTTCCTTCTATGTTTGTCGGTGTTGTTCCCTCTCAGTGGACGTTGTTCCGGCGTTGTGATCGTTGACACCGATGAAGAGCTATACTATCTTCGAAAGTGCCAAGCAAGCAACCCCCATTGATCATCTCGATACAATCCCATCTTCTCGCTCCTGCTCTCATTTACTGCATTAAGACAACAATGTTTCAAACTGCTATTGTTGGCGTCCTGGGACCGGGGGTGCCCAGACTTGCCTGCCTGCGGCCCGTGGAGTCGCTCCATCAACGGCCTGGTACAGCCCAGCTTCAGCAACGACAACTCAAGACCCTTGCGAGGGGCCAAGCCTCGCGAGGCGGATGACACCAAGACCTCCACGAGGGGCGGCCTCCCCAGGCTGGCTCCCGAGGAGCGGAGATATCAATGTAAGCTGCACCTCGCGAGGTTCACCTGACGTGAGCCATGACGACCAGGACCAGGCGGGCGCCAGCGGGCGCAGTGTACCAGTTTCCTCTTTGGTGCAAAGGAGGCAAGCGCAGGCGTGGAGTCCCGAGGAATCAAGCAAAGGTTTCCATATCGGTGCAACAAGACCAGGACCGCCAGGACGGCAAGACGGAGGTCATCGAGGAGCCCACCGCAGCGTCACCACCAGAGGCTTTTGCAGGCAAAGACTACTTTTGTCAGGATAACTTGTACTAGTTGTCTCCCTTCAAATTTGGCCGTTGTGGGATCCCTTCCCGCCTACATTTGGGAAGAGGACCAAGGCCACTATAAATAGGGCTTAGCCACCACCATAGAGAGAGAGAGAACTGAGAACAACCGGAGCTGGACCAGATCCATTCCAACCTCACCACCTCACCAGCTCATCAAGCTCAAGAACACCTCACCTCTTGAGGTCGTTCCACCTCTGTACTAGTTCATCCTCAGCCCCCCGAGGCAATCCACCACAAAGCTGGAGTAGGGTATTACACCGCAAGGTGGCCCGAACAAGGATAAACTGCTGTGTCTCTTGTTTCTTGGGTTCGTCGAGCTAGGCTTTGGAATCATTGAGCAGGCAGGCTGGGGAGAGAGAGTTCTTCGCACGCACCCCAGAGTTCGAACCTCTCAAGGGTCTGCGGAACCCAGAATCCGACATTTGGCACGCCAGGTAGGGGTGCGTCGGAGCCTTTCTCCCGTCGGTCGACCCGCCGCTGCTCCACCGCTTCCATGGCTGACACCCGTCGAGCCCGTGCTGAGCGTCGGGCCACCCTCGCCGCTCGCGTCGCCCAGACGGCGCCCGCCGGCGGGCCTCCCCACCGTTCTCCATCGCCTGCTGCTAACGCCGCCACCGGCCCGGCGGGACACGAGTAGCAGGCTTCGTCGCTGCACCCCTCCATGCGGCGTGATGGGCGCACGGCCGCTCCGTCGCTGACCCCGGCAGGTTCGTCGTCTCACGCTCGTCGGGGGCCAGCGGACACGCAAGCTGTGTTGCTCATGGCGCGCGAGCTCTTGCGCTACTGCCCCATCGACGACTTCTACGAGGACTAGTTCGAGCGCATCGCCGAGCTCGTCAGCGCCGCAGGGGGCTCGCCCGTGCCCTCTCTCTCGCTGCCTCGCCCGCCACCTACCGCGGGCGACGTAGCCCACGGGGCGCCTCCACCACCTCCCCATCAAGACGTCGCCCTCGCACCAAGGTGGGAGGCCCCATGGTGTGACCCGCCGCGCCAGGCGCCCGCGCGCGAAGAAGCAAGCTGCCAGGAGGTCCATCGGCTGCAGGAAGATGCTCCTGCACTCCCAGCGCCCCCACACCAAGACCGCGCGCCGCCTGTGGTGGTGGCGCGTGGGCACCAAGATCAAGCTCAACCTCCATGTCGGGCTCCCGTAACCACCGCGGGCTGCCGAGCCTTCACTCCCGAGATACGCAGCGTCGTCTGGCCGGGGAAGTTCAAGCCTGACCTGCCTCCACGCTACGACGGCACCCCCGACCCTGCTGAGTTCCTGCAACTCTACGAGCTGAGCCTCGAGGCGGCCAACGGCAACGAGAAGGTCATGGCGAACTGGTTCCCCATGGATCTCAAGGATGGCGCGTGCTCATGGCACCTTAACCTGCCCGCAGGATCGATCTCCTCCTGGGACGAGATGCGTGAGCGCTTCGTCGCCAACTTCCAGGGCACCCGTGACTGCCCGCCTGCCGTGGGCGACCTGCGACGCATCAAGTAGCAGCCAGGGGAAACCCTGCAGAAGTACATCCAGCGCTTCAACAGCGTCCGTCTCAAGATCCCCAAGGTGTCGGACGAGGGCATCATGTCAGCATTCTCTGATGGCGTCTGCGATGTCAAGATGGAGGAGCTCGCCATACATGAGGACCTGTTCACGGCTCTGGAGATGTTCAACATGGCAACCAAGTGCGCGAGCCCTGAGGAGGGACGCCTCTCCCTCCTCGAGCTCCCAGTGGCCGACCCAGAAGACAAGAAGGCCAAGGCCAAGGACGTGAAACGCAAGGGGACGGCCGTGCTTGCGGCTGAACCAGAGATGAAGCGCGGCTGCGACCACCCAGAGTCATCCAAGGGCAGCCGTCCGTTCTGTGTCTTCCACAACGTACGCAGTCACAACACCAACGACTGCCATGAGCTCAGGGCCATCCGCGATGGGTGCCTCGGTCGACGCCCCGAGCGCAACGATCGAGGCTACGACCACGGAGGAGGCCGAGGCGGAGGACGCTGGGACGACCGCGGGCCTCGCGAGGGCGCCTGGAGAGATTAGCCTCGCGAGGGCACCTAGACAGACCAGCCTCACGAGGGTGCCTGGAGAGATCAGCCTCGCGAGGACCGTCTTTAGGGCAACGCTGGCCTCCCTCCGCTGCCACCGCCACCAAGGAGGAACGACAACCACTACTAGGATGAGGGGCTGGGGGCTTCCAGGAGCCTCATGCCGTCGCCTGCATCCTGGGCGGTGCTCATGCCCCAGCCTCCCAGCGCATCTTCAAACAGTTCGCCCATGAGGTGAACGCGGCTCTCCCCAGGCTCGAGACCACACGCCCACTAAGGTGGTCCAAGTGCATCATCACCTTCAGCTCGGCAGACCAGCTCAAGTGCGCGGCAACCACTGGCGCCCTCCCGATGCTCTGCTCTCCCATCATCAGCAACATCCTCGTCACCAAGACCCTCATCGATGGTGGTGCGGGGCTCAATGTCCTTTCCATCAAAACGTTCGATCACCTCCAAGTGCCCTATGATCAGCAGCAGCCCACCAAGCCCTTCTCAGGAGTGACCGATGGCTCCACCACCCCGATAGGGCAGATCCGCCTCCCTGTCACTTTCGGCCAGCGCGACAACTACCGCACCGAGCTCATCGACTTCGATGTCGCCCACATTCATATTTCGTATAATGCCATCCTTGGGTACCCAGCCCTAGCCAAGTTCATGGCGGTGACTCATCATGCCTACAATGTCCTCAAGATGCCAGGGAGCCACGACATCATTACGATCGCCTGCGAGGAAAAGGACGTGGTGTGCTCTCTCGAGCGCGCCTACCAGACCGTGGTTGTTGAGGACCCAAACAATGAAAGCACCATCTACCCTCCTCAGGCTATCCCCAAGAAGAAGAAATAGTTGTTCCGCCAAGGGCCTCAGGAGAACGGCATCTCCACCAGCACCACCTCAGGACCAGCGCCCTCGGACGGGGCGCCACCCTCTCTCACATAGGAAGGCGTTCCCGGCGCCCCTCTCAGGCTGGGCTCGGGGTCTCCCCTCTGGAGGGCCTCTGAACTAGCCAGTGTCACAAGGGAGGCGCTCGAGCACCACGTGGGGGCGTGCTTCAGCGCGTGTTTCCGCCAAGAGGGCACAAGGCACGAGGTGCCCGGTGCTCAGGAGTTCGTAATCAAGGCAATCGATGAGCTTCAAGAGACAAGAGCCATGCACGGCGACCGCCACCCGCCACCGAGCTCGGCTCCTTGTCCTGGCGAGGACGGTAAGCTGCGCGTCTGCATCAAGTATGTCAGGCTAAACAAGGCTGCGTCTCAGGAGCGCTTCTGGCCATCGCGTGTTGGTCGGTGCCAGGGCCCCCCTCACAGCTACGTTCGCATGCCGTATGGCCTGCCGAACACGGCTATCACCTTCCAGCGCCACTTGTGGCGCGTCCTGGAGGCTCAGGAGACCAGGCGCCAGGCGGTCCTGGTGGAGATGGCGACGGTTCTCCGTGAGCTCCCTGAGCCTCCAGAGCCTCCCGAGATTCAGGACCTAGGCGACTCGTGAGGAGCGACTTCTTCAGCACACATCTTCAGCTACTCCAACATCTCTTCAGCAATGATACGAGGTGACATTTTCCAGTTTATTCAGTTGGGGGCACCCCTCGGGCAGCATTATCCCCAGATCACATGGGCCTGTCCCTGCGACATGTATCCTTTAGCATCTTGGTTCACTCCATTGGGGGCGCCCTTCGGGCTGCATCATCCCCAAGCCGCGTGGGTCCGTCCCTGTGGCATGTATCGCTTTGCATCTATCAGAACTAGCCTTATTCTTGCCATCGGTTGCTTTATGATTATCATCTGCCTGTCTGGTCCTTCGTTGCCATGAACGTCATACGCCCTTGCAAGCCCACCCACGACCGCCTCATGATTAAGGGCTAGCACGGCATCTGTGCTCGGGTCCGTCCCTGCAGCGTCGCTAAACCCAAGAGACTGAGCTCTGGCTCATGGGCCAGCTCCCATGTATGTCACCTCCCATGGTCCTTGGTGCCTTGTCCTCGCATGAGCTAATCGCGGGAAGATGAGTAAGGGCGCGCGACACGGTGCCCCGTCACCACGGGAGCCGCGCGCTGGCTGTCTTTCTTCAGGACATCCGCATGAGAAGACTGGTCACGGCGTCTGTGCTTGGGTCCGTCCGTGCAGCATCGATAAACCGAACGGCTGAGCTCTGTCTGGCGGGCCGGCCCCATTCACGTCACCTCCTGGGGCCGTTGGTGCTTGGCCTTCTCATGTGGTAACCTCAGGAGATTCACTCGGTGCAGGCTGCCTAACCATCTCGCAGGATCATTACAAGTGCTCTTAATCAAGACCAGGCGCAACCCGCCTTGAGGTAGGGCCCCGTGAGTCCCGCGCTGGCTCACGGGTGCCCAGACACACCTCCTCTAGCCCTGCCGTGCAAGCCACATGTCAGGGCGGGGCTGTACACGCCCCGGGGGCTCTCCTCAGAGGGAGCCCCTTCCCACCTGCCAGTGGAAGCACCATGCTCCGCGCTGGTAGTCGACACGGTCGAGGAGTGGCTATGCCCGTGCAAGAATGGCAGCGCCATGCTCCACACTGGTGATAAACAACTGAGGGTGGCCTCACGGCCGCAGTAACCTTAGGGAGCCACCAGGCTCGGTGCTTAGCCTCACCGCGCTGCTTTCCCCCGGGAGAGTAGCGCGAGGGGGCTGGGCACGGGGGCTATGCTCAGGTCACACCAGGCGTACACCACCTCGCCAGGTCCCTCGGACCTGGTCTTCGTGCAACCCTCCCGAGCAAGAGCCCGGCGAGGACAGGTATGGGGTCTGTTCATACGTCGAGGGGGACCCTTGGGCATCGCGACCCAAGGGCCTAACTGGTCACGTAGGCCCTCACCCCTTGGTTTCATCCTGGTGATCCGGACAACCCAATGGCGACTGAGGTACACGCGGGGCCGGGCCCTGCCGACACAGAACGCCAAGGCCTAATTTCGCGTCTCCTTCCCGAGGGCTGTTTATACGTCAAGGGGGACCCTTGGGCATCGCGATCCAAGGGCCTAACTGGTCACGTAGCCCCTCACCCCTTGGTCTCATCCTGGCGATCCGGACGACCCAATGGCGGCTGAGGTACGCGCGGGGCCGGGCCCTGCCGACGCAGAACACTAAAGCAAATGCGATGGAAATCGCAAAATCCAAGCAAATTATTACAAGACATATCGTTTCTCCAAATTACCAAACATGAGTTCTCACACCTCCGCGAGGCACAGTCATATTGTAGGAAATAAAATGGAGCGAACACCACCATCAAGCTTCTCCTTCAGCCTTGGGCACCACCATCGCCAGCCTGGGGAGCCCCATCGTCGACGACGTCGCCGTCGCCCGTGCTGCCGGCCGTAGTCGCGGGGTCGACGGCAAGGAACATCTACAGCAGGGCCTCCACCTGGTCCTTCACGGCTTCAGCAATGGCAGTGTAGCGATCCGGGTTCACAGGCTCAAGCATGGCACTGAGGTCAAAGTTGGGGTCCTGAAGACGGAGGTGGTAGAGGACGCGTGTCACGGCCGAGGTTGAAAGTGCGCGGGCCTCCCCTTCCACCATGGGCCAAATCCAACAACGACGCCCTCGAGCGCCGTGACCAGCTTGGGGAGTAGCTCGGCGGGGCCCTCCTCCGAGGTCACCAGTGGCTCCTTCAACTCGCTCCCGTAAAGGTCTTGCAGTGCCTTGCGGGACCTCCGTTCGAGGGAGTCAAAGGCAGTGCGCCTCGCGGCGGCTACATCCTCAGCCTTGGCAAGGAGCTTCTCCCTGGTCTCCAGCTGGGCCTTCTTCGCCTCCACCTCCTCCATCAGTTTCTCCAGGCGGCCGCGCTCTCCGGCCTGTTCCCGGTCTGCCCGCTCCGGCTCGGCATCACGATCAGCAATTGCAGCTTTCTGGGCCTTCAACTCCTCCTCCTGCACCTTGAGCTGACGGGCCTCGGCGGCCTGCTCGTTGCGAAGGGTACTCAGCTCGGCCTTCGCCGCTCAGCAGCGCTCCTCGGCAGCCTCGGCGTCCTTCATCGCCGCGTCGCGGGTGGCCGCAGCCAAGCTGGCTGCCTTCTCACCTTCCTCCGAGGCTGTCACGGCTTGCTGCCAGGCCATCCTAACGAATGCGTCGGCTCGAATCCACCCCGAGACCTGCTCCAGGCGCCCAGACGCCAGGGGGCGGTCGGCACCTTGAAGGTCGACGCGAAGCTAGTTCAGCGCGGAAAGGGCCTCCTCCAGAGCACCGGGCGCAGCAGAAGAGCCATGGTTCACCGGCGCGATGGACGAGGGAGGAGACGGTGCAGGCACCAGGGCTGGCGAAGCAGCAGCGCTAGAAGAGGCTGGGGGCTTCGGAGGCTTCGAGGCCTCGGCAGGTGAGCTGAGGGCGAGCGCCTCCTGAGGAGGCCCGACTGCAGGGGACGCTTCCTCCCGAGGCTAGGTCTTCGAGCCACCAGGAGACGACCCGGCTGCAGGAGCGCGCAGGCTGTCCCCGTCCTTTTGCGCCGAAGGTGGTGCGGCTGCGGCAAGCACCTTCGTCGCGGCAACAGCTACACCCTCCTCCTTTTTCTTCTTTGCCGCTGACGTTGGCCTAGCCACAGAGCAGGCGGACGTTAAGATACCAAGACAAGAGCTGGAAGCAAAGGCAAGATGGCGCACTTAATGGTCCGTAGCAACGTAGTCCCTCGCCCTCTTCAGGAGCGCGAGGCCCGCAGGCTTCGCGGGCATGGGAGCCGTCATGCCCTCAGGAACAGGCAGGTGCACGACCGGCTTTGTAGCAGCAACGACTGGCGGCGAGGTGGGGGCGCCGCCTTTAGAGATCAGTGCCGACCTGCCGTTCTTCGTGACCGCCGACTTCAGCTTCTTTGGAGGGGTGCCCTTGGACAGCATGGTGAGGCCTGCGGACCGCGGCGCCTCCCTGACTGGGTACTCACTGGCATCATCATCATCAGAGAGGTCGCGGAGGAGATCGGTCTGGCGCAGAGGGGAGATCTCCCCCGCACTTTCCCATGTTGCCTCTGAGTCTGACCCCTCTACCTCGCCGGGCTCGCCGGCGGACACCGGAACAGAGGAGCTCGGAGGCTGGGAAGGCCCCTGAGGTGCGAGCCCGCGCTCGTTGAAGACAGGCATGGCATCAGCAATCTTCTCCCCATCAGGGCAGCGGTACAGCAGAAGATGGGTGTACGGGGGGAAGCCCTGATCCACTCCAAGCAGGGCGCGGACGATTTTGTCCAGCTCCTCCTTGGACAAGTCATCCGGGCGCAGCCGGAGACCCTCTTCTACGCCCTTGAGCTTCCACAGGGGACGCGAGTGTGCCTGGAGTGGAGCCAGGTGCTGCGTCAGGAATTCCTTGACAATCATGGCCCCTGTCAGCTTCTCTGCCTTCGGGTCATCGGTCTTCAGGTCTACTGCCATCCTCTCCAGCAACAGCTCCGCCCTGGGATCGGTGAGCTTCTCGTGAGCCCATCCTTCTAGGGGTGCCGGCTGCGAGGTCAATAGTTCCAGCCGAACGTCAGTGCGCTTGGCATCATGGAAGATCCACTTGTTCCAGAAGGTATCCACCTTTTTCTCCATCCGAGAGATCGCATTGCTGCCGTTGGCAGCAATGAAGCTGGCGCACCCCGAGCACTGGCTACCGTTGATCCGAAGGTAGAAGAAGTGGCGGAGAAGTGCAACAGAGGGCATCACCCCCAAGAACGCTTCGCAGTAAAAGGCGAAGACCGACAGGAGGAGGACAGAGTTGGGATGAAGATGGAGGGCATGGAGCCCGTAATGGCGGAGGACGGCGTAGAAGAATTTGGATAAAGGGGGAACCAACCCGACGAGGACGATGTGCCAGAAGAAGGGGTAGACGGTGCTCCCCAAAGCTTCCGGCTTGGCGGAGCTGACCCAGAGCTTCGTCTCACCCCCCTTGTTGCTACCCCCCGCCATCAGGTGGAGCGCGGAGCCGAGGTGCTTCTCCTCGGTGATGGTGGATGCCCTCAAGGCCGGCTCATGCCAGGGGATAGAGCGCGCGGCCGCGGCTGAAGATCCTGCCTGCTCGGAAGCCATTGGTGGCGAGCTCAGGGGAGATTGACGGATCTGAGAGTTTTCTAGGCAGAAGGAGAAGGGGATCTGGGGCAAGATGAAAGGAAGGCAACAAAGGTTTTGCAGCGGGCCCCAGCCCTTTTGTCAGTCGAAAGCAGTTGCCGAGGCAGCTTGGGGGAGCGGAGGTGCCCACGTCCCATCAATCGCCATGCGGCAACCAAGGCTGCAGGCGGTTAGGGCCCGCGGCGCTCCGCACTTGCCCTTTGGCTTCGCCTCGAAGCCAAGTTCAAGGGCACCTTGGGCCCAGGGGCTACTGTCGCCGTCCTGGGACCGGGGGTGCCCAGACTTGCCTGCCTGTGGCCCGTGGCGTGGCTCCATCATCGGCCTGGTACGGCCCAGCTTCAGCAACGACAATTCCAGACCCTCGCGAGGGGCCAAGCCTCGCGAGGCGGACGACACCAAGACCTCCACGAGGGGCGGCCTCCCCAGGCTGGCTCCCGAGGAGCGGAGATATCAATGTAAGCTGCACCTCGCGAGGTTCACCTGACGTGAGCCATGATGACCAGGACTAGGCGGGCGCCAGCGGGCACAGTGTACCAGTTTCCTCTTTGGTTGAAAGGAGGCAAGCGCAGGCGTGGAGTCCCGAGGAATCAAGCAAAGGTTTCCATATCTGTGCAACAACACCAGGACCGCCAGCACGACAGGACGGAGGTCATCAAGGAGCCCACCGCATCGTCACCACCAGAGGCTTTTGCAGGCGAAGACTACTTTTGTCAGGATAACTTGTACTATTTGTCTCCCTTCAAATTTGGCCGTTGTGGGATCCCTTCCCGCCTACATTTGGGAAGAGGACCAAGGCCACTATAAATAGGGCTTAGCCACCACCATAGAGAGAGAGAGAACCGAGAACAACCGGAGCTGGACCAGATCCATTCCACCTTCACCACCTCACCAGCTCATCGAGCTCAAGAACACCTCACCTCCTAAGGTTGTTCCACCTCTGTACTAGTTCATCCTCAGCCCCCCGAGGCAATCCACCACAAAGCTGGAGTAGGGTATTACACCGCAAGGTGGCCCAAACCAGGATAAACTGTTGTGTCTCTTGTTCCTTGGGTTCGTCGAGCTAGGCTGTGGAATCATTGAGCAGGCAGGCTGGGGAGAGAGAGTTCGTCGCACGCACCCTAGAGTTGGTGCCTCTCAAGGGTCTACGGAACCCCGAATCCGACAGTTGTGTGCTGCAGTAGTTAAACCCCTATCCTCTGCATGACCTGTCTTTGCCACAGTAAATAGATGAAACCCACTAGCATGTGTAGGAGTTGATTGAGCCATGTTGTGTTTCCTACCATGCTATGCCTGCTATGCTTAGAGTTGTGTCAGGTCTGGTTCATCTGGGTGATGGATTGGAGTGAAATGGTTGTGTCGGTAATGAGAGTGAAGTGTGAACATGTTTTGGTAAAGGTATCGATGAGAGGTCATGTAGGAGCACATGGTGGGTTGTCTCATTGGAACCGTCCCTAGAACCTGAGTTCTGTGTGTGTGACTCAAGATCAGCTACTACCACGCGTTGGGCCCGAAACCAATGGACCCTCTCGACTTATTAATTACCCTGTCCTCGGTCTAGGATTTGCAAGTAGTTTCTGGTGTTTGTAGTATGCTGGAGGCCGTGCGCAGCGCTGACCCTAGGGGTGGGCTGTGATGCGGTAGGCACGTGGGCCGGTGTACCGAGTCGCCCGTTTGGTGACTCGGGAACCCTGCACACAATGTTCGGGGCCGTAGTGGAAACCTCGGCCGGACTCCCTGCGGATGGAACCTGAATAGACGATAAACCTGGACTAGAGACTTGTGTGGTTAGTCAGGTCGTGGTCGACACCCTCGCTGGGCTTCCGCTTGAAGGTTGCCGAGTACATGTTGTGTAAGCGGCGATAAGTGGTGAAAGCGTGTGTGAAGAAGTACACCCCTGCAGGGTTATCAATCTATTCGAATAGCCGCGTCCGCGGTAATGGACTACTTGGTTGCTTATGCAGTTCATAGACAAGTGAAAGTGGATACTCTAAAATGCGCAAGATAAGCATGAGTGCTATGGATGGCCTTGTCGTAGGGAGACAGGGGCGGATCCATAGTGGTGTATTGATATGGTGAATATGTGGACTCGTGTGCCCCACCTGAAAAGTGTTACCAGCAGTCGTAGTACAGGATAGCCATTGAGTCAAAGCTGGCTTGCTGCAGTTAAACTCCACCACCCCCTTTGTTGATACTGATGCATATGTAGCTAGTTCTGATGTAAGTCTTGCTGGGTACATTTGTACTCACATTTTCTCAATTTATGTTTTTGCAGAGGAGACTTCAGTCTCACTAGTAGTTCCGCGTGGACTTCGACATTTAGCTTGTTACCTCAGCTACAATCTTGTACCCTTGGGAGGGTCTTGTAGATAGTCAGGCTTCTCAGCCTTTTCCATTTGTAGTTGTCTGTACTCAGAAATGTTATGCTTCCGTTGCTTGTATGCTCTGTATGTTGGGTCATGTGACCCATGATTGCAATTCTTACTATGTATGACTCTTCGGAGCCTTCTGAATAAATACTTTGAGTCATAGAGTTTTGTTGTGATGCCATGTTGTATTTGCACATATCGAGCATATTGTGTGTATGATTTTGAAATGCTTCGTATGTGTGGGATCCGACAATCTAGTTGTTTATTCTTGGTAGCCTCACTTATGGGGAAATGTCTCCTAGTGCTTCCACTGAGCCATGGTAGCTTGCTACTGCTCTAGAACACATGGGATGATCGGCATGTGTCCTTCTTTGCTCCTGTGTCTGTCCCTTCGGGGAAATGTCACGCGTTGTTCCTGTAAGTCCTTGTAGCTTGCTATGACTTGGGTTCATACGTTGATGACCGACACGTGCATTGCTGGGTGATGTATGCCTGTCCCTATAAGTTAGTGCCACCTTGGGTTTACGACTAGTCACGTCGGCCCAGGTTCTCTGTCATATGGATGCTAGCGACGCTATCATATACGTGAGCCAAAAGGCGCAAACGGTCCCGGGCCAGGTAAGGTGGCACCCGTGGGGATACCGTGCGTGAGGCCGCAAAGTGATATGTTGTGTTACATGCTAGATCGGTGTGACTTAGGATCGGGGTCCTCATAGGAGATTTGCCCTTGGCGGCCCCGGCATGCCTACCGGGGAAATCTCGGGACTTGTTCTTGGTGAGGCCTCAACCTAACCAGGCTCGCCTGCCCGGTAAGGGAGGTCTTTTCTTAGTGACATCTTGTTCCCTTGGCTTGTCTTGGTCTTGTTGATCCGCCCTTTGATTCCTCAAAGAGCTCTCTCTTTGGCTAGGTCTTGACTTTGGAGCTTGGTGCCGTTGTATCCTCACCATTGTGCTTGTGTACAGTCTAGGCAACATACATGAAGGTTTGTTGCACCGACAGGAGCCCCCAGGCCTGGCCCGAATGTACTGCCGAGCACCGTTGGGGTAGGCCCTATCAGGTACACAGGCTGGGCGCTTGCGATGGCTCTCTTCTTGATATTTTCCTTGCTTCTTCATTAACCTGTGCTTGAGTCAGTTTCCGGTTTTCCCGTGCTATGCGCGACGCCAAACGCGATGGGGCCATCTTTGTAATGGCCCGTGAATTACTTTTATTCACGGGGAGGTAACTGCCATCTCACTCTTCCCACTACGCTCGTCCTTTCTGCCACGTACGCCACATGCATCGCGTGGGGTAGGTAACGGATGCGTATGGCGCACGAAAGAGTGTTGGGGCAGAAATCCAATCGACCCGGATTGGTGCAAGAGGGCGGTCGACGAGTCAGGCCGCCATCAGCGGCATAAATGGGTCGGATTTGAAGGAGCCCCCAGGGGGGAGGTGGTGAACCAGCCCCCGATCCTAGCTCGTCTATAAAAGGGAGCGCGAGGGGGAACAGAGGCATTCATCCTTGCATCTTCTACTTCTTCTTGCTTGCCTTCTTCTTCTTTATGCCGAGGGAAAGAGGTCGGGGCCTGGCTACGGGCCTCGGCTTGGGAGTGATGATCCCGGAGGCTCATGCTGATACTCAGGAAGTGAGTCTGGTCCGTGGCCGCGGGAGACGCAGTGGCTGTGGTTGGGACAGTCGAAGTTGGTGGCAGCACAATCATGGCTACCGTGTCGACTCTGGTATGGAAGGCGTCGCGCCTCTCCTTAATGGCAGAGCGCTCGCACCCTCCATACGAGCTATCCATCCGGGGCAGGGGTGTCACCTCTGCCGCAAGCTGCTGGAGTTTGAAGACCCGTTGGTGGAGTCTTCAGGGCTTCTGGTGCTCGCCTATGGCGCCGTGCTTGGGATCTTTAGTGATCCCAGCACCACCCTCTCCGGCGAGGTCGGGGGCGATGCTGAAGATGGTGAGGTCCTCCTGCCTACCATGGTGGGGGGCGGTGTCCTCAACGCACCTTGGGCGCCACCACCACCATCAGCAGCCTCTCCAGGGGAAGTGACGGGCCAGGGGCCCGGCGTCTTCTCGAAGCGACAGTGACGAGGAGGAAACTGGCGAAGACGAGGAAGGCGGGTGGCAGGCCGTCAGGTCGGAGTACGTTGGCACCGACGCCTTCGTCTCACACCGCCTGCTTGTTCCTCCGTTCTTTGATTCTTCCCCGCCCTGGCAACATCATCACCAGCCTCTTCCGGACGGCTGCCGGGGGAAGCTCTCTTGGTGCCTTATGCCGCGTGCACCTCGCCTAGGCACTCCTTTTACCCTTTTCACACTCGAGACGAACCCTGGGAGAAGGAGGGCAATAAAGGCATTACGAGGCATCTGCCCTTTTTATATTTCAAAGTAGGCGCTAGCCAAATTTTATTCTTAAATATGTAATCTCTTTTACCCATGTTTGTGCTTTGTAAGGTTTGTACTTGTTTATCTGCATATTATTGAAAAGAGACATGCCTTGCCGGGTACTTGCGCATGTATCTTATCCATGCAGAGGAGGAACGCCTCTATACTTTTAAGTAAACAAGTTTTCTCGGCAAGCTAGCTTGCTGGTGCCCTCCATTGTTGCCTCGGGGCTTGGCCTTCCGGGCTTAAAACTAGAGAAGGGAACTGGCTCCTTCTCGATCCTTCTCTATTAAATGCCACTACAACCATCTTGACCGAAACAACGTTCAGATCAAAGGATGGGAGCACAAATGTTTTGAAGGTGACAAGGTTTCTCTATGCACAAGTTTTCTTCTTACAGAGACATGTTATGGATAAAAGGGAACTTATCTGTTTGGTCTCTCGGAGATTGATATGCAAGCTTGTTTCCATCTCTCCTTCCCAGGATTAAGTCTGCAGCAAGAACCCTGTAGTTAGCGCAGAGGAAAACATAGCAGCATATGATCCAATCTAAATAATCATGGCAAGTTTTTTCTAAGCTAATCATGCATGCATGTTTTTAGGGCGCTAGCGCATCATTTTATTATGTGTGCTCAGGGTCTGCGCCTGGCTTTGTACAAAGGGTTACCTACGCATCGGCAAGGCTTATGCAAAAGGGTGGCTGACGGGGCAGGGCCCGGCAGCCGCGCCTTATGGGTAGAACTTGCGAAGATGCTCAATGTTCCATGAGTTTTGCATTTTGATGCCATCTTCGGTCTCCAAACGGACTGCGCAAGGTCTGGTGACTCGTACAACCCGGTAAGGGCCTTCCCACTTCGGTGTCAACTTGTTGGTACCCTTGGTGGACTGAACATGCCTAAGGACAAGGTCACCTTCCTCAAGGCTCCAGGCATGGACCCATGCGGCTGTGATAGCGGCGCAGGGCTTGCTGGTAGCGTGCAGCACGCACAGCAGCTCAAAGACGGTTCTCCTCAAGGAGCACGGCATCGTCATGCCGGTGCTGCTCTTGCTCTACTTCATCATAGGAAAATACTCGAGGTGACCCGTATATGAGTTCTGTGGGGAGCACTGCTTCTGCCCCATAGACTAGGGAGAAGGGAGTCTGGCCGGTAGCTCGATTTGGTGTTGTACGTAGGGACCAAAGAACCACCGGCAGCTCGTCGATCCAGCTTCTATCGCACTTTTGCAGCTTATCAGAAGTCCTTGTCTTGAGCCCACATAGCACTTCAACATTCATCCTCTCAGCTTGTCCATTGCTCCTTGGATGAGCAACAGAGGCGAACGAAACCTTGCTTCCGAGGGTTTGAACGTATTGCATGAAGGCGCGGGTTGTGAATTGGGTGCAGTTGTCAGTGATGACTATGGCGGGTACTCCGAAACGACACACCAATCCCTTCAAGAACTTGATAGCTAATTGTGCGGTTACCTTCCTCACAGGCTCCACTTCCGGCCACTTTGTAAACTTGTCGATTGCAACGTACAAGAATTCAAAGCCCCCAATAGTACCGGGGAAGGGGCCCAAGATGTCGAGCCCCCAGATCCAAAATGGCCATGACAAAGAGATCATGTGGAGAGCTTGAGCAGGTTGATGGATATTCTTGGAGTGGAACTGGCAGGCTTCACATCTGGTGACTAGCTCAATTGCATCTTGAAGGGCCGTGGGCCAGTAGAAACCTTGTCGGAAAGCTTTTCCAACCAAGGCTCTTGATCCAATATGGGAGCCAACAGTTCCTTCCCCTCTTCCCGGCAAATGCACTTCAATTTCACACCATTGGGCCTCCTTCTGTATAATGTGTCATTGACAAACTGATACATACTGGCCCTCCGGGCTACTCTTTCAGCTTCTTCTTGCTCTTCGGAAAGTTCTCAAGTTTGGAGGTAGCGGACAATGTGCCGCGCCCAAGTTGGAGGTCGTGGCTCGATAACTATAACCAATGGCACCTCCTCACTCGTGGGAGCGCCTACCTCGACCGCAAGGACTTGTGGTCCTGCGGAAGAGTGCAGCTCACCAAGCGAGGTAGGGTTATTCCCAGCAGCTTCTCTACCGGGGACCAGTGGAGGCCCTGCCGGTAAAGACTTGCCGGAGTCCAGCTTCCTCCTTTTCCTAGCCATCAACAACGGAGATGCTGATGGTTGTGTCAGATGAAGGACAAAGGTCCCTTGTTCCATAGGGAGCTTTTGTGCGGCACACTTTGACAAATAATCAGCAGTGCTATTTTCCGCACGCGGCACATGCTCTGTTTGCAATCCATCAAAGTGTTCCTCCAACCTTCTCACTTCTTCGACATATGCCTCCATCAATGGACTCTGGTAATCCTTGTTAACCTGTCTCACCACAAGCTGCGAATCTCCACGGATGATCAACTTCTTGATCCGCAACTCTACTGCAATCCTGAGTCCAGCAAGGAGCCCTTCATATTCTGCAGTGTTGTTGGTAGCTTTCTCCCGGGGAGAATGCATTTGGCCCACATACTTGATGTGCTTTCCGGTGGGCGCAACGAAGAGCACGCTAGCCCTTGCGCCTTGCAATTAGAAGGCACCATAAAAATACATGATCCACTCTTGGTGTGCTTCCTTGCCGGGGATAACTGTTTCTGGTGTCTCTTCATCTGGAGTAGGTGTCCATTCTGGAATGAACTTCGATAGTGCCCTACTCTGAATGGTTGAGGTACTTTCATACTTCAGACCAAAACTTGACAACTCTAATGCCCATTCAACTATTCTGCCGGTGGCCTCGAGGTTCCTCAGTATGTGTTGCAAAGGGAAACAGGTGACAACTGTGATCTCGTGGGCTTGGGAGTAGTGACGTAGTTTCCTTGAGGCCATGATGAGGCTGAAGATCAATTTCTGCATTCTAGAGTACCTTGACCTAGCCCCTTGCAATAGGGAGCTAACAAAGTAAACTGGTCGGTGCACCACCCTCTTCTATGCCGTGGCCTCGGGATTGCCTTCACCACCCTGCTCTTCTTTCTCCTAATCCGTACCCAACCTTGCCACAATTGGTTCACTTCCTTCTCTGGGGAGGACAGTAGCTACGGCTGCTCCTTCATCTACTTCCCGCTACGCCACCAACACTGCACTAACCTCTTGATTAGTTACCGCCAAATATAGCAGCAATGGCTCTTGTGGTTTAGGAGCGACCAAGGTGGGAGCAGAGGAAAGATAGGCTTTTAAGTACCACAACGCTGCTTCTGCCTCTGGGGTCCACTTCAGGGGCCCTGCCTTCTTCAGAATTTTGAAGAACGACAGGGCGCGCTCGGCAGACTTGGAAATGAACCTACTGAGCGTGGCAACACATCCAGTTAAATGCCTCACGTCCTTGACTATCTTGGGTGCTTGAATCTGCTCGATCACTCTGATCTTTTCGGGGTTGGCCTCTATCCCCCGGTGGGACACAAAGAAACCATGTAGCTTGAGGGAGGGAACGCCAAACACACACTTCTCAGGGTTCAACTTCAAGTTGATCTTGCACAGGTTTGCAAAGGTCTCTTCCAAGTCCTAAATTAGCATTGATCTGTCCTTGGTTTTGACCACTATGTCATCCATGTAGGCTTAAACATTCCTGTGCAACTCAGGCTCAAACCCAATTTGCACTGCTCTTGCAAAAGTGGACCCAGCGCTCTTTAACCTGAAGGGCATCCGCACAAAGCAGTACATGCCACATGGGGTTATGAATGCGCTCTTCTCCTCGTCTTCCTTAGACATGAATATCTGTTGGTATCCGGAGTATGCATCCAAGAAGGAAAGAAGATCACACCCGGAAGTGGATTCCTCAATCTGGTCGATACACGGCAAGGGGAAAGGGTACTTCGGGCATGCCTTGTTTAGATCTGTGAAGTCTATGGAAAGCCTCCATTTCCCATTCGCATTGCGCACCACCACTGGGTTCGCCAACCATGTTGGATGCAACACTCCTCTAACCAAACCAGCTGCTTCAAGTTTCTTGATCTCTTCGGCAATGAATTGCTGCCGCTCCAAAGCTTGATTTCTGACCTTCTGCTTGACGGGCTGAGCATGAGGGCAGACATCAAGGTGGTGCTCAATTACCTCCCTGAGAACGCCGGGGATGTCAGATGGTTGCCATGAAAACACATCGACATTTGCCAGCAGGAAGGCAACGAGTGCACTTTCCTATTTGTTGTCAAGGGTGGAGCTAATGGTGAACGTACCACAGCACCAACCAGCCCTGCCGGGACCCTCTTCACAGCAGGCGAAGCAACATTGGATCTCTTGCTAGTGGAACTCTCTAGCAAATCATCGACGGGTTCAGCGCACTCCGGAGAGGCGCGCTTCCCGGATTCTTTGCCGGCATCCCCGTTAGCTTTCTCTCCTTTCTTGTTTTCCTTGGTGGGAACTACGGCTTCTGCGGCCTTGGCAGCGACCGCATCCCGGTACATCTAATCCACGCATATGATTGCGTCCTTCTTGTCTGACAGGATGAAGATGACGCCCATTGGTCCTGGCATCTTCAGAGTATTATAGGCATAGTGGGATGCCGCCATGAATTTCGCCAGAGCTGGACGACCGAGAATCCCATTGTACGGCAAAGGAAGTCGACCACGTCGAACACAATCTTCTTGGTCTGGTAGTTCAATTCTCCTCCAAACGTCACCGGCAGTGTGATCTTTCCCTTACGATGGCTCCTGTCGGGGTTGATTCCTTGAAATGTGCCAGTAACCTTGAACTCTTCATCTGATATTTGCAACTTGCTGATTACCTTGGGGGAAATTAGATTCAACCCTGCCCCGCCATCAACCAACTTCTTTGTGATCTTGAGGTTGCGGATCATTGGTAAAACCAACAACGGCAAGCACCCTACTGCGGTGGTGCGGTCAGGGTGATCCTCTTCGTCAAAGATGATGGGCGTGCGGGACCATTTGAGTGGTTTCCGGAAATCTGTCGTTGGCTCTACGGCATTGACCTCACGTGCCCATTGTTTAAGCTGGCGGTGAGAGGAGTGCAAAGACCTGCCTCCGTCAATGTACAGGGCCTCAGTGGCTTTCTGGAACTCTTGCTCACTGGTTTCCTCTTCATCCCATTCAACACTTTCGTCATCACCTTCCTTCTTCTAACGGCCTCTAGCAGGTTTTTCTTGATGCTGGGGAATCTTGCTGCGGCGGCCTCCTCTGCCGCCTTGGCCCTTTCCGCCAGCACCTTCTTGGTCTGTTTCCTTGTCATGCTTCTCGTACTCAGCTTTCTGCTTCTTGCCAAGTTTCTCAACTTGGTGACACTCTTGGAGGTCATGGCCCTTGGTCCGGTAGATCTTGCAGTACGGTCCGTCAGCCTTCCCAGCCTTTTCGGCCGCCGCAGCCTCCCGGCAATTAGTGCACGCGGCAACTTCCTTGCCGGGGGCTTCGGTCTTGGCCTTCTTGCCGTTACTGGGAGTGCCAGAACCCTCAACAGCCAATAATGCCTTTTCCTTGCGCTTCTTCTTGCGCTTTTTAGTCTTCCTCTCCGGGTTAGTGGCATCATCGTCATCCTCTGAGTCGACTTTGAAGCCATCCTCTTCTCCGGGGAGTCGCCTCCCTTCCTCTGTGTAGGCACACTTATCCGCCAAGGTGTACAGCTCATTCACAGTCCTCGGCAACTGGACGTTCATCTTGGAACGTATCCTCCTGTTGCCCACGTTGGACTGGAATGCGGCAATCATAACTAACGGGTAGATATCTGGAATGTTCCTGTGCACCTAGCTAAACCTCTGCATGTACTTCCGCAAACTCTCCCCTTCCTTTTGTGGAAGGAACTGTAAATCGCTGGGCCATCCTGGTTCTTGATGGCCGCCCGTGAAGGCACCAACAAACTCAGTGCATAGGTCAGCCCAGGACGAAATGGAATTCTCCGGCAGGTGCAACAGCCATGACCTCACGTTTGTTTGAGTGCCAAAGGGAAGTACTTGGCGAACACCTTCTCATCTCTTCCTCCGGCGGCTTGAACAGCGATGGTGTAGATGCTCAAGAACTCTGCCGGGTTCAGCCTTCCATCTACTTTTCTGATATATCTGGTTTGAAAACATGGGCAGATGGCCAACGGACTTGCCGCAGCTCACGAGTGAAGGCAGGGCACCCGACCTCGAATGGCAAGTATCCGCCTTCACTTGGCGCGGGTTCGTCAACATCTGGGACATTGCGCCTGTCAGATTGGCGGCGGGTTTCGCGGCGTCGTTCTATAGTGACGCGCGAGTCTTCCCTCCGCCGATCTTCCAGGACCTGCCGCTGATCCTGACGGGCCTGAGGATTAGATGAAGCCATTGATGCATCCTTGGGCTCCTGGTCGCGTGGTTCGGGCTGCAGCCTCCGCACTGGCTGTTGTGCAGGGGATTGCACCGGTGGAGTGGCCCCCTCAACACGGTCAGTAGCTCGGACCGTGGTTGTTACTTGCGGGCGCCGTGGCGGGCCTGCCCGCTGTGATCCTTCCACTTCAGCAAAACTGATCGAACTCTGAATGGTGGCTCTCCACTCATCCATTTGATCGGCCACTGGCGGGAATCTCAGCAGGAGTTGGGCTCGCGCCATGGCTTCCAAAGCAGTGCTTGGCATAGATGACGACGCAAGACCGCGACATTGCTCGACTCCTGACAGTACCAAAAGTGGCAGCGCCATGTTCTCGTCGTCGGGAGCCAGCCGCCACGGCGGTACGGTGGTGAGAAGGGTGAGCCTGGGGGTTGGTGACCCCGTTTGGCGCTTCATCTTGGTTACCCTGTCCTGGAGAAGGCACGTGCCCCGTAGCTACGCCTGTAGCAGGGACAGCTGGGGGCTGGCAACTCGCACCAGAGCGAGAGTTGTCGCTGCGGCTGCGCCCTCCAGCGTGGTGGGGAGGTGGAGACTGAACATTCTCCTCGCCCACACCTTGTGGAACATGGCCGCCGGGATGCTGTTGATGCCAGCCTACCCCAGCGCCTTCTGCTCCCGCTTCGGCCGCAGGGGGAATGATGATAGCGCCGCCTGCGCTGGTCACATCCCCCATGACACCCGCGTCCCCCAACGCCGCCGCAGCACCCATAGTATCGGTGGCTGCATGCGATGGGGCCTTCGAGGTGGAAGGGTGAGCTGTTGCGTCGGACTTTTTCTTGGGCGCCATGGACGATGAAGCTAATGATGAAGATTGACGCGCTATTCATGACGTCAGGTTCGTGCATGTGCTTCCCCCTACCTGGCGAGCCAAAGATGTCATGGTGGAACACGATCACCTATGGGGCCATCAGCCCCTTGTGGTTCGGTGGGGGGGATCACGTAGAACAAAGAGCAGAAGCCATGGAACAGCACGGCATAGATGACACTGGTGGTTTTTACCCAGGTTCAGGCCACTCGGAAGCGTAAAACCCTACTCCGGCTTTGGTGGATTGAAGGGAGGACCGTAGTGGAAATGCAGCACTCAAGCCCGTCAAGGTTGCCTCGGGGAGGGCAGCTACACGCGTATGAGTGTACAAGGGCCCGAATCCTTTTTCAGGTTGCCATGGCCCCACTTTTATAGGCTAAGGGGTTACCATTGTGGCAAAACAGTCATTATCTACTAATTAGATAGCAAACAGTGCTATCATACCTAACCCTGGCAGTTAGGACAAAGTGCATTAAATGCACTGCTAGGTGTCACACTGAGGATGCAGCCCGGCAGGCCTACCGCTCCACTTAATCATCTTCTACCTGTCTGCATGACACGCCTCTGGACAGGTGTCATATAGGGCGAATCTCCCTTCCAAATGGCTGCCACATACCAAATGACAGCCACTTAATCACTTGGGGGCTCGACACCACACTGATAAGTGACTTGCATCGCTGTGCGGTGGAGCGGTGGAGTCTTGGCGGGGAGATTTGCCCTTGGCGGCCCTGGCAAGCCTGCCGGGGAAATCTCGGGACTTGTTCTTGGTGAGGCCTAGACCTGACCAGGCTCGCCTGCCCAGTAAGGGATGTCTTTCCTTAGTGACATCTTGTTCCCTTGGCTTGTCTTGGTCTTCTTGATCCGCCCTTTGATTCCTCAAAGAGCGATCTCTGTGGCTTGGTCTCGACTTTGGAGCTTGGTGCCGTTGTATCCTCGCCATTGCGCCTGTGTACAGTCTAGGCAACATACATGAAGGTTTGGTGCACTGACACTTGTGTTCGCCTCGAAGCTAGCCCAAGTGCGCCTTGGGCCCAGGGCCTACAGTCGGCGTTCTGGGAACGGGGGTACCCAGACCTGCCTGCCTGCGGACCAGCGTGCGGCTCCATCGATGGCCCGGTATGGCCCAGCTCCAAAACTTCAAGAGCAAGACCCTCACGAGGGCCCCTGGCCTCGCGAGGCAAAAGGCACGAGGGACTCCTCGGGAGCGGCTCCTCAAGCCTTCCTCCCGAGGAGCAGAGAACTCTATGCTAGCCTCCCGCCTCGCGAGGCACGCGATGACGTGAGCCATGACGACCAAGGCCAGGCGGGAGCCAGCGGACGTGCCCCCGGACAGTTTCATCTTTTGTGCTAAGGAGGCAAGGATGTATGTGGGTTCTCGAGGGATCCCCCAAAGGTCTCCATTTTGGTGCAACGATACCAACACCACGTGCTCGGTAGGACGGTTGTCATCACCGAGCCCATCGCTACGTCTTGGGCAGAAACTTTGCAGGCGAAGACTACCTTTCGTCAGGATATGATGTACTTCCTATTCCCCTTCAAAATTTGCCGTTGTGGAATCCCTTCCCACCTAATCTATGAGGGAAGAGGACCAAGACCACTATAATTAGAGACTAGCCTCCATCGTAGAGAGGGATCAATTCATCCTTACCACCCGAGCCCTCGCGAGGCTGCTCGACCATTGTACTAGTTCATCCTCAACCTCCTCGTGAGGCCAATCCAGCAAAGGCAGGAGTAGGGTTTTACACCGCAAGGTGGCCCGAATCTGGGTAAATCTCTGTGTTCTTCCTTTCTCTACGATCCCGTCCACTCGGTGAGATCAAGCCATGGTTGTGGCGCGCTGAGTGTCATTGTGAAGTGAGATCCTTCATACACGTCCCAGAGTTCGAACCTTGTTTGGGTCTGCGGAGCTCTGATTCTGAAAACATATAAATATAAGCCATCTATAATCCATTCCATCATCGTGAGTGTTGATCAAATGGTGTGAACTAGTATGAACTATGTCCATGACCGAGGACGTGGCTATCGATAGTTTGCACACTCTGCAGAGGTTAGTACAATGTATCCACACCACGGAACTCATGGCCTCATGCTCCCAATCGGGTGGACCAACTACATTCTGACAAAACCAATCTATTGCATGACACTCTCCCGGCCACTCCAACAAACTCCCTGTTGGGCTATGTCATGCGTGGCCCTGATGCCAACTCTTGACATTCGCCAACATCGTGGCCAGCCACCGTCGTGGTGAAACAAAACAAAAACGTCCCAAACAGGGACACCTGGGTACAACACAACTTGGGCACACAAGGTTATTGCGGCCTACTGGGCCAGGGTAGCACGTGCATATAACCTTCCCTAGTTGGAGGCATCGGCGAGAGGCATGACAATAGAACGAATTAGGGACTCCCCATCCATGCAAGTGTGGCTGCACTGGTCAGCTCAGTTCGGTGGCACCTAACCAATGAAATGACGGAATTTATCGCCAAGGTATATCTGATAACTGTTACTCCAATATCATAGATCAACATGTAATCCAAGTCATAGCAGTATCCAATGAATAGTATAGTCATATCAACATTATTAACACATAGGTTCAAGATTAAATATGATAATGTTGAATCCAAATCAAATGATCCTACTGATCCAATAACAATATCATGATTGTTAACCATAGATCAATATGATAGCATCAAATCCAAATAATACTCTGATGCATGATATCCAATATGATCATGATAAAATATAATTCTAGGTCCTAATAATCCAATGGTGACATGGCATCCTCAATCTGCAAAGCATTAGTCCTAGAAATCCAAGCATCCTCATGGCAGTAGCAAGATCAAATATTACTCCAAGAAATGCCATGAGTAAATAAAATTTAGCTAATGCAATATTTAAGAAAGTTTATTTGAAATAAACCATGGCATTGCATTGCAATCATGCAAATGGAGGGTGTGGCTTGCCTGGGGTGGGTGTATTCACCGGGAAGAAGTGCGAGGAGCTCGCTCAAAGATTTGCCGAAAAAGATTCTTTCTCGGAGAAGTTGCATATAGGGCAGGGGGCAAAATGGTAATTTTTAGAATGTTAAAACATAGTGAAAATCATAACATAGAACGGGCTCGAAGAATAAGGAATGTGGGCTTTGGAATCACCTGATTCTGAGTTACGAGTGAAGAGATATGATGGTTTTTCTAAGAGGGACCTTTCTGCAATTATTTTATTTGCATACGGGTCCTAGCCATTTACTCCACTGATAAAAGAAAAAGTGCACTGTTGTACTGGGATGTCCTGGGCCGAATTCAGCCGCTGCTGGGCTGGCCCAGCCATGTTGCGGGGGTGGTGACGCAGAAGGCGGCTCCCCTGGAATACGCTTTCCCTTCGGAAAGACGGATCTAGAGGAAGCCATTTCCACTTAAAAGGTGGGGCCTGCCGTGTGCCTCATCTCTCTCTCTGGCCAAAGCGACCGGCCTACGGGTCGTCGTCTATGCCTCTGGTCGTCTTCAAGCTCCCGTGCCCTGGCACAGCCGGCGTCGGGAGGCGATTGCTGACGCCACGGAGCGTCCCCGACGATGCTCCAGTTATGGACGAGCTCGGTGCCAAACGACGCATCCAGTGGTGTAGGCCATGGCCGCCGGGGTGGATCGAAGTGATGGCAGCTCCAACGCCAGCGGACGGGAGCTTTGAGTGATGTAGGGTAGGTCGCTACGGTGGTGGGGAAGGGGTGAGCATAGGTGGGAGGGCTTTGCCATGACCGAGGGGCTTCTCTGGAGATGAAATGAGGAGGCGAGGAGGTCCGGCTTGTTCGGATTTAAGTCGAGACCGGCGGCAGAGGGTCAGCCATGGGAGGGGAAGGAGGGCTCCTTGGGTTAAATTGGAGTGCTCGACAGGGCTACGGGTGGAAGAGGAGGCTGGTGGTGAGGCTGGGAGGGTTCGGCAGTGGCTTAAATAGCGGGGGCAAGATGCCCAAGCCGAATGCTGCCATGGGCACGTGGGCCAGCTCTGAGGAGGGTTTGGTGCGCTGCTGGGCCCTTGAGCCAATGGGAGAGGGCAGGGGATATTCACACGTGATGCAAGAGACATGTGGGTGCGGACGGGGCGAGGACAGAGGCGGCAGACCACACGACGCTTGGTGCATCCGCGGGTGCGACGGCTGGTGCTGGCAAGGAGTTTTCTGGAGGGAGGGAGGGGACCAGCGAGCTAAGTGGGAGAAGGAGGAGGGTGGATGGCACCAGGGGACGCGAGGGGACAACCGGGGAGAGTGGCCCGAAGCAAAACGACACCCGGGGCATGGCCAAAGCGAGCACAGCATGCGCACAGGCATGCCAGGAGCATGGTCACCGCGTGCATCGACGTCTGCATGGTGACAAAGCGTGCCCGCCATGTGCAGAGTGTAGTCCATGCGTCCTGGGACCCTCCTGAGGTGATGGCTCAACAAAAGGAGCTTTGGGTTGATTGGATGTCTCAGAGAAAGTTTCACTACAAAAAAATACACTTCTATGATGATATGTGTTTGTCACAGTAGGTCACGTTTTCTGTCATGCATGTACATCCATGACGATTTTATGACAGAATCAAGATATGCATACCTGTGCTGTCGTAGAAGTGTTCCATGACAATACCCAAATTATCATCACGAAAGTGTCCACTTCCATGATGATAAATGGCGTGTCATGGAAGTGTTTTCGTCAAGGGTAACCGACACATGGCATCCACCGTAACGGGTCGCCGTTAAGCTATCGGGTTCCGGTTTGTATCCAATAACCCGTTAACAGCCCCAACCAATGGGTATTTTCCATGTGTAAAATTCTCATTCACCGGAGGATCCACGTGTCAGCTCAGCGTTGGGACAGATGTCATCCACTCATTGTACGAGAGGCGCCAATGATACGTTGGCACGTTGCAAGGCCCAACAGTGGCCTATTTAGGTGAAAGAGGCCGGCCCAGTCAAAATTAACAGGCCGACCCATATAGGGCCTACTTGTGTCTGGTCCATCTAAGCCAACAACCCATACGAGATGTGCCAATTCGGCCCGTCAACGGCCCATTAACTATTTAACACCATTGCAGCCCACCGTCAGTTCGGGCCCATTAACAGCCCACTATATATTTGGTCTCAATATTGGCCCGATGTGGTTTCGGCCTGTTAACGGCCCATTTAAGGGATGGGCCAATTTTCAGGATGTACGTCTTTCGGCCTTTTAGCGACCCATTTAAGTGTTGGGCCAATTTCTAGCCCGGTGTGTCTTTCAGCCTATTAACGGCCCATAAATGAGTTGGGCCATTTGCAGTCGGACCTGAGTTTTGGCCTCTTAACGGCCCATGCTCTTCATGGTCCAATACCAGCCCGGTTTCTCTTTCGGCCTGCTAAAGGCCCACAACACAGTTGAGCCATATACTGTCCGATCTGACTTTCTGACTCTTAACGGCCCATGTTCTTCATGGTCCAATACGAGCCCACTGTCTCTTTTGGCCTGCTAAAGGCCCATAGTACAGTTTGGCAATATATAGCCCGACCTTAGTATCAGCCTATTAACGGCCCGTGAAATCGAGTGGGCCCACTTATTGCCTGCTTCGATGTCGGCCTGTTAACGAGTTGGGTGGTAACAGGGCCAACATTAACTGTTGGCCCGTTTCAAATATAGCGGCCCCATAGAGCTTTCGGCCTGGTTACGGCCCATCAACTTAATGGGCCCACTAAAGTTCGAACATGTCTATAGGCCCAATTAGATAACGTTGATTCCGGCCCAGCTATAATTTGAGCCCATTACGACGAGTAATTATGGACAGGACCAAAACACATCAATCAAAGACCTATGAGAATTTTTGCCCCTGCAAGCCCATTAGGGAAGCCCATTAAGGGCAGTGGGCCACTATCCTTCATATAGTGCCCACGACTATTTGTGCTAATTAATAATTTCACTACTTGTTTGGCTTCCTAGCGACAAGTTAGTTGGAATGCGAGGCGCGCTAAGCAAACATACGGCATACAAGGAAAAACGTAGCACATCCAGCATATATTACAGAAAATTACATCCACTAGGTAATCAAAGATTGATGCGAGGCAAATAAATGAACAGAACTTAACGATCTACAACATCACAAGCTGCAACCTCAGCGCGGATGACGCCCATAAGCATGTGAGCAAGTTCTTCCTTCTTTGCTAGACTGTCTCTGAAGACATTGATTAGTTGTTGTTGCACAAGAATGTGCACCTCTGATTCCTCCATGATTTCCATCATTGCTTCAGCCAGTAATTGGTTCACAAACATACATTTTTTCCATTGGATTCGAGACAGAGGAAACTAAACAGATTCAGATGGCGATTTTTGCAGGCTTGTATTATTGATAGTGGAGAGTGTCTCGACCACTGCATCATAACAGAAATTAGGAGGGGAACCGAACAGATTAATCAAGAGTTATTGCCATATTGCTTGGCCTAGATTTATTGGAAAGAAACAATGGTGTTGCGATGCTGTTTTCAGAGTTTGTCTTCTTATCTTCAGGAGCCTGCACCAAATTAACACACTAGCATTTCTATCATTGGCCAGGTCAGATATATAGGAAAGCAACATTGACACAACAAACGTTTGGGCAACCAAACCACATCAGCCACTACTGCAGGATGCTGCTAACGCGACACTACAATCAGAGACTCTTCGACGAAACTGTGTGCGATGCATTAATCGCAAATGGTGATGTAAAAGAACCGTCAAAAAAGGTGCAAAACGTTTGTGATGGCGTATACATCAAACATGGTTCAGATTTTAGTTGCATGTGCGATGCTAGGCATACGGTTCAGTTGAATGAACTGTTTGCGATGAGGCAGAACAACAAAAATGGGCAGCCAGATGAAGGCGTGTGTGATATATGGCATACAGTTCACTCGGATGAACTATTTGTGATTAGGCAACACAAAAGAAACAGTCAGCCATATCAAGGTGTGTGCGATATACGGCATATGGTTCACTCGGATGAACTGCTTGCTTTGAGCCAAGAGAACAGAAACGGTTCAATTTAACAAGATGTGTGTGATACGCGACAAACAGGTCTGTAATCGGAAATGTGTGCAAAGACTGATAATAATACAGATGATTGCTGCTAATAAGCCGTGTGTGTTGTGGGCAAACGCTTGTTGGTCTACAATTGTCAGTGATTGATGAAATCATCACCGACAGGTTCCCTAGTATGGTACGTGTGCAATGTCATTGCACACAGAACAACAACATATGTACTTATAACTTATAAGGACTTGATTCCATAAACAGATTGAACATCCAATTACATAGGTGGATAGTACACACATGACCTTTGCACACACCAAAGTATGTTCCAAAATGTCTAGAAAACTCAAATAATGTATAAAAAGGCAAAACAAACCCTGAATAATTTCATATTTTTAGGACGACATTCCTATAGTTGCATGTTGCCTCTGTAAAATAAATCAAGGCGGGAAGAGACAGCGTATGTCATTTCGCACACATAGGTGACAAGTTCCCTCTCGGAACCATGAGCCTTTTTGAGAGAAGCTCCGGTTTGTAAGAAGTTTATAACAAAACTTGTCCCAAATTGGACTAATTTTTTACCACAGCATGCTAGTGCCATGTCATAACACCATGCCAAGCTTCATAATTTTGAGGTGAGTTTTGGATTTACAGTCATTTTAAAACCAGGTTTCTCAATGTTTACTGTCGAGTCGGCACCGCCCTAGATAGGCTTTTTCCTCGTGGGTCCCAAATGACAAATCCAAATCTGTTACTACCATGCAACTTTTCTTATTAAGAATTATAGCCCATTTGGTGTGCTAGCTGAAAATAAGTTTGTGGGTGCTGGTGGGCGCTAAGAACTTGCGGGTTCTGTAATGAACAAAGATCTCAAGGATCCCACGAGAGTGATGTTCTTTCCCTATGTTGTGAATGCTTATAATATTTATGTCTTAATTAAAGAAATGGCAAGCAATTGGCCCAGTATGAAAGAAAATATGAGTCAAAGCCGAGTTGAAAAGGGCAACAATATCTAACTCCATCTTACAAACAGTACAAAAGCACGAGGATTAAGTGCTCATCGGGTTTAGACAAAATCCAGATTAAACAAGACAATGACATCTAACTCAACCAAAGTTTTCGGCAGTCACAATCAAATGGATCGGTCTGATCCATAAAATCAAGATCCTAGTACAAAATTTCTATTGCTCCATGATGATGACAAGCTGTTGTAAATAGAAGCCGACCACGATCAGAAGCCCTTAGGTCCACCTGAAACTTCTTTTTATGTTGTTCCATACTTGCAGCCGTGAGGAATTTCTTGTCGAAAAACTTAATCCTCATGGACAATAGTGCCCTCGCATTCAACATGAAGAATGTGACAAAGCTAGTGTTTGCATTGTTGGATGCATATCCTTCCAGCATTACTGTCTTCAAACGAATGTCATGAGATCTGAGAAAATCCCGGTGCTTCTTGAACCATCAATTGGTTATACCTTTTTCTCCATGTGTTAGTGCCTAAATAGAGATGAAGATTGAAAACAGTTAATGTCTAAAAAGATTATGTTGAAAGAGTGATAGCTGAATGATTAATTATAGTACATTATATATGGGCTTTCAATGTGCGTGAAATCATCACCTTTATATACAAATTCTCCAGACATGGAAAGCATTGCAGTAAGGCAATAATGATGTTGAGATCAAAACACCACAAACTGATATATAAGGTCTTGACAGAATCCACCACCACTGATAGGATGGACAAGCTCTTCATTGAGCATAGAACATAATATTAGCACTGAAAGTATACTGCAAGATGATACTTAACTTATGCGCACAAATGAAAAATGCAAATTACAAAAGTTTACGTGAATAATATATAGTACCTCAATAGGTGTGGAGGCAAACACCATCTCGAACCATTTAAACGGATCACGAATTGCACCCAAGGTCTCCAGTTTAGGCGGAGAGATCACAGTTATTTGCGAAGGTTTATAAAAACAATCAAGGAGCAACCTTTGAAGTGAAGGGGCATCTTCGAAGATGAGCTCCTGTCCTTCAAAACGAATTCCAATAATTACAAGGTGAGGCGACTTTATTTTGAGACAACGGATATGGATTCCTATTCCAAAAACAAGCACCAAATGCTCCAGTGCAGGGCTGCTGGAGTGGATGATGCTGTGCAGCGAGGCCATCGACAGATCAACCAACACAAGCACAAGTTTTTTCAGCAGTGGGAGTCGAAGCATTTGTACCAGATTGTCTGCTAGATGGCACCGGGTCAAGGTGGTTGTGTGGAGAGAGGAGGAAAACCATGAGATGGGCATCGATGGTGAGGGCACAGATGCAGCACTGGGTGGTAACCCATCGCTGTAGTAATGGTAGAACTCAAGCTGTTGGAGTTTATTGAATTGACGGGATGTCAGCCAGGCGGCCACCATGCAGGGTATGTCCAGCAGGTAGCATGCCGGTATGTAGATGCATTGAACGGAGCCCTGGTGGGAGGAGATGATGGCTCCGGGGAGTACAGAATCATCATCGACAGATAGCTGACGACAGTCGAGATTAAGAGACGTGGTGCACCACTGAGTACGCCACCGAGATGCGAGGACTTGTGTGCGGCAGCCATCCTTGGTGGGGAGAAGGGAGATGATCTCCCCAAGGATGGCGTCTGGGAGATCGCTGATGCGGTCCGCCGGAGATTCTTCTGGTTCCTCAGGTCCAAGGGGGGCATGGCCGCTTCTGGCCGCGCTGCCAGGTCGAACATCTACATCCGGCGGCGGCGCTGGCCGGAGCCTCATCTGTGTACATACCAATCTGAAAGAAAAAAATGGCAGAAACATACATGTAGGACATTCAAAATTAATTCTCTAGATCTGGAAGAAAAAAAAGGCACAAACATATATGTTGGACATTCAAAATCAATTCTCAAGATCTGGCCACGAATTATTAGCATGCACGCTAACCCAAGTCAGATTATTAGCAAAAATCATTTGTAGAGAACAAACAATTAATCACTAACCCTAAACGGATACCATTCAAATAATCAATACACTATGTGCATGTAACGGATCTTAGTTACTCTGATTTCATGGACTGAGAGAGCATAACCATACGATTTGTATTCCAAAAAAATTAGGGAGGGGGGAGTAGCCAGAGAAAATACATGATATGTTTGCTGCACAAATGGGTATATAGATGACTAACCGGTTTTCCGTTGGAGTCGCAGCCGTTGCCGGAGTTGTTGTTGACCTCCGACTCTGGCTGGCGGGCACGACGGCGCCGACGAAGTCAAGGTCGTGCTGCTGCCCACGCGAGACCTCGTCGGCGGTGATGGCAACCTGTGTGCCTAGCTTCACGCGTTGCGCGGGTGCTTCACCAGCCCTGGCATCGCCACTCCCTCCGATGGTGCGCTCCGGCGGCATCCTCATACACTCCAGAGTCCAGACGTTGGTGACCACTGTGGACCGGGGGTGCGGCCGCCTATTATGGACGGTGACACGGCGCGCCATTAATACAGACTAGTGGGAGCGAGGCGGGTGGCAGTTAAAGGCTGTCTCGCCTCCCGGTGAGCCTGCGCGGCGGACTTCTAGCATTCCTATATCATCATTTCACACAGCTACTCTCACGCCTCCTGGTGACACTGCGCAGCGAAAATGCCTCCCGTCAATTCAAACATCTGCATGCACGCCTCCCGGGCTGCCTGCGCGGCGGACTGCTCACATGCGTCCCGTCAACTCACGCCTGCTCGCACACCACACGGGGCGCGTGGTGGCATGTATATTTTTTTCTGTTTTTTGATGATTCATTCTGCCGCTTTACTGCTTAACCAAAGCATGGCATGGTCTAAAGCACACAGTTCGAATAAATATTCCGTATGATATATTAGTTGCCAGTTATTAACAATCTCCCATTTGTAAGTAGATTATAACAAAACTTGTCTCAAATTTTACGAAAAAATACAATATCACAGTCTACTGGTGTCCATATATGACACCACGATAATATTCATGAATTTCAACTAAGTTTTGGATTTACTAAATTTTAAAAATCAACATTCTCAATGTTTTGAAATTTCTTTCACGGGAAAACATGCACCCAGGGACACATATATGATTTTGCAATCCATTTTGGTGCACATGTAGCTCAAATTTGATTTTTGCACATTAAATCCCTAGGTAATCAATCAATGTATAAAACGGGTCGAATGATCTCTGTTTTTTTTCAAACTTTAACATGACACTCCTTTGGTCGTATGTTCACTGCAGAATTTTTTTGATATGTGTCCTCGGAGTGGAGGTGGAGGTGCGGGATGTGTGTTTCTGTGTGTGTGTGGGAGGGGGGGGGTCCATCAGTACACTACTAGTCACGAGCCTCCTGGGACTATTGATCATTTTGTGAGTCATGTATACATGCCACACCGAAGTCCTGAATTGGTTATTTAAAGCAGTACACAACCCTTTCATACATACATGTTCGGGCCACATGCATGCATTGGTGGTTCTCTCGAACACTCCCTCATGCGGTTAGCAGTGACGTGCACATTCGTTAGCCCACAAAGGTTTTCAGTTTCCATCGACAACAAGAGGCATCGGACCGAAGGTGGTAATATCTTTGGCATGTGTGTTATGTGGATCATGGTGAGATTCCATATCAAAGTTAGGGCACATGCGTACACATGAGTCCCTCCCATCGGCTCGAAGTGAGGGGGCTACGCATCGTGAACCTCTGTGTAATGCATGCGTTTCCGATTTGCGAAGCATGTGCCATGTCAAAGTTGTGCATTGGGTATTCAAACATCACACAACACATGACAACATGCACGCAGTGGTTGTCCTATGACAGTCGCTCGCGTGTGACTCTCTGTGGGCCCGCGAGGTCATCGTCGATCAATTGAACATACAGCGAGAGAGAGGTTAATTATTTGACCAACAAGGATGGTTCTTTTTTTGTTTGTGTTACGTATATGCATGGTAGGAGTATGTAGTACATGTCAAAGAGGGGGCAACATGTATACTCTCTCTATATATATATGTGTGTGTGTGTGTGTGTGTGTGTGTGTCATAACCTCGCTCCATGTGGGGACTTTCCGGTTCCCGAGGTAGGTGCTACATCAAAGTTGTGCATTGGTATTCAAACATCACACAATACCATGCAGGAGGTGGTTTTCCTATAGAACCCACTCGCGTGCGGCGCTTCCATCTGTGGGCCCGCGAGGTCATCCTCCATCGCTTTGACCCAACGAGAGAGAGGCACATTTGACGAACAAGGAGGATTAATTCTTTTGGGGCTGTGTTAGGGTAGGAGTATATATATAGTACATGTCGAAGTGGGGATGGGACCAACATATACTAGGTGTCACACATGAACCTCACTCTGTGTGGGGACTTTGCGGTTTTTGAGGCAAATGCCACATCAAAGGTTGTGCATTAGGTATTCAAAACATCACAACCACACACATCTCCATATATATGTTTTGGCACACATGCAAGCGATGGTGGTTGTCCTGTGGCACTCACCCACGTGGTTATCGGCGATGCTTCCATCTGTCGGCCCGCTTGGTCCATCACTTTCACCGACAACGAGAGAGGTTAGTTTTTTTGACTTAGGAGGGGTTTAATTTTTTGTTTGTCTCTCGATATAGGTCATGATGTGAGATTACATATATAATAGCGCATGTGTACACATGAATCCATCCCACTGGATCGAGGGGGGTTGGGTGGGGGGTGGGGCGAGCACACGACATGTCATGAAACTCTTGCTCAGTGTGGGGACCAGTGCGATTTTGATCACATGCACCACATCAATGTTGTGCATTAGGTATTCAACACATATGCATGCATCACGCACCTCCATAAATATGTTTGGGACACATGCATGCAATGGTTGTTTTTTGACACTCTCGCTCGCTTGGTTATGGGCGGCAAGCCTATATATATATATTCGTGGGCCCACGTGGACGTCCATCATTTCGACCGATGATGAGAAAGGTTACCAGGGTGGATTCGTCTTCTTTGGTTCGTGTTACCGTATAGTAGGTCGATCATTCTATGCCTAATTAAGTTTGAGCGCATGCAGGCAATGCATCGTGAACCCTCGATCAGTGTGGGGATTTTACGGTTCCAAAGCATGGTGCCACATCAAATTTGCGCAATGCGTATTCAAACACCACACACACCACTTTCATATACATAGTTGGGCCACATGCACAGAGTGGGTTTTGTCTTCAGACAGTACTCCCTTGCGAGTTTATCGGTGACAAGCTAGCCCATTTTCCGGGGCTGTGTGGAAGTCCATCACTTTGACCAACAACGAGCGACAGAGGTTATAAGATCAAGTTGGACTCTGTTTGGTCTATGTTATAGTACATCTTGGTGAGATGCCCCCCCGACACGTGTGTGTGTGGGGGGGGGGGCTACTTCGCACTACCCGCAACCTCCGTGGGGTCGGGGAAGTCCGGCTATTTTGCGAGGTACACGTGCCACATGAAAGTTGTGAATGGTAGTTAAATATCACACCACACCCTTTTCAAACATATAGTATAGGGCCACCCGCAGGTGGTTCGTATGTGGTCTCACCCATCTCCCGCCACAAACACACATTTGTGGGTCGTCACACGGTCAACCTTTGTCCGGAAGCGAAAGGGGAAGTTTGACCATATATATGATGGACTCCTATAGGTTTTGTGTTATGGTAGGGTGAGATTTCAAACCTAACTATCTGGGGGCATGCATTCGTAGCTAGGATTCCCTTACCGCCGACATGAAGTGCGGTTTGTAGGGGGTGGCTGACTAGCAATACTGTGCACTTTATGCGACAGGTGCCACAGCAAAGTTGTGCATTGGGTATTCAAACATCAAACCACCCTTTTCATAAATATATTTGGTCCACATGCAAGTGTGTTCATGTTCTGACCCTTTCCCGCGTTTTTCTTTTTGCCAAGTTTATAAACAGCACACGAGTTCAATGTAGAAACCATCTGCGATTGGGTCCGCAACAGACACATGTTCGGTCAGACTACCCGTGTGGCACGCCCGTGCCCCTACAGTCACTCACATCATCACAGTAGATTGGGCTCCACGAGGCTTGCCTCCCGCTCTCGAAAATATCTACTGCCTCGTAATCTCGAAAATATCTACCGCCTGGAAGGTTTTTATGTTTGATAGCACACGATTAGTATGTGCGGACCGTGTGCGATGTCTGTTACTCCCGCTCTGCTTCAATCCCTGATTCAAATTTTCAGTAGCCCTGCCTTGCTACTCCCACCTCTGCATCCCTCGCAATCTAAAAAATATCTGCTCGCCCTTGATTCAAATTTTCAGTAGCCCCACCATGTTACTCCCGCCTCTGCATCCCTCGCAATCTCAAAAATATCTGCTCGCCCTTGATTCAAATTTTCAGTAGCCCCGCCTTGTTACTCCCGCCTCTGCATCCCTCGCTATCTCAAAAATATCTGCTCGCCCTTGATCCAAATTTTCACTAGCCCGGCATTTTCCTCCCGCCTAGTAAAATTTTCAGTTGCCGCAGTATTTCCTCAAACAACACCTCCCCCCCCCCGCCCTCCCTCCACACACAGCACACACTCCCCAAAACCTTCGCTCACACAGACACACACCACCCCTCCCACGCTCGAAACCATCGGTAGTTCGCCGCCATCGCCGCCGCTGCCTACATCCTCAACCTCTACCTGTGTGCCGGGGAGCTCGAGGAGCCAATGACCCAAAAGAGGTTTATCGTAGCCTCTTTGCCCAACGCCGGCGAGGTGGCCACCAAGGTGTCCCCGTCGTCCTCCACGGGCCCTTTATTGATCCGCCATCGCCGGTTGCCCGATCCACCCGCCACCGCGCCCCTACGCCGGTTCAAGGACTTCCCCGTCCTCCCTTGGGCCCGGCTGCCGGCGAGGTCCTACCTCGGAGTCCGGCAGCGGCGGTGGGGGACATGGGCCGCCGAGATTACGGATCAGGAGACCCACAACCGCCGGTGGCTCGGTAGCTTCCACACGGCCGAGCTCGCGGCCATGGAGTATGACCGCTGGTAGGTCCGCTACCACGGCGCGGCGGCTAGGCTCAATTTCCCGTTCGGCACACGTCCAGTCAACCTCGTTCTGCCGGAGCCAGGGTGGTGAGCCCGGCTATGGTGCGGGAGGACCGCGAGGCGTGGGAGTGCCTCAAGGCTGAGGCTGCCAACGAGGCCTACATGCAAGAGCTCCGCCGGCAGCACCCGGAGCTCGTGGAGGCGGAGCGGGTGATCTTTGCTGATGTGGAGGGCGGCTAGGTTATCATGCTCTCCTCCGATGACGAGGTCGAAGGCAGCGAGGACGGCGGCACGGAGGGCGTCGAGGTGGGCGGCGAGGATGAGGAGATCGACGTCGACGAGTGGAGGGGTGTCTTCCCCAACGACCCCAATGACGGCACCGGCCCGGACCTGGCTCAGGCACAACGTACCTGACGAGGAAGGATTGGCTCAACCTCCACTTCGACTGAAAGTAGTTTAGCTTAGTTTAAATTTTTGTTTTATGTTCGGTTATGCAAAACTATCTATGCTTATGTTTGAATGCATGCTACTTTTGGTTGAACCTGCTTTGAACTTGATCAAATTGAAGTTTACAATGTTAAGTTTAGGGGATCGACTAGAAACGGCAAAAATTGCTGGAGTATATATATAATTCCGCTAAGGGTTTTAGTCCGTTAACTTTTAAAGGATTGGCTAGAGATGGCCTTATGCCTTGTTTATTTCATTTCTTCACAATGTGATGCTCTATATGTGCAACTATTTGCCGTGCAGTTCAATTTCATCAATAACAGTTTCAACAATACCACTTTGAATTACGATATTTGGTTGCTGTTAAGGATGTTGCAGTTCACATGCCTTTTCATTTTTTTTAACAATAACTAGTGTACTTTAGACCTGCACAATACCAGTTTGAATGGCTATATTTGCTTGTTTTTAAATGTTATGCCTGTTGCAGTAAACACACCTTTCCACTTCTTGTTTTGCTTAACTAGCGTGCTTAAACCTGCACACTCAAGCCATCATTTGTAGATTATGTTGTCTACCATGGATATATTTGGTTGTTTAGCCTGTTGTGCTTAACATGCCTTTATATGTACTCATATAGGACAATATTGAGAGCAGCTGCTGTTTACCATCGAGGTTAGTTTCATCGCATTGCTTATATATACTCACTGTTGAGGATATCGGTAGCTGGTACCATATAGCCTGGGGGCTGATAAGGGATTAATCGTCGAATCAGACATTTCACTGAATATATATATAACCCATTTATCAGTAGGTTTACTAGGGCCATATTTAATATATCTGAGGCCACATAGCAACATGCATTGTACTGAATGACTAAATTTACAATCCCAAGCTATATAGCAATAAGGAAGAGTGTTACCTTAATGTTCTGATGATGTCTAGATATACATGTAATATGATCTTATATAATGGGATGGAGGGAGTGTTGTACCACATCATTTTGCAATTGTTGTTTAGATTCTAATATTAACTTGGTGCTTTTAGGTACGTATGCCATTGCCAAAGATCCACACTTCGACCCTTTCTGCGTATGGGGCAATGAGATATTCATGAACCAGCATCAAGTGAGGAAACTGATAAAGAATGTTATTAAAATGGGTCGAAAGATGTCAATCGAACTATTTGTTTACACTTTATGCAAGAGAACAGTGAACTATAGGATGGTAAGTAAGAACTCTATAGCCTTCTTTTTACTGCCCATAATGAGTTGTGTTAGATGACAATGTCTGAATCTTTTTCCTTTGCAGTGGATCCTAAAGCAGTTTACTCAAGATTACCTCTCAAACTACATGATTGGTGGTCGGCCATCACAAGGGGTTGGACTAGAGTCGTGTGTGCCTTCTGCATCGAGGAGAGCACAATAGGGCCATTCCGCTTCACCTTGTTCAGCAACCAGAATGTCTCTCGCCTCTTTCTTTACCTTCTGTAATAGTACAAGTATACAACTGTGGTTCATCATTCTTTATTTGGTGCTTATGTAATTCTTGAACATATGTATATGTGAATCGAATAATGCATTGGTTGTTTGAACTTGATAGATATGAATAAAGCTATAGCCTACTTTCAAATTCAAATCAGGTACAATTTTAAATAACAGCAATTAAATTAGGGTGAAATTATGCTCTGCTGGTCATTACGGCGCACACAGTCTATAAAGCACAGCGTGTGCGATATACATCACAATTCGACATGGTTCACAGAGAGGAAACGTGTGTAACCATGCACACAGTTGCCGTTTGCAAACCATGTGTCATGTCAGATAATATCACAAACGGTGTGGGAAAACTAAATGTGTGTGATTGTCGCCCTATCGTATGCGGTTTACAATGATGAATTGTTTGTGATGTGCCAGGCATCGTAAACGTAGAGCCAATTTGGTATGTGCCTGGACTGCGCCTAGAAAATCCCATGCCTAGAATGTGCCTGGAGTGCGCCTGGTTTTAGGTAACCACAGAACTCTGACAGCGATGGCAATGCGAGCACAAACGAGTAGCAAGGATGAAGCGTTTGGGATATTCGAGATATCATAAACAGTTTTATAGGGACAACTGTATGCATCATGGCTCCCTATCCCCGACGGTTTCTGGGCCGTGTGGGAAGGACCCCCCCTATCGCAGTCACTCACTAGGTGATGGTTCAGAACACTGTCGTGGAAAGGGGTTAAAAACCGTTTGTATTGCACCTCGTTGTACTAGTGAGCCTACACCAAACTAACACAATATGGCACATCTATCATCAGCCAGGTAAGGTAATAGGAAAGCAACATTGACACAATGAATGATTGGGCAAACAAAACAGCACTACAATTTAGTAATGTGCATGATATGAGATAGTACACTCATGCAGCACAGTATGCAAAATTACCAGGCAGTTTTCCTTACAAAAATCAACATTGTCGCCTTTAATTATACATTTTGCTACACGCAAGTTTAGATCAGATAAAGGTTGGATTCATGCCGATTAACATAATACATGCTGATGTAAAAATAAAGTGATATACAACAGGTACTTACATCAGCATTGGAGCACAGAGAATTCCCACAAGATACTTTCCTCGAACATGATCCCGGTTTAGAAAGTCTTCTATCCTTTAAGCTTATTTTCTAAAAGAGAGATGGGTAAGAAACATATAGAAAATATGATCTGAATGCTATAAAATTTCATGATGTGAGGATACGCACACGCTTTTTAGAATGGAGTTGACATATTTTTGCTGGACTGGAGCGGACTAGTTCGTTGGCCACTTGAATCTGCTTATTATCATTAGGAGTTGGGTTTCTCTGTGCTGGAGCAGTATCTATGAACACTGGAGTTGGTTTACTATCTCTTGGCGTTTGGATCTTTTGCAAAGACCTTGTTTGTAACCCTTCAGATTCTAACATAGCCATCTTCCCCTTGCATGCCTTATATAGAAGAATGGTGCTTCAGTTATAAAACATGCTACGGCAGAGAGATGGAATAGGTACTGAAGAATTGAAAGGCATGACATATTGACATGTATTCCCTCCATCCGGAAATAAATGGATGTGTCTAGGCGTATTTCAATTCTAGATACATCCATTTTTATCTATTTCGGTGACATGTAATCCGGACAGAGGGATTATGATGTAAGAGCTAGGGATACGACAGGACAACAGAGTAAAAAAACACTAGTTGAATGTAAAACTGTATGATCGCGGAATACATACAGAAAAACACTAAGGCAACATATGCATGTATGATTGGGAAACTAAGATGGCATTGCAACAGACCACTAGAACAACACTTCAATGTAAAAAAACATGGTATGGTAGACAAATGGAGTACATACTGACGAATAACAATGCACAAGATATTCAGAGGCATGATGTCCAAACTAAGCAGATGGCATTGTGATAGAGTAGAATGACAGTACTTGAATTTGAAAACATGTTATCATGAATGGAATAGGTACTGAAAAACAGGAAGGCATGACATATTTACATGCATGATCAGCAGGCTAAGCACATGGCATTGCAACAGAGTAGATGCACTCCAGGACATTATATGCATGTTGTACCCATATCACAGGCCAAGTTAGAGGAGGGACCTTGTGGGGTGAATAGGATTCATCATCTTTCTGCAAGTCTTCTGAAGAACTGCCTTTACATGTTCCATCATATTGGGTATCATTGACGTCAAGTTTGTTGGCTGTTACATTGCTCCGCGAGGTTCTTGTGGATATATCAGTGTGTGCAATTATATCTGACATGCATGGAAGACAACTAGTAGTTAGATTTATGTAATGAGTGCCTGCAGGAGACGACATAAATAGTAGGACTGAGCTTAACTAGCAGCAACAGGTCTCAAAAACTAAAGGGAGAACACAGATGAAAGCTACAAAATATGTATCGTTTGTACTCTTGATTAACTAGATTGCACAAAAACGTATTAAAGAACAACATAGGTAATACTAGAAGTGATATAATCACCAGCCTGTGGGATAGCATTGGCAGATGGATGATAACTATGGAACAATGTTACCTAAAGACCAAGTCTGTTATCTGAACTATGGAAAAATGTTAACTCCTGAACAAGACTCTTAAGAGATCAGCATGAATATACAGTGAAATGTGATAATCTATTTTCCATGCTTAGATGAATAACAAAGCTGTAAATGTTGCACACAAGTAAGATGAGGGTACAACCTATCTGGCCGCCATCCATAGGAGTGAGCATCATGTGCTGACTTGTCGATGGCCCTGCAGTTGTTGTGGTTGTCCATGTCGGGCACGCACATTCGATGCAGGGAACTGTCGAGTGGGGACTAGAGCTCCCTTTTGGTGTATGCTTCCCTTGTTGGAGCAGCTACGGTGAGAAGGAAGACGGTGTGGCTGAAGATGCAGAAAACACATAATGTTAAGAACAACATATATCTCTGATCTGAAGAAATACCCTAAGAGATCAACAGTAAGGTACGAGAGTGGTCACACGTCTATTGACTGAAAACTAAATTGGGGTCATACAATTTTATTTTATTTTGGTGATGTCTGATCTGCGCCGGATGGCTTGATGGCCGTCTTGTGCCTCCCGTCTGACACTATTCAGAATCTTCCCCGAAGAGCTAGCAACCACCGGCAGAGCAGCCTGCGTCCGCCGTCCCTGGCCGCGAGAACTCCGACCAAAACCCCACTCCCCGCCCCACCGCACTGCCATGGTTGCACCACCCCCGGCCAATCCACAAAGACTTGTTGTCATCCAGATCTAGCGGCGGCAATACCTTCAACCCACGCAACTCTAAGATAGCCACATAAGCACTGCTTCCGTGGCGAACTTGTGCCCCTGCACCCTTACGATAGACACCAACCAACATGCAACCTAGGAGCTCCGCCGCCTCGAGGGGTGCTGTTTCCCATTGGGAATCGACTGGCCCAAAATAAAAATTCAGACGACTAACGCCTAAATAAAGTGACTTAAGATGAGTGGACGACCTATCTTGCGGCCCGGTGAAGTAGGCAGCTCCAGCTGCCGAGTCAGTGAGGCCGGCGCGGTTGTGCTGGCTCCCGGCGGCAGGAAAGCAGATATGTCGCGATGGTCGACGGCTACGGGGAAGCAGCACCGGGGCCCTGGATGCATCCAAAGTTGGAGCCGCTTCAGCGTCGGGCACAACGGCGCGGGTGAATCGGCTCCGGTACGGTTCACGCGATCGTTGTCGAGGAAGCTCTGGCAGCACGGAGTAAGAGGCACATGGCCCAGTGAACGATGGCAAATGGACGGCGGCTCCGGCATTGGGGAGGAGAGCGGCAGGGAATTTGGTGTGGTGGGGGCGCCATGGAGGAGGGGCTGAGGTTTCATGGCTGGGGAGAAGGGAGCTTCCGGGGAGAAGGTGATTTGGCGCCCACGATATATGAATGGGGAATTGGGAGGGGGAACCATGTCTTACAGACGCATTTATCTGAAATGTGGGGGGGGGGGGAGTTATAGTTCTACCCCTGCGTTTAGGCTTCTGGGCTTGGGTCTTTGTCTTGAGGGTCGGGGATAGTAGAGTAACTTTGCTTCTCCCAAAGTGGGCGCGAGCGATTTCGGGCGAGGAGGGCGTGTTTTGAAATAGTGGGCGCGAGCGATTTCGGGCGAGGAGTGCGTGTTTTCAAATAGTGGGCGCGAGCGATTTCGGCTGAGGAGAGGGTGTTTTGCCGCCCATGGTTTATGAATTATTCAGCGCCTGCCATTTCGGCCTAGGAGAGGGTGTTTCGCTGCCCATGGTTTATGAATTATTCAGCACCTGTCATATCGACCGAGGAGAAGGCGCGCTTGGATGAAGTTACGAACCTACCCTCGATGTACAACGGGCCAATTGATGCATGTACCACATAAGCCGGTAATTTCGTGTCTCCCATTTATTTGCTTGGGTGAATTCCACCGAGCCATGGGTGTTTAGCGGTTCATTCAAATTTTAGGAGAACGAGCATCCACGTCTACCTTACCAAGTCGATTCGAATCAAATTTTGAAATATTAGCTTGACACTTCTTTTTTAGATGGTGAGATGATGCTCGGGACTAATGTGTTTTTACATGCTCGTTGCTAACAATTTACTATATGACAAATAGTTGACCCACTCAAAAATGGGAATCAAACCCAAAATGAAATATCTCTATTCAATGAAATAGCTCGTTCACTAGGTCAAAATAGTGAACTAAATCCAAAAAGGAACACCTCAGTTGAGTAGCATGTTGTATTATATGACTCCATGAACATGCTGAAAGTCAAATTAATGAACTTGTTTCATACACATATCTCCATTCATGTGTGGATTGCAGACAACATGTTCTCCAATTCAAATATTTGAATGCAGATTTATATCGAAACATGGTTTATATAAGTCTTTGATGCATAAACGCGACCTCCCCCTCTCCCGGACTCCTGTTCTCTCTCTCATTGACAATTTTCGTTTCTATCGCACGCATCCAAACACAAACCTTGTTGGTCCCTCTCCCCCTCTGTCTCTCTCTGTGTCTATGTCTGTGTCTGTGTCTGTGTGTCGGTCTTTCTAGTTCACATGCACACTCCATGTATAGGTCTCTCTAGCACACAATGTATGATTCTCTAGTCCAAGCTAAATATCTAGGGTGCACTCATCGTACACACACAAATTCCCTAGATCGTTGTCCGTAACTCTCTCATGCACCACTCTACTATCTCGGAGCTCTTCCCTCTCTCTCTCTCGAACTCTCCATCTCCCTGGGTCACACATACACATGCATATCACACTCGCACTCGATAGACCCATCTAAAACACTCTCTCTCCCTCATTCTCTCTCCATCTCACACGCACACACACACACACACACACAATCTCACGCCTAGCTAAGTATGACTGTCTCTCACTCAATTGTAGGCACACGCAGTCCCCCCTATGTATATGACTATTTCACAGTCTCCATCACAAACATGTGCATTGTCTGTTTCCCTCACTTGGTCTATCTCGATTTCTCTCGGGGCATCTTTCTATTGCACACACACCTCGTCCATTGATATCCCACCCATATAGTCCCCTCACGATCTCGAGGGGATCTCTCTATCACAAACACACCCTCTCTCCCTCCCCATGCGTCCATCTTCTCCATGCGTCCCTCTCGACCTCTGTCCCTTGTTGGCCAAATCTCTATTGGACATGTGTTATAGGGGTGTCTCTCTCCGTTGAAAACAAGCACACACTAACAATCTTCGTGTATCTCCTCACCTCACTTTTCTATCTCGGAGATGCATGCGTGATATGTTTGCATAAGTAACGAACACACTCTCTCTATTTTATCGTTTCTTGTCCTTTTCTCTTTCACACACACACTATTTTGCACAGTCACTCTTTCTCCTTCACACGCACTTGATCTCTCTCGACTTAGGGACTCTCTTCGGTCCATAGCATATAGATTTATTGAAAAGTCAAACTTCACAAAGTTTGACCAGGTACGTGGAGAAAAAAATTTACATATAGAACGGCAAACATATATCATTAGATTCATCATGAGATATAGTTTCATATGATGTATCTTTGGTATTGTAGATATAAATAATATTTGCGTAAACCTGGTCAAAGTTTCCAAAGTTTGACTTCTAAAAAATTTATATGCATTGCATTATCGAACGGATGGAGTATCTCTTTCCCCTTCTCAGCTATCTGACGCACCACTCAGCCGTATCAGGACTCCTCTATCTCTCTCAAACTTTATATCTCCCTGGTTCACACATGCACATATCTTGCTCGCGCTATGTAGACCCATCTAACACTCTCCGCCCTTGTTCTCTCTCTATGTGACACGCACCCCCCCTAAGTACCATAATCTCTCACTCCATCATTGGCACACGCACTCCCCACCTAAGTATGACTATCTCTCACTATCCATCAGGAACACACGTATTGTCTCCTTCCATCCATACGTCTATCTCGATATCTCTCGGGGTATCTTCTATCGTGCACACACCTTGTCACTCGATCTCCCACCCATGTAGTCCCATCACGATCTCCAGGGGATCTCTCTGTCACAAACACACACTCTCTCCTCCCCATGCCTGCATTTTCTCCATACGTCTCTCTCGACCTCTCTACCTTGTTTGTCAGACCTCTCTTGGCCATGTGCTCGGGGTCTTTCTCTCTCGGTTGCAAACAACCACACACTATCTCCTCACTCGCTTCCATTGTCGAAGATGCATGTGTGATATGTTTGCATAAGACACACACGCTTTTTTCTCTACTTTATCGTGTGTTGTCCATGTCTCTTTCACACACGCACACACACATTTTTCACTCACTCTTTCTATTTCACACACACTCTCTCTCTCTCTAGTTAGGTACTCTCTCACATCCATAAACATATGGATGTTTTGAAAAGTCAAACCTAAGAAAAGTTTAACCAGGTATATGTGGAGGAAAACATTTACATCTGGAACGATCATTAGATTCATCACAACATGTACTTACTTCATACTATCATTTATCTTTGGTACTGTAGATATAAGTAATTTCTTTATAAACTTGGTCAAAGTTTCAAAATTTTGACTTTAAAAAATATAGGCACTACATTCTCGAATGGAGGGAGTAGCTCTTTCTCTCTCTCTCTCTACTATCTCTCACGGGCCTCCCCTCTCACTCGATCTCTCTTTATCGAGGGATTATACGGTCAATGTGTCAGCGTATAGCTTCGTATATTGTTTAGTTGACTGGTCAACCAGTCCACATGCTGCCTTGTCAGCTCGTGTTCTCCATCTTTGTGTGTTGGCCCATGTGGCAGTGGGTGAAAATACATAAACTAGAGGCCCATCTGACACGCGGTGAAGTAAACAAAGTTGAAACCACTCGCGGTAGCACCCTGCACGCTTGTAAATCAGCGCTGCTATACACACGACGCATGCACGATTCAGATGTGGCAGCACCAACAGCTAGCATGCATGCAGGAGCACTATTGGGGAAGGAGAATCGTGCAGGCGTCGTACGTTTACTATCGTGCGGGAAGCAATTCCGCTGGTAAATTGAGGGCACACTTCTTCCGCATGAAGGACGCACTCGCGCACACTACACCACTGCGCGGCGGCATGCACACAAGGACGCACTCGCGCACACCCAGCACAAAATACACACCAGCACATGTGTACACCGGTGTCGCCGCCAGTTGAGATGGATGGTGAGGCAGCCAACAAGCGGAGGAGGCTCGAGCCAAAACCGCATCTGGCGAGCCTGGACTGCATCAGCAGCCTCCCCGACGGCATGCTTCTCGTCATCATCGCCCTCCTCCCCACCAAATCTGCCGTGCAGACCACCCTTCTCTCCCAGCGGTGGCGCCCCCTTTGGTGCCGCGTCCCCCTCAACCTCACCATGGATAGCTGCCTCTGCAACGGGGATTGCAAATGCATGGCCGCAGTCTCCAAGATCCTTGCATCGCACCCTGGGCCAGCGAGACACCTTGACATCCGCATGTTCAGTACCAACTGCAAGGTCCAAGCCAAGTTCGATGAGTGGTTCTTATCCCCCGCCCTAGATCAGCTCGAGGAGCTCAGGTTTGATGCTGGACGATGTTGCTCTCTGTCGCCGTCCGCGCTCAGCCTCATGCCAACGCTGCGCCGCTCCAGCTTCAACTCTTGCTATTTTCACCCGATTAATGCCGTGCCCGCCCTTCTTCTCCCTTAACTCAAGCAGCTCGACCTCTTTGACATCGGCATCTCGAAGAAGGCTACGGAGCAACTGCTCCGCAGCTGCACTGCTCTTGAGTACCTTCATCTTCGGCAGATCCACGGGTTCATTAGCCTCCACATTGCCGCGACGAATCTCCGATGGATTTATGTGTCTTGCTGGCCCTGCAACAAGGCATCAATTGGGAAGAGATCACTCGAGCTGTTCCACATTATGGTCATTGAGAATGCGCCTTTCCTTGATAGATTGCTTGTATCTAATCTAGAAGGTCCAACAAAAATCAAGGTCATTGCCGCGCAGAAATTGACAGCGTTGGTGTACTCTTCTGCCAAATTCTCCGAACTCTTTATTGGATCCGTAATCGTTCAGGTACAACACTCATCTTCTTCTCCCTCTTCTTGAAATTCACATTTTTAAATTTCTTGTTGATGTATTTACGACTGTCATCCAAAAAATGATTCCCACAAACTTGACCCAGTCTGTGCGCACAGTGAAGATCGTGGCAATAAAATCTATCGGCCCCAATCTGGATCAAGTTGTTGGATTCCTTACATGCTTTCCGTGCACAGAGAAGCTACTCATCAAGGTGAAACTTCTTTCCGATTAGTAAACGGTAATCACAATGTAGCTCAATTTTTTTGTAATTTTCCCAAATTATGATGACTAGTGTTCAAAACTGCATCTACGCACTGCACCGAAAGAAATGTTTTTAATATTTTTTCTCACGTGATCACCTTCATCTTTTTTGTTGTACTAGTATCCTAGGCTAGTCATAGTGGCAAGTAACTTAGACTAGTGACTCTATAGTTAGCCTAAGAGCAAGTACTACCTCCATCCTGGTTTACTCTTCATACGTATTTTGTAGTATCAAAATTTGACCATAGATTTAACTGACAAAATGTTAATGCATGTCACTAAAAATTATATCGTTGGATTCGTATTTGAACATAATTTCAAATGGTATGATTTTTGGTGACATGCATTGGCATTTTCTTAGGTAAATGTATGGTCAAAATTTTACACTAAATACGAGGTAGTACAAAAGTGGGCTATAACGGCCCTCCACTATGTAGGCCAAAACACGTGCCAAATTCACTTCTGATGCATTTGGCATCGATGGCCTCCATTGCTCACCTGGTGCCCCAATCTGGATCATCTACTTTGCTCTAGTGCCAAATTAACTCACGCAATGAAAAACACTTGCGCGGGAGATTGAGAGGACTGAGGCAATAAAAACACTTGTTTGGGAGAGGGAGAGGCTGGTGTAGTTGGTTTGATTGATTTGTTTGTACTTGTGGGTCTGTGTGCACAGCGGTGCCAACTCTATCACATTGCTAGAGCGGTGCCAAAATCTTTTGATTTGACATCGATACGTATTGTATGTGGCATACTTTTGAGAAATATGGCATTGGCCACATAGTGGAAGGCAACAAATGCCCAAGCTTTTCACGTGCTCCTATGTAAATGAGAGGAAAGAGAAAGAGAGTGAGAGAGTGAAAAAATATCACTAGCCTTAGAGCCAACCCTATAGCCAACCCTATCGTATGAGCGAATGATATTGGTACCTCTTGATGACACGACAATCTTATACAGCTAGTTGCTCTAATATGTTCTCTTCTTTTGCAGATAAAAAAAGACCTGAAAGTGAAAAATGTGTTGCACTATAACAATGTCATCGAATGCCTTGATCTCCATCTTACAAAAATTGATTTGATCGACTACCGAGGCAGCACATCTAAGATTAAATTGGCTAGGTTCTTTGTTCGGAAGGCAAGTGTGCTCAAGGTAATGAGGTTTGGCGTTCTCTGGCGCAACAATGAATTGCGTGCTGATCACCGCAAGCGTCTAAGCCTAAACGACAAAGGCTTTACAGAAGCTGAATTTGTTTTTGAAACAACAAGTCGCCAGAGACTCAAAAATTTATTTGCCATCCGCAGGAACTAGTGTTTGGTTTTTCACCGGAAGGCAGACGGAGGGAGGAGGCATTCTATCGGTCTTTAGATGGCAATGCAGAGTATAAGGACTTGTTGGAGCGCGACTGCCTGGCGGAGGAGCAGCGTATCGCCGATTTGCACTCCCAGTGGGGCATGGAGCAGCAGCGCGCCAACGCTCTGAGTCGCGAGCAGAGCCCCCGCAACTGGGCCGACTACGTGGAGGCCGGCACCCGGTAAATAGCCGTGGAGGCTGTCGGGCATGCACGTGTTCGCGACGCCGAATTTTACTACCAGCTCATCAGGTGGTTTTCACGCTTAGAAGCCGAAGCTTCGGTGGACCACGCCGGCATGGAAAGGGCCAACACACTCTGACCTGTCTAGCAAGCCTTTTACTTTATGTTTACCACAAGACCAGCCCAGTAGTTTTTTTTCTTCCTGAAAATGGCTAGCCCAGCACTACTAGGAAAAACACTACCAGTACCGTAGGTTTTTTGCATACGAGTAGCGCGTGCACCTGCGCTACTGCTACGGCGCTACAGCTAACTTTTAGCAGTAGCGCGTTTTTTACCCCGCGCTACAGCTAAAAAAGTTACTAGTAGCATGTTCCACCCGCGCTACTACTATTACGTACATGCGCTAGAAGTAATGAAATAGTAGTAGCGTTGGTAAACTACAAACGCTACTAGTATCCTATATACTAGTAGCGCCCAGTTTCCTCCCCACGCTACTAGTAACTTATTATGAATTAAAAAAAATGAGCCAATTCCATTTTATCACACAATTATCGTATCTACCGTCACACAATTTCTCATTGTAGCTAGCGGCAACTCATGTATAATTCCTATCACATAGTGTTGTGTGCCTAGTCAATGTGCGAAGCCTGCCCGGTCTGATCACGTGGCCTGTAGCTGCGACGAAACACACCGAGCAGCCTCGCGAGCCACACCTGACTGACGGCACCCGCCGCCTTGAGTTGCGACTCCGTCACATCCCTCGCCCTGACCCTCATCTCTAGTAGGCCTCGATCTATGTCGTCCTCGTGCCTCACCACCAGCGGACGAAGGAATCCATCGGCAGCCACGACACCATCCAGTCCACGAACCTCTCGACGACCGTCAGCGTCGCCACCACAAGCCTGCAGCATTACCAACATAGATTCAAAAACTTCAGATTCTTCAGAAGAATGACACGGAAAAACAATGCAGTACATGTCAATGCCAATGTGCTACAATTTTTTTCCGAGATTCTTATTTAAGCCATAATGCACAACTTAACTACACACTGAAGCAGCACATAGCTACTTCCATGACAAAAGATAACGCAAAAGATTAGAAGCAATTCTGTTGTGTTGGAAGCCCTAAAAAGAAACAACACCTATGAAGCACATAAGGAGTTAGAGGCATAATTCTTTCGGTAATTTCTATCTATCCATTTTTCTAAGTAGTCACTTCAATACCTTGATATCTTTCTTGTTTTCAAAGATAACAAAGTCCATGAATCTACTGTTGGTAGAGCATAGTGACTATACAAACTGAAGCCTGAACATATATACCTGCCAGTTCACAGACTTGACAAATGAATTATGAAGTTAATGGGCTTTTCCTCTTTCCTGAAGAAATCATTTGGTCTGCTCTTTGTCGGTACTACCTAGAAGAATTAGAACTACAAAAAAATGGCATCACTGAACTTGGGTAGATAGACAAGGTCTATTTTTTGTCCTCAAGTGAGAATTTAATTTATTGAAAAAAGACTAAAACTAGGTTTCATATATACACATAGTAGGAATTTACAGGAGAGTATAGCAGTAGCACCAAAACCAAAACAGTAAGAATGACATCAAAACTGGAGATTCGGTAAAAAGAGTCATGTAAAAATGCTTACTGAGGACCGGATACTTACAGCTTTGCATAGCCCTTTAGACCAAACGCAAGGGCTTTGTCATAAAACCGTTGCACAAGCTTACGGGCAATAAATCTATCACATACCTACAAAACTGAAGTTAAATGACAAAATACAATGATTCTAAGTGCTGAATTGGTGTTGCACTGACACAATGATGCTAAGTGCGGATTTGGTGTTGCTCTCTGGAAGCAATTGGGTAAAGTTGGTTGTACAGAAGAGAAGCCCTGCCATTCTATCGAAATGATTTTGTTACGAATCAAAAGAGGAGGTTGAGAATTTGTAACTTAGTAATAGTAAAGCAAAAGTAAAATTTGATACTTAAATTTACTGTTGCAGCCTCCAACAGTTTTCGCTATCGGTAAACAAGAAAAAAGCAAAAGCACTTCCAGAAATCTCCCCAGATGCCACCCTAACCCTAAGTTACCAATAAATCAAAACATAGGAAAGATTCTTCATAGGTTCTATGAGCAGTGAATCTCTTTATTCATGAAAAATACGTTCTTCTCAGGAAGGAGGTGTCAAACTAAGTTCAAAATTAGTGAGAGTTCCAGTAAATTTGTAGACGCAGTTATAAGTGGTGTTCGTAGACTAGAAGGAACTAACAACTATTCAATTGTCACTTGTGATAGAAATAGAAAATGAAAGGCAAATTTAGACCAAGAGAAGATACCACAATATTGGCACCTATGCTTGTACCAACACAGAACATCGGAGCCTTTGGATACTTGCGATGGAGATAATTCATAATTTCTCGGACATCTTCTGTCCATCCACCATTGTAGAGGCAATCTGACTGCCAAGTAAATAAAATTTATGGGGTGAGTGATGGTGAGTGACCAAATCAATTTATTCTGTGCACATCAAACTTTTTCTGCAGTCTATAACTTTGACTTTCGGCATGTTCTATGAGGTAACCAGGTTTATAGCTCTAGTAACAGACATAAATCTTCTTGACAATTTACAGGTGACAAGCGAATTCCAAACAGTAATCAAGAATTTGTAAGTGTGCAGCAAAGTGACAGGGAGATTGCGGAGTGAAATATCAATAACTAGAACTTCCAGCTTGAAAATTAAGGGCCTAGGAGACGTTCCAGAAGATACGAGAGTACTAGATTTAGAAAATTACAGATCCAACATACAACAGACAAGAGATACATAGAGCACTGCAAAGACAAAATAATTAATTTGGCAGAATAACTCTACTAAGGGTTCGCCATGATGATCGGCTACAACACGATTGGAGATAGGAACAAGGACTAAATGTGCTCCTCCAATTGTAAAGGTTGTCACATAGAACACAGTACACAAGCAGAATCATTGAACAACTAATGGAAAATTAAATCCAGTCAACATTCAATAAAGTTTGAAGCTTGATAATTTATAACAGTAATAAGAACACAAAAATAATTGTGTGCAACTCAGTTGGACATATCTGCTAACACTAAAGTGGCACATTTATAATTTCAAATACATGCAACTAAGTACCCAATTTTTGGCTAAAGACGAGAAGGAATATATATTTATATACCTGATCGGCCATGAACATACCACTAATTGACTCGTATATATGCGAGAAAAGTGAGGGATATTATAATGGTCTAATGGATCTCGTAGTCTTACTCGAAGATGGTGCAGTATACCAGAGGAGGCGCATGACGGAGCCCCGGCGGACGCAGCACCACCTCGTACACCGCTTCCTCCATCGTTGTCCACGCCGCAACTAGGCTCGCCCTCGAGGTCGCCGCGCCGCCCCGCCTCCAAGCCGCGGCGGGGAGCAGCCTGGGCTGGTCGCCGGGATGGGCCTGGTCGGCCGGGAGGTGGAGGAAGGATGCGCGCGCGTGCAGCCTGCAAGACGTGTACACGACGTAGGATCCCACCATGGATCGGGGAGAGGGAGAGACGGGGACGACAGATCAAAGAAGAATCGGGAGGGGATCCCGGCGGTAGAGGAGAGGAGAGGAGGTGGAGGGAATCTGGATCGGGGATGGGTGCGGTGTGGGGGTGCACTGTGACGGTTGGTGGGGTGGGTAATGGATCGGGGGTGGTCTGGTGTGGGACTGACGGACTATGCTAGCGGTAGCGCAGGGTGTCTCACCGGCGCTACGGTTATCCAATTAGAAGTGGCGTAGGTTTACGACCAACGCTATTGTTATGGTTTGTCCGCGGGGCACGGTCGAGAATTATTTAACAGTAGTTTGCCCAAAAGAAACCAACGCTGCTGCTAAGCCATACCAGTAGCGTGCTTTGTACACAGCGCTACTGGTAATTACCGGTAGCATGGGGACACAAACAAACGCTACTAGTAAACTTCTATGTATAAGCATTTTCCTAGTAGTGCAGTGTTTTTGTTCTTTTGTAGAATACCCAACCGAGGCCTACTTGCTTTTGTCAGCCCTGCTAGGCTGCAAATCTTTCATGACGAGGACAGTTTCATTCGGCTTGCCAAGAAAATGGGCTATCAGTAGTGAGAAATGGGTTGTACATTTTTAAAACACATCAAACCGACAATTAGTTTCAAATTTATTTATTATTCATTTTGAGATTTTAAATTCCATTGATTTTTATGCGTGGACATTTATTTGGATTTTATATTGATATAAATTTATTTTTCAAATTAGTTTGAATGTGACTCGAAATTTCGGGATTAAAAACAGTTCGGACCGCACCGAAATATGCAAACTTGCATAGAAGTTTTTAACCGTGGCCACAATATGGGCTGTAATGCTAACAAAAAGAATATGGGCTCCAAAAAAATCCTTAAGAATTAGCAAATGGGCTATAAATTATTAGAAATAATGGCAGATGGGCTGTATACTGTTTTCCACAGATTTGAGGCTGACTTGCGCGCCTACTATAGGTTGACGCGTACGCTTTCCTAAAAAAAAGGTTGACGCGTACCTTTTCCTAAAAAAAAGGTTGACACGCACGCAAGGCCGTGTTGACTTAGTCAACACATGAGAGCAGTGACTGTTGGATGTCCATCCAAGGACCGTCACACTTCCTGCTCCAGCCGCAAAAACCAGCGCCGGCGGGACTGCCTGCTTCCTCCTTCCGTGGCCGGCTTTGCTGTCGCGCAGGCCTCACCGGCCCACCCTACTCCCACCGCTAGCCAGGCCATCCCTCTACACACTCGCACCTCCTATTATTTTCCGACGACGGCAGCCTCACCCCGCAACCGACCAGTCAGCCCTCGTACTTCCCTCAGTGTGGGCATCCACTGCTGTGGCTTCGCCAGCTCTGGGTCATTCCCTTCCAGGGCCTCGCCGTCATCCACCGCGTTGGTGCTCTCAGTGCGGCGTGGAGAGGCTGACAGTAGGGACCCACACAAGCAAGTGCCTCCTTATTACGCTGACTTGTGGGCCTACTAAGCTGACGCGTACGCAGGGCTTTGTCAACTTAGTCAACAAATGATTCTAGCAGCTGGACCATTGGATGTTAATCCAATAGCCATGCTGCTTCTTCAACCTCTGATCTTCTTGGTATAGCCGCCCAAACCAGTGTCAGTGGGACCGCCTACTGCTACCTCCCGTGGGTGGCAGTGCTGCCGCGCAGGCCTCACCGCCCCACCCTCATCCCACTGCCGGCCAGGCCTTCCATCTACTCACCCACACCCCGTGTTATTCTCCAGCGACGGCAGCCTCACACCGTAGCGGAACCAGTGAACCCTCATACTCCCCCCTGCATGGGCATCCACTACCTCGTCTTCCTCGGCTCCGCATCATTCCCTTACCTGGCCTTGCTATCATCCACCGCCTTGGTGCTCTCCGCGCGGCGTGGTCAACGTTGTCAACGAACGACAGCCATTGGAAGACGACTGTACACGGTGAGGCTGACAGCTAGACCCACTAGCTACATCTTTGCACGCAAGGAAGTGCCTCCTTATTATGCGCAGAAAAAATGATTCCTCCCCCTGACAGCTGGGACCCACCACATATATCTTCGCACGCAAGGGAGTGCCTCCTTATCCTCCCTGACGGCTGGGACCTACCCGGTCGAAGCATACATAGCATTGTCTGTCTGGTCGCGAACGTGTACGTACATACTCGTCGATCGGTCTCTCTGCAACAATGAACCGTGGCCGATCAATTAGCGGCACGTGTAGTAGTAGAGCCCCCGACGTAGCAGTTCAGGCAGTCCCTTCAAAACCGTGTACATGTACGTACAACCACATGCTAAAAAATACGGCCACGTACGTACATACGTGCGGCGTCTCGAACGCCTACTCGCGCATACGTACGGCCGGGGCTCGTGTACATGGAGAGGCAACGGAAGGCACCAATGGTCTCCTGTTCATCGGTTGCCAACCGGCTGGGTCGGAACGAAGAAACTGTGTCGTGTTCATCAAGAGGCAATGGAATGTGTCGTGTTCATCGGTAGCCTACTGGCTTGGACAAAACAGCCGAAACGAGGTCTAGCCTACCACAAAACGGAGGACACAGCCTTATGTTCGACCGCGTACAGTCGAAACGGGGTCCTGTTCATTGGGAAGGGTGTGGCGTACCGTAGAACGGAGGAAACGGACTTGTGTTCGAGCTTCTACGGTCGAAACAGGGTGCTGTTGATAGGGAGTGGTGTGGCGTACCGCAAAACGGAGGAAATGGACTTGTGTTGGAGCGCCTACGGTCAAAATGGGGTCCTGTTCATCGGGATGGGTGTGGCATACTGCAAAATGGGACTCCACGGGCTACTGTTCATCCACCGTCTACTGCCTCGCTCCAGCCTCCACGTGCTATTGTTCATCAACCATCGACTTCCTCCAGCCTCCACCTGCTACTATTCATCCACCGCGTCTTCCTCCTGCCTCCACCTGGTACTGTCTATCTATGTTCCGCCAGGGACTACTAAAAGGATAAAGCAATTGAAAATGTTGCAATGTGTACCTGGCCGCTTGGGGCTTGACCCTGGGTTCCTTCTCCGGAACCTTTTCGGATGCCTCGGACTTCTCGTTGGAGTCTGAGCTATTGGACAGGACCAGCTTGTGCTGGCACTGTCTCTTCTGGGCCTGAGGAGGTTGAACCTCCTCGACGTCATTGGACGCCGCCCTCTTCTTAGAGTGCAAGGAGGCGCTTTCCTCCTCATCCTCGTCCCCCTCCTGTGCGGACTGGTCCGCGGTGTCTCCGGACTGACTGTCCGGACAGGCTTTGCGATGGAGGCCCTCTCGGGCCTCCGACACCTCTGCCTTCTTGCCCTTCTTGTTGGGCACCTTGTAAGGCACCACGACCAACAGCTTCTCCAGCTGCTTGAATCGGGGCCCCTCTGGCAATGGCGCTGGGCCGCTGATCTTCTCAGCCTTGGCAAGCCAGCCCTGGAAAATCCACATAAAGAGGTCCGGATCAAATCGTGTGGTGCTAATATTTGGATTTATGATAAGACAAGTGTGGCTCACCTTCCTCGGAGGGTTCGCGGCGTCGATGCCGATGTCGTCCCCCTCGATCGGCCACTCCTTATGTGGTTTGAATAGCAGACTCCACACTTTCTTGTGGGTCGTGCCGAAGAGGTGCTGCACAGTGGCCGGATCTTCGGGGTCATACTCCCACATTGGCTTGGCCCTCTCTTGGCAGGGGCGGAATCGGCGATGGAGCATGACCTGAATCACATCGACGAGCTTCGTGCCGTTCTCCTTGACGCTGACGACGCACTTCTGCAGCGCCTTCAAATCGTTAGCGGATCCCCAGTCCAGGCTCTTGTTGATCCATGAGGCCAGCCTGGTAGGGGGTCTGGATCTGAATGTGGGAGCTGCTGCCCAGCCGGCTCCCCGTGGCTCAGTCATATAGAACCACTCTTTTTGCCACATTCTGACGGTATCAATGAAGTGGCCCTTTGGCCACTGGACCCGCGTCAGTTTGCTAATCATGGTCCCGCCGCAGTCCACCTGCTCGCCGCCAACTACCTTGGGCTTGACGTTGAACACCTTTAGCCACAGGCCGAAGTGTGGCTGGACTCGGAGGAAGGCGTCGCAGAAGATAATAAAGGACGAGATGTGGAGAAGGGAGTTGGGGGCCAGATCGTGAAAATCTAGCCCGTAGAAGAACATCAGCCCCCGTAGAAAGGGGTGTAGGGGAAATCCTAGCCCCCTAAGGAAATGGGGGAAGAAATACAACCCTTTCGCCTGGCTTGGGCATAGGGATGATCTGGCCCTCTTCGGGGGCCCGATGAACAATGTCGGCTAACAAATAGCCGGCCTGCTTCAGCCGCACGATGTCGTCGTCAGTGATGGTGGAGGCTTCCCACTTCCCATTGGCGCCGGATCCGGCCATGGTTGAAGGAGACGGGAGGGGATTTGCTGTGAAAGCAGAGAAAGGGGGCGCTGGAGCTCTATGGATTTGCATGAGCGGGGGGTGGAAGAAGGCGTTGGATGCTGACTGTAGTGGTTCCCCCTTTATAGGCTGTTGATAGGCCAGAGGTTCCTTTTTTTGCGTCGTTAGCTTCTCCACTTCCCGATATACTCGCAACGTTATGTGTGGGGGAGGGGAATCGAAATCATTGACCATATCCCCCAAAATGCGGGACACAATCTCCAACTCAAGGGGACGTGCCAAATGTGGCGCCAGCCTTGAACCGCGCTTGGAGAAATAGTAACTGCTCGACGTTATGGCCGGAGGCGACTCTTCATTGAAAGAGAAAAAGTTGTTAGATGAAGGCACTATTTACACTTGAACGGTTTTTTGTCATTGCCTTCGTTGTTAAGTAAAACTGTCGTTTCAGATTCTGTACATCACTTGGTTCCGAACATGGGCAAGACATATTGAGGAACTCGCCTCACAAGCCGAACACTGATTGGGTGAGCGGATGTTGGATACAAGCCTTGGCGTTGGAGGCAAGTTCGGGGGCTACTGTGGGAGTCATGGACTAAGGGGTCTCGGGGTGCCGGCCCGTTGAACATGGGCCGGACTGGTGAAGTCATATTGTGACAGGAGATCTATAAAGCCGTGGTGTGCCCTGCAAGTCAAGAAGGCGCATGATCTCTTTAATCCCTTATTGTAATCTATCTTCGGTAACCCTAACCCTACCGGTGTCTATATAAACTGAGCGTTGTAGTCTTTAGGGCTAGAGGTACATTCATCACCTCATCACCTTAGGGTTTAGCTCATGCTGATTTCGAGGTAGATCTACTCTGTAAACCATACTATACATCCAATATAATCAAGCAGGACGTAGGGTATTACCTCTTCGAGAGGGCCCGAACCTGGGTAAACACTGTGAGCTTCACGGGGGCATGCCATTCAAGGCTCCGGAGCTTGTCGAGGGGCCTCCCTAGGTCGTCACCAGGAGAAGCTCCGGAGGAGCATTCCACCACGACAAAGGGACCCGTCGAGGGTCACTAGCGTGCCGAGCTAAGTTATTCTAATTGTGCCAAGAAGGAACTTCTAATTAATTGCAACATGAGTATTAGAACGCAAACGGGAAATACAGACATAAAGAAGCAAGCGCCGTGGTTCATTACACGCCCCCAGGGGGCTTCTCCACAAGTTATGATGCAGGAAGCAAAAGAAGGAAAAACTGAAGAGGCAGCCTCCAGAGGACCGCTGGTCCTGAGGCCCGACTTCACCGCCGCCCGCGCTTAGTCGGAGCGCTCCTCCTGCTTGACGGGGGCGTGATGGCGAGGTGGCTCGACGTCCTCCAGAGCGGAGACACGGCGGCATGGCGGTATGCCGTCCTCTTTGGTCCGCGCACGGCAGTGAGGTGGCTCGTCATAGTCGTCGTCGCTCGAGCCTTCCCCGGAGGAAGCATCGCTGCTGGAGGAGCAGCGGCCTTCGTCAAGGGCAAGTTCACCGCGGAGGCCGCCGCCGCCGCGTGGACCGTCGTCATCGGAGGCGTGGTCGCTGCCATCATCGTCGCCCTCCGGGCAGCACCCCAGGTGGCTGCCATCCTCACTGAAGACCCTGACGAAGAGCGTTGCCGCTCCGTCGTACCTAAAATGGAGTGTGTGCCTCCAATCCAGACCGCGGGAGCGGGCAAATGACTGCCACCCGCGGGTCAGGAACACGTGCCCGATGGAGGAGACCTCGACCTGTTGCAGCAGCCGTCCGGCTGCAGTCACAGGCCAGTGGGCCATGCTGCCGGCAGCGTCTCTGCGAAGGAGCTTGGAAGCAGAAGCCAGGTGCCCGAATGGTCTTCCACTCGAACGACGAACTCATGCCCTGTGTCACCCGAGCGGGCATGCGGGCGTGGTGACCGGGCGGCCGCGGCGTGCCTTCCCCCTTCGCCGCGACTGCTAAGACCCCCGCAACCGCCTCTGTGGGAGAGGCCTCTCCCTTGGTTGCTGGAGCCGACGCGGGCCAGAAAGGGTGGCTGCCCGCGCCCCCGTGATGGCGCCGTTGATGCGGCCGCTCATTTACGGGCACGGCCGCATCCCCTCTATGGTGGCGGCGAGCCCGGCCCCTCCCTTGGGGCCTTGCCTTTCTCTTCGGCAGAGAACCTCCTCGTTGGTGCCATTGTCCCTTCGGCAAGGTGGCGGCACGATGGAGATGAAGGAGGAGTAGGAAGCAAGAGGATGAAGACGGACTGGGGGCTTCGCCTCCCTCGCCCTCTTATAGGAAGTCGAAGGCCAACCGGTGCCCCTCCATGTTTCGGGCAATGATGATCGTGCTGCATGCGCCAGGAAGTTGTCAAGTCGGGGAAGTTGCCAAGGCGGCGTGGGGAAGTGGAGGCGCCACGTCCCATTGAGCGCCACGTGTCAAGCCTGGCCCGCAGGCGGTTTGGGGCCCACGGCACCTCGCCCTTGCCCTTCGGCTTCGCCTCGAAGCCAAGCCCGAGCGCGCCTTGGGCCCGGGGGCTACTGTCGGCGTTCTAGGAACCAGGGTACCCAGACTTTCCTACCTACGGCCCGCGACGTGGCTCCTTCGATGGCCTGGTATGGCCCATATGCAAGACTACCAAGACAAGACCCTCGCGAGGGCCCCCTGGCCTCACGAGGCGAACGACACCAAGATCTCCAGAGGGAGCGGCCTCCCCAGGCTGCCTCCCGAGGAGCGGAGATTCCTATGCAAGTGCCCAGCCTCACGAGGATGCGATGACGTGAGCCATGACGACCAAGGCCAGGCGAGCGCCAGCGGGCGCAGAGGAGACAGTTTCCCTTTTGGTGCTAAGGGAGTGAGGATAGATGTGGGTTCCCAATGAGCGCTCCAAAGGTTTCCATTTCGGTGCAACGAGACCAAGACCACGAGCTTGGCAAAATGGATGTCATCGCCTAGCCCACTGCTGCATCACGACCAGAAGCTTTGCAGGAGAAGACCACCTTTTGTCAGGATAGGGTGTACCTCGTGTCCCCTTTCAAATTGGCAATTGTGGTATCCCTTCCCGCCTAAGTTTCCAGGGTAGAGGACCGAGGCCACTATAAGTATAGGCTAGTCTCCACCGTAGAGTGGGGTCGGTCGACTCATTCTCACCCCCGAGCCCTCGCGACGCAGCTCATCCACTGTACTAGTTCATCCCCAATCTCCTCGTGAGGCCAATCCACCACAAAGTAGGAGTAGGGTTTTACACCGCAAGGTGGCCCGAGGCTTGAGAGGGCGATGAGCTCGAGGCTTGAGAGGTTACATCTGCCGTGTTCATCTTCTTCCCCGCTCACGCAAATTCGGCTAGGCTAGGCGGTAGGGCAATGAGCTCGAGGCTTGAGAGGTTGAGATCTTCGCACACGCCCTAGAGTTCGAACCTTATTGGGTTGGCGGAGCCCTGAATCCGAAACTCGCAAAGTCTTGATTACGGGCCGCGTCGGGACCTTTGACAATGCCACGCAATGGGTTGCAGGCAGATGGGCCTAGGTACCTCCAGTCCAGAGCCCCGACAGTAGCCCCCTGGCCCGTGACGCGCATGACCGGACTTGGAGGCGGAGGCGGAGAAGAGAGGGGGCGAAATGACGCGGGCCCCAACCGCCTGCGGGCTAGGCTCAACGCGTGGCACACGATGGGGCACAGGATGCCCCCAGTGCCCCATGTCGCCTCGGTAACTGCCCAGGCTGACATAAAGCCTGGTGCACGCCACGGGGCCATCATTGCTCTCCTGCATGCTTGCCCTTTGGCCCTCTTCCTTCTCTGGCAAGCTTGTGCCTCCCTTGCTAGTCCGGCGCAGTCCTCGTCCTTCCATGCCTCCATGGCGCCCCCAGGCAGGAGGAGCCGATCGGTGGTGGCGGCGAACACCCCTACGGGTCCTGAGCCCACCTTAGGTCGGTCCATAGTACTCAATCTTGAAGGGCTCAACAAGGTTCGCCCGATGATTGCAGCCGACTCTAACGAATGGGGGTCGACCAAGATCTGGCCTGCTTCGCGGCACCTCCAGGAACTAGAAACCACCACCATCGCCACTCCCCTTCATGTGATCATATCTGGCTTACTGCGCCCATTCTCGGACTTCTTCAATGTTGTGCTCTCGCATTACCAGCTGCACACGCTGCACCCCGTCATCCTCCTTTCAGCCTTTGCCTCTATATGTGTGGCCTTCACGAGCGTGGCTCCCATGATAGCGCTTCTCCGCCATTTGTTGTGCCTTCAGTTAACCACCGCCGATCATCGTTCTGGGTGTGTGTCGCTCTGCAATGTGGTGGCGATGGCCAGGGAACGCATCGACATGGAGATCAACCCCGAAGCGGAAGGCTTCAGGCGGCAGTGGGTGTTCGTGGATGCCGCCCAGTTTAGCCGTTGCTGCAAATTCCGTCCTCCACAGCTATGCAAGCTCCGGGTGGGAGCACGCGAGGCTTGCTGACCCACGGCTGTGGCAAGTCACGGTGAGGATGGCCGACCTGATAGCGGCGGGTGTGACGCTGATGATGGTTGTCAGGGAGTTCATTCGTCACCGAATCGCCCCCCTCTAGCACCACTCTCGCCCCATGTGGGCCTTCACCGGCCCCCAAGACGCAATGAGGCTCCAGACAGCCTGCCTACCTCCCGACGTGCTGAGTGGGGTGCTCCGCATCTTGACTGGCGCTGAAGCAAGCATGCTTCCCCGGAAAGGGCTGCCCCTATACAACTACACGAGCAAGGAGGCCTTCGCCAGGAGGATGCCACGCGTCGACCAATGGGGGCTACTGCCCGAGGGCCACGCCGAGAATACACGCGATCGCGTGAGGCCCTGAGAGCGTGAAACACGTGATGAACCAATCACGGAGCTCGTCCCAAGAAGAGACCGAGGCCTCAGGGAGCCGAAGAGCCAAGAGCACGGGGTGCCCGCGAGGGCCAGGGGAAACCAGTTAGCCATGGCCTTGTCGTCGCTGCCCGCTGCCAGGATGCCCTGGGCGTAGAGCCGAAGAAATTCCTCGAGGCCCAAGGCGCCATCATAGTGCGGGGGCAGGGCTGGCCTGAACCTCACTGGCCAGTTTACTTGATGCAGGCTGGGGTTGAAGGCCGGGCAGCCCACCACATTCAACAAAGCGGTGGGGCTGAGGGCACTGGTTGCCGTCAAGGCGGAGCAGGGTCGACCGCCGTGGTTCATGGGCTTCGCTCGGGCGGCGCGTGTTGCGCAGCACTTGGCGCGAACATGACGAGCGTTGCCATGGGGACGGTGAAGCGGGGTTGCAACAAAGGGAAAAAAACTCCGGTGAACCCCTACCTGGCGCGCCAAATGTCAGAATCGCGACTTCGGGGAACCAAGGAAAGGTTCAAACTCTGGGGTGTGTGCAGAGAACTTCACTAGGCTACAGCTCACTACTCGCTGCCTCACGGTGATGCTCCAACGTGCTCGAGCGAGAGGGAAGAAGGAGGAACACGATGATTTACCTAGGTTTGGGCCACCTTGCGGTGTAAAAACCTACTCCAGCTTTGTGGTGGATTGCCTCACGAGGAGGATGAGTAATAACTAGTATAAGGATGAACTACCTCTGGAGGGCTCAAGGATCGACCTCTCTCTACGGTGGAGACTAGCCTATACTTATACTAGCCTTGGTCCTCTTCCCCCGAAAACTTTAGGCGGGAAGGGATGCCACAACGGCCAATTTTGAAGGGGGACAAGAGTACACCCTATCCTGACTAAAGGTGTTCTTTGCCTGCAAAGCTTCTGTCCATGACGTAAAGGTAGGCTCGACAATGACCTCCGTCCTGCCGAGCCAGCGTCCTGGTCTTGTTGCACCAAAGAGGCAACCTTTGGGGCTGCCTTGGGATCCCGCATGCTGGCCTTGTTCCTTTAGCACTAAATAGGAAAGCCTCATCGTGCACGCCCGCTGGCGCCGGTCCTGGCGATGCTCGTCGTGGCTCGCGTCACCCATGTGCATCGCGATGTGGGGTGGCAAGCCTAGAAGTGTCCGCCCCGCGAGGGGCCTCGGGAGGCCACCCCTCATGGATCCCTCGGGGCGCCTGACGACGCCTGCTGATGCTCACCTCGCAAGGCGGGGGACCTCGCGAGGGCCTTGCTCAGGAAGTCTTGATGACGGGCCATGCTAGGCCCTTTGACGATGCCACACGATGGGCCGCAGGCAGACGGGCCTGGGTACCCCCAGTCCCAGAGCCCCGACAAAATTAAAGTCAAACCACATGAAAATGTAAAGTTAGAATCTTATTATGCCACTAATGCACTTAGTCTTGTCCTTCATGCATAGGAATTTGAAAAGGATGTCCAAGTGGATATTAAAATTCCTACGTTTTTTCTTTGAAAGAGACACCAAAGGAAAAAAATCCTCCAGTTTTGCTTTGCTCCATTCCTTCTAACCAAATGCATGAATTGTAGTACCATAGGAAACTTTCCAATTCCTATGTTTTCCTTCACTTTTTCTTTGGACCAATAGCGATTCTAGTAGACAGTCTTCAACAGGCTGAAGCCTGCCCTCGAAAAATGTTTTTGTACTACTACTAGTTTGGACCCAGCCAACAAGCTCAACTCGCAGGCCCATCTACACTCCTAGGACTACTACCTCACTACTTTGTAATATGAGAGAAACTATTCGTATTTCCCGTTACTGCGTGTTCTCAGTGTGTCTTCTTGCCTGCATGAACTGCATATTTGTTAAAAGAAACCTAATTTATCAATATATACTACATGTGCTCTGTTGTACTATGAAAATTTTTGAGCTTATATGGACAACATAAGTAGGTATATTATTCTAGTTAAAAAGTTATATCTTAAAAAAAATCTGTAACAGTACATGTTCCCGTTGTAATACGAATTTGTGTGTGCTTATTTGGTCCGCATGATTATGAGATAATGGCTATCTTCCTACACCGATTCAAATTGTGGTTCAAAAGTTCATTTAGTTTTCTCCCTGTCAACTATTGGAAATATGAGGAATCTACAAAATGATTTTACTAACAGAAATAGTAGATAAAACATGATGATTATAGTAGAGACGAAACAAGTCATGTAATCTAAAAGAGAGAAGGCAAATAGCATCTGCACATGTGAACTGGAACAAAATGTATGTAGAACAGATACCGAAAGGAGGAACTAAAACAGAAAGAACATCAAAACGTACGAAGCAGCTGCAGAAGCATTGGCCTTGGGGTCAATGTCCTCGCCGGCCATGTCGTCGAAGAGGTTATCGATGTCGAGGAAGAGGTCATCATTGGGGAAGTGGTCATCGGCGTTCGGAGCGTCCGTCATGAACCGGTCAGTAGTCGCACAGAGCGCTCCCCAAAAACCTTATCGCCCTTCTCCCGTACATGACTCAAAGAGGTGGGGTTTCGAAGGCCTACTGTCCCGACCTGCAGTGCACGCCACAAGCCGGGATGGGGAAGAACCTTGAAGTAGCCCAGAGCTTGGAACTCGCTGGTGAGTGGGAGATGATGTTCTGGTGTGTCTCTCTGCTGAGGAGCGACCTCCCTTTTATAAGCACATGAGAAGGAAGCGAACAGGCAGCGACGAGAGGTGAAGGAAAAGAGGGAGATGAAATGAGCAGACAGCAGCCAAAGGGTGCAGCGTTCGTATTCAATCTCCACTGCAGAAAACATTTTTGCTCCCATGTGACCTTTAGTATACTGGTCATGCGTGGTAAAATTTTAGACAACGACTCGACTCATTCCCACAACCCGCGGTGCGTCACGTCATGGCTAGGCGTGGCATGGCAAGGCGGGCGGCGGAGGAGGAGCGCACGTGTATGTCTCTCTTGTTCTCATGCTCATACATGTGGGGAAACAACCTCCCTTATAAGGAGGTCCAACTCCTACCAAACTAGCAATGTGAGACCAAACTTTAGACCCACATCTTGCCTCGCACGAATGGGCTAAGTGGGCCTCTAGGATTTATTAGGAATTTCACGCTATTGGGCTGGCCCAAAACTAGACTAAATTCCAGTAATCCCCCACCAGATCCAAGAGGAACATGAAATTTGCCTTTGATTCCAAAACACTATTTTATATACCAGTAACTTCCACCTAGAACTCTATGCTACACTAGTAAGTAACTTGAACAGTGGACTAGTCCTTGAACTGCAAGTTCTCTACAAATCTAGCTTCGCACAAAGCCTTGACCGAAACTAGGCTACCGTGGGACTTCCCCATGGGTGGAGCTTATGCATCATACTCCGAGGCCTTTCATGATTTTACTGGAGAGCACCCTACTATCATAGATTGCGACATTTAACAATCAGACTCATATAGGTGTGTTCTTCAAAAGATGTTCTGCAAGACAACATCTCTACTTAAATGAGCCACTTAGAACACATTAAGATATACATCAACCTGCCATGCAGATTATTAGAGTATTGCATCTTCATGGAGTGGTATTGTTAATAGTAAGGATACTCTCCTGTTAGTTGACCAACAGCTTGTCTTCCACATCTAATTCATGGGATCTTCGATCACATAGACTAGGTTACCACTATGAACAACTCATATTGTGGGTCTTAAACCCATCTCCTTGGATGTATTATCTATCACATTACGTGATAGACCCTTAGTAAAATGATCTGCCAGATTTTTAGATGTTTGGATATAATCCAATGTAATAACTTCGGAGTTTCTCATTTTCCTGACAGATTTTAACCTTCTCTGAACATGCCTTGATGACTTCATGTTATCCTTTGACCTTCTCACTTTCGTGATCATAGTTTGATTCTTGCAGTTCATAAGGATACCCGGTACAGGTTTCTCAACAACCGGCAAGTCATTCAAGAGTCGACGAAGCCAATCTGCTTCGACCGTAGTTGTATCTAGTGTTCTCAGTTCTGCTTCCATTGTTGACCTCATTAAGATGGTCTGCTTGCAAGACTTCCAAGAAACAGCCACCTGCATGAGATCTAGTTTTAGTCACTATAGCCTTCAAGCACCTTTGGGTACCTAGTGTAGTGAACTCCATAATTCACAGTGCCTTTCAAATAACGCATAACCCTATCTAGAGCTTTCCAATGATCATCTCCCTGTTTTGAAACAAATCAGCTCAGTTTGCTAACCGCAAAAGAGATGTCAGGTCTCGTAGCACTGGTTAAATACATAAGCGATCCAGAGAATATTTCAGTTGATCTCTAGTAATTCTTTGATTCTTTCGAAGCAGCACACTAGCATCATATGGTGTTGCAGAGGGCTTGCAGTCACTAGCCAAAGTGACTCAAGATCTTTTCCACATAGTGAAATTGAAGCAATGTAATCCCACCATCATCATATTTCAGTAGCTTGATGTTCTGAATAACATCCGCTACTCCAAAATCCTTCATCTCAAAACAACGAGATAGGAAATCCTTGACTTCCTTAATAACATTCAGATTTGTTCCGAAAATCAATATGTCATCAACATACAAGCAAAGGATAACCCCCTCGCCCCTACCATGGTGATAGTACACACATTTGTCAGCTTCATTTACAACAAAGCCTACACCTGTTAAAGTTCTTTCGAACTTCTCATGCCACTGCTTAGGTGCCTGCTTAAGTCCATACAAAGACTTCAAAAACTTGCACACCTTCCCTTCTTGACCATCCACTATAAACCCATTTGGTTGTTCCATGTCAATTTCCTCATCCAACTCTCCATTTAGGAAAGCAGTTTTAACATCCACTTGATGAACGAGAATACCATGTGAGGCAGCTAGTGAAAGTAATACTCGAATAGTGGTCAATCGAGCCATAGGTCAGTAGGTATCAAAGAAGTCTTCACCTGCCTTTTGAATATAGCCCTTAGCCACAAGCCGTGCCTTGTGCTTCTCAATAGTAGCATCAAGCATAAGCTTCTTCTTGAATACCTATTTGCTCCCTATAGGTTTGCATCCATAAGGACAATCAGTGATCTCCCAAGTTTCCTTCCAGTAGTCAGCATCTTCAGATGCATTGGCCTCCGAAATAGAACTGGGACTGTCATCTATGAGATACATAAGAAAATCATCACCAAAGGACTTTACAGTCCTCTGTCTCTTGCTCCTTTTAGGAGTCTCATCATTGTCCTCCACAAGATCTTCAAGATGTTGCATCGGAGTGATAGGTTCAAAAATTGCAACTATTTCCCGACTCGATGAACTAAGCAACTCCTGATTTGATGAGCTACCCATATCCTTCATGGGAAAGATATCTTCAAAGAAAGTCGCATCTTTCGACTTGATGATTGTACCGACATGCATGTCTGGTACCTCAGATTTTACAATCAAGAATCTATAACCTCTGCTATGAAAACCATACCCAAGGAAAACACAATCCATAGTTTTTGGTCCAAGATTGCGCTTCTTTGGAATTGGCACATTGACTTTCACCAAGCAGCCCCAAGTTCGTAAGAAAGAGAGTTTCAACCTTTTCTTCTCCCATTCCTCGAATGGTTTATCTCTTTGTTCTTTGTGGGAACTCGGTTTAGGACATGACATGCAGTCAATATCGCCTCCCCCCACCATGCCTTGGAGAGACCCGATGTGTCTAACATGGCGTTAAGAAAATCAGTTAGAGTACGATTCTTTCTTTCGGCTACCCCATTTGACTGAGGTGAATAGGGAGGCGTCCTCTCATGGATTATACCATGTTCCGCACAAAAATAATCAAATTCATTTGAAAAATACTCTTGTCGGAATCGAGGCTCCGCAGACCCAAACAAGGTTTGAACTCTGGGGTGTGCGCGAAGAACTCTACTAAGCTACAACTTGCTGGTCACCGCCTCATGACTTAGCTCCGGCGCGCTCAAGCGAGAGGGAAGAAGAGATGGACACGAGATTTACCCAGGATTGGGACACATTGCGGTGGAAGACCCTACTCCTGCTTTTTGGTGGACCGCCTTGCGAGGAGGATGAGTATGAACTAGTAGAAGGCTGAGCTGCCTCTAGAGGGCTCAAGGATCCATCCCTTCCTATGCTGGAGGCTAACCTATATTTATACTGGCTCGGCCCTCTTCTCCCAAGGCTTTAGGTGGGAAGGGCTACCACAATGGCCAAATTTGAAGGGGGACAGGAGTACACGCTATCCTGACTAAAGGTGGTCTTCGTCTGCAAAGCTTCTAGTCGTGACGTACTGGTGGGCTCGATGATGACCTCTGTCCTGGCGAGTCCGTGGTCTTGGTCATGTTGCACCGGAATGGCAACCTTTGGGGGATTCCTTGGGAACGCGCGTAAGTCCTTGTCCCTCTAGCACCAAAGAGGAAACTGTCCTTGCCTGCGCCCGCTGGTGCCCTCCTGGCTCTGGTCGTCATGGCTCACATCACCACAAGCCTCGTGAGGCGGGGTGCATGCCTAGAGATGTCCGCTCCTCGGGAGGGAGCCTCAAGAGACCACTCCTCGGGAGGCCTTGATGTAGTTCGCCTCATGAGGCGGGGCCCCTCATGAGGGTCTTGCTCGTGAAGTCTTGGAGCTTGGCCGCACCGGGCCTTTGACGATGCCACACGATGGGCTACAGACAGACGGGCCTGGGTAACCCCTGACACAGAACCCCGATAGTAGCCCCCGGGCCCGTGATGCGCACGGCCTTGCTTGGAGGCAAAGACGGAGAGGGGAGGTCGAAGCGACGCTGGCCCTAACCGCCTGCAGGCCAGGCTCGACGCGTGGCGCACGACGGGGCACGGACGCCATCACTTCCCCACATTGCCTCAGCAACTGCCCAGGCTGACATAAAGCCTGGCGCGCGCCGTGGGGCCATCATTGCTCCGAAGGTGAAGGGGCATAGGTTGGCCTCCTTTGATTGCTTATAAGAGGCCGAAGGGGAGGAGCCCTCGGCCCACCTCTGTCTTCTCGCCTCCTTATCTTCTACCACTGCTGTCGCGACCATGGTGCCCTTGAGATGGTTCACCACCGCCGAGAAGTGCAAGGCAAAGCAGGAGGGATCGGAGCTGCCGCTGCCCGCTAGAGGGCGGGGCCGCCCTTGCAAGAAAGCCGCAACACCCGGGGTGCCTCCCACGGGCGCGGTCACCCTCCATTGGCGGCCCTCACTGGCTCGGGCAGCCGTGGGGCGAAACCTGCTCGCGGGCGCACCTGCAAGGGTTGACGCAGCCGTGGCCGAAGAGGGAGAAACGGGGCGGTCGCCAGGCCACCTCAGGCATGGGCCAACTCTGCCGACTCGGCTGGTGAGTTCATCGTGTGGGTGGATAGCCCGCCCCAGACCCGGCTCCAACTCCCGTGCTCCTACGCGGGGGAACTGGCGGCGGATGCGCCCCTCGGGATGTGGCTGCAGCTGGATGGCTGTTCCAGTAGGTCCTCCTAGGTGGAGGCTGAGGTCACCCCCTCTGGCTTCATGTACCTGACTCGAGGGTGGTAATCGTTCGCTCGCGCCCATGGCTTGAAGGGGGGCAGTCCCTCCACTTCAAGTTTGACAGGGCGGCCACGCTCTTCGTGAAGATCTTCGAGGAGACCGGCTGCCGCCTCGACTGCTACCCGGAGAGCAACGGCAGCGGCGGCAACCACTCCTCCTCTGGCGCCAATGACCACAGCAGCAGTGGCGGCGTCCTCGACGGTGAACTTGCCCTTGGCGATGGTCGTGGTGCTTCCAGCGGTGACGGCACTTCCTTTGGAGAAAGTGGAAGCGACGACGACTACGATGAGCTGCCACACCATCGCATCAATGTCGAGGACGACTCCGACTAGGCACCCGTGACGTCGGAGTTGGAGCCTTAGGAGCGACGGCCTCCGGGAGGAAGTTTCTTTGGTTCTTTCCTGCACTTGGATGACATGGGCCCCGTGGGGGCGTGTAAGAAACCGTGGCGCTTGCGCCATTATTTTAATGCTTCTATCTTGCATTTAAATTATCGTGGCATCTCTTGTTCGGGCTCGACCCCTTTTTCTTTATGATCGCTAGGTGCTCTACGTCGCTAGGACCTAGTCACCAAGAAAGCCCCGTCCATCTTTGGTATGCCAGGTTGAGATGCCTCGGGCAAAGCTAGGAGGTGAGGGGCTCGAGGTTTGGTAAGAGCTCCTAAGGTGTCATGCTCAAGAGGTCCCCCTTGATGTGCAAGTGACTCTCGAGAGAGAAAGGGTCTTCGCCCAGACGAGATCACGAAAGTAGTGGGGGAGCATTATTAAGAGACTCGCGCTTGGCACGAAGGGGATGACTTAGCTTATGGGGCGTGTCGGTGTGGAAGCACGATCACCTATGGGGCAGGGCTGCCCCTTTGTGGTTCGGCAAGGGGACGGTCACATCGCACAAAGAGCAGAAGCAACAGGGTAGTGCGACAGTGGACAACTCTCTTTTACCCAGGTTCAGGCCACTTTGTAGTGTAAAACCCTACTCCTGCTGTGGTGGACTGATCTGGAGGAACACGAAGGTGCAGAGTGCTCAAGCCCGGAAAGGGTGCCTCGGGGAGAGCAGTTAGGCGCATACAAGTGTTGTGTGATCAAGGTTTCGAACCCCTTGCTAGGTTGCCTCATGCCTCCTTTTATAGGTTAAGGGGCGACCATAGTGGCAAAACAGTCATTTTAGTATGATTAGATAGCTAATAGTGCTATCATACCAAACTCTGGCAGTTAGGACAAAGTGCATTAAATGCACTGCTAGGTGTCATGCTGATGTTGAACCCTGGCAAGCCTGTCGCGCCTCTTATTCATCCTCTCCTTATTAGCGTGACACGCCACCTGGACGGGTGTCAATAAAGCTAATCTCTTCTCCAGCAGGTTGCCACGTACCCAACAAGATCCACCTAGCCATGTGAGAGCTCGACACCGCATTGATTAATGACTTGTGTGCGACGATGTGGAGCGGTGGCGTCTTGGCGGAGGCCTGCCGGCACGGAGCCTGCCGGGCTCATGCCTTGGAGTCTTAGCGGCCCCGGGAACCTCATTGGAGCGGGTTTTGGGTTGATTACCCAGTCGTAGCCTCGACCCTTCCGGGCTCGCCTACCCGGCTAGGGAGACCCTCCCAGGGAGTCCTCTAGTCACCTTAGTCTTATTAATGCTCTCCTTGATCTCACGAAGAGCGGTTTCTCTGGCTTATCTTATGTCATGCTTAGGTAATTGGTGTATGATTGTTAGCACGCGTGTGCATAAGTCCGGGTGGAAAACACAAATGTTTGTTGCACCGACAGGAGCCCCGGGCCTGGTCCATGCATGTCGCCGGGCATCATTGGGGTAGGCCCAAACAGCTGCACAGGCGTACATACTAACCTTGCCGGGGGTGATGCTTGTTTTTGAGATCTTCTTTGCTTCTTCATTAACTTGGCCTTGGTTTTTCCTCCAAGTCTCTCATGGCGTCTTTAACGTCCAAACGGCGTGCCCTGTTCGTGTTGGAAACCAGGGGCGCCTAAGTCCACGGGAATCCATTCAAGGCATCTACGCGTGAACCGAGAGTAAATGTAATTTTATCTTTACCTCACCCACTATGCCTGCCGTTTCCACCATGCGTGCCACATGAATGGCTCGAGGTTGGTGGTGGATGCGTAGGGCATGGGAACGTGTGCCGTTGGCAGTATGCACAGTGCCCCAGATTGGAAGAGTGGGGCAGACGATGGATCAGGACGCCATTAGGGGCGGAGAGGGTTGGATTGGAGGAGTGGGGCGGTTGCCCCAGAGTGGAGGAGAGCCATCCTCCCCCTCCACTCTGCTATAAAAAGGGAGAAGCAAGGGGGTGGCGATGCTCATCCATCTCCTCTATCTCCTTTTCTTCTTGCTTCCGCTTCCACCATGGCGAGGGGAAGGGGCCAAGCCCGTGCTCCGGCGGTAGCAATGAAGGCTTCTTCTCGGCATCTTGCTCCTGCTTCCACTGCAGCGGCAGGGGCAGAGTCTAGTGTGCAAGGTGAATCCGATGGGCATGGTCGTGGTCAACGTAGCGCCCGTGGCCAGGGCGGACAATGTGGTGCACCCGCCACTCCTTTGCTAGCCGCACCAACACCGACAGAAGGTCATACAGGGGACACCGTGCTGGAGTTCATCATCAGGCTGCATGATCCTCCCCGCAGTTGTCTGCGGCTGCCTCGCCCCTTTGCCAGGGTGATGGAGGTTGAGCAGCTGCTCAGGCTGGGGTTGTGCATGAGTGGCTGCTGCAATGGCGCGGTGTGGGCAGACGTCGAGTTTCCCGCACCGCACGTCATGTTTCTTAGGCGTGGTTGGAAAACCTTCGCCCGTGCCCATTATTTGGCGGAAGGGCATGTCCTCCACTTCAAGCTAGTGGAGGCTGATCTGCTCTTCATCAAGTTCTTCGGGCATTCAGGTGCTCGCTTAGGGTGCTGCGCGGAAAGCTCGAGTGACGATGAAAACTCCTCCTCGAGCGACAGCAACAAAGAGGACACTGACACTGAAGACGGCGATGACAAGTCCCCAGTCGTCAAGAATGAAGACGATGACTCGGACTTCGGCTGAGCACCGAACGCACCATCACCGTCAGCTAGGCACCGGCAACACCATCATCTGTAGCTGGACCCCGGCAAAGCGATTTGTCGGGGGTGCTTGGCTAGGACGTCACCGCCACCTCCAGCTGGACCCCGGCAGGCTTCCTCGTGGACACCGGCTTCGTCTTCCCTGCCGGTGTTCCCGCCTTGCCGTGTTCCTCTAGTCCTGGCAGGGGTGACCAGGGCATCGCCTAGCCACTCTCTCCGTCCCTGGCCTTTTCTTCCTTGCCGGGGAGGTGCCCTCCCGATCTTGTCAGGCTGCGTCCCACTGGTCCTGACGGGGTTAGGCTGGGTTTCTGCCCAGACGCTCCATTTACCCTCTCTCCTTCTCAATGTAACTCCTAGGAGGAGAGGGACAAGAAAGGCATTACGGGGCACTTATCTTTTTTTTATCAAAAGATGTAGACACTTGCCAAACTTTAATCAAAATTATGTAATCCTTCATCCATGCTAGTACTTGTATGATTTGTACTTGTTTGTTCACGTAAACTTGGAAAAAAGAGCTTGCTGGATGTTTGTGTATGTACTTAAACATACTAAAGGACGAGCCTTCAATACTCCTTAGTAAACAAAATTTTCCGGCAAGACATCTTTGCCGGCCTTCGGTGTCACTGCTACTAAAAAACCACATTTGATGAGCTCGGAAATGGGTTAGTGAGCACGAACGAAGGCCAACCCATCGCCAACCTGCCCCCATATGTAGCTACAACTAAACTTGTCTAGTGGACTCAAGTCAAGAATAGGAGCATGAATGGCAGAGGCGGCTAGGTTTCCTTATGTACAAGTCCCTCATACTAAAGTACAGCATGGAATGTTGGAATGTAACGAAGGGTACTTATCTTCTTATCATTTCAGATAAGGAAGGGTTGTTGGGGATCAGTGCACGGCCTTGCATTCATCATCCTTCCCGGGAAACTATCATGATGAAACTTTTCTGTTGTCATCAAAGAAAAAGGAGAAAAAAGAATAATACATGGCCTTTTACTGTATGTCAGTTATCTTACTTAAGATCTATCATAATCATGATAAGATCATACTTAAGCAAATATGAATGCATGCATGCAAGTTTTGTAAGAAAGAGCGCTTCATTTTATTCAACTATGCACAGGGTCTGCGCCTGGCTTTGTACGAAGGGTTACAAGTCCTGGGGACTATGCTTGTACAACACAGGTCGCCGGGGCAATGCCCGGCAATAGCGCCTTATGGGTAGAACTTGCGAAGTTTCTCAATATTCCATGAGTTTTTCATAGGAATGCCATCTTTGTTCTCTAGACGGACTGTGCCAGGTCTGGTGACACGTACTACCCGGTAAGGGCCTTCCCACTTTGGTGTTAACTTGTTTGCACCCTTGGCGGACTCAACACGCCTAAGGACAAGGTCACCTTCCTCAAGGCTCCGGGCGTGAACCCTGCGGCTATGATAGCGGTGCAGGGCTTGCTGGTATCGTACAACACATACAGATGCCCGGAGATGATCTTCCTCGAGGAGTGCGGCATCGTGATGCCGCAGCTACTCCTGCGCTACTTCATCGTTGGTAAGTACTCGAGGTGACCCGTATATGAGTTCTGTGGGGAGCACTGCTTCTGCACCATATACCAGGGAGAAGGGAGTTTGGCCAGTAGCTTGATTTGGTGTCATCCTAATTGACCAAAGAACCACCGGCAACTCATCAACCCAGCGCTTGCCACATTTCCGCAGCTTATCGAAATTTCTTGTTTTGAGCCCTCGCAACACTTCAGTGTTCATCCTTTCGGCTTGTCCATTGCTCCTGGGGTGGGCAACAAAAGCGAAAGAAACCTTGCTTCCAAGGCTCTGGATGTACTGCATGACGGCGCGACATGTGAATTGGGTGCCATTGTCGGTGATCACCCTGTTGGGCACCCCAAAATGGCACACCAATCCTTTGAAGAACTTGACAGCTGATTGCGCAGTCACCTTCCTCATTGGCTCCACCTCAGGCCACTTTTTAAACTTGTCGATTGCAACATACAAGAATTCAAAGCCCCTGGTGGCACGGGGAAAGGGGCCTAAGATGTCAAGTCCCCACACCGCGAAAGGCCAGGATAAAGGTATTGTTTGAAGGGCTTGAGCAGGTTGATGAACATTCTTGGAATGGAATTGACAAGCTTCACACTTAGTGACGAGCTTGGTTGCATCTCGGAGGGCAGTGGGCCAGTAGAACCCTTACTGGAAGGCTTTCCCGACAAGTGCTCTTGACCCTATATGTGAGCCACATACACCCCCATGTATCTCTTCCAACAGCTCTAGCCCATCTTCTCAATCGATACATTTCAGCCTCACACCATTTGGCCTCTTTCTGTATAGAGTGTTATCCACAAGTTGATACATACTCGATTCATGGGCTACCTTCTCAGATTCATCTCGACCATCGGGAAGTTCTCTTGTTTGAAGGAATTGGACTATATGCTATGCCCATATCGGAGCTTGTGGCTCGGCAACGAGGACCAAAGGCATCTCCTCTGCTGTGGGAGCGCCAATCTCAACAGCAAGAGCTCGGGGCTCTGCCCAGAGAATGCAGCTCGCCAACTAGCATAGGGCTTCCTCCGGCAACCTTCTCACCAGCAGCTCCAGGGAGCTCTGCCAGGAAATGGGTGCCGGTGTTGAGTTTTCTTTTCTTTCTGTCCAACATTGATGGGGAAACTGATGGTTGAGTCAAATGGAGTACAAAAGTTCATGGTTCCACAGGAAGCTTCTGAGCAGCGCACTTTGACAGGCGATCAGCAATACTGTTTTCTGCACAAGGGACGTGCTCTGCTTGTAATATGTCAAAGTGCTCTTCCAACTTCCTCACTTCATCCACATATGCCTCCATCTGTGGGCTCTGGTAATCCTTATTCACCTGCTTCACAATGAGCTGAGAATCGCCAAGAATAACCAACTTCTTGATTCCCAATTATATTGCAATCCTGAGGCCGGCAAGTAGCCGTTCATATTTTGTTGTGTTATTGGTTGCCTCTTCCCTGGGGAAGTGCATCTGGACAACATACCTGAGGTGCTCTCTGGTGGGTGCGATAAGCAACACTCCAGCCCCGGCGACTTGCAGCGAAAAAGCTCCATCAAAGTACATCACCCACTACTGGGGGCCTCCTTGCCGGGGAGAACTGTCTCTAGCATTTCTTCATCAGGTGTCGGTGTCCATTCTGCAATAAATGCTGCCAGTGCCCTGCTTTGGATAGTTGCCATACTTTCAAATTTCAAAGCAAAGCTTGATAACTCCAATGCCCACTTAACTATCCTGCCGGTAGCCTCGGGGTTCCTCAGAATGCGCTGCAATGGAAGGCGAGTGACATCCGTGATCTCGTGAGCTTGGAAGTAATGGCGCAACTTACTTGGGGCCATAAGAAGGCCGAAGATCAACTTTTGCACCCCAGAATACCTTGACCTAGCCCCCTGGAAGAGGGAGCTGACAAAGTAAACTGGTTGCTACACCATCTTCTTTCGTGCTAACACCTTCTGATTGTCAATATCTCCTTGTGGCACCTCTTCTCCATTTGTATCAGGGCTTGCCGAGGACAGGTTTGATCCGTCACTGGGTGGCTCTGTCGTATTAACTTCTTTGCTATTCACTTCTCTCTGCGCCACCAGGGCAGCACTAAACACTTGATTCGTTGCTGCCAAATATAGCAGCAGCGGCTCTTGTGGCTTAGGTGCAACCAAGGTTGGTGCGGAGGAAAGGTAGGTCTTCAAATCCTGCAGCACAGCCTCTGCCTCCGTGGTCCATTTCATTGGACCAGCCTTCTTCACGATCTTGAAGAACGGCAGGGCAAGCTCGGCGGATTTTGAAATGAATCTACTTAGCGCGGCAACACAGCCAGCCAGGCGCCTCACATCCTTGATGGTTTTAGGGGCTTGGATCTGTTCTATTGCTTTGATCTTGTCGGGGTTGGCTTCTATCCCTCACTGAGACACAAACAAACTAAGAAGCTTGCCGGATGAAACGCCAAACACACATTTCTCTGGATTAAGCTTCAAGTTGATCTTTCCTAAGTTTGCAAAGGTTTCTTCGAGATCCTCGACAAGTGTAGACTTATCTCTGGTCTTGACCACTATGTCATCCATGTGGGCTTCTATGTTTCTGTGTAGCTGAGGCTCGAAACCAATCTGCACAGCCCTCATGAATGTAGAACCGGTGCTTTTTAGCCCGAAAGGCATACATACAAAGCAATACGTGCAACATGGGGTAATAAACGCGGTCTTCTCTTCATCTTCCTTGGCCATGAAGATCTAATGGTATCCAGAGTATGCATCCAGAAAGGAGAGCAAATCAGACCCTGAAGTGGAGTCAACGATCTGGTCGATCCATGGCAAGGGAAAGGGATCCATTGGACATGCTTTGTTTAAGTCAGTGAAGTCAATACAAAGTCTCCATTTCCCATTTGCCTTGCGTACCACCACTGGATTTTCTAACCAAGTTGGGTGCAACACTCCTCTAACCAAACCCGTGCTTCAAGTTTCATGATTTCTTCGGCAATGAACTGCTGTCGCTCCAAGGCCTGCTTTCTGACTTTCTGCTTGACGGGATGGGCATGAGGATAGATGGCAAGGTGGTGCTCGATTACCTCCATGGGAACGACGGGGATGTCAGATGGCTGCCATGCAAACACATCAACATTCGCCCGTAGGAAGGTAATGACTGCACTTTCCTATTTGTCATCAAGGGTGGCACTAATGGTAAAGGTACCATCAGCGCCATCCTGCCTTGCTGGAACCTTCTTTCTTGCAGGAGGAGCAACCTTGGATCTCTTGCTGGCCGAACTTTCTGGCAAGTCGCTGCCGGGCGTAGCACACTCCGAAGAAGCGCGCTTCCCGGGGTCCCTGCCAGTGTCCTTGCCATTTTTCTTAACTTTCTTTTCCTCCTTGGAAGGAGTTGAGGTCTTGACGGCCTCTGCTGCTACCGCATCTCTATACATCTTGTCAACGCATATTACCGCATCTCTCTTATCTGACGGAATGGAGATGACTCCCATTGGGCCCGGCATCTTCAAGGTGTTATATGCATAATGGGACGCCGCCATGAACTTAAACAAAGCCGGGAAACCAAGGATTCCATTGAAGGGCAGGGGAAGTTCAACGACATCAAACACAACCTTCTTAGTTCTGAAGTTTATTTCCCCGCCGAACAGCATTGGCAATGTAATCTTTTCCTTTGGCTGGCTCCTTCCTTGGTTGATCCCTTGGAAAGTGCCAGTCTTCTTCAGTTCTCCGTCGAGAATTTGAAGTTTCTTAAGCACGTCAGGGGAAATTAAATTCAACCCTGCCCTGCCGTCAACCAACATCTTTGTGACTTTGAGGTTGCAAATTGTTGGTGAAACCAACAATGGCAAACACCCTATCGCAGAGGTGCGATCTGGATGATCCTCAACGTCAAAGATGATGGGCATGCGGGACCATTTAAGTGGTTCTTGTGCGCTCGCTAGTAGCTCTACTACATTGACTTCACGCACCCACTGCTTGAGTTGGCGGTGAGAGGAGTGCAAAGATGCACCCCCGTCAATACACATCACCTCGGTAGCCTTCTGGAATTCTTGCTCGCTGGATTCGTCATCCTCTTCATCATTGTCATCTTCATTTTCCTTTTTCTCACGGCCCCTGGCTGGTTTTACGTTCTGCTGCTCAACCTTGCCGTGATAGCCATCACGGCCACTGCAGCCCTTCCTGCCAGCGCCATTCTGGCCTCTCTCCTCATCACGCCTTTCATACTCAGCCTTCTGCTTTTCGACCAGCTGTTCAACTTGCTTGCAATCTTGGAGATCATGGCCCTTGGTTCTATGGATCTTGCAGTATGGCCCATCGGACTTGCCGGTTTTCTCAGCCGCCGCTGCTGCCCGGCAATCAGCGCAAGTGGCAGCTTCCTTGTCAGGTGCCTCCGTCTTTGCTTTCTTGTCAGTGCTAAGATCACCAGAGATCTCAATGGACATCACTGCTTTCCCTTTACGCTTCTTGTTGCACTTCTTGTTTCTCTTCCCAGGAGTGGCGGTGTCGTCGTCGTCTTTCGAATCGACTTCGACACCAATCTCCTCTCCTGGAAGTGTTTTGCCCTCTTCAACCACAGCACACTTGTCCGCCAACGTGTATAGTTCATTGACATTCTTTGGCAGGCGAACATTCATCTTAGCATGCATCCTTCGATTGCACACATTCATGTGGAATGCGGCAATCACAGCTGCCGGGTGTATCTGAGGGATGTTGGGGTGCACTCAACTGAATCTCTGTAGGTATTTGCGCAAGCTTTCCCCTTCTTTCTGCGGGAGGGCCTGCAGGTCACTGGGCTGTCCTGGTTCTTGATGACCGCCAGTAAAAGCGCCAACGAACTCATTGCACAGGTGTGCCCATCAAGAAATAGAGTCTTCCGGCAAGTGCATCAGCCAAGACCTCACATTAGGCTTGAGAGCCAACGGGAAGTAGTTGGCAAGTACTTTCTCATCTCTTCCTCCTGCTGCCTGGACGGCAATCGTATAGATGCCCAGAAACTCTGCCGGATTCAGTTTTCCATCATACTTCTCCAGCAGGTCAGGCTTGAAGGTGCGAGAGGATGGTCAATAGACTTGCCTCAGCTCACGAGTAAAGGCGGGGCACCCTACCTCGTAAGGCAAGTACACACCAACACTGGGTGCGGGTTCATCAGCATCGGGTCCATTACGCTTGTCTGACTGACCGCGCATCTCGCGACGCCGCTCAATGGTGACATGGGCGTCTTCCTTCCTCCTATCTCTCAACACATGGCGTTGATCCTGCTGGAGTCGTGGGTCGGATGAAGCCACTGACGCTTCATGAGGCACATCGACGTCTTGTGTTTGTTGAGCCCACCGCGGTTGCCCTTGGGTGGGCTACCACAGAGGGGACTGCACCGTAGGTGTAGTTCTCTCAACTTGGCCACCAGCCGGTGCTGCCAGCGTCGCCTGCGGGCATCACAAAGGCTCCGCGCGCCACGACTTGTTGGCTTCAGGAATGCTGACGAGGCTCTGAATGGTAGCCCTCCATTCATCCATCTTGTCTACTACTGGGGGAAGTTCAGCAATAGCTGAGCCCTCGCCATTGCTTCGTCCACCATTTCTGGCATGGCGTGTGAAGCGGAATGCGGCGCCGCTCGACTCCTGGCCGAACCAAAAGGAACTTTGTCGTGCCCTGCAGCCTTTGCCCAATCACCAGAGCGGTTTGGCGTGGCCAAAGCTGTTCTTGATGGCCAGTATCTTGGTCAGTTGGGCCCTTCCCATGCGGATGCGGTCGCGGAGGATCGACAGTGCCGCTCAGGGTCTTGTCATGCTGGTCCTATGTGGGACGGAGTGTGCGTCCTGTCGCTGCCCCCATGGACGGTGCAGCCAATGGATCTTGGCTGGCACCGGAGCGGTGGTCGATGTTGCGCTGGTCGAGCTCACTGGTGCGACAAGGAGGTGGAAGCTGGACACCTCCTTGGCATGCTCAGCAGAAGGTTGAGGGAGCTGGGCCGCCCCTGCAGCACTGGTACCTCCTCCGCCGGTGGTGAGGTTGTTCGTGGCACCGTCTGCAGTGCCTGCTCCGCCTGTCGCAGCTGCAGCGCCCGCAGCTGTAGGCGAGGAAACCTTCAAAGAGGAAGGATGCACCGCAACACCGCTTTTCTTCTTAGGAGTCATTGAGGATGCGGAAGATGGTGAAGATCAACGCGCTGGCTATTGCTTCAGATTCGCACGAGTGGCCCCCCCTATCTGGCGCGCCAAAGATGTCGGCGTGGAAGCACGATCACCTATTGGGCAGGGCCGCCCCTTAGTGGTTCGGCAAGGGGACGGTCACATCGCACAAAGAGCAGAAGCAGCAGGGCAGCGCGACGGTGGACAGCTCTCTTTTACCGAGGTTTGGGCCGCTTTGCAGCGTAAAACCCTATTCCTGCTTTGGTAGACTGATCTGGAGGAACACGAAGGCGCAGAGTGCTCAAGCCTAGCAAGGGTGCCTCGGGGAGAGCAGCTACGCGCATACAAGTTTTGTGGGATCAAGGTTTCCAACCCCTTGCTAGGTTGCCTTGGGCCTCCTTTTATAGGTTAAGGGGTGACCACAGTGGCAAAATAGTCATTTTAGTATGATTACATAGCTAACTGTGCTATCATACCTAACTCTAGCATTTAGGACAAAGTGCATTAAATACACTACTAGGTGTCATGCTGATGTTGAAGCCCGGCAAGCCTGCCGCGCCGCTTATCCATGCTCTCCTTATTAGCGTGACACGCCACCTGGATGGGTGTCAATAAAGCTAATCTCTTCTCCTGCAGGTTGTGACGTACCCAACACGATCCACCTAGCCATTTGAGATCTCGACACCTCATCGATTAATGACTGTGTGCAATGAGGTGGAGCGGTGGCATCTTGGCGGAAGCCTGCCGGCATTGAGCCTGCCGGGCTCATGCCTTGGAGTCTTGGCGGCCCCGGGAACCTCATTGTAGCGGCTTTTGGGTTGATTCCCCAGTCATAGCCTCGACCCTGCGCGCTCGCCTGTCCGGCAAGGGAGACCCTCCCAGAGAGTCCTCTGGTCACCTTAGTCTAATTAATGCTTTCCTTGATATGACAAAGAGCAGTTTCCCTGGCTTATCTTATATCATGCTCAGGTAATTGGTGTATGATTGTTAGCACACCTGTGCATAAGTCCGGGTGGCAAACACAAATGTTTGTTGCACCAATAGGGCGGTGCGAGGCGTTCGTGGCCTGCGGGCGACCTCCGCCATGTGAGGGCGCGCTTCCTTGGGGCTTTGGTTCCCTGTCCAGCATTTCTCTACGATGGGTCAGCTCAAGTCCCGCGAAGGCCATGTAAAGCATCGACGTCCTTTGCGTTTTAACGGATGTAAATTTGGCCAAACTGCGGCCCTCTAACCCATATCTCCTTGCAAGGTCTGCTTCTCTTTTTCTCACTCACCAAGGTGCTCTACGTCATCGTGATCCGGCCCTCGAGCGAGGCTCAGCTGCCGCTGGTATGTCGGGTCGCGATGCCTAGGACAAGTCCAGGGGGTGAGGGCCCGAGAGCCAGTAAGAACTCCTGAGGCGCGATGCTCAAGAGTTCCCCTTTTAACGTGCAAGCGGCTCGCACAAAAAAGAAGTAAAACGCCTGGCAAAGGTCACAGGGAGAGGCACCTCGATCGGCAACAACACAGTGTAAGGCGGTTGTACTTAGCTTTTACCGGCCAGCCCATTGCCTATCTGGGGCCGACCGTCCTGAGGTGGCAAGGCGTCGCCTAGGCGCCGCTCGAATGCCTGTCTCATGAAGTTCCTGCGCATTGATAGATTATGAGGTACAAAGGGCGGTGCGCACTTGCTGATCTGCTCATGATTGTTCCGTGAGAAGACAAGGCCCTAAGGACCTGATGAGGTGACGTGCACGGAGCCGGCCCACGAGCCAGAGCTCGGTCGCTTAGATTTATCAACGCTGCAGGGACAAACCCAAGCACAGGCGTCGTACCGATAGCCCCCTCTCAAGGGATGTTCAGGAGGAGAGCTGCTTAACGCATGAAGCCCGTGGGGCGATGCCTCCGGAGGCGATGTGGTATCAAGTGCAGGGTTAACAAGCATAGGAACTCATAAAAGCAAAGTTGGTTCTGATACATGAACAAAAGCACCGCAGCTGTAGGGGCGGACCCTTCTCAGCCTGAGGATAATGCTGCCTGGGGGGCGCCCTCAATTGAACAAACAAAAAGTCACCTGGCAATGTTGTTGCGGAAGCGTCGAGGAAGCCAATGAAGCGTGCTGTGCAGGTTCGCTCCTCACGAGCCAGGCGGCTCTTGAGGCTCGGGAGGCTCGCGAGGGGTCGGGGCCTCATGATGCGCCAGCGTTGAGCGCCTGGCCTCGTGAGACGCTAACACAAGTTTTGCGAGCAGCTGGTGCCTGGCGTCGGCGTTCACCAGGCCGAAGGGCATGCAGATGTAGTTGCAGGGGAAGCCTCCGCTCCGGCCGACATGTGACGGCCAGAAGAGGTCCTGAGACACGGCTCTATTGAGGCCCGGACTGGTGACGCAGACGCGCAGCTCGCCGCATGCGTCGGGAGCGACAGATGCACTGGTGGGACGTGCGGGGCAGCGCTCGCCGTGCATGGCCCGTGCTTCCTGAAGTTCGTCGATCACCTTGGTGATGAATTCTCGTGCTCCTGGTGCCTCGCGCCGTGTTCCTTGCTTGCGGGGACGTGCATCAAAGCACGCCTCCAAGTGGTGCCCGAGCGCCTCCCTCGTCACAGCGATTAGGTCAGAGGCTCTCCAAGTGGAAGTCCCCAAGCCTGCCCTGAGGGGGACGCCGGGCGCGCCTTCCTATGCGGGAGGAACGCACGCCCCAGCGGCAGGCACGACACCAGAGGCCTCGCCAGCAGGTGCCTTCTTTGTCTCGGGGCGGTTCTTGGGGAGGAGCTACTTCTTCTTCGTGGGGACAACTTTAGGGGGCATGACGTCTCCCTCACCATTGGAGTTCTTGGTTGTTGCAGCCCTGTCGGCGTGCTCAAGGGAGCAGACCGCGTCTTTCTCATTGCAGGCGATGGTGATGATGCCGCTGCACCCTGACATCTTGAGGACATTCTAGCCATGGTGGGTAGCTGCGATGAACTTGGCGAGGGCAGGGTATCCCATGATGGCATTGTACGGGAGGCCAATGTGGGCCACGTCGAAGTCGATGAGTTTGGTGTGGTAGTTGTCACGAGTACCGAAGGTGACTGGGAGGCACACTTGCCCCAGGGGAGTGGTGGAGCCGTCGGTCACCCCAGAGAATGGCTTGGTGGGCATGAGCTGGTCATAAGGCACTTGGAGCATCTCGAAGGTCTTGACTGAGAGCATGCTGAGGCCTGCGTCGCCATCGATGAGGGTCTTGGTGACTAAGATGTTACTGATGGTGGGTGTGCACAACATGGGGAGTGCACCCATGATGGCTGAAAAAAAAAATTGGTCCTTGGATTCGTAGGTGATGGCGTATTCAGACCACTTGACGGGGCGCACAGCCTCACGCCTCGGGAGGGCAGCATTCACCTCATGAGAGAACTGCTTGAAGAGGCGGTTGGACGTGGGAGCATGAGCTCCATCGAGGATGCAGGCTATCGTGCGAGGCTCCTGGTAGGCCCCAGCCCACTCATCTGGCTGGCTGTTGTCATTCCTCCTAGGAGTCGGACATCGTGAGGCTTATCACGCCAGGCGCTGTCGCGAGGCTGATCGTGCCAGGCGTCCTTGCGAGGCTGGTCATGCCAGCCCTGGCAAGGATTGCGGTTGTCCCAGTGTCCTCCACCACGGCCTCTTCCGCGGCCGAATCAACGGTCGTTGTGCTCAGGACGGCGGCCCAAGCACTTGTCACGAAGCGGCCTGAGCTTCTGATAGTCATCGGTGTTGTGGGTGCGCACATTGTGGAAGATGCAAAATGGGCAAACGTCCTTGACCAGCTCGTCGCCGTCGCGGCTGCGCTTCTGCTCGGGCTCTACTGCCAGCACAGCGGGGCCCTTGCGTTTTGCTTCCTTGGCCTTGGCCTTCTTGTCCTCGAGGTCGACGTCAGGGCAGCTAACAAGAGAGAGGCAGCCTTCTTCCGCCCTCGCGCACTTGTCAACCAAGTTGAACAGCTCCAGCGTAGTGCATAGGTCATCGTTAATGGTGAGCTTTTCACACATCCTGACGTCCATGACGCCACCGGTGAACGCCGAGATGATGGCTTCATCCGAGGCCGTCGGGATCTTGAGGCGGACTTGGGTAAAGCACTGAATGTACTTGCGGAGGGTCTCGCCATGGCACTGCTTCACGCGCCGCAGGTCATTGGTGGTGAGGGCGCGGTCGCGAGTGCCCTGGAAGTTTGCAATGAACCGCTCGTGAAGCTCATCCCACGAAGAGATCGACCCCTCAGGGAGGTTCATGAGCCAGGAGTGTGCGCCATCCTTGAGGGCTATGGGGAACCAGTTCGCCATGACCTTGTTGTCGTTGTTCACCGCCTCAATGCTCAACGCGTAGACCTGAAGCAACTCCGCAGGTCAGGGATGCCGTCATAGCGAGGGGGCAGCTCTGGCTTGAACTTGACCACCCAGACCACTCGGCGCAGCTCGCAAGTGAAGGCGCGACAGCCCGCAACGCTGATGGGCGTAGCTCACGCGGGAGTGGCGCCCATGCGTCGCAACTTCCTGGACGGCCCAGTCCTGGAGCTGGCGGAGTGGTGTAGGAGGCGCACGCGCATCGTCCAGCGGCTGATGCACAATCGGGCAGCTGGCCTTGTCCCGAGCCGGCGTCGTGTCGGAGCTCGGCGGTGTCGTCACGCAGAGGAGGAGGCGGTGGGGTGTCGTGTGCCACATCGCCCGTGCGAGACGGCGGAGGATGAAGCGAGTGGGAGGGCACCGAGGCCTCGCTCGCAGCATTGACAAACTCGGTGATGCGGCCCAGCCATGCGTCGCAGCACTCGTTGGCGGGGCGGTAGCACAGCAGCTTGCACGTTCGTCGGCCCGCGACGAACATGGGAGGATGAAGCCGTGACTGGAGTGAGTGAAGGTGTGTCGGTGCGGCCATCGCGCCACACGGAGGGTGGCTGGGAGGAGTCCTGCTACTCATGAGCGGCTAGGTCGGTGGCACCATTGGCCGCACCGGCCGGGGAGGGACGGTGACCATGACGGCCCGCCGGCTCCGTCTGGGCGACACGAGCCGCACGGCGCTCGGCACGAACACGACTGGTGTCGGTGATGGAGGTGGTGGAGCAAGGACGAAATGAAGAGAAAGAACTCCGGCACACCCCTACCTGGTGTGCCAAATGTTGTAATCGGGGCTCCACAGACCCAAACAAGGTTCGAACTCTGGGTGTGCGCGAAGAACTCTGCTAAGCTACAACTTGCTGCTCACCACCTCACGGCTTGGCTCCGGTGCGCTCGAGCAAGAGGGAATAAGAGATGGACACGAGATTTACCCAGGTTCGGGCCACCTTGCGGTTGTCGGATTCACGGCTTCGCAGACCCAAGAAAGGTTCGAACTCTCGGGTGTGTGCGAAGAACTCAACCTATCCAGCCTACCAGCTCGTCGCCCCACAGCCTAGCCTAGCCGGACTCTCGTGAGCAAGGAAGAAGGTGAACATGGTAGTTTACCCAGGTTTGGGCCACCTTGCGGTGTAAAACCCTACTCCTGCTTTGTGGTGGATTGGCCTCACGAGGGGCTAAGGATGAACAAGTACAGAGGATGAACAACCTCGCGAGGGCTCGGGGGTGAGAGTGAGTCGACCCCTTCTATGGTGGTGGCTAACCTATATTTATAGTGGCCTCAGTCCTCTTCCCCCGAAATGTAGGCGGGAAGGGATCCCATAGTGGCCAATTTGAAAGGGGACAAGTAGTACATCATATCTTGATGAAAGGTGGTCTTCGCCTGCAAAGCTTCTGGTCGTGACGCAGCGGTGGGCTCGGCGATGACATCCGTCCTGCCTTGCTGGTGGTCTTGGTCTCATAGCACCGGAATGGAAACCTTTGGTAGATTCCTCGGGAACCCACAGCTATCCTTGCCTCCTTTGCACCAAAGAGGAAACTGCCTCTTCTGCGCCTGCTGGCGCCCACCTACCTTGGTCGTCATGGCTTGCATCACCGTAGCCTCATGAGGTTGGGTACCTGCATAGAATTCTCCGCTCATCGGGAGGCCGCCTGAGGAGGCCGCTCCCTTGGGAAGTTTTGGTGTCGTCCACCTCGCGAGGCTTGGCCCCTCGCGAGGGTCTTGTCTTGATGGTCTTGGAGGTGGGCCATACTAGGCCGTCGAGGGAGCCACGCCATGGGCCGCAGGCAGGCAAGTCTGGGTACCCTGGTTCACAGAACACTGACAGTAGGCCCCGGGCCCAAGGCGCGCTCGGGCTTGGCTTCGAGGTGAAGCCAAAGGGCAAGTTTGAAGCACCACGGGGCCCAATCGCCTACGGGCCAGGCCGACGCATGGCGCCTTACGGGACGTGGGCGTCTCCGCTTCCCCACGTCGCCTCGGCAACTGCCCGACCTGACAAAAGACTGGCGCACCACTTCAGGCCATCATTACTCCTTCCTGCCTCGCCTCAGATCCTCTTTCCTCCGCCAAGGACCTATCCAGATCCAATCGAGCTCGGCCCCCCTTCCTTCTCCAACTCCGGTGCCAGTGACCTTGTAGATGGCCCCCAAGAAGTCAAAGCCTGCGGCACCAGCCGCAAGCTCTCCTCCTTCTCCTGCACCGGCACTCAACGCGAGCTCCATCACCGAGGAGGGGCACCTCGCCGCCATGCTCCCTTTCATGGCAAGCGACAAGAACGAGTAGAAGGAGACCATGGTCCTGGCCAGCTCCACCGAGCAGCAGACTCTGGCGCGGACAGTTTACCCATTCTTCCTCCACAGCATTTTCGCGGGGCTCGTGCCCCCTCTTTCCGAGTTCTTCGCCGCCGTCCTCGACCACTACCAGGTTCAGGCCCTGCATTTTCAGCCCCTATCCATCCTCCTCCTGTCCATCTTCGCCTTCTACAGCGAGGCCTTTGTGGGCGTGAGGCCCTCCGTGCCTCTCCTCCGGCACTTCTTCTCTCTGCGACTGCACGACCTGACCCAGCGCTCCGGCTGCATGTCCTTCATCGCCGTTCACAAGAACAATGTGCTCATGAGGGCCCGGAAGAAGGTGGAAAACTTCCGGCACCGCTGGGTCTTCGTGGACACCCAGGGCCTCAAGAAGCGGTTGGAGCTGCCAACCGTGGTGCCCATACGGCTCGAGAGATGGAGCCACGAGAAGTTCTCCGACCCCCGGGCGGCGCCCGTCCTGAGGAAGATGACCTCAGATACGGACGCTAGGGTGCTGATGGGAGCATGCTCGTGAAGGAGTTCCTGAGGCAGCGCTTGGCTCTGCTCCAATTGCACACACGCCCCATGGGGAGCTTCAGGGTGCGGAGGACGACATCAAGCTGCACCCGGGAAGCCTGACAGGCGAGGAGCTGGACAAGGCTATGAACACCCTGCTCGAGGGTGAGCCAGGTGACCTCACGGAGGCCTACGCTCTGCTGTACCACCGTGCCGACAGGGAGGCGCTGGTCGCAGCCATGCCTGTCTTCAATGAGCTGGGGCTCGTGTCGCCCGAGCACCCCAACTCCCCGGTGCCAGTGTCCTCCAGTGACAGTGTCGGCGAAGAGGGCAAGGAAGACTCGGAGGCGACCGAGGATGACGTGGCGGAGATCTCTCCCCCATCACGAAGCGAACTCCTTCGTGGCTTCGCCGACGACGGTGACGCCGACGAGCCCCCGGCCGTGGAATCCCCATGCTCCACTGGGGTCCTCACGAGGTCGGGAGCCACTCCTCAGGCGCTGCGAAGGTCTGGCCAGGTGACTCCGAAGAAGAGCAGGGCAGCACCTCCTCCGAGGGGCGCCCTTCTTGCCGCCGGAGCGGACGCGGTTCCGCAGGGCGTGGCCCCTCAGGGCGACTCCTTCGCCTTGCCTAGCGGCAGCGCCACCCCGAGGCCGGCCGAAGAGCACCGCGCCAACTCCCCCAGCCCGACCAAGGCCGCGCCAAGGAAAAGGGGGGTGCCCCGGCCCCGGCCAGGAAGGAGAAGAAGAGGGCGTACATCGACCCCGACGAGTGAGTAGCTTACCTTGTTTTTGCTTGGCACTCACTAGCATCATGCCCACAGTGCCCCATCCCTCGTGACCAAGATGGGCATCGTGGTGAAGAAGAGGAAGGAAGGAGCCCGGACTCCGGAGGCGCCACCTCTTGCTGCAGCCGCAACGACTCCGGCACAGGCGGGGGAGGACGTCCCTTATCTCCTTGCGGCGAAGCAGGCCCCTCAGGACATGGTGGTGCAGCCTCGCGAGGAAACTGCCACCACGGGCCCACAGGGCATGTAACCATCCATGCCCGTCACACTCGAGGGAAGCTCGGAGCCCCCGGCGCCCCAAGCCGTTCTTGCTACCGCTTCTCCGGTGATGGCGCCAGCCGATGGGCTGGTGCGGTCTCCTTCCTAGGCCCTTGCGCTAGCGGACCATGGCTCCCTCATTAGGCCAGGCGCTCTGGACGACGCCCACGCTGCGCTCGAGCAGCTCCGGGCCGTTCTTCAGGACACCGATAGGTGCCTCTTGAGGGAGCGCATGGGGCTTATCTCCGGGTGGCTCCAGGCCGAAACGTCCGTCAGGATGGCCTGGGGTCGGGCCGAGGCCACTGCCGCCGAGAGTAGGAAGGTGGCCGCCAAAGCCAAGGAGGCTCATGACGCAGCGTTGGTGAACACCGCATCCACCGAAGAGCACCGTGCCGAGGTGGAGGCCAAGCTGAAGGCCCTCCAAAGGGAACAAGCCTCGCGCAACCAAAGGCTCCAGCAGCAGGAGGAGGACCTGAATGCCGGCGAGGCGAAGCTTGCCGATCGCAACGCCGAGCTAGCCCAGGTGTCCACCGACCAGGCTGCAGAGCACGGCCGCCTGGACGCATTGAAGAAAGAGGTGGCCGACGCCCAGGCAGCCCATGCTCGGCATGTCTCGGAGGTGGCAACCCAGCTGGAGGCCAGGGAGAAGGTGCTTGCCGCCGCCGAGAAGGAAGCGATCGTAGGACGCGAGGCCTTCCTCTCCCTTGAGCTGGATTTCGTGAGGTGCTGCGCTCCATCCACGGGGGAGGGTACAAAGAGCCGCTGGCGACCCCCGAGGATGTCCTTACAGGGCTCTTCCCCAAGCTGGCCGAAGCGCTTAACGGTGCCGCTCCTGAAGTGGACTCCTTTTTCGAGACGGAGTGTCACTCGCTCTTCACCGCGGCTGCGACGCGCGTCTTCAACCATCTCTACCTCCAGGACCCAAGCATCAACCTTGGCGCGTTGATCCACTCGGTGGCTCCTGAGTCCCGCGTTGTTGTTGCGGAGGCCATGAAGGATCATGTAGACGCCCTGCTGAAGAAGTTCTTGTGCGTCCCCTACCCTGAGGTTCTGCAGCGGAGGTTGGGGGTGGCGGTGATGATGGCGGGAGCGATGTTGACGATGGGCTTCCGACAGCCAGGGCGAGCGACGGCAATGGCCAAGGCGGTGGCAGCGCTTCTTCTTGACTTTACTCCTGCAATCATTTACCGTGCCTAATGGATGCATAAAGCTTCTGTTTGAACTTGGGGAACACTTGTACTTGTAATAACTGTTAGGGCTCTGCGGTTTCCTTTTCGTGCTTGGTTTCCTTCTTACTTGCTTTTATGCTCTGCGTCAATAGGGCCCAGCCCCGCGCATAGCTCAGCTGCCGTTGGGGCGTCCGGATCACCAGGACAACACCAAGGGGTGAGGGGCTACGTGACTAGTGAGGCCCCTGAGTCGCAATGCTCAGGAGGTCCCCCTTGACGTGTGAGTAGCCCTCATGAAGGAAGCATAGGCAACGGCGAGGTTAACCCGGCGCCCCCATACCTTTCCCCGCTAGCTTTCGCCTGGGAGGGGCGCGAGAAGACCAGGTAACCGGACTTGGTAGGGTGGCATGCGCCAGGCCTGGCCTCGGTGTAGCCCCCGTGTCTAGCCCCCTCGCGCATACCTCCTGTGGGGGAAGCTATGTGATAGGACCAGATGAAGAGCCGATAGGCTATCCTGAGGTTAGTGCGGCCACTAGGGCGCCCTAGTTGTTTATTCACTAGCTCGGAGCATGGTGCTTCCACTTTGGCATGGGCATAGCCGCTCCTCAACCGTGTCGTCCGCCAGTGCAGAGCATGGTGCTTCCACTGGTGCATGGGCATAGTCGCTACTCAACCGTGTCGTCCACCAGCACAGAGCATGGGGCTTCCACTGGTGCGTGGGTGGGAGTTCCCTCTGGGGGAGACTCCGGGGCGTGTAAAGCCACGTTCGTACGCGTGGCTAGCACGGCAGAACTGGAGGAGGTGTATCTGGGCACTCGTGAGCCAGCGCGGTACTCACGAGGCCCTACCTCAAGGCGGGTTGCACCTAATTTTTGCGGCGCGGGCGCGCTTAAGACACCTGTGGGGTGATGGGGGGTCCTGCACCGAATGCCCCTCCGGAGGTTATCACATGAGAAGGCCGGACACCAATGACCCCAGGAGGTGACGTGAATGAGGCCGGCCCGCCAGACAGAGCTCAGCCATTGGTTTTATCGAAGCTGCAGGGACGGACCCGAGCACATACGCCGTGCCAAGTCTTCTCATGCAACGATCCCACGGAAAACTAGCCGTCGCACGGCTCCCGCTACGGTGAAGCACAGAACTACGGATGTACGAACTGGGCCGCGCGCCATTACTTGCCCACAAATGATTAGCTCATGCGAGAACAAGGCACCGAGGACCATGGGAGGTGGCGCGCACGGGAGCTGGCTAATGACCCACAAGTATAGGGGATCAATCGTAGTCCTTTCAATAAGTAAGAGTGTCCAACCCAACGAGGAGCAGAAGGAAATGACAAGTAGTTTTCAGCAAGGTATTCTCTGCAAGCAGTGAAATTATAAGTAGCGAGTAGTTTGATAGCAAGGTAATTTGTAACAAGCAAGCAACGGTAACAGTAACAAAAGTGCAGCAAGGTAGCCCAATCCTTTTGAGGCAAAGGACGGGCCAAAATGGTCTCTTATGATAAGCAAAGCGTTTTTTAGGGTACACGGGAATTTCATCTAGTCACTTTCATCATGTTGGTTTGATTTGTGTTCACTACTTTGATAATTTGATATGTGGGTGGACCGGTGCTTAGGTGCTATTCTTACTTGAACAAGCCTCCTAGTTATGATTAACCCCCTCGCAAGCATCAGCAACTATGAGAAAAGTATTAAGAATAAATATAACCATAGCATTAAACTTTTGGATCGATATTGGTCCCTTATGGAATAGCGCATAAACTAGGGTTTAAGCTTCTGTAACTCTCACAACCCATCATCTAATAACTACTCCACAATGCATTCCCTTAGGCCCAAATATGGTGAAGTGTCATGTAGTCGACGTTCACATGACACCACTAAGGGAATCACAACATACATACCATCAAAATATCGAACACATATCAAGTTCACATCATTACTTGCAACAGGATTTCTCCCGTGACCTCAAGAACAAAAGTAACTACTCACAAATGATAATCATGTTCAAGATCAGAGGGGTATTAAATAGCATAATGGATCTGAACATATAATCTTCCACCAAATAAACCATATAGTAATCAACTACAAGATGTAATCAACACTACTAGTCACCCACAAGCACCAATCTAAGCTTCTGGTACAAAGATTGAACACAAGAGATGAACTAGGGTTTGAGAGGAGATGGTGTTGTTGAAGATGTTGATGGAGATTGCCCTCCCCAAGATGGGAGAGTTGTTGGTGATGATGATGACGATGATTTCCCCCTCCGGGAGGGAAGTTCCCCCGGCGGAATCGCTCTGCCGGAGGGCAAAAGTGCTCCTGCCCAAGTTCCGCCTCGAGACGGCGGCGATTCATCCCGAAAGTCCTCTCCTTATTTTTCTAGGTCAAAAAGACTTATATACCAGAAGAGGGGCACCGGAGGTGGGCCGAGGAGGGCACAACCCACCAGGGCGCACATGGGCTCCCTGGCGCGCCTAGGTGGGTTGTGCCCACCTGATGGGGCCCCTTTGGTACTTATTTTCTCCAATAATTCTTATATATTCCATAAAAATTCTTCATGAAGTTTTAGCTCATTTGGAGTTGTACAGAATAGGTGGCCTGACGTAGCTTTTTCAGGTCCAGAATTCCAGCTGCTGGTATTCTCCCTCTTTGTGTGAACCTTGCATATTATGAGAGAAAAGGCATTAGAATTACTCCAAAAATCATTATTATACCTAAAAACAATATAAATAACAGTAGGAAAACATGATGCAAAATGGACGTATCAACTCCCCCAAGCTTAGACCTCGCTTGTCCTCAAGCGAAAACCGAAATCAAAAAACATGTCCACATTCTTAGAGAGAGAGGTGTCGATAAAACAAAATACAGACATAGAAGCATCATGTATATTATTATAACAGCAACAAACTTTAACATAAAACTTTATCATATAACTTCTATCATAGACTTCTCATGAACAAGTAACAATTCATCACAACAATGAAGTATAAAGCATAAACTCTATTGAAAACCAACAAACTATGTTCTTAGTCAACCTTGCAAGTACAATTCATCATCTTTTAAGGAAGGTTCACGTATCGGAGCCTTTTTGGCAAGTCCACATACTCAACCATCATATAGTCTTCTATGATTGCTAACGCTCACCGCATACACATGAGCAAAAAGTTTCAACCGGACACATAGAAAGATAGGGGCTTATAGTTTTCACCACCCAACATATTCACCGCAAGGGTGATGTCAACAATAATAACTCATGCTACCCATATCCAATTGGATATATGTGCCTAGATCTTTCCACACCACATGATGCTTGCCAAAAGAGAAAAAGAAAAAGGAATAGAGAGAAATACTTTGAATCTTGCATAAAAGTAAATACATAAAAGTAAAAGATAGGCCCTTCGCTGAGGGAAGCAGAGGTTGCCATGCACTTTTCGTTTGTATGCTCAATCTCTTAGTGCAAAAGAACATCATGTTATATTGCCCCTTATGATAGCAACCTTTATTATGCAGTCTGTTGCTTTTATTCTTTGCCATCACAAGTTCGTACAACGCTCAATTTTCTCTTGCACTAAATGATCCAACACTTTTAGAAGCAATTTTTATTGCCTTTTTGCACCGATGACAACTTATTGAAGGATGTTACTCAATCCATAGGTAGGTATGGTGGACTCTCAAAATAAGATTTGGGTTTAAGGGTTTTGGATGCACAAGTAGTATCTCTACTTAGTGCAGAATTTTTGGCTAGCAAAGAAAGGGGGCAAGCACCACATGTTAAAGGATCTATGACAATATAACTTCTATGTGAATATGAACAAACATAAATCATTACGTTGTCTTCCTTGTCCAACGTCAACAATTTTGGCATATAATATTTTGATGGGGGCTCACAATCACAAAAGATGTCCAAGATAGTGTATTTCCATGTGAATCTTCTCTTCCCTTATTAATTCTTTCATGAATTGCATCATTGGCAAATGCTATGTTTGTAAGTCTCCAATAAAATTTTCTACTTATACTCTTCCTTATGTGATGTCATTACTTACCATAAGATTAGCATATGATCTTTTTCATTTATTTCCTTTCTTTTTATTGAACATGAAAGAAAAAGAAAACAAAATTCAAACTGAACTTTATTATATATCTCGCACACGATTATAAGGATAGAGCACTAAGCAAATACTCGAAAAGAAAGGATCGAACTAAACTTTTATTCATCTAAAGCAAAAGATAACTATGGATCAAACTAAGATAAGTAAAGGCAAAAGATAGTGGAGGTGATATCATACCGGGGCACCTCCCCCAAGCTTGGCACAAGCCAAGGGGAGTGCCCATACCCGATACTCAATTTTCCTTTGGTGATGAAGAAGGAGGTGGTGTTGATGAAGTAGTAGCAATCTTATCCTTCAAGCTCAAAAGATACTCCAATCTATGGATGATGCTTTGGAGGGCGATGGTATGCTCTTGCATTAGAATATTTTCACGGGTGAGATATTTATTTTGCACACGAACCGTTTCGATGATCCGAAAGGCTTCAATCTCAGTGGGGGTAAGATGATCATAGTAAGGTTTAAGGATATCTTCTTCTTCCTCCTCAGCAGGCACGGCTTGCTCGACCAGCGGCGCTTGATCTCCAGTGGCCTCCTTGCTATTGTCCCCTTTGATGACTTCATTGGGCTCTTCTCTCTTCAACTTGATCTTCATTAACCAAGCCTCCTCTTCTACGTTGTTGGAGGAGGGAGAAGACATGATGCCTGGCTTAACAGATCTGACCTAAAACAACAAGAAAAGAAAACAGAAGATTTCTCCGCGATACGGTGGTCGATAGATTCGGGTGGTATATAAAAGTTTTTTATCCTGGGAAACAAGCAAATGGAAGAAAAACAGAGTCCGGAAGGTACCCGAGGTGGGCACAACCCACCTGGGCACGCCTGGCAAGCCATGCGCCCTGGTGTATTCTGCCCACCAGGGGTGCCTTCCTGGTTGTTTCTTATTTTCGTAATTTTTGATAAATTCCAGAACTGACAGCCAGGCGCACCCTGGTGTCTTGTGCCCACTAGGGGTGCCTTCCTGGTTGTTTCTTATTTTCCTAATTTTTGATAAATTCCAGGACTGACATAAAATATTTTTGCGGATTTTTCGGAGTCCGTTTACTTACCGTATCACGTACCTCCTCCTTTTTCACGATTCTGGAGTATTCCGGAAGGTTTGCTTTTTGTGTTCTTCCGGTGTCATAGTTTGGATAATATTGCTTTCAACATTAATGGGCGTACCTGAGATATAATGTTTTATTCTTTGCCCATTGACATCCTTCAGGTTAGTACCATCGGAATTATTTATTTTGATAGCTCTAGATCGATAAACCTCCTCGATAACAAAGGGTCCTTCCCATTTGGAGAGGAGTTTTCCTGCAAAGAATCTGAAATGAGAGTTGTACAAAAGAACATATTCTCCAACTTTAAACTCACACTTTTGGATTCTCTTATCATGCCATCTTTTAACTTTTTCTTTAAATAACTTAGCATTTTCATAAGCTTGGGTTGTCCATTCATCTAGTGAGCTGATATCAAATAACCTCTTTTCACCGGCAAGTTTGAAATCATAGTTGAGTTCTTTAATTGCCCAATATGCTTTATGTTCTAACTCAAGAGGTAAATGACAAGCTTTTCCATAAACCATTTATAAGGAGACACACCCATAGGATTGTTATATGATGTTCTGTAAGCCCAAAGTGCATCATCTAATTACTTAGACCAATTCTTTCTGGACCTATTGACAGTTTTTTGTAATATTAACTTTATTTCTCTATTGCTAAGTTCAACTTGACCACTAGACTGAGGATGATAGGGTGATGCAATTCTATGGTTAACATCATACTTAGCAAGCATTTTACGGAAAGCACCATGAACAAAATATGAACCACCATTAGTCATTAAATATCTAGGGACTCCAAACCTTGGGAAAATAACTTCCTTAAGCATTTTAATAGAGGTGTTCTGATGAGCACTACTAGTTGGAATAGCTTCTACCCACTTAGTAACATAATCAACAGCAACCAAAATATCAGTATACCCATTAGAAGAAGGAAAAGGTCCCATGTAATCAAAACCCCAAACATCAAATGGTTCAATAGCAAGTGAATAATTCATAGGCATTTCTTGACGCTTACCAATATTACCAATTCTTTGACATTCATCACAAGATAAAACAAACTTACGTGCATCCTTGAAGAGAGTAGGCCAATAAAAACCAGATTGCAATACCTTGTGAGTATTTCTGTCTCCCGCATGATGCCCTCCATAAGCTTCGGAGTGACATTTCCGTAGGATTTGTCCATGTTCATGCTCAGGTACACAACGTCTAATAATACCATCTACTCCTTCTTTATAAAGATGTGGGTCATCCCAAAAGTAGTGTCTTAACTCATAGAAGAATTTTTTTCTTTTGTTGGTATGTGAAACTAGGTGGTATGTATTTAGAAACAATGTAATTAGCATAGTCAGTATACCAAGGAGTGTTATGAGAAACATTTATTGCAGCTAATTGTTCATCTGGAAAATTGTCATTAATAGGTTGTGGGTCATCAAGAATATTCTCTAACCTAGACAATTTATTAGCAACGGAGTTCTCAGCTCCCTTTCTATCAGTGATATGTAAGTCAAATTCTTGTAGCAAAAGAACCCACCGAATAAGTCTAGGTTTAGCATCTTTCTTTTCCATAAGATATTTTATAGCAGCATGATTAGTGTGAACAATCACTTTAGAATCAACAATGTAAGATCTAAATTTGTCACAAGCAAACATAGCTGCTAAAAATTCTTTTTCAGTAGTAGCATAATTGTGTTGGGCACTGTCTAGAGTTTTACTAGCATAATGAATAATATTTAGTTTCTTATCAACTCTTTGTCCTAGAACATCACCAACAGCATAATCACTAGCATCACACATAATTTCAAAAGGCTAGTTCCAATTAGGTGGTTGAACAATAGGTGTAGAAATTAAGGCTTTCTTAAATGTTTCAAAGGCTTCTACACAATCATCATCAAAAACAAATGGAACATCCTTTTGTAAAAGATTTGTAAGAGGCCTAGAAATTTTAGAGAAGTCTTTAATAAATCTCCTATAGAAACCAACATGACCAATGAAACTACGAGTACCTTCGATATCTTTAGGACATGGCATTTTCTCAATTGCATCAACTTTAGCTTTATCCACCTCAATACCTCGTTCATAAATTTTATGTCCCAAGACAATACCTTCATTAACCATAAAGTGGCACTTCTCCCAATTCAAGACAAGATAAGTTTGCTCGCATCTCTGCAAAACTCGATTAAGGTTGCTTAAGCAATCATCAAAAGGAGTTCCGTAAACGGAAAAATCATCCATGAAAACCTCAACAATCTTTTCACAAAAATCATAGAATATAGCAGTCATACATCTTTGAATGGTAGCAGGTGCATTACATAAACGAAAAGGCATACGTCTATAAGCATAAGTTCCAAAAGGACAAGTAAAGGTGGTTTTGTTTTGATTAGGTTGTGAAACAGGTATTTGAGAAAAACCAGAATATCCATCGAGAAAACAAAAGTGTGTGTGCTTAGATAATCTTTCTAACATTTGATCAATAAAAGGCAAAGGGTAATGATCTTTTCTAGTTGCTTTATTTAATTTTCTAAAATCAATTACCATTATGTAGCCAGTAACAATTCTTTGTGGGATAAGTTCATTTTTATCATTAGGAACAATAGTAATACCTCCCTTCTTAGGGACACAATGAACATGACTTACCCATCTACTATCAGCTATAGGATAGATTATACCTGCTTCCAGAAGCTTCGATATTTCAGTTCTTACCACTTCTTTCATTTTAGGATTTAAACGTCGTTGGTGATCAACAACGGGTTTAGCATCAGGTTCCATATTAATTTTATGCTGACAGAGAGTGGGACTAATGCCCTTTAAATCATCAAGAGTATATCCAATAGCAGCTCGGTACTTCTTCAAAACCTTCAATAATCTTTCTTCTTCATGTTTTGAAAGGTTAGCACTAAAAATAACAGGATATATCTTTTTCTCATCAAGACAAGCATATTTCAAAGTGTCTGGCAATTGATTTAATTCAAACACGGGATCACCTTTAGTTGGAGGAGGAGCTCCTAGAGTTTCAAGAGGCAAATTGTGTTTAAGCAGAGGTCGTTGTTCAAAGAAAATTTTATCTATCTCATTTCTTTCATGCATATGCATATCATTTTCATGGTCTAGCAAATACTGTTCTAGTGGATCTGTAGGAGAAATGGCAATAGAGGCAAGACCAATTATTTCATCCTTACTAGACAATACTTTCTTATGATGTTTTCTACTAAACTTAGAAAAATTAAACTCATGAGACTCATCACCAAAACTAACACCGACAATTTGTTTCTCACAATCTATTTTAGCATTAACGGTGTTCAAGAAAGGTCTACCAAAGATAATGGACAAAAGTCATCTTGTGGGGAACCAAGAACAATAAAATTAGTAAGGTATTTTATTTTCCCACACAAGACTTCAACATCTCTAACAATCCCAAGAGGTGTGATGGTGTCTCTATTAGCAAGTTTAACAGTAACATATATGTCTTCTATTTCGGCGGGTGCTATATCATTCATAATTTCTTGATATAAGGTAAAAGGAATAGCACTCATGCTAGCACCTATGTCACATAAACCATGATAACAGTGATCTCCTATTTTAACTGAGACAACAAGCATGCCAACAACAGGTCTATGTTTATCTTTTTCATCGGGTTTGGCAATTCTAGCAGCTTCATCACAAAAGTAAATAGCATGCCCATCTATATTTTCAACCAGGAGATCTTTAACCATAGCAACACTAGGTTCTACTTTGATTTGTTCAGCAGGTTTGGATGCTCTAATATAACTTTTGTTGACCACAGTTGAAACTTTAGCATGTTCCTTTATCCTAATAGGTAAAGGTGGTTTTTCAATATAAGCAGTAGGAACGGATGGATCAACATTATAAATAATAGTTTCATCTTTAGCTATTACCAGTTCTTTAATTTCTTCTTTAATAAGTGGGTGATATTTAAACCACTTCTACTTTGGGAGATCAACATGAGTAGCAAATGATTCACAAAAGGAGGCTACTATCTCAGAGTCAAGTCCATATTTAGTGCTAAACTTTTGAAAAGCATCGGTGTTCATAAAAGATTTAACACAATCATACTTAAGCTTAATACCTGAATCTTTACCTTCATCGAGTTCCCAATCTTCAGAGTTGCGTTTAATTCTTTCTAAAAGATCCCACCTGAATTCAATAGTCTTCTTCATAAAGGAACAAGTACAAGAAGTATCAAGCATGGATTGATCATCACGAGAAAGCCGAGCATAAAAATTCTGAATAATAATTTCTCTTGAGAGCTCATGATTGGGGCATGAATATAACATTGACTTAAGCCTCCCCCAAGCTAGAGCGATAGTTTCTCCTTCACGAGGCCAAAAATTATATATATAATTCCGATCATGATGAACTACATGCATAGGATAATTTTTTTGGTGGAATTCCAATTTCAATCGATTCCAATTCCATGATCCAATATCATCGCATAGCCTATACCATGCCAATGCTTTTCCCTTCAAAGATAAAGGGAAAACCTTCTTCTTAGCTTCATCTCTGGGTAAACCTGCAAGCTTAAATAATCCAAAAATTTCATCCACATATAAGTGCATATCGGGATGTTCGGTTCCATCTCCTGCATAAGGATTAGCTAGCAGTTGTTCTATCAAACCCCAAGGAATTTCATAATCAATATTTTCAGTAGGTGTAGTAGGTGGAGGGGTAGCTAATTGTGGTTCCGGTCGAGGTGAAGATACCCTGAACAAACCCTTAAAAGGATTGTTCTCCATAGTAACAAGTGACAATAAATTTCAGCACGTAGTAATAATTTTTCCTTACTGATTTCCACTTACCAAGAGCGCTTCACTGCCTGGTAACGGCACCAGAAAAGAGCCTTGATGACCCACATGTATAGGGGATCAATTGTAGTCCTCTCGATAAGTAAGAGTGTCGAACCCAACGAGGAGCAGAAGGAAATGACAAGTAGTTTTCAGCAAGGTATTCTCTGCAAGCACTGAAATTATAAGTAGTGAGTAGTTTGAAAGAAAGGTAATTTGTAACAAGCAAGCAACGGTAACGGTAATAAAAGTGCAGCAAGGTAGCCCAATCCTTTTGAGGCAAAGGACAGGCCAAAACGGTCTCTTATGATAAGCAAAGCGTTCTTGAGGGTACACGAGAATTACATCTAGTCACTTTCATCATGTTGGTTTGATTTGTGTTCACTACATTGATAATTTGATATGTGGGTGGACCAGTGCTTAGGTGCTGTTCTTACTTGAACAAGCCTCCTACTTATGATTAACCCCCTCGCAAGCATCCGCAACTACGAGAAAAGTATTAAGAATAAATCTAACCATAGCATTAAACTTTTGGATCCAAATCGATCCCTTATGGAATAGCGCATAAACTAGGTTTTAAGCTTCTGTCACTCTCGCAACCCATCATCTAATAACTACTCCACAATGCATTCCCTTAGGCCCAAATATGGTGAAGTGTCATGTATTCAACGTTCACATGACACCACTAAGGGAATCACAACATACATACCATCAAAATATCGAACACATAACAAGTTCACATGATTACTTGCAACAAGATTTCTCCCATGACCTCAAGAACAAAAGTAACTACTCACAAATGATAATCATGCTCAAGATCAGAGGGGTATTAAATAGCATAATGGAACCGAACATATAATCTTCCACCAAATAAACCATATAGTAATCAACTACAAGATGTAACCAACACTACTAGTCACCCACAAGCACCAATCTATGGTTCCAGTACAATGATTGAACACAAGAGATGAACTAGGGTTTGAGAGGAGATGGTGCTGGTGAAGATGTTGATGGAGATTGCCCTCCCCAAGATGGGAGAGTTGTTGGTGATGATGATGACGATGATTTCCCCCTCTGGGAGGGAAGTTCCCCCGGCAGAATCGCTCCGCCGGAGGGCAAAAGTGCTCCTGCCCAAGTTCCGCTTCGAGACGGTGGCGCTTCGTCCTGAAAGTCCTCTCCTTATTTTTTTTCAAGGTCAAAATGACTTATATACCAGATAGGGGCACCAGAGGTCGGCCGAGGAGGGCACAACCCACCAGGGCGCGCCTGGGCTCCCTGGCGCACCCAGGTGGGTTGTGCCCACCTGGTGGGCCCCCTCTGGTACTTATTTGCTCCAATAATTCTTATATATTTCATAAAAATTCTCTGTGAAGTTTCAGCTCATTTGGAGTTGTGCAGAGTAGGTGGCCTGACGTAGCTTTTTCAGGTCCAGAATTCCAGCTACCGGTATTCTCCCTCATTGTGTTAACCTTGCATATTATGAGAGAAAAGGCATTAGAATTACTCCAAAAGGCATTATTATACCTACAAACAATATAAATAACAGTAGGAAAACATGATGCAAAATGGACATATCACTAGCCCGCAGGACAGAGCTCGGTCACTTGGATTTGTCAATGCTGTAGGGACGAACCCGAGCACAGACACCGTGCCAGTCCTTAATCATGAGGCAGTCGCGGGCGGGTTTGCGAGGGCGCACCGACATCATAGTGATGAAGCACCGGACATGCAGTTGAAATACTTAGGAAACTCATGAAGGCAAAGCCAGTTCTGATACATGCGCAAAAACGATACAGCTATGGGGTTCGGCCCTGGTAGCCTAAGGATGATGCAGCCCGAGGGGCGCCCTCATTTGAACAAACTAAAAAGTCACCTGGCATCATCGTTGTAGGAGAGTCGGGGTAACTAAAGATGCACGTTGCCGAGATCGCTCCTCACGAGCCGATCGGCTCCTGAGGACCGGGAGGCTCTAGAGGTCCGGGGGGCTCACGAGGGTCCGGCACCTCCTCCGTCAAGACCGCCTGACGCCTGGCCTCGTGGGCTACCAAGGCACCCTGCATGAAGCGCTGGTACGAGGCGGCCACGTTCAGCAGGCCAAACGGCATGCAGATGTAGCTGCAGGGGTAGCCCCCACTCCGGCCGACGCGGGACGGCCAGAAGAGGTCCCGTGAAGCGGCCCTGTTAAGGCTTGGGATGTTGATGCAGACGCACAGCCCGTCGCCCATATCAGGGGTCGCGGCTGCACTCGGTGGTGCGGGGCAATGCTCGCCACGCATGGCTCGCGCCTCCTGAAGCTCTTCGATTCCCTTGGTGATGAATTCTTGCGCGCCTGGCGCCTCACGTGTTGCGCCTTGCTCATGGAGGTGCGCGTTGAAGCACGCCTCCACGTGGTGCCCGAACACCTCCCTTGTCAGCTGGTCAGGTCAGAGGCCTTCCTGTAGAGAGCCCCCGAGCCCGTCTTGAGGGGGGCGCCGGGCATGCCTCCCTATGCGAGAGGGAAGGGCGCCCCAGGCTCCTAATGGCCCTTGGGAAGGAGCTGCTTCTTCTTCTTGGGGATGGCCCCAGGAGGCAGGATAGCGCCCTCATCATCAGAGTTCCTAACCGCAGCAGCCTGGTAAGCACGCTCGAGGTAGCACACCGCATCCTTTTCGTCGCAGGCGACCGTGATGATGCCCCCACTTCCTGGCATCTTGAGGACATTGTAGCTGTGGTGAGTTGCTGCAATGAACTTGAAGAGGGCCGGATACCCGAGGATGGCATTGTATGGGAGGCCGATGTGGGCAATGTGGAAGTTGATGAGCTCGGTGTGCTAGTTGTCGCTCTTACCGAAGGTGACTGGGAGACGCACCTGCACCAGGGGAACAGTGGAGCCATCGGTGACTCCTGAGAAAGGCTTGGTGGGCAGGAGCTAGTCGTAGGGCACTTGGAGCATTTCAAACGTCTTGATGGAGAGAATGTTGAGCCCCGCGCCACCATCGATGAGGGTCTTGGTGACGAGGACATTGCTGATGATTGGCGTGCAGAGCATCGGGAGCGCCCCAGTGGCGGTTGAGCACTTCAGTTGGTCCATGGAGTCAAAGGTGATGGTGTGCTTGGACCACCTGAGGGGACGCGACGCCTCAAGCTTGGGGAGGGCCACGTTCACCTCATGAGCGAACTGCTTGCAGATGCGATGAGAGGCGGGATCCTGAGCACCACCCAGGATGCAGGCTATCACGCGAGGCTCTTGGAAGCCCCCAACCCCATCGTCTTGCCAATTGTCGTCGTTTCTCCTTGGCGGCGGCAGCAGCGGAGGGAGCCCGGCGTTGCCCTGTGGACGGTCCTCATGAGGCTGATCGCGCCAGGGGCCATCACGAGGCTGGCCTTACCGGCGGTCCTCGCGGGGTTGGTTTCGCCAGTCCTGGCGGGGGTCGCGGTTGTCCCAGCGGCCTCCACCATGGCCTCCTCCACGGCCGTAGCCGTGGTCGTTGCGCTCGGGGCGGCGGCCGAGGCGGCTGTCTCGGATTGCCCTGAGCGCTTGGCAGTCGTTGGTGTTGTGGCTGTGGATGTTGTGGACGACGCAGAACGGGTGGTTGCCCCTGGAGGATTCACCGTAATCACGACCGCGTGTCGGTGCAACAAACCCTGGGTCTGTTGCCCAGACTATGCATAGGCACGGGGACGAGATTGAAGCACCAACCCAAGTCAGAATACAAGGGACTAAGAGGTTCAAAGGACTAACATGCAGATCAGAGGGACCAAGATCAAGCCAGAAAAGCGAGACACCATCAGGAGAAGGGCCTCCTTTGCCGGGTAGGCGAGCTCAGCAAGGGGCGAGGCCACCCCCGGAAGACGACGTCCAAGACGTCCTGGCAGGTCCTGCCGGGGCACATGGAGGCAAAACTACCTCACCAACTACTCCACCACGACCCACGTCGTCAATCAGTGCGGTGTCAAGCCGCGTATTGACTAAGTGGCAGACATTCACCACATGGCAGCCTCTCCCTTGAGGAAACACCTGCAGATGACACCCGTCCTGTGACGTGTCAAGCGAGCAGGCGTGGTGCTGGCGAGATAGCCCTGCAAGCCTTGCCGGGTAACCAACGATGTGACGTTGAGCGGTGCATTTAATGCGCCATGTCAGCCCGCAGAGTTAGGTATGATAGCACTGTTTGCTATCTTATCAGTACATAATGACTGTTTTGCCATTGTGGTGACCCCTTAATCTATAAAAGGAGGCCCATGGCGGCCGTAGAGAGGGTTAGAAGGTTGGGTAACTCAGACCCCCATACGCGTGTAGCTACTGCCGCCCTGAGGCAACCCTTGTCGGGCAAGGGTACTACGCTCCACCACCACCTTTCCACCATCAATCCACCAAAGAAGGAGTAGGATTTACGCCTCACGATGGCCCAAAGCTGGGTAAAGATGCCTGTGTGATCTCTGTCGTGCTGCCACATGCTCGTCTGCTCTTTGTGCAACGCGACGCCCCCCTGCCGAACTAGCAAGGGGCCTCCTGGTCCCATAGGTGGCCGTGGTTTCCCGCAACATCTATGGCGCGCCAAGTAGGGGGACCGCTTGCGTGAACCTGAATGCGTGTGTAGCTCGTTACCTTCATCACCGTCAGCATCATCGACGATGCCATCGACCATGGCGCCCAAGAAGAAACCCGGTTCTTCAGCTCGTCTTTCCACCTCGAAGGCTCCGCTGCCCGCGGCCTCTAACGCTGCGGGGGGTGCGGAGACACGCGAGGATGCGGACGCTGCTGGGGATGTGGTCGGAGCAGGCGGCGCTGTCACCACTTCCCCCGCGGCCGACACAGGAGCAGGAGACATCGGAGGAGAGCAGCATCAGCAACATCCCGACGGCCACGCTCCACAAGGTCCGAGTGAAGGGGTTACTCCATCTGCGCCCCTTCCGCCCGCCGACGGGCACAGCCACAGCAATGGCGCTCGGGCCGGGGCGAATCGCTGCTCTCCGACCGCTCCCACCATGGGTGCGGTCGCAGCGCGTGCACCTCCCCCGGGACAGGTTGACCAAGCCGCTGCGCCCGACGGAGCCACTGGCCCTCGAGTGCCTTCGCCGCACCACCCTGCCATCCAGGTGGTCGCCCCACAGCAGCGGGGGCACAGTGCTTCCACCACTGGCACCATCAGGAGCCGAGCGACGGTGCGATCGACTTCATCATCACCCATGCCAGGTACAGCCTCGGAGGCGATGGCGCGGGCTCAGCTGCTGCTGAGGTTTCCACCAGCGGCCAAGCAAATGGACGAATGGCGTGCCATCATCCAAAGTCTGCTCGGTTTCGCCGAAGCTGGGGGCTCACAGTGAGCTGGCCCGCCACGGCCGCCCCAAGCGACAGCAATGACTCATGCTGCTAACCGTACAGAAGGGGCCGTACCCACGGTGCAGTCCCTGCCACGGCAGCCAGCGCGAGCGCAACAGAATCAAGACCCCAACGACGTCTCGATGGCCTCTTCTGACCCTCGAGCGCATCCAGGCCAATGGTGAGCCCCGGAGGATAGGCGGAGAGGAGACACGCGCGCCATTGTCGAGCAACGCAGCGACGACCTCCGCCGGACCGATGGGTGCAACGGCCCCGGCATCGATGAGCCCGCGCTCGGTATTGGCGGGTGCCTACCTTTCAAGGTTGGCTGCCCTGCCTTTACCCGTTAGCTGCGGCAAGTCCGTTGGCTGTCCTTTCGCATGTTCAAGCCAGAGATACCTGAGAAGTATGATGGGGGGCTGAACCCGGCAGAGTTCCTGAGCATCTACTCCATCGCTGTTCAGGCTGCCAGGGGAAGAGATGAGAAGGTGTTTGCCAACTACTTTCCTTTGGCCCTCAAGTCCAATGTGAGGTCTTGGCTGATGCACCTGCCGGAGAACTCCATTTCGTCATGGGACCTTTGCCATGAGTTCATCGGTTCCTTCACCGGTGGCCACCAAGAGCCGGGCCGACCTAGCGACTTACAGAGATTCAGCAAAGTTCATAGAAATATCCCAAATATCCATCCGGCAGCCGTGATAGCCGCCTTCCGGTCCAATGTGCGCATTCGCTGGATTCGTTCCAAGATGAACGTACGGTTGCCCAAGACTATGAAGGAGCTCTACACGTTGGTGGATAAGTGTGCTCGGATGGAGGAGGGAAGAAAGTTGCCCGGAGAGGAAGATTGCACCAATATTGATTCAGAGGATGAGGATGAATCAACCAGTCAGAAGAAGAGCAAGAAGCACAGTAAGAAGCGAAGGGATAAGGAAGTAATTACTGTTGAAGGATCGGGTACGCCTAGTACCGGCAAGAAGGCCAAAGTTGAGGCCCCCGGCAAGGAAGCTGCCGTGTGCGCTGACTGCCGGGAAGCCGCTGCTGCCGAGAAAGCCGGGAAAGGTGATGGGCCGTATTGCAAGATTCATCCGTCCAAGGGCCACGACCTTCAAGAGTGTTATCAGGTTGAGCAGCTTGTCAAAAGACATAAAGCAGAGTATGAGAAGTGTGACAAGGAAAAGGGTCAGAATGTTGCTGGCGGCAAGGGCCGAGGTGGTGAAGTAAATCGCCCTAGCAAACCATTTCGGAACCAAGGAAAACCCGCCAGAGGTCGAGAGAAGGAAGCCTGTGGTGATGAGAGTGATGGAGGGGATGAAGAGGAAACTAGTGAGCAAGAGTTTCAGAAGGCCACAGACGCCCTGTGCATTAACGGGGGTGCATCTCTGCACACCTCTCACCGCTAACTCAAGCGGTGGGTGCGAGAAGTCAATGCCGTGGAGCCAGCGCCCGAGGCCGGAAGCCGCTCAAGTGGTCCCGTACGCCCGTCATCTTTGACGAGGAGGATCACCCTAGCCGTACCACTGCGATAGGGTGTTTGCCATTGTTGGTCTCCCCAACAATCCGCAAGCTCAAGGTCACGAAGATGTTGGTGGACGGCGGGGCCGGGTTGAATCTGATTTCCCCAGCAATTATCAGCAAGCTTCAGATAGCAGAGGAAGAGTTGGAGGTTACCGGCACGTTTCAAGGAGTTAATACCGGCAGGGGCCGTCCTAAGGGAAAGATCATGTTGCCGGTAATGTTTGGGGGAGAACTGAACTACCGGACTGAGAGGATTGTTTTTGATGTGGTTGATCTTCCCCTGCCATACAATGGGATTCTTGGACGCCCGGCCCTGGCTAAGTTCATGGTAGCATCTCACCATGCCTACAACACCTTGAAGATGCCTGGGCCACTGGGAGTCATCACCATCCCATCAAATGAGAAGGATGCAATCATTTGTGTGGACAAGATGTACTGGGATGCGGTCGCAGCAGAGGCAGCAGCAGCAGCAGCAGCAGCTCCCGCTAAGGAAAGCAAAGGAAAGAAGAGGGATTGCAGGGACCCGGTAAAGAGTCTGGGAAGCGTGCCCCCACCGAGTGCACGGCACTCGTTGATGACGTGCCGGAGTGTTCCAATGGCAAGAGATCCAAGGTCATTGCACCCCAAGTGAAGAAGGTCCCGGCAGGGCTGGCTGGCGTTGATGGTACTTACACTATCAGCGCCACCCTCGATGACAAATAGGAAAGCGCGCTCGTTGCCTTCCTATGGGGAATATCGATGTGTTTGCCTGGCAACCATCTGATATCCCCGGTGTTCCCAGGGAGGTAATCGAGCACCACCTTGCTGTCTGCCCACATGCCCGACCTGTCAAGCAGAAAGTACGGAAGCAGGCCTTGGAGAGACAGCAGTTCATTGCAGAAGAGATCAAGAGACTAGAGACAGCTGGATTGGTTAGAGGAGTACTGCATCCCATGTGGTTGGCAAACCCAGTGGTAGTCCGGAAGGCTAACGGGAAGTGGATGCTTTGCATAGATTTCACAGATCTCAACAAGGCTTGCCCGAAGGACCCATTTCCCTTGCCGTGTATCGATCAGATTGTGGATTCCACTTCAGGTTGTGATTTGCTCTCCTTTCTGGATGCGTATTCTGGGTATCACCAGATCTTCATGTCCAAGGAAGAAGAAGAGAAGACGTCATTCATCACTCCATGTGGTACGTACTATTTTGTCCGCATGCCATTCGGATTAAAGAGTGTCGGGTCCACTTTTGCAAGGGCAGTCCAGATTGGTTTTGAGCCATAGTTGCACAGAAACATAGAAGCCTATATGGATGATATTGTGGTCAAGACCAAGGATAGGGCCATCCTTATTCAAGATTTGGAGGAGACGTTTGCTAATCTGCGCAAAATCAATTTGAAGCTCAACCCAGAGAAGTGTGTATTTGGTGTTCCCTCCGGCAAGTTGCTTGGGTTCTTTGTATCCCATCGCGGGATCGAAGCCAATCCCGACAAGATCAAGGCTATCGAGCAGATCCAAGCACCAAGGATAGTTTAGGATGTGAGGTGTCTGACAAGATGCGTTGCCGTGCTAAGCAGATTCATCTCCAAGTCTGCCGAGCACACCCTGCCGTTCTTCAAAATTTTGAAGAAGGCATGACCCATGAAGTGGACCCCGGAAGCAGATGCAGCTTTGCAAGAGTTGAAGGCCTACTTGTCCTCCGTGCCTACCTTGGTCGCTCCCAAACCCCAGGAGCCATTGCTGTTGTACCTAGCGGCAACCAACCAAGTAGTCAGTGCAGCTTTGGTAGCGCAGCGAGAAGTGGATGAGGCAGAGAGTGAGCAGAGACCCGCAGAGTTAGAGAAGGATCAGGACAGCAATGAGCACGGCAATGAGAGCAAGCCCAAGGACGCGGCAAGGAAGAAAGTGGTGCAGCGCCCAGTGTACTTCGTCAGCTCCTTATTATAGGGGGCTAGATCGAGGTATTGTGGCATGCAAAAGTTGATTTTTGGTCTCATCATGGCCTCAAGGAAACTGCACCACTACTTCCAAGCCCATGAGATCATGGTTGTCACTCGTTTCCCATTGCAACGGATACTCCGAAACCCTGAGCCTACCGGCAGAATAGTGGAGTGGGCTTTGGAGTTATCCAGTTTTGGTCTGAAGTTTGAAAGCACGTCAACTATTCAGAGCAGGGCATTCGCAGAGTTTATTGCAGAATGGACGCCAACCCCTGGTGAGGAAGTGACGGAGACAGCTATCCCCGGCAAGGAATCGCCCAAGAAGGGATTATGTATTTTGATGGTGCTTTTTCCCTACAAGGTGCAAGAGCTGGCGTGCTTCTTGTTGCCCCCTCCGGGGAGCACTTGAGGTATGTCGTCCAAATGCATTTTGCCCAGGAAGAAGCAACCAACAACACAGCAGAATATGAAGGGCTCCTTGCCGGGCTCAGGATTGCAGCTGAATTGGGAATTAAGAAGCTGATCATTCGAGGAGATTCACAGCTTGTGGTGAGACAAGTTAACAAGGTTTACCAAAGTCCATTGATGGAGGCATACGCCGAGGAAGTGAGGAGATTGGAGGAGCACTTTGACGGATTGCAAACAGAGCATGTACCCCGTGCGGAAAACAGCATAGCTGATCATCTGTCAAAGTGTGCTACGTAGAAGCTCCCTGTGGAACCAGGGACTTTTGTTCTCCATCTCACTCAGCCCTCCATATCCCCAGCAACAATGCCCCGGAAAAGGAGAAAGTTGGACTCCGGTAAGCCTCTCCCGGTAGAGCCGTCTGCTCCTGGCAGAGACAATGCCAGAAACAACTCCTCGTAGTCTGCCGGACCACACCCTCCAGCCGAGCCCATGCACCCCGCGAACGAGGCATGTGCTCCCGCAGCAGAGGAGGTGCTGCTAGTCCTCGTTGCCGAACCGCAGGCTCCAACTTGGGTAAGGCACATTGTCCACGTCCTCCAAACCGTAGAGCTTCCCGGCAACCAAGACAAAGCTGAAAAAGTAGCCCGAAGGGCCAGTATGTATCAGTTTGTCGATGACACTTTGTACAGAAGGAGGCCCAACGGTGTGAAATTAAAGTGTGTCTGCCGGGAAGAAGGAAAGGAACTGCTCATTGAGATACACAAAGGCATGTGCGGCTCCCACATTGGATCAAGGGCACTAGTTGGGAAAGCATTCTGGCAAGGATTCTATTGGCCCACAGCTCTCCAAGATGCGGTCGAGCCAGTCACCAAATGTGAAGCCTGCCAGTTCCATTCCATGAAAACCCACCTGCTTGCCCAAGCTCTTCAAACAATCCCTCTATCATATCCATTTTCGGTTTGGGGGCTCGATATCCTCGGCCCCTTCCCCCGAGCAATCGGGGGCTTTGAATTCTTGTTCGTTGCTATCGACAAGTTTACAAAGTAGCCGGAAGTGACTGCCGTGAGAAAGGTGACTGCTCAGTCAGCTATCAAGTTCTTGAAAGAATTGGTGTGTCATTTTGGAGTTCCGGCAAGGATCATTACCGACAACGGCACCCAGTTCATGAGCCACGCCTTCATGCAATATGTTCATGCCCTCAGATGCAAGGTCTCATTTGCCTCTGTGGCACACCCCCGGAGCAATGGGCAAGCTGAGAGGGCAAACGCTGAAGTGCCGCATGGCCTCAAGATGACAACCTTTGATACGCTGCAGGAGCATGGCAGGCGGTGGATCGAGGAGCTACCGGTAGTTCTCTGGTCCCTCGGAACGACACCAAACTGAGCTACCGGGCAGACTCCCTTCTCACTGGTCTACGGGGCAGAAGCAGTTATCCCCACGGAACTCATTTACGGGTCGCCTCGAGTGCTTGCCTATGATGAAGTAGCGCAAGATCAGCACCGGTGTGACGACGCTGTGCTACTCGAGGAGAACCATCTCCGGGCTACTACGTGTGCTGCACGCTATCAGCAAGCCTTGCGTCGCTATCATAGCCCCAGGGTTCACGCCCGGTGTTTTGAGGAAGGTGACCTTGTCCTTAGGCGCGTTCAGTCCGCCAAGGGTACAAACAAGTTGTCACCAAAGTGGGAAGGTCCTTACCGGGTAGTACGAGTCACTAGACCTAGCGCAGTCCGTCTGGAGACCGGAGATGGCATTCAGTTGCAAAACTCATGGAATATTGAGCATCTCCGCAAGTTCTACCCGTAAGGCACGGCTGTCGGGCCCTGCCCGGCAGCCACCCTTTTGTGCATGCCTTGCCTCAGCTGCATGTAACCCCTTGTACAAAGCCAGGGCGATGACCCTGTGCAAGAGAAAATAAAGAAGCGCTGTGGGGGGCCCCCGACCAAGATTGCATGCATGCATGAGCATTCCAAGATCACTGCATAAGCATTTCATGAGCATTTGCATATGCATATAGATAGGATCGCATCCTGCATTCATTCTCATCCGCATGAAGCTGCAGGTTCCTGCCGTGAACTTGGCTTTGACGAGGAGTTGGGAAGATTGCCCGGCACTGTGATCCCCGGCAAGCCAAACAGATAAGTTCTACCTCCTGTCCATTAGTGTTCTGTAAGTTATAACTCGTGCATAAGAAAACCACACCACTCTTTTGAGACTTAGGTGCTCCCATCCCTGAGTCGAACGTTGCTTCGGACAGGATGGTCGTAGTGGCCTTTGGTAAAAAGAAGTTGGCGGGGGCTGGCCCCTTTGCCTATTGCCCGGTAGACACAGCTCTCCGGCAGACAGAAAAGGTGCCGGCAGGATAGGCTGCCGGGCAAAAACTCGTTTATTTACACTAAAGAGGCATCTCGCCTCTGCATGGCCATACACATGCACGGGTTCCCGGCAAGGTTCATCTTTTTCATTAATATGCTGATACAAGTACAGGCATTACAGAACACAAACATGGACTCGAGAGATTACATTATTTGAATTAAAATTTGGCAAGTGCCTGCGGATTTAAGGTTGAAAAAAGATAAGTGCCCTGTAATGCCCTTTCTTGTCCCTCTCATCCTAGGCACGGCCGTCGAAGGCGAGGAGGGCAAAAGGAGTGCCTGGGCGGCCAGCCCGCCCCCCTCGGGCTCCGGGAGAGATAGCCCGACGGGAGCGGCAGCACCGGGGAACGCATCGATGGAGAGCACGGCGGAGGCGACCCGTCGACTGCCACCACCAGGGCCAGCAGGACACGGCAGGGCTAACGGAGCTGCAGCCCGAGAGGAAGCCTACCGGGGTCCAGCCGGAGCACTACTGGAGGAGCCCGGGAGCACCATCCCCACCTCTGCATCCAACTCCCCGGCAAATCGCGCTGCCGGGAAGGAGATGCGGATGCAGATGATGGTGCTGCCGCCTGATGAAGATGGTGCGGGCGGCGATCAGCCGGAGTCAGAGTCGTCGCTCCCTCGCCCGCTGACGTCGTCATCGCCGTCACTGTCCTCCTCGTTGCTTCCGCTCGAGGAGGAGCTTTCGTCATCAGTCAAGCTCTCCGCGCAGCACCCTAAGCGACCTCCCGAGCGCCCGAAGATCTTGATGGAGAGCAGGCCGCTCTCCATTAATTTGAACTGGAGAACGTGCCCCTCCGAGAAGCCGTGGGCATGGGCGAAAGTCTTCCAGCCATGGCGAAGGTACATGACGTGAGGGGCAGGGAAGTCGACATCAACCCACATGCTGTCATTCCCACAGCCCCTCATGTGCAACCTCAGAGCGCGCGGTTGCTCTAGCTCCATCTCCCACGCAAAGGGAGTTGGAAGGCGAAGATGACCACACAGGGGCTTGTACAGCCTGATGATGAACTCTCGAGGTTGGTCCCGCCCTCCTCCTCCTCGAGCACCACGGCAACCTCGACCTCGTCCCCTCCTTCCTCCCCTCGCGGCGAGTTCCGTCACCACAGGATCTGGAGGAGGAGGGATGCGCTGTCGAGTAGAAGCCCTCGTCATCGCCGCTGGGGCATCGTCACCGCTGGGGCATCGTCGCGCCCTCGCCCTCTCACCATGGCTAGAAGGGAAAAGTTGCGGAGAAGAAGAAGAAGTGTGTGCAGAGAGGCACCGCCCCTACCCCTTTTTATAGGGGGATGAGGCAGGGGGTTGGCTCCTCATACGGGAAATGGCCGCCTTGCTCCTCTAATATGGCCTCGTTGCACCCTCTGGAGCTCTGAGGATCAAGGCCGACCCTCTGTGCCAACCATCAGCACTCGGTTTTCGGCCATGGCACTCCTTCCCGTGCCCTCCACATCCACCACCTACCACACCCAATGCATGCGAAACACGTGGCAGGTGCGTGCGAAACGAGAGGCAAGTGGGATGGCAGTTTCCGCCCTGTGATCGTGGGGCGAGGAGAACCCGCAGGCCACGATCAAAGTTCTTCCACAGCATTGCGCACGACACGCGGAGAAATCGGAAACTGGCCCGGAATCAAGGATAATGAAGAAGCAAAGAAGACCTCAAGAGACCAGCCTCTTCAGAGACCAAGCCTGTGCACTTATTAGGCCCTACCCCGACTACGCTCAGCAGCGCGTTCGAGGCAGGCCCGGGGGCTTCTGTTGGTGCAACAAACCCTGGGTCTGTTGCCCAGACTATGCACAGGCACGGGGACGAGATTGAAGCACCAACCCAAGTCAGAATACAAGGGACTAAGAGGTTCAAAGGACTAATATGCAGATCAGAGGGACCAAGATCAAGCCAGAAAAGCGAGACACCATCAGGAGAAGGGCCTCCTTTGCCGGGCAGGCGAGCTCGGTAAGGGGCGAGGCCACCCCCGGAAGACGACGTCCAAGACATCCCGGCAGGGCCTGCCGGGGTACACAGAGTAAAAACCACCTCACCAACTACTCCACCACGACCCACGTCGTCAATCAGTGCGGTGTTAAACCGCAGAGTGACTAAGTGGCAGCCATTCACCACATGGCAGCCTCTCCCTACAGGAAACACCTGCAGATGACACCCGTCCTACGACGTGTCAAGCGAGTAGGCACGGAGCTGGCGAGATAGCCCGGTAAGCCTTGCCGGGCAACCAACGATGTGACGTTGAGTAGTGCATTTAATGGGCCCTATCAGCCCGCAGAGTTAGGTATGATAGCACTGTTTGCTATCTTATCAGTACATAATGACTGTTTTGCCATTGTGGTGACCCCTTAATCTATAAAAGGAGGCCCATGGCGACCGTAGAGAGGGTTAGAAGGTTGGGTAACTCAGACCCCCATACGCGCGTAGCCACTGCCGCCCTGAGGCAACCCTTGCCGGGCAAGTGTACTACGCTCCACCACCACCTTTCCACCATCACTCCACCAAAGCAGGAGTAGGGTTTTACGCCTCACGGCGGCCCCAACCTGGGTAAAAATGCATGTGTGATCTCTGCCGTGCTGCGACACGCTCATCTGCTCTTTGTGCAACGCGACGCCCCCCTACCGAACAAGCAAGGGGCCTCCTGGTCCCATAGGTGGCCGTGGTTTCCCGCGACACCGTGCTTCATATCGGGTTCAGCCGCAAGCATAGTAGGGCCCTTACGCTTTGCCTCCTGAGCCTTGGCCTTCTTGTCTTCAAGATCGGCCTCTGGAAGCTCCAGGAGGGAGAGGCGACCTTCCTATGCCCTTGCGCACGTGCTAGCCATGTTGAACATCTCCAGGGCTGAACACAAGTCCTCGTGGATGGCGAGTTCCTCCTTCATCTAGACATCCCGGACGCCATCAGAGAACGCCGAAATGATGGCCTTGTCTGACACCTTTGGGATCTTGAGGTGAACGTTCGTGAAGCGCTGTATGTACTTGTGCAAGGTCTCGCCCGGCTGCTGCTTCATGCGCCGCAGGTCACCTGCTGCAGGAGCGCGGTCATGAGTACCCTGGAAGTTGGCGATGAAGCGCTTGGAAAGCTCGTCCTAGGAGGAGATCGACCCCACCGGGAGGTTCCGGAGCCAAGAACACGCGCTGTCCTTGAGGGCCATGGGGAACCAATTCGCCATGACCTTGTCATTGCCTTTCACTGCTTTGATGCTCAGCTCGTAGAGCTGGAGGAATTCCGCGGAGTCGGGAGTGCCGTCATAGCGTGGAGGCAGATCTGGCTTGAACTTGCCAGGCAAGACTACACGACGCAGCTCCGGGGTGAAAGCACGGCAGCCTGTCGCGTTCACAGGTGTGGGCCACATGGGTGGAGCTTGGTCTTGACGCCCACGCACCGCGACCTCTGGCGGCGCGCGGTCTTGGTGCTGGCGTTGCGGCGCCGGGAGTGCACGCGCATCGGCCTGCGGCCGCTGCACCACTTGGCAACTTGGTTCATCTCCTGCCGGTGCCCCGCGCCGTGGGTCGCGCGGGGTTGCATTGCGCCTGGGCTCCGGGTCCACGTCACGCTGAGGAGGAGGAGGTGCACCATGAGCCACGTCGCCCTCCTGGGATGGCAGGGGAGGCAGCGAGCGAGGCGGCGCAGGGGCCTCGCCGGCAGCGTTGACAAGCTCACCGATGTGGCCGAGCCAGTCGTTGGCGGGGTAGTGGCGTAGGAGCTCAAGCGCCATGAGCAGCGCAGCCTGCGCGTTCGCCGGCCCACGGCGCACATGGGGGGACGATGCCGTGGCCGGAGTAGTCGATGGAGTGGCGGTGCGGCCATCACGCCGCACGAAAGGCGGCAGCGACGAGTCTTGCTACTCACGAGCAGCAGGGTCAGTGGTAGCGTTAGCCACCGGGGAGGCGGGGCGGCGAGGAGCGCCATTGCCCACGGGTGCCGTCTGGGCGACACGAGTGGCCCGACGCTCAGCACGGACACGGGGAGCATCGGCCATGGGAGCGACGGAACGAAAGCGGAGTGAACGGTGGAAGAAGGAATTCGACACGCCCCTACCTGGCGCGCCAAATGTTGGATTCAGGGCTCCGCAGACCCAAGAAAGGTTTGAACTCTGGGGCGTGTGCAAAGAACTCAACCTATCCAGCCTACCAACTCATCGCCCCACATCCTAGCCTAGTCGGACTCGCGTGAGCAAGGAAGAAGATGAACACGGCAGTTTACCAAGGTTCGGGCCACCTTGCGGTGTAAAACCCTGCTCCTGCTTTGTGGTGGATTGGCCTCATGAGGGGCTGAGGATGAACAAGTACGAAGGATGAACAACCTCGCAAGGGCTCGGGGGTGAGAGTGAGGCGACCCCTTCTATGGTGGTGGCTAACCTATATTTATAGTGGCCTCGGTCCTCTTCCCCCAAAACGTAGACGCGAAGGGATCCCACAGTGGCCAATTTGAAACTGGACAAGTCGTACATCTTATCCTGATGAAAGGTGGTCTTCGCCTGCAAAGCTTCTGGTCGTGACGTAGCGGTGGGCTCGGCGATGACATCCATCCTGCCGTGCTGGTGGTCTTGGTCTTGTAGCACTAGAATGGAAACCTTTGGTATATTCCTCGGGAACCCACGCCTGTCCTTGCCTCCTTTGCACCAAAGAGGAAACTGCCTCTTCTGCGCCCGCTGGCGCCCGCCTGCTTTTGTCATCATGGCTTTCGTCATCGTAGCCTCATGAGGCTAGGTACCTGCATAGAAATCTCCGCTCCTCGGGAGGCCACCTGAGGAGGCCGCTTCCTTGGGAGGTCTTGGTGTCATTCGCCTCTCGAGGCTTGGCCCCTCATGAGGGTCTTGTCTTGATGGTCTTGGAGGTGGGCCGTACCAGGCCGTCGAGGGAGCCACGCCATGGGCCGCAGGTAGGCAAGTCTGGGTACCCTGGTTCCCAGAACACCGACAGCGGTGTAAGACCCTACTCCTGCTTTTTGGTGGATTGCCTTGCGAGTAGGATGAGTATGAACTAGTACAAGGGTGAGTTGCCTCTGAAGGGCTCATGGATACATCCCTTCCTATGGCGGAGGCTAACCTATATTTATACTGGCTCGGCCCTCTTCCCCCAAGGCTTTAGGTGGGAAGGGATACCACAATGGCCAAATTTGAAGGGGGGCAGGAGTACACCCTATCCTGACTAAAGGTGGTATTCGTCTGCAAAGCTTCTGGTCGTGACGTGCTGGTGAGCTCGGTTATGACCTCCATACTGGCGAGTCAGTGGTCTTGGTATTGTTGCACTGGAATGGCAACCTTTGGGGGATTCCTTGGGAACCCACATACATGCTTGTCCCTCTAGCACCAAAGAGGAAAATGTCCTTGTCTGCGCCCGCTGGCACCCTCCTGGCTCCGGTCGTCATGGCTCACATCACCACGCGCCTCGTGAGGCGGGGTGCATGCCTAGAGATGTCCGCTCCTCAGGAGGCAGCCTCGGGATACCACTCCTCGGGAGGCCTTGATGTAGTTTGCCTCACAAGGCGGGGACCCTCGCGAGGGTCTTGCTCGTGAAGTCTTGGAGCTGGGTCGCATCGGGCCTTTGATGATGCGACGCGATGGGCCACAGGCAGACGGGCCTGGGTACCCCCGGTCCGAGAACCCCAACAACTCTCCACCATGGTCGGATCTAAGACTCTTGATTTGACCATCAAGCTGGTTTTCCACTTCAGCTTTATAGATCTTGAAAAAGTTCAAAGCCTCATCTTTTGATTTCCAAAGATACACTTGACAGTATCTAGTGGAGTCATCAATTAACGTCATGAAATATTTCTTTCCAACTTTTGTCAAAACACCATTCATTTCACAAAGATCTGAATGTATGAGTTCAAGTGGCGTAAGATTTCTTGTTTCCGCAGTCGTATGAGACTTATGAGGTTGTTTAGCTTGCACACAAACTTGACACTTAGATCCCTAAACAAGGGTGAAATTAGGGATTAAGTTCAACTTGGCTAACCACGTCATGCAAACAAAGTTAACATGACAGAGACATGAATGCCAAACATTTGATTCACTATTGTTGCAAACATGATTAACAACTTTATTACAAAGATCTGACAAAGATAGTATGAACAGGCCTCCTGATTCATAAACTTTACCAACAAAAGTTCCATACTTGGACACACCAAATTTATTGGAATCGAAGACAAGCTTGTAGCCATCTCTACACAGGAGAGACCCGCTGGCAAGGTTTTTATTGATGGAGGGGACATAATGCACATTCTTCAGCCCCACGATCATCCCCGAAGTAAACTTCAGATCGATCGTGCCAACACCACGAATAGAAGCACTTGAACCATTGCCCATCAGGACGGTGGAAGTCCCTGCGGTCTGAGAAGAAGAAAACATAGAAATGTCACTGCAAACATGTACATTAGCACCCGTGTCAATCAACCAATATGGAGAATGACATACTGAAAGAATAGTGGGAAATATACCATACCCAGCATCCTTCATGTCAATGTCCCCAATGACAACATTAGCGGTCTTGCCGCCTTTCCCATGTTGACGCTTGTCATAACGGTTAGGGCAACTACGAGCCCAATGATTAGGATCTCCGCAAACATGACAAACTCCTTTCTTCTTGTCAATCTTCTTCTTGAAGTTGGTGTGCTGTGAAGCCTTGTTCTTCCCATCAAACTTCCCTTCACTATGAACCTTTCTCTTGTTCTTGAACTTGTGGGGCTGGAAGTTTTTCTTCTGTACCAGATTGGCACTAGAACCTCCCTCAATACCTCGAGCACGCATGTCTTTTGCTCTCGCCTTTTCTTCCACATCAAGAGTACCAATGAGATCCGAAATGGAAAACTCATGCCTCTTATGCTTCAGAGAGGTAGCAAAGTTCCTCCATGAGAGAGGAAGCTTAGTAATGATGCCTCCGGCAACAAACTTGTCTGGTAACATACAATTGAAGTTCTCAACTTCTCTAACAAATGAATGTATCTCGTGAGCTTTCTCAACCACAGAGCGCTAATTAGTCATCCGGTAGTCATAGAATTGTTCATGATATATAGCTCAGCGCCGGCATCCGAGACCCCAAACTTGGCCTCAAGTGCATCCCACATATCGTTTCCATTATCAATTGATGCATAAGCATCAACTTTGTGCTCACCAAGAACACTCAAGAGAGCAGCCTTAAACAAGGTATCGGTTTTTTGAAGAGCTTGTTCCTGCTCAGGATCAAGAACTCCTTCAGGCTTGCCAAGAGTAGCGTCTTAGTAGCTCATGGTTTGAAACTATAGAACTGCTCTCATGCGCCTCCTCTTATAGTGCACACCGTCAAACATAGGAGGCCTCATGGAAGCAGCAAAACCACTCGGGGTAAATTGCCTATAATAAGGTTTTTGGATTGTTGGAAATATGAGCAATTTACCAAATGATTTTATTAACAGAAATAGTAGATAAAATATGAATATTATAGTAGAGACAAAACAAGTCATGTAACCTAAAAGAGAGAAGGTAAATAGCATATGCACATGTGAACTAGAACAGAATGTATGTAGAACAGATACTAGAAGGAGGAACTAAAGTAGGAACCCAAACAGAAAGAACATGAAAACATACAGAGCAGCCGTAGAAGCATTGGTCTTGGGGTCAACATCCTCGCTGGCCATGTCATCGAAGAAGTTGTTGACATCAGGGAAGAAGTCGTCGTTGGGGAAGTGGTCGTCGGCGTCTGTTGGTGCAACAAACATGAGTGTTTGCCACCTTGACTTATGCACAGGCGCGTTGCAACTCGTACATCAAGTGCCAAGTCTCATACACCACCAAACCAGAGAAGCCACTCTTTGTGAGATCAAGGAGAGCATTAAGAAGACCAAGCCTTGGAACAAGCTACAAATATCACTACAGAAGCAACCAACTCCGACAGGGGCGAGCCGGCAAGTCAAGCCCCGGCAAGCCCCTCAGGCATGGGCTTCCCACCAACACTAGCGCTTCGCCTCTCTCACCAGCTGGCCGCTGATTAGTGAGGTGTCGAGCCCATAGGTGCTTAGGTGGACATAACCCGTGCGTGTTAGCTTGCTGGAGGAGTAAATCACCTTTATTGAAACCCGTCCTGATGGCGTGTCATGCTAATAGGAGGTAGCTGGATAAGCGGTGTGGCAGCCTTGCCAGGATTCAACCTCCACATGACACCTAGCAGAGCATTTAATGCGTTTTGTTTTAACTGTCAGAGTTAGGTATGATAGCTCTGTATCAGTCTAATCACCCCTGTATGACCTTTTTGCCACTGTGGTGACCCCTTGAGCTATAAAAGGAGGGTCAGGGCAACATTATAAGGGGTTCAAATCTTGGCAACCCTCACGCATAGGTATTTGTGCAGCTGCTCTCTTCCCACCACTAGCCGTAGGAGAGCCCTCCGTGTATTTGTCCTCAAACACCACCCAATACACAAAAGATAGGAGTAGGGTTTTACGCCCCCGGGTGGCCCAAACCTCGATAAAATCGTGTCCTCCTCGTTGTAATTGCTCTTTGCGTCGATCAGCACCCCGTGCCGAAACAGCAAAGGGGCTGCATTGCCCCATAGGTCGTCGGCTCCATGCCAACATCTTTGGCGCGCCAGGCAGAAGCACTGCATTGGTGTGAATCAAGGAAGCAAGCAGTGCACCGGCCATGTAGACTTCTGCGTCTTCTTCATCATCCATGGCCCAAAGAAAAAGGTCTCCAGGACGATGACACCATCCTTGTCTAGGCTCCCACCACATTCGCCTACGGATGGCGCAGGCGGCACCACTGCGGCGGGCGGTGCGAAAGCCACTGGGGGCACGGCCACTACATGTGTCGGGGGGATGAACCCTGGGCAGGCAACGGAACCCGGATCCATTTAAAAAAACATCGGGGCCAGCATCGCCCCTCAATCCGGCTCGCACTTGGCCGGGTTCCTCGACCCGGCCAAGTCCCTCAAACCGGCCGAACTCTTTGACCCAACCAAGATGGCAACCTGGCACTGCAAGCTGGCGCAAGCCGGCCGAACCCGGCGCACCAAGACTTCTCCAGCAAGCTAGCTCCCCTATGGTGTGTTACTCAACCCGGCCACGGGTCAGCCCCCGTCCCATCCGGGGCGGGCGATGGGACAAGTCTCCAGTAAAAGGGATGAGCAAGGCGATAGTACCCCACCAACCCCTCTGACTGGCAGAGGCATGGCACCAGTGCCCCACCTACCCTGCTGACCGAGGCCGGCGTGCCTACAGCCCGCCCATCGTCGCCGCTGATGCCAGCAGACGGCGACCTGGCAGTGTGCCACTGTAGCGGACTCGACCCGGCCACTCTGTGACGATCGACAAGACGGCAAACAGCGCCTCCTAGCACACAGGGCCCGCGCCCGGAAAACCCGGCGAGCCCTGACACTCGCCGGGTCCCAGCACCAGCTTCCTGGACGATGACAACCCGGCCCCATGGCCTTGTAACTTTACCATTGTAACCCTGGGGGGTGGACCTATAAAACCCCCCAGGAGGCCTCATGTACGCAAGGAGAGGGAGAGATGAAGAAACTCACGTAGACACATGCACACACCAGGGAAGGGAGGAGCCTAAGCCTTGGCTAGTCTTCCTCCTTCCTCCAAACAGCTCAAGGAGCAACTCTGTACCGATACATATAAACCACGCTCGGCAGGAGTAGGGGTATTATCTCTCCGGAGAGCCCCGAACCTGGGTATGTCTTGCGTCCCTCGCTCGCTCATGCCGACCCCGCCTCTGGAGCCCACCGGAGCCCTCGAGCCTCCTCCTCTCTTTAGCCATCCTTTGGCATCTGCCGTGCGCCCACCACGACAAGAGGAGGTACTGTCGCCGTGCCCGCCATGGTGGGAGCGGACGATAGGAACGCTGGAGCCGGTTAGCTCCCACGACCCTCTGGCGACAACCACAACAATGGTGCGGGTGGTGCGGATGTGCAGCCCTCGCCTCCCCCGCACCATAGCGAGCGCAGCCACTGGTGCCTCCACAATAGCGTTCGCACGACAAGTCGCCAATTGATCAGGCTCAAGATCTCGAGGTGCCACTCCCATCGCGCCAACCCACTGCTGCCCTCATGATTCGGCAACGAGACCGCAACGTTGCTCCTACTGGCTCCACTAGGAGTCGAGCGACGTCGCGTTCCTCACGCTCTAACATGCCCCAAACGGCGACGGAGGCAATGGCGCACGCGCAGATGCCACTGGATTTCCCTCCAATGGCTGACAAGATGGACGAGTGGAGGGCTACCATTCGAAGTTTGATCAAGTTCGCCGATGCGAACAGGTCCCAGTTGGCAGAGGCCTCACGATGCCCGCCAACTGTGCCTACAGCTCGAGCCGGGGGCTGTAGGGCAGGTGGTGCACCCACGGTGCAGTCCCCTCCCCGGCAACAATCTCATCAGCAACACCGACCCTCGCAGCAAAACTACCAAGATGCGTAGCTCGATGATGCATCCATGGCTTCCTCAGATCCGCAGACACAGCGGGATCAGAGGCAAGTGCTGCTGGAAAGGCGAGCGGAGGACGCTCGCACCACTATCCAGCGGTGCCGAGAGGCACACCGTCAATCAGACAAGCGCAACTATCCAGTCGTTGATGAGCCAGCGCCCATTGTTGGCGGGTACCTACCTTATGAGGTTGGGTGCCCCGCTTTTACACGTGAGTTGCGGCAAGTCCATTTGCCGTCCGTCCGCGCATTCAAGCCCGTAGTACCAGAAAAGTATGATGGCAGTCAAAACCCGACAGAGTTCTTAGGAGTTTACACCATTGCTATACAGGCTGACGGCGAAAGAGACAAAAAGGTGCTAGCCAACTACTTCCCATTGGTGCTCAACCCCAATGTGAGATCCTGGTTGATGAACCTGCCAGAAAACTCCATTTCTTCGTGGTCCTATATTTGAAATGAGTTTGTTGGTGCATTTACAGCAGGACAGAAAGGTCCAGGGATGCCCAGCGACTTGCAAGCGATCCCACGAAAGAAAGGAGATGACTTGCACAGATACATTCAGAGGTTCAGCCATGTGCACCGCAGTATATTGGATATCCACCCTACAGTTTTGATTGCCCCATTCCACACAAATGTGCATACTCACAATATGAGGAAGAAGATGCATATTCAGTTGCCAAAGGCTGTCAACGAGCTCTACACGTTGGCAGACAAGTGTGCGCATGCAGAAGAAGGGAGGAGACTGTCTAGGGAAGAAGCCAGTGTTGAAGTCGATTCTGATGATGCCAATGAGGCTGCCCCAAAGAAGAAAAGTTGAAGACGCAAAAGGAAGCGGAAGGGAAAGTCAGTTATGGCTATGGAGGGCTCCGGTAACTCCAGCCCCGCCAAGAAGCCCAAGGCGCGGAATACCGGCAAAGAAACGGCTACGTGCACTAATTGCCAAGTTGCCGTGGTGGGGGAAAAGACTAGCAAATCCGACGGGCCATACTGCAAGATTCATCGTACCAAGGGCCATGACCTCCAAGAGTGCCGCCAAGTCGAGCAGCTGGTTGAGAAGCAGAAAGCGGAGTATGAGAAGCAGGACAAGGAGAAAGGTCAGATAGGTACAGGTGGGTCCGACAAGAAGGGCCATGGTGGTCGAGGTGGACACCATGGCAACACCGGCCAGAAGAAAGAAAAGCCCGCCAGGGGCAGAGAGAAGAAAGAAGAAGATGAATGAAGTGATGAGGAGGAGGATGAAGAGCCCAGAGAGCATGAGTTCCAGAAGGCAACAAGGGCCATGTGCATTGAAGGGGGTGCATCTTTGCACTCCTCCCACTGCCAACTCAAGCAGTGGGCACGGGAAGTCAATGCGGCAGAACTGGCAGCAGATGCGCAAAAGCCCCTATAGTGGTCTCACACGCCTATTATTTTCGATACCGAGGATCACCCTGATCGCACGACTGCGGTCGGGTGTTTGCTGTTGTTGGTCTCACCAACAATACACAACCTCAAGGTTATGAAAATATTAGTTGATGGTGCAGCCATCTTGAACTTGATCTCCCCCGATGTGATCGAGAGGCTGTAGATCCCAGAGGATGAGCTCCAGAAAATGGGGACGTTCCAAGGAATCAACCCAGGAAGGAGCCAACCTAAAGGGAAGATCACGTTGCCGTGACGTTTGGTGGGGAACTAAATTACAGGGCAGAGAAGGTTGTGTTCGATGTGGTGAAGATCCCCTTGCCATTCAATGGAATTCTTAGTCGCCCGGCCTTAGCCAAATTCATGGCAGCGTCACAATATGCTTACAACACGTTGAAGATGCCGGGGCCCATGGGCGTCATCTCCATCAACTCCGACAAGGAAGATGCAATCATTTGCATGGACAAACTCTACACGGACGTGGTCGCAGCAGAAACCAGCAAAACAACAACTCCTGCCAAGACAAAGAATAGCAAGAAGTCTGGCAAGACATCCAGTGAACCTTCCGGGAAGCGCACCTCTTCGGAGTGCTGCGCACCCATCGGGACCCGCCAGAAAGCTCTACCGGCAAGAGATCCAACACCACTCCACCTGCGACAAACAAGGTGCTGGCGAGGGAGGATAGCACTGCCAGTACCTTCACCATCAGTGCCACCCTAGATGAAAAATAGGAAAGTGCGCTCATTACCTTCCTGCAGGCGAATGTAGATGTGTTTGCATGGCAACCATCTGACATCCCCGGTGTTCCCAGTGAGGTAATTGAGCACCACCTTGATGTCTTCCCTCATGCTCGGCCCGTCAAGTAGATGGTCAGGAAGCAAGCTTTGGAGCAGCAACAGTTCATAGCAGAAGAAATTAAGAAACTCGAGGCAGCTTGCCTGGCCAGGGGAGTCCTAAACCCAACTTGGATGGCGAATCCGGTTGTCGTACGTAAGGAAAATAGGAAATGGAGGCTTTGCATTGACTACACTGACCTTAATAAAGCATGTCCAAAGGATCCTTTCCCCTTGTCATGCATTGACCAGATTGTGGACTCCACTGCCGGTTGTGATTTGCTCTTGTTTCTTGACGCTTACTTTGGGTATCACCAGATATTCATCTCCAAGGAAGATGAGGAAAAGACCGCGTTCATCACTCCATGTGGCACGTACTACTTTGTACGAGTGCCTTTCGGACTAAAGAGCGAGGGTTCAATGTTTGCAAGGGCAGTTCAGATTGGCTTCGAGCCACAGTTGCACAAGAACATAGAGTCCTATATTGATGATATCGTGGCCAAGACCAAGGACAAGTCCACTTTGGTTCAAGATTTGGAGGAAACCTTTTCCAACTTACACAAGGTCAATATGAAGCTCAATTCCGAGAAGTGTGTGTTCGGTGTTCCCTCCGGCAAGCTCCTTGGGTCTTTATATCTCAGCGAGGGATCGAGGCGAACCCTGACAAGATCAAGGCTATTGAACAAATACATGCACCCAAGACCGTCAAGGATGTGAGGTGTCTTGCGGGTTACATCGCGGCTTTAAGCAGGTTTATTTCAAAGTCTGTTGAGCGCGCCCTGCCTTTCTTCAAGATATTGAAAAACGCGGGTCCAGTAAAATGGACTCCGGAAGCGAAGGCTGCACTGCAAGACCTAAAAAAGTACTTGTCCTGTGCGCCAACTCTAGTCGCACCTAAATCACAAGAGCCATTGCTGCTATACTTGGCGCAACAAATCAAGTGGTCAGCGCCGCGCTGGTTCCGCAAAGGGAAGCCAGCGATGAGGAGGCAGCCGCAGTAAAAACTCCCCATGATGAAGCAACGTCTTGCCCGGCAAGCCTAGGCACCGATAAAATGAAGGTTGTGCAAAATAAAATAACTGAACAACAAGTTACATTGAAGAAGAAAGTGGTGCAACGGCCATTATAATTTGTCAGCTCTCTGTTTCAAGGAGCTACATCAAGGCATTCGTGTGTGCAGAAGTTGATCTTTGGCCTGCTCATGCCTTCCAGGAAGTTGCGTCACTATTTTCATGCACATGAGATCACCGTGGTTACCCGTTTCCCGCTACAACACATTCTGAGGAATCCTGAGGCAACCAGCAGGATAGTGGAATGGGCATTGTAGTTGTCAAGCTTTGCACTCAGGTTTGAGAGTACATCGACTATCCAGAGCAGAGCATTAGCTGAATTCATTGCGGAATGGACACCAACACTAGATGATGAGATCCAGGAGTCAGCACTCCCCAGGAAGGAGAGGGAGAAGAATTGGATCATGTACTTTGACGGTGCTTTCTCGTTACAAGGCGCCGATCCTAGAGTGCTATTCATCGTGCCTACTAGAGAGCATCTCAAGTATGTAGTTCAAATGCATTTCCCCCGGGGGGAGGCCACCAACTATACCGCTGAATACGAGGGACTACTTGCCGGCCTCAGAATTGCAATAGAGTTGGGAATCAAAAACCTGATCGTTTGCGAGGATTCACAGCTTGTGGTGAAGCAAGTGAACAAGGACTACCGGAGCCCATTGATGGAAGCGTACATGAATGAAGTGAGAAAGTTGGAAGAACACTTTGACGGTCTGCAAACAGAGCACATCCCTCGTGCGGAAAACAGCATCGTTGATCAGTTGTCAAAGCGTGCTGCTGAAAAGCTACCTATGGAACCAGGGACTTTAGTACTCCACTTAACTCAACCCACAGTCACCCCGTCAACGAGAGCCAAGAAGAGAAGGAAGATAAGCACCGACAAATACTTTCCGACAGAGCTCCCAGAAGCCGCTGGTAAGGTAGTTTCCAAGAATTGTGATGTGCCTGTCGGTGAGCGACGACCTCAGGCGGAGTCACAGATTTCTGCCGATGAGATAAGTGCTCCTGCGATCGAGGAGATGCCGTTAGTCCTTGTCGTCGAGCCTCAAGCTCCGACATGGGCGCAACAAATAGGCCAATTTCTCCAAACAGGAGAACTTCTCGAAGAGCAAGAACAAGCTGAAAAAGTAGCCCGTCAGTCAAGTATGTACCAGTTTGTGGATAACATCCTGTGCAGAAAGTGACCAAACAGGGTGAAATTGAAGTGCATTTCCCAGGAAGATGGGCAGAAGTTGTTGGCAGAGATACATGGGGGTGTATGTGGTTCCCACATAGCAGCAAGAACCCTTGTCGGAATGGCTTTTCGGCAATGCTTCTATTGGCCCACTGCCCTCCAGGATGCAACTGAGATAGTAACAAGATGTGAAGCATGCCAGTTACATTCAAAGAGCATACATCAACCAGCACAAGCCCTCCAAATGATCCCTCTCTCCTAGCCATTCTCGGACTGGGGCCTCGATATTTTGGGCCCTTTCCCCCGTGCTACCGGGGGTTTGAGTTCTTGTACGTTGCCATCGACAAGTTCACAAAGTGGCCTGAAGTAGAGCCAGTGAGAAAGGTGACTACACAGTCAGCCGTCAAGTTCTTTAAAGGATTGATTTGCCGGTTCGGGGTCCCGAACAGGGTCATCACTGATAACGGCACCCAATTCACAAGTCACGCCTTCATGCAATACACTCAAAGCCTTGGAAGCAAAGTGTGCTTTGCATCCGTTGCTCATCCAAGGAGCAACGGGCAAGCGGAAAGAACAAATGCTGAAGTGTTGCGTGGGCTCAAAACAAGAACTTTTGACAGACTGCATAAGTGTGGGAGGCAATGGATTGACGAGTTGATGGTGGTTCTTTGGTTGCTCAGAATGATGACAAATCGAGCTACCGGCCAGACACCCTTCTCCCTAGTCTATGGTGCAGAAGCGGTACTCCCCACGGAACTCATATACGGGTCACCTTGAGTACTTGCCTACGACGAAGTAGAGCAAAAGCAGCTACGGCATGACGATGTCGTGCTCCTTGAGGAAGATCGTCTTCGGGCGGATGTGCGTGCTGCATGCTACCAGCAAGCTTTGCACCGCTACCATAGCCACAAGGTTCATGTCCGGTGCCTTGAGGAAGGCCACCTTGTCCTTAGACACGTTCACTCCGCCAAGGGTACAAACAAGTTGATGCCGAAGTGGGAAGGCCCTTATCGGGTAGTACGAGTCACCAGACCTGGCGCAGTCCGTCTGGACACCGAAGATGACATTCGTGTGCAAAACTCATGGAATATTGAGCATCTTTGCAAGTTCTACCCATAAGGCGCGGTTGTCGGGCCTTGCCCTGGCAATCCATTTTGTACAAGCATAGTCTCCAAGGCATGTAACCCTTTGTACAAAGCAGTGCGCATGCCCCATGTATAGCTTAATAAAACCAAGTGTTTTACAAAACTTGCATGCATGTTTTCGTGTTTGCTTAAGCATCATTTTGATGTGATTACACTAGTTTTAGATAAGATGACTAACACGCCATTGAGGGCTTCGTGCTGCCTTTTCTCTTTCTTTTTCTGACAAGGGTAGAAGGATCCCTCACGAGCAACTTTCCCGGGGGGATGGAAGCAGGCTCGTTTATTTGGTCCTATGGCGGCTCTTCCCTATCTAAGTGATAAGAAGTACAACAAAGAGAGATAAGTTTGTTACATCTAAAATTTCCCATCATTCCATGTTGCGCCTACATATGAGAAACTGGCACACGAGGAAACCCGGCCACGTATATCATTTGCGCTCCTGTCCTTGCCTTGAGTCCACTCAACAGGATTAGTTGCAGCTGCATTTGAAAAGGACCAGTAAGGAACCGGCATATATTCACGCTCCTAACTCGCTTCGAGTATACTCGACGAAGATTAGTAGTAGCTGTGTCGAAGGCCGGCAAGAGGCTTTGCCGGAAACCTTACTTGCAAAAGAGTGCTAAAGGCAAATCCTTCAAAACATCGAAAGCATGCATAAGTTCCCTGTGAGTTTTCTTTTAAGATTTGCGTAAAACAACAAGTACAAATCATACAAGCGTGAACATAGATGAGGGAAAACATAAGTTTGAATCAAACACGGCAAATGCCTACATTTTTTTCATCAAAAGAGAAAAGTGCTCTGTAATGCCTTTCTTGTCACTCTCCTCCTAGGGTTTACATCGAGAGCAAGGAGGTCAAAAGGAGCACCTGGGCAACGCCCTGGTCACCCCCGCCAGGACCAGAGGGATGCAGCCCGACAAGATCGGGAGAGCGTCACCCCGGCGGGGAGGATGATGGCAAGGACGGAGAGAGCGGCTAGGCGAGGCACCCCCGGCAAGGAAGACAAAGCCGGAGTCCATGAGCAAGCCTGCCGGGGTCCAGCTGGAGGTGGCGGTGGCGTCCAGACCAAGCACCCCCGGCAAATCGCTCTGCCGGGGTTCGGCTGCAGATGATGGTGTTGCCAGCGCCTAGCTGGTGATGATGGTCCCGCCGACGTTCAGCTGGAGTCTAAGTCACCGTCTTCGGACTTGACGACTGGGGGCTCGCTGTCATCGTCTTCGCCGTCAGTGTCCTCCTCGTCGCTGTCGGTCGAGGAGGAGCTTTCATCGTTGCTCGAGCTTTCTACGCAGCACCCGAGACAAGTGCCTGAATGCCCGAAGACCTTGACGGAGAGCATGTCAAACTCCACCAACTTGAAGCGAAGGGCATGCCCCTTTGCAAGATAGTGGGCACGGGCGAAGGTTTTCGACCCGTGCCTAAGGAGCATGACACGAGGTGCGGGGAACTTGACAATCTCCCACACAGCACCATTGCAGCAGCCGCTCATGCGCAGCCGCAGCCCAAGCGACTGGTCGACCTCCATCACCCTAGCGAAAGGACAGGGGAGCCACAGGCGACTACGGGGAGGATCGCACAGCTTGACGATGAACTCAAGCGTCGTGTCCCCCGTATGGCCTTCTGCCGGGGGTGGAGCAGTTGGAGCAGAAATGGCGAGCACCACGCTCCGTCCGCCTCAACCACTGGCGCCGCATCGACCCCGACCTCGCCCTGTAGCTCCACCTCGTGCACTGGAATTGGCATCTATAGCCGCAACTGAAGCCGAGGCGTGGTGGCCGAAGCACGGGCCCGACCTCTTCTTCTCACCATGGTAGACACGGAGGCAAGAAAAAAAGAAGGAGGAGATGGATGAGCATTGCAACCCTCGCACCCCTCCTTTTATAGCGGGAGTGAGGGGGCTGGCTCTTCACTACTCTGGAGCAACGGCCCCGCTCCGCCAATCCGGCCCTCTGCATCCCTGGCTGGTGTCTTGCTCCATCAACCGCCCTTTCTCACCAATCCAACGCTCTGACTCCTATGGCCAGAGCACTACTATCACAACCGCCCTTCTGCACCAATCCCACGTCAGGTGCCTAATCCGCTTCATGGGGAAACGGAGAAAAGCTGTAGTAAAGAAGGACATGATGACAGAAATGACAGTTACCCCAAACCATGTGTGCACGACCTAACGGCACCCTACGTACGTGGGCGCCGCTGGTCTCCAGTGCGATGGTTCATGCCGCTGCAACCCCAAGAGAAATAGAGAATGGCTGGGGACTGGCCTGGGTCCGAGATTAATGAGGAAAAAAAGAAGATCTCAAAGACACGGCATCACTCCCGACAAGATCGATGTGTGCGCCTGTGCATTTGTTGGGCCTACACCAACGATGCCCGACGTACGACACCTGTGGTCTAGGCCCGGGGGCTCCTGTCGGTGCAACAGACATGAGTGTTTGCTGCCCTGACTTATGCACAGGTGCATTGCAACTCGTATATCAACTGCCAAGTCTCCAACACAACCAAACCAGAGAAGTCGCTCTTCATGAGATCAAGGAGAGCATTAAGAAGACCAAGCCTTGGAAGAAGCTACAAATATCACAATGGAAGCAACCAACTCTAGCAGGGGCGAGCCAGCAAGTCAAGCCCCAGCAAACCCCTTGGGCATGGGCTTCCCGCCAACACCAGCGCTCTGCCTCTCTCACCAGCTGGCCGCTGATTAGTGAGGTATCGAGCCCGCAGGTGCTTAGGTGGACATAACCCATGCGTGTCAGCTTGCTAGAGGAGTAAATCACCTTTATTGACACCCGTCCTGATGGTGTGTCATGCTAATAGGAGGTAGCTGGATAAGCGGCACGGCAGTCTTGCCGGGATTTAACCTCCACATGACACCTAGCAGCGGATTTAATGCATTTTGTTTTAACTATTAGAGTTAGGTATGATAGCTCTGTATCAGTCGAATCACCCCTGTAATGACCTTTTTGCCACTGTGGTGACCCCTTGAGCTATAAAAGGAGGGCTAGGGCAACATTAGAAGGGGTTTAAATCTTTGCAACCCTCACGCATAGGTATTCGTGCCACTGCTCTCTTCCCACCAATTGCTGGGGGAGAGCGCTCCGTGTATTTACGCTCAAACACCACCCAATACACCAAAGGCAGGAGTAGGGTTTTACGCCCCCGGGTGGCCCGAACATGGGTAAAATCATGTGCTCCTCGTTGTAATTGCTCTTTGCGTCGATTGCCACCCCGTGCCGAACCAGCAAAGGGGCTGCATTGCCCCATAGATCGTCGGCTCCACGCCGATAGCGTCTGGAGCGTCCGTGATGAACCATTCAGTAGTTGCGCAGAGCGCTCCCCAAAAACCTTATCACCCTTCTCCCGTAGAAGACTCAAAGAGGTAGGTTTTGGAGGCCTACTCTCCGGACCTGCGATGCACGCCGCAAGCCAGGATCGGGCTGAACCTTGCAGTAGCTCAGAGCTTGGAACTCGGTGGAGAGAGGGAGATGGTGTTCTTCTGTGTCTCTCTGGAGAGGAGCGACCTCTCTTTTATAGGCACAGGAGAAGGAAGCAAACAGGCAGCTACGGGAGGCGAAGGAAAAGAGGGAGACGAAATGAATAGACAGCAGTCGAACGATGCAGCGTTCATATTCAATCTTCACTACAGAAAATGTTTCAGCTCCCGTGTGCCCTTTAGTATACCAGTCGTGCAAGGAAAAAATTTAGACAATGGCTCGGCTCATTCCCGTAACCCGCAGCGCGTCGCGTCGTGTCATGACAAGGTTGGTAGAGGACGAGGAGTGCGCGTGTATGTCTCTCTTGTTCCCATGCTCATACATGTGGGGAAACAACCTCCCTTATAATGTGGGACTAAACTCCAACCAAACTTGCAATGTGGGACTAAACTCTAGTCCCACCTCTTGCCTTGCATGAATGGGCAAAGTGGGCCTCTAGGATTTATTAGGAATTCTGAAAATGCTATTGGGTTGGCCCAAAACTGTACTAAATTCCAGCAATAAGTTTGAGACCACCCTCTATTTCCTTCTAGATTTGCAACTGCTTCGAACCAAAAGATCCCGAAGGGATCCACATGAATGTGAAGTAAAAAGTGATGCGATGAGTGTACAACCTCTTTGGCATAGCATTGTCGACCTCAGCATCGTTGGGTTTGTCGTGGAGGATAGTGCGGCTGGTGTGACTATCGGAGGCGGGGAAGAAGATCTGAAGCATCTATAGACGGTGTCGAGGGTACTGCTCCACTGTGATGGACGGTTCCGTTGTTGGAGTAGCTCCGATGAGGTGTACGGCAGAGAGGCTGAAGCATGAAAAGAAAGACAACATTAATCTGAAGTGGCATTCTAATAGCATCTGCAATAGATGATGTAAAATACATCACCAAAAAGTGCTTGATGTAAAATGCATCAGCTATGCCGCGGCCCCTCCAACAGATGATGTAAAAACTATTGACCCCGAACTTAATTGAACAAACTGAATTTCATAGTCAAAACTGAATTTTACTATCAAAACTAAATTTTGCTAATGAAACTAAATTTTACAAGAACAAGAGAGAAACAAATACTCTAGCTTGATAATTTCGGGATAACAAGGTGTGGATTCCATGTTCGGGAGAACAAGCTTAACGTGTACAAAAAAACAAAAGACATCTCGTTCAAGAGAAAAGAGAGTCATGTCCCTGTCGGAATCGGGGCTCCGGGGACCCAAGGAAATGTTCAAACTCTGGGGTGTGCACAAAGAACTCCACTAAGCTACGCTCGCTGCTCACTGGCCTCAGCGCGATGATCTGGCGTGCTTGAGCGAGGGGAAAGGAGACACAACACGGAGATTTACCCAGGTTCGGACCACCTTGCGGTGTAAGACCCTACTCTTGCTTTGGGGTGGATTGCCTCGCGAGGGAGGAGGGATATGAGTGAGTACAAGGATGAACTGCCTAAGGAGGGCTCAGGATTCGACCCCTCTCTATGGTGGAGACTATCCTATCTTTTATACTGGCCTTGGTCATCTTCCTCGAAAACTCTAGGCGGGAAGGAATACCACAACGACCAATTTTGAAGGAGGCAGGATTACAGCTTATCCTGGCAAAAGTAGTCCCCGCCTGCTAAAGCTTCTGGGCATGACGCATCGGTGGGCCCGGCGATGACCTCCATCCTACCGGGCCCACGGTCCTGATCTTCTATCACCGGAACTGCAACCTTCAGAGATTGCTTTGAGAACCGACGGGCTGTCCTACCCCTCTAGCATGAAAGAGGAAAATGTCCTTTTCTGCGCCCGCTGGCACCCTTCTGGCTCCGCTCGTCGTGGCTCGCGTCACCCACGTGCAGTGCAAGGCGGAGTGGCGAGCCTAGAGATGTCCGCCCGCCAGGGGCCTTGGGAGACGGCTTCGGGAGACCACCCCACGGGTGGCCCTTGGTAGCTCTTGATGACCACTTCTGATGCTCGCCTCGCGAGACAGGAGCCCTTGTGAGGGTCTTGCTCATGAAGTCTTGACGCTGGGCCATGTCGGGCCTTCTGATGACGCCACGCGACGGGCCACAGGCAGACAAGCCTGGGCACCCCCAGTCCCATCGGCCCGACAGTAACCCCTGGGCCCATGGTGCGTACGACTCCGCTCGTGGCAAAGGAGAAGAGAGGGGTGAAGCGACGCGGGCCCCAACCGCCTGCGAGACAGGCTTGACATGTAGCGTGCGCCGGGGCATGGGAAGCCCCCACTTCCCCACGACGCCTTGGCAACTACCCATGTTGACATAAAGCCTGACGGGCACTGCAGGGCCATCATCGCTCCCCCTTGTCCTGCATCTGCTTTCCAGCACCTCATGAAGTGCCCCATGATCCAATCTCAGGCGCGGCTCCTCCCTCACCTTGCTCACAGTCGCGATGCCGGATGCCGCCGGCCAGCAAGAACACAAAGTCCGCAGCCTCCAGCACGAGTTCACCACTCATGGGGCCAGTGCCCTACCCCTCCTCAGTCACCAAGGAGGAAGATCTGAATCCAATGCTCCCGCTGGTGGCTGACGAGGGGAATGAAGGGCAAGCAACCCAGATCTGGCCAGGCTTACAAGCGCGGAACAACTTGGCGGAGTCCGTCTACCCCTTCTTCCTCCACAGCGTCTACGCCGGGTTGGTCCCACCGTTTGATGACTTCTTCTACGCCATTCTCTCCCACTATCAGATCCACACTCTCCACCTTCAGCCCAACTCCATCCTTCGCCTAGCCATCTTTGCCTTTTACTGTGAGACCTTAGTGAGCATGAGGCCCTCGGTGGCACTCTTCCGCCACTTAATTAGCCTGCGGTTCACCACCCAGGACCAGTGCTCCGCGTGCGTCTCCTTCGTCGACGTCAAGAGCGGAGGCAGCCACCTGAAAGCCGGGAAGAAGGCAGAGGGCTATCAGCAGCGCTAGGTCTTCATGGACGCGTGCCACACTGACGCACACGTGATGACTCCAGCGGCACTGCCCGAGCAGTCCCTCCGGTGGGGTCAGCAGAAGCTCACCGACCCGAGGGCGGAGCTCGTCCTGGATCGGATAGCCACGCACATGGTGGCAAAGCTGACGGGGGCAATAATCGTCAAGGAGTTCCTCGCACAGCGCATTGCACCGCTCCAAGCACACTCGCAGCCCATGTGGGAGTATGACGGTGCGGGAGATGCAATGAGGCTGCGCGTCACCGGCCTGACAATCGAGGAGCTGGACAGGGCCCTGTCGGCCCTGCTCGGCTACATCCCTAGGGACCCTCCCGAGGCCGCGTCCCTGCTGTACAGCCACGACGACAAGGAGGAGTTGGTCAAGGCTATGCCCATTTTCGACGAGTGGGGGCTCATGCCGCGCGACCATGCCAGCTCGCCGGTAGTGCTGTCCTCCGGCAATAGTGACCACGACAAGGACTCGGAAGAAATGGAGGAGGACGACCTCAGGAGGACATCACCACCATCGCGCCGCCAGATCCTCCTTGGTTTCGAGGACGACGATGCAGCTAACAAGCCTTCGCTCGCGGCTTCCCCACACACTGCCAAGGCGTCCAAGAGGGCGGAGTGAGCTCCCCCGGCCGCGTAGGCGTCGGGTGGGGCGGCCCCAGGCGTGGGGGCAGTTGAGCCCCTGTCGATCGTGGACCTTCAGGAGGGACCTCGTGCCTCCCCAGGAGGTGACGACATGGCGAGGCTCACTATGGGCCACATCAAGGATCCCCGAGGCGGCGCGCGAACGGCACCTGGCGAGGGCGGCGTCGCATTGGCCTCCGTGGAAGAAAAGAAGAGGAAGTGGACGAGTAAGTATCCCTACTCGCCCTTTGGTTGTGTGCCTGTAGTCTGCATGTTCATGCTGACTCCCTGCCGCATCGAATCAGGGGCGGTGGCGCAGAGAAGAAGAAGAAGAATGTGATCGCCGTGGCGAAGGTACCCTTTGTCCTGAAGGCGGCGTCAACGCTTGGCCACAACTTTGGCGGGCACGGGGGTGTCCTGCGCCGGCCCAGCATTACACATGGGCGTATGGGCGCCGCTACAACCGGGCGCGCGGTTGCCCTGGCTCCGCTCAGTGCTTCGCCAGCCCCGTCGGAAGGGCCGGTCGCCGAGGTCGCGATGGCTCAGCCGGCGGTGCCGCTCGCCATGGTTGCGACAGCTCCGGCCACGGACAAGGAAGCGGCGCCTCAGCCCCCTCCAGCCATTCGCACCCCTGCCGCCGCAGGGCATGCCTAGGCACAACCTCAAGCAGTGCCCACTCCTGGGACCCAGCGGACCGACGCGGCAGTCTTCCCAGGCGCGCTATGGGAGCCGAGCGCGGGGAAGTATCCAGACCCCTCTACACCCCAAGCCGAGGATGCCGAGGCATCTTTGGCCGCGGTGGCAACAAGCGCAGCGGTGCTGTTTCTTCGCCAGGCCCTCGCGCTTGTGAACAGCGACGCCTTGGTCAGGCGCAAAGCTTTGGCTGACGCCCAGGCCGCGCTCGACCGGCTCGGGCAGACCTCCAGAACGCCGATAAGCACCTCGCGAAGGAGCGCCTGAGGCTCGCCTCAAGGTGGCACCAGCTTGAGACGGCTACCAAGGAGGCCCAGGGCCGGGCCAAGGCCACCGCTGTGGAGAACAGGAAGTAAGCCACTACGGCAAGGGCGGCTCATGAAAATGTGCTTGCTGAGGCGGAGGTGGCCGCCAGGCGCTGCGGCAAGGCGGAGACCAGCCTGAAGGCACTCCAAGGAGATTGACCCGTGCATGCGTGGCAACTCCAGCAGCGGGAGGAGGGCCTCAAGGCTCGCGAGGCGAAGCTTGCGGATCGCAACTCCAAGCTAACGAAAGTGGCGGCAAAACAGGCCACGAAGCACGAGCACCTGGAAACACTATAGTGCAAGGTGACCGAAGCCCAAGTAGCTTACGCCAAGCATGTCTCCGAGGTGAACACCAAGCTGGACGCCAGGGAGAACAAGATCCAAGCCGCCACCGCTGCGAAGGCGGCGGCGGACCATACCACCTTATCTTCCCTCGGGCTCAGGGCCCATCAAGCGCTGAGCTCCATATGCAGGGAGGGGTTTTGAGGCTCCGCTAGCAGCGCCCGGCGCTGGCTACACCGACCTTTCCTCCAAGCTCATTGGAGAGCTCGAGGGCGCGGCCCAGAAGGTGGACGGTATCCTGGAGGAGGAATGTCGCAACCTCTTCTCCGTGGCGGCAACGCGCATCTTCAGCCACCTTCTCCTCCACGACCCTGGCATTGACTTCGGTGAGGTGATAGGCCTCGTCCCTGAGGAATCTCGCGGCGTCATGGCGGAAGCTGTGGAGGGCCACATTGCCGCGTTTCTTGGGAGGTTCTCCTGCAGTAGTGATGGGGCACCTAGCGACAGCAATGGTGGCGGCAGCCCCTCTTCCTGAAACTTCCTTTATCACCCTGCAACAGACTGATCCTGCCTCATGGAGGCGTAAGACAATGGTCTAATCTGTGAGATGCTTGATACTTGTAATAACGGCTTGTAATCCGTGGGTTTCCTTTTCATGCTCGGTTTCTTTCTGGCTTGCCTTTCTGCTCTGCGTCGGCGGGGCCCAGCCACACGCATACCTCAGCCGCAACTGGGATGTCAGGTTGTGATGCTTGGACAAAGCTAGGAGGTGAGGGGCTTCGGAACTAGTGAAGGCTCCTGAGTCGCGATGCTCAGAAGCCCCCCAAGATGCGCAAGCGGCCCGCATGAGGGAAAACGTTGGCGACGGTGAAGCCACCCCAGGAGTTTCTCATACCTAGCTCTCATCGGCTTGCACCAGGGTGTCGCACGAGGAGACTAGACAGCAAGGGCCTTGGTGGGGTGACATGTACGGGACTAGGCCAGCCAGCCAGAGCTCGGTCCCTTGGGTTTTTCAGCGTTGTTGGGACTGACCTGAGCATAGGCACCGTGTCCAGCCCCCGCACGTGTGAGATTCAGGGGCAAGCCACGAGCAGCGTCACTTAAGGGTTTTGCGGCGGCCATGATAGGCACGGGCCATCCTGAGGTTGATGCTGCCCGTGGGGCGCCCTCAGTTGTTTATCCACCAGCACAGAGCATGGGGTTTCCACTGGGCGTGGGCATGATCTCGGCTCGACCGTTCCACCAGCGTGGGGCATGATCGCGGCTCGACCGTTCCGCTAGTGTGGGGCATGGGGCTTCCACTCGGGCGTGGGCATGATCGTGGTTCGATTATTCCACCAGCGCTGAGCATGGGGCTTCCATTGGTCGTGGGTAGGAGCTCTGTGCTAGAGTCCTCGGGGCGTGTATAGCCCTATCTCGTTCGTACGCGTGGTAGGCACGGCAGAACTTGGAGAGGTGTTAGACGCTCGTGAGCCAATGCGGGGCTCAGGAGGTCCTACCTCTGTCCTCAGGCGGGTTGCGCCTAGCTCCTGGTGCGATTGCACGCTCGTGTAACCTGAGATATGGGGCGACCTACGCCGAATGATCATCCACCAGCCATCGCATGAGAAGGTTAGACACCAAGGACCAATAGGATGTGACGTGTACGGGTCCGGCCCGTCAGACAGAGCTCGGTCACTTGGGTTTAGCGATGATACAGGGACAGACCCGAGCACAGACGCCGTGCCATGCCGTCTCATGTAATGACCCGAGGAGGTATACCCGGCGCGCGGCGCCTGTGGTGGCGAAGCACCACAATTGCGGTTGTAAGAACCGGGCCGCGCCCTTATTGCCTGCTCCCGATAGTCTCATGAGAGGACGAGCCACCAAGGACCCCAGGAGGTGATGTGCATAGGAGCTGGCCCGCGAGACAGAGCTCGGTCACTTGGATTTAATAACGCTGCTGGGACGGACCCGAGCACAGACGCCGTGTCAGTCCTTGGTCATGAGGCGGTCGAGAGCGGTTCACGAGGGCGCGGCGACTTTCATGGTATCAAAGCACCAATCACGCAAATTAAGCCATCGGGAAGATTTATCAAGGCAGAGCTAAATCTGATACATAAGCAAATACAACGTGGCTGTAGGGGCGGACCATGACCAGCCTGAGGATGATGCAGCCCACGGGGCGCCCTCAACTGAAAAAACCAAAAAGTCATCCTGGTAATGTTGCAAAGGAAGCATCGATGTAGCTGGCGAAGTGCACCACAAAGGTTCGCCCCTCAAGAGCCGAGCGGCTCCTGAGGCTCGGGAGGCTTGCAAGGGGCTGGGGCCTCATGAGACGCTAGCGCCAAGGGCCGGGCCTCGTGAGACACCCGCGTGAGCTGCGCGAACCACTGTTACGTGGTATCCACATTCAGCAGGCCGAATGGCATGCAGATGTAGTTGCAGGGGGCACCCACCTCCAGCCGATGCGTGATGGCCAGAAGAGGTCCTGTGAAGTGGCCCTATTGAGGCCCGGGCTATTGACGCACATGCGCCGCTCGCTTCCTGCATCAGGAGCAGCAGCTGAACTAGTGGGGTGAGCGGGGTGACGCTCGCCGTGCATGGCCCGTGCTTCCTGAAGCCCGAGCAACTCTCTCGTCACACTGGTCAGGTCAGATGCTCTTCAGGTGGAACCTCTCAAGCCTGCCCTGAGGGAGGCGCCGAGCGCGCCTTCCTATGCGGGAGGAAAGCATGCCCCGATGACAGGCGCGGCACCCGAGTTGTCACAGACGGGTGCCTTCTTTGCCTCAGGACGGATCTTTGGGAGGAACTGCTTCTTCTTCATGGGGACAGCCTTAGGAGGCACGATGTCACCCTCGTCGTCGGAATTCTCGGCCGCCGTAGCCCAGTAGGCGTGCTCGAGGGAGCAGACCACATCCTTTTCATCGTAGGCGACAGTGATGACGCCGCTGCACCCTGGCATCTTGAGGACATTGTAGCCATGGTGGCTTGCCGGCATGAACTTGGCAAGGGCAGGGTACCCTAAGATGGCGTTGTACGGGAGGCCTATGTGGGCCACGTCGAAGTCGATGAGCCCATTGTGGTAGTTGTCGTGGGTACCGAAGGTGACTGGGAGGCGCAGCTGCCCCAGGGGAGTGGTGGAACAGTCGGTCACCCCAGAGAATGGCGTGGTGGGCATGAGCTGATCATAAGGCACTTGGAGCATCTCGAAGGTTACGACAGAGAGGACGTTGAGGCCAGCACAACCGTCAATGAGGGTCTTGGTGACAGAGACGTTGCTGATGGTGGGCGTGCACAACATGGGGAAAGCGCCGGCGGTGGCTGAACACCTAAGGTGGTCCTAGGAGTCGAATGTGATGGCGTACTGCGGCCACTTGAGAGGGCATATAGCCTCAACCCTTGGGAGGGCAGCGTTCACCTCACGAGAGAATTGCTTGAAGAGGCGGTGGGACGCAGGGGCCTGAGCTCCTCCGAGGATGCAGGCTACTGCACGAGGCTCTTGGTAGCCCCCAACCCCTCATCCCGCTAGTTGTTGTCGTTCCTCCTGGGCGGCGGCGGTAGCGGCAAGAGGCCTGCATTGCCCTGAGGATAGGCCTCGCGAGGCTGATCGTGCCAGCTACCGTCACGAGGCTGGTCACGCCAGCCCTGACAGGGGTTGCGGTTGTCCCATTGGCCTCCACCACGGCCTCCTCCACGGCCGAAGCCACGGTCATTGCGGTCGGGGCGGCGTCCCAAGCGCTCATCACAGAGCGCTCTGAGCTCCTGACAGTCGTCGGTGTTGTGGGTGCGCACATTGTGGTAGACGGAAAATAGGCGGCCATCCTTCCCGGGCTTGTCGTGGTCACGGTCGCGCTTCAGCTCTGGCTCCGCCGCCAGCATGGTGGGGCCCTTGCCCTTCACTTCCTTGGCCTTAACCTTCTTGTTCTCAGGCTCGACGATGGGGTTGTTGAGACGAGAGAGGCGGCCTTCCTCCACCCTGGCGCACTTGTCAGCCAGGTTGAACAGCTCCAGCGCCGTGCACAGGTCGTTGTTGATGGTGAGTTTTTCGTTCATCCTAACGTCCGTGACGCCGTCGGTGAACGCCGAGATGATGGCTTCATCCGAGGCCTTCGGGATCTTGAGGCGGATCTGGGTCAAACGCTGAATGTACTTGCGGAGGGTCTCGCCAGGGCGCTGCTTCACGTGTCGCAGATCGTTGATGGTGAGGGTGCAGTCGGGCATGCCTTGGAAGTTGGCTATGAACCGCTCGTGGATCTCATCCCACGAGGAGATCGACCCCTCAGGCAGGTTCGTGAGCCAGGAGCGTGCGCCATCCTTGAGAGCCATGGGGAACCAGTTCGCCATGACCTTGTCATTGCCGTTCGCCGCATCGATGCTCAGTGCGTTGAGCTGGAAAAACTCCGTGGGGTCAGTGATGCCATCGTAGCGCGGTGGCAGATCCGTCTTGAACTTGACTAGCCAGACCACGCGACGCAACTCAAGAGTGAAGGCACGTCAGCCGACGGCGCAGACGAGCTCACCTCGCGCGGGAGTGGCGTGGTGCATCGTGCAGTGGCGTCCATGCACCACGGCTTCTTTGACGGGCCGGTCTTGGTGCTGACGTAGTGACACGGGGGGCGCACGTGCGTCGTGCAACGGCTGATGCACAATCTGGCAACTGGCCTTGTCTCGAGCCGGCACCGGTGCTACACGCGGCGGGTCGCGCGACCGCGCATCATGCCGGGGCTCCGTGTTGTCGCCGCACAGGGGAGGGGGGAGGATGGAGCGAATGGGAGGGTGCTGGGGCCTCACCCGCGGCGTTGACGAGCTCGGTGAGGCGGCCAAACCAGGTGTCGTAGCCTTTGTTGGCAGGGCGGTAGCACAGCAGCTTGCACGCCATGAGCAGCGCGGCCTGCGCCTTCGCCGGCCCGCGGCGAGCATGGGAAGATGAAGCCGTAGCTGGGGTGAGTGAAGGTGTAGGGGTGGGGCCATCGTGCTGCACGGACGGTGGCAGGGAAGTGTCCTGCTGCTCGTGAGTTGTAGGGTCGGTGGTGAAGTTGGCAGCGGCAGAGGCGGAGTGGTGGTGCCCTCCACGGCCCGCTGGCTCCGGCTGGGCGACACAAGCTGCGCGGCCCTCGGCACAAACTCACCGGTCGTCGGCCATGGGGACGGTGTCGCGGGGACAGAATGAAGTGGAAGAACTTCGGCACACCCCTACCTGGCACGCGAAATGTCGGAACCGGGGCTCTGGGGACCCAAGGAAAGGTTCGAACTCTGGGGTGTGCGCAATACTCCACTAAGCTATGCCTCGCTGCTCACTGCCTCATGGCGATGCTCCGGCGTGCTCGAGCGAGGGGAAAAGGAAACACAACAGGGCGATTTACCCAGGTTTGGGCCACCTTGTGGTGTAAGACCCTACTCCTGCTTTGGGGTGGATTGCCTAGCAAGGGAGGATGTATATGAGTGAGTACAAGGATGAACTGCCTCGGGAGGGCTCGGGATTCGAACCCTCTCTATGGTGGAGACGAGCCTATCTTTATACTGCCCTTGGTCCTCTTCCTCGAAAACTCTAGGCGGGAAGGGATACCACAACGTCCAATTTTGAAGGGGGACAGGAGTACAGCTTATCGTGGCAAAAGAAGTCCCCGCCTGCTAAAGCTTCTGGGCATGACGCGTCGGTGGGCTGAACGATGACCTCCGTCCTGGCGGGCCCCCGGTCCTGGTCTTCTAGCACCGGAATGACAACCTTCAGAGATTGCTTTGGGAACCGACGGGCTGTCCTGCCCATCTAGCACGAAAGAGGAAAACATCCTCGTCTACGCCCGCTGGCGCCCTTCTGGCTCCACTCGTCGTGGCTCGTGTCACCCATGTGCAGCACGAGGTGGGATGGCGAGCCTAGAGATGTCCGCCCGCAAGGGGCATCGGGAGATGGCTTCGGGTGACCGCCCCGCGGGAGGCCCTCTGGAGCTCTTGATGACCCTTGCTGATGCCGCCTCGCAAGGCGGGGGCCCTCGCGAGGGTCTTGCTTGTGAAGTCTTGACGCTGGGCTGCGTCGGGCCTTCTGATGATGCCACGCGACGGGCCGCCGACGGACAGGCCTGGGTACCCCCAGTCCATGGGCCCGACACTCCCGTTTTACAATATTGCTACAAATGCCATTTAGAAACAACAAGAAAAATCTAAAAAATTTGGGAGAAGAAGATTAGCCTGCACAATACCAAATCATATCGCACTTCCCACAACAACAACAAAAACAAATCAATTCGCACCACAAGAAAGAGTCATGTCCCGTTTCATATGATTGCAAATGCCATGATCTCGAATGTCAAATTTTGAATCCACGTTATGTTGAATTCGAATATATTGTTAGGTGATTTTGCGGTGTATAATGGATGTAGGCCTACATTTTGATCTTCCATCTTATATGAACATTTTAGTTTATCCAATGAATATATATTGTGATATAGGCGGGATGTCCCGATCTTTCGATGATATGATAATTATCGATTTGGTGGAGACTACTTTGACGATCCGACTACAAACATGCAACAATGTTGCGCCTTAGGAATCGTTAAACCAATCTCCTGAGGTTACTGACAATGATGGAAGCACAATCAGCCGGACCACGAAGGTCTATTCCTACATGCAGTCGAAGAACAAGCAAGAATACGATAATGCAATCTGAATATTGTGAATATATATGAAGTATTGATAAAATTAGGTTGTGAAACCGGTCTCGGTCTGGTCGTTGGACACAAAAAAGTACACGAAGTTGCAATGACTAACTTTTAAGTAAACAAATCCCAAGGAAAAAGCTACTAGATTGATCTACTTATATAGGAGCAAAGGGTGGTGGCCAAGGAGGTGGGAGGATGTCCAAGGTAGCCTAAAACTAACCCTAGGTCGTACAAGGCCAATGGGCCCAAGTGGAGGTGATGCAACACCTTTGGACTTGCAATTTGATTTGGATTCTGTTGTAGTGTTTGATTTTTTTGTCAATATCTCAACGCTCCGGACTAATTTCAAGGTGAATCAAATTGGGTTGGAAAGTACACGAAATAAACTTTCTAACAAAAAAAGAATCAGCCAATACGGAGTTCGTGTCAAAGAGTTCTTGGCGTTTTGAGTCAGGTATGTTTGTGTAGTCCGAATCTGAGTCCAGAATGTGGGGGACTTGGACTCTATCTTCTCTTGGGCCAAAAGTAACGTGAGAGGACTTTTTGAACAGCACAAAATCATTTCCTTTGACGCAAGATGACTTCTTGAACAACACATAATCATTTCCTTTTCCTTTGTCTTCACATGTAGTTCGTACAAGTGTTCAACAATTGTGCATTTAGGCATGAAATAAAAATAGGTGAAGTATTTTTGTTCTGAATAACATAAATAAATTATTGCATAATTCTTATCAGAAACGACCTCACAAATATGCATGTATGCAACATTTTTGGTCGTATCCAAGTTAGCCATGTCCTCATCATCCTCCCCTTTTTGAAACAAAGGCGTCCTCGGCGTTGCTTAATCTGAAATGTGGCTAACAAAAGAGACAAGGTGTAGATGTATATGTCATCCATTTTTACTTCCCTTGGTTTTTGCACATATGAATGACACATGTATACATGAGTAACTTTCATAGTTAATAAAATATAAACCCAAAATATTATCACAAGAAGTAGAAGGCATGAAAATATTGCAACTCAGTTTGCACATATAAGCGAAGCTCTTATTCATATCAAAAGATTGACAATGTTCATCATTAAACCATCCCAACATTGGTGAATAAACTTTACTTGCATCAAATTCACATGCTACAACATGCTTAAATAAGCAAACATGCAAGTCATTTGACATAGAATCATCACCAGCATTAGAGGTCATATCAAAATGATTAAACATTGGCACAATTATTTTCAAACGTATTTGATCCAAATCTGATTTAATTCTTGATTCACATGGTTCTTTTGCAGTTAATTCAATGGGTGCACTCAACATTATTGATATTGTAGTTGTTTGATCACATGGCAAAGTCAAATCATCAACATAGTCCTCTGAAATGAGTGGCGTGATCAAAGTAGTGGGTAGCTCATCACATGGTGCATGTAAATTAACAAGGCATTCATCATTCTCATGTGGAGGTGGAAAATCAGTACCTTTGTCATTTCCTCTTATGATCAACTCAGATGATGTAGGCACTCTTGGTGGTGATGTGTCACATGGTGGAGATGATGTAGTGCTCACAACAACGGATGTGGTTGTCATAGTATGCCTTGTAGTTGAAGGAACCACCATATCAACTCTTGGAAGGTGTACCTTGCGCTTTGTTCTCCTTGTGGGCCACATGTCGGTTTATTTCCTGTTCAGCTTTGCAAGCAAGACGAAATAATCGGTCCATAGGATAACACTCTTCATGAATTAGTATCTCCTCAATATCACAGTTTAATCCTTCCTAAAATCTATCCATAATGTTCGAAATATGCCCTAGAGGCAATAATATTTGTATTATTACATTTCCATATTCATAGTTAAGAGTTTATATTTCATGCTATACCTGCTATGATCCTGGAATATGCGATTCAGTGGAAAAATCATATGCACGTGTGGAATGATAAACGGTACACAATAGGTTCCTAGTATCGCCTCTAAGACTGGCTCAAGTGTTGTTTCTTATCACATTTCCGAATCTTAGGATATCATTAAGTGTAACAATAATCCTAAAACAACATTGAGGGTATGACGTTAGAAGAACGATCATATTGAATCGACCCAAACTTGTCTGTTATACTTTGTGATTATATCATCTAAAATCATTTATTATAACATGGAGTATTATCATGTGTTTTAGTTCCTTAGACCATGAGAGTGTCTCGGTCACTTCCTACCAGACGGTGGACTTTGGGGTTGCTCAAACGCCATAGGTAACAGGGTGATCATAACGACAACTTTCATGCTCACCGAAAAGTTTGACAAGTGACCAGATAGCTCGAGAGTGGGATTTTCTCATCCGATGATGGAGAGATATTCTTAGGTCCCTCTCGGTGTGATGGCATCCATCATCGTCTGGTCAGACACAGGTGACTACATCACGGGGATGTCGGAACAGACAAGAAAGAAGAACAAAACTAGTAATGCAAACAACGGTATTGTGATCATGATGATGACTGAAGAGGATACTAATGCAAACTGGGTTTTGTAAAGTATCATGAAGAAAAGGGAACATCGCATGATTACCAAAGGTCCACTCGAATATCATTCATGTAATCATAGGGACCGATATGGATGTCCACGGTTCCGCTATCGGTTATTGAACGAAGGAGTTTCGTTCATGTCTATGATTTACTGAATGTACGGGGTCACAAGCTTAAGGTAATCACGATCTTCTAAGTGTTAGTAGGTCGAGAGTATCGAGGATTTATTTGTGAAATAGTTTCATTAATATTCAGAATAGTTCCGAGAGGATCCGGAAGCGTTTCAGGGTCACCGGAAGGGTTTCGGTGAATATCGGGTAATACCGGGTATTACCGATAAATTATATATAGGTGGAAAATTTTCCGGATATATAATGGTCTGAAAATATTTGGAGCAATTATATATTTAATTTAATATCAACGGGCCTAAAAAGGCCAAGAGGTGGAAGGCAACTTGGGCCACAAAGGCCTAAGTGGTAAGAGGTGCCCCTTCCCTAAGGAAGGAGGCCGAATAGGAGTGGGGGAGGAGTCCAACTCCTCCTCCCCTTAGCTGGACGCCCCAAGGATGGTTTCCCTCCTTGGTGGCAGCCCTCCCTCTCCCCTCTAACCTATATATAGTGGAGGTTTGGTGCCCAATTGTACACACAAGTTTTGGAGCTTCCTCTAGTTGATCTAGTTCTAGTTCTAGTTGGTCCTAATTGACTAATTAGAGATAGCCCTAGCCACCTCTAATCCTCATAATTAGAAGCCCCATGTGGTTCTAATCTCCTCCCTCTAATTCTCCGGTGATGATTAGCTCTGTACGGTGAAGCGCTGCCGGATCATGAAGACTGTACGGTTGCAACCAAGTAGAGAGGTCGTGCTTTCGGTCTTCTGTTCGAGGGATCATTCGAGTGCGGTTCGTGGGATCGACCTCGATGTTCGAGGGACTCCAAGTACGATCTACATTGTCTCGTCTACTTCTGTTGCTCTCCAGAGTCAGTAACAATCATTGATCCAAACCCGATATGCATCTTCATATTGTTGCTGGGTGTTCGTAGGGCAATTTTTTTTTGTTTTCTACTACATTTCCCAACAGTGGCATCATGAGCGATTCTATGAGTAGATGCAGGTTTCGATCTAGATCACATGTGATTGTGAGGGTGATGTTCTAGCTATGCTTCCCTCGAGTGTTGCTTCGGTTCAGTTCATTGACGGCATGGTGTCGCCTTTCACAAGGTTCTGACAATCGCTCTGCTCTGGTTGTCGAGAATCTGCTAATAGTTCCTTGAGCTTTACCATAGTCAAGAATAGTGAACCATCGCATACATAAGAGGGCAATGAAGATGGATGATCTTATTGGGGGTCATGCGTATTAGATGAAGTTTAGTGTGGGGGAACGAGATTTTAATTAAGTCTCTTCTTTCACACACCCCGAAAGTTAATCTACACTACAAAAAAACCACTTCCGTGATGATACGTCTTTGTCATAGTAGGTCACATTTTCTATCATGCATGTACATCCATGACAATTTTATGACAGAATCAAGATAGTCATACCTATGCTATCATAGAAGTGTTCCATGACAATACCAAAATTATCATCACGGAAGTGTCCACTTCCATGACGATAAATGGCGCGTCATGGAAGTGCTTTCGTCAAGGGTAACAGACACGTGGCATCCACCGTAACGGGTCGCCGTTAAGCTATCGGGTTATGTTTTGGATCCGATAACCCATTAACCGCCCGGACCAATGGGGATTTTCCACGTGTAAAATTCTCATTCACCTGAGGAACCACGTGTTAGCTCCTCGTTTGGACAGATGTCATCTAGCGAATGGACGGGGCGCGCCTATGATACGTCGACACGTGGCTCGGCCCAACAGTGGCCCATTCAGGTCAAAAGGCCAGCCCGTTTGACTTGGTCAAAAGGAAGAGGGCTGGCCCAGGGAAAGCCTGTTAACGACATGTTCGCATATAGCCCATTTACAGCCCGCTAACTCACTGCCCGTTATGGCCTATCCGAATTAGGCCCAGTAGCGCCATCTGGGCCGTCTAATATGACTCCAGCCCATTGTAACTTCCGGCCCATGTATGGTCCATGACGTCTTTCGGCCCATATGAGGCCCTTTGTAACTCTGGGCCCATTAAAGGCCCGTGGTGAAACTGGCCCAAAATGAATAGTGTATCACTTTATACCCATTAATGGCCCATTATTCCATTGGGCCGTTGCCAGCCCGTGTTATCTTTCGGCCTTATAAGGCCCCATTTATTCTTGGGCTCATTTCCAGCATTCGATTACTTACGGTCCTTTACTGGCATGTTCCGCTTGTGGGCCAAATTCAGCCTGTGGTTACAATCGGCCCGTTTGTGGCCCGTTAATCCATTAACAACCCGTTATGCCCGTCGATAGAATTAAGCCCGTTATACATATCGGCCTATTAATGGCCCGTTATGCTCGGGCCATAAACTGACGATTTCCACTCTAGCCCATTTACGGCCCATATTTCGGTCCGTTATTGGTCCATGAATAGTATGGCCCATGTTTGGCCAATCGATCATACGACCCGTAGAAGGCCCATTGATTCTATGGCCCGTAGAAGGCCCGTTGATTCTACGACCCATACAAGGCCCATGGATCCTACGGCCGATGGTCACTACAGCAGGTAGCGGGACCATGGTTACAATGGTCCGTATGTTGCCCATGGTTATTGTGGCCTAGTTTAAAAAAATATTTTGTTGTGGCCACTAGCAAACCGCGGACAAAGAACTGCAGTGACTACAACCAAACAAATAAACAAGACAATAAGTAAATAAATAAGCACGCAACTTATGCTAGGCTATTATAGCTATTACACATATTACATCCACTGGGCATCAAAGTTCTCCACGGGAACAAAGTAGCATATTACATACACTCGGCATTTAAATTGGCCACTAGTGCAAATAAATGCAGCAGCAAAACAAGTCCATAACAAAAACAACTTCAGAAGAGCTCAAGAAACATTATCCTGGGTATCCACCATGCTGGTAATAAGCTTAGCAAGCTTATAAGCTTTCTCCTGTTTGGTGCGAAAATCCTCCAATGCTTGTTGTTGCACCAGAAAGTATGCATCTGAATTCTCTAGGGACTTCCTCTGTCCTTTGGCTTCTTGTCACAGCACAACTGATCGATGTCTTTCAGCTTGTAGTTGAGACTTAAGAAACCGAACTGATTCAGACAGTGAGTTCAAAGAGCTTGTGTCAGCAGTAGTGGCCAGTAACTCGACCACTACATCAAGACAGGACTTTGGGGTTGTCTCACTATCTTCAAGATAGTTTTCCTTAGCTGTTTTCTCAGCTTTGTTGGAGACCAACAAGGATGTCTCACTATCCTGAACCTTATCTGCATTACTTCCTTTACCATTGCTTAATAAGGTACTCTTCCCCAATATTCTGTCAGCATTCTAAAAGAAGAAACAAGCAGACACATAACAAGTTTAGCATGTAGTATATGAAACTCATTTCGGTGAACCAATTCAGTAGTAAGGTGGACAGGATTAAACTACCAAGTCTTCTATTGTGAAGTAGTACATAATAAAAGCATCAAACAAAAATATATCTATGTGCTGTGGTCACTCCATTGTCTTGCCAAATCAAAATAGAGAAACGGTTCAAATCATATCAGTTCAGGATAAAGCAGCATTGAAAGAATACAAGTGTGGAAAACTACATGGCACAATAAGATTTCAGATGGGTACCACGAGTATACATATATAACAACACTATTGGCTCTGTTGTGATGCTAGTAATGTGCATGATATGAGAAGTCAACTGTATACACAATTGAAATTGCAATCAACAGAGCAATTTAGAAGAGCAAACCAATTAAAGAAACATGTTTAAACATACCTGTTGTGCCATTGGAGTTTCGATTGGATCCTTCAATTTAAAAATAAGTTTGTATGAGTAAATACAGTGATACAAGAGCAAAGCAGTATCCACCATAGCAAAGGGAATCTTAAAAGAGAAAAGTTGTTCTTCAGGTTTAAGCACTTGTTCTACACGAACAGAGTACAGTAAGACGCGGGCATATAGTACATCAAAATAAAAAATGATCTCATAGACCTTACCACAATCTTGCCTCGGGACTAGTACCGAACACGTCGTTCCCAGTGATCGTCCCGTAAATGTGTCTCAGGAGAAAGTAAGGGAATTTGATGAGTTTCCTTGCCAGTGAAGTAGGTTTTCTTCAGGTAATTTTGATACTGCCACAAAGCATTCTTGAAGATAGCAGAGGTATTAGCACAGGTTACCTCATCCTGAGTTTCCAAATCGGTCCTTCTCTACAGAGAAAAATGGGAACATTTGTTGTATTATAACCAACATGGAGGTAGAATGCATGGGACAAAGCAATGTAATTGCCATGAATAACATTACTGACATACAACTCATGGTGTCGTGGTTCAACACGGCCACCTATGGGGCCATCAGCCCCTTGTGGTTCGGCAAGGGGGAAGGGCGCGTTACACAAAGAGCGGAGACCGTAGAGCAGCATGGCAGTGATGACATGGGCAGTTTTACCCAGGTTTGGGCCGCCGCGTGGCGTAAAACCCTACTCCTACTTCGGTGGATTGATGAAAGGACCGTGGTGGAGACGCAACGCTCAAGCCCGGCAAGGTTGCCTCGGGACGAGAGTAGCTACGCGCGTATGAGTGTACGAGGGTCCGAATCCTTTCTAAGGTTGCCACGGCCCTCCTTTTATAGGTCAAGGGGATACCACAATGGCAAAATAGTCATTATCCAGTGATTAGATAGCCACAGTGCTACCATACCTAACTCTGCAGACAGGACAGGGTGCATTAAATGCACCGCTTAGTGTCACATCACGGGGTAGCCCGGCAAGCCTTGCCATGCTATTCATCCACCTTATCGCCTGCCTGCGTGACACGCCTCTGGACAGGGTGTCATTTGGGGGTGATCTTCCTCAGAAATGGCTGCCACGTGCCAAATAACAGCCACTTAATCACTTGGGGGCATGACACCGCACCGATAGGTGACTTGCATTGCTGTGAGGTGGAGCGGTGGTGCCTTGGCGGGGTGATCCGCCCTTGGCATCCCCGGCAAGCTTGCCGGGGGAGTCTTGAGCCTTGTCTTCGGGGTGACCTCGACCTTGCCAGGCTCGCCTGCCCGGCAAGGGAGGTTTTTCCTTAGTGATATCTTGTTTCTTTGGCTTGTCTTGGTCTTCTTGATCCGCCCTTTGATCTCTCAAAGAGCTATCTCTTCTGCTTGGCCTTGTCTTAGATGCTGCAACTTTGCTCTTGAGCATATGTATAGTCCGAGCAACATACACCAGGGTTTGTTGCACCGACAGGAGCCCCCGGGCCTGGTCCGAACGCGCTGCTGAGTGTCGTTGGGGTAGGCCCTATCCAGTACACAGGCAAAGAGTTTGTGGTCGCTCATCCTTGAGATTTTCTTTTCTTCTTCATTAACCTGTGCTTGAGTCAGTTTCCGGTCTTTCCGCGCCGTGTGATGCCAATCGTGGTGGGGCCATTTCTGTAATAGCCCGTGAATGACTTTAACTCACGGGGGAGTAACTGCCAATTCACTTATCCCACCACGCCCTTATCCTTTGCCACGTATGCTGCATGAATCGAGTGGGGTAGGTAACGGAGGCGCGTGGTGCGGGGAAGAGCGTCATGGCAAAGACCTGGTCTTCTTGGATTGGTGCGAGAGGGTGGCGATCGGATCCGGCCGTCGGTGGTAGCTTGGACGGGTCGGATCGGAAAGAGCCCCTCGGGGGTGAAGGACCAGCCCCCAGCCCAAGCCTACCTATAAAAAAAGGGGGTGCGAGGAGGAGCGGAGGCGCCCATCCACGCACCTCTCCTCTTTTGGTTCTTGCCTTCTTCTTTGTTATGTCGAGGGAGGGAGACCCGGGCCAGGCCCCGGGCTCTAGCTTGGGGGTGACGATGCCGAATACTCGTGCTGATGCTTGGGGAGTGAGTCTGGTCCGGGGTTGTAGGAGATGCGGCGGTCGCAGATGTGGGCATTGAATCGACCGTAGTGTGGGAGGCGTTGCGCTTCTCCAAATCGGTGGAGTACTCATTTCCCCCGCACAAGCCAGCCTCCTGGAGGGGAGTACTTGCCGTTGCCCCAAGCCGTTGAGGCTTGTCACCTTGTCGGCGAGACCCCTGGGGCTTCCGGTGCCCTCCTGTAGTGCCGTGCTTGGGATCCTTGGTAATCCTAGCACTGCTCCTTTCGGCGGGGTAGTGATTGACGCTGAAGAAGGCGGTTTCTTCCTACCCGGCAAGGTGGGGAGCGGCACTCCTTGCACGCCTTGGGCGCTGCCGCCTTCTGTCGCTCCTCCGGGGGAGGTGATGGCCCGAGGCGTCGGTGTCCTCCTGGAGCGATGGTGATGAGGAAAAAACGAGGGAAGACGGAGAAGGCGGGTGGCAGGCCATCAAGTCAGAGTATAATGGCACCGACGCCTTCGTCTCGTATTGCCGGCCCGCTGCCTCATCTTTCCGCTCTTCCCCATCCTCCCCGGCACCATCATCACCGGCCTCTTCCGGACGGTTGTCGGGGAGGGGGATGCTCTCTTGGTGCCTTCGCCTCCGCCAGCAGTCTTCCAGCTGAGCTCCGGTGGCCCTCCCCGCCAGCGCCTGTGCTGGGGCTTCTTGCTGGCCTTGGGGGTGGTGACCAGGGCACTGCCGAGCTGCTCTCTCCGTCCCCCTCCTTTGCAGCCTTGCCACTCCCGATCTTGTCAGGCTGCACCCGGCAGGTCCTGACGGGGTCGGGCTGGGCTTCTGTTTAGGCACTCCTTTTGCCCTCTTCGCCTCCCGCCATAGTTCCTAGGAGGAGAGGGACAAGAGAGGGATTACGGGGCACTTATCTTTTTTTAGTCTAAAATATTTAGGCACTTGCCGAACTTTAGTCTAAAATATGTAATCTTGTTTATCCATGTTTGTGTCCTGTAAGATCTGTACTTGCTTATCCGCATATTAATGAAAAAAGACAAGCCTTGTCGGGTACTTGTGCATGTACCATGTCCATGCAGAGGTGGGGTGCCTCTATACGTTTAAGTAAACAAGTTTTCTCCAGCAAGCTATCTTGCCGGTGCCTTTCGTTTGTTGCCACGGGGCTTGGCCTACCAGGCACAAAACTATGGAAAGGGACCGGCTCCTCGACGAACCTTCTCCATCAAAGGCCACTACAACCATCCTGACTGAAGCAACGTTCGGGACACAGGATGGGAGCACCTATTCTTCGAAGGTGACGAGGTTTTCATATGCACAAGTTTTCACCTTACAGGACAAGTATGGATAAGAAAGAACTTATCTATTTGGCTTGTCGGGGACCGATATGTAGGCTTGTCTTCATTTCTTCTCTTCGGGACCGGGTCCACGGCAAGAACCCTGCAGCTTAGTGCAGAGGAAAACAATGCCACATATGCCCTTATCTACATGATCATGCGATGCTCATGTTATGCTTATGCATGCATGCAAGTTTCTGGGGCCCCTAGCGCTTCGTTTATTATCTGTTGCTCAGGGTCTGTGCTTGGCTTTGTACAAAGGGTTACATGCAACATCGGCAAGGCTTGTACAAAAGGGTGGCTACCGGGCAGGGCCCGACAGCCGCGCCTTACGGGTAGAACTTACAGAGATGCTCAATATTCCATGAGTTTTGCAACTGAATGCCATCTCTGGTCTCCAGACGGACTGCGTCAGGTCTGGTGACTCGTACTACCCGGTAAGGGTCTTCCCACTTTGGCGTCAACTTGTTTGTACCCTTGGCGGACTGAATGTGCCTAAGGACAAGGTCGCCTTCCTTAAGGCTCCGGGCATGAACCATGCGACTGTGATAGTGATGCAGGGCTTGCTAGTAGCATGCAGCATGCGTAGCAGCCCGGAGACAATTCTCCTCAAGTAGCACAGCGTCGTCACGTCGGTGTTATCCTTGCGCTACTTCATCGTAGGCAAGTACTCGAGGTGACCCGTATATGAGTTCCGTGGGGATCACTGCTTCTACCCCATAGACTAGGGAGAATGGAGTCTGGCTGGTAGATCGATTTGGTGTCGTACGGAGGGACCAAAGAAACACCGGCAACTCATCGATCCATCGCCTGCCACATTTCTCCAGCCTATCAAATGTTCTTGTCTTGAGTCCTCGCAGCACTTCAGCATTCGCCCTCTCAGCTTGTCTGTTGCTTCTGGGATGAGCAACAAAGGAAAACGAGACCTTGCTTCTGAGGGCATGAACATATTGCATGAAGGTGCGGCTTGTGAATTGGGTGCCATTGTGAGTGATGACTCTGATGGGTACTTCGAAACGGCACACCAATCCTTTCAAGAACTTGATAGCTGATTGTGCGGTCACCTTCGTCAAGGGCTCCACTTCCGGCCACTTTGTAAACTTGTCGATTGCAACGTACAAGAATTCAAAGCCCTCGGTAGCACGGGGGAAGGGGCCCAAGATGTCGAGCCCCCAGACCAAAAATGGCCACAACAAAGGGATCATCTGGAGAGCTTGAGCAGGCTGATGGATATTCTTGGAGTGGAACTGGCAGGCTTCACATCTGGTGACTAGCTCAATTGCATCTTGGAGGGCCGTGGGCCAGTAAAAACCCTGCCGGAAAGCTTTTCCAACCAGGGCCCTTGATCCAATATGGGAGCCGCACATGCCTTTGTGTATCTCTTCCAATAGTTCCTTCCCTTCTTCCCGGCAAATGCACTTCAATTTCACACCGTTGGGCCTCCTTCTGTATAGCGTGTTGTCGACGAACTGATACATACTGGCCCTCTGGGCTACTCTTTCAGCTTCTTCTTGATCTTCGGGATGTTCTCCTGTTTGAAGGTAATGGACTATGTGCCGCGCCCAAGTTGGATCCTGAGGCTCAACAACAAGGATCAGCGGCACCTCCTTGTTCACGGGAGTGCATGCCTCAACCGCAAAGACTGGCAGTTCGACGGGAGGGTGCTGCTCACCGAGCGAAGGGGAGTTGTTCCCGCCAAGCTCTCTACCGAGGTCTTCAGGAAGCTCTGCCAGGAGAGGCTTGCCGGAGTCCAGTTTCCTCCTCTTTCTGGCCATTATTGCCAGGGATACGGAGGGCTGTGTCAGGTGGAGAACAAAAGTCCATGGTTCCACAGGAAGCTTTTGTGCTGCGCACTTTGACGGATGATCAGCAATGCTGTTTTCCGCACGGGATATGTGCTCTGTTTGCAATCCGTCAAAGCACTCCTCTAGCTTTCTCACTTCCTCCATGTATGCCTCCATCAATGGGCTTTGATAATCCTTGTTCACCTGCCTCACCATAAGTTGTGAGTCTCCACGAATGATCAACTTCTTGATTCCCAGTTCTGTTGCGATCCTGAGCCCGGCAAGGAGTCCTTCATATTCTGCAGTGTTGTTGGTAGCCTTCTCCCGGGGGAAATGCATTTGAACCACGTACTGGAGGTGCTCCCCAGTGGGTACGACGAGAAGTATGCCAGCCCCCACACCTTGTAGGGAGAAGGCACCATCAAAGTACATGATCCATTCTTGGGGCGCTTCCTTGCCGGAGATAACTGTCTCCAGCGTCTCTTCAGCTGGAGTTGGTCTCCATTCTGCAATAAACTCCGCCAATTCTCTGCTATGAATAGTTGATGTGCTCTCAAACTTCAAACCAAAGCTTGATAAGTCTAGAGCCCATTCCACTATTCTGTTAGTGGCCTCAGGGTTCCTCATTATGCGTTGCAAGGGGAAACGGGTGACAACCATGATCTCATGGGCTTGGAAGTATTGGCACAGTTTCCTTGAGGCCATGATGAGGCCAAAGATCAACTTTTGCATGTCAGAATACCTTGATCTAGCCCCCTGCAGTAGGGAGCTGACAAAGTACACTGGCCGCTACACCACCTTCTTCCTTGTCGTGATCCTGAAATTATCTCTGTTGCCCCGCTCCTCTTTGTTCTGATCCGCACCTGATCTTGCCGAGATGAGTTCACATTCCTCTCTGGAGGGGACGGTAGTTGCGGCTGCTCCCTCATCTACCTCCCGCTGGGCCACCAGTGCTACACTAACCACTTGGTTGGTTGCCGCTAAGTACAGCAGCAACGGCTCTTGCAGTTTAGGAGTGACTAGGGTGGGAACAGAGGATAGGTAGGTCTTCAAATCTTGCAGCACAGCGTCCGCCTCCGGGGTCCACTCCACGGGCCCTGCCTTCTTCAAGATTTTGAAGAACGGCAAGGCGCGCTCGGCAGAGTTGGAAATGAACTTGCTCAGCGCAGCAACACATCCAGTCAAACGCCTCACATCTTTAACTGTCTTGGGTGCTTGAATCTGCTCGATCGCCTTGATCTTGTCGGGGTTGGCCTCTATCCCCCGGTGGGATATGAAGAAGCCAAGTAGCTTGCCAGAAGGAACACCAAACACACACTTCTCTGGGTTCAGCTTCAAGTTGATCTTGTGCAAATTTGCAAAGGTCTCTTCCAAGTCCTGAATGAGAGTTGATTTGTGCTTGGTTTTGACCACTATGTCATCCATGTAAGCTTCAATATTCCTATGCAGCTAGGACTCAAAACCAATTTGCACTGCTCTTGCAAAAGTGGATCCAGCGCTCTTTAACCCAAAGGGCATCCGTAGTACGTGCCGCATGGGGTTATGAACGCGGTCTTCTCTTTATCTTCCTTGGACATGAAAATCTGGTGGTACCCAGAGTAGGCATCCAAGAAGGAAAGCAGGTTACATCCGGAGGTGGAATCCACAATCTGATCGACACGCGGCAAGGGGAATAGGTCCTTCGGGCATGCTTTATTCATTTCCCATTTGCCTTATGCACTACCACTGGATTTGCCAACCATGTTGGATGTAATACTCCTCTGACCAAACCAGCAGCTTCAAGTTTCTTGATCTCGTCGGCAATGAATTGTTGCCGCTCCAAGGCTTTCTTTCAGACCTTCTGCTTGACTGGCAGGGCATGAGGGCAGATAGCAAGGTGGTGCTCAATTACCTCCCTGGGAACACCAGGGATGTTAGATGGTTGCCAGGCAAACACATCAACATTCGCCCGTAGGAAGGCAATGAGCGCACTTTCCTATTTGTTGTCCAGGGTGGATCTGATAGTAAATGTACCATCAGCGCCACCCAGCCATGCCGGGACCTTCTTCACAACAGGCGCAGCAACCTTTGATCTTCTGCTAGTGGAACTCTCCGGCAAGTCATCGACAGGTGCAGCACACTCCGAAGAGGCGCGCTTCCCGGATTCCTTGCCATTATCCTTGCGAGCTTTTTTCCCTTCCTTGTTTTCCTTGGCGGGGACTGCGGCTTCCTCGGCCTCAGCAGCGACCGCATCCTGGTACATCTTGTCCACGCATATAATTGCGTCCTTCTTGTCTGATGGGATAGAAATAACACCCATTGGTCCTGGCATCTTCAGGGTGTTGTAGGCATAATGGGATGCCGCCATGAACTTTGCCAGAGCAGGTCGTCCAAGTATCCCATTGTACGACAACGGAAGCTCAACCACATCAAACACAATCTTCTCAGTCCGGTAGTTTAATTCTCCTCCAAACGTCACTAGCAGCATGATCTTCCCCTTCGGACGACTCCTGCCGGGGTTGATCCCTTGAAAGGTGCCAGTAACCTTGAGCTCTTCTTCTGTTATCTGCGGCTTGCTGATGACCTTGGGAGAAATCAGATTCAACCCAGCCCCACCGTCAACCAACATCTTTGTGACCTTGAGGTTACGGATCGTTGGTGAAACCAACAATGGCAAGCACCCTACCGCGGTGGTGCGGTCAGGGTGATCCTCTTCATCAAAGATGATGGGCGTGAGGGACCATTTGAGTGGTTTCCGAGAATCTGCCGCTGGCTCCACAACATTGACCTCACGCGCCCACTATTTAAGCTGGCAGTGAGAGGAGTGCAAGGATGCACCTCCGTCAATGCATAGGGCGGCAGTGGCCTTCTGGAACTCCTGCTCACTGGTTTCCTCTTCATCCCCTTCATCCCTCTCGTCATCGCATTCCTTCTTCCCATGGCCTCTGGTAGGCTTACCTTGATGCTGAGGGACCTTGCTGGGGAGACTTCCTCTGCCACCTCGGCCCTTCCCGCCAACGCCATCTTGGTCTCTCTCTTTGTCACTCTTCTCGTACTCAGCCTTCTGCTTCTTGACGAGTTGCTCGACTTGATGACACTCTTGGAGATCATGGCCATTGGTCCGATGGATCTTGCAGTACGGCCCGTCAGCCTTCCCAGCCTTCTCGGCCACCGCAGCTTCCTGGCAGTCATTGAACGCGGCAACTTCCTTGCCGGGAGCTTCGGTCTTGGCCTTCTTGCCGGTACTAGGAACGCCAGACCCTTTAACAACCAGAACTATCTTCTCCTTGCGCTTCTTGTCGCATTTCTTGTTCTTCTTCTTCTGATTGGCAGCATCGTCGTCGTCCTTCGAGTCAACGTCAATGCCGTCTTCTTCTCTGGGGAGTCGCCTCCCCTCCTCTGTTCGGGCACACTTATCCACCAAAGTGTACAGCTCATTCATAGTCTTGGGCAACCGGACGTTCATTTTGGAACGTATCCTGCGGTTGGTTACGTTGGACTGGAATGCAGCTATCACAGCTGCCGGGTGGATGTCCGGAATGTTCCTGTGCACCTGGCTGAATCTCTGCATATACTTCCGCAAACTCTCTCCTTCCTTCTGTGGGAGGAGTTGCAAGTCGCTGGGCCACCCTGGTTCTTGATGGCCGCCCGTGAAGGCGCCAACAAACTCATTGCACAGGTCAGCCCAGGTCAAGATGGAGTTCTCAGGTAAGTGCATCAGCCATGACCTCACATTTGGCTTGAGTGCCAAAGGGAAGTAGTTGGCAAATACCTTTTCATATCTTCCTCCGGCGGCTTGAACAACGATGGTGTAGATGCTCAAGAACTCTGCCGGGTTCAGTCTTCCATCGTACTTCTCTGGTATCTCTGGATTGAACGTACGGGCAGACGGCCAACAGACTTGCCGTAGCTCACAAGTGAAGGCAGGACACCCAACCTCGAAAGGCAGGTATCCGTCTCCACAGGGCGCGGGCTCGTCGACGTCGGGACCATCGCGCCTATCAGACTGGCGGTGGGTTTCACGGCGCCGTTCTATGGTGACGCACGCGTCTTCCCCTTGCCTGTCTTCCAGTACCCGCCACTGATCTCGACGGGCTTGAGGATCAGATCAAGCCATTGATACCTCATCGGGTTCTTGATCACGTGGCTCTGGCCGCAGCCCCTGCGCTGGCTGCTGTGGAGGGGACTGCATCGTAGGAGTGACCCCTTCAGAATGGCCAGCGGCTCGGGCCGTTGTTGCTGCCACCGGAGGCCGTGACGGGCCTGCTCGCTGTGATCATCCCGCCTCAGCGAAACCAATCAGGCTTGGAATGGTGGCTCTCCACTCATCCATTTGATCGGCCGCTGGCGGAAACCTCAACAGGAGTTGGGCCCGTGCCATGTCTTCCGAAGCGGTGCTCGGCATAGACGACGACGCAGATTGCGACGTCGCCTGACTTCTGACGGTGCCGGTAGTGGCGGCGCCGTGCTCTCGTCGCCACGAACCTGTCGCTAAGGTGGTGTGGCGACGAGGAGGATGTGCGTGGGGATTGACGACCCCATTCGACGCATCATCATGGCCAGCTTGCCCTGGGGATTGCGCGTGTCTCGCAGCCGCACCCGTAGCGGGGGCAGCTAGAAGGTCGTGATTCACACCAGGGCGAGCGCCATCACTGTGGATGCGCCCTTCAGTGAGGTGGAGAGGTGGATATGGAATATTATCCTCACCTGCATCTTGTGGAGCATGGCCGCTAGGATGCTGTTGACGCTGTCCTCCTCCGGCGCCCCCCGCTCTCGCTTCGGCCGCAGGGTGGAACGATGATGGCACCGCCTACGCCGGTCACACCCCCCACGGTGTCCATGTCCTCGTGCGCCCCCGTAGCCCCCACAACATTAGTGGCTGCATGCGAGGGGGCCTTCGAGGTGGACGGGTGAGCTGTGGCGTCAGATTTTTTCTTGGGCGCCATGGATGATGAAGCCGTCGATGATGAAGATGACGCGCTGCTTACACCCTCGGGTTCGCACAAGCGCTCGCCGTACCTGGCGCTCCAAAGATGTCGTGGTTCAACACGGCCACCTATGGGGCCATCGGCCCCTTGTGGTTCGGCAAGAGGGAAGGGCGCGTTGCACAAAGAACGAAGACCGTAGAGCAGCACGGCACTAATGACATGGGCAGTTTTTACCCAGGTTCGGGCTACCGTGAGGCGTAAAACCCTACTCCTGCTTTGGTGGATTGATGAAAGGACCATGGTGGAGACGCAGCGCTCAAGCCCGGCAAGGTTGCCTCAGGACGAGAGCAGCTACACGCGTATGAGTGTACAAGGGTCCAAATCCTTTCTAAGGTTGCCATGGCCCTCCTTTTATAAGTCAAGGGGTTACCACAATGGCAAAACAGTCATTATCTTGTGATTAGATAGCAACAGTGCTATCATACCTAACTCTGTAGACAGGACAGGGTGCATTAAATGCACCACTTAGTGTCACATTGCGAGCTAGCCCTGCAAGCCTTGCCATGCTATTCATCCACCTTCTCGCCTGCTTGTGTGACACGCCTCTGGACGGGTGTCATTTGGCGGTGATCTTCGTCAGAAATGGCTGCCATGTGCCAAATAACAGCCACTTAATCACTTGGGGGCATGACACCGCATCGATAGGTGACTTGCGTTGCTGTGAGGTGGAGCGGTGGCACCTTGGCGGGGTGATCCGCCCTTGGCATCCCCGGCAAGCTAGCCGGGGGAGTCTTGAGACTTGTCTTCGGGGTGACCTCGACCTTGCCAGGCTCGCCTGCCCGACAAGGGAGGTTTTTCCTTAGTGATATCTTGCTTCTTTGGCTTGTCTTGGTCTTCTTGATCCGCCCTTTGATCTCTCAAAGAGCTATCTCTTCTGCTTGGCCTTGTCTTAGATGCTGCAACTTCGCTCTTGAGCCTGTGTATAGTCCGGGCAACATAGACCAGGGTTTGTTGCACCGACACATGGACGAACACTTGCAACTGGCTTTTTCCTTCATCTTCAATATAATATTTCCATGATGGGAATATACCCACATAGGATTTAACAACATCAAATGTGATAGATGCTAAACTACGAATGGATGGTTGTGCTTTGTCCATAGGAATAGGTGTACTAACTGGTGGAGTTGGGGTTCGCCGTGGTAGTCCTGGCGCTTTGGGCACTGGAGCTGCCTTACTAACTGCTGTTGTTTGGGAGCTCTGTGTTGGAGATGGTGCTATGTCAACTGGAACTGCATTACTATCTGCTGGGGTTGGGGTTAGATTGGGTGAAGCTGGTTCTCTGTCCATCGGAGTAGGGGTACAATATGTGAGAGTCTGGGTTATGTGTGGTAGGGCTGGTTCTTGTGCATGTACAACCAGGGTGCTATCTCCACCAAGAGGTAGCACTATTTTATTTGAAGACCGTGTTTTTACTCCGCTAGATTCAAATTGCTGATAAACAAGAAAAGTAGTTGAATGTACAGACCTTGTATGAGAGACAGATTCAATAGATAGTGTGGGAAAAAGAGGGCATGAAATAGTTCACATATATATTGTTTAACTAAAAAGGATAGCATGACATAATTTCACATATATGATGTCTATCTAAACTAGATAGCATAGCATGACATAATTCAAAGATATGATGACTAACTAAACAGGATGGCATGAGATAATTATATGATGTCTTTAGTAAACAAGTTCGAATGACATAATTCACATATGTGTTATCTAAGTAATCAGGATCACATGATATAATTCACATATGTGATTTATGTACTAAGCAGATGGCATTCGCATACATGATGCCTGAACTAAGAACATGGTGTTGAATATTGTGTATATGATGTCTAAACTATGCAATGCAAGACACCATATGCATGATATGCGCAGTGTAATCGTGCCAAGTTAGAGCATACACCTTGGTGGGGGAATAGGACTGGTCATCTGTCTCTGAATCCATCTCTGAGGAGCTATCTGGACCCAGCAAGAGATTTGCTTCGACAGGTAGCACTGTCTACTATGAAGACCTTGGTTTCACTCTAGATTTTTCCATCACCCACTCAAATGGCTGAGTCACAGGAAGAGTAGTTGAATGTACAAACATTGTCGACAAATGGAAATGTAATGAAAAAAAGGAATGGCAAGATATAAAATATATGATGCCTGGCTAAACAGGATGGCAATGCATATTTCACATATATTATGGCTGGCGAAAAAAGATGAGATTGCATAGTTCACATATATGATATAGAAACTAAACAGGTGGCATTACAGAACATGTCTAAACTAAGCAGATGACATATATGATGTCGAAAGTAAGCACTGCAAGGCAACATATGCATGATATGACCAACATCATCATGCAAAGTTAGAGCAAACACCTCGGGGGGTAAATAGGAGTGGTCAGCTCCGTCTGAATCCGCCTTTGAACAGATATCTTCCTCTGGATTACAATCTGGAGGAGGGGGAGGGTTTACCATTGCAGCCACCATGGAGCGATGTCTGCATGATATTGTATTGTTGTGCAAAACTATTCACTTTTTCTCTACATGTTCAGCATGACTGTGTACAATATCTGACATGCATACAAAGAAAATATAGTGAGATTATGTAAGGAGAGCTTGCAGAAATCTAGAGTGATGGTAACAACCAGTGGATAGATCCAAAAACAATGATAGCAGGCTGATGAAAGCTTTAATTTAATAAAAAGATAGATGATGATTGCTTTACTGTTTCTTTCCCACCCAAGATGAACATACTATTTGTTTCCCACCCAAGATGAACAACAGACATACCCTAGGTGAACAAGATAATAGACATAGATACTATTCATTGCTACATCGATATGTGCCCCACAAGCATTTTAAAACTCAAGATTGAACATTAATTTGGACCTGACTTGGAGTCTAAGAGGTGAACAGGACGATAAAGTAGCAGGTAATATTAGGCAATGCTTACCATAAGCAGAAACAAAAGAGTGCAACCTCTCTTGTGGACCCGTGTACTCCTTAGGTTCATCTGCTGAGTCGATGATGGTGATGCAGTTGCGGTGGGTGCCGACAGTAGGGAAGGAGATCTGAGGCAGCGAAAGACAGTCAGGAGTCGTGATGTCTGGTAGGGTGGATGCTTCTGTCGATGGAGCAGCTCAAGTGAGGTGGACGACGTCACGGCAGGAGCAGGACAAACCACACAAAGTTTTCTTCGACACCTATCTGTAACTCAAGTAATTCTATAAGGGCTCCTTTGGTTTGCAGGATTCTAAAAACGCAGGGATAGGAAAAACACCAGAATAGAATAGGAATGCACGTGGGAAACCGAGCATTTGTAAACACATGATTTCGGTCAACTTGGGTGTTTGGTTCACAAGCATTCATTGCTACCTCGATATGTGCCCCACAAGCATTTTCAAACTCAAGATTGAACATTAATTTGGACCTGACTTGGAGTCTAAGAGGTGAACAGGACGATAAAGTAGCAGGTAATATTAGGCAACGCTTACCATAAGCAGAAACAAAAGAGTGCAACCTCTCTTGTGGACCCGTGTACTCCTTAGGTTCATCTGCTGAGTCGATGATGGTGATGCAGTTGCGGTGGGTGCCGGCAGTAGGGAAGGAGATCTGAGGCAGTGAAAGACGGTCAGGAGTCGTGATGTCTGGTAGGGTGGATGCTTCTGTCGATGGAGCAGCTCAAGTGAGGTGGACGACGTCACGGCAGGAGCAGGACAAACCACACAAAGTTTTCTTCGACACCTATCTGTAACTCAAGTAATTCTGTAAGGGCTCCTTTGGCTTACAGGATTCTAAAAACGCAGGGATACGAAAAAACACCAGAATAGGATAGGAATGCACGTGGGAAACCGAGCATTTGTAAACACATGATTTCGGTCAACTTGGGTGTTTGGTTCACAGGAATTGGAAGAACAGAGGAATGAAAAGAAACATGGCCAAATTAAAGTGAAACCATATGAAAATGTGTACAGTTAGAATTTTATTCTACCACTAATGCACTTAGTCTTGTTTTCATGCATAGGATTTCAAAAAGTAGGCCCGGGTGGATGTTTTGCTCCATTCCTTCCAACCAAATGCATGAATAATTGAATGGTAGAGTACCATAGGAAAATTTCCTATTGCTATGTTTTTCCTTCACTTTTTCCTTTGAACCAAAATAGCCCTAATGGATCGACATGAATGTAGAGTAATAAGTGATGCGACAAGTGTACAACCTCTTTGACGTAGCTGTGTCGACCTCAGCATCATTGGGTTGGTCGCTGAAGAAGTTGTGGTAGAGGTGGCTGTCAGAGGTGTGGAGGAAGATCTGAGGCTTTTGTAGACGGCGTCCACGGTACTGCTCTGTTGTGATGGATGGTTCCGTCGTTGGAGCAGCTCTGGCAAGCTGTAAGACGTCGAGGCTGAAGCAGTACAAGACTGACATCGTTAATCTCAAGTGGGATTCTAATAGCATCTCCAATAGATGTTGTAAAATACATTACCAAAAAGTGGTAGATGTAAAATTTACATCACCAAAAAACACCTGACTACAACAGATGAGGTAAAAACTGTTGACTCTGAACTTAACTATCGGAACTAAACTTAACTGTGCAATCTGAATGTTACTGTCGAAACTGAATGCACTAGTAGCAGAGAAGCACTTCACATGTTGTTTAGTTCGCTCGAGCACTAGTAGTAGAGAAACAATGATATAAATCAGCCGGCGATCGACAGGGAAGACACGAGCAGATAGCAGCTGGAGCAGCAACGCGTACTAGAGCTAGAGTAGCAACTCGTGTAGCTCAAGTAGCCGGTGTACCAGCATCGACAGCCGAGCGAGAGCAAGAGCAGAGCAGCACCACGAGTGAGAGAGGAAGAGGATAGCAGCAGCGTGAGCGAGAGCCGCCGCAATAGCTTGAGCGAGCGAGAGCCGGAGCAGTAGCACGAGCGAGTGACCGAGAGCCAGAGCAGCAGCAGCAGCTCCGGCTGGTATGGACGCTGCCGCCGAGGGAGCCTCGCACTGGGGGAGAGTCGTCGTGGAGACGTCGCTGGTGGCGCCGACTATGAGGTAGCCGTGCCATGGGGGAGCGGGATCAAGCACCGGCGGCACTAGGAGGTCAAGTTAAGGAGAAGGTGCGGTGCGATGAGTGTACAACCTCTTTGATGGTGCCAAGTAGGCCTCGGTTGCGTCCGAGGACTCGGTGAGGATGTTGCGGTTCCGGTGGAACAGGTTAAGGCGGTGTTGTGGGGATGGAGCAACCGCGATAGACGAGGCGATCATCGGAGCAGCTCCTTGGAGGTGGAGGACAGGGCGGCTGAACCGGCGGGACGACGAGATTGACGACGGATCCTCATCCGGGGTGGTGGATGAGGATGAGGGACGTTGAGCTATTGCGGTGGACGATGCCGTCGGGGAAGAGGCTTTGGCTAGGCAGCGGTGGGGTGGCGGATAGAGGAGGGTGGGGTTTCGCGGCTAGAGCAGAGAAGTAATGGCGGCTTGGGATTTCGAATGGCGAAAAGGAGGTGATGGGAGGGGGAACCATGACTTAGGTACGCGCTTGTCCAAAATGTAGGGTGTTTTACAAAAGTACCCCCACCGATTTGAACTAGCGGCCCTTTCGGATCAGGGTTAGAACAGGGATTTCGCGTGTCGGAATTTGGCAGCTGGAGGGAGTTTTCGTGCACGTTGTAATTTCGGGATAGCAAGGCGTGATTTTTTGGAGCACAAAGAGACAAAACGATATCTGAATTTTTGGGATACCAAGGCGCGAGTTGAAATTTCAGGAGTAATAATGAACGTGCCAAATCAATTCACACTTCCCTCAATGAAAAAAACAAAAAGAAAACTATTCGCACCACACAAAGAGAGAGTCTTGTCCCATTTTACTGTAAAATGCTATTCAAAACTATGAATCCATGTTATGTCCAATTAAATTTTTTCACTAGCTGTATAATGCATGTAACCTACTCATACAAACATTTTAGTGCATTCCAAATGTATATACTACCGTTGTAGTTCGAACTAAATTTGAATTCGTTTCTCTATTTGAATAAGAATCTACAATCATGATTGTTGCCAAGTTAAACCATCATTTGTACATTATCTTAACAACACACCACATGATTACTATAGAGTTAGATATGAACTATGTGTACTATATGAACTCGAATTCAAAATTTTGAATACACCTGATGTCGATTCCAAATAATAGTATATTTGAATTACTAGCTAGATCTTCATAATCTAAACCATGTTTCATATGTACATTGTGTTTAGCACACAAAGTATAGTGCCCCGCCCCCTACATTATGACAGGTATTTAGCCTTGAGCTGCAAAAGCCACACATTATCACAAATTCAAATAATTGTTATATATTATATGTAGTATAACATGTTCATAACCACACCATGCGTATCACCATTATATTCATGCATGCGGCGGTTTAAAACACTATGATCTCTTGTTCAAATATTCGAATCCACTTTTATAATGAATTATGATCTCTGTCCGTCTTTTATACCCACACAATCCTCTTATCTTTGTACCTAGCACTAACTTTCTCTCGTGCATGCACACGCCCGCCCCCCTCTCACCCTCCCTCAACATTCTCTCCATCGCACACATTCGTTTTTTCTCTTTAGGTCGTTCACCCACGGTGTGTGTAGGCCCCCCTCCTTTGCAACACACACCGGTCGATATACCTCTCTAGCCAAGTGTGCCTACCACAAGCACATGCTTTCCCTCTTCTCTTCTCACCGTCCATGCCCCCCTCTGTCTAATACGGTTCCATGCACATGCACACTCCCGTCCCTCTTTTCATCGATCTCATACTCGCACACTCCTCCCCCCTCGATATAGTCGGCCTCTCGCACCACCTCCTAGCCGCATCCCTCTCTCTCTCTATCCGTCTCTCCGTGCCTTAATTTCTTCTAACACATGCATGCATGTATACCTACCGATCTCCCTACATATAGCTACGTCGACTATAACTCTTTTTCACCATGCACCGATCGACGTACCTCACTAGTTATGTCTCTCCCTTTCTCCGACACACGACGATTGATCTTCCTATATAGTTACGTCTGCTTACCATAGCCATATCGTCCCCCCTCATCATCCTTGCATGCCTCCCGACCCGTCTCTCACACGCACGTGCACAGACAAGCACCCATCCCCTCTCTTATTGATATTGCAGTCGTACCCTCCGTTTGTCTAGCAGGCCTCTCCCACCATTTGTGAGAAGCAACTTCACCACCAACCCTCCGACACTCTAGCTTTGTCTCTCTCTGAACCTTAATCCTCTGCTACACATATGCATGGATGCCGATCGATCTCCCTCAATACATAGCTAGGTATCTCTCCTTCTCCACACATATACCAGTCGATCTACCTCTCTATAGTTAGGTCTCTCCCCCCTCCCCCCACACACACTGATAGTCGAACGCTGTAGGTAGGTATCCATGCCACAGAGACAAACTGCACCTCTCCCTTCTCACATTCCAGTAGGCCAGCCGCCCTATATCTTTGACGTGGGCAAACACAAATTCGATGGCACTGTTTATCGATCGCGCACCCACATCATCCCTCTCTTCGATTCTATCAATATCTCACACCGATGATCCCTCCACTCTCTTCTCGTGGATCGCTCCCTCTATATATGATATATCCAGGCGTCTGTTTCAAACACATTGCATATGTTACATTTTTTGTTTGAGATATCATCAACACATTGCCTCTGTTTCGCACAAACCATCTCTCTCACACACACCCACGTACGTGGGGTACCTGCACGTAGATAAGAGGTGCACGCACGACGCATGTACTCATGTCTCGTTCCCAGGCACACCCGTGCGGGTACACGGTGGAGCTAATTTCTGTACTAAAAGGCAGCCCACGTGATAATTTGACGTGTGTAGCGATTGTTTACTTGAAGGAGGGTCATGTACCACGCGTACACGGAACAAAGTTTGACTTGACACGTTAGTTTTAAATAAAGTTATATTCCTCAATGGCACGTACATAATATAAAACGATTGTTATCGAGAAAAAAGAAATCTGCTCCACTGTATACAATGGAGCGTGCCTGTCGGGGTTTGTCTCTCGTCACACTATCTCACACAAGGCGGCGGTGGCCTCTCTCTCTCACTGTTGGTCACTGATCCGGCTGCATCCCATCCACCGGCAGAAAGGGAGGATGTGCATCATTTCTTCGTTCGAAGGCGTCGAGGCAGCACGTGCTGATCTGCGGTACCCGCCGTTCTCTCCGACCAAGCTCCGACGCAGTAGGACCTTTGACACTTGCTGGCTGCTGCAGTATGGGGAGATCCCGGCCACCGGCGCCCTCCTAGTTACATCTCGACGACCCTCAGGTACAGCTTCCTCCGGCCTTGCTCCACTGCCCATCTTCCCACGTTGCTGCATGTGGATCTTCCCTAGTTTTTTGCACAAAACATAGCTCGGCCGGCGTACTTTCCATGTTGCGATCTCGACCTCACACAGTTTTAGATAAACAACCGTGCTGCTATCTTCCCTTAGGACAAGGAATATGCTTCTTTTTTGTCGGTGTATGTGTCATAAACTGTTATTGGCCAGTAATTGTTTCCTTTCTACCTCTTTTTGCAAACAGGGCTATCCATTTCACCTCGTCGCTATTGCGACATTTGGTGAACTGCACAAATCACTTTTTTCTTAAGAGTGTTTTGTGCAGTTTTGCTGAAATGTCACACGGGTAACGTTTCTACAATTCAGTGGGACTGCACAAAGGGAGATTGTTTTTTCTCTATCCTCCTCATCTAACTCCGAGCCTAATCTTCTTCAACTATTTGCTTAATCTTCTCCAACTAGTTAGTCTTAAGAGAGACTGCAAAGGTGACCAGCTTCTATTTGTGTGTTTATTGTTTCATCAACACTCATCTATTATTGTAATCAAACTTACTCAATATCTTTGGAACAAGGACGCTCAGCTCTATTTTAGTGGAATTGCACAAAATGATCGGAATGTTCCATGCTCCTGACAGCTACTTTTTTTCCCAACATGCCTTGTTGATTTAGACAGAGTTGCGGGGAAGTTGCTGCCAATGAAAGCATGGATCAATTTTAATTTAACACCTTCTCACAACTTTGTCTTCAGTTGTGATGTAAATATTAGCTCTGATCTACTAATCACTGAGATGCATTAGCAAGGAAGTTAGTTTTTTATTTTTTTCTGAAAGAGCATGGATGTTAGTTTCCTTTCTAGTATTTGATTGATGTTGTAACGAGACAACCTTCCAACTGGCAAGACACATGAAACAAAAGTTGAAAGCTTCAGAGCATTGTACAATTTCATGTTGCTGGAAAATTATGTGTATGTCAATTATGTAAACAAATTCTGGAAGCTTGATAGCATTGCCAGAAGCCATTCAGCATCCGGGTCCATGTGCCATGCACCAAATTAGAGTGCACAACCGCATGGGAGACTCAGCCCGGTCATTGCGCCGCACTAATAGTGAGTAATGGGCAGTCAAATCATAAGCCCCACCTTTCCCACAGTAAGTTGCTCAGACGAAGCAACCATCAATACACTCTTCTTTGAATCCACTCATACTAGTATGATGGTGCAAAACCAACTGCGCGTATGGCCTGTCGGTCAACACGCTTCCTCTTGGCATATCACTGACATGTGGGACCGAAGTGTGAGCAAACCGATCTGAACTGATAGCAAAATGTCCAATCCGCCGCTCCTGGAGAGAGACGAGGAGCAAGAACACAAATGGGCTAGGTGTCACACAGAGGCCAAGAAATATTAGAGCATGGTTGATCGATGTCATCATTACATGTTCGATGTTTTTGAATAGTACCACTTCATTCGGTTGTCGTTTTCCGCACTTCTCTGGAATAAATGTGTACTTTATCACAGATTAAAATAAAATAAGAGTGCAGATGCTCCACCATGTTGTTCTTACCTGTATACTAGTACTAAGTAGTACTACTCGTACTACTAAACCTTGCGCTTGGCTCTTCGCCTCTTCGGGAAGTCGAACAATGATGGTACTACAGTGTATGCCTCTGGCAATCTGACATCGAATGAACTATTGCACGTCCACCGCCTGGGCGAGGGAGAGATTGCATTAGTCAAAAGCTTCTCCTCATCCTGCGAGTCACCGTGCTTGTGGTATACGGAGAGGGCGTAGTAGTATAATAAGCAAGATTCACCTCGTCCTGCAAGCTTCTCCTCGTTCTGTGAGTTGACGGGACACAACAAAGTAGTGCTAGTCCATACTAACTCCTTTCCGGTTAATATGGCTTAATTTTTTTTGCGGTTAAATGAGAGAGCTTTATTCATATAAAACCATTCTTAGGACAATCAGCCAAGAGACTGGTCACTACGGGAACCTAGGTGTTTCATCAAGCCAGCTCTCGGTCACATTCAAAGTGCAAGCACGCTTCACACAAAGATGCGCCGGAAGGTTTGCTGACCTGTTTACACGCTGAATAACAAAAGAAGAGAAATTATTACCGAGCTCTTGTATTTCTAACAGGATAGGAGCTAGAATTAAGCGAAATTTGTGGCGAGTGTTCCAGAGTGTCACCAACTCCATGCGATCAACTTCCATTATCACAAGCGAGAACCTCGAAGAGAAGCAAATGTGTTGAAGATTGCTTTATCATAGATTAAAATAAAATAAGAGTGCCGACGCTCCACCATGCGGTTCTGTATAGTAGTACAAGTAGTACGACTCGTAGTACTACTAGTAAACCTTGCGCTTCGCTCTTCGCGTCTTCGGGAAGTCGAACAATGATGGTATTATAGTGTATGCTTCTGGTAATGTGAAACCGAATTAACTGTTGCACGTCCACCGCCTGAGCGAGGGAGAGATTGCATTAGTCAAAAGTTTCTCCTTGTCCTGCGAGCCACCGCGCGCAAGCTTCTCCTCGTCCTACAAGCTTCTCCTCGTTCTGCAAGTTGACGGGACACAACAAAGTAATGCTAGTCCATACTGCCTCCTTTCCGGTTAATATGCGAAAATTTGAAATGAGATAAATACACTGGCAGTCACTGTATATTTGTAAAAATACGGTAGTGGACTTCATAATACGCTCATTGCGGTCAATATATACATTTTCCGGTGTTTATACGGTCACTAGCTCACCCTAGCTGAGTACGTCTGTGCATGCACGTGTAGGTTGAGCACTTGACCGTGAGCGTGTGTGTTCTGTCGTGTTCTCGGGCATGCATGCATTAGGGCGTCGCACGCGTTTTTGTGTGCATGTGTATGTGTGACTGTTGCATGCATGCACGAGGTTGTAGTCCCTCCCATTCACATGTTCATATTTCAACGCTTTGTCAAAATGTTGTGTGCAAGGTGTAATCATTCGTTGTTCATGCATGCATTGCCGATATTAATACATTGGTAAAGACAAATTCTTGAGGAAAATGAGCCCATGAATTGAGTACAAAGGGGACCAATAAACCAGGACGGAGGGACTACTAGTACTAAACCAGAAGGAAGGAGTAGGTACGCAATAATTGGCGCCTGGAACCTTGGCCAATGGTTCTTGTTACTACCTCCTTTCTAGTTTATAGGGCTTAATTTGAAAATCTCTTCAACCAAGGTAGATGATGAATGGTGGAATTAATTCCGTAGTTTGCAAAAGTACTTAATTAGTACTCTTGTGTTTTCTCAAATTTTTGTGTATACCGATGCATTAATTACACCACATGCATGCATGGCCACTTAATGGCCAAGAACTTCTACATGCATTGGTGAGTTTTTTCTTCATCCTTGCATGCAGTGATTTAATACACCTTAAAATCTGAACATGTGATGGTAAGTACTATTCCCTCCGTCTAAGTCTAAGTTGTGCACCATGACCAAGGCGAAGGAAAAAACGAGATATTTTAATGCTTATTTGCTAATTAATAGCATTGCATGCAATGAACTGACCACTGCATGTCGTGTTTGAAAGACTCAAGTCATTGAAGTCATACACACCCCACATCTCATATTGCTTGATTCCTTTATTTATGTCAAGAAACAAGAAACGAGGTGAAAGTTAATGCACTGCGTCCAAGTGTTTTGGGATTATTTGGTTTTCATCATATGACTTATGCACCTAGATGGAGGGAGTAGTAGAATTGAGACTAATAAAACGAAAAAACATACTTTTTGAGATGAGCCCTAAAAACCGGAAAGGAGGGAGTATTGGACAGGATGCGCGCAGAGCCATTTTGTTCCGTTTACTCATGCATACATCATTGACCTTCAAATGGAGATCCCGGTATCACCAATTCACTATCTCATTCAGAAACAAGTGATAGATCAATGATTCAATGACCTTCTCTTTTCAATGACCAAGTATTAGCATGGAAATTAGAGCATCGTATAACAAACTCCCTCTGTTCCGTTTTATAGTGTGCATAAGCTTTTGGCCAAAATCACATAATGTACTGCGTGTACGCATTTTTAGACGGCATTACCCCTTGCTGAAATGATGGATGTTAGAGCAGGTCGGGCACATAGGAGTGAGACAAATCTGCATGCGGGGTTATTTTGGTTGATAACACAACAAACAACTCATGCATCGTAAGATCCTTTTGCATGGAAATACTACTACTTCTCGTTCGTCGGAACTCGTTTTTCTTCCTTTCGCCGACACGTGGTACATCCAGCATCCGGTTCTACGTGTCATGAAAGAAAATAGAGATAACTACAACTGAAACTCAGGAATGGTCATACACATAGGGGGAGTACTTGCAAGGGCCACGGTAATATGACTAAATGAGCAGTCAAATCACACAGTAAGTTGGTCGGATGAAGCAACCATCATTTCACTCTTCAATGACACGTACACATCTTTACCTAATATTAAAGAGAGGATTGTTTCGCCACTTTTTTTCGTCATCGGGTCCTTTTGTATTGTCCGTTAATTTTTTGTCCGTCATCTGCACCGGATTTTTCGCCCGTCGTTCGCGCATACAGCGTACGAAATAGAAAAAAAGAAAAAGCGGCCGGGTGGGAGTCGTACAGCGTACGAAATAGAAAAAAGGAAAAGGGGCCGGGTGGGAGTTGTACAGCGTACGAAATAGAAAAAGGGGAAAGGGGCCGGGTGGGAGTCGAGCCCTAGAGCTCCGGCCTTGTAACAAGGCCCAAGGCCGGTTGAGCTAGCTCTCAATTGTGATGAAAAATAGAGTTAGCCACTACTATTAATATCAGTAAACTTATGGACCCTGCATATGGGCCGATGTTGGGCCTGGTCTGCAGTAAAAAATAGTTATTTCTGCGGGAAGGATAAAGCCAACTGAACTGACTTACAATTGTGTTAGGAAAACAGTGGCCTTTCTAAATTAGTTAGTCCCGCATCGCTTTTTTACATCAAATAAACAATACTACGACAGCGAGGTTAATTGGAAAAGTACACCGGTGTGGGCTTCGGTACTACACATGGGATATTTTATCCCAGAACTTATAAAATGAACAAGCATGGAATTATAGGCACATAAGTTTGTGCTGAATATGATTTTCAATTATTAAAAATCTGTACAACATCAGAACACTTCTTACTTACAGATTTGGCTAATTATTGTGATTTTATATTATCCTATGAAATGTTATTTTATCTGGTGAATAGTAATATTATTCCATGCCTAAAATCATAGTTTGGGAATCTATCTCTTTGCTATCTCATTTTCCCTTAGTTGAAGAGACAATCGATCACCCCTGCTCTATTGTATATATTTTTTCATGCATGTCATTACGTGAATGTATATATTTGATAATTTACGTAGAAACCTATTTTTTAATGTATGAACTTTGCATACTCTACAGCAGGTATGAGGGAATATCTACATTTCTAAAGGGCCAGTGCATTGTTGTAAAGTTTTCCATTAAAGTGATTGTCAAATTTTATTTTGTATTCAATAGTAGCTTAAGCTATCTCATAAAGCTATTGTAGATGTGCCTTGGTACTCCGCCTTGGTACTCCTACAATACATAGACGGTTTATCGAGATTGCTACGCGGTAGACACATTTACCAACCACCCTCGGACAAAAACAAAACTGAAATAATGTAAATTTAAACATTTCTTAAAACACGAGGCAACCTCCATCGTTCAATATCCAATCAAGACGAGCAACCCCAGCTAACATGAACTTCTTTAGAGAGTCATCGAAAGATCGCGCGATAGAGAAAGAGAGTCGTTCTAAGATGATGCAGAACACGAAGAGACATATATGTAGGTTGGAGGAAGGAGTAATTCAACAGTAAAAAAGGCCGGCATTGTCGCCTGATGTACGTGATAGTCAAAAATATATGTGATACACACAATTGATATCGAATCATAGAATATGTATCCTAAAGATATGTCACACAAAATTGGTATTGTGCAATAGAATATGTATCCCCTGTTGCAACGCACGGACATTTGTGCTAGTTATAAAAAAGGTTGATATGGAGAGAAAAAGAAAACCGCTCCATTATATATACACATTTGCAGGAGCCTAAGCTACAAGCCTGCTTGCTTGTGTTGCTCTCTTCACACACTCTCACATAGAACGATGGTGGCCACACCGCTGGTCACAGATCCGGCCTGATCCCGCCGTCGGTGGAAGGGGAGGATGTTCTGCGTAGACGCAGTCGGCAGCGGCTAGGGAGAAAACCCACTGTCGGTGCGTCCCGATCAAGGGTCCCCGTGGTATGGGCTGATGCCGCCTCCCACCGCCCTTCTAGCTACACCCTGACGTCCTAGGTACATCTTCCTTTTGGAGCCGGCTTGCTCCACTGCCGCAGCTCACCACGTAGCTCCACCTCCATGTGGATCTTTCTCTACTTCTACCGGCTTCCATTTGTGATGAGTTCGTCTCATGAACTAGTGCCTCTACTATTATTCTAATCACACTTCTTCAATATCTTTGACAATAGGGATGCTCAGCTCGATATTAGTGGAACTGCACAAAAAGCATCGTATGATTCCGAGGGTGCCAGGCTTCTTTCCTTCGACAGATTTTACCTAGCCAGGAAATTAAATCCTATTTAGGATTTAGGGTTTAAGGCCTAGGGACTGCACCAATCGTTTTTTTTCTTTATTTGTACACACTCTCATAACTTTTGTCTTTAGTTGTGAAGTAAATATTGGCTATGATCTCTGAATCATTGGGATTCTTCAGCATGCGTGTTAGTTTTCCTCTGTATTTGATGGAATGTTGTAACGGGGCAACCTTAGAGTCAGGATACATAGACGAAACAAAATTTGAAAGCTTCATAGCATTGTAGTAGTCTCTCCGGTCCTTTTTTATAAGCGTATAAGAAAATCTCACTTTTCCCACAATGGTCTGCGCCTTAGCATCTTTGTACTGCTCTTTCCAATAGTATTAACGCACACGCAGCCACAATAATTCCCATCTCTCTCTTCCATATTCCTCGTCCCTTCCTAAGAGCAAGTATAATAAGGCCTAATCAGTACTATACCTCCGTCCGAGATTATTACTCCCGTCGACCACATCAGCAGGACCAAGGCAGAGGGGGGACACATGCAAAATCCTTTGTTCCCGATGCTATTAATTACCCGCATGCACTGCTCGCTATTGTGCTGTTCTCATCCATTGGTCAGCTTCTCCGCATGCAACGCTATTAATTACCCGCATGCACTGCTCGCTATTGTGCTGTTCTCATCCATTGGTCAGCTTCTCCGCATGCAACGGAGGCAGCACTAGTCACAGAGCAAACATTATAATGGAGGTAGTACTATGTGAGTGTGTACGGTGGGTCATGTGATAAAATGTAGTACATCTTCCGCTCAGTTTTCTTGCATGCATGTGATGTATTAATGATCCTAGTAAATGAAAAGAAGAGCTATGTTAAAAAATACTAGATCATCGATGACGCGCGTTGCCGCGCCCGTCCATTTATGCAGTGCAATACGAATTTATGTAATATCAGGCGCCATGAGCATGAGTGAATATGCTTTTGATCGGCAAAATCTCAATTGTAAGTGTAAAAGATACGTCAGCCGGACAATTGGTAACATGTTACATAAGACCATTCATATATGATGTCCTGCTTGTTCCTCAAAAATATAGTAGTCCCTCGGTCCCAAAGTGTAACATGCTTTTTGACACTATCAGCTCCTAACGACATGAATGTTGTGAACCGACACCAACATCTAGTATGGTTGCTCACGGTAGCACATTACTTACTATCATTCACTGACAACATACAAAGAAGGACAGAGAGTTACGTCGACATTCAGCTGGATCAGGAGCTCGCCGATGAACTGGAACATGGAGCCGACACCGGTGTTGGGAGTCGACCTTCAGCATTGCGTTGCCATCTTGAATGACAGCAACCAATGAGTCCACACCGTAAAACTGAAGGCTGGAGAATTGCAAGAAGGTTGGCACAATTAATTAAAAGTTGTTAGTTTTTAGATGGAAGCAACTGCAATAACGTACATTCCTGTTACTTGGTTGGATGCCCCTTGCTTCAACATCTCTGAGGATGGCTCTAGCTCTTGCGAACAGAACTTCTGCTGAAAGATAACAAACTTTCAAATAACAGTAGTACATAGAAAAAAAGTTCATGAAACACTTATTACTGTTTCGTTGTTCATTTTGCTCGGATGATACGAAAGCCGACTCCAAGAACATGGGAATTGGGTTGTCCTCCTAATACATCAAAAACAAAGTGACCAAAAGAACACTTCTGATTTACTGCCAAGTGTACGTAGTGCATCCAACATCCCGAATTTGCCAGGTCCCTCCTTTTCTTGATGTATTCACATGACCTCAACTAAGCACAGAAAAATCCGCTCCTCTCACTTTCACTTTCATCATGTATAAAAAGTATTCCCATATATAAGTATTTAACAACTCCTTGCTTTTACCGTAAGATAATATCAAACAGATCAGAAAGGGTGCCAGACAAAGGAAATTGTTTTAACAAATAATTACATGAACTGCCAAAACATAATTTGCAGCTATGGAGCATGTCATTAGAACAAAAACACATCTTATAAACTACAAGGTTGGAACAATTGGCAGATATACTTGACAAAACTACATTGAGTACACCAAATAGATTGAACATTCTTGAAAAGAACAAGGATGCATAGTTCCACATGCTGCTTAGAAAATAAGAAAGACTTCATAATAGGTGACTCCTGATTAATTAATTGGAAATTAAAAATTCACCCAAACTGGTCCTTCCGAAACTTTAACAGCGTCCTTAATGGATATTGACTTGTTCTGATGATCAACAGCTGTAAACATTTTGTCTACATCTCCTTTCTTAATATCTTGCTTTCTAACTGTCACAACAAATCCTTCAGGACCACCCTTTAAAATCTAAAAGAAAAACAATCGTTCTTACAACGGGACAACACAAAAATGTCGAACTCAAGCATGCATGAGAAGAATACTATCTTAAAACCATCTTTATCAACAACAATAATCACGGTAAAAAAAATTCACGGTCAAAAAAAAAAATTTCATGGTAAAAAAAAAATCACTCAAAAAACTTTTCGGCTGCTAATATTTACAACGTCAAATATACATAGGACGAAAGTATATATTTATGATAGCAACACAGGCACCCCTGGTTTTAGAATAGAAGATGCTATCTAGAACGGGGAATTGATGAAACATAAGATGACGGAGTTATGTCTAGCCCTGGCAATAGTCTTCACGAACAAGAAGTGTATTGGTCATTTTTCAGAATTCCAGCAACAAAATAAAGATAGATCTCATAGGCTGCAAACCATAACAGACAATAACAGGTTAACTATTTCCTAAAAGAAGACTAACATTTTAAGAGCCATAATTTGAATTCGAACACATGTAATCTCTAGTAATTTCTTATCTTCTTCCACAATTTGTGCCTTTTGCTTGGACAGGTAATCAACCACCTGAGAATATGCCAAGCCAAAAAAAACAGAAACTCTCTATACACACAACGACCCTTTCCCTGGGTAGTTCATACAGTACCATGGAGAAGAAGAAGTTGCCCACAAAGAGTACCCAAAACCTAGAAGAACTGAGGTGTATTGAATCTAAAATAGAGTTATTTTTTTTTCATCTGAAATAAGATGAGGAAAGGCACGGTCGCATCACCAAGATGTGGAGCAGGGCGGCGTGTGCACTGCCATTGGGTTGATCCACCGTCACCGGATAAAGGTAGGATGGGGCATCGTTCGTTGCCGCCGCCGCCGCCAGAGCCACGGCTCATGCGTACGAAGATGTGTCCCAAAGGCCAGTGGCCCATGACGCACACTCGACCCGCCTAGCAGTAACTGGAACCCTGGTTCTATGGCCGCAACCGCTGGGGAGGCGCCGCCGGCTTGGCCAGCGTGGTTAGGTTTTTCGGGTCCTGGGAGAGGGGGGGATGGGGGAGGCCGGGAGGGGGATGAGCGAACTGCCACGGGGTGGACGGGTACCAATCGAAGTACAGCGGATCTTTTTACGGACCAGTGAGCCGAATCAACGAGCGTCCAGCGTTTTTTCTACGGGAGCAGCTGCCCCTAAGGACACCATGCCAAAGTTGGTCACATGGCCAGGAAATATCCAATCACAAAATCGAACGGCCCGGGAGGATGAAGGCCTGAGAGGGCAGGGATTAGGGGTAGTTTTACTGTCCAATCACAAAATCGAACGGCCCGGGAGGATGAAGGCCTGAGAGGGCAGGGATTAGGGGTAGTTTAACTGTTTTTAATGTATTAAGTTTTATCTTGGTATCTATAATTTGAGTTTGTGGCCTTGTATATAAAAAATGGAGGGAGTACAGTTTATTGGTTGAACGCAAAGAAAAAGGACCGGAGGTGTCGCACGATGTCCAGTGAATGTGGTGATAGTGTGAGGTGGACCATGTACTCACTGGGTTGCCGTGTTTCGTACTCCTCCGGTGTAAGAGTGGAGAAAGTTAATTTTATCACAGAATAAATTAATAAGAGTGCAGACGCTCTACGACGCTCTAGCGCTGCAATAATAATGAGCAATGAGTCGTCAAATCACATAAACCCGGCAGTAAGTTGGACGGAAGAATCAACATCACTCTTCGTTGAATCCGTTTCTCCCTCATGCAGTACAATATTCTTTTGGAAACCAACGTTTCGTTTCGGTGGATCACGCCATCGAGCAAAACCAACGTTTAAATCACTTCTATCGCGTTCGTGTCTCACCCCATACAAACCTCGACCCCACACGGTCGCTCGGCATGCCACTCACCGCAAACCGACTATACGCAAACTATCCCGTCTGCTTGTCGATGGATCGCACCAGGGAGTACTATTACTACTGGAAGAGATAGACGAGGAGGGGGAGGACAGCTAGCTGTAGCACGGACTCCCAAGAACTTTTTTAGGTGCATGTTGTGGCCGGCCATGGTGTCGTTTGAACGCAGAGCAATCGCGTGCATCGGGAAGCGGTGCGGACGGCGCTCTCTCGGCCGGCGAGCCGCTTCAATGCCAGCGCTAGTGAGAGGTCGCGTCCGCTCTGGCCGGGCATGAATGCAGCACTGACCGTTTCGGGTGGGAAGCGCGCGCGGGTGATGAATAGGGTTCGAGTTGGCCAGGACGGTCAGGAGCGGGCGTGGCAGCGGTCCGGACGCCCGCAAATGAGAGATGCTGGACGTACGTAAATATTGCTACATAATTAATAACGTAAATAATGTGCCAGTTGGACAGATATGATTGGAGATGGAGATAGAGATGGAGATGGAGATGAAAGTAAGAATTTTACGTAAACACGGATATGTATTTTATGTGTGTGTGCGCGCACACACACATAATGACGACTCTCGCGACTATTCGTACACATCATCGATGACTCGTTCTCCCTACACACACAAATTTAGTACCGCCTCATTTTGTTCCGAGGATAGGAATATCATAGGAGTGGGAAACAATATGAAGTGAGATAAATGGAGTACTACATATAAGAAGAAATGTACACGCATTCACTCTGCCTCCGACATATCCGCGAGTAGACGATGGAGCGCATTTGTACACGAAGAGGCAGCTTACGTAGTAATTTGACGCTTTAATTTGTTCACTTAATGATGGAGGGTCGGGGACCACACGTGAGCGATACAAAGTGCGACCTCAAAAGCTGGGCGTGTTATTGATCGAGTTTTCTTTCTTGGTACCTTAAAAAAAGATTTGTGCGCTAGTTTTCGTTTCTTTTTTCTGGGAGCATGCGTACTCTATTTAAAACCACTGCTATGAAAAGATTTTTTTACTCCATTGTATGTGTAGCCTCTTGTTTGATAGGGTTTCTTGCGTCTCACTCTCTCACACTCTCTATATCTAAACAAGATGACAGTGCCCACTCTATCTCCCTACTCACCGGTGGTCACAGATCCGGCCAGATCCCGTCTGTTGCGGGAGGTGAGGAGGTGCAGCGTTGAAGTTGTCGCCGTCGGCGATGGAGGAAGCCGATGCGCACCGTCCTCTCTGAGCCTGCGCCGGCACGGATGAAGGTCCTCCGCGCCCTTGTTCGTTGTCGTCGTGTGGGCAGACCCCGCCCGCCTAAGCCACATCTCCCCCACCTGAGGTATAACTTCTTTTGGATTTCATGCATCATTGTACTGGTGCAGCTCCCCAGGTCATTGCATGTGGGTTGTCTTCTATACCAGGACTCCCCAGCTCCCCATGTACAGTAGCTAGGTGATAACCCACAAGTATAGGGAATCGCAACAGTTTTTGAGGGTAGAGTATTCAACCCAAATTTATGTATTCGACACAAAGGGAGCCAAAGAATATTTGTAAGTATTAGCAGTTGAGTTGTCAATTCAACCACACCTGGAGATTAAATATCTGCGGCAAGGTGATCAGTAGCAAAGTAATATGATAGTTTTGATAGTAGTGGTAATAGTAGTAGTAACTGTAACAGTGATAACAATGATTTTGTAGCAAGTGTAACAGTAACAGCAGCAGAAGTAACTTAGCAAGAACAATATGAGGAAAATTCATAGGCATTTGTCGGATTCAGGGCTCCGCAGACCCAAAAATGTTCGAACTCTGGGCGTGTGCGAAGATCTCAACCTCTCAAGTCTCAAGCTCATCGCCCTACAGCCTAGCCTCGCTGGATACATGCTCGAGCGGGGAAGAAGATGGACACGGCAGTTTACCCAGGTTCGGGCCACCTAGCGGTGTAAAACACTACTCCTTCTTTGTGGTGGATTGGCCTCACGAGGAGATTGAGGATGAACTAGTACAGTGGTCTGAGCTACCTCGCGAGGGCTCAAGTGGTGAGGGTAGAATCGGTCGACCCCCTCCTTTGGTGGTGGCTAGCCTATATTTATAGTGGCCCGATCCTCTTCCCCAAAAATTTAGGCGGGCAGGGATTCCACAACGGCCAATTCGAAAGAGGACAAGTAGTACATCTTATCCTGATGAAAGGTGGTCTTCGCCTGCAAAGCTTCTGGTCGTGACGCAACGGTGGGCTCGGCGATGACATCCGTCCTGTCGAGCTCGTGGTCTTCATCCCGTTGCACCAGAATGGAAATCTCTGGAGGGCTCCTTGGGAAACCACGCCTATCTTTGCTCCCTTAGCACCGAAAGAGAAACTGCCTCCTCTGCGCCCGCTAGTGCCCGCCTGGCCTTGGTCGTGATGGCTCACGTCATCACAGCCTCGGGAGGCTGGGTACCTGCATAGAAATCTCCGCTCCTCGGGAGGCAGCCTCGGAAGGCCGCTCCTCTGGAGGTCTTGGTGTCGTCCGCCTCGCAAGGCCAGGGGGCCCTCGCGAGGGTCTTGTCTTGGAGTGCTTGCTGCTGGGCCGTACCAAGCCGTTGAGGGGGCCATGCCATGGGCCGCAGGTAGGCAAGTCTAGGTACCCCCGATCCAAGAACGCCGATAGTAGCCCCCGGGCCCAAGGCGCGCTCGGGCTGGCTTCGAGGCGAAGCCAAGGGGCAAGGGCAAAGCGCCGCGGGCCCCAATCGCCTGCGGGCTAGGCTGACGCGTGGCGCCCATCGAGATGTGGACGTCTCCACTCCCCCACGCCGCCTCGGCAACCGCCCACGCCACCCAAAAGCCTGGGGCATGCCGTAAAGCCATCATTGCCCTACCACGCACCTGTCCTCCGCTTCTTTCCTTCTGTTAGCTTGTGCCTTCTCCGCCGGACACCACGCCTGCTTCGACACGCCTCGCCGCCATGGCTCCCAAGAAGAAGAGGGGCAAGGCCCCGGCGGTAATGGAGCCACAGGCGGTGCCGGAGCCTGCGCTGGGCCGGTACACCGTAGTCAACCTCGAGGGGCTGGATAAGGTCCAGCAAGCGATCGCCACCGACTCCAATGAGTGGAAGGCGACGAGGATCTGGCCTGCCTCCCGGCTTCTAGCTAATCTGGAGGCCACCAACATCCCTCTTCATCTTCATGCCATCTTCTCCGGGCTGCTGCCGCCATTTTCGGATTTCATCAACGCCGTCTTGACGCCCTACGAGGTACACACGCTGCATCTTGACCCCAGGTCCATCGTCCTCCTCTCCGCCTTTGCATTCCTGTGCGACGCCTTCGTGGGCATCGCCCCGTCCATGGCCCTGCTCTGCCACTTCTTCTCCCTTCAGATGGTCACCAACGGGCAGCGCTCGGGGTGCGTGTCGCTTCGAGCGGTAGCGGCAACCGCGGGCACCGGTATCGACACCACGCTCCGACCGATCACGGAGGGATTTCGGAAGCAATGGGTGTACGTAGACGCCGCCACATACAGCCCCTTGCTCCTGATTCCGATGGCCCCCGCCATGCCGAGCTCTGGCTGGGAGAATGTAGAGCTTGTCGAACGGTGGCTCGCGTGAGTCATGGCTAGGCTGGCTATCTTGAGGGAGGTGGGGGTGACGATGGCGATGGTGGTGAAGGAGTTCGTCCGGCGGCGCATCGCTCCGCTCTAGCGCCATTCTCGCCAAATGTGGGCCTTCACCGGCCCCACAGATGGCATGAGGCTTCAGGAGCCTTCTCTTGCTTCCAGCACACTGCGTGGGGTGCTCCGCCTCCTGACCGGTTGAGAAACCGCCGCGATTCCTTCGGGGGGCTCTCCTTGTACAATTACCCGAACGGGGGAGCCTTTGCTGAGAGGATGCCGCGCTTCGACGAGTGGGGGTTGGTTCTCGAGGGCCACGTGGGACCTCGTGACAACCTCCTCCTGGTGACTCCAGGGCCCAGAGGTTCTGAGGTGTGCGCCCCCGAGCAGCCGCGGTAGAGTGCCCCGAGCCATGCATTCCTCAAGCGTTCGCCTTCAGCCCCCCGGGCGACGGGGGAGACGTCCCGCCTGTAGGCACGGCGGCCGTCCTCGTAGTGGAGGGCTACGCGCCAGATCCCAGCGCGCTGCCCCCTGAGCATCGCGCAGCTCAAAAGAGGAAGGAGCTCGGCACCCGCCGTAGCTCTGCCCCAAGTACCCTGAAGAGGAGGAAGTGAATCTCTGCAGACGTGTAAGCGCCTTGCCTCCTCCTTGATTTTCGCACAACATGTTACTTCCTGACTCTTATCCCTCAGGTTCCCCTCCGACGAAGGAATGAGCGTGTCCCGGGCGCCACCTCCAGAGGGCACTGGTCCCGTCGCGACCTCGCGCCTCACGAGCCGCGCAGTTGTGCGTAAGGAGGCGCCCACACCAGAGCCGAGGCCAACCCTGAGGGGCTCGGGCCTGCGTTCCCAGCATCTCTCTTCGAGGGCGGCCTCCGGATTGCGGGGCCAGTGCCAAGGGCTCCCCCGCTGATCCTTGCCAGCAACTGGGTGGCTCGCACGACGGCGCCGTCTTCAAGCAGCGCGGTGAATCCGCATCGGGTGCCGCCTCGGACTGGAGGACAGGGTGAGGGAGCCCCAGCCCCTGGGCCCTTGCCGGAGATGGGAGAGTCTTCGCGTGCCTCCTCTACTGACTGGGGTGCAGAGGAAAACCCTGGCTGGGTGTTGGAGCTTGCCTGCGGGCGCAGCACCGTCCGGCACGGCCTTCTTCAGGAGGCGGTGAGCGCGCTAGGCCGCATTGGGGTGGAGCTTGGCGAAGTTGACATGCGCCTCGAGGCGGAGCGCCTACGCCTGGCGCGCGAATGGTACCAGCTCGAGGTCGCCATTAACTTCGGTCGTCTACAGCACGAGCACACTCGTACGGAGGTCGAGGAGTCCCTTGCCACGGCGAGGGAGGCCCGCGACCGTGCCCTCGAGGAGGCCCGAGCCATGGATTGCCGGCGCAAGGCTGCCGAGAGACGCGAGGTGGAGCTTCAAGCTTCGAACGCCGCCCTCGAATGGCAGGTCCAAGTGTGCAAAGCCGCGCTCACCGCCTCGGTGGACAGGCCGTGTACGGGTGAAACGAGGCTCCACACACTCGAAGACGCGCTGACGCTTGAGGCGCTGGAGCACAGTCTGTAGCGCGAGAGGCTAGAGGTGATGGAGTGCCAAGTGGCCACTGCCGAAGACACCCTCACCACCCGGGAGGCGACGATCCAAGGAGAGGCTAACGAGAGGGTGGCGGAGGTCCGTAGGGCCCTTGCCGAGGACTACCGCCGGAAGCTGGAGCTTTAGGAGACTCGCTTCTGCGCGTGGCACGGCAAGCTGAAGGGCGAGGCCGATGACCTCAGGAAGGAGCTGGCCGCGGCGAAGCGGCGCGAGAAGGCCGCGGTGGATGCTCGGGCCGTGGCAGAGGCCGAGCTATCTTTTCTCTATAAGCAGGTGGAGGATGTTACTTCCGTCGTGGATTAGGCTTCGGACGAGGCAAAGCGAGCCCGTGGGCTGCAGCACATGCGCTCCGAGATGTTCCAAACCCTCGAACATAGGGACAACCGGGCCCTGAGCAGCATCCGCGATGAGAGCGTCTCCAGCCCGTTTGTTGCTGACGATGCTGGTTACCTCGGCTATTTCACCAGGGTCGTGGAGCGCCTTGAAGGCGGGGCTGAGCAGGCGCGCCAGCTCGTCGAGGAGAAGAGCCGCAGCCTTCTTGCGCGCGCGCTTTTGCGCGTCTTCAGCCACCTTCTCCACTATGATCCCGACTTTGACTTCAAAGACGCGATAGCCCCCGTGCCTGACGCGATCCAAGGTGCCCTGGCAGACTGGGTGGAGGATCACGCGGACGACCTGATAGCGGAGCTTGCCCCTGCCGGCGATGAGGGCCCGCCTATGATTAGGGATGGCGGGGCTGATGATGACGACAGCAGCAGTGGCGATAGTGGCGGCGCGTCTCCTTAGGCTATCTTTCCACTGTTCTCTGTTAAGATGTTGACTGTGATCCCGCGGGGGTGCGAAAGCACTTTTGAAAGAACTTCTTTATGATGTATTGAATAGCGTTGTACTCCCTTATGCTGCCTTCCCTTTGTTTTTCGCACACCGGCAGCCCCTGAGCAGGGGTGATCGTTGTTGTCACACCGGGTCACGGTCCCCGGCTAAGGTCAGGAGGCAGAGCCTGCCGGAGACCCCGGGCCGCGTGCACCCGCAGGCTTGCTCGAGAGCGCCGTGCGAAGTCTCGGACGCCAAGGTCTTGGCGAGGTGTGCGCGCGGGTGGGCCCGCGGCTGTTGTGGTTCGGGCCCTCAGGGCGTCTTCGGCGCTGCTGGGCTGGCCTAAGCTTGCACACCGTGCCTAGCCCCCACTCGTGGGGCGCGATAGAGGGAGCCGCGGGTGGCCGCCACCCTTCGTCAACACGGAAATCAAGAGAAGAAGCACCGCAAGGAAAGGAAATTCCGCCCTTTTTCAAATAAATATGCGAGAACTTCAAATTTTAGTTCGAGAAATAGCAAATTTGGTTACAAGAGAAAGCAACGAAAAGCCGCTGATTGACCGTGTCGTCTGCCAGCGCGGAGCATGGGGCTTCCACTAGGCATGGGCATAGTCGCTGTAAGACCGTGTCGTCCGCCAGCGTGAAGCATGGGGCTTCCACTTGGGCGTGGGTGGGAGCCCCCGTGATGCCCAGGGGCGGCGCTCAGGAGACTCCGGGGCGTGTACAGCCCCACTCATTATTATGTGAGAGTGTCACTAGCGGAGATTTTGAGAGGCACAGGGTGGTCACCTGCTTCCCCGGTGAGGACCCCACCCCCTGCCTTCGGATTGCGCGCCGACAAGCCCGAGGCGCGGGCGGCCCTAGGCGGGGTCTCCAACCTGGCGACCGCTAGCGGGAGGAGGGACGCGCCTCCACACTGGCCGTGGGTCGCCCAGCCGGCTTGGGACGCAAGCTCCGGACTCCTCCCGAGCCCTTTGGTCTCGGGGCCCTCAGCGTCGAGCGGTTATGGCTCGGGGGACCCCGGGCCCTCATGAGGCTCCCTGAGCTCACGGGCTCCTCAAGTCCCTAGGCCCTCTGGGGCCCCATCCTGACTCGGGGCGCCGCGACGCACCTGGCGTGCCTTAGTGCGCTTAGTCCGGCCATCATTTCGCAGACGTGCCGTGGGGATGTAGTTCACCTGCGTTCCAAGGTTAGCATAACATGTTCTGAAAATACCGGTTTTGGCGGGAGGGGGTCGTTTAACGGCGCGGTCGATGCCCTAGCATGGGCCCGCTTGTGGCCCCTGGCGCCGCGAGGCCTTGTCAATTTTTGGGGACCTAGCCGGCGGAGGCCTGCCCTCCGTCAACCTCTTGGCTCTTCAACCTCGCTGATCGCCACCCCTGCTGATGGGTCACGATGGCCACGAGGTGGCCCGCCGCGGCACCTCCCTCGGGGGGGCCACCTACTCTGACTGAAGCCCTGGAGGGAGCTTCCTGGGTCGGAGGAGAGATCCTGTTCACCTCCTTTCCGCCGCACGGCCCACCGGGTCCTCTCCAAAAGAATGAGCAAATGCAGCAAGGGCATGCCCTGGCCCGTGGCGTGGGTTGCGGCATGGGCGGGGGGCAGAGGGGCTCCGTACCCCCGTCGGCGATGTCGAGCAGCTCAGCGACCCGGTCAAGCCAAGCGACATGGTCGTCATCGGTGGGGCGGTACCGTAGTAATTCACGCACCGCGAGGAGCGTGGCTTGCACGCTCGTCAGCCCCTGTCGGGCGTGGAGGGACAATCCGTGGTGATGCCGATAGAGGGTGCGGTGGCACGCCCGTTGCGCCGCACAGAGGGCAATGGTGACGAATCCTGCCGCTGGCGGTGGTGCGCGGAGGAATGTGGGGCACGGCGAGGGACGCCGCGGCTAAAGGGCGCTATCCGATCAGAACGCGCGGCCCACCGCTCGGCGCAGGCTTGGCTAGCTCTTGCCATGGGTGTGGCAGGGCGAGGGTGGAGCGTGGCTGATGAGGAGGCGGGGCTTCGACACGCCCCTACCTGGCACGTCAAATGTCGGATTCAACGCTCCGTAGACCCAAGAAGGTTCGAAAACTTGGGCATGTGCGAAGATCTCAACCTCTCAAGTCTCAAGCTCGTCTCCCTACAGCCTAGCCTCGCCGGATACACGCTCGAGCGGGGAAGAAGATGGACACGGCAGTTTACCTAGGTTCGGGCCACCTAGCGGTGTAAAACCCTACTCCTGCTTTGTGGAGGTTGAGGATGAACTAGTACAGTGGTTTGAGCGACCTCGCGAGGGCTCAAGTGGTGAGGGTGGAATCGGTCGACCCCCTCCTTTGGTGGTGGCTAGCCTATATTTATAGTAGCCCGGTCCTCTTGCCCAAAAACTTAGGCGGGAAAGGATTCCATAACGGCCAATTCTAAAGGGGACAAGTAGTACATCTTATCCAGATGAAAGGTGGTTTTCACCTGCAAAGCTTTTGGTCGTGACGCAACGGTGGGCTCGGCGATGACATCCGTCCTACGGAGCTCATTGCCTTGGTCCTATTGCACCAGAATGGAAACCTTCGGAGGGCTCCTTGGGAACCCACGCCTGTCTTTGCTCCCTTAGCACCGAAAGGGAAACTGCCTCCTCTGCGCCCGCTGGCACCCGCCTGACCTTGGTCGTCATGGCTCACGTCATCACAGCCTCGGGAGGCTGGGTACCTGCATAGAAATCTCCACTCCTCGGGCGGCAGCCTTGGAAAACTTGGAACTCCGAGAAAGAAAGATGAAAACACTTGGGATTAGAATTTATTCTTCATGAAGAAATTCTGAAGGAAGAGATTAATCGACTTGATGAAAGAAGAATAAGAATTATGTTATGCTTATGCTCCCTCAATTAAATTGATGAAAAGCATTGGATTTGCATATTACTTATTCGCGTTGAAAAAGATTAAGGGGAGATATAGCGCAAAACTTGAGAAAGTCTTCATGAACCACCGGTAGGATTGGAAAGAACGAATGAATATATATGATGACACAGGAAGAGGAATGCTGAATGAACCACCGTAAGAATTTGAGAAATGAACGGAGAAAAGATTAGAGATCGCCGGAAAGAATTAGAAAACACACGAAGAGAACATGAGCTGACTAGGGAATACTTGAATGATGCGCCGGGATAATTAGAGAACAATAGCTGGAATGTGAGGACGAAGAATTCTTCTGGAATGATGGCCTTCGGAGAATCATAACAGAAAACAACTTCTGAAATACTCCGGATGGGTAAGGAAAAGAATTTCTGACAAACGAACTAATTCGAGAGGATAACTTGAAGCTAGAACCACGAATCTTCGAGAGAACGGACAAGATTTAGAGGAAAACTCTTCTTCGGTCTTCAAATGTTGAGAACAACGATGAGGAAAACCACCAAAATTATTGAGACACTACGGAACAATGAAGAAAAAGAAATGTTGAGCTGACAAAGAAAATAATTTGAAAGCGATCTTGGAGGCATCTGGCTGATGAAATTCATTCTTATGTCACACTTGGAAAGAATCTGTGAATAACTTTGGAAAATTATAATAGTCAGGTAAGATCCTGAGAAAAGGCCCGTGGGTTAGGGCCCATTGAAAAGAAACACCGTTGAAAAAGATTGTTGAATGAGAAATGATGCACTAGAACGATTGAAAAACTTGAATGAGGCGACACCCTCGAATTAATTGGAAGCCAAACACGAATCTTCTGAGATGTCTTCAGTACTCCGGAATGATTAAATGGCCAGAGGCGAACGAGCAAGGGGAAACATTTTGAGTTAAGGAAAGGAATATGATCAATTCGAAAAGCTAGAATTGAATCCACCGGAAAGGAAGACAAGATGAATAATGATGAACTAGACGAGAATTCACCGGTTGAGATAATTGAGGAAGAAGTGAAGAGGCTTCGCACGAATGAAATGGATGTTCGATTCAAGACTTCGGACTCCGGGAAGAAAAAGGATGGGCAGGTGGGAAAAGAAAACAACTTGGGACGGGGAAACGACAGAATAACTTGAAGAGAAGTGCACCGGTTGAAAAGAATTGACAACGTAACGATCAAAAGAAGCCTGCGTGACCCTAAAGAAAATTTGAAGGGGAAGAGGAGTAAGTCAAAACACCTATGTCACGATTCCTCACCAGAGCGACGAAGGGGATAAGTAGTAAAAAGAATTCCTACTCTCCGATATAACTAGCCACCGAAATAGTTTTCATCTAGACTCGACAACGGCCATGCTACGATCAAACAAGGGGGCTCCTATGGTCGGTCGAGGCTCTGATACCAACTTGTCACGCCCAATATACGATCCTATCCGAGAGGAACTCGAAGGTCCCACCAAGGATAGAGCCGCATATTGAAGACGCATTGCAAGGTGGATATCATTACATCGTACCATTACATAATAGCTGTGGATACATGCAAAGGCATACAAATGCCACAAGAATACATCAATACATGGCAAACATCATACGGATGAAGACAAACTCGAAGGTCCCAACAAGAATGACATCCATCCTGCTAGCCTAGGCTGCCGACCAGGAGCCTATCCCCTGATCGAAGAAGAAGCAGAAGAAGAACTCCAAAACAAGCAAACGTCGCTCTCATGTCAGATCATCGCATTACCTCTACCTGCAACTGTTGTTGTAGTAATCTGTGAGCCACGAGGACTCAGCAATCCCATTACCATTGGTATCAAGACTAGCAAAGCTTAATGGGTATGGAAGTGGATAAGTGGTGAGGTTGCAGTAGCACTAAGCATTGTATGGTGGCTAGCTTACGAGTACAAGAGTAAGGTGAGAAACTACGCAAACGGTCGCAACTAGTAATGATCAAGAAGTGATCCCGAACTACTTACGTTCGAACATAACCCCACCGTGTTCTCTTTCCAAACCTCATCGGAAAGGGACAATCACGTTTACGCACGCGGTTGGTGTATTTTAGTTCGGATCTGGTGTCAAGTTCTCTACAACCGGATATTAAAAACTCCCATCTGCCACATAACCGCGGGCACGGCTTTCGAAAGATCAAACCCTGTAGGGGTGTCCCAACTTAGCCCATGACAAGCTCTCATGTTCAACGGAGGAAAATCCTCCTCCCGGAACAACCCGATCAAGCTCGGAATCCTGGTTCACAAGACATTTCGACAATGGTAAAACAAAACCAGCAAGACCTCTCGACGTGCCGACACTCTGATAGTAGCCGCGCGTATCTCGTCTTAGGCCACGTTCGGATGGGACAAGCTACGAATAAAACCAGACCTCGAGTTTCCCCAAGGTGGCCCCGCAGGCCGCCCGTTTTGGACCAACACTCATGAGGAGCACTGGCCCAGGTTGTTGATTAAGAATCCTTGGGTTAATTACTCCCTATGCAAATTTTAGTTGTTATTAGGCAAATGGTAAAACCAATGTTGGGCCTTGCTTGAAGAGTTTTATTCAAAGCGAACTGTCAAGGGGGGCCCATGAACCCTGACCGTGTTAGGAACGCAAAATCAAGGAACATAACACCGGTATGACGGAAACTAGGGCAGCAAGAGTGGAACAAAACACCAAGCAAAAGGCCAAGCCTTCCACCCTTTACCAAGTATATTGATGCATTAATTAAATAAAAGATATTATGATATCCCATAATATCCATGTCCCAACATGGAACAACCTGCACTGTACCTGCAACTAGCAACGCTATAAGAGGGGCTGAGCAAAGCGGTAACATAGCAAAACAACGGTTTGCTGGGATGGTGGAAAAAGTTAAAGGCTTATCATGGCAATCTGGGAGGCTTGATAAACAAGTGGTAGGTAGCGCGACATAGCGATAGCATCGAGACAACTAGCAAAGCAAAAATAGTAGTGGTATCCAGAGTAACGGTCATCTTGCTTGAAATCCCGCTAGGAAGAAGACCGAGTCCATGAAGAAGACGAACGTGCGTAGTCGAACGGATCCTCACAATCGCAACATAACCGGAACTATCTAGAAGAAAAACAACCGGAAAGAAGCAAACAACATGGTAAACACACAACACATAAACATGACATGAAAAAGAACACATGCTACATGCACGATGAACATGAATGCATATGAGGAATGCAACCGACGGAGCTAAGGGGCTACCGGTATGAGGGATAGGATGCCGGGAAGGACAAAGGTGATGATATGATGGATATGGAAAAAATCTTGGCAAACCAAGTATGCCACTGGATAGATTGGAAGATTCTAGTTGAAAACGATATAAAGATCATTGGAAACGGATGCGCGGTTTGCAAATTATGAGTAAAACCAAAATGCAATGCAAAGCTGTTTAAACAGCAACATGCCAACTAGGATGCAATTCTTAGATATGCTACAACACTCAAACATGGAAAAAAATTGCATGGCATCAAAGTACATAACATACACTACAAAACATGATTACTGAACTATTTCTAAAGCTCACTTGACCATGTTTAAAACAGCATGGCAAAAATGCAAATGATAACAGTTTTACAGACTTGGCAGAAATTCACTGAACATGGCAAAACAGATTCAGATAGCAATGTTTAAGACTAGTAAACTATATGCTACAGAAGATATTATGGAAAACAAGAGCATGTCATTCATTTACTAAATGCACTTAACAAAACTTCCTTACTGAACATGTTCCAGAAACACATAGATGAGATGATAGCATCAATGTAAAATGGCAAGTCATATAAGCAGTTTTAGACTTGGTGAAATAACATGGCATGGCATAAACAGATTTGAGTAGGCATGTTTGCAAGCTTGTTTCACTCACTACAAGACATATCATGGCATGGAATAAAAATCAGCAGTAAGTAGACATGATGATGAACCTAACCATGAGCCAAACTACCACATAACATAGATGAAATTAAATACACAATAAGGACAAAATGGCATATGCTGCATAATTAACATGTTCACAAACTTGCTCGAATGATGAAATAGATGCCATAGATGGATTGGTGGGATTTTTATACCCCAAAAACATATATAATATGTAGGGGTTGCTGTAGAAAAATGCTCACCAGTGCTCTAAGTGAAATACTGCCCTAAATGGAATCCTTAGGATATGCCAAATCTGGCATATTCCGAATCTGGAATAAAAACAGAAAACGGGGGAAAAGGCTAGGTGTACCCAGGCTGCCACCCAGCCATCAAGCTGACTGATGGGCCCTGGTTGCGTGTGAGGATGACCAGCTGGGGCCACATGTCATAGGGTCAGAGAAAATAAATAAAAAAGGGGGGTTTGCTGCGTCTGGGGGGATTCGAACCCGGGTCTTCCCGGTGTGGCAGCGTGGGCACAACCACTGGGCTACGAAGGGAGATCTGATAGGAGAGGGGCTCAGCCCACTTTGACTTAAACCCATCGAGTGGTAGGCCCACGCGTCAGAGAGACGGACAGGAAAAGCAGAGGAGGAGCTCGCCGGGGTGCAGAGGAGGCGGAGAGCTCGTCGAAGTCTCTCCGGTGACCAAACCACCAAGTGATCCCGAACACGCGCATGCGACTCGCCGCACCAGACGACGACTGAGGCTACGTCGGCGACGAGGTACAGAGGCGGCAACGGCGAGCATGAGCGCGACGAAGCATAGGTCTAAGCGGGCGGCAGAGCGCACGGTTTGGATGCGCGCGACGCGAGGAACCTCCTGGACACGAGCAAGCGATCTACGGGGGTCGGGGTACTCGTCGGAGACGAGTCCCGATGGTGATGAGCACGGGCGATCGTGGCAAACGGCGTCAGAGCATGCAAACGAGGGGGGAAAAGGCACGGGGAGGATCAGGAGCTCACCACGAGCACGCAAGCACGCTCGGATCGGCGAGAGGGGGACGGAGATGGCGGTGACGGCGATCAAGCACTTGTGAAAGATCGAGGATGTCGCCTAGAGGGGGGTGAATAGGCACTTTAAAATAATTACAGTTTAGGCTTGAACAAATGTGGAATAAACCTAGCGGTTAATTTGTCAAGCACAAAACCTACAACAACTAGGCTCACCTATGTGCACCAACAACTTATGCTAAGCAAGATAAACAACTAAGTGATAGCAAGATGTATGGCAAGAAACAATATGGCTATCACAAAGTAAAGTGCATAAGTAAAGGGCTCGGGTAAGAGATAACCGAGGCACGCGGAGACGACGAAGTATCCCGAAGTTCACACCCTTGCGGATGCTAATCTCTGTTTGGAGCGGTGTGGAGGCACAATGCTCCCCAAGAAGCCACTAGGGCCACCGTAATCTCCTCACGCCCTCCCACAATGCAAGATGCCGTGATTCCACTAAGGGACCCTTGAGGGCGGTCACCGAACCCGTACAAATGGCAACCCTTGGGGGCGCTCACCGAACCCGTCAAATTGCTCGGGGCGATCTCCACAACCTAATTGGAGACCCCGATGCATGCCCGGAGCTTTACACCACAATGATTGAGCTCCAAACACCACCAACCGTCTAGGGCGCCCAAGCACCCAAGAGGAACAAGATCAAGGGTACAAAGCACCCAAGAGTAATAAGCTACTCAACTTCACTTCCACATATCACCGTGGAGAACTCAAACCGATGCACCAAATGCAATGGCAAGGGCACACGGAGTGCCCAAGTCCTTCTCTCTCAAATCCCACCAAAGCAACTAATGCTAGGGAAGAAAATGAGAGGAAGAACGAAGAAGAGAACATGAAGAACTCCAAGATCTAGATCCAAAGGGTTCCCCTCACCTAGAGGAGAAAGTGATTGGTGGAAACGTAGATCTATATCTCCTCTCTCTTTTCCCCCAAAAACTAGCAAGAATCCATGGAGGGATTGAGAGATAGCAAGCTCGAAGAAGGTCAACAATGGGGGAAGAACACGAGCTCAAAAGGATAAGGCTCAATGGGGAAGAAGATCCCCTTTTATAGGAGGGGGAAAATCCAACCGTTATCCCCTCTCTCAGCCCGCGCGACGCGGTACTACCGCACACAGCCACGGTACTACCGCAGAGGGCTGCGGTACTACTACTGCAGGTTGCGATACTACCGCTTGCGCGGCAGAGGTCAGATGAGGGCCTATTGCACAGGGCAACGAGTGGTAGAATCGCCAGAGTGGTACTACCGCGCGCCCCTATGGTACTACCGTAAGGCAGGCGTCAACTGGCCCGGAAAACGTACGGAAGTAATAAATTACTTCCGTGACAACTTCCGCTGAGGTTGGAGCTGTGCGAAAGTCCGGCACGGTAGTACCGGATAGGAGTCGCGGTACTACCGCATGAGGGCGGATGTAAAAAATTACATCCGCGCCTACTTCCGCATGTGTCAGCGTCAGGGCTGGGGGCAGCGGTACTACCGCTCACAAGGAGCGGTACTACCACTCCCTTGAGCAGTACTACCGCATGCCACAGAGGCTTTCGCACTTGGCTGCCTTCATATCGCAGTTAAAGACAACAGAAGGATACAATAAAACCAGAACTGCCATAACTTCTGCATATGAGCTCCGAATTGAGCAAGCTCAAGCTTGTTGGATAGAGGAAGACGAGTAGCATCAAAACAGCGACAGGGGAGGTATGCCTAAGATATAGAGGAGTGAACCCTCCATCAGAGAATAATTGGCATAACCTCCAACATCGAAAACATCATAGAAGACGCATGTGAACTCCGTTTTCGATGAACTCGAGCTTGTCAAAAAGATGACCATAAGCTCCAAATCTCACAAGGAGAAAAACCAAACAAGAACCAAGAAAGATGATGCAAGCATGCAATGGTTTGAGCTCTCTACGAACGATATGATCAAGCTACTCACTTGAGAGCCCCCCTTGATAGTATGGCAATTGATCCTATAACCCGGTCTCCAAACTACCGTCATGAGACCGGTAAAATAGAAAACCTATCAAGGGCAAACCTTTGCCTTGCACAAAGTCCACTTGAGCTAGATGATGACGATCTTGACCTCCTCAAGTTGGACCACCTTTCTTGATTGCGTTGGCTCGGTGAAGACTAGTAGATTGCTCCCCCATACTCCACTATGGGTGAGCCACTCTTCGGCACATCTTCACAAGTCCATTGACACCACAATGGACGGCAAGCTTCAAGCACTTGATCTCTTCATGATGCTCCACTTGAACTTGCACACTGCAATCTTGATGACGATCACCACTTGATGTCATCCTCCATGGGTTGTATATAATATCTTCCTCTTGACGCAAGCCCATGGAAACATACCTAACCCCACATAGAACTCTCACGTAGACCATGGGTTAGTACACAAAGCATAATGGACAATGCTTACCATACCATGGGATCACTTGATCCCTCTCGGTACATCTTCTACACTTTGTGTGTTGATCAACTTGATTCACTCTTTGACTTAGTCTTGATCAACCTCTCACATGACCAATCTTTAGGTAATTCCTTGAATAGCAGCTTGGTCATCACAAACTCTCCTTGAAACCAACAAATGAACTCCAAGAAAAGCCTATGGACAAACCCTTCAAATATAACTCAAGGTAACCATTAGTCCATAGAGATTGTCATCAATTACCAAAACCGAACATGGGGGCTCCGCATGTTCTTTCAACTTGCGGTGGCCGGAGTTGTCGACGAGGAAGAAGACGACGACGCGGCGGGTTCCAGCTCCACGTAGTCGACGTCGTAGACGTAGTGGACGTCGAGGAAGAAGAGGGACATGGTCAGCGGGGCTGAAGACGATAGTGAGAACGCCTGTGACGAGGCCGTGCGCTCCAATGCGCTCGGGACGGTGGTGGCGCGACGGATCTGGTGGCTCTCTCACCTGGTGGCGGCAGCAAGAGGGAAGAGGGAACCCTAGAAGGAGCAGGGGTAAGGAGAGGGGTTAAGTAGGGGGCTAGGGCGAGCGGGGCGAGCTCGCGTGACCACGGCCGTGCCCATGTGCTCGCGCGGCTGGAGGTCGACGAAAATGCGAGGGTCGGGTGAGCTGTAGCCAGAGGCCGACAGGTGGGACCGCGGGCGACACGTGGGTGTAAGGGCGTGTGGGTAGGAAGGCGGCTCGGGTGGGAAAAAATGAGGGAGAAGGAGGCCGCGTAGGTCCAGGTGGGCTGCGGGGGCGATGGGCCTGCTGCTGCTGGGCTGCGGCTGGCTGCTGCGCTGGGATGCCGGCCCAGGTAAGCCCTTCTCCATTTCTTCCCATTTCTGTTTATTTAAATAAACAACTGCAATAAAAAGAAAAGGACAGGGTCTAGGAGAGGAGTTTGGGAAATATGAAAACATCCCCATGCTCCTGGAATTCCTCTCTATTTGATAAAATTGGTTTCGGCATTTTTAGAGGTAGAAAAATAATAAAAGTTTGAATAAAATTGAAACTTGTGCCATTTTTGAACCCAACCAAAACAACTTCAAATGAGATGAAATTTGGCAGAGAGGTTAAGGATGAGGTGCACTAGCATCACAAAAAGAATGAACATTAATGGAAGGATGAACAATGTCACTTGACATGAAAGCCAGAACTTGAAATAAAGGAAGGAGTGGATAGGTTGTGCACTTGTGTGTAAAAGTTGATAGGAAAGATGAAGATGGATAGCACACCAACAATACACTAATATGAAGAATGCAACCCACATGATGAGCATGATGAAATGCGAAATGGCAAGGGTACAATGCAACATGACAAGTGAGATGAGCATGGTGCAAAAAGCAAAGATATGACAAGGCACTCAACATGATCATGGCAACAACATAGAGGAATGAAATATGCAAAATAATCATGATAATGCAACAAACAAAATAAACACACGACAACAACGAAAATAAAAGGAAGGCAAATGGAGCATCGGTCTCGGGGCATCACATACCCGCATAGAAATATCCGCTCCTCGGGAGGCAGCCTAGGGAGGCCGCTCCTCTGGAGTTCTTGGTGTCGTCCGCCTCGCGAGGCCAGGGGGCCCTCGCGAGGGTCTTGTCTTGGAGTCCTTGCTGCTGGGCCGTACTAGGTCATCGAGGGGGCCATGCCGTGGGCCGCAGGCAGGCAAGTCTGGGTACCCCCGATCCTAGAAAGCCGACAGCATTGGATCGGGGAATTCGTTGGATGATTTCATCATATAACAGTCATAACCTAGGGCGATACAAAACTAGCTCTAGTTCATAAATATAATGTAGGCATGTATTCCATAAATAGTCATACGTGCCTATGAAAAAGAACTTGCGTGACATCTTTTGTCCTACCCTCCCATGGCAGAGGGGTCCATAAGGAAACTAAGAGATATTAAGGCCTCTTTTTCATAGAGAACCAGAACAAAGCATTAACACATAGTGAATACATGAACTCCTCAAACTACGGTCATCACCGAAAAGTATCCCAATTACTGTCACACTGGGGTTTACGGATCATAACACGTAACAGGTGAATATGACTTGCAAGATCGGATCTAGAACATAGATATAATGGTGAAAACATAAACAGTTCAGATCTGAAATCATGGCACCCGGGCCCTAAGTGACAAGCATTAAGCATGGCAAAGTCATAACAACATCAATCTCAGAACATAGTGGATACTAGGGATCAAGCCCTAACAAAACTAACTCGATTACATGATGAATCTCATCCAACTCCTCACCGACCAGCGAGCCTATGAAGGAATTACTCACTCCCGGTGGGGAGCATCATGGAATTGGTGATGAAGGAGGGTTGGTGATGACGAAGACCAAAGATTCCCCTCTCCGGAGCCCCGAACGGGCTCCACATCTGGCCTCCCGATGAAGAACATGAGGTGGTGGCGGCTCCGTATCGTGAAACGCGATGAAACTTCCTCTCTTATTTTTTCCTGAAAATAGGATTTTATAGTGTCGGAATTAGGGGCTGCGGGGCCATGAGGTGGGCACAACCCACTAGGGGGCGCCCTGGTGTCTTGTGCCCAGCCAGGGGCCCCCCTCCGGTGGTTCTTGGCTCTAGTATTTTTCTTTTATTGTAAAACAATTCTCCAAAAAGTTTTGTTCCTTTCCGAGAACTTTTATTTCTGCACAAAAACAACACCATGGTAGTTCTGCTGAAAACAGCGTCAGTCTGGGTTCGTTTCATTCAAATCATGCAAATTAGAGTCCAAAACAAGAGCAAAAGTGTTAGGAAAAGTAGATATGATGGAGACGTATCAACTCCCCCAAGCTTAAACCTTTTATTGTCCTCAAGCAATTAAGTTGATAAACTGAAAGTGGTAAAGAAAAACTTTTACGAACTCTTTTGTTCTTGTTTACATAAATAAGCTTAAGTAGCACCCAGGTTTTCAGCAGAGATTATGACTAACCATGTCAACAATAACTCTTAAAAGTTATATTAACTCATGTCAATAGCATAAGCAACTAGCGAGCAATAATAAGATATCTCAAATGACAGCACTTTGTCAAAACAATCATGATATAGTATGACAATAATGGTATCTCGCTAGCACATTCTGACACCGCAAAACATAAATGCAGAGCACATCCAAAGTTCAAGCAGCGACTAAACATTGTGTCACACCCTGATTTTTGGCCTTTTCTCTTTCTTTTGGATTTATTTAAATTTTTGATTTGAATTGCTTTTATGTGGCCGTGTGGTCCTGAAACCTAGGAAGATCATCTCTTCTCAGGCTCCCAAGTGGCTTGTCATCCTCAAAACCACCCCTAGGTCATGTCATTTTCATCTTAGTCCCATCCCAATATTCTTTTTATTGGGAATATTCCTTTTTCAATTAAAGGAATAATCCTTTTAATCCTAGGTTGTGAAACAACCTATATTTCTGTCACTCCCAAAATTCCCAAATAATTCTCATAAATTGTTTGGATCATATCTTCCACAGATATGTCAAAACCCTTCCTTGGCATCATCAAAGACAATTCACAAATATTCCTTTTCTCATTCTGCCCTAAGTGGCTTTTTGAGAAGGAAGTGCAATTTATCTTTGCTTGATTGACCCCAAACTTTTTGGACACCTTTTCCTGTCCATATCATTGCCCCATGCCAAAATTCAACTCAATTTGCCTAGTGAACCTTCCTCAGCAAATTTCCAAAGTTCCTATCTAAGGGAAGCCTTTGTGAAGGAAGTACTAGCTAGGATAATCCAAATGAGCTGAAATTTTGCAAGGTCCTTCATATGATCAAATCATCACTCTCCTCAAGATTTAGGCTCATGTCACACCTCTATGTCATCTCAGCATCAAATCTTGGTTTCTGGTAAGATTTTCTGTTGGTGAAGCAACTATATTTTATATTACATGCTCCTACTCATATAAACTCTCTCCACCAAATTTGGACTCATTTTATCCAGCCATCTAACCTCTGCAATTTTCCTAAGATTCTGTCCAGAGAGCTACATTGTGAAGCAAGTACCATTTTGGTATTTCCAAATGTTATGAAACTTTTACAGTAGTCTCATATGATTATATAACTCATCTCCACCAAATTTCAGCTTAATCTAATCATTTATGTGAGTACTACTTCATGTTTTTCAATTCTGACCAGTGGGGCCCTTTCTACAGCATGTACCCTCTAGACTCCTCTGTTTGGGCTGATATTTTGCCAACACAGTGGTCTTAGCATGTGATTACACCATGCCAAAGATCAGAGTCCAGCTCCAAGCCAATCTCTCTTAGTTCATATCAAACACTTTGTTGTTGATCTGCTTTGTAGACATCTGCAATTCTCTTCTTTGCCCCTGCCCTTAGTTGTTTCTTCCTTGGCACTCGGGGTAGTATAGTCCATCGCCCAGACATGATTTGGCTGCTCGGAGTGCATCGTGTGTGCCAGTTCACGTGGTGACTGCATGGCTGGCATGCACATCGGCGTGCTCTGGCAGGTGGAGCCCCATGTCCCCATCTGTTTCCTCTGTTTCTCGAGCCCTCTTCGTGTCCTGGAGCTCCCCCGTGACCTCCTGCGTCGCCCTGAGTCGCTGCCCCAACCTATCTCATCGCCGTTTAGTCGCAGTCGAGCTGCCCGTGATGCTAGCCCTCTCTGCCCTCTCCTTGTCTGGTCGACCGAGGCCTCTAGAGCAACCCCGAGACCTCCCCGGGCCTATAAAGAGGACCCTCGACCTCCTCCGCTCCTCGCAGCTCCTTCCCCTGCCTCCCACGCCCACCGGAGCTCACCGTATCCATCTCCATCCACCATGGCCGCCGCGGGTCCTTCTCGGTCCCGGCGAGCCTAGCCCTCCTCCACTCCTCCTGACCTCACCATCGTCTTCTCCACCTCCTGGCGCATCTCCCCACCACCTCGCCCCTTGCCGGAGTGCCCCGTGGCCGCGTGCCCCTCGTCCGGCCACCGCCCGCCCTCTCTCTATTGCTCCTCTTCGCCATCGCCCTGGCCTCTCCCCAGCGTGTGTGAGGCCTTGGACGAAAGCGGTGTGGCCCTCCGAGCTCGCCGTGGTCCCAGCTCCACCGGGGACGGCCGGAGCTGCCCGGGCCATCGCCGGCCACGCCCCTCCCCTGCCCTCCTCTGTTTCCGATCGGGGGAAACAGGAGGAGGAAGACGACGACCGCGTCAGACCCCCCTGCCCGTGGACCCCGCTTGTAAGTGACTATGGGCCGGGCCTATCTCTGTTTTAAGTGGAACCGAAGAAAGCGCATTTCATTTCCTCTTTGGCTCTGAATATGTTTTCAATTGCAGGAGACGTATTTCAGAGAAAGGCGCTTTTTGTTTTCAGCCGCCATGACCTGTTTGATAAGTTATTTTTGCAGATAGGTCCCTGATCTTCCAACTCTCGTATCTCCGCAACCGTAACTCCGTTTGAGGTGAATCCAATGCCTACTTCTTTGTCTCGTCGAGCTCTATCTGTTGGTATCATTTTCACTAGGTGGTCCCACCGTGAAAATAACCTTTATACCCTTGCCCTTATCAGTCCCCTCCGAGAGTGAAGCATCCGGCGAATCGTTCCGCGACTTCACCGCACTTCTTCCCAGAGTATTCTTCAACCCCAGGCAAGCCACGACAGCCACTTGCATGATGGCCATGCAGTAGCCATGGTTTTCAACTTGAATATTTAAATATTATGTGTCGGTTAATATTTTGTGAATGCTTTATATATGCTTGTGAATCCATGCTTATCTTTATGCTCTTTGCATCTGTTAGTTAAATTATTACCTGCTGATGTTATTATCATGTTTTATTATGCTATTATTTCCTGATGCTAGTGGTCATGCCATGTTCATATGTAGTGTTGTCATTATAATGGTGTTATTAATGATCATCGCTATGTCATACTCTCTTGCATGTAGTAGGAAGAATGGTTTATTGTTGTTGATATGGTTAATGTCTATGCTTCACATCCATGCTCATGTTGATATCATGCTCTTATACATTGTTATTTCATGTTATGATGACTCAGCATCATTTGCATTCAAGTTTAACCGGATATTAATTGAACTTGAACACCTGTTGGCTGAGTCATAGTGCCATTCGAATCGAGCTGACCAGTGCAGCCACACTTGCCTTATGGGGGGTCCTAACTGGGTCTATTGTCATGCCTCTTGCCGGTGCCTCCAACTAGGGAAGGTTATGGGCACGCGCTACCCTGATCAGGTAAGCGGACATAAGCCTTGTGTGCCCGTTGTTGTTGTACCCAGGTTGTCCCCGTTTGGTACCATTTTTGTTTTGCCACGACGGTGGCTGTTGGATGTCATGAGGTGATATCAGGGCCACCCATGACTTAGCCCAAAGGGGAGTTTGTCGGAGTGGCCGGGAGAGTGTCATGGCAATAGATCGGTTTTGTCAGAACGCCGTTGGTCCACCCGAATGGGAGTACGAGGCCTTGGGTTCCGTGGTGTGGGTACAGTGTACTAACCTCTGCAGAGTGTATAATCTATCAATAGCCACGCCCGCGGATATGGGCCCAGTTCATAGTAGGTCACACTATGGGTCAACAGTAATAATAACATGCGTAATTATAACCCCGGTTCGATGAGGAAAGAAGTTGGTTGATGTTTATGTGATCGTGAGAGGAGCACAGTGGTATCATGGATACCGAAGTTGGTTGATGATTATGGTGTCATGTGATGATCCCGGGTATAGATCAAGCTCCTTGTGGTCTTGTGGTCACTATGATATTGTTAATACCAAGCTTGGTTGAACATGAAATTGTTGTGTGATGTCCGCGATGGTAAGTTCATGCATGTGCTGGTTACGAGGTAACCCCGAACAGTGTAAGTTGATGCATGATATTGTCAACATGTTGCATGCTAGTTGTTCATATGTTCATGCCATACTCACCTTATGTTGTCCTAGTGGTATCATGCTCATCATTGTTTAACCTGAAAATGACATGTTGTTGTTTGTCTTGATTGCTTTTGGTTGAAGTGAGCTTGCGAGTACATTCAAAGTACTCACCTGGCATGTCATGCTAGTTTGCAGGTCATGCCATGTTTGCTTGATTTCCGAGGATCCCGAGTTTGCGAGCTAGGATACGCGTTCTAGCCAGAGTCCCTGCGGAGTGGAGTCCGTCGTTGTCGCTGTCGTTCCGCTGCTAGAAGTTATTCCGTTACTTCGAGTTGTTCTGCTGCTAGCATAGAGCAACCTTGGCAGGCGTAGTGTCGCCGTGCCAATGTAATTCCTTGTTATATTGGAACCCTTGTATCCCCGAGAATTTTTTATAAAGAGCTGATTTGTTTTATGCCGAGCAGTGTCGTATTCCAGAAGACTTGATCTCTGGGCTGGAATACGGGGTGTTCCGGTCTCTCTGAGCCGGGGTGCCACACATTGTAATTCATGGTAGAAAAGATCCAGTCATGATGCATCCAACATTAACTATACACAATGCATGAGGATGACAATAGTGCTCTCAGATCTAGCGCTTATTTGAGAAGGTGATGACTCAACATAAAATTAAATAGATAGTCCCTTCGCAGAGGGAAGCAGGGATTTGCAGAGGTGCCAGAGCTCAAAGTTTTAAAAACAGAGATAAATATAATTTTGGGAGGTACACCCTTCCTGTCAATGTTACGACCAAGAGTTATCAATATCTTCCATGCTAAACACATTAGTGGCAGTTCCCAAGCGATAACAGTAAAGGTTTATCCCCCTCCACCAACAAACACACTCCACGGCTAGCCAAATCCACAGGTACCATCCATACCAACATCAATCCTGGGGGAGTTTTGTTTAATTATTTGAAATTTTTAGATTCGGGGTTGGGCATCCCCATTAGCACCCCTCTCGTGCAAGGACAAGTGAATAAACACTCATCATGAGAATAACCCGCTTAGCATGGAAGATACTGACCACCCCCTGTCACTCCATGAGCGGTCTAGGCACACAAAACAGGCGTTCACTTGAAATTTTAGAGGTGGCACATGCAAATTTACTTGGAACGGCAGGGTAATACCGCATATAGGTAGATATGGTGGACTTATCTAGAATAACTTGGGTTTTAGGATTTGATGCACAAGCAGTATTCCCACTTAGTACAGGCGATGGCTAGCAAATAGGTTGAGAAGCGGCCAGCTAGAGAGCGAAAATGGTCATGAACATGTGTTATGCATAATTAACATTGAATACTAGCATGAGTAGGATATGAACACCATGAACATAGATATCATAGAGACTATGTTGGTTTTGATTCAACTACATGCATGAACATGTGCCAAGTCAAGCCACTTGAAACATTCAGAGGAGGATACCATATCATCATACTACATCACAATCATTTTAATGCATGTTGACATCCAAGATAAATCATTATCCACTCCTAGCTACTTAAGCATGGCATGAGAAACTATAATCTCTAATTGTCATTGCAAACATGTTACATCATAATATGTTGAATCATTGAAACTAGGTTAAACATATTTACAAAAATAGAACAAGTTGAGTTCATACCCGTTTCTCTCTGCCACAGCCAGTTCATCAAATATCATCATTATTGCCTTTCACTTGCACGACAGAATGATATGAAAATAATAATAGTGCAAGAGTGTCGTGGAATAAGCTGGAATCTACAAACATTTTATTCAAAAGGAGAAGACAAGGTAATTTGGGCTCTTTGTTAGATCAACAGTAATGCATATGAGAGCTACTAAACATTTTCATCATGGTCTTCTCCTTAGTATGACTCAATAAAAAGAAAAGAATTTCAGAGAAACACACTGAAATATTTTTGGAGTTTTTAGTTTTTCTTGAAGAAAGCAAATTAAAGAAGGAAAAACAAAAATGAGAAAAACTATTTACACGGGAAAACTCCCAACAAGCAAAAGAAGAACATGGAAATCTTTTTGGGTTTTCTTTTAACACTATAAATAATTTAAGCTAGAAAGAAAAACCGAAAACAAGCGAGAAATATTTTTGGGTTTTCTCAAAGTTTTTCAAACACACAAGAAGAAAGCGAGGAAATAAATCTAGCATGGATAATACAATGAAAAAGTGTGGACACTGATAACTGGAATGAAATGTGTGAACATAAATGTAATGTCGGTGGAAATACGTACTCCCCCAAGCTTAGGCTTTTGCCTAGCTTGGTAATCACCATTCGTAGTAGCCATCCGGTCCCATGTCGAAGTGCTGTGGCAGAGGCACCTGAGCGTCCCACTCCTGGGGCTAGTAGTCTGCCGCTGCCTGGGCATTCCAGTAGGCAATAATGTCCACTGGCATGACCCTATATCTGCCCCTGGCAATAGAATCAAACAAAGCAGGTGCAGGCAACGGAATAATATCACGGGAATTCACACTGAAAACCAGGTTGTAACGAGTATTATGAAGAGAGTCACCATCATCAGTAAAATGGTGAGCCAACATCGCCTGGTGATCTAGATAAACTCGGGTCAATGGATAATCATGTTGGCGTATCTGAACGTCAAAATGAATCGCTAAGCGAGTAGCATAAATACCGCCATGAATTTTGCCCTTGGTTCTGTTAAGGTGCAGACAACGTGCAATAATAACCCCTAGGCTAAAGGTGTGATCATTGTGTAGTGCACGGTGTAAAATGGCGAAGTCGGGGCACTGAGTGCACCAACCTTTTCTCTAGCAGTTAAACACTTAATGATGAATAGAGAAAAGTAATGCACAGAGAAACTGTAAACTAGTGGCGGTGACACTCGATACACCTCTTTCATCTCCCATTGACAGAGTATGATAAAAGTCCTCAAACTCTACAGGTCTAGGCTCTCTTATTTCCCCGTTAGAAGGGATCAACCATATATCACAAAAGTCACTGAGTGGTATCTGATGGGTTTCAGAGTATAAATTAAATTGCACCTCAGGAGGATTATTACTACTCAGAAAATGGAAAAATTTCACAAAGGAATTTGTAAGGAGGTGGTATTGTTCACACTCAGCTGCGATGAAGTCGATCAGCCCAACATTTACAACGAATTGGGAGAACTCTCGATGAATCCCGGCCCCCTCCATGAAGGCATTATGCGGCCATTCACATGGCCACACCTCCGCCCTTCTTGGAGTGTTGAGACCATTGTCCGATGATTCCCCAATGACTCCTTTAGCATTTTTCTTGGAGGCAAACTTCCTAAAGAAACTCATCTTATTCCTATAGATAAAATTCTAAAAAAATTTGTCAACAAAACTTCACAAGATTGATAGCAGCTACTCATAAGGATGCATAGAGGCTATATTAAGCATTCAAACTACTTAGAACTCTAAGAATTCAACATGCAAGCTGATCTACAGCAGCACCAAGAGTAGCTAATTATTCAAAATATAAACCACTAAAGCAAAAACTAATTGGAAGAATGGAGGAGTCACATACCAAGTAGCAATCCCCCAAAACAGTTTTGGAAACGGAGCTTTGAGCAAAGAGATTGAAATCCGCGGGTTCGAGAGCAAGAACACGAGAGAGAGAGCTATGGTGATTTTTTCTGGAGGTAGGAGATGACATTGGCTAAAGAAGTAAGTGAGGGGACCCACGTGGTGACCACAACACACCAGGGCACGCCTGGGGTTGCTGGCGCACCCTGGTGTCTTGTGGTCACCAGGTGCACCCCCCTCTGATGTTATTTGCACCAGAAATTCAGAAATATTCAAAAAAAATCGTATTAAATTTTCAGGGCATTCTGAGAACTTTTATTTTTGGGTCATTTTTTTATTGCACGGGAAATTCAGAAAACAGGATAAACATGGCATTTTTTTATTTAACTAAGAAAAATAGAAAACAAAAGATGGGAGTAGAAGGTTGTGCCTACTAAATTCATCAACTTCATACCTCTAAAAAATGATCCATTAATAAGGTTGATCAAGTCTTATTAACAACCACCTTTGATTAGCACGAAACCGAAGAACTTTTGTAAAACACTAAGTTACCTCAACGGGGATGTGAATATCCCCAACAATAAGTATGTCATATTTCTTTTTGGCAGTAGGTAGAGGTAGCTGAAAACTTCCAATAGTGAGTGTTAGAGATTTTTCAATAACATTAATACCATTCACTTGGAATTGTTTCTTCGGAAAGTGCACCATATGCTCATTACCATTGATATGAAAAGTGACCTTGCTTTTATTGCAATCAATAAAAGCCCCTGCAATATTCAAAAAGGGTCTACCAAGGATAATGGACATGTTGTCATCCTCGGGCATCTCAAGTATAACAAAGTCTGTTAAGATAGTAACATTTGCAACAACAACGGGCACATCCTCACAAATACCGATAGGTATGGCAGTTGATTTATCAACCATTTGCAAAGATATTTCAGTAGGTGTGAGTTTATTCAAATCAAGGCTTTTATATAAGGAGAAAGGCATAACACTAACACCAGCTCCTAAATCACACAAAGCAGTTTTAACATAATTTCTTATGATGGAGCAAGGTATGGTTGGTATTCCAGGATCTCCAAGTTTTTTAGGTACTCCATCCTTAAAAGAGTAATTAGCAAGCATGGTGGTGATTTCAGCTTCAGGTATCTTTCTTTTATTAGTGATGATTTCTTTCATGTATTTTGCATAAGGGGCCATCTTTAAAATATCAGTCAAGCGAGTGCACAAAAAGACTGGCCTAAGCATTTCGGCAAAGCGTTCAAATTCTTCATCATCTTTTTTCTTAGTTGGTTTAGGTCGAAAGGGCATGGGTTTTTGAACTCATGGTTCTCTTTCTTTTCCATGTTTTCTAGCAACAAAGTCTCTTTTATCATATCTTTTATTTCTAGGTTGTGGGTTATCAAGATCAATAGCAGGTTCTATCTCAACATCATTATCTTGTTCTTTATCATTGTTCGGTTGAGTGTCTTCATGAACATCATCATTATCATTTTCATTATCACTAGATGAATGTTCATTACCAGATTGAGTTTCAGCATAAAAAATAGAAACATTATTATTATCTTCAGGAGGTTTTTTTATTTCAGGTTCACTAGAGGTATGCAAAGTCCTATCATTTTTCTTTTTCATCTTCCTTTTAGAAGGACTAGGTGCATCAGTGTTAATTCTTTGAGAATCTTGTTCAATTCTTTTGGGGTGTCCCTCAAGATAAAGTGGTTCCTGAGTCATTTTGCCTCCTCTAGTTGCTACTCTAACAGAAAAATCATTTATATTATTATTCATCTCACTAAGCAATTCTCTTTGCGATTTAGCAACTTTTCCTAGCTGGGTTTGAACCATAGAAGCATGTTTTCTGACACCTCTAACATCATTAGTGATTCTAAGTAACAAGTCACTCAAGCGAGCAATCATATCAGAGGTTTATTTCAATTGTTTCATAACATTTGCATTGAAGTTATCTTGTTTGATAATATCCCTATCAAATTCATAAAGGCATTGGCTAGGATGTTCATTGTAAGGGATATCACCTTCATCAAACTTTATAAAAGAATTTACCTCTACCACCGGTGGTGGTGGTGGTGTGTCAAGTCCATGTATTTCTTCAATAGGAGGTAAATTTTTAACAACCTCAGCTTTAATACCTTTTTCCTTCATATATTTCTTTACCTCTTTCATATCTTCGGGACTGAGAAATAAGATACCCCTCTTCTTCGGAGTGGGTGTAGGCGGTGGGTCAGGAAGAGTCCAATCATCATAATTTTTCAATATGTTATTCGATAATTCCTCACCTTGTTCAAAAATTTGTTCCCTGAAAACACAACCAGCACAACTATCTAGGAAGTCCCTAGAAGCATTGGTTAGTCCATTATAGAAGATATGAAGTATTTCATTTTTCTTAAGAGGATGATCAGGCAAAGCATTAAGCAATTGGAGAAGCCTCCCCAAGCTTGTGGGAGACTCTCTTCTTCAATTTGCACAAAGTTAAATATTTCCTGTAAAGCAGCTTGTTTGTTATGAGCAGGAAAATATTTTTTAGAGAAGTAGTAAATCATATCCTTGGGACTACGCACACAACGAGGAGCAAGAGTATTGTACCATATCTTAGCATCACCCTTTAATGAGAATGGAAATAATTTGAGAATATAATAGTAGCGAATCTTCTCATCATGAGGAAATAGGGTGGCTATATCATTTAATTTAGTAAGATGTGCCACTACAGTTTTAGTTTCATAGCCATGGAAAGGATCAGATTCAACCAAAGTAATTAGCTCTGGGTCGACAGAGAAATCATAATCCTTATCGGTAACAAAGATAGATGAAGTAGTAAACTTAGGATCACATTTCATTCTAGCATTCAAAGATTTTTCTTTCAGTTTGCATAGTAATTTCTTAAGATCATCCCTATCATTGCAAGCAAGAAAATCTCTAGCTATCTCCTCATTCATAACATAACCTTCAGGTATCTTAGGCATTTCATATCTAGGAGAGCTAGGTCTAATAGGTATTTCAAGATTTTCAGTTTCATGTACTTCATCTATTTCAATAATTACATCAGTGTCGCGGAACACAAACAGGGGTATATGTTTTCCCCTGACTCGTGCACGGACGGTAAGCCAACAGGCGCAAGAACAAGATTACAACACCAAGGTCAGATCAAAGCACGAGGGATCAATTCTTTGGCAGGACCAAAGTGCAGATCAAAAAGACCAAGATGAGCCAGAGAAGCAAGATATCGCTAAGGAAAGAACCTCCCTTGCCGGACAGGCGAGCCTGGCAAGGTTGGGTTTGCCCCGGAAGCAAGTCTCCAGATCGTCCTGGCAGGCCTGCCGGGGCTTACGGAGGCAAACCACTCCACCGCACCACCTCATCACGACGCACGTCGTCGATCAGTGCGGTGTCAAGATCCAAAGTGACTAAGTGGCTGCTATTTGCCACATGGCAGATGCTTCCTATAGAAAATACCCCCAGGCGACACCCGTCTTGAGATGTGTCAAGCAAGCAAGCGCGAAACTGGCAAAACAGCCCGGCAGGTCCTGCCGGGCAAGCTGAGATGTGACGTTGAGCCACGCATTTAATGTGCTCTGTCAGCCTGCAGAGTTAGGTATGATAGCACTGTTTGCTATCTAATCAGTATGTAATGACTGATTTGCCACTGTGATGACCCCTTGATCTATAAAAGGAGGCCCATGGCAACCGTAGAAAGGGTTGGTGGATCTGGACCCTTACACACTCATACGTGCGTAGCTGCTCTCGCCCCGAGGCGACCTTGCCGGGCAAGAGCATTGCGTTCATCCACCAATTTTCCACCATCAATCCACCAAAGCAGGAGTAGGGTTTTACTCCTCACGGCGGCCCGAACCTGGGTAAAACTGCCTGTGTGATCTCTGCCGCGCTGTGTGATGCTTCTCTGCTCTTTGTGCAACGTGCCCATCCCCCCGCAGAACCAAAAGGGGATCATGGCCCCATAGGTGGCCATGGTTTCCCATGACAATCAGTTTCAAGATTCTCAATATCTTTAGCTCTAGCAATTTGTTCATCAAGAAATTCACCTAGTGGAACATTATCATAAATCAAGGTACTAGCATAATCATGAGTATCAATCATAGCAAAAGTAGCATCATCAATAACTTGCGACATATCAGGATTAATAGCATGTGGTGGTGTTGCAAGTCTACTCAAAACAGAAGGCGAATCAAGTGCAGAGTGTGATGGCAGTTCCTTACCTCCCCTCGTCCTAGAGGGAACGATCTTGGTTTTTGTATCCTTCAGATTCTTCATAGTGATAAATAGATAATAATCCCAAGCAACTCAACAAATATAGCTATGCTCCCCGATAACAGTACCAGAAAAAGGTCTTGATAACCCACAAGTATAGGGGGTCGTAACAGTTTTCGAGGGTAGAGTATTCAACCCAAATTTATAGATTCGACACAAGGGGAGCCAAAGAATATTTGTAAGTATTAGCAGTTGAGTTGTCAATTCAATCACACTTGGAGATTAAATATCTGCAGCAAGGTGATCAGTAGCACAGTAATATGATAGTTTTGATAGTAGTGGTAACAGTAGCAGTAACGGTAACAGTGATAGCAATGATTTTGTAGCAAGTGTAACAGTAACAACAACAATAGTAACTTAGCAAGAACAATATGAGGAAAATTCATAGGCGTTGGATCGGTGAATTCGTTGGATGATATTCATCATATAACAGTCATAACCTAGGGCGATACAAAACTAGCTCCATTTCATAAATATAATGTAGGCATGTATTCCGTAAAATAGTCATACGTGCTTATGGAAAAGAACTTGCATGATATCTTTTATCCTACCCTCCCGTGGCAGTGGAGTCCATAAGGAAACTAATGGATATTAAGGCCTCCTTTTAATAGAGAACCGAAACAAAGCATTAACACATGGTGAATACATGAACTCCTCAAACTACGTCATCACCGGAAAGTATCCCAATTACTGTCACACTGGGGTTTACGGATCATAACACGTAATAGCTGAATATGACTTGCAAGATCGGATCTAGAACATAGATATATTGGTGAAGACATAAACAGTTTAGATCTGAAATCATGGCACCCAGGCCCTAAGTGACAAGCATTAAGCATGGCAAAGTCATAACAACATCAATCTCAAGCCCTAACAAAACTAACTCGATTACATGATGAATCTCATCCAACTCCTCACCGACCAGTGAGCCTACGAAGGAATTACTCACTCCTGATGGGGAACATCATGGAATTGGTGATGACGAAGACCGAAGATTCCCCTCTCCGAAGCCCCGAACGGGCTCCAAATCTGGCCTCCCGATGAAGAACAGGAGGTGGCAGTGGCTTCGTATCATGAAACATGATGAAACTTCCTCTCTTACTTTTTTCCCAAAAGTAGGATTTTATAGCGTTAGAATTAGGGTCTGCGGGGCCACGAGGTGGGCACAACCCACCAGGGTGCGCCAGAGGGTGGCACCCTGGTGTCTTGTGCCCAGCCAGGGGGCCCCCTCCAGTGGTTCTTGGCTCCATTATTTTTCCTTTATTGTAAAACAATTATCCAAAAATATTCATTCCATTCCAATTACTTTTATTTCTGCACAAAAACAACAACATGGTAGTTCTGCTGAAAATAGTGTCAGTCCGGGTTAGTTTCATTCAAATCATGCAAATTAGAGTCCATAACAAGAGCAAAAGCGTTAGGAAAAGTAGATACGACGGAGACGTATCACTAGGGTTCGTCGGTTGGTCCAACATCACCTATTTTTTCTCCCTCCGTTCCTGAATATATGTATTTTTAGACATTTCAAATGGCTACAACATACGGATGTATGTAGACATATTTTAGAGTGTAGATTCACTCATTTTACTCTGTATGTAGTCACTTGTTGGAATCTCTAAAAAGACTTATATTTGGGAATGGAGGGAGTAGTATTATAGAGGAAAGGACACTCCAAAAGTTATCCTGGTTTATGCCTCGATGGAGGTATACATGTTTTTTTTCTGACAAAAGTACGTGGTGGTTGTGTGGTCATTGTCCATATGGTCCTATTGCTGCTGCTAATCTAATATTATCACTGGTTAAATGAAGCAATTCCCATGTTAAAGTGACGTCCCTTTTAAGTAATGTAGCTGTCAATCTAGGGACGTCGATAAATGCTTCTTTCCTGCTTTAGTTTTTTTCTTCCGGGTATCCTGCTTTAGTTCCCATCAAGATAATCATGATGCTTCTATTTTTAGGTGTACATTTCATTAATTCTTATTGACAATTAAGATGCCATTGTTAATCTTGTTCCACTGCCAAAACAAAGTAACGACACTACTTAGATATTCTTTTTTTATATTTTTGCAAACAGCGATTCGTATCTCCATACCCGGGCATGTCTTCCTCAATTTTAGTGGAACTGCACAAAATTGGATGGCCACTGTTGCTCCGCCTCACTCTCCTCTGCCAAGTGGTTCTTCGCTTGCTTACCAAGAAGAAACAAACCACGGTGAGGATTTTCAAACTTCAGTGGTGCCTGACCCAAACTTGATGCCAAAATCGATGATGCATCACCATGATGACCTATTGATGCTCATGGTTGCATCTCATGGTTACATCCGCTGGTGAAACTGATCAATGTTCAATGAAGAAAGGGCTGTCTTCCATCAGTGCTCTTTGCTTGTTACCCACAAAGACATATCCTTCATCAGTTCATCTTGGACGCAGTCGTTTACGTTGGTGCAATTTTATCACACAATTGCATATGAACCAAATGTTTCCTCGAAGAAGCATTGACATTGGGACTAAGAGCAAAAGTTTTGTATTGATTTCTAAGCCTTCTCACAACTTTGTCTTTAGTTCCCCTCTAATTTTATTTGTTTAGCTTTTAACTAAATATGTGGTCAGACTTTGATTAAAAATATGGTGTGGACTAAAAACCCGGATGGAGGTAGTACCCCTCCGTTTTTATTTACTCTGCATATTAGATTTGACTAAAGTCAAACTTTGTAAAGTTTGACCAAGTTTACATAAAATAATATAAATATTTACCATAATAAATCTATATGATGTGAAAGTACATTCAATAATGAATCTAATGGTATTGATTTGTTATTGTCTATGTTAATATTTTTGTTTAGAAACTTAGTCAAAGTTTACAAAGCTTGACTTTGACCAAAGCTAATACGCGGACTAAATAAAAACGGAGGGAGTACGAGATACGGTGGCACACTGATTTAGGCTGAACACAACAAACCATAATTATTGAGAGAGGGAAAACTGTACATACAAAATAATTGAGATTAAATTTCTTTATTTGTGCACACTCTCACACCTTTCCGAAAATTTGGCGCCTGTGTGGTTGTTCACTTAACGGAGGGTAGTGTACCCCACGTGAACGACAGGATGTGCGACCAGGACGAGTGGGTTGTTAGTTGATCGTAGTTTTCTTCACTGGTACGTTAAATAAAGACTTTCGTTTTGTACACAATTTAAAACGATTGTTATGGAGAGAAAAAGAAAACCATTCCACAATAATAGTACTATATACGAGTACTATATAAGCTGGAGCCTCAGCGCTTGTTTGCTAGGGTTTGCACTCTTCACACTCTCGTTGCACTACATATATACATACATGTTGGAGGCTCAGCGTTCCTTTGCTAGGGTTTGCTCTAAACAAGACTGCGTTGGCCTCTCTCTCCCCCCCCCCCCTCACAGCTAGTCAAGGAGCCGTCTGGATCCCGTCGAACTGGGAAGTGGAGGAGGTGCAGCATTCACTCTGTCGCCTTCGGCGAGGGAGGGAATCGACTGCCGGCTGCACTGTTCTCTTTAACCCAGCGCCTGTGCGGGATGGCCTCCTACCCCTTCTTCATTGTTGCCGTATGTAGTGTGGGCAGATCCGGCCTCCTGCCGCACGCCTAGCAACATCCCGACGACCCTAAGGTATAACTTTCTTTGAAACGGTCATTGCTCCAGCTGCATGCGGATCTTTTTCGATTCTGTAGTACAATCTAGGTCTTGGTTCAAAGAGGAAAGAAGGGGGTGTGTGGTGGAGCATGAATCTAGGACGTGGTTCAATGAGGAAAGGAAGGAGGGAAAGTACATGGTGCACAGTACACACATCTGCAAGGAACTGATCTCTTTGTTGAAAAAGGAAAGAAACCAGGGGGTCAGGGAGTTTGTGTAGGACTAGATTATCTGCCCTCACATAGGAAAAAGGTTCAGAGAAAACAAATATGGGAACAACACAGATATGCTGCTTGTCAACATACTCTGCATCACCCATTTATACGTGTGGAGGCACATGGTGATGTCATTTCCCATGTCCCATACAACTATTTTGCTGTTGTTAATCTAAGAATGTCGCTGGAAAATTGAAGCAATGCCACTATTAAAAGTAAATTACATTTTTAACGAATCTTATTTTAAGAGAATGTCTCTGTTAATATGAATCATTGCCACCGTTTTAGAAATGCTACTGTCCTACTTTGTTTTCCATCAAGATAAGGTAGATGCTTCTTTTTGTGGCTGTATGTTTCATCCTCCTTTATTTGCTAGTAATTGTTTCCTTTTTTACCTCTGTGAAAACAGGGATATCTATTCAACTCATTGCCATTGCGACCTTTTGCTTCACTACGCAAAACACTTTTGTTTTAAGAGTGTTTTGTGCAGTTCAACTTAAATATCACACCGACAACTTTGCTTGATTTAGTTGAACTACAAAAATTGACATTGGATTTCCTATTCGTGTTGGCAGATTCATATTTGATCTTGTCTGCCTCATGAAAGGTCAGTACCGGCCTTCATCCACATGATTTTGTAGTTTGCTTTGAAATGCTGTTTTAAATAAATGTTGAATTGAAGCTATTGTATTGTTGTATTTTCCCATTAAGTGAACAAAAATGGGACCAACCCAGACATCATGATTGTTTCTTTGTTACAGAAAACTCTGCATCACCCCCTTAAGTCCATGCACATGGTGCTGTTGCGCCCACTCTCCCCTGCGACTATTTATGCTTTTTGTTAATCTAATGCCACTGGTAAAATTAAGCAATGCCACTCTTAAAATTAACTATTGAATCTTTGTTCAAAACTGCAACACATGTTAGGGATCGGTGGGAGTACCTTTTCTGTTAGGGATCGGTGGGAGTACATGTTTAACAAATGTATTGTTGAGATAATGTCTATGTTATTCTATATCAGTTACAGTGTTTTACAAATGGTACTATCCTGCGTTGTAGTTCTTCCTACATGTTTAACCAAGGTATTGTTAAGATAATGTTTCTGTTAATATGAATCAGTTACACTGTTTTAGGAATGGTACTTTCCTACTTTGTCGTTCTTTATACATGTTGAACCAATGTATTGTTAAGACAATGTCTCAGTTAATATGAATGAATCACACTGTTTGAGAATTGCTACTGTCCTGCTTTGTTTCCCATTAAGATAAGGTAAATGTTTTTTCTTTTGGGCGTATAAGTCATCAACCGTTATTTCTCAGTAATTGTTTCCTTTATACCTATTTGTGCATACAAGGATATCAAAACTTCTGCTCGGTTCTATTTCGACTCTGATTTTAGTTGAACTACACAAAAGGAGCCAATGTGTTTAAGGCAAATTGTTGCATTATTGGGCCCTGTTGATCTTTCCACTTTGCAGAAAGAAGCAGTCACTGTTTGCGCTACATTACACAAGGAATGATCGAGAAGCTTTAGAGAGTATTAGTAGACGCTGGTGACATGACTAGTCTGTAGAGCTCATGTGGCAACTCAACAGCACGTGGAGTGCAAAATTCTACAATGAGGATAGGTATGACCAAGTCAGCGGCTGACGCAGCTGTAACAAACAAGGTCAGTATCGGCCATCATCCACATGATCGTGCTTTGTTATGTTGTGCTACCTATATTGTTATTTGTTTTCAATAAATGTTTAATTGAAGCTAATGTATTGCTATCTTTTCCTGTTAAGATAATGAAGATGATTATATTTGTGAGCGTATGTTTAATCAACTAGTACCACTATTATATTCATCACACTTTTTCTCTATTTATGCTGACAGGGATGCTCAGCTTGATTTCAGTGGAACTGCACAAAATGTTCTGATGGTTCGTGTCCTCCTTAATACTTCATCATGCACAATACATCGAATGGTTCTCTAATCATTTGTTGTCACCTTGAGCCACCGGACTATCTACATGAAAGTCCTTGCAACATATAAATACAAAATCCACCATGCTATGCAAGACATTGGTTGATTTCAGTGGAACTGCACAAAAAGATAAGCTGGTTAATCCAGCTCCATGTTCCATTGTAATGTGCATACTGATGACAAACCCCGCTCGTTCCACAAACATAGGCATTAGATATTTTGAATGGGAAAAGCTTGTCAAAGTTTAATCATTGATGTTAGCAAGAAGACATTCGTTTAATATTTTTTAATTGGAAAACCTTGTCAAATTTTGCTCATTGATGTTAGCCAGAAGACATGCATTTGATATTTTGGAATGGGATGCCCTTTGCCGTGAGCAGCGTCGATCGTTTGTTCCTATTCGTATGTTCAGTTCAGAAGTAAATATTGGCTCCAATGAGATGCATAATAATGAATGTTGACTTATGTATGGTATTTTAAGAGTTTATCTGAATGTTGTCTATGAAATGCCAGGCCTTGTGAGTTTGATTGCAAAGTTGAGTTTGGAATGCTGTGGCACGCGTCATCACGAACTGTTCACCATGCCTCCTAAGAATAATGCTTCGTATTGTTTTGCATGTAGATCTAATGCCAGTGATTTGCATGTTAAGAAGATCATCCTCTTCTGTTGTTTCTGTGCTTAAGAAGTTCATTGTCTTATGTTTCATTCATAGCCTATATGACAACTAGTTCGGGTAGGCTAGAGGTGAAACCATATGATCTTCCGACCAAAACATCATCTCACTGTTTCATGCCGGCTTAGTCTCTCAAAGGTGCTCATAGGGGTAGGTTGTGCATGTGTGCGTTCATAGGGATGAGTATATGCGCGTATGTATGAGCGCTTGCGTCTGTACTGTGTTCAAAAAATCTTACCGTTTCATGCAACATGGAGGACGCGGAGGCAAAGTTCACCATTGCCTATGCAGACGAGAGGCGGAGCAGAAGGCCGTCCTGGAGTCCATCCAGGATGAGGCCTATGTGGAAGCCAACCGGTGCTTCATTCGGCAGGAACGGGCGGCGCCGATGCCCTCTTCGACGAGGTCGAAGCGGAGATGGATGCGGAGTAGCTGGAGGAGCCACAGCTGCGGCTGCCGGCCATGTACCCGGCACCGGGCACAGAGATAGTGGACATCTCCGACGATGAGTAGGCTACTTGATCTATGTAGTACTTAGGTTTTTTTTCATTTGCATGCTTTTGTATGTATGGATTTAAGATTTCTAGTATGAGGTATCTGGATGCAGATGAGTAAATTTGAGGCTTCACCGGTCAGTTTCTAGCTGTAGATGCAGTAAGCTACTACACAACACAGGTCTTCCATTCTAATCCTGTTTCTTTTTTTTCTTTTTCCCGATTAATCCCGTCTTCTTCGCCGGCAAGCTCGCTGAGCTCAGCGACCAGGACCAGACGATGGACGATGCTTCCGACCAGGAGCCGGCGCCACCACCCGCGCCGGTTCATGCCGTGTTCACCATAGAGTAGGTGCAGCCGCATTTCGATGCCCTAATGGCGGAAGAGCTACCAGCACCGCCGGAATCGCCATTTCGGCAAGCGTAGGAGGACCAGTGCTACAACCTCCGTTTCCTCAACGAGCATCGGCTCACAGAGGGATGAATTGTCGGCGAACAAGCGAACGACAATGCCATGGCAGACATGTGGCCCGATGATCCTGTCTTCTTGTATGAGCAGCGGGCGTTGTATTAGACCATCTGTAGGGCTCGTGAGGCCCTCTCCATCGTCCTTCGAGTTGTTGCGCTCGCTGTGGCATCACCATCTCGCATTGTCAACATGGTCAACGAACATGAGGAATCAGGAGATGACTTTACTTCGGGAGGATGACAGTAGGGACCCACCAAAGCCATAGTCGTACGTGCGCAAGTGCCTCCTTATTATATACAACTATAAAAAAATTGCTTCCTCCTGGTTTCCTGACATCACGGTCCCACACCATTGTCAACCTATATAATCAATAAACGAGAGAATTGCACAAGGAGAGGCCGACAGCTGGGACCCAGAAGCTCGAGCAGTATTTGTTTTTTGAGGTGTTAGCAGAGTTTTTCTTGAGCGATGTTTTTGTTGTTGTTCAAAGGAGCAGGGTATCAACTGGGCGGGCTGTGGCCCGTCTAGCCCAGGCTATTATTTTATGTCGACCAAATATCCAGCATAGATATTAATTTTTCAAGGTGAAAATGGCTAGCCCAGCTATACTTTTTTTTGAGGAATACCCAACCCAGGTCAACTTGTTATTCTCCGCCCCGCTAGGCTGCAAATCTTTCCTAGGAGGGATTCATTAGGCCTAATAAGAAAATGAGCTTTAATAAGTAATAAATGGGATGCAATTATAAAAACTTGGCTGTAAATATAAAAAACGCAGCAAACAGGTAATTAGTTTCAGAAATATTATTTTTGGATTTTGAAAATTTTAATTGCATTACTTGTTGTGCGCGCAATATTTCGTTGGATTTTTACCTATTACGAATTTATTTTGACATTATATTTAATCTAACTTGAAATTTCAGGATAAAAATATTTCGGATCCCATCAAAATGTGGGAATTTTTGTTGAATTCTGTTTTGAACGGTTGGTTGAAATTATTAATCATTGTCCTGGCTAGAAAATGGGTTGTAATTTTAACAAACTGTAAATGGGCTGTAGTAAATTCCATTAGGATTCAAAAATGGGCTATATGTTCCCTGCCACAGATGTGACGCTTATTTATGGTCCTACTAAGTTGACGCGTACGCAAGACCTTGTCAACTTATAGTTAATAAATGATTCTAGCAGCACTGGCCGTTGGATGTCCATCCAACGACTATTGTGCTTCTTCAATCTCAGATATTCTTGCTTCAGCCGCCCAAACCACCGCCGGCGGTACCGCCTGCTACCGCCTCCCATGGTCGGTTGTGTTGCCGCGCAAGCTTCACCGGCCCACCCTACTCCCATCGCCGTCCAGGCCATTCCTCTAGTCACCAACACCTCCTGTTATACTCCGGCGACGGCAACTCACACGCAGTTGAACCAGTGAACCCTCGTACTCCCCTCCGTGTGGGCTTCCACTGCTATGTCTTTGCCGTCTCCTAGTCGTTCCCTTCCTAGGCCTCGCCATCGTCCACCGCGTTGGTTCTCTCGGCGCAGCATGGTCAACTTTGTCAACAAACGATAGCCATCGGAAGAGGCATGTACGTGGAGTGGCTGACAGTAGGGACCCACATGGCCCATGGCCGCACGCTGCAAGTGCCTCCTTATTATGCGAAAACAAATGATTTCTCCCCCTGACAGGTTTGACCCACCAGCTACATCTTCGCACAGAAGGAAGTACTTCCTTGATTACGCAGAAAAAAAGTTTCCTCTCCCTAACAGCTGGGACCCACCAGCTTTATTATGATCCATTTCACGAAAATATAGATTGTACCAAAGATGCTAAATTGTTTTCTTTTTATTCTAACTCGAAAAAGAAGAAATTAAAAAAACCAGAAAACATCTTCGCACGCAAGGAAGTGCCACCTTCTTACGGGCAAAAAAATGATTCCCCCTGCTAGCTGGGACCCACCAGATTTGGAGGCTGACTTTTGGGCCTACGAAGTTGACGTGTACGTAGGGCTTTGTCAACTTAGTCAATAAATGATTCTAGCTGTAGTGACCGTTGGATGTTAATCCAACGGCCGAGCTGCGTCTTCAACCTCTGGTCTTCTTGCTCCAACCGCCCAAACTAGCGCCCGCCGTACCGCCTGCTCCAGCCTCCCCTGGCCAGTTGTGCTGCCGCGCAGGCCTCGCCACTCGACCATACTACCTCTGCCCAGGCCTTCCCTCTACTCACCCACACCCCTTGTTATTCTCCGGTGATGGCAGCCTTACACCGCAGCCGAACCAGTGAACCCTCGTACTCCCCTCTGTATGGGCATCCACCTGCCTTGTCTTCCCTGGCTCTGCGTCGCTCACTTCCTAGGCCTCACCGTCGTCCACTGCCTGGGTGTTGTCCGCACGGCGTGGTCAACGTGGTCAACAAATGACAGCCATCGGAAGAGTACTATACGTGGTGAGGCTGACAGATGGACCCACCAGCTACATATTCGCCTGCAAGGAAGTGCCTTCTTATTACTCGCAAAAAATGAGTCCTCCCCCTGATAGCTCGGACCCACCATCTGTATCTTCGCATGGAAGGAAGTGCGTCCTTATCCTCCCTGACAGCTGGGACCCACCCGGTCGAAGCGTACATAGCGTTGTCTATCTGGTAGCAAACATGTACGTACATACTGGTCGATCTGTCTCTCTACAACGATGAACCGTGGCCGAGCAAGCAGCGGCACGTGTAGTACTAGAGCCCCCGACATAGCAGTTCAGGCAGTCCCTTCTAAACTATGTACACGTACATACAGCCACATGCCAAAAAATACAGCCACATACATACATACGGGCGGGGTCTCGAACGCCTACTCACACATACGTACGGCCAGGGCTCGTGTACATGGAGAGGCAGCTGACGGCAGCAACGGCATCATGTTCATCGGCAGCCAACTGGCTGGGTCGGAATAGAGAAACTATGTCGTGTTCATCGGGAGGCAATGGAATGCGTCGTTTTCTTCGGGAGCCAACCGACTTGGATGGAATAGATGGAACAGGGTCTGGTGTACCACAGTACAGAGGAAAACGACTTTTTGTTCGACCGCGTATGGTTGAAACGGGGTCCTGTTCATTGGGAAGGGTCTGGTGTACCGCAAAATGGAGGAAACGGACTTCTGTTCGAGTGCCTATATGGTCAAAACGGGGTCCTGTTGATCGGGAGGGGTGTCGTGTACCGCAAAACGGAGGAAACGGATTTCTGTTGGAGCGCCTACGGTCGAAACGCGGTCCTGTTCATGGGGAGGGGTCTGGTGTACCACAAAACGGGACTCCACCGGCTACTGTTCATCCACCGTCTACTGCCTCGCTCCAGACTCCACGGGCTACTGTTCATCTTCCGTCGACTTCCTCCAGCCTCCACCTGCTACTATTCATCCACCGCGGCTTCCTCCTGCCTCCACGGGATATTGTTCATCCATGGGCTACTGTTCATCCAGCCTCCACCGACTACTGTTCAACCAGCCCTCCATGGGGTCCTCACTAGTGCAGGATGCTGCTAATGCGACACTACAATCAGAGACCCTTCGACGAAACTGTGTGCGATGCATTAATTGCAAACAGTTATGTAAAAAAACATAAAAAAATGCAAAACTTTTGTGATGGTGGATACATCAAACACGGTTCAGATTTTAGATGCGTGTGCGATGTGGGGCATACGGTTGATCCATATGAACTATTTGTGATGAGACAGAACAATAGAAACGGGCAGCCAGATCAAGGTGTGTGTGATATACGGCATATAGTTCACCCCAATAAACTATTTGTGATGAGGCGGAATAACACAAACGGGCAGCCAGATGAAGGTGTGTGCGATATACGACATACAGTTCACTTGGATGAACTATTTGTGATTAGGCAACACAAAAGAAACGGTCAGCTCGATAAATGTGTGTGCGATATACGGCATACAGTTCACTCGGATGAACTGTTTGCGTTGATCCAAGAGAACAGAAATGGTTCAACTTAACAAGATGTGTGTGATACGTGGCAAACATGTCTGTAATCGGAAATGTGTGGGAAGACAGATAACAACACAGATGATTCATGTTAACAAGCCATGTGTGTTGTGAGCAAATGATTGCTGGTATACAATTGTGAGTGATTGATGAAATCATCACCGACGGGTTCCATTGTTTATTCCGTGTGCGACGTGATTTGCTCTATCCGCACAACATCTACACTCTGTCTACAGAGCACCAACATATATACTTAAAAAAACAACATTGCATAACCAAATTAAGCATACAATTACACAAGTGACTACACACATAACATTTCCACACACCAAAGTAAGCAATGACATGCATACTAAACTAGGAGAAACGAGGATCTAATCATCTACTTCTTGTTGTGACGAAGCTTGCCATTGCTCTGCTTCCGGCTGGATCCCTAGCCATTTTGGGGAAGGAGGCACTACCTCATGTCAACGATCTGCCTGTACATCTCGTAGCTCGTGTACGCCTCCTTGGCCGTGTACACGACGTGAGCTTTGTCGATTTTCTCCAACCAGGCCGAGTGCCAGGCACGCTTGTCCTTGTTGCAAAAATCCTTCTTGCCTCTATAGTAGGGTTTGATGATGGCCTTGGTGAGGTGAACCAGTGAGTCCTTCTCATGCTCCTTGCTGCCCCAGATCTTGTATTGGCCCTAGATGTCGACAAGATTCTGGCAGGCGATACCCGAATTCTTGAGCACCTTTACATCGTTGGTGATGTCCACTATAGCGAACATGTAGTGGGGGCTGTCGACAAACCTAGCAAAACGCTCACAAGGCATTGTGTCCAGGCAGTAGTGGTAGACGAGGATGTGGTTGCACACACACATCTAGGCTACGGCGACCTTGGGACGAGACCCGGCACAAGCGCGAGTGTACTCGAGGTCGAACCCGACCACCTTGTACTTCTCCTCAGCAAGCAACAGCTCCATGATGTGGATGGAGTGCTCCACCTAGACCGGGTTATTGGTGTACACCACTGAGAGCTCCATGAACCTTCTGTGGGTGTCCACCACGGCATGCATGGTGAACTGCTGCTCATCGCTGTCAGCCGCTCGGAGCGCCATGGGAGCCGCGCAAGATACCAGGCCCTCTAAGAATTTGCTGTGGTGGGTGTGCTTCTTGCAATACTAGGGCGCGATCGAAAGGTTGAAGAGGTACAAGGGTTAAATGGCCGCTATAATAAATGGGGGCCGGCCGGCCTGTAATTGTCACGTCTTGTCACCGCGTTCATAACGGAAGATTCCAGTGCACGCTTGAGCACCCTGCACGAGTTTCGTTTGACCACGCGTGGGCACCAAATGTATCATTGGTGAGCCTGTTTCCGCGCAACCGTGCAGTTTACCATGCAAGCTTCCCGCCCGGCTAGTTTGGCCACGCCTCGGCTAGAAGAGGGGCAAATCATGGGCGTTTATTGGCAAAAAGCTTTGTAAAAATGTAGTGTGTGGAATTACTTCGATCATAAGTTCACCCATGGGTGATGACGTCAAAGTTACACAAAAGGGTGATGATGGACACTCGAGTGCGATAATTAATTCTATGCTCTACAAGGCACACGGTTGAAGAAACCAACTGTGTGCAATAATGTCGAAGATCGCAGTCGAGTTAGCTATACAGATTGTGTGCTATGAGATCGACAAGGGAAACACATTCGAGAATGGTTAATAAAATCTAAGTCCATTCCATATTAAGGTCAAAATAGTACTACCAATATACGAGTCTCATACGATGCCATTTCAACGATTGTACCACAAAAGCCCCAAATATTACAAGGTTCAAATTCTAGAGTTATATGGCTCAAATTCGAAGATTACAAAGTTCAAACTAATATTAGAAATGAAATTCAGCTCATTCAGCTACAAACGCCTGCGCTGATCAGCTGAACATGGATATAAGAGAGGTTCAAACTAATATTACCACTAGTAAGGATGGTTTCGAAACCCCATCATTTCTGCAAAGGGATCAGCCACTAACAAGTCATGTATGGGGTTGACACAATGACTTTCGATTACTCTATCAGCTGAAGTTCCAAAATGAAATTCAACTTTTTTGGAGCCTTTTCCATTCTGCCACAGCCGCCGGCGCTGAACAACAAACCATTCATTTTTGCGAAATAAATGTAAGGCAAACCTCATTACCTTCAGCACCCTTACTCTGACAACAAAGAACCTGGCAAATATAATCTCCAGTATTCGATGTGATTGTTATATTGTATCACATTATCCACCACCGGGCCTAATCTTATCTGCAAAAGAAGAAAATGTTTTAGTGCCTACCTGCAGTTTTGAACACTACTACAGGCCTATTTGGTTTGCAGGATTTGTAAAATGCACTAACGTGCCATCTTCGATTCGACATGATTAACATGGGCATTTGATTACAATCTAGAAAAATGTAGCCTTCTTCACAAGAGGTTGTATTGGATGAAATGTTCCCTAAGAAAACTAGTACAGATGAAACCAAAGGAGAAATGCTCATGGAGTGTAACCATATGGATCAAGCAACCAATATGGGGGGGGGGGGGAACATGTATGTACTGAAATCCTCCAAAATTCCTTCAGAAATCATAGTACATTGTCATTGTAAACTTGGGAAAAGGTGTCAAAAATTGAACTCCCTTATGGTTAACATTTAACAGGAAAGGAACATCACCTCGATATATAGCTTCTCCAGGCACGAAAAGCATCTCAGGAAACTAACAACTTGGTCCAGGTTGGGGCCGATAGATTCTAGTGCCAAGACCTTCACTGTGCGCAGATACGGGGTCAAGCTTGTTGGAATCATTTTCTAGATGACAGACGAACATACATCTTCAAAATTCAAAATAATGTTAATTTCAAGAAGGAGAGGTAGAAGGTGACTGTTCTACCTGAATGGGTGTGGATCCAATAACAAGTTCAGAGTATTTGTCAGACGGGTAGCCCTCCACTATTAATTTCGGCACAGAAATGACACAGATTCTTGTTGGACCTTCTTGATCAACTACAAGTAATCTCTCAAGTGAAGGTGTGTCCTCAATGACCATGTGGTACACATTTTGTTATCTCTTGTTGGAGCACCAACAACACACATAAATAGTTCGAAGATCATGGAGGTGATGTGGAAGCTACTCAACACATTGATCGCCTGAAGACGAAGGTACTCGAGTGTAGTATAGCCGCGGAGCAGGCGGTCCATGTCATCCTTTCGGAGGCAGACGGCGACGAGCTTGAGGTGCTTCAGTCGTTGTAGAATAAGAGCGGGCGCGTCATTAAGGGGGATGGCAGTTCATGACCTTGGCAACATGTAGCATGGGCGCGAGGTGGAGCGCGGATGTTGCCAGCGAGCGCATATGCCCATCATTAAACATGAGCTCCTCGAGCTGATCTAGGGCGGGGGATCAGAACCACTCGCCAAGCTTGGCTCGGTCCTTGCCGTTCGAACGGAACTTGCCCATGCTAAGGCCTCTGGTTGGGCCATGGTGACTGCCGAGGATCTGGGAGAACGCATCCAAGCTTTTGCAATAGCCATGGCAGAGCTCGTGGGCGTCGATGAGGTCGAGATGGGTGGAGTGCCACTGCCGGGAAAGGACGATTGTCCGCGCCCCATATTTGATTGGGAGGAGTGAGATAATGACTATCAACATATCATTGGGGAGGCTGCTGATGAAGTCTACGCCTGCTGGAGTCGCGTGTGGTTCTTGCTCGACCCACTTCCGCTTGTTGGCAGCCTCATTCTCCACCTCTGGAGTCTCCTCATCAGCAGCGCTTTCTGATAGGAGTGGGAGTACAGGGAATATTTAGTTAAAACAGGGCAAAAGAAAAGTGTGTTGGTAACTAGAAGTTAGTAGGCAGGAATAGAGTAAGAAAATGGAATAACAATTGGTTTCTTAAATACTAAATAATTCCTTTGATATTGCTGGGTAAGTTAACATGCAGATACTTGAAAAGAACACTTACTTTGAACAAAGTGTGGACGGATGATATCGTCGGGGAAGTTAGCATATATCGCATGACAAGGCTCTTTTATGTCCAGTGCAATTTTAGTGCCAGCTTTCAGTACATAAAACTTAGAAATTTCTGTCCAAAGGCCCGTGGCAAAATAGGAGTGACCACAGTCATCAAGTCTTACAGAAGCAATGATTGTAAATCCATCGTTTGTGTTCAGTATAACATCCCTGCAGTCTTGATTTATGTAAAGGGCAAGATTGTGTACTACATATGTTGTTGCATAGCAAGGGACGTTCTGCAGAAAATGGTAGAATTGTTAAAGAATATGGTAACATGCAAATATGGGCGAAATTGAAAGAACTATACAACAGTTGAAATCAAAGGACAAAAATCTATAATTAAACAGATAGTGTAACCATGATGTCATGGAAATATGAGAGTAATCGAAAGAACAATACATCATTAATTTGCCTAATATAGAAAGAAGAGGGAAAAAAAATCCCCTTTGACGTATATGCTGCATGTGGCACCTTTTATCCAAATGTAGCAATATATAGTATATGTTCAGAAAAGTAGGCCATGCCAATTGATGTAGGGTGAGATTGAACATACCGCGCGCATCCTCAAGTCATCTGGTACAGTGAGATGAAACTCCACGGATGTCTGGCCGAGGCCGCAAAGTCCTGATGTGTCCGCGCACTATACACTCTATGAATGAAAGAAAACCCTCAAATCAGCTCAAATAAAAATGAATTCAGAGTGATTTCGGCTGGGTGATTAAAGGAGGCAGATGAACTGGGATAAGAGATGAGAGAATATCTCATTAAATTAGTTACCTTGTTGTCCATGAGAAAAAACCCTCAATACGGTGGATTCCCCAATCGGGCGGAGCTGGGTCGACGGCGAGCAGCGTCGAGAAAGTCGATGGCGATAGGCGGCGACAAGCGGAAGTGGCAAAATGCGGAGGGATTTGCCAGCAGCCTGGCGGCGTCGACAGGCGTCAAGCTAAGTGGTTGCCGTGGCGATAGGTGGTGCCATGCAGAGTTGCGGAGGGGCTTGTGCAGGTGTGAATGGGGACCGGAGGGGGTGGCGGGCGGGGTGAGGGTTTTTGTGACGTGGGGATGGTGAGGGTTTTCTTTTTTTCCTTTTTGAATTGGGTGGTGATGGTTTTCTTTTTCCTTTTTGAATTGGGTGGTGAGGTTTTTCTGTCCCACAAAGAGTTTCGGAGGCAACGGTTTGCTAGAGCCAACCGTCTGTGATTGACATAACTGGCAAAATGGAAGTCATTGCACACGGTTTCAATTTGCGAAAATAACCATGTTTCAGGGTGGTTCCACTTTTCCTTCATCGGTTGAATCTGGAAGTTTTACCCACGCTAAACATTCACCCTAATATGCATAAAATTCCATCAACCAAACTGAGTGCATCCATATACCACATTTAGACATAACTAAACATAGATTAAACATACTCGGGCATAGATAATAAGTCGTACACAAGCATAGTTCAACCATATATAGTTCAACAGTCATTAAGAATACTCAAGCACATTTATAATTAAGACACTACATAGCCATACATAGTTCGATCCCACATCTCATCTCATCTGCCGGCACGATCATGAAGCTTCTCCAGGTACTCAGCATACATGGTGTGGGCCACCCTGTGAGAATACTTCTGCCTGAAGGAGCCAATGGCTCATCCTCTTGTATGCGCCAGAACACCTTGATACGCGTCATGAAGCTATTGGTTGCAAAATGGGCATCGATAGCCCCAGTTCCAAGTCCTAATACGCCTGTTATGCATTCTCGCATAAAGCTCCCTGAGGATTTGCCTCTTGTACCTCCTTTGGCCATCTTCATCCTCGTTGTCGACATTGTCAGATAGCACCTATACATATAGTAAAAAAATGTGGCATCAAATTTGGAATACAAACTAATCGTGAACATTTGGCAGTTGCCAAAATTTGGCATCAAATCAATGTTTACATGCCATAAAGTAGGATTAGGAATTTATGGCTATATTTTTAAACATATCCAGAAATTATAGTTCGATTTTTAAGTACAATCGTCTATGTACAGACCAATCTTGAAAAAAAATGGCACAAACATATATGTAGGTCATTCAAAATCAATTGTCAAGACCTGGCTAGGAATTATTAGCACGAACACTAACCATAGTCGAATTATTAGCAGAAATCATTTGCATAGATGAAAGAACTAATCACTTATCATTTGTACCATTCAAACAATCAATACACTACACGGATCTAACAAAACTTACTCAGATTTCATGGATTGAGAGAACATAACCATAGGATTTCTATTCCAAAAAGTGGGAGGCAGGAGTAACCAGAGAAACCCTAGGATGTATTTGACACATAAATGGGTATAGATGACTAGCCGGTTCTCCCTTGTCGTCGGAGTCGTCGCCCGAGTCGTCACCGGAGTCATCGCCAGATTTGGTGTGGACCTCCGGCTCCGGCTGTGGAAGCACAACGACATCAAGGTGCAGCGATACCTCGCCGGTGGCTGCAACCTGTGTCTCCATCTTCACACCATGCTCCGGTGCTTCAGCAGCCCCGGCATCGCGACTCCCTCCGATGGGGTGCTTCGGCGGCATCCTCATACACTGACGACTTTGAGGACTGAGAGCGGCGTCGAGGATGCAGGCGGAGAGAGAGGATTGTGTGTGTGGCGAGGATGGGGGGTGCGGCCGCTCGGGCGCGCCATTAATATGGAGTAGTGGGAGAGAGAGGTGGGCGGCGGTCAAACCGCTGGCTCGCCTCCCGGTGAGCCTACGCACCGGACTGCTGGCATGCCTACCATCATTTCACACAGCTACTCGCACGCCTCCCGATGACACTGCGCAGTGAGCATGCCTCCCGTCAATTCACACACCTGCACGCACGCCTCCCAGTTTGCCTGCGCGGCAGCTTCTCACATGCGTCCCGTCAACTCACGCTTGCTCGCACGGCACACGGGTCGTGTGGCGGCACGTATATTGTTGTTCTATTTCGATGATTAATGCTGCCGCTTTATTGCTTAACCGAAGCATGGCACGTATCCATTATTGCTCTAATGCCCACGGTTTTAATAAATAATCCTTTTGCGATATTGGTTCCTAATTATTAATAATCTCCCATTTGTAAGAAGATAAATATTACATCAAAACTTGTCTAAAATTGGACAAAAAAGTACAATACCACTTTGTATTTGTGTCCATATGACAACACGATAAGTTTCATGAATTTCAAATAAGTTTTGGATGTACTAGATTTTAAAAATCAAGACTCTCAATGTTTGAAATTTCTTGTACGGGGAGTAAACATGCACCCAGTGAGACACATGTGTTTCTCCAATCCATTTAGGTGCACTGTCACGTGGGCATGTAGCTCAAATTTGATTTTTGCACATTATACCCCTAGAAAATCAATCAATGTACTAAAACATCTTAATGATCTCTGGGGGTTTTTCAGAATTAAAACGTCCCTCCTTTGGTAAGATATGTTCACCATGGGAAAATTTAACATGCATCGTAGTTGCAGTGGATGCGCGGTGTGTGTGTATGTGCGTCTGGGGTGGGGGCTGGCAGCACACTTCGAGTCGTGAGCCACCATGTGGTCTGGCCGTTTTGTGTGGCAGGTGCCACATCAAAGTCGTGAATTCGTTATTTAAATCATCACACAACCCTTTCATACATACATGTTTTGGCCACTACATGCAGTCGGTGGTTGTCCTACACGTCACTCACTCGCGTGTGACGCTTTCTATGGGTCCGTGAGGTCGTCGTCTGTCACTTTGACCAACAGCCGGCAGAGAGGTTATTTTGACCAGCAAGGTTGATTCTTTTTTGTTTGTGTTATGGCGGGAGTGTATAGTACGTGTCAAAGAGGTGGGAGGGGACTGGCATATATACTACGTACGCGTCCGTGAACACACCTCACTCATTGTCAGGACTTTTCGGTTTCTGAGGCACATGCCACATCGAAGTTGTGCATTGGCTATTTAAACATCACACAACACCTCTTTGGGCCACATGCATGCAGGCGGTGGTTATCCTAGTACACTCACGTGTGACGCTTCAATCTGTGGGCCCGCGAGGTCGTCGCCCATGCATGCATCACTTTGACCTACATCGTGAGAGGCTAATTAATTTCACCATCAAGGAGGATTCTTTTTGGTTTGTATTACGGTAGGAGCATATAGTATGCCTTGAAGAGGGGGAAGGGGACCAGCATATGTCCGTAGTACGCTTCATGAACCTCGCTCTGTGTGGGGACTTTACGATTTTTGAGGCATGTGCCACATCAAAGTTGTGCATTTTGGGTATTCAAACATCACAACCACACACACCTCTCCATACATATGTCTGGCCCACATGCAAAGTGATGGTTGTTGTCCTCTGGCACCCAATCATGCGGTTATCAGCGATATCGATGCTTTCCATCTGTGGGCCTGCTTGGTCCATCACTACTTTGCTCGACAACGAGAGAGGTTAATTTGACTTAGGAGGGGGTTATTTTTGGTTTGTATTATGGTAAACATAGGTCATGCTCTGGGATGACATGATATAGTTTGAGCACACATGCATGTGTACACATGAATCCCTCCCATCGAGTCGAAGTGGGCAGTACAACGACATGTCATGAACCGATCTCGCTCTGTGTGGGGACTGTATGATTTTCGACGCACGCGCCACATCAATGTTGTGCATGGTATTCAAACATGCATGCACACATCACCTCCGTACATACATATGCATGTAGTGGTTGTCTTTGAACAGTACACTCCCTCACATGGTTATCGGTGACAAGCCTATATATTCATGGGTCCGCGTGGACATCCATGATCACTTTGCCCGACAACGAGATAGGTTACCATGGTGGATTCTTCTTTTGGTTCGTGTTATCGTAGTAGCTCATGCTGAGATTCAGACCTATGTTTGAGCGCATACTATGCATGCATGCATGAATCCCCGTCATTGGCTCGAAGTGTGGTGTGACATACATATATACAATGCGTCGTCAACTAACCCTCGCTTCGTGTGGGGATTTCTGGTTCTAAAGCACAGTGCCACAACAAAGTTGTTCCATCGTGTATTCAAACATCAACACTCCATACATATGTTTGGGCCACATGCATGTAGTGGTTGTCTTCGAGGACTAGCTACTTGCGTGATTATTGGCGAGCTAGCCCATCTCTGGGGTCGCATGGACGTCCATCACTTTGACCAACAACCAGAGAGAGGTTGTACGACCAAGGTGGATTCTTCTTTGTCCGTTTTACGATACATCTTGGTGAGATGCCCTCTCCCGCTGACTAAAGTGTGTGTGTGTGTGTGTGTTTGTGTGTTTGATGGGGAGGGGACTGCTACTTTGCACTTTGCTAGGTGAACCTCCATGGGGGCGGGCATGCGTTCATAGCTTAGGATTCCCCTCGTGCCAACACGAAGGGGGTGGGGACAAGCAATACCATGCACTTTGTGAGATAGGTGCCACATCCAAGTTGTGCATTTGGTATTTGAACATCAAACCACCTTTTTCATACATATATTTGGTCCACATGCAAGTGTGTTCGTGTTCTGACCCTTTCCTGCGTCATTTTAGCCAAATTTATGAACATTAGACAAGTCGGATGACGCAACAGACACGGTTCACTCACACTAACCGTGTGCCACGCCGGTGACCCTGTCACGCACATCAACACAGTACATTAGGCTCCATGAGGCTTCCCCTCTCAAAAATATCTACACGCCTGCAGGGTTTTTTTTGTTTGATAACACACGGTTATTATGTTTCAACCGTATGTGATGTTTGTTGTTCCCGCTCCCACCTGCATCCCTCGAAAATATTTGCCCGGCTCGAGGGTTTTTTTGTTTCATAACACACGGTTGTTATTCCGGGACCGTGTGTGATGCATCATCCAAATTTTCAATAGCCCCAGCATTTTACTCCCGCGTAGTAAAATTTTCAGTAGCCGCGTCATTTCCTCAAACACCCCCCCTCCACACACATGCCCCAAAAACTCCTCAGGCGTGCGCGCGTGCACACACACACACACCCCACCACAACCCCTTCCTTGCTCAAAACCCTAGCAAGGTCGCTGCCGCCGTAAGGCCTCCATTGTCAACATATGCCGGTTTGCCCATGCAGCTTACCCACCGATCTCCATACCCAGGCTGCCCTGAGTTTCTTAGATGACGCCTGCCAAACGCCCCCTTTCCCACAGATCCCCATCCCCATCCCCGACTCCAGAGTGTCGCAGCCTAAGCCCGGCTATGCTTCCCATGGAGCTCGAGGAGCGACTGGCCCAAAAGAGGTGTATCACAGCCTCTTCACCCCATGTCGCTGAGGTGGCCGCCGAGGAAGCTAACGACCATTACTGGCCGCAGTCTCTCAATCAGTGGGCTAGAGTACGCGGGTATGTCGCAGACGCCGGCTACGACATCGAGGTCGTCGACAACGATGGCCTGACGTGGGCTATGTCATAGGTTAAGTGGCCCACCCCCAACCCCTCGGGTTCAACCGCCGTCGATCTCATCCATGGCCCCGCCGCTGATCTCCTCTGGCTCGTTGTCAAGAATTTTCCATCCTACATCGCCATCGAGCCCCTTTTATCATTTCTGAAGGACACGTTCTGCGGCGCTGGCTTGGGATCCACAGCTTCCAAGTCAGACCTCATCGACGGTGACCACGAGGTGGGAACCCTCTCTGGCTCTTCCAAGGGGAAAGAGCCCATCTGCGACATTAGGGAGGGTACCCTACAGCCGTGCTCTTCCAAGGGGAAGGAGCCCATCTGTGACAACATGGAGTGCACCCAGGGTCCGTGCTCTTCCCACGGGAATGAGCCCATCTATGACAAGTGAGGAAACCCATGATTTGTTTTGCCGTGCTTCTTCACAGGGGGAACCCATCATTTGTTTTGTTGAGTCCCTTTTGCAGTGCAGTGAGAATATGTCCAGTTTTAATTGCTATATTTGGTTGTTTGTAGTATGCCTTGTTTATTTCAGTTGTTCACAATGTGATGCTCTATATGTGCAACTATTTACTGTGCAGTACATTTTCATCAATACCAGTTTTAAAAATACCAATAGGAATGCATATATTTGCTTCTTGTTAAGCCTGTTATAGCTAGCATATGCCTCTTCTAAACTTTTTTGGTTGTTCAGTTGTTTGTAGTTAGCATATGTCCAATTTCAAATGCTACCTTTGGTTGTTCATAGTATGCCTTGTTTATTCCAGTTATTCACAATGTGATGTTCTATATGTGCAAGTATGAATTGTGCAGTTCAATTTCATCAATACCAGTTTTAACAATACTACTATGAATGACTACATTTGGTTGTTGTTAAGCATGTTGTAGTTAACCCGCGTTTCCATTTTTATTTAACAATAACCAGTGTACTTAGACTGGCACAATACCAGTTTGAATGATTATATTTTCTTGTTGTTAAATGTTAGGCCTATTACAGTTAACACACCGTTCCACTTGTTTGCTTAACTAGCTTGCTTAAACCTGCACACTAAGCTATCATTTGGAGATTATTTTGTCTGCCATGGATATATTTGGCTAGTTTTTAGCCTGTTGTGCTTAACATGCCTCTCAATGTACTTACACAGGACAATATTGGGAACGACAACTATTTTCCATCGAGGTTAGTTTCATCCCATGGCTTATATATACTCCCTGTTCAGGATATCGGTAGCTGGTACCATATAGGCCAAGGGCTGATAAGGGACTAATCGATGAATCGGACTTTTAACTGAATATATATGTAACCCATTTATCGTTAGGTTAACTAGGGCCATATGTAATATATCTGAGGCTACATAGCAACATGCACTATACTGAATGTCTAAATATGCAATCCTAGGCTACATAGCAACAAGGAAGAGTGTTACCTTAATGTTCTGATGATGTCTAGTTATACATAGAAGAGCAGCAACAAGAACAACAACACAACAGTAGTTAATCAACCAATAATTTGAAAAAATGCAATAAACTCCCTCCGGCCCATAATATAAGATGTTAATTCATCCAATATGTGAGTATATTGGATGTTATAAGATATTATATAATGGGACGGAGGGAGTGTTGTACTACATCATTGTGCAATTGCTGTTTAGCTTCTAATATTAACTTGGTGCTTTTAGGTACATATGTCATTGGTAAAGATCCGTGCTCCGACCCTTTCTGCGTATGGGGCAATGAGATATTGATGAACCAACATCAAGTGACAAAGCTGATAAAGATTGTTAGTAAAATGGGTCAAAAGATGGCAATTAAACTATTTGTTTACACTTTATCCAAGACAATAGTGAACTGCAGGATGGTAAGTAAGAACTCTGCAGCCTTCTTTTTACTACCCATAATGAGTTATTTTAGATGACAATGTCTGAATCTTTTTTCCTTTAAAGTGGTTCCCAAAGCAGTTTACTCAAGATTACCTCTCAAACTACATGATTGGTCTGCATGCAATGGTTAAAGTATTTCTACCAGAACACGATGACTATCTAGATGTGTTCATGAAGACAGTGAAGGATGGGCGGTCGGCCATCACAAGGGGTTGGACTAGAGTCGTGCGTGCCTTCTGTATGGAGGAGGGCACAATATGGACATTCCACTTCACCTTGTTCAGCAACCAGAATGTACTTTGCCTCTTTATTTATCGTCTTTAATAGTACACATATACAACTGTGGATCATCATTCTTTATTTGGTGCTTATGTAATTCTTGAACATATGTACATGTGAATCGAATAATGCATTGATTGTTTAAACCTGATGGATATGAATAAAGCTACATCATACTTTCAAATTCAAATCTGATACAAATTTAAATAGCAACAATTAAATTACGGTGAAATTACGCTCTGCAGGTCGTTACGGCGCACACGGTCGGTAAAACACAAACGTTTGTGATATACACCATAATCCAACATGGTTCACAGAGAGGAAACGTGTGTAATCATGCACACAGTTGCCGTTTGCAAAGCGTGTGTGATGTTAGACAATATCACAAATGGTGTGGGAAACTAAACGTTTGTGATAGTTTCCTTATCGTACATGATTTGCAATCATGAATTGTTTCTGATGTGGTATGCATCGTAAATGTTGCACCACAGAATAGCGTGTGCGATAGTTATCATGTACGATGATGTTATGATGGTCCGATGTTTCGTAATCCTATCCGACACTCGTACGATGATTTGGTAATCTTCTTAATTAGTTATCACATACGGTTCGGGAAAGGTGAATGTGTGTGATTGTCTGCTTATCATACACGTTCTATAATCGTGAACTGTTTGTGATGCGCCGCGCATCATAAATGTAGCACCACAAAATACCGACTACGACGGCAATGCGAGCACAAACGAGTAGCAAGGATGGATAGTTTGGGATATTCGAGATATCAGAAACAGTTTTACAGGGACAACTGTATGCATCGTGGCTCCCTATCCCCGATGGTTTTTGGGTCGTGTGGGAAGGACCCCCCTATCGCACACACTCACTTGGCGATGGTTCAAAATGCCATCGCGGAAAGGTGTTAAAAACCGTTTGTATAGCACCTCGTTGTACCAGTGCCTGTTCATCCACCCCCAACCAGCTCGGGTGTGGCGGCCTCCTCGAGGTCTTGTTCATCCAGCGGCGATGGCCTACTACCACGGGGTCCTGCTCATCCAACCCCCACTGGGAACTGTTCATCGAACCCCAACCAACCGGCTAGACTCACCACGTCTCGACTCATTCAACCAACCCCAACGGTCACTGTTCATAAAGAGGCAGGTTCGATCGGCTTCAGTAAGCAGCAGCAATGATCGATCGCTCGGGTTCAATTAGCAGCAGTAGGGAAGGAATCGCTCGGGTTCAGTCAGCAGCGAAGGAATCGCTCGGGTTCAGTTAACAGCCATGGATCAATCGCTCAAGTTCAGTAACATAACTAATGCAATCGCTCAGGTTCAGTTAGAGCCCAACGCCTCGCACACATGCGTGTACATATACGAGAGAAACGCGCAAACCTCCATGCATCGCTCGGCCCCAACCACCCACCGTAACCGGGAACTCCCCGAAATTTTCCTCGCCCTCGCTTCTACCACAATTTTTTCCATCTTGGATGGCCCAAAGAATGTCATGCAGGTGCGTCCCCGGCCCGCCCGGGACGAAAAGCCCATTTTCTATCATGAATTTTTATCATAGAAGTAGGAGCCCACCACATCTATGATGATACGTGTTTTTGTCACATTTATCGTCATAGAAGTGTCATAAGCATGACAGAAAAAATTTCATTCGGCCCATAATGTCACAGATGTGTCTTTTTTCGTAGTGCAAGCAACAAGGATTATCACTTTATCATGTGCACGTTGTCGGTGTCAAAAATGGTGGATCTCGCGTAGGGGCCCCCGAGCTATTGATCTTGGATCAATGGGGAACAAGGGACAAAGGACACGATGTTTACCCAGGTTCGGGCCCTCTCAAAGAGGTAAAACCCTACGTCTTGCTTAATTATATTGAAGTGTATAGGATGATTACAGAGTGGATCTACCATGAGATTAGATGAACTAAACCCTAGCTAGTAGGATGATGGTTATTGTTCTAGCCTCTACAGACTAAACCCTCTGGTTTATATAGACACCAGGGGTACTAGGGTTACACATGGTCGGTTACAACAAGGGAATAAACATGCCGAATCTTCTATCTTGACTTGGAGGACACACCAAGACTCCAAGGGTTTCCTGTCCAGACACGGAGTCGCCTTATAGCCCAGCCTTATGGTAGTCATACAACAGCCCACCTGTCCGGCCCATAAGAGGTGGACCCGTAGCACGAGGACCCCCTAGTCCAGGACTCCCTCAGTAGCCCCCGAACTAGCCTCCAACGTCGTCACCTCATAACTTTCGCACCTGCAGTCTCCGGCTTGCGGGCGAGTTCTCCTCGTTCTGTGTGTTCGGAGTAATCTTCCTTGGCTGAGCCCTAAAAGCCACTCAGCCAAGTTCTGCCATGTGCTCAATTAAGTTGTATCCGGAATCTAGATTATTGATTTTACTTAGCCTCGAAGGCCAACCACTCAAGTGTGAATAGTGCCTTCGCCTGACAACTTTCGGTCAAAGGTCACGGCTGGTCACAAATGCCGAACCGTTGTGAGCACTCGATGCGCGGTTCGAGGTAGGTCCTTCATTGGCACATCTCATCAAGGTGGGGATCGTGCCCCGTTTTTTAAGGGATATGATCAATGATTTTGATCATCCCACTCGCGCATAACGTCATGAGTATATCGGGAAGTGGCGAGGCCTGTGGCGCAGTAAAAGGAACTTTGGTATTTCAGCAGCTATGAAAGGGAAACGGCAACCTCTATCGGTGTACGCCTTCTTCTTCCTCTCGCCATCACTTTCCCAATCTATAGAGCTCCAGCACCCTGTTCCATTCTTCCTCACGAAATCCCTTCAAGCCACTCCCTCAATTCAGTCATGGCCAGATCTGGTGCGGGAGGCAAGTGGGAAGCCTGCATCATCACCAACAAGGACATCGAAGATCTGAAGAGCGTCGGCTATATTCCGGCCAACATCGCTCACCGAGATCCGAAGGAGGGCCAGGTCATCCCCATGCCCCAACCAGGCGAGAGGGTGGTGTTCGTCCTCCACTTCATCTGGGGACTGGGCTTCCCGCTCCACCCCTTCATCAGGGGGTTAATGTTCTTTTACGGGCTAGATTTTCACAATCTGGCCCCGAACTCCTTTCTTCACGTCTCGTTCTTCATCATCGTCTGCGAGACCTTTCTTCCGCTCCAGCCGCACTTCGGCATGTGGCTAGAAGTCTTCAATGTCACACCGAAGATTGTCGACGGCCAGTAGGTGGCCTGCGGGGGGGGGGGGGGCGATCATCAGTAAGCTCGCCCGGGTCGAGTGGCCGGAGGGCACATTCATAGATACTATCAAGGTTTGGCAGAAGGAGTGGTTCTACATTATAAAACCACGTGACACGGCCTGGACAACGGCTCCCGGATTCAGATTCAGACTGCCCATGAGGTTAACCTCGTGGACCAAGAAGAGCCTTGACTGTGGGTCACCCACGGAGGTGGAGCTGCTGCAGAAGCGCATTTCCAACACGATAAAGGTGGGCGCCAAACTGACCAATGCGGTTCAGGTAATGCTCTGCCGCTGCCTTCTACCCTACCAACAAAGGGCCTCCCCAATGTGGTCCTACAAGCTTGAGGACCCAGCCAACCTGCACCACTTCTATGGCACCACCCACGACAAGCTGTGGAAGGTGTTGTTCAAGCCCTAGAAGGCGTGGCCGACCAAGGAGGAAGACATGGGCCTCGATGCCGCGCACCCTGCTAAAGAGGTAACGAAGTTTTATTCGTTCAATGTTTGGATGTTTGTATTTCAGGAGGTTTAACCCTTGTTCTCTCACCTCCACAGGGCTGGCTTGAGAAGGCCAGGAAGATCAACAATCCAGCCTCACTGCCCGAAGACCCCAGGTCAGCTCTGCTGGGAGAGATGCTGACCATGGTGCCGTACAAGGCGCCAGAGAAGAAAGAAAAGAAGAACAAGAATAAAAAACAAGGCGCAGGAGGCCAGGGAAGGTCTCTGCCCTAGGGTGCAGTCGGACACCAAGTATGGGGACACCCACGCTCCCTCTACTTGCGAGGGGGGCAGGAGGAGGACGAGGAGGAGAGCGACTCCACACGTACAAGGAAGAGGGCGGCGTCAGATGATGCCGAGGAGGAACAACCTCCCCACGCCCCAAAAGAGCAGTGCAGGCCCAAGTTGGTCCTACCTGATGATAGCTCGGATTCTGAAGAGGAGTCTGCAGCGTCCGAGGAGGTTCTGAAGAGGAACCCCAGGGTCAAGCTCCCCGCCGAAAGGTACAAATTCGAAGATTCCCCAGGCACCTGTTTCATTGGTCTATTATTGATAGTAAATGTGCATTTCATGCTCCAGCCCACTACACGACCACCCCACTGATCAAGTCTCAGAGGGGACTTCTCCGCCAGCCGATTTGGCGGAGAGTGGGACCGCATCGCATTCCACGCCTCCTCCGGTCACCGGGGAGACTGGAGAGGTGTTGTCCCGAAAGACCCCTCCCGGCTCGGACATGGGTGGTTGCGGTGACGAGGTCATGGCCGAGGTCAACACCTCAGTCACTGAAGACCAGGAGGGGGATCCCTCCTAGTGAACAAGGAGGGGGGGCTCGATCAATCTGAGCCCTCCCGAAAGTCAGCTTCGGATCCCCTAAAGCCCTAAGAGGCGTTGATTCCGCCTTCCAGCAAAGGGGGAGCCAGGGCCTCGTCGCCAGCGCTGAACACCAGTGATCGGGTTGCGGCTGGGTGGCCGTATGTAATGGAGGAGGGCTTGAACAGCTCCTCTATCATTGTGGAGCATCGCGTCTTGATGGGCGTGGTGTTGCAAAGTATTTGGTCCATTAACAGCGGACTGAAGGAAGCCTTTGGTGGCCTTCTGACGGGCTTCAAGGTAAGCCATGTAATATTCCTTCCATAAAGCAGATTTTGTGAACAAAGCTGTGCAATCCTTGTAGCAGCCCCCGAGACACTGTCAGGATTGAAAAACCTGGTAGAGGATCGATAATCATGAAATCGGGAGTCTAAATTATGTGATCTATTTATTTTTGTAGGCCTCGTCCTTGGCAGCGGCTGCCAATGCCGCGACGCTGGGTGAGATGAATTGGAAGCTCAAAAGCTCCGATGAGGAGCTCGACCTTGTCAACAAGCGGTTTGATGAAGCGCAAGGTTAGTCCGGTTGAGACTTAATAATTTGTGTTTTTCTTGTCGACTAAGGTATTCGGGGTTAGCCTTAAGCAAGAAATGTTGAATTATAATTGCAGCTGTCACCGCAGAGGTCGAGGGCCTCAAGGCCGAACTGAAGAAGGCCAAGGAGGAGGCGGCCGAACAGACGGCGGCGGCCGAGCAAGCGGCCGTGGAACTCAAGACGGTGAAAACCATCAGTGAGAAGCATGAGGCCAGAGTGGCCGAAGTGCAGCAAGAGCTCAAGGATGATGTCACTAAATGTGAGGACCTTTAGCAGAAGAATAAGGGTCAAGCCACCGAGCTGTCCCAAGTGAAGCGGGAGATCCATGAGGCAAGGACGGAGACGCGTGGCGCCTGAGAGGAGCTCCGTCAAGTGAAGCAGATTGCCGATGGCAAGTCGTACTTACTGCAGAGTGTCTTTGACGACCACGGGTTCGCATTTCTCACACAAGTCTGGCATTCCTCGGGCGCATTTGCGGAGCTCGCGAGGAGTGCGGTGGATGCGGCAAGGTATTATGCAGCTCGGGAGGGTGATACCAAACACAAGTTGTTCTAGGCGCAGTTCCAGGCGCCCGAACATCCTCCCCTCCTAAGCAACCAGATGAAGCAACTGATGGAGCTACATCGGATGGCGGAACCAGCCATTAAGGACCTCTGTGTCCGGCTATTTCCCATAGAGCCAATACCAAGCAATTACTTCGGTCTGGTGCATAAGCTGCGCAACGCTGTGATACATCTCCAATGTATCTATAATTTTTTATTGTTCCATGATATTATGTTATCCATCTTGGATGTTTTATATGCATTAATATGATATTTTATATCATTTTTTGGGACTAACCTATTAACCTAGTGCCAAGTGCCAGTTGTTGTTTTTCCTTCTTTTTGTCTTCTATAGAAAATTAATACCAAACGGAGTCCAAACGGAATGAAACTTTTTGAGGATTTTTCTTGGACCAGAAGACAAACATGAAGCTTCGGAAAGAGGCCAGAAGACCCACGAGGGGGCCACAAGCCCTAGGGGTGCGCCCCAGGGGGGCGTCCCTTAGGCTTGTGGGCCCCCGTGGCTCTCCTAACCCTAATCTCTGCTTTATAAATACCCAAATATTCCCCTTACGTCAGGTGCACACCAAAAATACTTTTCCGCCGCCGCAAGCTTCTGTTCTCGTGAGATCCCATCTTGGGGCCTTTTCCGGCACTCTGCCGGAGGGGGATTCGATCACGGAGGGCCTCTACACCAACCTTGCTGCCCTTCCGATGATGTGTGAGTAGCTTCCCACAGACCTACGGGTCCATAGCTAGTAGCTAGATAGCTTCTTCTCTCTCTTTGATCTTCAATGTTCTTGGAGTTCTATTCGATGTAATCTTCTTTTGCGGTGCGCTTCTTGAGATCCGATGAATTGTGGATTTATGATCAAACTATCTATGAATATTATTTGAGTCTCCTCTGAACTCTTTTATGTATGATTAAGATAGCTATGTATTTCCCTCTGATCTATTGATTTGGTTTGGCCAACTAGATTGATCTATCTTGCAATGGGAAAGGTGCTTTGTTTTGGGTTCAATCTTGCGGTGTCCTCACCCAGTGACAGTAGGGGTAGCAAGGCATGTATTTTTATTGTTGCCATTAAGGATAAAAAGATGTTTTTTTTACCAAATTGATTGGATCTATCCCTCTACATCATGTCATCTTGCTTAAGGCGTTACTCCGTTCTTGTTAACTTAATACACTAGATGCATGCTGGATAGCGGTCGATGTGTGGAGTAACAGTAGTAGATGCAGGCAGGAGTCGGTCTACTTGTCACGGACATGATGCCTATATTCATGATCATTGCCTTCGATATCATCATAACTATGCACTTTTCTATCAATTGCCGAACAGTAATTTGTTTACCCACCGTATGCTTTCTTCAAGAGAGAAGCCTCTAGTGAAACCTATGGCCCCCGGGTCTATTTTCTATCATATTATTTTCAGATCTATAAAACCAAAAACCCAAAAATACCTATGCAATTTATTTATATTTACTTTAATTTACTCTTTTACTTATCTTTTATACCAATCTCTATTAGATCTCACTCTTGTTCGTGACCGTGAAGGGATTGACAACCCCTTTTTCGCATTGAGTTCAAGTGCTTGTTAGTTTGTGCAGGTGCATCTATTAGGGACTTGCTTGTGCCTCCTACTGGGTTGATACCTTGGTTCTTAACTAAGGGAAATACTTATCTCTACTTTGCTGCATCACCCTTTCCTCTTCAAGGGAAAAATCAACGCAAGCTCAAGAAGTAGCAGGAAGAAATTCTGGTGCCATTGCCGGGGAGATTCTACATCAAGCCTACCAAGTACCTATCATAAACTCTCATCTCTTGCATTACATTATTTGCCACTTGCCTCTCGTTTTCCTCTCCCCCGCTTCTAAAATGTTTTCAGAAAAACACAAAAATATTTGCCTTTTTTATTCGCCTTCTTTTCGTTCGTCTTTTCGTTTGCTTTTTATTTGCTTGTGTGCTAGATTGCTTGCCTTGCCATCATGTCTGAATCTGGGGAGGTTATCATTGAAAAAAGAAGTAATAATCTTGAGGGAATTTTTTTATGATTTTTCTAATATTGATCCTCATGAAGAACCTACTATCATGCACACTAAAAAACTCCGTATAGGTAGTGGTAATATTATTGAAAAAGGTGTTATTCAAGATTTATTTACTTGTCCCGGTACATTACCTATGCTAGGAGGATCGATTCCTAATAAAACTTCAAGTCTTGCAGATGCAATATCTTTGCTTATAGTTGAACTTGAAAGACAATTTGTTCACATGCATCCTTGCATGCAAAGGATTTTCCTAGAATTTTCTAATATTCACAATCCTTCCGTTAAACGTGTTACCACTATATTTCTAGCTCATGAATTTGGGCACATCATGAAAGAATCTAGTGAAATATTTTCTCATTATAATATCACTGGTGGTTTCCCTCCTATAGAGGAGATCCTTTTTAATCAAGAGGAGATAAGGAGATTACAATCTCCAGATTATGCTGCTTATAATGAAAACCTAAGAAAAAGAGTTCCTACCAATGTTTTGATTGATAAAATTTCCGAACTCAATGATTACTTTGCTATACAAAATAACAGATTAGGGTTTGTGCTTAGAGATAAATTTAGGGAGTTCAATCAAAGGAACATTTATAATGAAGAGATAATTATCAAATACAAAGGGCCAAGAGAGGAACCTATTCCTCCCAAACTTGATCTTATAGATCCATACGCTATTAAATTTAGCCCCTTTGATTATTTTTGCTTACCACAAAGAAAGGTTGCTTCTGAAAGGAGGGAGTATGAGATGAGCATGGATGATGTCCCTCACTTCTATTAAAATACCTAGATCTATGCATTATGCCTAGCTAGGGGCGTCAAACAATAGCGCTTGTTGGGAGGCAACCCAATTTTATTTTGTGTTTTTTGTTTTTGCTTATGTTCTTGAATTAATATAAAATATTACCTCTGTAATAATTGTGTTTTAGTGTTTTAATTAGTGTTTGAGCCAAGCAAGACCTTTGGGATGCTTTGGTATATCGTTGATTTGATTTTGCTGAAAAATAGAAACTTTGGCGTCCAGTAACAGAATTGTTAAAACTCACTGGAGCCCAGAAAAACTCTGAATTTTTTACACAAGATTTATATATGAGTTTCTTCTGTTATCCTAATTTTTTAGAATTTTTAGAGTTATAGAAGTATGACTAATATTTGGGTCCTTGCAGGCTGTTCTGTTTTTGATGTGTTGTTTGCTTATTTTGATGAATCTATTGGTAGTATCGGGGGGTATGAACCATGGGGAAGTTAGAATACAGTAGATATAACACCAATATAAAATTGGAATGAGTTCACTATCGGATTGAGGGCTCCACAGACCCAAGAAGGTTCAAACTCAGGGGCGTGAACGAAGGATCTCGCTTCACAATGATGCTAGCTTGCCATACCCATGGCCTGATCTCGCCAAGTACGCTGGATCGTGCGGAAGAATGGACACGGGGATTTACCCAGGTCTGGGCCACCTTGCGGTGTAAAACCCTACTCCTGCTTTTGGTGGATTGGCCTCACGAGGAGGCAGAGGATGAACTACAGTGGATGAGCAGCCTCGCGAGAGCTCAGATGGTGAGGATGGATTGGTCTGGGGTTCGATCGAGGGATCCCTTCTACGGTGATTGCTAGCCCATATTTATAGTGGCCTTGGTCCTCTTCCCATAGTGCTTAGGCTAGAAGGGATTCCACAACGGCCCATTTTGAAAGGGGACAAGGAGTACATCTTATCCTAAAGAAAGGTGGTCTTCGCATGCAAAGCTTCTGGCCGTGACGCAACGGTGGGCTCAGCTATGACATCCGTCCTACCGAGCTCGTGGTCTTGGTCTCGTTGCACAGGAATGGAAAGCTTTGGGGCCTTCCTCGGGAACCTGCGCCTGCCCTTGCTCCCTTAGCACCGAAGAGGAAAATGTCCCCTCTGCGCCCGCTGGCGCCCGCCTGGCCTTGGTCGTCATGGCTCACATCATCGCAGCCTCATGAGGCAGGAGGCTTGCATAGAATTCTCCGCTCCTCGGGAGCCAGGCTCGGGGAGCTGCTCTCCTGGATGTCTTGGCGCCGCTTGCCTCGCAAGGCCAGGGCCCTCACGAGGGTCTTGTCTTGGGGGCCTTGCAGCTGGGCCATACCAGGCCGTCGATGAGTCTGCGCCCTGGGCTGCAGGCAAGTAGATCTGGGTACCCCCGATCCCAGAACACCGACAGTAGCACCCGGGCCCAAGGCGCGCTCGAGCTGGCTTCGAGGTGAAGCCAAGGGGCAAGGGCGAACCGACGCAGGCCCCAATCGCCTGCGGGCCAGGATCGACGCGTGGCGCATGATGGGGCATGGGCGCCTCCACTTCCCCATGTTGCCTCGGCAACTGCCTAGGCTGACAAAAGACTGGCGCACACCGCAGGGCCATCATTGCTCACCCTCGCCTTGCTCCTGATCCCCTCCTCCAGCTGAAAGCTTCTCCAGATCCAATCACAACTCCGCCCCTTCCTTCTCCTTTTCCAATGCCGGCGACCCCGCGAATGGCGCCCGGGAAGTCAAAGCCCACTTTCCAGGCCGCGACCTCCTCCTCTCCTTTGCCAGTACTCGACGCGTCCTCCATCGCCGAGGAGGGGCATCTTGGCCCCGTGCTCCCGCAGACAGTGAGCGAAGACAACGAATGGGGCGAGACCTTGATTTGGTCCGGCTCTGCGGAGCATAGCACCTTCGCGCAGATGGTCTATCCCTTCTTCCTCCACAACATCTTCGCGGGGCTTGTCCCGCCCTTTTCGAAGTTCTTCTGCGCCATCCTCAGTCACTACAAGATCCATGCTCTCCATCTCCAGCCCAACTCCATCCTCCTCTTGTCCATCTTTGCCTTCTACTACGAGGCCTTCATGGGTGTGAGGCCCTCCGTGGTGCTCTTCCGCCATTTCTTCAGCTTGCGGCTGCACGACCATACGCAACGCTCTGCTTGCATTTCCTTTGTCGCGGTCCACAAGGGGAATGTGCTCTTGACGGCCGGAAGAAGGTGGAGGGCTTTCGGCACCACTGGGTCTTCCTGGACACCAAGGGTCTCAACCCGTGCCGGGAGCTGCTGACAGCGCTGCCCGAGCGGCTCCAGAAGTGGGGCTCTACAAAGCTCACCGACCCCCGGGCGGAGCCCGTCCTGAAGAGGATATCCTCAGATATGGAGGCCAAACTATTGGCGGGGGGAATGATCATGAAGAAGTTCTTGACATAGTGCCTCGCGTCGCTCCAGTCTCACATGAGGCCCTGGTGGGAATTCCAGGCCACGAGGGACGACATGAGGCTACGCCCCGCCAGCCTAACAGACGAGGAGCTGGACAGGGCCCTGGCCGCCCTGCTCAATGGCGATCCAGGGGATCTCCCCGAGGCCTACACCCCACTATACCGCCGCGACGACAGGGGGGAACTGGTCGCCGCCATGCCCACCTTCAACGAGCCAGGGCTCATGCCATTCGAGCACCCTAATTCCCCCGTGCGGGTGTCCTCTGGTGACAAAGGTGGCGAAGAGGACTCGAAGGAGACTGAGGACGACGACCTGGAGGAAGCGTCCCCCCCGTCGCAGAGCGAGCTCCTCCGCAACCTTGAAGACGATGACGTCTCCGACGACCCCCCGGCCGCGGACTCCCCACGCTCCACCAGGGTCCTCGGGCAGTCAGGGCCCGCTCCCCGGACAACGCGAGCATCCGGCCGTGCGGCCTCAGGAAAAGGTGCGGTTGTGCCCCTTCCGGAGGGATCCCCACGCTCCAGCGGGGTGGTCATGCCATCGGTCCCGTCCTTTCCCAAATCGCGAATGGGAGACAGGGCAGCTGTTGCTAGGGCGAACGTGGCCCCACCGGCTGCGACCTCTTAGGGCGACCTCTTCACCTCCCTAGACGGCAGTGCCACGCCGGGGCCCGTCGAGGAGTGGCCCGCTCGCCCCTGGATGCGGCCAAGGCCACACCGAAGAAGAGCGGAGGCGTCCCGACCTTCGCCAAGAAGGAGAAGAAGAGGAAGTGGATCACACATGAGGAGTAAGTAACTTACCTTGCTTTTGGTAAAGCATAGATTGCAACTGTGCTCACAGCACTCCCCTCTTCATGACCAGGAGTGGGAACGTGACGTAGAAGAAGAAGGCGAGCACTGAGCCGAAGGAGCCCCCTGTGCTGAGGGCACCATCAGCCTCCAGCCGCGGCTGCGGCAGGCGCGGGAGTGCGTCGCGACAGCCCAGCGCGTCCCTGGGCGCTCAGGCGGCATCGCGCCCGAGCATGCGGGCGTACCGCCTACCCTTGGTGCTTCGCCGGCGTCACTCGGGGGACCGACCGCCGTGGGCGCGGGCTCCACGAGGCGACACTCCTTGTCGCGTCCATGGCAACCCTGGCGCTGGTGGAGGGGGCGATCCCTTGCCCCCCTCCAGCGAGATCTGCCACTGAGGACGCATCAATGCAGCTTTAGGAGGAGCCAGCCCTCGTGGGCCAGCAGGCTGTGAAGTCGTCCGCTCTTGTCGTGCTCGAGGAGAGCCTGGAGCCTCCGACGCCCCAAGCCAGCCATGCCACTACCTCCTTGGCCACAGCATCCGCCGATGGGCCGGTGCCGCCTCCTCGTCAGGCCCTCACGCTCATGAACTGCGGCCTCCTGATCAGGCCCGGGGCCTTGGATGAGGACTACATCGCGCTCGGCCAGATCCGGGCTGACCTCCAGGATGCTGACAGGTGCCTCGCAAGGGAGCGCCTGGGCTTGTTTCAGGGTGGCTCCAGGCTGACACAGCCACCAGGACGGCCTGGGAGCGGGCCGAAGCTGCCACCGCGGAAAGCAGGAAGGAGGCCAATGATGCCAAGGTGGCTCGCGATGCGGCGCTGACCGAGGCAGCATCTGCCGTGAAGCGTTGCGATGAGGCAAAGGCCAATCTGAAGGCCCTTCAGGAGGAGAGGTCTTCGTGCTGTTCTAACTTAATCCGGATGGGTCCTAGATGGTACCTGTTAGACGTCCTAAGATGTATCACTACAATCAGAGACCCTTCGACGAAACTATGTGCGATGCATTAATCGCAAACGGTGATGTAAAAAACCGTCAAAAAAGATGCAAAACGTTTGCGATGGCGGATACATCAAACACGGTTCAGATTTTAGTTGCGTGTGTGATGCGGTGCATACGGTTCAGTTCAATGAACTATTTGCGATGAGGAAGAAGAACAGAAACGGGCAGCCAAATGAAGGCATGCGCGATATACGTCATACAGTTATATCGGATTAACTGTTTGTGATGAGGCGAAACAATAGAAACAGGCAGCGAGATGAAGGTGCGTGCGATTGAGGGCATACACTTCAGACGGATGAACTGTTTGCGATTAGGCAACACAACAGAAACGGTCAGCCAGATCAATGTGTCTGTGATTGATGGCATACACTTCACACGAATGAACTATTTGCGATTAGCCACAACAAACAGAAATAGTTAGACAGATCAACGTGTCTGCGCTAGACGGGCACATATTCTAATTAAAAGAAGCGTGCGTGATGGTAATAACGAGCGTGCACGGTTGTTGGAACAAGACGTGTGCTGACATTGCCTATTGCGGTGCACCCTATGGTGCAAACGCCACGTACGTGGCCGAGAAAGCGTGCTCACGTTACGCCGTCCGGGAATAGTGTCGCACTTAGAAATTATAGAACCGTCAATAAATTTGGAGCCTGCGTCCCGTCACATTCCAAATTACTACCATGCTATATTTCATTGCAAACCTATTCACACCGAACAAAACCTAAATGGTTTCCCACTTAGGAGTGTATTAGTACTCGGTTATAAATACTACTACTCCAAGATGACTGAGCATTCCTCCTCAAATCCTCATCCACAAAAACAAACAAGTCATTCATCATCATTCCCTTGTGTCTGCCATGGCCAGCGTGAGTTCTGGGTCGAGAGATTACCACCAGGGAGAGGCGAGCATGGAAGCAGAAGCACAAGAGATGTCCCGCCTCACCGCGAAAGCAGCCAACATGTCCCGCCGCATGGCCGTAGTAGCACAGAGGCCCCGCCGCGCCGCCGAAGCAGCACAGAGGTCCCGCCGTGCCATTAATGTAGCAGACTGGTCCGGCCACGCCGCAGAAGCAGCAAAGATGTCTCGCCGCGCCGTGAGTGCAGCAGAGATGTCCTCCCGTGCCGCGGCGGCCTGGGAAAATGTCTCGCGGGCAGGTGAGGACTCTCACAGGCGCATGCGCGCTATGCTCGATGACCTGATGGGTCGGATCTCCGACTGGATGAAGCAGCAGGACGAGATGAATGCCTCCTTTGAAAATGCTACCAGTGTCATCCGGGGACTAGGGGAGTGTAGGCGTTCTAGGAACCAGGGTACCCAGACTTGCCTGCCTGCGGCCCATCACGTGGCTCCATCAACGGCCTGGTACGGCCCATCTTCAGCACCAACAACTCAAGACCCTCACGAGGGGCCAAGCCTCGTGAGGCGCATGACACTAAGACCTCCACGAGGAGCGGCCTCCTCAGGCTGGCTCCCGAGGAGCGGAGATCTCTATGCAAACCCTCACCTCGTCAGGTTTGGGTGACGCAAGCCATGACGACCAAGGCCAGGCGGGCGCCAGCGGGCACAGTGTACCAGTTTCCTCTTTGGTGCTAAAGAGGCAAGCACAGGCGCGGAGTCCCGAGGAATCAGCCAAAAGTTTCCATTCCCGTGCAACAAGACCAAGACCGCTAGGACGGCAGGATGGAGGTCATCACCGAGCCCACCACGGTGTCACAGCCAGAGGCTTTCGCAGGCGAAGACTACTTTTGTCAGGATAGCATGTACTAGTTGTCTCCCTTTGAATTTGGCCGTTGTGGGCTCCCTTCCCGCCTTTCATTTGGGAAGAGGACCAAGGCCACTAGAAATAGGACTTAGCCACCACCGTAGAGTGGGATCCGACCCCCGGGCAGATCATTCAGATCACCCTCACTCCACCAGCTCATTCGAGCTCAAGAACACCCCTCCTCCTGAGGCTGTTCGCCACTGTACTAGTTCATCCTCAGCCCCTCGAGGCCAATCCACCACAAAGCAGGAGTAGGGGTTTACACCGCAAGGTGGCCCGAACCTGGGTAAACTGTTGTGTCTCTTTTCCTTACAGTTCGTCGAGCTAGGCTGTGAGATTAGTGAGTAGGCAGACTGGGGAGGACGAGTTCTTCGCACGCACCCCAGAGTTCGAACCTCTCAAGGGTTTGCGGAACCCGAAATACGACATTTGGCTCGCTAGGTTGGGGTGCGTCGGAGACTCTCTTCTGCCAGCAGATTCGCCACCACCCAGCAGTTCTCATGGCCGACGCCCTGAGGGCTCATGTTGAGCACTGGGTTGTTTGGCCTGCCCGAGCAGTGCCGTCAGCCCAAGAGGATCTCCACTCCGCGCTCCTCGCAGCCCGCTCGCCGCCCGGCGCTATCGGTCGTGGGCGGCGGGGGCCGCCATCGCTCGCCCTCGCGCCACGCTACAACCGCGCCACCACGCAATCTTCGAGCTACGCCACGGCGATGGCGCCACACTTTCGCCAGGAGCAGGCGAACATGCGAGCCGCGCTCATCATGGCACGGGAGCTGCTACGGTGCAGGTTAGCGGAAGGCAGCCGCGATGCCCTGCTGGAGCGGGTCGCCGAGCTGCTTGACGCCGCCTGTAGGGGCGCGACACCTTTCTGCACCCTGCCCATGTTGCAGGCTGTGACAGGGGCGCGCGGGGGCCCCCGTCACACCCGCGCGCCCCTCCCTGGGGCACCTAAGGGACATAGCGGCGCCGACCCGGCCCGCAGCACTGATCGTCCTTTCCCGACGACGCTACCCCCGGGCGAGGCGAGCTCGGGCGGTCCCTCCTGGGGCTGCACCGGGGCGCCACCCTGCGGCCATCAGAGCCTGGCACCGAGCCTGGTGGCCAGCAACGCGGGGCACCCAGACGACGACCCTGGTGCGGCAGTCCCAGAAGCCTACGTACCCCCCATGATGGATCTATAGTACGCGTCAAGAGAATGCCCCGGCGGGTTCTCCTCATGGGGCTGGGCGTCGGGGGCACATGAAGCCGAGGCTCTCTGCGAGCCGCCCCGGAACTTCACCGACACCTTCAACGACAACAGCCACTGGGTACAGCCGATATCTCAGGAGCACGATTACGCTAACCATGGACCGCAGGTGAACCAAGCCACAGCAGCGGTTAGGGACCCCAGGGCGATGGCCCCGCTGCCGGCAGGCAAAGTACACTGGGGGCTACGCGGGGGGAGCCCGGGGCCAGGGCCTCCCCCGCACAGCATGGAGCAAGGCGCTGCATGGAGGTAGGTCCTCTGCCGGGGAAGGCGCCGGTGAGCCCTTCCCCCCGACGGAGGGCCTACGATCGTCGAGGGCACCGCTAGCGTCCCCCTTGCCCCTTGGTCTTGTCCTGGTTTCCGGATGCCCCAACGGTGGTCGGGGGAGGCGCAGGGCGGGGCCCTCGTCAGGCGACGTGAAGCAAGGCCTCGCGCCTGTGAAGGTCTCCGCCCGTGACACTCTCACGTAATAATAAGTGGGGTTGTACACGCCCCGGAGTCTCCAGAGTGCCGCTCTCGGGCCTCACGGGGGCTCCCACCCATGTCCAAGTGGAAGCACCATTCTCCGTGCTGGCCGTCGACACTGTCCCCCAATGACTATGCCCATGCCCAGTGGAAGAACTTAGCTCCGCGCTGGTTAGAAGACAAGAAGACTAGCTAGATGCCGGACGCGGCCATTTGATTCCGCCTTTCTTTCTGTAACTCTTCTTGCCGCCTTTTGGAGTGAGATTTGGAATTTCGTGTGTTTATCAAAAGAAAAATGGGGGGAATTTTCTCTTGTCTTGTGGCAATTTCTTGCTTTCTGGCTTTGTGTTTTGAGAGTAAGGCTCGCGCCTGCTACCCCCCCCCCCCCACGAGCGCCCCATGAGCGGGGGCTGGGCATGGTATGCGTGCGTCCAAGCACGCCCGGGCTGGCTCTAGAGATGCTAAGGCCCCCCAGGGGGCTAGAGTGCGATCACCGCAGGATCGTCGCGCGCACACCTTCCCGTGATCCGACAAGCGGCTCCTCGCTAGGCCCTCTTGGGTGGGCCAGCAGGCTCCCCGGGAGATTTAAAACCTCGCGAGCCCCGGCAGGCTCACCTCAGGAGGAAGGCGCGTCCGCGACCTCAGGACTCGCTCAAGACCTATGGAGCCAAGATAAGTTGCAACAACTACCCCGCTCGGGAGCCCGCGGGCTCGCGACGGCATATTCCAAATCCTATTTTTAAAAGGCATATCATCATTTCATAAATCATAAGTGCCCCCCCCCCCCTTCAAAAATGCTTTTACGCCCCGCAGGGCTGTGCCCGAAGGTTTTTTGCATGCAGATTAAGGCAAAGGGAAAGGCAGGCCTAGCCAGAGGCGCTGCCTTCAGCGCCATCCTCGCCACCTTCATCCGCGCCACCTGTGCTGTCACTGGCGTCGTCTTCATCATCGTCATCCGCATCCCCTTCTTCGGTCGCGATCACGGCCGCGTCGTCCTCAGGAGCAAACTCTGCGACTAGGTCATCGACATGGTCATCCACCCATTCCGCTAGATTGCCCTGGATGACCCGGGGCACGGGGGCTATTGCAGCATCGAAATCAAAATGGGGGTCAAGGTTCTGGAGGTGACTAAAGACGCGTGAGAACGCGTGCCCCTGGAGGCCCCGACTTCTCTCTGCAGCGAGCTCGTGAGCCCTCGCCGCCCAGTCCTCTAGGCGGGTCATGATCAGGGTGAAGAAGCGGAGGTGGCTGGATACATCATCCTCGTTCGGGTGTGGGACGCCCTCCTCACAGATCGTGCCCAAAGCCTGGTTGGCCCTCACCCTGAGGTCCTGGAGCATCGAGGAGCTCTCACGCTGCATCGTCCAGTGGCGGTTTTCTTCGTCCGCGGTCTTCTCTGCGAGGGACGTGACGGCCCCGACTTGCTGCTGGAGTGAGAACAGCTCGGCACGGGTGGAAGCCAAGTCGGCCTGGGCTGAAGCCTGAGCCTCCTTGGTGGCCCTCTGTCACCCCTCCACCACGGCCAGCTTTGTCCTGAGGGCGGTGGTCCTGCCCTCGAGCTCGGCCTGCTGCAGTTTGAGGCGGGTCTTCAGGAGCTCCAGCTCCCGACGGTGCTCATCAGCAAGAGCAGCTCGGATCTTCGCCACCTTCTGATCAACCTCCTGCCGGATCTTGGCCTCCCGAGCAGCAACGACGTCCTCAGCCATGGCCGTCTAGTGCTTCCTCACCTCCAGTCGCTCGAGCTCCAGATTGTGCTCCAAGATCTCAAGCGCCAGCGCCTCCTCGCGCTCTTGGACTTCCTTCTCATCAGAAGGGGCCTCGCTTGGTGGTGCCACCAGGGCAGCGCTGCGCGCCTGGATTTGCCACTCAAGGACGACGTTTGAAGCTTGAAGCTCCCGCTCTCGCTCCTCGGCTGCCTCACGACGGCAGTCGGCGGCCCTGGCTTCCTCCAAAGTGCGGGCGTGAGCCTCGCGAGAAGCCGCGAGGGATACTGCAGCGCTTGCGCTAGCGCGCTCATGGTGAAGATGCCCGAGGTTGATGGCGACCTTCAACTGGTGCGACTCGTGCGCCAAGCGAAGGCCTTCCACCTCGAGGCGGGCATCGACATCGACAAGCTCTCCCCCGAGCCAAATCAGCGCACCCATCGCCTCCTGGAAGAGGTCACGGCAGACGGTGCTGCGCCCGCGCGCAAGCTCCAGCGCACGGCCAGGCCCATCTTCCACGCCGGGGGCTGCCGGGGAGGCGCGATGTGGCTCGCCCGGCTTTCCCGAGAGGTCATCCGCCGGTGTTTCCCCAGCCACTCCCCGGGTCTCGGCGAAGGCGCTGGGTGGCACGGCCTTGTCGTTCGAAGATGAAGCTGGCATGGGGGCTGCCCAACCACCGACGACGATCAACGGGGGAGCCCTCGGCACAGCTCCTGCGGCCCAGGGGAGGCCGCGAGAGAAGGACTCTGGGAGCACAGGATCGTGGCCTCCTGGCGGTGCATCGGCCTCACGGACTAGCCCCGTGCCTCGCGGGGGTGTTTGGCGCGAGGAGCTCGGAGTCGTGAGCGGACCAAGGGCCTTCGGATGTCGCTCCCCAGGAGGCTTTGCCGCAGCAGCCGAGGAAATCCCGAGGAAATCCAGAGTCAGGGAAGGATGCGACACAAGGGAAATCATAAAGGTAAGGCGCTTACCCGTCTACGGCTATGTACTTCCTCTGTTTCACGGGCCGGTAGGCGTTGCCACTGCAGCTCGGGAGCCCCTTCCTCTTGCGGAGTGCTCCAAGGTTCAGGCGAAGCAAGCCGAAGGTTGGAGCATCACCCTTGGCAGCCAGGCCGCATGCAGCTACCTCAGGAGCGCTTGCGGGGGCTTCGGGGGCAGCCGCCTCAGGAGCATCGGGCCGCACCAACTCTCCAGCAACCATTTCGGGAGCGCTCATCAGAGCCTCGGGAGCGGCCACCTCGGGAGCACCTGGCGGCGTCCGCTCCCCGGGGCTCGCCACAGGAATACCTGGTGGTGTTCGCCCCCTGCATCCATGCCCGGGGCGCGCACCGCAAGATCAGCAAGGACAGGAAGCACCAAGATGGGATTCTCGCGGGGCCCTTCAAGGCCCTTCGAGCACAGCCCCCACTCGTCAAAGGGGAGCATCTGCCTCATGAAGTCCTCCTTGTTCGAGCATTGGTACAAGAGGCACCCCTCCTTCGGAAGCGCGGCCGGCGCCGGGTCGCCCATCAGGAGCTCAAGCATCATGCACAGCGTCTTGGAAGGAAGCGAAGGCACCTGAAGCCTCATGCGGTCCTTGCTGCCGGTGAAGGCCCACATTGGGTGAGAATGGTGCTGGAGCGGGGCAATGCGCCACCGAACGAACTCCCTCACCACCATCGGCGCCGTCACCCTGACCTTTTTCAACCTGGTCAGCCTGGACCAAACATGGGCGAGCTGACCGTCAGTGAGCCTCACGTGCCCCCAGCCGGAGCTGGGCACCGCCGGCGCTCGCGGGAGCAGAAGCAAGGAGTTGCGCACGCCGACATCCACGAACTCCCACTGCTTCCGAAATCCCCTCGCGTCCGGGCAGAGTGTGAAGTCGATGCCCGACCCAGCTGTCGCCGCCACGACCTGGAAGGCCACGCACCCCGAGCACTGGTGGTCATCGACCATCTGGAGCGAGAAGAAATGGTGGAACAAGGCGACAGACGGGGCAATGCCCACTATGGCTTCGCACAGGAAGGCGAAGACAACAAGGAGGATGATGGACCGGGGGTCCAGATGCAGCACTTGGATCTGGTAATGCGAGAGTATGGCATTGAAGAAATTGGAGAAGGGGGGACCAAGCCGGCCAAGAGAGCGTGAAGATGGATGGGGATCTCGGTGGCCTCCATGTCAATCAAGGCTCGAGAAGCAGGCCAGACCGTCGTCGCCTTCCACTCATTGAAATCAGTGGCAAGGGCCGGCCGGACCTTATCCAACCCCTCCTGATTGACCACCGTCGACCGATCGAGAGCAGTCTCCAGGCCCGGCTGGGATTCGGCAGGAACGCAGGCCTTGCTCTTCTTCTTCAACCTCGGGGCCATGGCGTCAAGGGAGGATTGGTGTGGCGTTGGATTATGGAGAAGAGCCGCGAGTTCAAAGAAAGGAGGGGGAGTCAAGGGTGAGCACGGCGGGCAGCAATGCCGAAACTGCACGTGCAACAGACAGCTGTCAAGTCTGGCAGTTATCGAGGCCACGCGAGGAAGCGGAGGCGCCCACGTCCCATCAAGCGCCACATGTCGACTGGGCCTGCAGGTGGTGGGGGCCCGTGGCGCTCCGCACTTGCCCCTTGGTTTCGCCTCAAAGCGAAGTGCGAGCACGCCTTGGGCCCGAGGGCTACTGTCGGCGTTCTGGGAACCAGGGTACCCAGACTTGCCTTCCTGCGGCCCATCGCGTGGCTCCATCAACGGCCTGGTACAACCCATCTTCAGCACCAACAACTCAAGACCCTCGCGAGGGGCCAAGCCTCGCGAGGCGGACGACACCAAGACCTCCACGAGGAGCGGCCTCCTCAGGATGGTTCCCGAGGAGCGGAGATCTCTATGCAAACCCTCACCTCGTGAGGTTCGGGTGACGCAAGCCATGACGACCAAGGCCAGGCGGGCGCCAGCGGGCGTAGTGTACCAGTTTCCTCGTTGGTGCTAAAGAGGCCAGCGTAGGCGCGGAGTCCCAAGGAATCAGCCAAAGGTTTCCATTCACGTGCAACAAGAACAAGACCGCCAGGACGGCAGGACGGAGGTCATCACCGAGCCCACCATGGCGTCACAGCCAGAGGCTTTCGCAGGCGAAGACTACTTTTGTTAGGATAGCATGTACTAGTTGTCTCCCTTCGAATTTGGCCGTTGTGGGATCCCTTCCCGCCTTTTATTTGGGAAGAGGACCAAGGCCACTATAAATAGGACTTAGCCACCATCGTAGAGAGGGATCCGACCCCCGGACAGATCATTTAGATCACCGTCACTCCACCAGCTCATTCGAGCTCAAGAACACCCCTCCTCCTGAGGCTGTTCGCCACTATACTAGTTCATCCTCAGCCCCTCGAGGCCAATCCACCATAAAGCAGGAGTAGGGTTTTACACCGCAAGGTGGCCCGAACCTGGGTAAACTGTTGTGTCTCTTTTCCTTATAGTTCGTCGAGCTAGGCTGTGAGATTAGCGAGTAGGCAGACTGGGGAGGACGAGTTCTTCGCACGCACCCCAGAGTTCGAACCTCTCAAGGGTTTGTGGAACCCAAAATCTGACAGGGAGGACAAGGCAAAGCTCCGCACTGAGTGTGACCTGCTGAGGGCTAAGATCGTCGAAACGACGAAGCAGCACAAGGAGACCACTGCCTTGTTGCAGAGGACCAGCGTCATCATCCAGAAACTTATGGACGAGAATGCCATGCTCCTCATCGAGCGCCAAAGGCTGGTGGAGGAATCCGTGGATGCTCTCAAGCAGCATCTTGAGAACACGAAAGAGCTCATTGCCACTCGCCGCGGAGACTACTTCCCGCGGCCTACAGCAACGCATCAAGAAAGTATAGATCAGCGAGCCAGATCGTTGTCTTCCTTCTTATTTTGCCCTTGTGTATTTCAGGCGTTGCCGCATGTAGCTTTTTTAATTATCTTCCTAAATATGTAAGACAATTATTATCCACTGTCATCGTCCTTATATTCATCAGTCTTGTTATAAGTCGCAGTCGATGCTATATAGGTCCGTCGGATCTTACATCATGATCCGTACAAAACTTTCTTTTCATATTTTCTTTTTTCTCTCTTAAATCTCAGTCAAGTGAGACATGGCCACGCCATGAAACAGGGGCTCGGGCGCCATTAATGGAGACGTTGGGAGCGAGGTGGGCAGCGGATAGAGGTCAAAGGGCTCTCCTCCCAATGAGCATGCGCAGGGGTCTGATCGCACGCCCCCTGTACTCAAATAGCTACCCTGCACGACACGTCCTAGCCAATAAAAAAAGGGGACGCGTGGCGGCACGGAAATGGTAAGTAGAACGCCCACGGTTTCAATAATACTTGTGTTTTCGATTTGTAACGTGACAACACTTGTTCCAAAATGTCTTTTTTGATTGTTAATGTGTGCGCCTTCGCAAATCAGACAAAAAATTTACCACAGCATGTTGGTGCCATGTCATGACACCATGCCAAGTTTCATGATTTTCAGGCGAGTTTTGGATTTATGAAAATTTTAAAACCAAGTTTCTCAATGTTTCCGGCCGAGCCAAGACGCCCAGATGTTTGAATTCCATTCCCACTTCTTGCATGGGACCTAGAAATTTGCCCAAGTACACATAAATGATTTTCCAACTAACTTTTGCGCACTGGAGCATGCGCTTGTACTTCAAATTTGAATTATGTGCATTAAATACCTGGAAAATCAATTAATATATAAAAAAGGCCAAACGAACTTGGAATAATTCCAAAATTTAGCATGAAACTCCTATTTGGTCTAAGCTGCCTGTGTAAAAAATCAAGGCGGGAGAAGGCAGTGTATGTCGTTTCTCACACGGAGGTGACATGTTCCCTCTCGGAACCATGAGCCTTCTTGAGAGAAGCTCCGGTTTGCAAGAAGCTTATACCAAAGCTTGTCCCAATTCGGCCAAAAAATTTACCACAGCATGTTGCTGCTATGTCATGACACCATCCCAAGTTTCATGATTTTCACGCGTGTTTTGGATTTACAGGAATTAAAAAACCAAGTTTCTCAATATTTCCGTCCGAGCCACGACGCCCAGATGTTTGAATTCCATTCCCATTTCTTGCATGGGACCTAGAAATTCACCCAAGGACACACATGTGATTTTTCAACCAACTTTGGTGCACTTTTTTTTACTATAAACAGTAGGGTAAAAACCCCACTGCAACTTTTATTAATGAAAAAGAAACAAAAAGACTAGAGTATTCTGATAGGCTTGAGATAAGCCCATAAAGCAAAACAGAGAAAGAAATATAGAGAAAACTAAGAAAAACTAAGAAAAGAACTAAATAAGGGCTAGAAAAAACTAACTAATAGAAGAAAGAAAAGAAAGAAGAAAGAACTAAAATCTGAAAAAATAAATTACAACAGGGCTTCCAACCAAACAGAAAACTGCCTTTCATGCTTCTGCTTCATCCTGTATTTGAGTAGTTTGAGTTCCTCCAGGAAGATGAATTTCTAGCCTTGGAATGAAGGTGCTATATTCTCAAAGATCTTATTATTTCTGGTGATCCAAGTGGCCCAAGACCCTTGAAATGCTTCTAACATTGATAAGTTGTGTGTTCTTGTTGGACAAATGAAATTCCAGCACTGCTTTGCAAAGGGACATCCCCAAAATAGATGATGCAGTGTTTCTTCCTGTTGACAATCCCTCACTGCACAATTATATGCTTCTAGTTCAAAACTTTTTCGTCACAGCAAGTTCCTTGTGTTAACTCTATCATGTAACAACATCCAGAAAAATACCTTATGTTTGGGTTGACATGAGCTCTTCCAAATCCAATTGAAGTGAGGTGGGGTTTGCTTCTGTCCAATCATTACATTGTATGCTTTAATGGAGGAATAGAATTCATTTCCCCAAATGTAGCTCCATGTGTCCATTGAGTCCAAGTATTCAGATTGTCTCAAAGAGATGCATATTTCCTCCATTTCCAAAAATTCCTCATATGCTTGTGTTGTCAGAGGTAGATAAAACAGGTCTTGAAGATATTCAGTGTTAACCACTTGGTGGACATTTAATTGTGGATTTTTGACAAATGAATGCAAGTGATGGAATTTGTGCTTGAGGACACATTGGTGCGACAGATCATCCCAGAAGAATGCACTTCTACCATCGCCTACATTACACCTGGCAATTGCTTAAAACTGATCAATGAGTGCCAGATTTGATTTCCACCAGAAGGAGGCTACCATATGATCTCCTGGAAGTTGCCCATTGCTGTAATAAGTCTCCCAAATTAAATTGACCCAAGGTATATCATGTTGATTGAAGAACTTGTGTATGTTTTTCATCAGTAGTGTTTTGTTCTGAATATAAATGTCCATGACCCCCAATCCTCCTTGACTTTTGGGTCTACAGATAGTGTGCCAAGCCACCATTGTTGGTCTGTGATCCTCCATGTCAGGGCTTCTCCATAAACAGTGCCTTAAATAATTTATTATTTGTTTCTTGATGGTGATAGGTATGTCCAAACAGCACATGAAGAAGACTGATAGTGATGCAAGCACTGATTTAACCAATAAAAACCTTCCTGCCTGAGTCATGAAAGTAGATATACCAGCTAATCTTTTAGCAATCCTGTTGACAAGGGGAAGACATTGTTCCACAGTTGGTTTGTATATTCCCAGTGGAAGTCCCAGATAAGTAAAAGGGAAATGTCCCCTGGCACATTGCAATGTGTTTGTAAAAAGATCTACTCTGTCTTCTGCAATGTTAACAGGAACCATGATTGATTTTCCATAATTGACCTTAAGTCCAGTTGCTGATGCAAAAGTATTTAAGAGTGCTTTGAGGCATATCAATTGTCTAGCATTTGCTTGCATGATAACCAGAGTGTCATCTGCATACTGAACTATTGGGAAATCAGGGCATGAATTGACTTGTAATGGTGGAGTGAGAAGATTTAGTCTCATGGCTTTGTTGAGTATAGATTGTAACAAATCAGCAGCCAGCACAAATATTAAGGGAGAGTAAGGATCTCCCTATCTCACTCCTCTTCTGATGTAAATTTTTTTCCCAGGCACTCCATTTAACATCACAGCTGATGATGCAGATGAAAAAATTAGTTGCATCCAGGAAATCCATTTCTCTCCAAAGCCCTTTGCTCTGAAAATATCAATGATTGCTTGATGCTCAATAGTGTCAAAAGCTTTTTCAAAATCCAGTTTAATTACTAACATCTCTTCCTTTGTCTTGTGACATTGGTGAATATACTCATATGCCCATCCTAGACAGTTTTGAATCACTCTGTTTTTGAGGAAGCCATATTGGTTAATGTGTACCATCTATAGGATAACTCTTTGAAGTCTATTTGCCAAAAGCTTTGTGATAATTTTAAGCACTCCATTGAGCAGAGAAATTGGCCTGAAGTTATTTGGGGAGAGTGGCACTTCTTTTTTTGGTATCAGAGTAATTAATGATGTGTTGATGCTTTCAAGATTTACATTGCCAGCATGGAAGGCCATGATAAGTTCAGTAACATCCATTTTAATAATATCCCAGCAAGCTTTGATGAACTCATTATTAAAACCATCAGGACCAGGAGATTTATCTGTAGGAAGATTTTTTACCACATCATCAATTTCCTCCTGTGTGAATGGTTTTTCCAAGTCCTGGAACAGTTGAGGGTCCACTGTGTGGTCATATAGGTCATTTAAGTCAAAGTGCATTGTATGCCCATTGGATTGTCCCAATCTTTTTTTGAATGCCTCCCAAAGAATGGCAGCTTTTCCTTCATGATCTGTAACTTCCACTTGATCTTCATTCAGAAGCATTGCATTTTTATTATGTCTGTGATTAATGGAAGCCTTTGTTTGAAAGAATTTAGTGTTTTCATCCCCAAATTTAACTCCTTTAATTTTTCCTCTTTGCTTCCAGTAGATATTCTGATTGTTGAGGACAGTCAGCAGAAATTCCTTTAGCAAGGTTCTACAATTGCCTTCAAACACAGTTAGATCCCTGTATTCCTCAATCAAATCCCATAGGATGATGCAAGCATTTAAATCCTCAATCTGCTTTTTAAGACAAGACAAGCTTTTAGCCCACAATTTTAGAGCTCTTCTCAAGTTTTTGAACTTGGCATTGATCTTTTTTGCAGGATCAGAGTAACCCACAGGTATGTTCCAAGCTGCCTGGACAACTTGCTTGAAAGAGCTGTTTTTTAACTAGTAATTTTCAAATCTATACACCTTGCACTTGGGAATATTTGTGCCAATTTTGATCACACATGGAGGATGGTCAGAAATTGGTTTTGCTAAAGGGAGAGCAGTGGAGTCTGGGTAACTTGTCATCCAAGCTGTAGAAGTAAAAAACCAATCTAACTTCTCAAGGAGAGGGTTGTCCTGTATGTTGCTCCAACTAAATTGTCTACCTTTTAGTGGAAGTTCAATCAGCCCAAGATTACTTATAGCTTCATTAAACAAAAGCATTTCATTAACATCTCCTCCAGGTCTATTTCTATCCTCAGGTGATCTAATGAAATTAAAGTCTCCCATGATTATCCAGTCCACTTCATTAGGCATTTGAATGTTGCTAAACCATTCTATAAATTCAATCTTATCCTCATGATTGCAAGGCCCATAAATGTTTGTGAGAATCCAGGTTCTGGAAGAAGTGTTGCATGTGAACTGTAAGGATAATGAGAATTTGTTCTGAAAAATCATTTCACCTATGAACAGTGCTCCATTCCAAGCAGTTAGAATTCCTCTAGAGGCCCCAATGGATGGTAAATATTCAAATTTATTAAATCTCTCAGGACAAAATTTGTGAATATAGGCGAGATCAAAATTCTCTCTCTTTGTTTCCTGAATGCACACAATCCCAGCAACACTTTCCTCAACGTTTTGCCTAATGGCCAGCTACTTATCTGGAGCATTTATGCCTCTTACATTCCAGTTTAGTATATTCCAAGACCTGTTGTTATTCATTGAAAACCCATTGTTGTTTTATTTGATGTACCAAGTACCATCCCTTGGTATGTGTGTCTAGCTGTGAATTCTGTGAGGAGCTATAGTGTACACTCCTTATGCACAAAAGAAGAGAAAACAACCAGCAATAAACCACAAAGGCTAACCATTCCAACAGCCTCATAATATATAGGACTATATCTTTCTGAATATCAAATAGATAAGTATCATCACTCACATAGAGATACCAAATCTAGGAGTCATACATGATGAGCAAAGTAGAAACATACAAAAGGTGCCTCCCTGGGCCATAATCCATCATCTTACATAGTCTGAATTTAAAAACCCCAGCATACACATAGCAAGCAGCATTCAAACTAGAGCAATGTAACATTCTGCTGCTGTGACTGTAGCTATGCAGCAAGCCCATCATTAAACTATCTTGGGTTGAGTTGTAGTTCCTGTGGCCTTGGACACCTTGGCCACATCCTCCTATCCCTTCTTCTTGGGCCTCTTGGACAGCTTCTCTTGAAGTTCATCCTCAGCCACCTTACAGAAAGATTTAGTCAGGTTTTTTACCACTCTATTTTGAATAACTGGTGGTATAGCATTATAGGGCAGGCAAGATTTAGTATCACAAGATTTTCTTCTATAACCATTATTATCTCTCTTAATCCTGTCACTTCTTCTTACCTCAGTTTTAACCAAAGGCTCTTTTTCTCTCCTTTTCTTGGAGATTGCTTCTCCCAGTGGTAGCAGAATTACTTTGTTAGGAGAAACTTGCCTTAAGGGGCTGCCAGCCCCACTTGAAGAGTGTGCAGCTGGGCTAATACCTTCAATTTCCATGCCCAAACCTTGCATGATCTCCTTACAAGTGGGAGCCTGAGAGGTAGAACATCCATCAGGTATATGAAAGAGAATAGTTTCTTCACTATCACAGTTTGCAATCAACATTTTCCACAAATCAGATTACAGCAAATGCATTGTCCACCCAAACTTATCAGGAGTCAACAGTAGATGAATTATGAAATTAAACTAACTTACTGGAATTTCAATTTTGAAAGTGTTGGTAGCTCCCTGAGTTGCTGGGTCAAAATGCTATATCCACAGGTCCAGTCCCTCTTGAGAAATTAAATGAGAGCCATCAATAATTTCCAAAGCATGAGATTCAACAATGTTATGAAAATCAAACATGTGAGTAGAACCTGGTATAGAGTGAGGTCCATCAGTACCTTTCTTGTTGAAGTCAGAAGATGTTCCCACATGAGGAATTGGGACATCCTCTTTTCCCTTATCTGCTGAACTTATAGCCTCATGCTGTGCTACACTTGCTTCTTCAGTAGCAGTCGCTTCAACAGTTTCTGTGGCTTTATTTGGCACTGTATTTTTATTGATGGTAACATTATCAGTGTCAACATCCTTTTTAGTGGTCATCACTTGAGTTACAGGGCCACCAGCAGAAGTGTCTTCCCCTTCCTTGTGTAAAATTGCCATAGCTGTATCTTGTTGGTTATTGTTTTTCTCTGAACCGACAACAGTCACTACAGCAAGCGACTGTGCAACCTCATTCTGCTATTGTAAGTTCTCCACATTGTTATCTACCAAGTGAAGATCTTCCTCCTCTTTCTCAGCATGATATGCTAAAGCAATGTTGAGGAGTCCCTCGCCCACTGGTTGTATTTGAACTCCCTGATTCACCTCTTCACTAGCAGAATGTGTAAGGGAAAAAATGCCATCAGACAGAGATACAGTTGTAGTAATGCTACTGTTGGGAGCTCCATCTTCTTGCAAAATTGGAATTTCAGCTTGTTGTTGCTCTGGCTGCTGATTTGGCTGAGGGAATGCCCAGTGTTGCTCTTGCTCCTCTTGCTCTTCCCAAGCATCCCAGTCCTCATTTTGTGCCAGATTATGCACTGGTAAAGGCTGAAACCGTGGAAAGTCATTTGCATGCTGAGGAATAGGGTGTGGGTCTACTCCATCTGGTGGAATAGGGTCCTCATCAGCAGGCCCACCACCCAGCATCTCTTCCAACAAAATCTCAACTGAACTAGTCCAGGATTCTTCTTCAAAACTCTCCCCCTCAGACCGCCTGATGCTTTTTGGAATGTCAATAAGCTCTGTCACTCTAGCCTTGACCAAGATCTTGCCTCTTAGAGCATGTTCTCTTTCCCAGTTGATAATTCTGCCCCATTTGGAAATGGCTGCAACAATGTCTTCAGTATTGCAGAAATCAAATGGGACACCTATGAACAATAACTAGCAAGTCCTATTGAAATGGAGTCGGCGCTAATTTCTGCCCTCATTGTGCTTGGTAAAAGAGATGAAAACATCTCCAAAAGGATGTGGGCTCTGCCTTATGAGCCTATCTCGATCGCGGACATGCATGAACTGGACGTATGCCTCACCAAAAGGACACGGCTGAATTTCTCTAAACACAACTTGCTCATCTCCTTGCAGAAACTCCTCAAGAACCTCTCTGACATTGGGGAAAAATACCTCATTGTGATGCGAATGAATGGAAGCAATCGCCCAATCTTCGTGCCTTCTTTGGCGATGAGGCAGGATAGCTCTGCAAACCCCAGTTCTTCCTTTGATTTCTTGTATCTGGAACCCATGTGGAACAAAGGGAAGCGGGTCGATGGGGATGTTGGCCATCGGAGGCGAATTCGGCGAGGGAGAGACCACTGCCCTCACCGGCGATGACAACTATGTTGGCGAGCTTGTTAAGGCAGGAGCAGAGGTGGAAGCAGAGTTGGTAAGTGAAGTGGAATGCGAGGAGGCAAGCGACGGTCTCGGCTGGAAGTTTGGAAAAAGATACTTGACCAGCTCCATAAAATGACGACGCCTGCCTAATCCGGGGGGCAGGCCCAGCGCATTGAAACCAGGCCTCAACCTCTCCATCAGCACAAGCCTGCTCTGGTGGGCTAGGGAAGGAGCTAAAACGCATAAAAGGCCAAAGCCCAGGTAAATTCGGTGTCGGGCAATTACGAGCAAAGTGAGTGTTGGCTCCACATGAATGGCATACTACGAACATTGGCACATGCCTACGTTGAGCAACTTGGGGCTCAATTTGTGGCCTATTGACTTCGGAATTAAACTGAGATGAACTAGAGACAATTCCTTGATTGTTGCCCTCATGAATAGGGCCCGATAATCGCTCGAAGACTGACCTGCCATCTCTGACCACCGTGCTGTAGCTCCAGCGATCACCGGAGTAAGGAACCACAGCCCTACTGTTTCTACCCACTAGAGTCCATTTTTTATCAAGCTCATCATAATAAACAGCTTCTTCTCTACGCCAATTAGGACCGCCGAAATTCCAAAGACTGAAAATCATCTCAAACTCCTTTTCAACAATTCTACCCGCATTATAGATCTCAAAACCAACAGACTTAGAGGCTACCGGGAACTTGTATGATTTGTCTCTTAAGAAATGTACTCGAAAACCTTGGGCATAACCACCAAACATTGCATGGAGAGAAACACTAACCGTGTGTGCATCTAGCTTGAAAGATGCTCTACTGAAATATACCACCAAAGTGAATTCCTTTTGACGAAAGCCCGGAGAGAAAACCACCGGGTGGCCAAACTTGGACCTCATATCCGCTTGAAATTTCTTGCAATGATTGAAGTTAAGGGCGTAGGGCGCCATCACATTGGGGAGGGTGGCTACTGGGGCTAGAGTAGCCACTGGTAGGGAGGAGGGGAGTGGCCGCCGGGGCCGGAGTGGCCACCAGCGCAAGGAGGAGGGGCTAGGAGGAGGAGGGGCTAGGAGGACAAGCAACTTTGGTGCACTGGAGCATGTGCTTGTAGTTCAAATTTGAATTATGCACATTAAATGCCCAAAAATTCAATTAATGTATAAAAAAGGCCAAACGAACCCGGAATAATTCCAAAATTTAGCACGAAACTCCTATTTGGTCTAAGCTGCCTGTGTAAAAAAAATTAAGGTGGGAGAAGGCAGTGTATGTCGTTTCGCACACAGAGGTGACACGTTCCCTCTCGGAACCACGAGCCTTCTTGAGAGAAGCTCCGGTTTGCAAGAAGCTAATACCAAAGCTTGTCCCAATTAGGCCCCCAAAAAAAATACCACAGCATGTTGGTGCCATGTCATGACACCATGCCAAGTTTCATGATTTTTAGGCGTGTTTTGGATTTACAGGAATTAAAAAACCAAGTTTCTCAATATTTCCGGCCAAGCCACGATGCCCAAATGTTTGAATTTCATTCTCATTTCTTGCATGGGACCTAGAAATTCACCCAAGGACACACATGTGATTTTTCAACCAACTTTGGTGCACTGGAGCATGTGTTTGTAGTTCAAATTTGAATTATGCACATTAAATGCCTAGAAATTCAATTAATGTATAAAAAGGGGCCAAATGAACCCGGAATAATTCCCAATTTTAACACAGCACACATATAGTTCTATGTTGCCTCTATAAAAAATCAAGGGGGGAGGCAGCGTATATCATTTCGCACACAAAGGTGACACGTCCCCCCTCGGGAACCACGAGTCTTCTCGAGAGAAGCTCCGGTTTGCAAGAAGCTTGTACCAAAACTTGTCCAAATGCGGACAATTTTTTTACCACAGCATGTTGGTGCCATGAAATGACACCATGCCAAGTTTCATGATTTTCAGGCGAGTTTTGAATTTACAGGAATTTAAAAACCAAGTTTCTCAATGTTCCCGGCCGAGCCACAACGCCCAGATGTTTGAATTTCATTCCCATTCTTGCAAGGGACCTATAAATTCACCCAAAGACACACATGTGATTTTTCAACAAACTTTGGTGCACTGGAGCATGTGCTTGTAGTTCAAATTTGAATTATGCACATTAAATGCCTAGAAACTCAATTAATGCATAAAAATGCCAAACGAACCCGGAATAATTCCAAATTTAAACACGACACTCATTTAGTTGCATGTTCACTGTACATAAATGTTCTAGCAATTCAAACACCATCCTTTCCCTCCGTAACACCATTTTTTCTTTCAAAACATAATGAAAAAATCAGGTACCACAAATAGTTTACTAGCAAGAATCATGTGGGATGCGATATAAAATATCTTGGCGCATCGTCTTGTCTGGCTTACGCAGGAAGCTTCGTCGTCTACAGTCCACCGCCCGCGCTTGAACCACACTTGTGCGCCAGTTTCTCGCGGCGCCGAGCAAAATTTTTCTGCCACCGCGGAAATATCTATCTCCCCGCCCCCTCCCTCCCACCAAAAGCCACATTTCCACTATTCCTCCTTGCTTTCCAAGTTCAAACCTTCACTGCTGCTTACTGGCAGCTCAGCCTCCTCGCCGAACAACCTTCTTCTTGCAGCGCCGCCTCCTCGCCGGTGACCCTTCTTCTTGTAGCGCCGCCTCCTCGCCGGCGACCCTTCTTCTTGCTGCGCGGCCTCCTCGCCGCCGACCCTTCTTCTTGCTGCGCGGCCTCGTTGATATGGCCAGGTAATCCACACCCCACCCACACCATCCTCCTCCTTCCCCATCCCACATGCCTCGACCGACGGCGCGACACCTTCTGCCGAAATCACTGGCCCCGTCCTCCAATTAAGCGCCGCCCACAGCCATTTTGCATGTAGTATAACGTGGAGCTCAGTTGCATATGGCAGCGGAGAAGCAAATCGCGGCCGCACGAGCGCATGTGGTCGTTATGGCTGCCATGCGTGCCGACCGCTAGATCTTGGAGGAGCACCTTGTCTTCGAGGCCACCATCGACACTGCCACATGGTTGTCTACTTTAAAATACAGTTCGTGCTATTTTCTCGAGGCCACCGCCAGTGCCTTCTAGTGATTTGTCCTCTGTAATGTTAATATGCAATCTGATGTTCAGTTAACAGTTTGGTCCTCTGAAATGTAATGTTCAGTTAACAGTTTGGTCCAACAGTTGCTACATTTCATAGTACTGTTCTCAAGCATTCTTTGTTTTGTTAACTGTCTTATCTTCTAGTACATCTTTCTATTCTGGAATGTCATGCTCAGTTAACTGTTTGGTTCATTTGGTCTGCTGTCCATTTAACTGTTTGGTTCAATTCTGCAATTTGATTTTCATTTGCTGTGGGTACAATTTTGTATTGTTATGCATGTGAGAAATAAAATCAAATTTGGTTGTACTCAATACATATTCTATTGATATTATGGCAACTCTCAATTAACTTGATCAAGATCTTCCTTATATGTGTTGCAGGGAAACGATGGGAGACACTGCGGTTTACCATCGAGGTTTGCTCATGCATGGTCCTTTCGCTAATAGCACATTATTGTGCAGTTGCAGGAATCATTCTAATATTTAGGTTTCTTACAATTTGGTCCTGCACATGTAGGTCCTGCTGTCAAAGGCTTAGACCCACTGTTCGACCCATTTTGCATATGGGGAAATGAGATGTCCATGAATATCAGTCAAGTCAAGAAACTCAGAAAGATTGTTAGGATGAAGAAACTTGCGATGAATAATAGCAAGATCTTTGTTTGCACAATGAAGAACACATCAGTCAACTATAGGATGGTACTAACTCTTTTACCTTGTTTTTACCCCTTGCGCCATTTCAAAATTTATAACAGTGATTTATGCATATCTTTGTTTTCAGTACTTTTCAAAGCAGTTCACCGATGATTAACTCTCAAACCACCTGCATGGTCAAGAGGCGAGGAAGGTATTCATTCAACACCCATGGTACAATATTGAAGTCTTCCTGAAGAGGACGAAAGTTGGGCGGGCAATTATCCATAGCCACTGGCCTAAAGTTGCAAGGACATTCAACATCACAGAAGGCTCAATATTTGCCTTCCGCTTCTGCAGTTTCCCAGATGAGATTCATCTATCTATTTACCGTGTATGATGCTGCTTTCCAAAGATTTTCGATGTTGCATGTGAAACTTGGTGCTGTTGTGTAATGGCGTAACTGAGTGCTGAAGCTATCTGATGTAATTCGATTATGAAATCCTGGTTGCCGTTATACGGATATGAAATATCTGGTGTGTTTTATAAGAAATGTCAATTTGATTACTACATGGATTATCAATAATAGGCTAATTACCCTACTTATTGGGGTTTTCTATTGCAGATGGTTACTCAGACAACACCGTGGGCGATGAACTCAAACAACCCACACGGTTTCTATAAAGTAGGCGTGTTGGATCAACTAACAATCAGACACGGCTTCCGGCAGAGAACTGTTTGTGTTAGGCCACCTTGCACAAACGTTTCCACACAAAAAACTGTGTGTGATATACATACGAACGGAAATGTTTTTCTGGGATTCACCGTGTGGGATGTACATACACACGGAAATGATTGGGTTTCGATGCCTCGCCCGATCGCACACTAGCTCATTTTGCCCCCGCCTGTGTGGCCGGAGGGCCTATGCCCGACGGTTTCTGGGTTGTGTGGGAAGGACCCCCCTATCACACACACTAACTAGGCGACTGTTTAAAACTCCGTCGCGGAAAGGGGTAAAAACCGTTTGTGTAGCACGTCTCTGCACCAGTGTATGTGATCATAGCTTGGTTGAGCCGAACACTTGGTGTTTAGTTTAATTAGGCCCCATAGCTGCCCATGGTATCTTGAGCGCAAAGTTATGCTTACGAGGCACGTAGTATGCGACTGGGGTAGGCTTGCTGTGGGGGGCGTATCCCTATTTACGTTGAGCGTAGGGAGGTTCCCTAAATGGGGACAGGGCTCGGGCCTGTTTACTTTCCTCTCGTGCCTTGACGGCGGGCTGGTACTTCAGCCCTTCGACGCTGGTTTGATCTTCGACAGCTAGAGCTGCTGTATGTTCCTCGGTCCAAAGTGAGCACTTTGCATTGCCATTGACCGTGATGATGCCCTTTGGTCCGGGAATTTTTAACTTTAGGTATGCATAGTGGGGGACAACATTGAAATGAGCAAACATTGTTTGGCCCAGGAGTGCGTGATAGCCGCTGCGAAAGGGGATAATGTCGAAGATCAATTCTTCACTGCGGAAGTTGTCGGGTGAGCCGAACACCACTTCTAGGGTTAGGGTGCCCGAGTAGCGGGCCTCCACGCCTAGGATTACCCCTTTAAAGGTAGTGTTACTGGGTTTGATCCTTAACGGGGCAATACCCATTTTCCTCCCTGTATCTGTGTAAATCAGATTGAAGCTGCTGCCTCCGTCCATGAGGACTCTGGTGAGGTGGTACCCATCGATAATGGGGTTAAGAACCTGGGCCGTCGATCCTCCATGATGGATACTGGTCGGATGGTCCCTGCGGTCGAAGGTGATCGGACATGCCGACCATGGGTTAAATTTCGGGGCTACAGGCTCTACGACGTAGAAATCCCGAAGTGGGCTTTTCCTCTCCTACTTGGGTATATGAGTGGCGTAGATCATATTTACCGTCTTTACCTCAGAAGGGAATTGTTTTTGGCATCCATTGTTTGGCCTGCGAGGTTCCTCATCGTCCTTGCTGCAGGGGCTTTTGCTTGAATCCTCGGCTGTGAGTTTGCCGGCCTGTTTGATCACCCAGCAGTTATGGTTGGTGTGGTTGTTGGGCTTGTTAGAGGCGTCGTGGATCTAGCAGGGCCTATCCAAGATTATGTCCAACTCAGTGGGTCCATCCTGTTTCCCTTTGAAGGGCTCTTTTCGCGGTCCTGATTTGGGGTTGCGGAATCCGGCATTCACTGCTGTGTCTTCGGCTTCACCACTGTTGTGGCGACGCTTATTTCTGTTGCACCGTGGTTTCCCGTTTTCGTCCCGACTTCTGAGGTGCCGGGGTCTTCAGGGTTGGTGCTTCTACGAGCCAACCAAATATCTTCCCCCATGCAAAAGCGGGTCATGAGAGAGGTAAGTGCCGACATTGTCCTCGGCTTATCCTGGCCAAGCTGGCGCTAGCCACTCGTCCTGAATACTGTGCTTAAATGCGGCTATAGCTTTGGCGTTCGGGTAGTCGATGATCTGGTTCTTTTTGTTCAAAATTGTTGGGCTGACTCACCGGGCTGTTGGACCACATGGCTCAGGTCATCGGCATCTGGAGGCCGGACATAAGTACCTTGAAAGTTAGCTCGGAAAGCATCCTCGAGCTCTTCCCAACATCCTATGGAGTTTTCAGGGAGACTGTTCAGCCAATGCCTGACTGGTCCCTTGAGCTTTAATGGCAGGTATTTTATGGCATGCAGGTCATCTCCTCAGGCCATATGAATGTGGAGAAGAAAGTCTACGATCCACACGGCCGGGTCTATAGTCCCTTCATATTGTTTGATTTTTACGGGCTTAAACCCTTCGGGGAATTAGTGTTGCATCATCTCATCCGTGAAGCACATCGGGTGAGCGGCGCCCCTAACCTGGGCTATGTCGCGCTGGAGATCGGCGGCCATCTCGGCCCGGTGCTGCTCCCGAACTCTATCATTTCGGTCGATCCATGCTTGGTATCCATCCCATCCAGCCGGGGCGTACTCCTGAGATTTGTAGATGGAACTTGTCTGTCCTGCTCTAATGGCCAGGTCATGACGGAGATCATATTGGTATTCTGGTTGTGCTGCCCCCTTGCCTTTATGGCGAGGAGGAGCGGGTGGGTATTCGGCCTCTCCAGCCGGCTTGTCCCTTCCTAGAGGGGGGCGGTCGGGCTTGCCTGCCTGCGTATATCTTGGTGGTGCGGGTGCAAGGGCCTCATCATGAAATTGCGGCAGCAATTTCCGCTTTGGGTAGCTTTTGGTTTGTCGCTCATAGCCGTACCCATTTTTGGCTTCTAGGACTTTTGTCCATCTGTCGTTGAGGGTGTCTTGTTTGGCTTTTATTTGTTGTTGTTTCTTCTTCAAGGTTTGTGCGGTGGTAATAAGTTGCCATTTAAACCGCTCTTGGTCCAGTGAGTCCTCGGGGACAGTGAAATCCTCGGCTCCGAGGCTGACCTCCTCCTCAAAGAGGGGGAGTTAGTTACTGTCCTTGGAGTCATTGAGGTCTTCGGGATTAAACTTCTCCTCGCGCCCCTCCGAGTTGTCTGGCTGCTGTTCGGCGGCAGCGGGGTCAGCGTGGTCTTCCATATTGTCCGGGGTGTCGTATTCTCCGATGCCCGTGTTGCTTTCCCTGCCTCGACGCCCCCTGGATCGTCGGCGTTGTCTCCGGCATTTGGGCGGCTCCTCGTCAGGCTTGTTGCTATGTCTCCTAGGGGTGTCGTCTCCATTATTAACAACATCACCATTGTCCTTGAGGGTATCCACCATGTAAACATCGTAGGTGGAGGTGGCCGTCCATCGGCCGGTGATAGAAGGGGCAGTGTCAGCGTGGGCCATGGCTTCGCTGTCTTCGTCCATATCGTTGGCCTCCTCAGAGGCATAATCCAGCATGTCGGTTATGTCCTCGACAGTGACTACTAAGTGGGTGGTGGGTGGGACGAAAAATTCCTTGTGGCCCGCCTCAAGGCCTCGCTGAGCGTAGGCCTAGGATGGGCCATCAGTGATAGTCATCATCTGGATCCGATCTAGCTCCTCGTTTAACAGGGCGAGACTACTCGGATCAGCGTATGAGATTTCTTCAGAGTCGACCTCCGGTATGATGGCGAGATATGGGGTGAGTCCAGCCAGGGCTGACTCCTCATCTTCGGATGCCGAACGTGCGTCAAGGCTCAAGGCTGGGTCCATGGTAAGGACGGTGAGTCCGGCCAGGGTTGACTCCCGGTCTTCAGACATGGTACGATTGTCGCATCGTGGCTTGAAGCCGGTCGCGAGGTAAGAGCCGATCCAGAGATTGGATCAAGAAGCGGTCCCAAAGTCGATGCTTCGGGGTTCATGGGCACCTCAGATAAGGCTGAGAAGCTGGTGAAGATCAGATCGCCCCGAGTGTCAGCGACATACTCCAGGTCACAGAACCTGATCCGGTGTTTAGGGGCAAAACTATCAACCTGGTCAAGATGACTGGTCAAGATGACTGGTCAAGTTGGCGTGAAGAACGATGTTGCCGAACACGAAAAGTTGACTGGGGATGAAGATGTCCTCGGTGGTGACGCTATCTCCGATGATCAGGCAAGCCATCGAACCTTTGGGATCCAACAGCGGAACTCTCAATGAAAGCACCAATGTCGATGTCAAAACCGGTGGATCTCGGGTACAGGGTCCCGAGCTGTGGATCTTGGATCAATGGGGAACAAGGGACGAAGGCCATGATGTTTACCTAGGTTCGGGCCCTCTCGAAGAGGTAAACCCCTATGTCCTGCTTGATTATATTGAAGTGTATATAATGATTACAGAGTCGATCTACCATGACATCATATGAACTAAACCCTAGGCTAGTAGGATGATGGTTATTGTTCTAGCCTCTAAAGACTAAACCCTCTGGTTTATATAGACACCAGGGGTACAAGGGTTACACATGGTCGGTTACAACAAGGGAATAAACATGTCAAATCTTCTACCTTGACTTGGAGGACACACCAAGACTCCGAGGGTTTCCTGTCCGGACACGGAGTCGCCTTATAGCCCGGCCTTATGGTAGTCATACAGCAGCCCACCTGTCTCGCCCATAAGAGGTGGACCAGCAGCCCGAGGACCCCCTAGTCCAGGACTCCCTCACACGTAGGTAGCTAGGTTTTCCAGGAAACCCTAGAAGCCACGTAATTAAAATTTGCCAAACCGATTAGAGGACGGCTAACTTGGTTTTGCAGGGTCTGCATATGATGTGGTATAGCCTTCGTCATGATAATGAGTTTATGTACGACATGGTTATATGTTGTAATGTTAAGTGGCCTGCGCGTCAGGGCATGAGAGATGGAGCCATGAGATTGCCACTTTAATGTAAATATCATAGAGATAGGTTACAGGTGACGGTGGCAAGACCTACACAAAAGACCTCGACAAGGAAAAGGTGTACCAGACATAGGACGAGGAGCTATAATTTCGTGCCACGGTGGAATTTCAGATTTTGGTTCCACGACAATGTTTTCTAAAATGGCCGCCAAGACAAAAGTGTCTGAGATTGCCGCAACGGCAACGTTTTTGAAACGGTTGCCATGGCAAGGAAATATTGGCCGTCACGTCGCTTCAACTGGAGATTGAAGACGATCATGGAGAACTCCCGGCGCCCAGGGCTATACCATATCATGCTATAATGAATTGCCTGAGATGTTTCTCCCTTTGTTGCTTGCACCCTTTGATTGCACAGTTGTCAATTATTACGGTGATTTCTCACAGTAAATATCAAGTAAAAAGGTGTTCTTCCCAGTGTTGCAACCGTCAATAACATGTAGCGTTCTGGAGTGTCTCATGTCCACATGAGTATAAACAGGACGTGAGGTGTAAGACGGGGATGGTCAGACCATGTATGCAGGTAGCACTCGGTTGTCTGGAAGTTCTGGTAGAATCGTTCTGAGCTCGGAGCACGAAGCATCAAAAGATGAACAATACTCATATGGAGGTATGATCGGCAATAGTTTGCCCACCGGCAAAAATTCTCGTCATCAGTGATGTCCACATCAATGGCTGAGAACTAAATTTGGATCTTGAATCACTTAAAATCAATTATGAGAGATATTGATTTGAGTGGGAGCACAATTATGTATTAATTAAGTTTAATCACTAGTGCAAATTAATTATAGATAGTGTCTATGTATAGTTTGCATTATAGTTGTAGATATGGATCACAGTTCCACATTTGCTATTGAAATTGGTCGACTATTATTTATCTGGTGGAATCTTTATGATTGAGAGGATTGTCCTCTAAAAGTGCCAAGAAGGATTTTGTCCTACTGTATGCTTACAATACTCTCTTGTTAATGCTATGGATGGTGAGACTCACGTTCTTCGATCCAAAAGCTAGAATTGCATTACGGTCTGCTTGCTTCCGAGAAACCCAAACTTCAAATTTTTTGGGATAGTTATGTGATACTCTTGGAACTGAAAATTGTTTTCAGAAACACACAAAGATTAAAAGATATGTGATATCTAAATAAGTGTTTTGTTTGCTAGATCTAGTGAAGTGTTCAACTATGTTTAAGACTGAAATATTTAAGATATGGAAGAACGCCAGTCATGAGTTGATGGCGAGAACTTAAAGAGAAAGAACAAAACCAAAGGATGTAATTAGACTTAATTGCGTAGGGAAGTTCGGGGCTCATGCCACTCTTAAAAAGTTAGATGATTCTTCCATTGAGTCGGAGAAATATTGAAAGTAAAACTATAAGAAGTTTAGAAGTGGAAGGAATAGAAGACTGGAATGTCCAGCTCAGGTATGAATGTCATACACATTATAAGATGTAGAGGAAGTCGGTCAAGTAAAATGTGATTCTTGAGAATTGTGATTAAATTGTTAAACACTAAATTCTTCAGGAATTATGGTTAAAAGTTGATCACAAGGAAACAGACTCGATTGCATGTTGTTGCGAATCGATGCAAGAATTACTATGGCCTAATGACCAACAAATAAATGAGGTTAAAATATGGGTTGAACATTTTGTAGTAGTTATGATACTTTTTCATCAACATATTACCTCTGTACTTATTGTCATAATTCATTTTAGAGTTTTTTCACGCTAGCCCATTGCATAGAAGTTCCAAGGAGCTTTTTTATAAGAGAACAATAGTTGCTCAATGTAATGAACAAAAGGGTCATACTCCTATTGTGAATAGAATGTAAGTTATGAATGTTGATGATAGGATTGAACATCCATAACACTGACGCTAAATGTCGCAAAACTAAAAATACCACATGTGTGTGTGTGGCACTGCATTTAGTCACATTGGACAAACCCGCATGGAGATATTCCATGGTGATGGATTTTGGAGTCATATGATTATGAATCATCTGACACTTGCACCTTTCGTCCAAATAGTGAAGTAAACTAAAATACCGTTCGCAGGCCATAAAGAATGAGCAACATAAATAATTGGGAATATGCATACTGATTTATGTAGTCCAATAAGTATAGTTGCAAGAAGTGGATTTATCTATCTTCATGGATGACTCAAGTAGATATTTATATTTACTAATTGAGAAATAAATGTGGATTTTTAGAATGAAGTAGAAATTATTGTAACAAGAAAATTGTGTTTGTACAATTGGATTGTAGAAAAGAATATTTGAGTTACAAATTTAGCGAATGTCTGATGAGCCAAAAAAGAAATTTATAGCTTGCTCCTCCTAGAAACACCACTAAGAGTAGAGTGTTTTGAGTAGATGTAATCAAGCTATGTATGACATGGTGAGATCAGAGATGCCATTTATTGTTCCGCCAGTATACTTCTAATATGATGCTTTATAAACTATGACTTTTACACTGAAAAGAATGACATCAAATTTGTTGAAATAAGTGCTACTTTGTAGGTTATCCCAAATGGTTGGGTATTCCTCAATCACTACACTGAGGCAAAGTGTTTGTCACAGAGTGCGGAAATATTGAAGAAAATGTTTTCTACAAAAGAGTGAGTGGTAGGACAGTGCAAATCGACGAGATTACATAATCTTCATGATCAGGTCAAAGAAAAGAAACTCTAGAAGTGGTTCTAAAATTTCTTACCGCGACTGTTATAGAAGCCTCTACATAGGATATAGAGATTTCAGTCGAACATGCAGCTGAACTATATAGGTTGGAAAATTCGTATAGACCTTCAGGGTATGCAGACGAAATATTGTTGAAACCAACAATGAACGTATAATACACATAGAAGCGTTGATGGGCCTGGCTATACGCCAAAATAATCCGAGATAGTATCCATACACATAATTCAAGTTTAGAACTTGATAGACCCTCTGAAAGACTTAAAGTCTAAAGTGTAGTGATGGATATATAAATTGACAAAGATAAACATATTTTATAATGTTTGACTTGTTGCAAATAGTTTATGACAAGATCAAGAACTTGATTATGACGATATTGTCTCATCATAATAATACTTAAAGTCAGTTCAGATTAAACTAGCAATTAATAAATATTTCAGTTATGAGATATAACATATGGATGTCAAAATGATTCCCATGAGATGGAAATACAACCAAGGTTATGTATTTGATACGGTCCAAGGTAATTTTCCCGATCCAGAGGATGCTAGTAAGTGTACAAAGTTCAAGAGATCCAGTAATGATCTAAAGAAAGCATAGTGGAGTTCGAATCTTTGTTGTGATGAATTGATCAAATAATATGATTTCATCGATAGAAACAAAGATGCTTGTATTTACAAGAAAGTAAGTGGGAGCATCATAATATTCTAAACACTGTGTGTGCATGACACATTATTGATTGGAAATTATATAAATTTCTTGACACAGATTAAAACTTTATTGGAAAATAGTTTTTCAGTAAAGGACTTGGGCAATATAGTCCTTGTATTAGACATAATAATATATGGAGATAGTAATGTCTAATCGGGCTTAGCCAAAATACATATTGACAAAGTACTAAAGCAGCTTAGTATGAAAAATGTCAAGAAGAGTTTCTTGTCAAAATCACATGGAAGGAGTTCTCAGCAAGAATCGGTATCTTGAAAATACTGATGAGTGAAATGCATGATTTTAGTCACACTTGTATTAATTCCATGGTATGTAAAAGAACCAGATAAGTACAGTACTCCAATAAAGTTGTGAGTAAAGTTACCAGAAAGGTCAAATTGTTGATCATAGTACAAAAGTGAAAATGTCATTGAGTACCGATGACATGTTTCCCGCTTACGGAGAAAACAAAGAGATTGGTGTAAGGATTTTATATCAATACATGGTTGATGTAAGTAGTACATCAACAAAAATCTTCAAGCAGTGCTCCAAGAGAATTTTGATTTCAATTAAATGATTTATGGTGGCACAGTAAGTAGGAATTGGTCCAAGAAAGTTACTCTGGTGATTTCTATATTAGAAGGCTAAGTATATGGTTGCTTTAGAAGCAACAATAGAGGGTGATGAATCAAAGGTTCATTTATGAACTTAGTATAGTTTCTAGATGATTCTCCAAGTAGAACATTGTCCTTTTATAGTGGTTTTGTGTCTCAATCTAAGGAATCATAGGTCTTGCCAGTGATTCAATATATACTAAGCTTGTTTCACATGAATTATGAATTCATCTGAAAGCATGATGGATGCATAGAAATCCAAATGATATACACAGATCTGAAGTTGTCAGATTCGATAGGACGAATTCTATGCCACAAGTAAAGCATGGACTAACACCAGATTGCCATTGGTGTAAAAGTTAAACATGCTAACTAGATTATTAACTCTAGTGCAAGTGGGAGACTGTTGGAAATATGCCCTAGAGGCAATAATATTTGTATTATTATATTTCCATATTCATAGTTAAGAGTTTATATTTCATGTTATAACTTCTATGATCCTATAATATGCGATTCAGTGGAAAACCCATATGAACGTGGAATGATAAACGGTAAACAATAGGTTCCTAGTCTCGCCTCAAAGACTGGCTCAAGTGTTGTTTGTGATCGCATTTTCCAGATCTGAGGATATCGTTAAGTGTAACAATAGTTCTAAAACAACATTGAGGATATGACATTACAAGAACGATCATATTGAATCGACCCAAACTTGTCGATTATACTTTGTGAATATATCGTCTGAAATCATTTATTATAATATAGAGTGTTAGCATGTGTTTTAGTTCCTTAGACCATGAGAGTGTCTCGGTCTATTCCTACCATGCGGTGGACTTTGGGGTTGCTCAAACGTCATCTGTAACAAGGTGATCATAACGACAACTTTCAGGCTCACCGGAAAGTTTGACAAGTCACTGGATAGCTCGAGAGTTGGATTTGCTCCTTCGATGATGGAGAGATATTCTTAGGACCCACACAATGTGACGGCATGCTTCATCGTCTGTCCAGACACAGATGACTACGTCGCGGGGATGCCGAAACACGTTAACGAGAAAGAAGAACAAAACTGGTAATGGAAGCAACGGTATAGTAAGCATGGTGATGACTCAAGAGGATACCGATGCACACTGGGTTTTGTAAAGTATTGCGAAGCAAAGGGAACATTGCATCATAACCAATGGTCCACTCGAATATCATTATGTAACCATAGGTACCAATACGGATGTCCGCGGTTTCGCTATCAGTTGTTGAAGTAGTCATGATCTGCTAAGTGTTAGTAGGACGAGAGTATCAAGGATTTATTTGTGAAATAGTTTCACTAATATTCGGAATAGTTCCGAGAGGATCCGTAAGCGTGTCGGGGTCACCGGAAGGGTTTCGGTGAATATCGGGTAATACCGGGTTTTACCGATAAATTGTATATAGGTCGAAAATGTTTTCGGGGATGTTAAATTTAATATATATATATATATATTAGTCTGAAAGAATTTGGAATAATTATATATTTAATTTAATGTCAACGGGCCTAAAAAGGCCAAGAGGTGGAAGGCAACTTGGGCCACAAAGGCCCAAATGGGAAGAGGCGCCCCTTCCCTAAGGAAGGAGGCCGAATAGGAGTGGGGGAGGAGTCCAACTCCTCCTCCCCTTGGCTGGACGCCCCAAGGAGGGTTTCCCTCCTTTGTGGCAGCCCTCCCTCTCCCCTCTAACCTATATATAGTGGAGGTTTGGTGCCCAATTGTACACACAAGTTTTGGAGCTTCCTCTAGTTGATCTAGTTCTAGTTCTAGTTCTAGTTGGTCCTAGCTTACTAATTAGAGCTAGCCCTAGCCACCTCTAATCCTCATAATTAGAAGCCCCATGTGGTTCTAATCTCCTCCCTCTAATTCTCTGGCAATGATTAGCTCTGGACGGTGAAGCACTGCCGGATCATGAAGACTGTATGTTTGCAACCAAGTAAAGAGGTCGTGCTTTTGGTCTTCTATTCGAGGGATCGTTCGAGGGTGGTTCGTTGGATCATCATCGACGTTCGAGGGACTCCAAGTATGATCTACATTGACTAGTCTACTTCCGCTGCATAACAGAGTCGGTAACAATCGTTGATCCAAACCTGATATGCATCTTCATATTGTTCCTGGGTGTTCATAGGGTGATTTTTTTGTTTTCTACTATGTTTCCCAACACATAAAATCTTCTTCACTTTCTTCTAAAAAGGAGTGCAGCAAGGTAGTTTGTAAATCATCATAATATTTTGTTATGGTGTCACTACCTTGTTTTAAATGTTGTATTTTTTTAATCACGCCATGAGTATAATAAACGTCTATGAATCCATCTCACATGACAAGTTTTAAACCGTCCCAAGTAGTAGGTAAAATAATCAGGGTTCAACCGACAATATTCACTCCACCAAACTAAAACAAAGCTATTGAAAGTACTAACTGCAGCTTGAAATTTTCGACGCTCATCAAAATTATGGGTAGCAAATAATGCATTATTTTTTACTCCCATTCAATATATAAATCAGGTCGAAAATGACCATTAAATTGTGGCGTGGAAATATTAATCTGATTATGCACATTCTAATGTTGTTGCTCCTGTCGTGACAGTTGTTGTATTTTCTTAGGTGATGGCAAGTCTCCCACGATCGATGAAGCCCAAGAACTAACAACCTCGAAACATGTCATAATTAGTAGAAAAACAAGAAACAAAATCCAAAAATAATGTTTATATGAACTACTAGGATATTGTGGTAAAATGATCAAAGTATAGGAAATACCAATGTCTTACAAGTTCTTACCATGCAGCAGGTGGTGACCGCCAACCAGCGGTATCAAATAACTCCAAAGATTGAGAAAGCGATTGCCAGGTGAACGTAAATATGCACGATGCAGAAAATATGTGGAGTTGGGTTGGCATTATATGGTAGCAAAAGATTAGCAATAATCAATTCAGAGATGCAATGTTGAATAAACGCTCAACGATGGTACTGTGCTGGTCCTAGGCTAGACCGAACTAGAGATGCGAGCCTAGAACACTAAAGAGGTTACAGCGTAGCACAAATAGCAGCAACAAAGGATATGAAGTAGCTCTGAACAACAAGATATAAGTAAAGATCACAATGGTAGTGAAGATAATGATGAGAAACAACTGCCAAGTAGGATATACCAAAAAACTCTATCTCCAACTTTCCTCTAGAAAATTGTGTGCCAATTTTCTGAGAATTTTTCTAAAGAATGCTACTGACTCAAGCTTTCGAAAGCAAAAAGAATCACTCAATTCCGATGAGGAGTCAAAAAATTCTAAAACTGGCTTGAAAAATAGCAAGAAACCGTGTTCGCGAGTTCAGAGGGCAAAAAGACCTATTTAGAAGCCTATGTTGTTATGCCATGTTGTACCAACACACACTTGCATGTTGTTTGTACGTATGATGTGTAGTGCTATATGTTGGGTCACGACACCTAGCCGGAAGATCTATTATTGTAGTATCTTGATTGAGCAATTTGATCATCTTCTCCATGAGGATTTCGTACAACTTATTCTAGAAGTTGTTCCTTATGGACCCTTGTGTTCCGAAGTCCGACCTTTACTTGATGACCACATCGAGGGTGTTTCTAAGCACGATCGTGGTGCCTAGTACATCACGAAGAACATTAGAAGAGGAGTGCTAAATGTCTCTCCGTCGATCATCCTGATTTTGTTTCCTTGGCATTGCTAAGGTAAAATCTGAGGAAGTGTTGTCTTCCATTGTATCTGCATCCTCCATCATTATTCATCATTGTAGTATGAGGTGTCACCAAGATCTTTGGCATAGATGTTTGTTAAACTCTGATGAATATGGGAATGCACAAGTTCTTGAAAGCACACTGAGACACTAGGTTATATCTTCGATAACAATTGGAATGTGCCTTCCATTTGCCGATTGTTCTATAGCCATAGCTTCGATTTCATTCTGAGTATGCCATTTCTTCGAACTCACTCAAACTATCGTTTGTTAATTGCCTTAGCCTGGTATGAAGATTTACAATGATCCTTGTATCAAAAGTAATATTTTTGCCACTTAAGGGAATAATTCTATGAGTAACCTCCCTTAAGGTGCCCCGATATGGAATCATGGCAATTTATCTCCTCGCTACTTTGACACTTATTCAAATCCACCTATGTTGTCTCAACATAGCCGCTCCCAAGCCCGAGTAAAGGATGAGGGTTGTGATAGCCTTGGCGAGCCAACACAAAAACTCAGCCACTCTTATGGAGATGAAACCCAAAAATTTATTGCACTACATCGGCGCCCAGATTTAGTTGAAAATGAGCAAGTGTCTTCGCATTTGACTCGACAGGTGCAAAGGTTAAGGAAGCTAGCCAAGCCTAGGAGGGTTCGCTTAGGTAGCTGGAACGTAGGGTCTCTAACAGGGAAGCTTCGGGAGCTAGTTGATGCAGCGGCGAGGAGAGGTGTTGATATTCTTTGCGTCCAACCAAATGGAGGGGACAAAAGGCGAAGGAGGTGGAGGATACCGGCTTCAAGCTGTGGTACACGGGGATGGCTGCAAATAGAAATGGCATAGGCATCTTGATCAACAAGAGCCTCAAGTATGGAGTGGTAGACGTCAAGAGACGTGGGACTGGATTATCCTGGTCAAGCTGGTAGTTGGGGACTTAGTTCTCAATGTTATCAACGCGTATGCCCCGCAAGTAGGCCACAATGAGAACACCAAGAGGGAGTTCTGGGAAGGTGTGGAGGACATGGTTAGGAATGTATCGATTGGCGAGAAGCTCTTCATAGGAGGAGACCTCAATGGCCATGTGGGTACATCTAACATAGGTTTTGAAGGGTGCATGGGGGCTTTGGCTATGGCATCAGGAATCAAGAAGGAGAAGGTGTCTTAAGCTTTGTTGTAGCCTACGGCATGATTGTAGCTAACACCCTCTTTAGAAAGAGAGAATCACATCTGGTGACTTTTAGTAGTGGCCAACACTCTAGCCAAATTGATTTCATCCTCTCAAGAAGAGAAGATAGGCGTGCGTGCCTAGATTGTAAGGTGATACCTAGAGAGAGTGTTGTCCCTCAGCATAAGCTGGTGGTTGCTGACTTCCGCTTTTGGATTCGTGTCTAGCGGGATAAGCGTGCCAAAGTCGCTAGAACGATGTGGTGGAAGCTCAAGGGGGAGGTAGCTCAGGTGTTCAAGGAGAGGGTCATTAAAGAGGGCCCTTGGGAGGAAGGAGAAGATGCAGACAATGTGTGGAGGAAGATGGCGACTTGCATTCGTAAGGTGGCCTCGAAGGATTTTGGAGTATCCAGGGGAAGGAGAAGCAAAGATAAGGTACCTGGTGTGTAACACCCCATGTCATTAGCCACAGTAATCACTTTTGATAATGACAAGTCAGCATGTTTAACAGTGCATAATCATCATTAGCATCATATTGCATTTCAACTCCTAACTCAAATTCAAATTTAAATGAAAGTGGAAAATAAAAGTTATCCAACATAGAAACTAAAATGTTCAATAAATAGCAAATATTGCAGAGACCATTCTAAAATTGTAACCAGCAATAAATAAATTAATTAGGTGGCTCAAACTTTACCAAAACTGCTAGGATTAATGCATTTTAATTATTATAAAAGTGGTGTGAGATCCATTTGACTCCAAACCAATTTTTGACAGTGGTAGAGGACGCCTAGTAATTATTGGAACAATTGCCTTGTTCTACAAAAATCATTTTGAGGCCTAACAATTTACTAAACAGGAGATATGAATAAATAAAAAGAAAAAGACAAAAGAAAACAGAGAAAAGAAAAAGAGAAAACCCCGGCCTAACTGGGCCACCGGCCGGCCCAGCTCCACCCCTCCTATATGGCCTGTGGCCACCGAACCCTAACCCACCGACAGCCACTCCCCCCCTCGCCCCCCCGATCCAGAACTGGATCGGGCGCCGGCCCGACGAGCCAGCGCCGAGCGCTCGCCCGCACCGCCCCACCCCCCCCCGACGCGCTCGACGACCGCGCCCCATCGCCCGACGCCGCACCGCCCTCGCCGGACACGCCGCCTCGCCCATGACGCCGTCGCCGACCACCGTCACCGCCCCGACCCCGACGTCCTCCCCGCGCCCACTGCCCGTACCCTACACCGTACGGTGAGGCCCGGCCTCCACCTTCCCCCTCGCTCGCCGCCGCTCACTCGCGCCCTCTATCGCCGGCCCGCGCCTGCTCGCGCCGCCCCGAGCCCGCGCGCTCGCCCTGCCCGCGCCCGACGCGCCACCGCCGCCGTCGCCTCGCGCCCCCGCGCCTGCCTTTGCTGCCGTCCACCCCGCGCTGCCGCTCGCCCCTGCCGCGCTGCTGCCGCGCCCTCGCCACTGCCTGGTGGGGCCCCGCCGCCCCTGTGCCACTGGCCCGTGGGGCCGAACCCCCCTGTGACGCTGACGAATGGGGCCCAGCCCCTAAAAAAATAAAAATAAAAATAATAAAAATTAAATAATTAATTAGTTAATTAATCCTGATTAGGTTAATCTAATTTAATTAATTAGTTTAATTAAATGTTAATTAATTAGTTAACCCTAATTAACCTAACCAGTCTATGACATGTGGGGCCCACGTGTCAGGACGCCTGCTGATGTCATGCTGACGTCAGCATAACACTGTTTCGGATAATGTTAATTTAAATAATTAATTAAATTTCAGAAATTAATAAAAACTTTAGAAAATCATATTAAATAATCCGTAACTCCAATGAAAATACTTTATACATGAAACTTGCTCAGAATTTCGATACGAACCCGAATACGCCCTCCCTATTCCCGTCAGATGCCTCTAGCTATAAGAACATTGAGCTTTTAGACTGTCGGTGTACTAGAATAGGGGTACCCTAGTACCCCGTACTTGTGCACGGGCAGTAGCAGCATCCCGCGGCTAGGCTTACGGGAGGACAGCCAGAGAGAAGCTCAAGGTTATTAAGCCATTCAAGAACAAAGTATACTAAGCAAGAGTCAAGGCCCCAGCAAGAGGAGCTTGCCGGGAGGGACAGTTGAGGCCCAGCCTGAGGTTTGCTGTAGCAGAGTACTTGCCCCGGCAAGTCATTGGTTGCGGCAAGGTATTGGCTGCGGCAAGATAGCAGCTGCGGCAAGGTACTTGCCCCGGCAAGTTACCTTGCGCGGCAAGTTATTGGTTGCGGCAAGCTGTCAGGTGCGGCAAGGTCTTGCCGCGGCAAGCGTTACTGTACCACTGTGCTACTGTGCTGCTCGGGTGCCTCTGCCAGCGTGGCGCTCTGGGTCCTTCCAAGCGTGTGTGGCAGCGCACTGTGTAGACGGCGGTACTCTGTAGCTAGCGGTGCAGGAGCAGGTGGGATAGGCTTTTCCCACGTCCAAGACGTCCGGGTACATGTATCTGGACAGCAAAGGCATGGGCATTTAATGCCCTTGTCCCCTGCTGTCAGTGGTAGGTAGGACATGTCATCCTAGTAATAATGGCCTTACTGTAGCAACTTTCCACCTCTACCTTTACTGTTTGCCACCTGTTGGTGACCCCTTTGTGCGTATAAAAGGAGGCCCATAGGCAACGTGGAGGGAAGTTAGGAACTGGGAGATGGAGAATTCCAGTATTGTACGCAGCTACTCTGTACTGTAGCGCTCCTGGAGCTAGAACAATCATCCAGATAATACACCAAAAAGCAGGAGTAGGGTTTTACACATCCGTGCGGCCCGAACCTGGGTAAAATCTCTCTCGTGTGCTGTCGTGTTCTTCGCTAGATTTGCTCTTCGTGCGACCGTCTCTCCATGCCGAACGTAAAGGGGTCCTTCCCTGGGTCCCATAGGTGATCGCGGATTCATCCCCGACATCTTTGGCGCGCCAGGTAGGGGAAAGGAGGTTGTGTGAACCTAATCTAGCGATTTGCGCATTAGTTTTTGGGCCATCCTCCGCCTTATGGCTCCAAAAAAGAAGACTTCGGCCATCGGTGCGTCTACGTCCAACCCGCCTGCTCCCATGCAGGAGGGTGCCGACGTGATTGCGGCTGCTGGGGGGACTGGAGAGCGAGAGCTCCTATTACCTCCACCTGTCCAAAACCGGGCCAGCAACGCCAATCTTGGCGCTGCTGGGTCTGGGAACGCAGCGCTGCTCGCTGCTGCTGGCCCTGCAAGCTCCAGAAACGGTGCTGCGCGTTCTGGAACGCCTGCGCCGATTCAGACGCCGCGGCCTTCGCAAGAAGCCCGTGACAGGCAGCGTCCTGACGCCCCAGGTGCCAGGCGCTCCCTGGATAATGAACTTGCGCATCGATCTCGAGATGCGCATGGTCACCATACGCAACAACACGCTGGCGGGGTCGAGGTACGGTCGCCTGGGCGTGGAGATGCTCCTTCTAACACTGTTAGGAGTAAGAGCATCCCATAGTCCTCACGCCACTCGATACCTCCCTCACCAGCAGAAGCGTTGGCGCGTGCGCAGCTGCTCCTGAACTTCCCTCCACTAGCAGATAAGCTTGACGAGTGGAGGGCAACCATTCAGAGCCTTCTCAGCTTCGCTGATGCCGACCCGGTGCGTGCGGCCAACAAGAGAACTGGTGACAATGCTGTCACCAACAAGAACGGCGAGGGGGCAACAACCGTACACTCCCTGCCCAGACGGCCTCGGTCGCCGACACGTCGAAACGACGCCCGTGGTGATGATTCCACGGCGTCGTCTGACCCGCGAGCTCGTCGTGACCAGCGCCTCGTTCTTCAGGAATGCAGAGGAGAAGACGCTCGTACCACTATCGAGCGAAGGAGAGAAGCGCATCGTCAGTCCGACAGACGCGCAGGGCCCGCTGTTGACATGCATGCGGCAGGGGATCCTGGCGACTTGCCGTACGCGGTAAGTTGTCCAGCGTTCACCCGTGAGCTGTGGCAGGTCCAGTGGCCCAACCGCAAGGCTTTCAAGCCTGACGTGCCGGAGAAGTATGATGGCAAGACACACCCGTCGGAGTTCCTCAGCATTTACACCATTGCGGTGCAAGCTGCCGGGGGACGAGACGACAAGATTCTTGCTAACTACTTCCCGCTCGTGTTAAAGCGCAACGTCGTCTCATGGCTCATGCACTTGCCGGAGAACTCCATTTCTTCATGGGCGGACCTGTGCCATCAGTTTGTTGGTGCCTTTATTGGCGGTCATCAACCTCATGGCCAGGAGAGTGATCTTCATCTCATCCCCCAGAAGGAAGGAGAGCCCCTGCGCAAATACATTCAAAGGTTCAGCCGCGTACAGTACAACATCCCAGATGTTCACCCCGCTGCGGTGGTTAGCGCGTTCCATCAGAACGTGCGTAACCGCAAGATGCGGGAGGAAATGGCGATGACCAAGGTCAGAGACATTGGCCAGCTATATGCTCTCGCCGACAAGTGTGCGCGTGCTGAAGAGGGAAGGAAACTTCCCGGTGAAGGTGTTGGCGCAGGGGGGAGCTCTGACAGCGAAGGTACCGCCCCGGCAAAGAAGGGCCGGCGGCGGAACAACAGGAAGAAAAAGGGCAAAGCTGTGCTTGCCGTCGAACAGTCCAGCGGCAACGGCAGCGCCGACAAGGCCAAAGTCGAGGGCTCCGGAAGGAGATTGCCGCGTGCGCCAACTGTCAGGCCTTGGCGGCTGCCGACAAGCAGGACGGCTCCGACAAGCAATATTGCAAGATCCACCGCACCAAGGGACACGATCTCCAGAACTGCCGACGAGTCGAGCAGCTTGTCAAACAGCAGAAAGCTGAGTATGAGAGGCGTGACAAGGAGAAGGCCCCAGAAGGTGCTGGCGGGTCTGGCAAGAAGCGCACTGCCCGAGGAGGGCGTCACGGCAAGGCCAAGCAGCAGCAGAGAGACAGGCCTCCTCGTGGCCGCGACAAAGATGATGATGATGATGATCTAGATGATGAAGAATCCAGTGAGCACGAATTTCAGAAAGCCGCAGAAGTCTTGTGTGTTGACGGTGGTGCTTCATTGCATTCTTCTCACTGCCAACTTAAACAGTGGGCGCGAGAGATCAATGCGGCGGAACCATCTGTTGACACCAGAAAGCTTCTGAAGTGGTCCGACACGCCTATCGTCTTTGACATTGAGGACCACCCTGACCGCACAACGGCGGTCGGGTGCTTGCCGATGTTGGTTTCACCAACGATCCGCAACCTCAAGGTCACGAAGATGTTAGTTGACGGTGGGGCCGGCTTGAATCTGATTTCGCCCGCTGTGCTCCGGAAACTTCAAATCCCTGACGGCGAGCTTGAGGAAACTGGTACTTTCCAAGGAGTCAATCCAGGAAGGAGCAAGCCGAAAGGGAAGATCACGCTGCCAGTGACATTTGGCGGCGAGCTGAACTACCGGACCGAGAAGGTCACCTTTGACGTTGCCGATATTCCATTGCCTTATAATGGGATACTTGGCCGTCCAGCGCTCGCCAAGTTCATGGCAGCCTCTCATTATGCCTACAACGTGTTGAAGATGCCAGGCCCAGTAAGTGTTATCACAGTTCCCTGCGATAAGAAGGATGCACTTATTTGCGCCGACAAGATCTACCGGGAAGCAGCTGCCGCAACTGCCGCCAAGGCACTTGCCGCTGAAGCTCCAGGGGGGAGAACAAGAGGAAGTCCGGTAAGAGCTCCTGTGCCCACTCCGGCAAGCGCACCTGTTCGGAGTGCTGCGCTGCCATCAAGGACGCACCAGAGAGCTCCACCGGCAAGTGCAAGAAGAACAAAGCCGCTCCGCCGGCGACAAAGAAGGTGCCCGCCAAGGAGGACGGCACTGGTGGTTCCTTCACCATCAGTGCCACACTTGACAACAAATAGGAAAGCGCGCTCGTTGCTTTCCTGCGGGCGAATGTCGACGTGTTTGCATGGCAACCGTCCGACATCCCCGGTGTTCCCAGGAAAGTAATTGAGCACCACCTTGCCGTTTGGCCCCACGCGAGGCCCGTCAAGCGGAAAGCCAGAAAGCAAGCTATGGAGCGGCAAGAGTTTATTGCGGAAGAAATCAAGAAGTTGGAAGCAGCAGGCCTCGTCAGAGGAGTGCTCCATCCTACGTGGTTGGCCAATCCTGTTGTCGTGCGCAAAGCGAATGGAAAATGGAGGCTTTGTATTGATTTCACTGATGTCACTAAAGCTTGTCCCAAAGACCCATTTCCTTTGCCCCGCATAGACCAGATTGTTGACTCCACGGTAGGATGTGATTTGCTTTCATTTCTTGACGCATATTCAGGGTATCATCAAATCTTCATGGCTGAGGAAGATGAGGAAAAGACCGCATTTATCACACCCTATGGCACATACTGTTTCGTACGTATGCCATTTGGTTTGAAAAATGCTGGTTCAACATTTGCAAGAGCCGTCCAGATTGCTTTTGAGCCTCAGCTGCACAGAAATGTGGAAGCCTATATGGATGATATAGTGGTCAAAAGCAAGGACAGGGCTACTTTGGTTCAAGATCTAGAAGAAACTTTTGTAAATCTGCGCAAGATCAACCTGAAGATCAACCCCGAGAAGTGCGTGTTTGGAGTTCCCTCCGGCAAGATTCTCGGGTTCTTTGTGTCTCAACGTGGAATTGAAGCCAATCCTGACAAGATCAAAGCCATTGAGCAAATTGAAGCACCGAAGCGCGTCAAGGATGTACGATGACTTCCCGGCTGTGTTGCTGCTCTCAGTAGGTTTATCTCCAAGTCAGCTGAGCGCGCCCTGCCATTTTTCAAAATCTTAAAAAAGGCAGGTCCATTGAAATGGACTCCGGAGGCGGAGGCAGCGCTGCAAGACTTGAAGAGATACCTCTCCTCTCCTCCAATACTTGTCGCACCTAAACCACAAGAGAAGTTGTTGCTGTATCTAGCGGCAACCAATCAAGTGGTTAGTGCTGCGCTAGTAGCGGAGAGAGAGGTGGATGAGGAGGCAGTAACTGCGGCAAGCACGTCCAGCGACAAGCTGGGGGCTCCCCCGACAAGTTTTGCTGCCGACAAGGATTCGTCTGCGCAGTCAGGCGAAGTGATACAAAAGAAGAAAATGGTGCAGCGCCCGGTCTACTTTGTGAGCTCTCTTCTGCAGGGAGCTAGGTCAAGGTATTCTGGTGTGCAGAAGCTGCTTTTCGGCCTTCTCATGGCCTCGAGAAAGCTGCGCCATTACTTTCAAGCACATGAAGTTACCGTCGTCACTCGCTTCCCGCTGAAAAGGATTTTGCAAAATCCAGAAGCGGCAGGCAGGATTGTCGAGTGGGCGTTGGAGTTGTCGAGCTTTGGTCTCAAGTTTGAGAGTACATCAACCATACAGAGCCGAGTTTTGGCAGAGTTTGTCGCAGAATGGACACCAACGCCAGACGAAGAAATCCCAGAGACGACTCTCCCCGGCAAGGAGACAAGCAAAGAGTGGCTTATGTACTTTGATGGTGCCTTTTCGCTGCAAGGCACCGGTGCTGGCGTACTGCTTGTCGCACCCACCGGAGAGCACCTCAAGTACGTGGTCCAAATGCACTTTCCCAAGGAACAGGCGACGAACAATACTGCAGAATATGAGGGGTTGCTTGCCGGTCTCAGGATCACGGCAGACCTTGGGATCAAGAAGCTTATTGTCAGGGGAGATTCGCAGCTTGTTGTCACGCAAGTGAACAAGAACTACCAATGCCCATTGATGGAAGCTTATGTAGATGAGGTGAGGAAGTTGGAGGAACGCTTTGACGGCCTACAAATGGAGCACGTCCCACGTGCTGAGAATGACATTGCCGATGGTTTGTCAAAGCGCGCCGCACTCAAATTGCCTGTGGAACCAGGCACTTTTGTGCTCCAACTAACTCAGCCATCCGTGACGCCATCAGTAGGGCAAGGCAGGAAGAGGAAGTTGGCTTCTGGCAACTACTTCCTGGCAGAGCTCCCCGAAGCCGCCGGCAAGAAGGCTGCCAAAGCCAGCGCCAAAGATGCAGAGGGGCAACTTGCTCCGACAAGGCCTCACGCTCTTGTCGTTGAAGTGGGTGCTCCTAGGCAAGAGGCAAAGGGGCAACTTGCTACGACAAGACTTCGGGTCCTTGTCGTTAAAGCAGGCGCTCCTGATCGAAGCGCTGAGGAGCAAGATGCTCCGACGAGGCCTTGGGCTTCCGTCGTTGAAGCAACTGCTCCCGACGAGCTTGTTGAAGGACAGCACGCTCCAGCAGGGCCCCAGGCTCTCGTCGTTGAAGCGGCTGTTCCCGCCAAGCTCGTCGGGGAACGGCCGGCTCTGGTAGAGCGACAAGCTCTTGCCGTAGGGCCTAATGTTCCCGCGGCAGAAGAAATGCCTTTAGTCCTCATTGTCGAGCCACAGGCTCCAGCGTGGGCGCAGCAGATCGTCCGTTTCCTTCAGACAGGAGAACTTCCTGAAGAGCAGGAAGAAGCGGAGAAAGTAGCCCGACGGTCCAATATGTATCAATTTGTCGATGACATGCTGTGCAGAAAAAGACCAAACGGTGTGAAATTGAAGTGTATTCCCCGGGAAGAAGGACAGGAGCTGTTGGCGGAGATTCATGGAGGCATATGTGGTCACCACATAGGGTCAAGAGCCCTTGCTGGAAAGGCTTTCCGGCAAGGTTTCTTTTGGCCCACCGCCCTCCAGGATGCAACTGCACTAGTAACCAAGTGTGAAGTGTGCCAGTTTCATTCCAAGCAGATTCATCAGCCAGCTCAAGCTCTCCAGACAATCCCTCTCTCCTGGCCATTTTCGGTCTGGGGGCTTGACATCCTCGGCCCCTTTCCCCGTGCCACCGGGGGCTTCGAGTACTTGTATGTGGCCATCGACAAGTTTACGAAGTGGCCGGAAGTGGAAGCAGTGAGGAAGGTGACAGCACAATCAGCCATCAAGTTCTTCAAGGGAATTGTTTGTCGCTTTGGTGTTCCTAACAGGATCATCACCGACAACGGTACCCAGTTCACGAGCCACGCCTTCATGCAGTATGTCGAAGACCTTGGCGCCAAGGTCTGTTTCGCTTCTGTTGCTCACCCGCGAAGCAACGGTCAAGCTGAAAGGGCAAATGCTGAAGTGCTGCGTGGGCTCAAGACGAGAACTTTCGACAGGCTGCGCAAGTGCGGCAAGAACTGGATCGAGGAGCTGCCAGTGGTTCTTTGGTCGATCAGGACGACGCCAAATCGAGCTACTGGCCAGACGCCTTTTGCTCTAGTTTATGGAGCAGAGGCAGTTCTCCCCACGGAACTCATATACGGGTCACCTCGAGTGCTCGCTTATGATGAGCTTGAGCAAGAGCAACTGCGGCAAGATGACGCTGTGCTCCTCGAGGAGGATCGTCTTCAGGCTGCTGTGAGAGCTGCTCGCTACCAGCAAGCTTCGCGTCGCTACCATAGCCGCAAAGTTAATGCCAGAAGTCTCGAGGAAGGCGACCTTGTTCTTCGGCGCGTTCAGTCGGCCAAGAATTCAAACAAGTTGACGCCGAAGTGGGAAGCCCTTATCGGGTGAAACGAGTCACCAGGCCCGGCGCTGTCCGCCTGGAGACCGAGGATGGCATTCCAGTGATCAATTCCTGGAACATTGAGCATCTTCGTAAGTTTTTTCCATAAGGCACGGTTGCCGGGCCCTTCCCCGGCAACCACCTTTTGTACAAGTCTTGCCGCTGTTGCATGTAATCCTTTGTACAAAGCCAGGCGCAGACCCTGTGCATAAATAAAGCTTTTGTATTTCGCAGTTTTTGACGATTTCTTGTTTACTTTTATTTTGCATGATTATCTGACATACTGTGCAGTACAGCCTCCCCGGTAAGCATTAACGAGCCGCCAAGCTCCTATATCTTTATTTACTCTTCTTTCTTTTTCTCAAAGAGACAGAAGCTTCCCTCACGCACAAGTTTGCCGGGGGGGATGGATAATGATGTGGACCAGGCGTCGTTCAAAGAAACTTTACCTTGCCGCGAAGAAGGCAGCGGCAAGCAGTGACAAGACCTTGCCGCGGAGAGATCAGCGACAAAGCTAAGTGCCAAAGTTTGAACAATCAAATTCTTTTTTATTTTCAAGGTTATTTTCCTTGAATGATACTACTCTTTGTATGGAAAACCTGATATGGACCAGGCGTCGTTCAAAGAAACTTTACCTTGCCGGGAAGAAGGCAGCGGCAAGCAGTGACAAGACCTTGCCGCGGAGAGATCAGCGACAAAGCTAAGTGCCAAAGTTTGAACAATCAAATTCTTTTTTATTTTCAAGGTTATTTTCCTTGAACGATACTACTCTTTGTATGGAAAACCTGTGCGCGACGGAACCTAAGCGTAATCGGTCGCGCCCTTCCCTTGTTTCGAGTCCGCTCAACAACCTAAGTGGCTGCACTGAGCACGACAAGGTTGCTTGCCGGCAGCGGCACCGCCAGCAGGCTGCTGAAGTCCCGCACCCAGCACTCCCAGCAATGGTGCGCGCACCGGCAAGTTCCCTATAAGCGTAGGGCAAGTACACACAAAGAAAGAAATTGCTCAAGGGAGATGACATGCATTAACTCCAAAATATTGCAAGTTATATTACAAGATAAGTTGCCGCGGCTTAAACAGATTGTTCTTTAACATGTCTAGCGGCGGCAAGGAGGGAGAAGAATGGGCTCTCTAATTGCGGTGCTCGCCTTCGACTCTCTGGATATGGTCCACCCTCTCCACGATGAGCGCGACAAGGGCCTCTAGTGGCGCGGGGTCGTATCCCTTCGGCAAGCTTTTGAAGATGTTGCTGAAGTCGACGCCCGGGTTTCTGTATGCTATCTTCACCAACAACCTCCGGAGAACTCCCCGGCAAAGCCTGCGTGACTCGTCGGCCAGTTGAGCCTTGTGATTGACTTGGAGCTGTTGGAGTGCTTCTACTACTCCGTCGAAGAACTCGGCTAGCTTGACGCTAGTTTGCGTGTTCTTGTCGGTGGAGTACCCGAAGTCCGGCACCTTCAGGGCAGTCAGCTCCTTGTCGATGTCCTCGGCGGCGCTGGCAAGCCTGTCTGTGAAGATCCCGACGTTATCCCTGAACTTCTTATGGGTCGCAATAGCGTCTTGAAGCAGACCCTTTTCCTTCTGGAGCTCTGTCATTAGAAGCCCTTCGCGCTTTCTGGTGGTGTCGAGCGTCTCCTTCAGCGTGGTCAGCTTCAGCTTCAGGTCTGCTCTGGAGTCATTGGCGGCGGCAAGCAGATTGTTCTTCTTGGCTATGGTAACTTGCATCTCCGCCAAGGTGTGGGTCACATTTGCCCTCTCACTTTCAAGCGTTGAGAGCTTGTCACCGTTTGCCTTGAGGGCGGCCTCTAGTCTTGCCACTTTCCCCTCCGTTTCCTTCCTGTTTACTTCTGCAGCAGCGACAGCGTTGGTGGCCTCCACCAACTTGCTGGCGTACTCTTGGGCCAAGGCTTCGATTTCCTTCTGGTGTTTTTGTGCCTGCCCCTGGGTCCGCTCTGCGACAAGTCTTGCCACCTCCTCGTCTTTCTGCTGGAGGGTTTCGGCAAGTTTCTTCTTGCGCTCGGCAAGTTCCTCTTCGCGGGCATCAAGGTCCACTTTCCGCTGGTTCAGATCACCGGCCTGAGCAGACAACTCCTTGGCGGTCTCCTCCTGTTTTTGTTCAATGTCTTGCTTCATCAGGAGGAGGGCCTGCCGTTCTTCGGCCAGCTGTGCCCGCTTGACCTCTAACGCATTAAGAGATCGCACACGGACGTCCGCCAAGATCTCTGCGCGCCTCAACATGTTAGCTTCGGCCTTCTCGATGAGCGCCTCCCTGGAAGCTAGCTTCTCCCGTCGGGCACGATGAAGATTCAGCAGCTTTTGGAGCAGTTGCTCCTCTTCAGACGTGCTGCTGCTGCTGGCGCCTGGCGCATCCACAAGCTGGAGCCCGGCAACGGCAAGGATCTCCTCGTCCACAACATCCTCCTCGGTTGGCGCTCTGAAGCCCACCGTCCAGGGGAGGCTGACATAGACGTTCTCGCCGACTTGGATGTATTTGCTTGGCGGAGGCGAGTTGGGCGCTGCCGCCTCTTCAGTGGTTGAGGGACCCGTGGTCGGAGTAGCGCCTGGCGCTCCTGTGGCCTCAGGGCCGTCTGTACGACCACCGGCTCCCTCGCCGGCCTCCTCAGCAGCCTTCTGGGCGGCCTCAGCTTCAGCAGCCTTGGCGGCTTCATCGGTGGGCGCCTTGGCGGTATTATCCTCGGCGGCCTTGCCGGCCTCTTCGGCAGCCCTGACAGCTTCTTCGTCGGCAAGCTTGTCGGCTGCCAGCTTGTCGGCCTTGGCAGCGGCGGCCTTGGCGGCCTCGTCGTCGACGGCCCCTGCGGTGTTCTCCTCGGCAGAAGAGTCAATGTTCATTTGCTCCACCGAGGAGGGCTCTGCCAACCTGAGAAGTAAAGCAAAAAGAGCTTCAGGAAGAAATTCAAGAAGACAAAAGAAAGAAAGCAGAAAGAGTTTTGCGGCAAGTGGGTTTACCCGTGTTGAGCTCAGGAGCGGTGGGCTCCCCTCCCCCGTCAACGTTTGTCATTGGGGTGGGGTCGCCAGTGCTGGTGCTTGGCGCTTCGGCGCTTGCCGGCTCCTCAACGTGGCTCGGCTCGCTAGTGGGAGCCCTTACCGGAGATCTTCTCCTTGGCGGTGTGGTTGAGGGGGGTGGTACTTCTGGAGCACCTTCAGATGGCTCCACTTGCTGCTCCTCTCCTACAAGCCCAAAGATGTCTGTGGCAAATGCTTGTTCCTCAGCGACCGCCAGCGAAAGGTAGTTGAAATACTTACGCTGGGGGCTGCGCTGGGGGCTGGGCTCCGAGCTGGTCGGGATGGTCTCAGACGCTCCCCCGGTGGTTGCCGTGGGCTCATCTTCGACGACCACCACGGTCTTGCTCGTCGAGACCTTAGCTCTCTTCCTTATCCTCTCCGCCAAGGTTTCCTCCCTGCGGAAGCAAGGCCGGAGCGCGACAAGTGAGGACAGAAACAAAATCTTACAAAGATTGAGCGTCGCGGCAAGGGAACTTACTCTTCCTCGTCGTCCTCTTCGCTGAGAGCGGAAAAATCAAAGTCCGCCTCCGTGTGAGGAGGGGGAGGAGGGGGAGCTGGGCTCCTTGGCCGCTTGGCGGGGGTAGTAGCAGCGGTCTTTGTTGACCCTGCTCCAGTTGCCGGGGCCGCATGAGACGCTCCCGCAGCACCAGCCCTTGCCGCGTTCGAGCGCGTCGAACGGTGCTCGGGCGGTTGTTGAACTTCTTGCCGCTCAGCCACTTTGCCAAGCCTGCGAAGGCGTTTCCTCCTCAGAGGGGCTGGGGACTCTGACTGCGGTGGGCTTTCGATGCCCTCCTCGGAAGAGGAGCCCTCATCCTCCGAGCTGCCTGACTCGTCGGCAGGCTGGCTTGGCCCAACATCCTTGCCGGGTGCGGCGAGCTCGCCCTTCCCGGCAAGCATCCCCTGCTCGGCAAGGCTCTCCTTTTGTGCCTCGTCGAGCTCCGCCAAAGTATAACCAAAATCGCCAGCTTCCCTGGCGAGCCTGTCCTCCTCCACTCTTCGAGCAATGAATTCTATTTCTTGCTCAGTGGTGTTGCGGACGAGCCACTCCTCCACCCGGACCTGCTTTTCGACCGTGGAGTCAAAGAATCGCCGCACGTCTTCTTCGAGCGGCACGTCCCAAGTTGCTTCAACGCTGTGCGCATTGCAGAGCGGCATCATAGCGATGATTGCACTCAATGCGGAGTTGTTGCAAAGGGGCACGATGTGCTTCGGCAGCGTGAATGCCTTGTCGCGCTTCTCTGGATCTGTCTCTTGCTTGAACAGTTCTCGCATGAAGAAGTCGTGCTGCAGAACTGTGAAGTTGTTGATCAGTCCAGGGTGCAGCCACATGATATCGGCTGGGTTCTTCCAATCAGAGGCCGGCCTTCCTCTCTGCTGCAGAGGAGCAATGCGGCGGCGGAGGAAGTCTGCGCCAACCATCCCTATGGTGAGCCCGGCCTCCCTGAGCCGTATGATCCTGGTAGCGGCAATCTCCAGCTTCTTGTCCTGGGGATCCAGATCGCTCCAGTCCGTGCCACGTGCTGCTGGGGTCTTGCGAAGCTCACAGTATGGTGGCGGCTCGTCGTCAATGATCCAACACCATTCAGATCGGATTTCTCCCCATCTTGGGCGGAGATCCCCCTTCAGATAATGCTCCTTGGCGCCCAATCTTGAAACGAACGAGACGCCAACAGTGAGAGGCTCCCCCTTTTCAGCATGGGGAGGGAAGTAATGCCTGAACAGCGCGGTGTTGGGTACGACGCCGACGAAGTTCTCGCACAGATGCGCGAATATTGCCATGGTGGATACGGCATTCGGTGTGAGATCCAGCAGACGGAGATTGAAGGTGTACATGACATCACTGAAGAAATCCGAGTACGGTGGGCAGAGCCCGCACCAAAAGTAGCAAGCGAAGAAGGGGTACTTCCTCACTTCGCTCTCGTCGGTGGCTGGGCGAACGCGGGTGGCCGGATGCGCCTTGATCCTCACGGCCCACATGCCTTGGAACTTGGCCTTCAGATCCGCCCCCGTGAGCGTCGGAGCGAAGAGCGCGTACTTCTGCCTCTTCAACTGCGCCTGGGTCTCCGTCCTTGAGGACTTCCCCGTCTTCCCCTTTTCTCCTTTGGGAGCCATGGCGAAGGCGGAGCTGAGGTCCGAGGGAAATGCGGACGCGCGCGGTGGCGGAGGATTGGGAAACCACTTTGTTTTGGAGCGGAGGAAGAAGAAGGCGGAGATTTGGAGATCGAGAATGGTGAGAGGGGTGTGTGAGTGCTTCTGCAGGTCCCTCCTTTTATGGGGAAAGATGCGGAACCATCCACCCCTTCGTCATTCGAGATAACTGTGCACGCTTCCCACGCTCCGCATTCAACGCGCGACGCGTGGGCGAGCGTGCAATTAAACAGCGTAGAGACGTTTCGGCTTATCCCCGCCACGCGTGCCCGTGCACTGTTTGGGCCTGGCCCAACAACGCCCGGCACCGTGTGTGGCCCAGGCCCGGGGGCTCCTGTCGGTGTACTAGAATAGGGGTACCCTAGTACCCCGTACTTGTGCACGGGCAGTAGCAGCATCCCGCGGCCAGGCTTACGGGAGGACAGCCAGAGAGAAGCTCAAGGTTATTAAGCCATTCAAGAACAAAGTATACTAAGCAAGAGTCAAGGCCCCGGCAAGAGGAGCTTGCCGGGAGGGACAGTTGAGGCCCAGCCTGAGGTTTGCTGTAGCAGAGTACTTGCCCCGGCAAGTCATTGGCTGCGGCAAGGTATTGGCTGCGGCAAGGTACTTGCCCCAGCAAGTTACCTTGCGCGGCAAGTTATTGGTTGCGGCAAGCTGTCAGGTGCGGCAAGGTCTTGCCGCGGCAAGCGTTACTGTACCACTGTGCTACTGTGCTGCTCCGGTGCCTCTGCCAGCGTGGCGCTCTGGGTCCTTCCAAGCGTGTGTGGCAGGGCACTGTGTAGACGGTGGTACTCTGTAGCTAGCGGTGCAGGAGCAGGTGGGATAGGCTTTTCCCACGTCCAAGACGTCCGGGTACATGTATCTGGACAGCTAAGGCATGGGCTTTTAATGCCCTTGTCCCCTGCCGTCAGTGGTAGGTAGGACATGTCATCCTAGTAATAATGGCCTTACTGTAGCAACTTTCCACCTCTACCTTTACTGTTTGCCACCTGTTGGTGACCCCTTTGTGCGTATAAAAGGAGGCCCATAGGCAACGTGGAGGGAAGTTAGGAACTGGGAGATGGAGAACTCCAGTATTGTACGCAGCTACTCTGTACTGTAGCGCTCCTGGAGCTAGAACAATCATCCAGATAATACACCAAAAAGCAGGAGTAGGGTTTTACGCATCCGTGCGGCCCGAACCTGGGTAAAATCTCTCTCGTGTGCTGTCATGTTCTTCGCTAGATTTGCTCTTCGTGCGACCATCTCTCCCTGCCGAACGTAAAGGGGTCCTTCCCTGGGTCCCATAGGTGATCGCGGATTCGTCCCCGACATAGACCGATTTCAATAAATGAATAGTGCCCAACTTTAATTAAATAAATCCGAATAAATTCCTAAATTAACTAAATCATTTAGTTAGGCAGTAGAACACCCCGGCACTGCATATTGTCATGTCATACTTTGTGTAGCACTGTTTGTGTTGTATTTACTGTTTCCTCCCCCCTCCTTCTCTCTCGATAGACGCTGAGACGGCTGACGACGCTGGCATGAACGACTACTACGTCGACGACCCTTCTCTCTCGACACAGCTTCCAGGCAAGCCCCCCCTTTGATCAACCCGATATCGCCTATTCCTTCTCTCGACTGCTTGCATTAGAGTAGTGTAGCATGTTACTGCTTTCGGTTAATCCTATTCTGCTGCATAGCTTGTCTTTGCTACTACTGTTGATACCTTACTTGCAATCCTAAAAGCTTAGTATAGGTTGCTAGAATTACATCAGTGGCCCTACACTCTTGTCCGTCTGCCATGATATACTACTGGGCCGTGATCACTTTGGGAGGTGATCACGGGTACATATACTATATACTTTTACATTACCTATGTTACTGTTCGGAGATGGGGGCTGAAGGGGCAGGTGGTTCCATCCAGGCAGAGGTGGGCCTAGGTTCCCGACGGCCCCCGAGTGTTACTTTGTGGCGGAGCGACAGGGCAGGTTGTGACCACCTAGGAGACAGGTGGGCCTGGCCCTGGTCGGCGTCCGCGGTTATATCAATTAACACGCTTAACGAGATTGGGTATTTGATCTGAGTCTGGCTACGAGCCAATACGCACTAACCACCAAGCGGGAACAGTTATGGGTACTCGACGTCGTGGTATCAGCCGAATCCTCCTAGACGTCAGCGACTGAGCGGCGCGCGCCGGGTTGGACCGCGTAACACGACTTCCTTTGTAATGGAGGTTGCTAGGTCTGCTCACCAGCCGCCCACGCAACGTGCAGGTGTGCAATGGGCGATGGGCCCAGACCCCTGCGCGCATAGGATTTAGACCGGCGTGCTGACCTCTCTGTTAGGCCTAGGTAGGGCTGCGACGTGTTGATCTTCCGAGCCCGGGTATGACCCAGGAAAGTGTGCCCGGCCAGAGGGATCGAGCGTGTTGGGTAATGTGGTGCACCCCTGCAGGGAAGTTTATCTATTCGAATAGCCGTGTCCCTCGGTAAAAGGACGACCCGGAGTTGTACCTCGACCTTATGACAACTAGAACTGGATACTTAATAAAACACACCCTTTCAAGTGCCAGATACAACCCGGTGATCGCTTTCTCACAGGGCGACGAGGAGAGGATCGCCGGGTAGGATTATGCTATGCGATGATACTTGGTGAACTTACCAGCTACTCTCTTCTATATGCTTCAAGATGGAGGCTACCAGAAGCGTAGTCTTCGATAGGACTAGCTATCCCCCTCTTATTCTGGCATTCTGCAGTTCAGTCCATAGATACTACCATTTCATTGATAACCATTGCATATGTAGTGTAGATCCTTGCTTGCGAGTACTTTGGATGAGTACTCACGGTTGCTTTGCTCCCCCTTTTTCCCCTTTCTATACCCGGTTGTCGCAACCAGATGCTGGAGCCCAGGAGCCAGACACCACCTTCGATGACCCCTACTACATCGGGGGTGCCTACTACTACGTGCAGGCAGCCGCCGACGACCAGGAGTAGTTTAGGAGGATCCTAGGCAGGAGGCCTGCGCCTCTTCGATCTGTATCCCAGTTTGTGCTAGCCATCTTATGGCAACTTGTTTAACTTATGTCTGTACTCAGATATTGTTGTTTCCGCTGACTCGTCTATGATCGAGCACTTGTATTCGAGCCCTCGAGGCCCCTGGCTTGTATTATGATGCTTGTATGACTTATTTATTTCTTAGAGTTGTGTTGTGATATCTTCCCGTGAGTCCCTGATCTTGATCGTACACGTTTGCGTGTATGATTAGTGTACGATTGAATGGGGGCATCACAAGTTGGTATCAGAGCCAACTGCCTGTAGGAACCCCCCTTCCACACTCCTTGGCCGAAGTCGAGTCTAGACATTGCAAAACTTTTACTAACATGGCTGTGTGTCTTACGGGCCCACGTCGCCATTGGGTGGTACTAGGATCTTTTATTCCTCGTCTATACTCTGGGACTCTGATCTCTCTTCTATTCGGGTTTAAATGAATTTACTAACTCAAACATTAGGATCTCGTGATTACATCCACCCAGAGAGCCCCTTATTACAGATGATCGCCTGCTTCACCAGTAGGTTCCGAAGATGCTATTCGATGATTTCCTGAGACACCTATGTCCACCGCCTTTGCAAATTCCCTACCGGTGTATATACTTATGGATAACTACATACACTTGCCATTCATACCTTCAGTCCCGTTGATCTTGTTATTACAAGATGCCCCGAACTGCTCTTTATTGTTCCGACAATCCTTTGAGCTTACTGCCTTCAGACCTTGCCTCATGAATACCCCCTACGGATAATTCCTCGCACTTACGAGTTTTCGTTCTTCCCCCTTTGTTCATATGACTCACAAGATACATTGAAATACTATTCGATCTTCCGAAAATCCTTAGCTGCTAATTGCTCTGCAAATACTTGTCTGCTTGCATTATGGATGCTTTCCATATGACTGACAATATTCATTAGTATCCTTTGGCACTGTCATTTTGATCTTATTGATTCAACATAAGTGCGAATGCACGCATTCATTAGTTGATCCTTTTAAAATTATCTTTCTGGCTCAGACGTCATTCTGAACATGAGCTGGTTCTCGACCAATCTAATTGCCGTCGATCATACCCTTAGGTCTATTCAAGTTACCCATCCTTGATCAGAGCGTCTGCTTCTGGTCCTTCGTATTGGAATTCATATTTCCTTTATTATCTAAGCATCAAAATATTCGGATGTTCAATAATCTGACGCCTTTGCCTTCCTTCTTCATCTGGTTGTGTGCCGATGCTCACATCAGCTCCGCTAGGGACATCCGATCCTTCGTCGGATTATTAATCGACAGTGTCCTTCATAATTAACCGCCTTGTGAATTCTTCCCTGATACATAAATGCCTTTGGTAAATTGTATCCCCTCCTTTTGTCAAACATGCTGTGCTTTCGAGCTTGTGTTAAATACTCCTGAAGATTATGTTATAAGCTCCCAAGATGCCCTGTGGGATGAACATATACCTTCTCTAAACCGTTTGAACCCGAAAGTTATACGGGTTGTACCCTACTGGCGTTTCTTCGGATAAATTTTCAACTCTACAACTTCTTCGAAGACGAGAAGTAAATGAAAGGTTATGTATCGAAGAAGTGGAAGTCGACCTTGAACCTTTGTGTTCATGCACATGGACCCGATGTGGAACTAACCATGAAAGCTTCTTGCAAGAATATTTAATCATTTGAATAATTCCTCCAGTGTCACTAAATTGGAGCCATTGCAGTTATGGTCCCGACCATGATAGCCTTATTCATTATATCTGAAAGGAAACCATTCCAGTGCCTCGTCTATTTTTGACGAGATTAAAGTATCCGCTATCACAAGTCAATGATCCAGCTCAGTTTCTATTCTGATCTTCCTTCGAGTATTACTCCCTGGTATCCCGATAATATCACGGGACTGCAAATACTTCTTATGAGACTTCGTCAAGTATTCCTTCTCACCATTTCAGTATTCCACGGGTTTTGGGTTGTTTGTCAACTGAGAACATCGATAAGTGAATCGAATCTACACAGGGATCCAATACTCCTAGTAATGTACTACTGGGAAATTTAACTTTCAACTCATGTCATTCTTAGCCTAATCGGCTATATCATTATCTTAACTATGCTACCTAGTGCTGCTTCTCGGAGCACAATTTCGACGATGAGTTAATCTTACGTCGATCTTCATTGTCATATCTTTTTGCCTTGAACAGCAAGCTTGATTCCGAGTTTGTGTCGTACCGTGGTTTCGATAACCTTTCGCTTCATCATTCCTTTTGCTTGATGTCATCCATGATCGATTACATCTTCAAGAAGCCTCTCGACAAATGTGTCATGATCATCGTTAACACTTTAACTTCTTTCGAGAGATCAATTGAATTCATGATGAGAAATTCCATGCTTACCCCTCGATGATCTGTGTTATCATCGACCACATCCATGCCTTCCTTCCAGACACAGACTTGGTCATGTTTTGTGTTGCACCTTGAGTTCCTTGCTATCCAGCTTATGTTATGTTCTACCGTGTAGTATTATCATCTTGATGTCAAGAATGCTGAGAGAACTGCTCCCCTCTTAAGAATTCTTGGTATAGTGATACTTCTCACAATCACCATTCCTTCTTGGTCCCCGTGTTGATTCTAACCGAGATACCAACACGTGAACCGTGCTGCTTGGATTCTGTACTTCTAGCAACCCCATTGCTTTGAAGTTAATGGTCGATAGTTCATTCTTAGACTATTGGATATTGAATCACCATTCTAACAATTGAACATGCTACCTAAGCCATATCTCGGTTGCACCGTTCAACCAATGTTTAATTGTGTATGTTTTCCTCGAGCATATATCATTATATCATTTGATCTGACAAATGTCATCTCCTTGTTCACATAATTGTGGAAATCCATCTTATTGGAAACCTCGATGAATTGTCGCTGAATCCATCAGCCACCTCCTCATCCTCTCCTTGGTTTAATGATGAACTATTGTTTCGGAACTCGCTTCCATAGCTCATTTCCCGAGAAGCTTACATTGTCATCTCGTCAACTTGTGTCGCACCTTTTTCTTCTCAGACATCCTGAGTCTGAGGTATCCCGACACTAATCAGATCTGAACCTCGGTCAGATATGATGGTTGGAACATATTTCCAAGAGTTATAACGTTGGTCTTATATGACCCGGTAAGGTGATGTCATGCCTAGCACACTTGGCTGGAGGACTATTGTTATAGTTTCCTTTTTAGCAAGTTTAGCCATTCTTCCATGAGGAAATTGTAAGACTTATTCTCGAGTTGCTCCTGATGGATCCTTTGTGTATCCAAAGTCTGAACTTTGCTTGAAGACCATGGCAATGCTATCTTGAAGCATGTCTGTGGTACTCCGATTTTCAATAAGAGCATTTGAAGCACAATACTAAATTTTCCTTATCAATTATCCAAACACCGTTGTATGGGTAATGTCATGAAATTTTTCTCCCCTTACCTAAAGAGTTTTCTACTTTATATCCTGTCATGAATATCATGCTCTGCTTGTCCTTGGGAAGGATATACCCCTGAAATATGTGTTTAAACACATTTTCCTTTCCATTGTTTTGTTTAATCTGATAAACATATTTTCCTTTCCGTTGTTTTGTTTAACCTTTCTTGTGATCTATATGATCTAAGCAATAATATTTTCCTGCTTATGCAAACACCTCGGTGTACAACTCGGCTAGTAAGACCCTGTTCCTATTGTTGATGACATTTTGGTAGCCACCGATGGACGAGAACTTTGCCTATTGGTCCGCCTCGTTTCAACGAGCAGGAAAATGGTTCTCTTCGTCCCTCGCCCTTGGTACCAACGTTGTTGCCAATATAACTGACAGGCTATGCTCTGACCTACCCTGCTATCGTGACCATACAAGTTGTCACTGCTCCTTCTACTTTTAGCCGACATGGTGGGCCCATAACCCACAGGTCCACAGGATCGAAACCTGACTATTCTGTATAACCTTGATTCTGATGTGTCCTTTGCACTTGGCTCGTATGTAATTCACGAGCTAATTGATATACCACGTTTCATCCTGGTATCAAACACCATGTTATTCTCGTTGTTCAAGTCCCCATTTCAGCTTCTGTTCAGGTATCGAATGATTGCCTACCCGTTTGAAACTTTGGTACCATTGTTAATTGCACTCAACGAATTCATTGAATTACAAATCGTGGGGTACTTCGTGTATTTCCCATTGAGTTCACCATGGAAGCCCAACTTGTGGAGATGCGTTCTTCCAAAGTTTTTCCCTTTGTCGCGTTCGTAGGACGATGGAGGTCCCGAAGAAAAGATGATGACTTGATCACGATGACTTGAAGCAGAGTAATGAAGACATCAATGGGAGGAATCTCTCCCGTATGCGGAGTTCTCTTATAATAATAGCTATCAAGCTAGTCTGAAGATGGCCCCCTTCGAAGTGTTATATGGACGAAAGTGCCGAACCCCTCTGAACTGGTCAGAAACTAGGGAACGTCCACTTTTCGGTCCGGATATTATCCAACACGCCGAAGAACAAGTCCGCATCATTCGTGAGAATCTCAAGACTGCCCAGTCACGTCAGAAGAGTCAGTATGACCGTCATCATAAAGAAATGGTCTATCAACCTGGCGAAAAGGCCTATCTTCAAGTTACACCAATGAAGGGTGCCCACCGCTTCGGGATCAAGGGCAAGCTAGCTCCTCGCTATATTGGTCCGTTCACTATTCTCGAAAAGCGTGGAAAAGTGGCATATCAACTGGAGCTTCCACCGAACCTTTCTCAGGTTCACGATGTGTTCCACGTGTCACAACTCCGCCGCTGATTCAAGGACCCAATCCGAGCAGTGGATCATGAAGTGCTCGAATTGCAACAGGACCTCTCCTATAAAGAGCATCCGGTCCGCATTCTCGACCAAGCTGAACGCCGCACACGTCAGAAGGCAATCAAGTTCCTCAAGGTTCAGTGGTCAAATCATTCTGAAGATGAGGCCACTTGGGAACGCGAGGATCGTCTTCGTGAAGAATACCCCACTTTCTTTCAGTCTTCCTCTTAATTCTCGGGACGAGAATTCTTGATAGATGAGGAGAATTGTAACACCCCATGTCAATAGCCACAGTAATCACTTTTGATAATGACAAGTCAGCATGTTTAACAGTGCATAATCATCATTAGCATCATATTGCATTTCAACTCCTAACTCAAATTCAAATTTAAATGAAAGTGGAAAATAAAAGTTATCCAACATAGAAACTAAAATGTTCAATAAATAGCAAATATTGCAGAGACCATTCTAAAATTGTAACCAACAATAAATAAATTAATTAGGTGGCTCAAACTTTACCAAAACAGCTAGGATTAATGTATTTTAATTATTATAAAAGTGGTGTGAGATCCATTTGACTCCAAACCAATTTTTGACAGTGGTAGAGGATGCCTACTAATTATTGGAACAATTGCCATGTTCTACAAAAATCATTTTGAGGCCTAACAATTTACTAAACAGGAGATATGAATAAAGAAAAAGAAAAAGCCAAAAGATAACAGAGAAAAGAAAAAGAGAAAACCCCGGCCTAACTGGGCCAAGGCCCAGCCGGCCGGCCTAGCTCCCCCCCTCCAATATGGCTTGGCCCACCGAACCCTAACCCACCGATAGCCACTCCCCCCCCCTCGCCCCCCGATCCAGAAATGAATCGGGCGCTGGCCGACGCGCCCAGCCCGCGCGCTTGCCCGCACCGCCCCCCCCCCCGACGCGCTCGACGACCGCGCCCCATCGACCGACGCCGCCCCGCCAGCGCCGGACACGCCGCCTCGCCCCCGACGCCATCGCCGACCACCGTCGCCGCCCCGACCCCGACGTCCTCCCCGCGCCCACTGCCCGTACCCTACACCGTACGATGAGGCCCGGCCTCCACCTTCCCCCTCGCTCGCCGCCGATCGCTCGCGCCCTCTGTCGCCGGCCCGCGCCTGCTCGCGCCGCCCCGAGCCAGCGCCCGACGCGCCACCGCCGCCGTCGCCTCGCGCCCCCGCGCCTGCCGTTGCTACCGTCCGCCCCGCGCTGCCGCTCGCCCCTGCCGCGCACGCGTTGCCGCGCCCTCGCCACGCCCCCGCCGCGCCCGTCGCATGCGCCCGCGCCCCGCCACCCGCACGCCCGCACGCCTGTGGCCCCTGGGCCACTGGCCGGTGGGGCCCCGCCGCCCCTGTGCCACTGGCCCGTGGGGCCGAACCCCCCTGTGACGCTGACGAATGGGGCCCAGCCCCTAAAAAAAAGAAAAATAATAAAAATTAAATAATTAATTAGTTAATTAATCCTGATTAGGTTAATCTAATTTAATTAATTAGTTTAATTAAATGTTAATTAATTAGTTAATCCTAATTAACCTAACCAGTCTATGACATGTGGGACCCACGTGTCAGGACGCCTGCTGATGTCATGTTGATGTCATGCTAACGTCAGCATAACACTGTTTCGGATAATGTTAATTTAAATAATTAATTAAATTTTAGAAATTAATAAAAACTTTAGAAAATCATATTAAATAATCCGTAACTCCAATGAAAATACTTTATACATGAAACTTGCTCAGAATCTCGATACGAACCCGAATACGGCCTCCGTATTCCCGTCAGATGCCTCTAGCTATAAGAACATTGAGCTTTTAGACCGGTTTCAATAAATGAATAGTGCCCAACTTTAATTAAATAAATCCGAATAAATTCCTAAATTAACTAAATCATTTAGTTAGGTAGTAGAACTCCCCGGCACTGCATATTGTCATGTCATACTTTGTGTAGCACTGTTTGCTTTGTATTTACTATTTCCGCCCGCCTCCTTCTCTCTCGATAGACGCTGAGACCGCTGACGACACTGCCGTGAACGACTACTACGTCGATGACCCTTCTCTCTCGACACAGCTTCCAGGCAAGCCCCCCTTTGATCAACCCGATATCGCATATTCCTTCTCTCTACTACTTGCATTAGAGTAGTGTAGCATGTTACTGCTTTCGGTTAATCCTATTCTGCTGCATAGCCTGTCTTTGCTACTACTGTTGATACCTTATCTGCAATCCTAAATGCTTAGTATAGGTTGCTAGAATTACATCAGTGGCCCTACACTCTTGTCCGTCTGCCATGATATACTACTGGGCCGTGATCACTTCGGGAGGTGATCACGGGTACATATACTATATACTTTTACATTACCTATGTTACTGTTCGGAGATGGGGGCTGAAGGGGCAGGTGGTTCCATCCAGGCAGAGGTGGGCCTAGGTTCCCGACGGCCCCCGAGTGTTACTTTGTGGCGGAGCGACAGGGCAGGTTGTGACCACCTAGGAGACAGGTGGGCCTGGCCCTGGTCGGCGTCCGCGGTTATATCAATTAACACGCTTAACGAGATTGGGTATTTGATCTGAGTCTGGCTATGAGCCAATACGCACTAACCACCACGCGGGAACAGTTATGGGTACTCGACGTCGTGGTATCAGCCGAAGCCTCCTAGACGTCAGCGACTGAGCGGCGCGCGCCGGGTTGGACCGCATAACGCGACTTCCTTTGTAATGGAGGTTGCTAGGTCTGCTCACCGGCCGCCCACGCAACGTGCAGGTGTGCAATGGGCGATGGGCCCAGACCCCTGCGCGCATAGGATTTAGACCGGCGTGCTGACCTCTCTGTTAGGCCTAGGTAGGGCTGCGACGTGTTGATCTTCCGAGGCCGGGTATGACCCAGGAAAGTGTGCCCGGCCAGAGGGATCGAGCGTGTTGGGTAATGTGGTGCACCCCTGCAGGGAAGTTTATCTATTCGAATAGCCGTGTCCCTCGGTAAAAGGATGACCCGGAGTTGTACCTCGACCTTATGACAACTAGAACCGGATACTTAATAAAACACACCCTTTCAAGTGCCAGATACAACCCGGTGATCGCTTTCTCACAGGGCGACGAGGAGAGGATCGCCGGGTAGGATTATGCTATGCGATGATACTTGGTGAACTTACCAGCTACTCTCTTCTATATGCTTCAAGATGGAGGCTACCAGAAGCGTAGTCTTCGATAGGACTAGCTATCCCCCTCTTATTCTGGCATTCTGCAGTTCAGTCCACAGATACTACCATTTCATTGATAACCATTGCATAGGTAGTGTAGATCCTTGCTTGCGAGTACTTTGGATGAGTACTCACGGTTGCTTTGCTCCCCCTTTTTCCCCTTTCTATACCCGATTGTCGCAACCAGATGCTGGAGCCCAGGAGCCAGACGCCACCTTCGACGACACCTACTACACCGGGGGTGCCTACTACTACGTGCAGGCTGCCGACGACGACCAGGATTAGTTTAGGAGGATCCCAGGCAGGAGGCCTGCGCCTCTTCGATCTGTATCCCAGTTTGTGCTAGCCATCTTATGGTAACTTGTTTAACTTATGTCTGTACTCAGATATTGTTGTTTCCGCTGACTCGTCTATGATCGAGCACTTGTATTTGAGCCCTCGAGGCCCCTGGCTTGTATTATGATGCTTGTATGACTTATTTATTTCTTAGAGTTGTGTTGTGATATCTTCCCGTGAGTCCCTGATCTTGATCGTACACGTTTGCGTGTATGATTAGTGTACGATTGAATCGAGGGCGTCACATGGTGGTGGAATGATAATGTCCAGAAGGCGATTAAAGAGAAGAAAGATTTTTTTCAGATGCTATACCTGGATAGGAGTGTAGAAAACATAGAGAAGTACAAGATGGCGAAGAAGGCCGCAAAGCGAGCTATCAGTGAAGCAAGGGGCCAGGCGTATGAGGACCTCTTCCAACGGTTAGGCACGATGGAAGGCTGCATCAAGGACAGAGAAGAACAACTCTTAGTGTAGGACGAGGAGATTAAGCATAGATGGCGGGAGTACATTGACAAGCTGTTCAATGGGGAGAATGAGAGTTCTACCACTAAACTCGATGACTCCTTTGATGAGACCAGAGTGCATTTTGTGCGGAGAATCCAGGAGTCTAAGGTCAAGGAGGCCTTAAAAAGGATGAAAGGACGCAATGCGATGGGCCCTGATGGTATCCCCATTGAGGTGTGGAAAGGCCTTGGGGACATAGCGATAGTATGGCTAACCAAGCTTTTCAACGTCATTTTTCGGGCAAACAAGATGCCAGAAGAATGGAGACGGAGTATATTAGTACCAATCTTTAAGAACAAGGGGGATGTTCAGAGTTGTACTAATTACCGTGGAATTAAGCTGATAGAGGGTCATTGAGCACCGCTTAAGAAGAATGACAAGCGTGACCAAAAATCAGTTTGGTTTCATGCCTGGGAGGTCGACCATGGAAGCCATTTTCTTGGTACGAGAACTTATGGAGAGATACAGGGAGAAAAAGAAGGACTTGCATATGGTGTTCATTGACTTGGAGAAGTCCTATGATAAGATACCGTGGAATGTCATGTGGTGGGCCTTGGAGAAACACAAAGTCCCAGCAAAGTACATTACCATCATCAAGGACATGTACGATAATGTTGTGACAAGTGTTCGAACAAGTGATGTCGACACTGATGACTTCCCGAATAAGATAGGACTGCATCAGGGGTCAGCTTTGAGCCCTTATCTTTTTGCCTTGGTGATGGATTAGGTCACAAGGGACATACAAGAAGATATCCCATGGTAATGCTCTTTGCGGATGATGTGGTGCTAGTTGACGATAGTCGGACGGGGGTAAATAGGAAGTTAGAGTTATGGAGACAAACCTTGGAATCGAAAGGGTTTAGGCTTAGTAGAACTAAAACCGAGTACATGATATGCGATTTTAGTACTACTAGGTGTGAGGAGGAGGAGGTTAGCCTTGATGGGCAAGTGGTGCCTAAGAATGACACCTTTTGATATTTGGGGTCAATGTTGTAGGAGGATGGGGGTATTAATGATGATGTGCACCATCAAATCAAAGCCGGATGGATGAAGTTGCGCAAGCTTTTGGCATTCTCTGTGATAAGAGAGTGCCACAAAAGCTAAAAGGTAAGTTCTACAGGACAGCCATTCGACCAGTAATATTGTATGGCGCTGAGTGTTGGCCAACTAAAAGGCGACATGTTCAATAGTTAGTTGTGGTAGAGATGCATATGTTGAAATGGATGTGTGGCCACACGAGGAAGGATAGAGTCCGGAATGATGATATACGAGATAGAGTTGGGGTAGCACCAATTGAAGAGAAGCTTCTCCAACATCGTCTGAGATGGTTTGGGCATATTCAACGCAGGCCACCAGAAGCTGCAGTGCATAGAGGACGGCTAAAGAGTGCGGAGAATGTCAAGAGAGGTCGGGGTAGACTGAATTTGACATGGGAGGAGTCCGTTAAGAGAGACCTGAAGGATTGGACTATCACCAAAGAAGTAGCTATGGACAGGGGTCCGTGGAAGCTTACTATCCATGTGCCAAAGCCATGAGTTGGTCGCGAGATCTTTATCGGTTTCACCTCTAGCCTACCCCAATGTAGTGCCCAAGATGCGATTCTATCCCAATCACGTGATGAATTCATGATTGGGACACAATCGCATTTCGAGCGCATAGCAAGGTGGATATCATTACAACATACCATGTATTGAATAGATGAGAATACATGATAAAGGCTTACACCCGCCACAAGCTACAACATGAATACAATAGTTCATCAATACATAGCAATCATCATACAGAAGAGCAGGATCCAACTACGGATGAAAACAAACAAAAAAAGAAGAACGACATCCACCCTGCTAATCCCAGGCTCCCGACCCGGAACCTATCCCTTGATCGAAGAAGAACAAGCAGAAGAACTCCAAACAAGCAAGCATCGCTCTCTCATCAAAGCATCGCTTTATCTGTACCTGCAACTGTTGTTGTAGTAATCTGTGAGCCACGAGGACTCAGCAATCCCATTACCATGGGTATCAAGACTAGCAAAGCTTAATGGGTATGGAATGGATAAGTGGTGAGGTTGCAACAGCACTAAGCATTGTATGGTGGCTAACTTACAAGTACAAGAGTAAGAAGAGTAGCTACGCATATGGTCACAAACTAGTAATGATCAACAAGTGATCCTGAACTACTTACGTTCAAACATAACCCCACCGTGTTCTCTTCTCGAACTCACTCGAAAAGAGACGGTCACGGTTACGCACGCGGTTGGTGTATTTTAATTCGGATCTGGCGTCAAGTTCTCTACAACCGGATATTAAAAATTCTCATCTGCCACATAACCGCGGGCATGGCTTTCGAAAGATCAAACCCTGCAGGGGTGTCCCAACTTAGTCCATGACAAACTCTCACGATCAGCGGAGGCAAATCTTCATCTTGGGGACAACCCGATCAAACTCGGAATCCTGGTGCAGAAGACATTTCGACAATGGTAAAACAAAACCAGCAAGACCTCCCGACGTGCCGACGCCCCGATTGGAGCCGCGCGTATCTCGAAATCAGGCCACGATCGGATGAGCACAGCGTACAACAACTGAGACCCGAGTTGCCCCGGGGGAAGCCGCACACGAATCTGTTTTGGACCAACACTCATGAGGAGCACTGGCCCGGGTTGTTGATTAATTATCCTCGGGGTTCGAAAAGTCCCTATGCAAGTTTTAGTTGTTATTAGGCAAATGGTAAAACCAAAGTTGGGTCTTGCTGGAAGGGTTTTATTCAAAGCGAACTGTCAAGGAGGGCCCATAAACCCCGACCGTGTTAGGAACGCAAAACCAAGTAACATAACACTGGTATGACGGAAACTAAGGCGGCAAGAGTGAAACAAAACACCAAGCAAAAGGCCGAGTCTTCCACCCTTTACCAAGTATATAGATGCATTAATTAAATAAGAGATATTGTGATATCCCATGATATCCATGTCCCAACATGGAACAACCTGCACTACATCTATAACTAGCAACACTATAAGAGGGGCTGAGCAAAGCGGTAACATAGCCAAACAATGGTTTGCTGGGAGGGTGAAAAGGTTAGAGGCTGTTTCATGGCAATTGGGAGGCTTGATAAACAAGTGGTAGGTAGCGCGACATAGCGATAGCATCGAGACAACTAGCATAGCAAAGATAGTAGTGGTATCTAGGGTAATGATCATCTTGCCTGAAATCCCGCTAAGAAGAAGATCGAGTCCATGAAGTAGACGAACCAACGTAGTCGAACGGATCCTCACAATCGCAACGTAACTGGAACTATCGAGAAGAAGAACAACGGGAAAGAAGCAAACAACATGGTAAACCAACAAGCATAAACAAGGCATGATGCGCAACCAAGTATGATGCATGTCCGGTTTAATGAGGCATGGCATGGCAAAGTGCAACAAACAATACTACAAATTAAGTGAAGCTCAATATGAAACTTGCATATTGACGAAACTTCACAACAATTATTTAGTTCTCTCTTGTTTATGTACCCAACAATATTAAATGTTGTTAGACATGGCAAGAGGTGAAGCATAATAAAACTACCTATCTAGGCAAGTTTAAATGAGGCCAGAAACAACAAACAACAATTCCGAAGAATCCCCATATGCATATATCCAATTTGGTACTATTCTGCCCTAAACCATATTTTAGAGTTGTTAAACATGCAAAGTAAGTGCACCATGTTAATCTATGCATTTTTCTACCCCATTTACATATAAAATTTGTTTAATTCGGAGCTACGGTTATTTAGTTACGAAATAAACCATTTTAGCATGTCATTTATGCAAATTAAATGCAAACAGCATTTTAAACATTTTAAACATGGATGAGAGCAGCATATTATGAAACTAGATAAAATTCTAAGCATTTTACATATATAGTTTGTTTAATTCTGATGCACGGTTGTGAAGTTATTAAATGCATAAACTCTAGGGGTTTTTCTGTAAAAACTACAGCTCCTGGATTATTAGACAAATCGCAGAGCCTAAAAAAATAGACTCTGGGCCGAATCTGGACAGGAAGCCCAACGGAGGAAAAAGGCCGGGGGCTGCTCACCCTGGGCCTACAGGCCGTGGGTGCTGGGCTTGGGGCGGGCGAGAGGAGGCGAGGCAGGCCAGCGACTCGAGCGAGAAGCAGCACTGCTCGATGCAGGGTAGCACGGGGCGATGCAGGGGAAGCAGAGGCACGGGACATCGGGACGAGCGCTCCGGCGAGGGTGCAGAAGTCCATGGCGCGGCTCCCGGCGATGTGGACGAGGCGAGGAGGAGTGGATCCGGCCGGAGGTGAAGGGTCGGTCCAGATCGGGGCCAGGGTGGCCTCGGTGACCGGCGGCAGCTGGGATGGACGGATCGGGCCTCGGGGCACCGGATCCGGTCGGTGGCGGAGCTCCATGGGCGGCGACGCTGCGGCTTGGTCCAAGGAGGAGGTAGCGCTTCCTGTGAACGACAGGAGAGAGAGAGATCGTGAGAGAGAGGAGAAGGAAGGGAGAGAAAGCAGCGGGGGGGAGAAGGGAAGGAGCAAGGGCAGCCTGAGGTGGCTCTCCGGCGATATGGCGAGGCGAAGTAGGTCCGGCCGGCGCGAGGCGGCGCGGTGTTCCTGCGGGAGGAGCTCGGGACTGGGTGACTGCCTCCCGATCCCGATCGGGATCGAGGCAGGGCTGCTGCGTGGGTGCTGGGCGCGCCTGGGCCGTTGGATCATAGATCCGACGGTCCAGAGGAGGGGTGGCTGGCTGGATTGGAGGGAGAGGCGGAGGCTATCTGTTGGGATGGAGCTGAAAACGAGGAGGAGACCCGGAGTGGTGGCGGCTGGATCCCGAGGTGGATCTGGTCTGGCGGCGGGGTGGAGGAATTGTAGGGAATTGGTCTAGGGTTTGTCCAAATGGGTGGCCTATAAATAGGAAAGGGAGGGGAGTTTAGGGTAGATTCGGACCCTCCAATCGAAATCGGGCGGTTGAGAAAAATAGAATAGGTGAGTTCAATAAAATAAACCGAAGATATTTAGGCGATGTTTGAGGATGATCCGGACCCAACGATCATGACTGCCCGGGTCGGGTCTGGGAGAAGTTTTCGGACGCGCGGGAGGGGTCGATGCACTATGCAGAGAGACTCCGGTTTAGGCAAGAGAGAAAACAAAGAACAAGGTTGCAAGTGGTCTGAGAAAGGTCAACAGAGACAAACGGGAAGCGACACTACAAACGGATTCAAGTTTATGAAAACATGCGGATGCAATGATGAAATGCAACAAGCCAAATAAATAACACGGCAACAATGAAATAACTAGAAGGCTTCTGGAGCGTCGGTCTCGGGTCGTTACAACTCTCCCCCACTTACAAGAGATCTCGCCCGGTGATCTAGGGATGACAAACGGAAGAGGAAGAGAAGAGGTAAAACTAAGTTGCTTCTTCGACAAACGAGTGAAACCAAAGAACCTTGAGAGGTTGAACAACTTGAAAGAAAGAATACAACGGAGACAAACAAGATTGCAAACAGTCTGTTGGACAAGAGGAACAAGGAATATGATGAGAACCAAGAGCTTAGGGGACAAGACAGACTTTGAAGCCACTCCGGTTAAAATTAGCTTGACAAGGAATAAGAATAAAAGAATTTGGACAACACTCCAGCTGAAAAGAGAGGCAAGAAATAGAACATGAACTTGACAAGTGAAAGTGCGTTATATCGACTAGAGGGGGGGTGAATAGGTGATTTTTACAAATTCGTCACTGAGGAATTTCAAGGTGAGGAAATTCCTAAGCAACGAACTACAAGCAGCGGAATAAGTACTCAGGTACATGCATAATAAAGCAGTGGCATAGTCATCATGTTGAAATGAAACAAAACAGAGTACAAGAAGCGTAAACACAGGATAAGCAGGCTGAAGACAAACTGACTGAAGAAATAGGATTGAGAAAATTGAGAAAGTCTTCAGTCAAAGTCTTCAAACAGTAACGATCAAATACACAGCAAGTATGCGAGGAAATGGAAGGGTTGAGGAAATAGAACCAGTAGCTCGGTGAAGACAATGATTTGGTAGACCAGTTCCAACTGCTGTGACAGTTGTACGTCTGGTTGGAGCGGCTAGATATTTAAACCTGAGGACACACAGTCCCGGACACACAATCCTCACCGTATTCTCCTTGAGCTAAGGTCACACAGACCTCGCCCAATCACTCGTGGTAAGTCTTCAGGTGACTTCCAAACCTTCACAGACTCGGTCACTCGGCGATCCACAATTTCCTCTTGGATGCTCTAGACCATGACGCCTAACCGTCTGGAGGATGCACAGTCCTCAAAGGTAACAAGCGTCGTTTCCACACAGGAACAATCTCTTCAGTGATGCTCAATCACTTTGGGTTTGTAGGTGTTTGGGTTTTTGGGTTTTTCCTCACTTGACGATTTTCGCTCAAAGTCCTCGGAGGATGGGATGCTCTAAATGACAAGTGTCAATCTATCTCTCGGAGCAGCCAACCAGCTAGTGGTTGTAGGGGGCGGCTATTTATAGCCAAGGGAGCAGCCCGACATGATAAGACATAAATGCCCTTCAATGATATGACTGTTAGGTGGGTAGATATTTTGGGACAGCTAGCGCGTAGCACAGCAACGGTCGGAAATTTGTGTATCAAATTCCTCAGGGCTATCATGTTCCTCACTTGTAGGCAATCCGCACTGGCGAATTCCTAACTCCTCAGTCAGAACAAGTTCCTCAGAGAACAGAAGAACTTCGTCTCTGTCACTGAAGAAATTGACTAAACTGTATGAGATTTCCAATGGCTTCACTCGAAAGGATTGGGTAGGTGTAGGATTTTGAGATGAGCATCACTTGGAAACTTTTCCTTAGTTTTACGTCGACCCCCTTTAACAGTACGGTGTTTCCTATGACTCAAGAAAGAGAAAAACGAAACTATGAAAACAAAAGTCTTCACGCTTCATTATCCTCGCATGAATATCAAGTCTTCACGGTCACACCAATTTCTTCACTTTCAAAGTCTTCAGAAAGCCAAAGTCTTCAGTTGAAGACATTCATTTTTAGGGCTCGACTTTCTCTGTAAATATCAAACTCCTCATAGACTTATACACCTGTGTACACTCACAAACGCATTAGTCCCTTAACCTATAAGTCTTCAATACACCAAAATCACTAAGGGGCACTAGATGCACTTACAATCTCCCCCTTTTTGGTGATTGATGACAATATAGGTTAAGTTTTCAATGGGGATAAACATATGAAGTGTAAATACTGATATTGAGGAATTTGATTGCAAGATATGGAAGAACTCCCCCTGAAGATGTGCATAATTGAGGAATTTGCTTTGAATAGCAAATGCACATTGTAGAGTTATATCATGGAGATCTCCCCCTATATCTTGTAATTCATACGCGCATTTAACATATGATATGAAGAATTTGAAATGCATGATGAAATATGGTGACTGATGTAATTCAGCATGCGTGCATTAACATATTGAGCAAATAGCATGCAGAAAAACAGAGCAAAAGTATCAGACCACCATAGGACTTAAGTTTACAACTCGATCCGACAAATACTTCAGAAGAACGAGAGTTGTAACTTAGCAAAAAAAACGCCCATATTTATAGACCCGCTTGAAGACTAACTCAAATTTCTCCCCCCTTGTCATCGAATGACCAAAAGGGACGAAAGATGAGGACTAACGCCGCTGAAGAATATCATCATGATGTCGATGGAGGAGCACCCGCGTTGTTGGGATCGTCCGTTGGAGTAGGGCCTTCCGCGGTGTCATTCAAGTCTTCAGCTTCATCCGTCTCGCGCGATGAAGAAAATGAACTGGCGACGAGCTGAGGAACTTTGACCTTCTTGAACTTCTTTGAAGGTGGCTGAGACCAGTCAAAGTCCTGTTGAAAGCCCATCTCCTTGAGATCTTCAGCACTATAAAGATTAGACAGAATAGCCCAAGTGCAGTCAAAGACTTCATGCAAGTAGTAGTGATTCTTCTTCATAGTATTTTGAGTGACTGTCATGTTCTGAAGAATTGCACCAAACTGACGCTTGACCCACTTGTGATTTCGATCAACTTTCTGATGAAGACTAAGGAGAAGTTCATGATCAGTCATCACACGCGGAGCTGTGGCTTGAGGATTTTGTTCTGAAGCTTTGGCGGCAGAATCTTGTGTTGCAGAGTCATCATTGGTGGAATATGATGCAGCTTTGCGAAACTGTCCATCCAATGGACGAGTGCCTTCATCTATAATAGCAGCCTTGCCCTTCTCATCAGCTGAGGAAATAGTCCGTTTGAGGACTTCAATAGGGGGCAAATAGCTGAGATGATTTTGAAAGTCAGCCTTATAATGAATTGAAGACCTTGATCTGATGAATTTCATGATCCAGGGAGCATAGGGCTTCAACTCAAAAGGTGACAGAGCAGCATTGGCCAAAGTCCTCATGAAGAAATCGTGGTAGTTGATAGGAATACCATGGATGATATTGAATAGCAGATTCTTCATAATGCCAACAACCTCTTCGTCATCAGAGTTGTGGCCCTTGATAGGACTGAGGGTTTTGGTCAATATGCGATAAACTGTCCTTGGCACATAAAGCATTTCCTTGACAAGGAAAGTGGTCCTTGGAATTTGGCCAGCCTTCAAAGGCTTCATCAGTACTTGCATCAAATGATTTGAAAGTTCAGGTTCCTCATAGATGAGCCTAGCACCTTCAGTGGGAGGACTGACTGGGACGGCTTGAAGCAATTCAGAGGCCGGTGCTTTGAAATGAGTATTATCGGTCATCCAGTCTAGCACCCATGAATTTACATCTTCAACATTTCCAGTGATATGCAGTGTGGCGTAGAATTAAAGAATGAGTTCTTTGTTCCAATCGCAGATGTCGATGCAGAAATTGAGCAGCCCAGCGTCATGAAGAACACTGAGGACAGGGGTGAAGCACGAAAGAGACTCCATGTCCACATGAGGAATTTGCTCATGTGCAAAGATCTTATCTCTGTCAAACAACAGTGAGGAATAGAAATTCATTTGACTGACCGTTCAGAAACGCTTGCGACAAAGTCGAGCAGAGTCATAAGGATTGTAGTTAGTGAAGAATTGATGCTCAGTAAAGAAGTCATCAGCCTTGAACTTCTGCTTCTTGGTATGAGGATCCTGTGGTTTGGGCTGAAGATTTACAGTTGAAGTCTTCACAGCCTCTTGATGCACAACCTCTGGAGCCACAGGCTGAGGAATTTCAGTAGCTGTATCAGCAGCAGCCTTGGCCTCCATTTCTTCAGCACTAGCGGCTGGAACTTCTTCAGGAATAGATTGAAGTGAAGATTGAGGTCCATCAAAGCCCGTATGAATTTCTTCAGTTGGCACAGGGGACTGAGGAACTTGATGTAGTGGTGTTGTCAGAGCTGAATTGGGGTGATGACTTTCCCAAAAGTCATCATTCAGAATAGGAGTTGTAGACCCAATATCCACATCCTCATCTTCTTCATCAATTTCTTCGACGCCTGCCTCTTTAGCTGTGAACTGAGGCATGGGCGATGATACCAGCAGAGTTGAAGGGATATCATCCACTTCAATATCTTCATCCAACTGCTCTGACGAGGCAGCAGAAGGGTTTTCTTTATCACCGTCATCAGGTATGACATATTCCTCACCAAAGGGAACAATTTCCTTTGATGGCATGCTTGATATTGGAGCAGCATCAATGGGGTTTTTAGTTGAGCTCGTCAAAGTCTTCACTTTCTTGGGAGCTGAAGACTCTGAAGATGCTGATGCTTTCCTTTTCTTCACCGCAGCCTTCTCTGCGGCTTTGGTTTTCTTCGCTTCTGATGCAGAAGGAAGGTGGACATCTTTCATCTGTGATGACTTAGCAGGAGGAGCAGATGAAATTGGTTGAATTTCTTCAGGCGCAACTGATGCAGTTGCCCTGGCATGTTCAGTTTCCTCAGGCGCAGTAGTAGATGCATGAACTGGCCTGGATTGCTCTTCAGGCGCAACATTGGTGGTTGCCCTGACATTTTCTTCAGAGACTGGAATTTCTTCATCAGCCCTGGTGCTTTCATTTTCTTCTACAGTCTGATTTTCATCAGTTGTGCTTGCATGTTCATCAGTAGGCTGAGCAGATGTATCAGTCTGAGCAATTTTGGGTTGCGATGAAGTTGCAACGTTTGGAGTGAATCCCTTTGCCATTCTGACGAATCTGACTTTGGCACCTAGCTAATCTACTCGATATGCATCAAATTCATCACTGAGTGCTTTGATCTCAGCCTGCATAGTCACAAGTTCTTCAGGAGACATTTTCACAACATTTTTCTTCAGAAAGTGCTCCTTCTTGTACTGAGCTTTCTTCACCTGCCTGGCCTTTTCAAATTTCCATTTTTCTTCAGTAATGAAGGCCGTCAACACGTGACTTTGACCAGGAGTCAGGTTTAATTCAGGCAAAGATGTGTTAGGGTTCTTGTGCCATAGATCAATGAAATCAAGGATCTTCCTTGGATCCAGTATGAGGGGCACAGCACTGCCTTTGGCACTAGCGGCCCTTTGTTGTCGATCTCTGATGATCTCAGCTAATTCTTCATCATCAGCTTCGTCTTCGCTTGACGGAACCTGACAGGCGACCTGCTTCTTGTGAGGACTTGGCCTTGTGCCTCGTCTAGCAGTGGCCTTTTTCTTCAGCAAGGTCGGAGCAGTTGAAGACTGAGGTGGAGCTGAAGAACTTGCAGAGGCTCCTGAAGCAATTGATATTCCAGTAGTCCTTTGGCACGTGGCAAGTTGCACAGGTGCTGAGGACTTTGTAGGAGCAGCTGAGGATTTTGCAACTGAGGGAGTTGGAGCTGCTTTTGAAGAAGTTGCTTGAGGATCAGGCTGTGAGGGCTTTGAAGAGCTTGGCCGTGAGGGTACTGCAGCTGAGGAACTTGTCTTGACAGCTGATTTCTTCAGCATAGCCTTCTTAGGCTTGCTAGCAGAGGCCTCAGCAGCGGCAGCAACAGAATCTTCATTGAATTTCTTCACTGCCTCTTTAGCCATTTTGGCCAGCTTGGCTTGACGCTTAGCCCACTCCTTGGGAAATTCCTCACCTCTTCTGATGCTTGTGGGATCAGCTTCTTGGCCTGGAGACAATGGAGGTCTTGGACATGGAGGGTTAATAGCGAATTTCTTCATGTACTTTGGAGTCACATATTGATACTCCCTCCATTCTCTTGCCCATCTCCTCTCAATCTTCTGAATGCGCACTTTGCGCTCATTCTTAGTCTCTTTGCCATGAGTTGCTTCATCAGGAGTACAGTACCCTGCATAGATTTCTTCAGGGATCCCAAAAGCAGTATTTGTCTCTGGCCTCTTTCCTCCCTTCTGAGGTCTTTTACCATCAGCCATATTCTTCACTTGAGGATTTTGAACAATCGAATTTTCTGATGAGGTATGCAATTTTTCTTCAAGGAACGCTGCAAAGGAGTTAAGTTGATGAGAACCTAGAGATTCAGCAGCGGAAATGTGTACCTGTGAACATAATATAGGTGCGAAGAATTTGGAGAGGTCATATGCGTTCTCAGAAGTTTTTCAAAAGTATCAAGTTTGAGGAATTTGACCAGGGGTGTCTTGAGGAATTTCACTAAGCGTTCTTTGACTTAGGTTCCAGAGTTGTACAGATTGAAAATCCACACAATTGAGGAATCTTGAAGAAAAACATTGCTTAGAGAAATAGATCAAGAACAGAAGCAAGTTGGTGTTTAAGAACATGAAACTTGAAGAATAAACACCTTTTGAAGATTTTGTGGAAATCATCAGAATCAACAAGGGCAGTAAAAATAGATTTTATTTACCCTTGACGAGGAACACGACGAACTGCGAGTAGCAGTGGAGAAGTTCATCCGTTCAGATCTTCCACGCCCTAACTTGGTGATGGAAAACAGCTACGGCGGCGGCAGAGTGAAGATTTCCGCGGCCGGCGTGAGTACGACGGCGACGAGGTCGAGGCAGTGAAGCTCTTCCTCGCCGGCGACGATGGAGTGTAGCGGCGGCGCTAGGTCTGAGAGCTCGAGCGAGGGAAGTGAGATCTGAGGAGGGCGAGGGGTATTTATAGCCGAGGTGAAAAACCGCTTGTCCGAGGAAAATGGACGAACGTGCCCCTGACCCTTCTCATCCTAGCGACATGTGTCACCCACGTACTGTGAAGTGGAGATCATGTTAGATCATGGGTGAATAGAATAATCTTATCGATGGATGTGGAACTGTTTGAGCGGCAAGAGCCGAAAAATTCAGATAAGAATATTTTAAGGTTTCGTTCGCAAATTCTTCAGTTGTCAAGGACACAGTGAAGACATTGAACGGGTTTCAAATAGAACGCACATGAAGAATTTGTTAACAAACTGGGTTGAGTTTAGCATAGAGGGGGAAAGGGTCCGATCACATTCACTTAGGTAAAAGTCAACTTGAAGAATTAGCAATAAGTGAATGCTGTAGAGGACAGAAAAACTCAAGTATATATATAGTCAATGAAGAACACAGTCGAAAAGAGTGAAGACTTTGCAAAGTTGAAGAATTTGAAAATTGGAGGAATTTGCAAAATGAAGAAAAACTCAATTTTGAAGATTTTCAACTTTTTGTGGTGGCGTGAACCATCATATAAGAATGATGATTTCAGACACCGCGTACAATTGTCGTAGGGCTCTGAGAATCAAATTCTTCGTTAATTTCTTCACACTTAGAGGGTTAGTCTTCATTGATTGAAGAAAAATGTTACTTCGTGTGTTGCACATCTAAGTCATCAATTTTGCATAAGTGTTAGGATGTGTGTCCTTTTCAAAGAACATTCGAAGATTCTAAGATATTTAGCTCACACCGCAACTTGCAAAATCTCTTCTCATCCAAGGGCTTTATGAAGATATCGGCTAGCTGTTCTTCAATCTTCACATGCTCGATAGAGATGTTGCCCTTCAACACATGATCTCGAAGAAAATGATGACGAATCTGGATGTGCTTTGTCTTTGAGTGCTGAACTGGGTTATGAGCAATCTTGATGGCACTCTCGTTGTCGCAGTAGAGTGGCACATTCTTCATGTTGATGTCGTAGTCCTTGAGGGTTTGCTTCATCCACAGCAATTGAGCACAGCAAGAACCAGCAGCAATATACTCAGCTTCAGCAGTAGAGAGTGATACGCAGTTCTGCTTCTTCGAGGACCAACATACTAAGGATCGTCCAAGGAAATGGCATGTGCCTAATGTTGACTTGCGATCCACTCGATCACCAGCATAGTCAGAGTCAGAATATCCAATGAGATCAAAAGCCGAGCCCTTGGGATACCATAATCCAAGTGTTGGAGTGTGAGCTAGATATCGAAGAATATGTTTCACAGCCTTATGGTGTGATTCCTTCGGTGTAGCTTGAAAATGGGCACACATGCAAACACTAAGCATAATATCCGGCCTATATGCACATAGGTACAATAAAGAGCCAATCATGGAGCGGTATACCTTTTGATCGAAGTCTATACCATTTTCAACGGTGCATAGATGGCCATTTGTGGGCATAGGGATTTTGACGCCTTTGCACTCTTGCATACCGAATTTCCTCAGAATGTCCTTGAGGTATTTCTCTTGAGAAATGAAGATGCCATTGCGTTGTTGATGAATTTGAAGACCTAAGAAGAATTTCAATTCTCCCATCATGGACATTTGATATTCCTCACTCATCATATAAGCAAATTCGTCACTGTAATGTTGGTTAGTACAGCCAAAGATAATATCATCAACATATATTTGGCACAAGAATAATTCATTATCATATGTTTTGGTGAAAAGAGTTGGGTCGAGTGAACTGTGTTTGAAGCCTTTCTTCATGAGGAATTCCTTCAAAGTATCATACCACGCCCGAGGAGCCTGCTTGAGGCCATAGAGGGCCTTATTGAGTCTGAAGACTTTGTCAGGATGCTTAGGATCTTCAAAACCTGGGGGTTGAGCAACATATACTTCTTCCTCAAGCTTACCATTGAGGAATGCACTTTTCACATCCATTTGATATAAGATGATATTATGATGGTTAGCATAAGCAAGCAATATGCGAATAGCCTCAAGTCTAGCAACAGGTGCAAAAGTTTCATCGAAATCAATTCCTTCAACCTGTGTGTAGCCTTGAGCTACAAGACGAGCCTTATTCCTTACCACAAGGCCATTTTCATATTGCTTGTTGCGGTAGATCCATTTGGTACCGATGATATTGTGCTTGCGTGGGTCTGGTCGCTTGACAAGCTCCCACACATTGTTTAGCTCGAATTGATGTAATTCCTCTTGCATCGCTTGAATCCATTCAGGCTCCAGAAATGCCTCATCAACTTTGGTGGGCTCTGTGATAGAGACGAAAGAAAAATGCCCACAAAAGTTAGACAAATGTGAAGCTGTTGAGCGAGTAAGAGGACCTGGTGCATTGATGTCGTTGATGATTCTCTCAATCTGCACTTCATTTGCAACGCGAGGATGAGCAGGTTGACGACTTTGATTTGGCTCAGCATTTTCTTCAGAGCCATTTTCTTCAGATGCACTAGCATGATTTTCTTCACAATCTGGAATGACTTCTTCAGCAGATTCTTCGGTAGGAATAACATCCTCAGTAGCCTTTAGCTTGATGGATTCCTCAGGTGACATTTCATCTAGCACAGGAGGTAGGTGCTCTCTTTGCGAGCCGTTAGTTTCATCGAACCGCACATCTACAGTTTCAACAACCTTGTTGTGATAGGTGTTGAAGACCCTGTAGGTTGCGAGTCCTTTCCGTAACCAAGCATAAAACCTTCATGTGCTTTCGGTGCAAATTTAGAATTGTGATGAGGATCTCTAATCCAGCATTTAGCACTGAAGACTTTGAAATAACTCACATTGGGTTTCTTGTCAGTGAGGAGTTCATATGAGGTCTTCTTGAAGAATTTGTGAAGATATACCCTGTTGATGATGTGGCATGCAGTATCAATTGCCTCAGGCCAGAAGCGATGAGGTGTCTTATATTCATCAAGCTTGGTGCGAGCCATCTCAACAAGAGTCCTGTTCTTGCGCTCCACAACGCCATTCTGCTGAGGAGTGTATGGGGCAGATAGCTCATCAGTAATACCAAGTTCATCGAGATAATCATCAAGACCAGTATTCTTGAACTCGGTCCCATTGTCACTACGTATATGCTTGATCTTCACACCGAAATTCGTCGAAGCCCTTGAAGAAAATCGTCTGAAGACTTCCTGCACTTCATTTTTGTAAGTAATGACATGCACCCATGTGTAACGAGAATAATCATCAACAATGACAAAGCCATATAGAGATGCTGCATTTATTAGTGTGGCATAATGAGTAGGGCCAAAGAGGTCCATATGAAGCAATTCAAAAGGACGAGAGGTAGTCATGATAGTCTTCGAGGGGTGCTTGGCTCTGGTCATCTTTCCAGCCTCACAAGCCCTACAAAGATGATCTTTGAGGAATTTGACACCCTCGATGCCAATGACGTGCTTTTTCTTCACGAGCGTGTGTAAGTTCCTCATGCCAGCATGACCCAGTCGTCGATGCCATAGCCAGCCTTCTGAAGCTTTTGCAAGTAGACATGTGGCAGGCTGTGGTCCTGCAGAGAAATCAACAATATACAAGTCTCCTCTCCTAAAGCCTTCGAAGACTTTGGAATTGTCAGATTCCATGAGCACTAAGCAGCGATGTTTGCCAAAGACAACAACCATATCAAGATCACCAAGCATTGAGACTGACATGAGGTTGAATCCAAGGGACTCGACAAGCATGACTTTATCCATGTGTCGATCCTTTGAGATTGCAACCCTACCTAGACCCAATACCTTGCTTTTGCCTTTGTCAGCGTAGGTGATATGCTTCAAATGTGATGGAGATAAAGGAGTGTTCATCAGTAAGCTCCTGTCACCGGTCATGTGATTAGTACATCCACTGTCGAGGACCCACTCAGTAGCTTTGGGTAAATCATCCTGCAGATGAATTAGTGCATCTTACGAACACATATACTTCAGAGTGAAGAATATGACATCAAATTCATCAGACAGTATTTCATCAAATAATGCAACATATGTATATATAGCAGTATGAGGACGTGAGAAATGAATAAATCATTTCTTCATGATTAGCTTGCGTCCTTTCAAGCATTTCAGGTCTCCAGCAAATTCTTCAGACGATTTAGTTCGTCTGGAGACCTGACCCTGCATGAGAGATTAGTTCTTTTTCTTCACCACCCACATCTGGAGGGGTGGCAAAGAGTTCATCATTCTGCGAGCTCCATAAGAGAAAGGTGGCATTGAAGCCAAAGCGCTTCGTTTCACAGGAGAGGGATCAGTATAGGCATATGAGTAAGCAGAGAAATTCTTCGAGGACTTATGAACATAATGATTTGAAGAATAATGCACATAATCAGAACTCTTAGATTTTCCCTGCGAAACAGAAGCATTAGCATGATGATCATATGAGGACTTTGATCCATATGAGGAATTTGATCCATATGAGGACTTGGATCCATATGAAGACTTTGGTCCATATGAAGAATTTGATCTGGGGTTCCTTTTCTTCACAGGTGGTGTCATGATGACATTCACCTGAAGACTTTCAACGCACCTTTTGGGAACCCAGATTTTCTTCATAGGTGGACAGTTCCTGCAGTTAGTTCCAACATATCTAGCAAATACTTCACCATTCTGATTTTTGAACAGTTTATAGTTGGAGTCAAATGACTCATCGGAAGAATATGAAGATTCACATGTAAAGCCAGATAAAGTGGATGGATCTACGGGAGGTCCCTTCGCAGCAACCCATGAGGTTTTAGGATACTGCTCAGGCTTCCAGTATGTTCCATCAACATTGAGTTTCCTCTCAAAGGCAATACCCTCTTTCCTAGGGTTCCTGTTCAAGATCTGCTTTTTGAGCACATCACAAAGAGTCTGATGCCCTTTGAGGCTTTTGTACATGCCTATCACATACAATTCCTTCAACCCTGCATTTTCGTCAGTGATACTAGTGGTATCCTCAGATGAGGAATTTGTGACCACAGAGACAGTTGAAGAATTTGCAGCAATAGAAGCATTTGAACTTTCAGGTGATGAATTAGCAGTTTCACGTTCAATGCATTTCAAGCATGGTGGAACAAATTATTCCTGAGCGGAACTGATCTGTTGAGCAAGCAATGAATCGTTTTCCTTCTGAAGATCTTCATAACTCACCCTTAGCTTTTCAAGATCTTGCTTTCTTTGAAGAAATTCATAAGAAAGCTTCTCATGATCGGCTAAGAGAGTGTTATGATGACTTTGAAGTTTATCAAACTTAGACTGTAGTCGCTGAAGATTATCAGTCAAAGTTTGAGTTTGATCCAATTCCTCACCCAACAGGTCATCGCTTTTGTCTAGAGAATTTTGAAGTTTTTCCAAAGCCTTTTGTTGTTTAATGGCAATATTAGCAAGCTTGGAATAACTGGGTTTGAGGTTTTCATCGGATTCATCTTCACTTGACTCAGAGGAGGGATATTTGAGTACCTTGGCACCTTTTGCCATGAAGCAATAGGTGGGAGCATAGTCATCGTTGCCGTCATCAGCAGTGTTGGGGAAGCCATTTTCCTCAGTGTTGAAGATGGACTTGCTAACGTAAGCAGTAGAGAGGGCTAGGCTGGCCACACCAGAGTCTAACTCCTCAGATGCCTCCTCTTCCTCAATTTCCTCAGATTTAGCTTCAGAGTCCATTTCCTTGCCAATAAATGCGCGAGCCTTCTTGGAACTGCTCTTCTTGTGAGATGAAGATTTTGACGGTTTTGACGATGAAGACTTTGAAGATTTCTTCTTCTTCTTCGAGTCATCAGAACTGTCATCCTTGCACTTCTTCTTCTTAGCTTCCTTAGCCCACTGAGGACAATCAGTCATATAGTGACCTGATTTCTTGCATTTGTGGCAAGTCCTCTTCTTGTAGTCGCGGGATGAGGAATCTGATCTCATGTCATCATTTCTTGAAGATTTTCCAAATCGGCCACGTCTAGAGAACTTCTGGAATTTCCTCACGAGCATTGCTAGCTCTTGACTCAGTTCTTCAGGATCACCAAGGCTGCTACCAGAATCTTCATCTTCAGATTCACAGACTGCCTTGGCCTTCAGTGCGCGAGATCTACCATAGCTCGGCCCGTAGAGATCTCTCTTCTCAGCAAGTTGGAACTCATGAGTATTTAGCCTCTCGAGGATATCAGCAGAATCAAGTGACTTGTAGTCTCCACATTCTTGAATCATCAGTGCCAGTGTATCGAATGAATAGTCGAGGGACCTCAGCAATTTCTTCACCACCTCATGGTCGGTGATGTCAGTGGCACCCAGTGCTTGAAGCTCGTTTGAAATGTCAGTGAGGCGATCAAAGGTTTGCTGAACATTTTCGTTGTCGAGTCTTTTGAAGCGATTGAAGAGATTGCGAAGAACATCAACTCGAGAGTCACGTTGAGTTGAGACTCCTTCGTTGACCTTGGACAGCCTATCCTAGATAAGCTTAGCTGTCTCCAAAGCACTCACTCTGCCATACTGCCCTTTGCTCAGATGGCCACATATGATATTCTTCGCTTGAGAGTCGAGTTGCTTGAATCTCTTCACATCAGCAGCATTCACGGAAGGAGTGACGGAGGGAACGCCATTTTCCACAACGTACCAGAGATCATTGTCAATTGCCTCAAGATGCATGTGCATCTTGTTCTTCCAGTAGGGGTAGTCCGTCCCATCGAAGGTAGGACACCCAGTCGAGACCTTAATCATGCCTGCAATCGACATAACTAAAACTCCAGGTGGTTAAACCAAAATCACACAGAACAAGGGAGTAACTTGCTCTTATACCAATTGAAAGTGCGTTATATCTACTAGAGGGGGGGTGAATAGGTGATTTTTACAAATTTGTCACTGAGGAATTTCAAGGTGAGGAAATTCCTAAGCAACGAACTACAAGCAGCGGAATAAGTACTCAGGTACATGCATAATAAAGCAGTGGCATAGTCATCATGTTGAAATGAAACAAAACAGAGTACAAGAAGCGTAAACACAGGATAAGCAGGCTGAAGACAAACTGACTGAAGAAATAGGATTGAGGAAATTGAGAAAGTCTTCAGTCAAAGTCTTCAAACAGTAACGATCAAATACACAACAAGTATGCGAGGAAATGGAAGGGTTGAGGAAATAGAACCAGTAGCTCGGTGAAGACAATGATTTGGTAGACCAGTTCCAACTGCTGTGACAGTTGTACGTCTGGTTGGAGCGGCTAGATATTTAAACCTGAGGACACACAGTCCCGGACACACAATCCTCACCGTATTCTCCTTGAGCTAAGGTCACACAGACCTCGCCCAATCACTCGTGGTAAGTCTTCAGGTGACTTCCAAACCTTCACAGACTCGGTCACTCGGCGATCCACAATTTCCTCTTGGATGCTCTAGACCATGACGCCTAACCGTCTGGAGGATGCACAGTCCTCAAAGGTAACAAGCGTCGGTTCCACACAGGAACAATCTCTTCAGTGATGCTCAATCACTTTGGGTTTGTAGGTGTTTGGGTTTTTCCTCACTTGACGATTTTCGCTCAAAGTCCTCGGAGGATGGGATGCTCTAAATGACAAGTGTCAATTTATCTCTCAGAGCAGCCAACCAGCTAGTGGTTGTAGGGGGCGGCTATTTATAGCCAAGGGAGCAGCCCGACATGATAAGACATAAATGCCCTTCAATGATATGACCGTTAGGTGGGTAGATATTTTGGGACAGCTAGCGCGTAGCACAGCAACGGTCGGAAATTTGTGTATCAAATTCCTCAGGGCTATCATGGTCCTCACTTGTAGGCAATCTGCACTGGCGAATTCCTAACTCCTCAGTCAGAACAAGTTCCTCAGAGAACAGAAGAACTTCGTCTCTGTCACTGAAGAAATTGACTGAACTGTATGAGATTTCCAATGGATTCACTCGAAAGGATTGGGTAGGTGTAGGATTTTGAGATGAGCATCACTTGGAAACTTTTCCTTAGTTTTATCTCGACCCCATTTAACAGTACGGTGTTTCCTATGACTCAAGAAAGAGAAAAACAAAACTATGAAAACAAAAGTCTTCACGCTTCATAATCCTCGCATGAATATCAAGCCTTCACGGTCACACAAATTTCTTCACTTTCAAAGTCTTCAGAAAGCCAAAGTCTTCAGTTGAAGACATTCATTTTTAGGGGTCGACTTTCTGTGTAAATATCAAACTCCTCATAGACTTATAGACCCGTGTACACTCACAAACGCATTAGTCCCTTAACCTATAAGTCTTCAATACACCAAAATCACTAAGGGGCACTAGATGCACTTACAACAAGATGGGATGATTGTCGGTGTACTAAGTATTGGGCCACTAGTACCCCTTACTTGTGCACGGGCAGTTGTAGCCGTCCTCGCGGCAAGGCTTGCCGGGATCAGCTCGAGGTCGATTCAAGTCATCAAGGAAATCATCAAGTCAGAGATCTGAGAATCAGCAGATAAGCAAAGCTGGAAATCAAAGGCCAGCTTCCCCGGCAAGATCCTTGCCGGGATGGCCGTGGAGCCCGGCAAGGCTCGGCGCCCGGCAAGACTTGGTTCCAAGCAAGGCTTGGCGCCCGGCAAGGTTTGGTGCCCGGCAAGGATCGGCGCCTGGCGGGATTCTGCCACTGTGCCACCGCTTCGGCACAGTAACAAGTCTGACATTCTGGGTCCTTCTCTGGATGCGTGGCAACGCGCCAGTGGAGGGGAGCTTAAGCGGTGCTGATGGGATGGCCCCTTTTTCCATCCCCAAGAAAGTGAGGACACCTAAACGGACACCTCACGATGCATTAAATGCGCTTGTCCTAATCCGTCAGGGGTTAGGTATGATACCCTGTAGCTACTTTAGACCTCAATGTATGTACATGTTGCCACTGTGGAGACCCCTTTGAGCATATAAAAGGAAGCCCAAGGCAACTGCTACAAAAGAGGAGAATGGCTGGCCCATTCTGCATGCGTAGCTGCTCTTTGAACGTACTGTTCATTGCGAGCGCTCCTGAAGGCTGGGCTCAAGAACATCAATAAGAACACAAAGCAGGAGTATGGTTTTCCGCTGATCAGCGGCCCGAACCTTGGTAAAAGCTTCCCGCTTTGATCATCGGTTCTACTCTTTGCGTATACCTCTCCCCCCGCCGAATCGTAAAGGGGTCTCTCGGGATCCCATAGGTGTCGTACCCCGACATCTTTGGCGCGCCAGGTAGGGGGATTGAAGGTTACGTGAACCTGATCTGGTGGTCGACGCCCTAGTTCCTTCATCATCTTCATCATCATGCCGCCCAAGAAGAAGAACACTGTGACAGCACAACCGTCCGGGTCCGTTTTGCCCTCGCCTTCACAGACAGGCGATGGTGTGGGTGCAGAAGTAAGAGGACTAGAACCCCCGCGGCGTTCTGGTGACCCAAGCCAAGCGAGCGGTATCGTTCGCAGTGGCAGTGGTAACTTGCGCGCCGCTGGATCTAGAGATGGTGTTGTGTTGCCTACGGGTGGCACAACTAACTCTAGGGATCGAAGAGCGCCTGCTGGAGCTCCCACGCCGGCGCGAGCCTCGCAACCTACCCAGTTCGTGCGTGATGAGCGACATCATGGCGCTGGTGGTTCGGGGCGTCCCCACGAAAAGGTTTCTGCGCATAGATCCCGAGATGCGCGGGACCAGCACGCACACCGAGCTGCCGATGAAGGTGGTGCACGGTCGCGTGACCGTGGCGGTGGTCCTTCTAACTTAGTTAGGAGTCAGAGCACCTCACGTACCTCGCACTTGTTGCCGCCACCTACGCCAGCGGAAGCCTTGGCACGTGCACAGCTGCTCCTCGATTTTCCTCCCGCCCCGGAGAAGATGGAGGAGTGGCGAGCCACTATCCAGAGCCTTATCAGCTTCGCTAACAAGGATGGACTGCAAGAGGCAGGGCCCTCCCAGCGGAGGCCCATCGATCCGACGCGAGCCGGTGCAGAGAAAACCGGAGGTGGTGCAACTACAGTGCACTCTCCTCTGCGGCGTCAGCAGCGGCCGACGACTCGGCAAGTCGACCGCCATGAAGAAGTTTCCACGGCGTCGTCCGATCCACGGATGCGCCGTGATCAGCGTCTGGTTCTCCAGGAGCGAGGCAAGGAGGATGCTCGAACAACCATCGAGCGGCGACGGGAGGCACGCTATCAGTCCGATAAGCGCGCGGGGCCGGTTGTCGACGAGCCTGCGCCAGGGAACGTAGGAGACTTGCCTTACGAGGTAGGACCTCTAGCGTTTACCCGTGAGCTGCGGCAAGTCCAGTGGCCCAATCTCCGAACCTTCAAGCCAGAGGTCCCGGAGAAATATGACGGCAAGACCCATCCCTCGGAGTTCCTGAGCATCTACACCATTGCAGTGCAAGCTGCCGGGGGCCGAGATGACAAGATACTTGCCAACTACTTCCCGTTGGTGCTCAAACCCAACGTCAGGTCGTGGTTGATGCATCTGCTGGAGGATTCTATTTCTTCCTGGTCAGATCTGTGCCATCAGTTTGTTGGCGCCTTTGTTGGAGGCCACCAAGCTCCTGGCCAAGAAAGTGATTTGCACATCATCCCTCAGAAGGAGGGCGAGTCCCTGCGCAAGTTTATGCAGAGGTTCAGCCGGGTGCAGTACAGTATTCCTGACGTTCATCCTGCCGCTGTCATTAGCGCGTTCCATCAGAACGTGTGTAACCGCAGGATGCGGGAAGAGCTGGTGATGAACAAAGTCAGGAGTATTGCCGAGCTTTACACTTTGGCCGACAAGTGCGCTCGAGCTGAAGACGGGATGAAACTCCCCGGTGAGGCTGTTGGTGCGGCAGGCGACTCAGAAGAAGAAGATGCCGCGGCTCCGTCAAGGAAAGGCTGGCGGCGAAACAGGAAGCGCGGAGGCAAGGCCGTGCTTGCCGTCGAGGAATCCGGCAACCCTGGCACCGCCAAGAAGGCCAAGGTTGGCGACCCCGGCAAGGATCTTGCCGGGTGCCCTTCCTGTCAGGCCTTCGCGGCTGCCGACAAGTCAGAGAACTCCGGCAAGCAGTATTGCAAGATCCATCACACTAAGGGCCATGATCTCCAGAACTGCCGGCAAGTTGAGCAGCTTGCCGAGAAGCAGAAGGCCGAATACGAGAGGCGAGACAAGGAGAAGGCCCAAGATGGTGCTGAGGGGTCCGGCAAGAAGCGCGGTGGACGGGGAGGTCGCCGCGGTAAGGCCAAGCAGCAGAAGGATCGGCCCGCTCGGGGCCGAGATAAAGAAGGAGATGATGATGAGGAAGATGACGAATCCATTGAGCAGGAATTCCAAAAGGCTACGGAGGCTATGTGCATTGATGGGGGTGCCTCGCTGCATTCTTCCCACCGCCAACTTAAACAGTGGATGCGGGAGGTTAATGCGGCAGAGCCATCCCCCGATGCATGTAGGCCTCTGAAGTGGTCCAGCACGCCTATCATCTTTGACGTCGAGGATCACCCTGATCGCACAACTGCGGTCGGGTGTTTGCCATTGTTGGTTTCCCCGACAATTCGCAACCTCAAGGTGACGAAGATGTTAGTTGACGGCGGGGCCGGCCTAAACTTAATCTCACCAGATGTGCTCACAAATCTTCAGATTCCCGACGAAGACCTCGAGGAAACGGGTACGTTTCAAGGGGTCAACCCGGGAAGAACCCAGCCTAAGGGCAAGATCACGCTGCCGGTAACATTTGGCAGCGAGCTTAACTTCAGGACCGAAAAGGTGGTGTTTGATGTCGCCAAGATCCCCATGTCATACAATGGGATCCTTGGTCGGCCAGCGCTGGCTAAGTTTATGGCGGCATCACACTACGCGTACAGCGTCTTGAAGATGCCTGGGCCGTTGAGCGTCATCACTATCCATTCCGATAAGATGGATGCACTCATCTGTGCCGACCAACTTTACCGGGAAGCAGTTGCAGCACCTGCCATCAAGGCATCTGCTCCTGCCGCTGGAACTCCCGGGAGGAAGAAGAAGACCGGCAGGAACCTTGGCGCCAACTCCGGCAAGCGCACCTCCTCGGAGTGCTGCGCTTCCATTGAGGACGTACCAGAGAGTTCCACCGGCAAGAACAAGAATTCCAAGGCCGCCCCGCCGGAAACCAAGAAGGTGCCTGCCAGGGAGGACGGAACGGGGGGAACTTTCACCATAAGTTCCACCCTAGATGACAAATAGGAAAGCGCGCTCATTGCTTTCCTGCGGGCGAATGTCGACGTGTTTGCATGGCAACCGTCTGACATCCCCGGCGTTCCCAGGAAAGTGATTGAGCACCACCTTGCTGTCTGTCCTCATGCGCGCCCGTCAAGCAAAGGGTGAGGAAACAGGCTTTGGAGTGGCAAGAATTCATTGCCGAAGAAATTAAGAAGCTGGAGGCGGCAGGACTGGTCAAAGGAGTGCTTCATCCAACCTGGTTGGCCAACCCGGTTGTAGTGCGGAAAGCGAATGGGAAATGGAGGCTTTGTATCGATTATACAGATATCAATAAAGCTTGTCCAAAAGATCCTTTTCCCTTGCCGCGCATCGACCAGATTGTGGATGCCACCGCTGGTTGTGATCTCCTGTCCTTCCTTGATGCCTATTCAGGGTATCATCAGATTTTTATGGCAAAGGAAGATGAAGAGAAGACCGCCTTTATCACCCCATGTGGTACGTATTGTTTTATACGGATGCCTTTCGGGTTGAAAAGTGCTGGTTCAACATTCGCCAGAGCAATCCAGATTGGTTTTGAGCCACAACTCCATAGAAATATGGAGGCATATATGGATGATATAGTGGTCAAAACTAAGGATAAAGCAACGCTCATTCAAGACCTAGAAGAAACATTTGCGAACTTGCGCAAGATCAACTTGAAGCTCAATCCTGAGAAGTGCGTGTTCGGTGTTCCTTCCGGCAAGCTCCTCGGATTCTTTGTATCTTGCCGGGGAATCGAAGCAAACCCCGACAAGATCAAAGCCATTGAGCAAATTGAAGCGCCGAGACGCGTCAAGGATGTGCGTCGTCTTGCCGGCTGTGTTGCTGCTCTAAGCAGGTTTATTTCCAAATCTGCTGAGCGCGCCCTGCCCTTCTTCAAAATTTTGAAGAAGGCAGGTCCAATGAAATGGACTCCGGAAGCGGAGGCAGCGCTGCAAGATTTGAAGAAATACCTTTCTTCTCCGCCGACGCTAGTCGCACCTAAACCACAAGAACCATTGCTGCTGTATCTGGCGGCAACAAATCAAGTGGTTAGTGCTGCGCTGGTGGCGCAGAGAGAAGCTGATGAGGAGGCAACATCTGCGGCAGGACCGCCAAGTGACGCGACAAGATCTTTCCCGGCAAGGGTTGATCCCGGCAAGACAGGATCTGCGCAAACAGAAGAACTTGTGCAGAAGAAAAAGGTGGTGCAGCGCCCAGTTTATTTTGTTAGCTCCCTCTTGCAGGGAGCTAGATCAAGATATTCTGGTGTGTAGAAGTTGCTTTTCGGCCTCCTTATGGCCTCGAGAAAGCTGCGCCATTATTTTCAAGCACATGAGATCACCGTCGTCACTCGCTTTCCGTTGCAACGGATTTTGCAAAATCCGGAGGCAACCGGCAGGATCGTGGAGTGGGCGTTGGAGCTGTCCAGCTTTGGTCTTAAGTTCGAAAGCACTTCCACAATTCAGAGCAGGGCCTTGGCGAAGTTCATTGCAGAATGGACCCCGACGCCAGACGAAGAAGTTCAAGAAACAAGTCTCCCCGGCAAGGAAACCGATCAGCAATGGGTTATGTACTTTGACGGGGCTTTTTCGCTGCAAGGCGCCGGTGCTGGCGTGCTGCTTGTCGCACCCACCGGGGAGCACCTCAAGTACGTAGTCCAAATGCATTTTCCATGGGAGAGTTCAACCAACAACACTGCAGAATACGAGGGTTTGCTTGCCAGTCTTAGGATCGCGGCAGACCTTGGTATCACAAAGCTCATTATCAAAGGCGATTCACAGCTTGTCGTCAGGCAGGTCAACAAGAACTATCAAAGCCCATTGATGCAGGCCTACGTAGAGGAAGTGAGGAAATTGGAAGAGCGCTTTGACGGTCTCCAAATGGAGCATGTCCCTCGTGCCGAGAACAGTGTTGTTGACGACCTGTCAAAGCGTGCTGCCCTCAAGTTGCCTGTGGAACCAGGAACTTTTGTGCTACAATTGACTCAACCATCCGTGGCGCCATCGATGCGGCAAGAAAAGAGAAGAAAGTTGAACTATGGCCAGTACTTCCCGGCAGAGCTCCCCGGAGCCGCCGGCAAGGAAGTTGCCGGGATTGACATGCTCGCCGGGGAACAACAGGCTCCGGTAGGGCCTCGGGCCCTTGCTGTCGAGACAAATGTTCCCCCGGCGGATGAGATGCCTTTAGTCCTAGTTGTCGAGCCTCAGGCTCCAGCATGGGCGCAGCACATTGTCCACTTCCTTCAGACAGGTGAACTCCCTGAGGAACAAGAAGAAGCGGAAAGAGTAGCCCGTAGGTCTGTTATGTACAAGTTCGTCGATGACGTCCTGTACAGAAAGAGACCGAACGGTGTGAAATTGAAGTGCATTCCTCGGGAGGATGGACTAGAGCTGTTGGCAGAGATACATGGGGGCATGTGTGGCTCTCACATAGGGTCAAGAGCGCTTTCCGGAAAAGCATTCCGGCAAGGTTTCTTTTGGCCTACCGCCCTCCAGGATGCGACGACACTAGTAACCAGGTGTGAAGCGTGCCTGTTTCATTCGAAGAAATTACATCAGCCAGCTCAAGCTCTTCAAACAATCCCTCTCTCCTGGCCATTTTCAGTCTGGGGGCTCGACATACTGGGCCCCTTTCCCCGTGCTACCGGGGGCTTTGAGTACTTGTACGTTGCTATCGACAAGTTCACAAAGTGGCCGGAGGTGGAAGCGGTGAGGAAGGTGACAGCGCAGTCGGCTGTCAAGTTCTTCAAAGGAATTGTTTGCCGTTTTAGTGTGCCTAACAGGATCATCACCGACAACGGCACGCAGTTCACAAGCCGCACCTTCATGCAGTACATCCAAGACCTTGGCGGCAAGATTTGTTTTGCCTCTGTTGCTCACCCGAGAAGCAACGGCCAAGCGGAGAGGGCCAATGCTGAAGTGCTGCGCGGTCTCAGGACCAGAACTTTTGACAGGCTGAAAAAGTGCGGAAGACGCTGGATTGATGAGTTGCTGGCGGTTCTTTGGTCAATCAAAACGACACCAAATCGAGCCACCGGCCAGACGCCCTTCGCTCTGGTCTATGGAGCGGAAGCAGTTCTCCCCACGGAACTCATAGACGGATCTCCTCGAGTGCTCGCTTATGATGAGCTCGAGCAAGAGCAACTGCGGCAAGATGACGCTGTGCTCCTTGAGGAGAATCGTCTTCAGGCTGTTGTGCGAGCTGCACGCTACCAGCAAGCTTTGCGGCGCTATCATAGCCGCAAAGTTCATGCCCGAAGCCTTGAGGAAGGCGACCTTGTTCTTCGACGGATTCAGTCCGCCAAGAATTCAAACAAGTTGACGCCAAAGTGGGAAGGCCCTTATCGGGTAGTACAAGTCACCAGGCCTGGCGCTATCCGCCTGGAGACCGAAGATGGCATTCCAGTGAGTAATTCCTAGAATATCGAACATCTTCGCAATTTCTATCCATAAGGCGCGGTTGCCGGGGGCTCCCGGCAACCACCTTTTTGTACAAGTCTTGCCGGCAAGGCATGTGATCCTTTGTACAAAGCCAGGCGCAGACCCTGAGCACAGATGAATAAATTTAAGTGCTGTACATTCCCTTATTGATTTCCATGTTCACAATCATATATGCATGTTTGTCTAAGATGTTGTATGACACCTGATCCCGGTAAGTTCTAACGAACCGCTAAGGTTTCATCCCTTTATTTTCTCTTGTTTCTTTTTCTCAAAGACAGAAGGATTCCTCACGTGCACATTTGCCGGGGGGGGGGGGGGGGGGGGGGAGGGAGACATGAATACCAGTTGGTGACGTTCGGAATCGTATGCTTGCCGGAGGAAGAACAAAGCCAGAAAGCTAAGTCATAAAACTTAGAGCAAGTATTTTCTTTAGTTACCTAGTTACTTCCTTAGACGATTCCGATTCTTGTATGGAAAATCTGCACGCGAAGGAACCTTTGCTGTAATCAGTTGCGCCCTTATTTTGTTTCGAGTCCGCTCAACAATTTAAGTGGCTGCACTGAGAGCACCAAGGAGTCTTGCCGGCTGCTGCGCCTCCGGCAGGCTGCTGAAGTCCCGCACCCAGCGCTCGCGGCAGGTTGCACGCCGGCAAGTTTTTCAGTAAGCGTAGGATGAACTCCATACATAAAGGAATCAGACAAGGAAAGTAGCTAGCATGAGCCTAAACATAGTCAAATTTTATTGCATCCATGAGTTGCCGCAGTTCTAACTTGAGACTTAATTGTCTTTTACATAAGATGATGGCGGCAAGAATAAAAGAGAAGCACTCAATCCCTGCGCTGGCCTTCGATCCTTTTGATGGAGTCCACCTTCTCAAGGATTGGCGCGATGCACTTCTCAAGCGCCTCAACATTTGCATCCTTTGGCAGGTGGCCGAGTGCGCTGGAGAGGTCGATGCCGGGATTGCTGTGCACCACCTTGAGGAGCACCTTGCGAAGGACGGCCCAGCAAAGCCGGCGAGTCTCGTTCGCCAGTTGGGTCGCCCAGCTAGACTGGAGCGCCCTCAACGCATTGATGATGCTTTCAAAGAACATCGTCAATCTGGCGCTTGGGGATATTCTTTCCTCGGAAGAATATCTGAAATTCGACAAGCCCATGGTTGACAATTCTGCGGTAAGCTTCTCCGCGGCAGCAATGAGACGACCAGTCCAGATCTCCACTCCCTTCTCGTACTCGTTCTGGGCGGCGGCAGCACTCTTGAGCAGGTTCCTCTCTCCTTGGAGATCCTTGAGTAGAGCCTTCTCACGGGCCCTGCCGGCCTCGAGAGACTTCTGCAGCGTGGTCAGTTTCAGCTCCAGAACCGCAATATCATCAGCCGCAGAGGAAAGCTGCTTGGTCTTGTCGGACAGGGCGACCTGCATCTCCGCCAAGGAGTGGAGGGTTTTTTCCCTGTCCCCCTTGAGCGTCGAGAGCTCCTTGCCGTGCTCGTCGAGATTTGTCTCCAGCCTCTTCACTCTGTCGCTCAGCTCGTTCTTGGCGGCCTCTGCAGCTTCGGCAGCATCGACGGCCTCCTTGAGCTTGCCGGCGTGACTTGCAGTTAGAGCTTCGAGCGCCTCCTTGTGCTTCTGCTCCAGCTCCTGGGTCCGCCGCGTGACAAGATTTTCAATGTCTTCGTCCTTGCTACGAAGCTTGGCGGCGAGCGCCTGCTCACGTGCGGTGAGATCTTCTTCGTAAGCGTCAAGAGCAACGTGGCGCCCCATCAGGAGAGCATCTTCGGCAGCAATCCTTTGGACAGCTTCATCATGTGCCTTCTCCATATCTGATTGCTTCAGGAGGACCACATTCCACAGCTGGCTCACTTGTTCTCGGCCGGCAACCAGCTCTTGAAGGGCCTCAGCGTGCCAGATTTGCATTTGTGCGACGCGCCTTTGAAAATCTGCTTCGGCTGCCTCGACAACTGCCATTCTGGAGTCCGCCTTCTCCTTTCGGGCACGATGGAGAGCTTGGAGTTTGCGGAAGTTCTCGCCCATGGCCTGAAGGAGCTGATCCTCTTCAGACTTGCCACTGCTAGCACTGGGATCGTCGAAAACTTCGAGCCCGGCAGCGGCAATAATTTCCTCAAAAATTTCTCCTTCGGCTGGTGCCTCGGCGCTTGCCGTCCCTGGCAAGTTGATGAATATGTTTTCGCCAACCTTGAGATACTTGCTGGATGAGGGCTCGTCAGATGTTGATGGCTGGTCTTCAGTGGCCGCCTCACCAGTGACAGGGGGCTTTGTGGCCGATGCAGCACCTGGCACTCCTGCGGCAGGAATGCCGTCAGTATGGTCCCCAGCCTCCCTGTCGCCCTCTTCAGCAGGTTCTTCCACGATTTCCTTTTGTGCTGTCTTGGCGGCCTCCCCGTCAAGAGCATCACCAGCCCCGGCAATGTCATCCTTGGTGGCCTCGCTGGCAGTGATCCTGTCCGCTTCGGCGGCAGCATCCCTGGTGGTCTCCTCGATGACGGCGTCGATGTCCATGTGTTCCATCGAAGAGAACTCTGAAGGGCGAAGGAGGAGGACAGAATAAGTTCGAGTTTTTGGATTTTGAAGTGACTAAAGATAAAGAGGTAAGAGGAAAAGAATAACTAGCACTCTGAGGCGATCGAGTACCTGCGTCGGGCTGTCGAGAGGTGGCTCCGCCTCTCCCGGCAACTCCGGTTGCCGGGGGTGGGTTGCCGGAGTCCATGCTTGTCGGCTCCTCCTCAATCCGGACGGGCTCGTCGACAGGATCTCTTGCCGGGGATGTGCTTGTGGGCAGAGCGGTCAATGAAGGAGGCACAATGGGGCTATCTTCTCCTTGTTGCCGTTCTTCTCCTGCAAACCCAAAGATATCAGCGACAAGAATGAAAGCCTCGGCACCAGCCAACAGGAAAAGGGACAATGAACTTACGCTGGGGGCTGTGCTGGGGGCTGCGCTGGGGGCTGCGTTGAGGGCTAGACTCCGGGCTCACAATGACGGTTTCTGGCACGCTAGTGGAGCCTGCTGGGGGCTCGTCGCCCGTAGAAGTCCTTGACCTCTTCGCCATCCTCTCCAGCAAGGTTTCTGTGTCACTGCAGAAACAATGTAAGCAAGTCAGTAAGATTGATGCAGATTGGAAGGTGGAAGTTGTGGCAGATACTCACTCTTCTTCCTCCCGCTCTGGACTAAAGCCGGAGATGTCGAAGTCGGCCTCCGTTGCGATGACTGGGTGGGGAGGCGGAGGAGGGGTCCTGGGCCGCTTGGCTGTGGCAGGCGCCGGAGCAGCCTCTGGCACGGTTGTACGAGACCCTCCTGCCGCTCCGGCGGTGGACGTTGGTGTGGGTCTCGCGCGCCGCGCGGGCTGTTGACGGGCCCCCTGCCGCGGTCTGATCTTGCCAGCCACTTTCTTGCCGGGGGAGTCACCGCTCGATGTAGGCTGGCTTGCCGGGACGCCTGATGCGGCTTTCCGAAGGACACGCTTTGTCTTCTTCGGGGGCGAGGGCTCTTCTCGCGTCTCCTCTTCGGCCGTGTCTTCGCCGGATGAGTTTTCAGCGACTGCGCCGCCTTCTTCCCCGGCAACCTTGCTCTCCTCGGTAGGTTTTGCCTCCACTACCACCTCTGCATCGCTGGCTTCCCACTCTGTGAAGCCAACGCTGCCGGCCTCCGCGGCAAGATTCACTTCCTCCACTTTGGTAGCGATGTATGCTACCTCCTGATCTGTGGTGGCGCGAATAAGATCTGACTCTTGCCGGACAGGCTTCTCCGTCAGATTGTCGAAGAACTTCTGCGCTTCTTCCTCGCTTGGCTCGGCCCAGGTCGGGTCTAGGCCGTGGGCATTAAACATCGGCAAGAAGGCAATGATCGACCCCAATGCAGAGTTGTTGCACAAGGGGACGATCCTTGCCGGCAGCCGGTGCTTGTCTTCGCGCTGAAATAACTTCTGGCGGAGAGCGCCAAGCTGCATAGCGGTCAGATTATTGTTCAGCCCAGGGCGCAGCCTCATGACATCTGCTGCGTTCTTATACTCCCAGGCTGGCCTCCCCCTGTTCTACAGAGGGGCGATGCAGCGGCGGAGGAAGTCGAAGCCGATCATCTCCATTGTCAGCCCGGCAGCCTTCAAGCGGAGGATCCTGGTAGTGGCGATTGTGAGCTTCTCATCTTCTGTGGCGAGATCGCCCCAATCCTTGCCCCGGAGTGGCAACATGTACATACATTGAGGTGTAAAGTAGCTACAGGGTATCATACCTAACCCCTGACGGATTAGGACAAGCGCATTTAATGCACCGTGAGGTGTCCGTTTAGGTGTCCTCACTTTCTTGGGGATGGAAAAAGGGGCCATCCCATCAGCACCGCTTAAGCTCCCCTCCACTGGCGCGTTGCCACGCATCCAGAGAAGGACCCAGAATGTCAGACTTGTTACTGTGCCGAAGCGGTGGCACAGTGGCAGAATCCCGCCAGGCGCCGATCCTTGCCTGGCACCAAACCTTGCCGGGCGCCAAGCCTTGCCGGGCTCCACGGCCATCCCGTCAAGGATCTTGCCGGGGAAGCTGGCCTTCGATTTCCAGCTTTGCTTATCTACTGATTCTCAGATCTCTGACTTGATGATTTCCTTGATGACTTGAATCGACCTCGAGCTGATCCCGACAAGCCTTGCCGCGAGGACGGCTACAACTACCCGTGCACAAGTAAGGGGTACTAGTGGCCCAATACTTAGTACACCGACAGGAGCCCCCGGGCCTAGGCCATACACGAGTGCGAGGCGTTGTTGGGCTAGGCCCAAACAGTGCACGGGCACGCGTGGTAGGGAATTAACTGCTCGTAAATATCTCGTTTTACTGTGCCCCCCACTACGCGCACGGAGCGCGCGACGTGGGAAGCGTGCCAAAAAGGCTGCAAACTGTTTCGCGCACATAGAGGTGCATTCATATTGGGGGATAAACAAGGCGGCCCCGCTCCTTCCCCATAAAAAGGAGAAGTCGCGGAGGCGCAAACCTATTCACCCCCCTCTTCTTCCCAATCTGGCCATCGCCATCGCCTTCCTCTGCTCGAGCTCAGAGCGAAACCTTTTTTTTCTTCTGCCCGCTGCTCCCGCGCTCGCTCCGCCCTCCGGCTTCCATCTCCACAGTCGCCATGCCGCCCAAGGCCAGCAAAGGCAAGGGCACGGACAGGGAGGCGAAAGCGGAGGTTCCGGAGAGCGAACTGGTGAAGATGCGGAAGAGGCTCGTCGTCTTCCCTCCGACGCTCGACGCCGAAACTTTGAAGGGGCGATACTAATGCATGTGGGCGAAGGGAACACAAGCTCACCCCGCCACACGCGTAATCCCAGGTGCTTGTTCCAAAGGCGGATCGGACATATACCCCTTCTTCACTGCGTATTTTTATTGAGGGCTCTGTCCACCCTTTTCCGATTTCTTCAACGACATCATGTATACATACGGCTTCCGCCTTCTTGATTTCACGCCGAATGCCGTATTTTGCATGTCGATCTTCGCCCACCTTTGTGAGAATTTCGCTGGCGTGATCACCAATTCTGCTCTTTTCCGCCACTATTTCTATCCTCGAATCCAAAAAGGAGAGGCTCCCTCTGGATCGATTGCTTGGATTCCAAGGGCCTGTAACCAAGAGATATACCCAGATGGAGTTTACCGCGAAAAGTGGGACGAGTGGCGGGCCGAATGGTGCTGGATCCAGGAAGCAGATCCTCATCCTTTTTGTCATCCCCGGCGACAATGATACTCGATGAGAGCAACAACACATTGCCCCCGGAAAAAATGAAAGAATGGAATGAAAAGAACGGAGAATACAACATCATCTACCGCAATTGAATTTGAAAAGCATCCTTACGAAGAAGGGTTGAACGGAGTTGTTGAAAAAAACAACAATGAAAAGAATAAGCTTGTTGTGGGCGTATGGAAAACATCTCAAAATTTGAGGTGCAATTTTGCCACTAATGGAAATGGCTGATTTGATTGAGAGCACTGAAGAGATGAAACACTTCTTCCACCAAGATGATAAGAGATAACTTGGATCATTGATAAGCACCATAATAGCAACATTCCTTAGGGAAGGCTTTAGGTGAAATATAACCCAAGATAACTCCAATGAAGAGATTGACGGGTTGCAACGGATCTCCTGAACAAAGAGAAAATGATGGGTTTAAATATCTCATTCTTAACAACTTGTGAACCTTGAAACACGAAGGGAAATTGTCAAGAATGACATAACACCACCTCAAAAGATAAGGTAGAAATAATTGCACTTTGGAATGCAAGATGAAGAATACTTGAACTTCTGCAACAAGAATGTTGATGAAAGCTTCGATAATGAGTGCTCTCTTTGATGAACCACCATGAAGAAACTCTTGAAGGACTCTGGATAGATACCAAGATGATCAAAATGAAAGTTAAGTTGAAAGAAGACGATGAAGCCTTGCAATGATTTAGATGGAGCTTCGTGACAATATAATGAGGAGACTTTGAACTCCGGAAAAGGAAGATGAACAACTAGAAACCGAGAATTACTTCATCATGAACAAACTCCGGAAGAAGGAATTAACACTTGGATGACACAAGAATAAGAATTATGTTATGTGTATCCTTCATCAATTTAAATTGATGGCAAGCAACGGATTTGGCATACTACTTATTCTCATTGAAAAAGAATTGATCTGGCGCAAACTTGGGAAGATCTTGAACAAATCACTGGTATGATTTGGGAAGAACAAATGAATTGATATGAACACAAGTGAAGCAAAATCTTGAACGAACCGCCATAAGAAGTTAAAAACGATTGAAGAAAAGTGAACGAATCACCGGGAAGAATTTAGATACAAGAGAACGAAGAGATCACAAGCTGACTAGAGAATACTTGAATAGAGCACCGAAAGAATAAGGAGATGAACAAAGAGGCATCAATTTAGAATAATTGGAGAACGAAGCTGAAAACTTAGAACGAAGAAATCTTTTGAAATGATGGCCTTCGGATGATATAGAAACGAGAACAACTCCTTGAATGCTTCGGATGGGTATGAAAATAATTCTCGCAATCAAAACAATTATGAGGATGGCATGAAGCTAGAACCGTGAATCTTCAAGAGAACAGACAAGATTTAGGAAAAATTCTTCTTTGGTCCTCAAAGCTGAGAATGACAACGAGGACCACCATGAGAAATTTGTGAGGTACTCCAGAATAATGAAGAATAGAAATGTTGATCCCAAAGATGAAAAAAATTTAAAAGAGATCTTGGAGAAGGCATCTGACTGATGAAAATTCAGTCTTACGTCAAACTTTGAAAATAATTTGAGAATAACTCCGGAAAAAATTAGAAGAGTCAGGTAAGATCCTGGGAAAAGACCTGTGGGTTAGGGCCCACTCAAAAGAGAACACCGTTGAGAAAACTTAGAATTGATCTCGCGAATGTTGAAATGATCGGATCCACTTGAAGAGAAGCACGCCGGTTGGAAAAGAATTAACATGCCAATCTTGATAAACAAGAAGGATTAGCATTCACATAGAAGTATGAGAACACCACTTAGGGAAGGTATGGAATCAACACTTGACATTGAAGCAACTCGAATACCACAAATCAAAACAAAACAACGGATTAGGCTTGCAAAATAAGCTGGAAACAAACATATGATAGAGATTTCGTCCGAAATTTTCGTGGTGGGGCCCACATGGGCTCAATCGTACAACACCATCATGTACAAGGCAGCGCACATGACATACGAAGCGTCCCCGAGTCAGCATAGCCAAGGACTCTTTAAGACACAACGAGACCATTGTAAAACCAACCGTGGACAGGCGGACCACTAGACGTCGAACCCCAATCTCATATCATGGATCTGTCAGAAAGATATCCTAGGTAACTACTTGAATTCACACCTATGAACTCCCGAAATTTTTCTGGTTATGCAATCTGGTGTTGGGGATACAGGGAGGCACAAATATCTCACACAACTAACAAATCCTACACTCCAACTGTATCCACCCGTCAACACATAACCAAGAAAACCTCGAAAATCGTGTACCTCAGACCTTCGAAAACATCTGATATACTAGCTATGGCAATACATCTGATCGCTCTCCCCATTACTGGGTGGCGCCAAACTACTCTCACCGCAAAGAGTATAGAAGCGTTTTCGATGTCGGTGTCCTTTGGTATTTTGGAACTGAAACGATAAGCACTGTGACAAAAACACCTTGGAGCTCAACTCCCCGGGACACTGCCACAACCCCTAAATGACAGGACGCACCAAGACAGAATTCCCGTCACAATGATATCAGACCGATTCCACAATACCCGCGTGATCCTAAAAAAAATTGAGTGAAAAAGGAGAGTGAAGTCAAAACATCTATGTCAGGAGTCCTCACCAGAGCGACGAAGGGGATAAAGAGGAAAAAGAATTCCTACTCTTCGATATAACTAGACTCAAAATAGTTTTTTCTAGACTCAACAACGGCAGCGGTTCGATCAAACAAGGGGGCTCCTGCGGTCGGTAAGGCTCTGATACCAACTTGTAGTGCCCAAGATGCGATTCTATCCCAATCACGTGATGAATTCATGATTGGGGCACAATCGCATTTTGAGCGCATAGCAAGGTGGATATCATTACAACATACCATGTATTGAATAGATGAGAATACAAGATAAAAGCTTACACCCGCCACACGCTACAACATGAATACAACAGTTCATCAATACATAGCAATCATCATGCAGAAGAGCAGGATCCGACTACGGATGAAAACAAACAAGAGAAGAAGAACGACATCCACCCTGCTAATCCCAGGATCCCGACCCAGAACCTATCCCTTGATCAAAGAAGAACAAGCAGAAGAACTCCAAACAAGCAAGCATCGCTCTCTCGTCAAAGCATCGCTTTATCTGGACCTGCAACTGTTATTGTAGTAATCTGTGAGCCACGAGGACTAAGCAATCCCATTACCATGGTTATGAAGACAAGCAAAGCTTAATGGGTATGGAATGGATAAGTGCTGAGGTTGCAGCAGCACTAACATTGTATGGTGGCTAACTTACGAGTACAAGAGTAAGAAGAGTAACTACGCATACGGTCGCAAACTAGTAATGATCAACAAGTGATCCTGAACTACTTATGTTCAAACATAACCCCACCGTGTTCTCTTCTTGAACTCACTCAAAAAGAGACAGTCACAGTTATGCACACGGTTGGTGTATTTTAATTCGGATTTGGCATCAAGTTCTCTACAACCGGATATTAAAAATTCCCATCTGCCACATAACCGCGGGCACGACTTTCGAAAGATCAAACCCTGCAGGGGTGTCCCAAGTTAGTCCATGACAAACTCTCATGATCAGCGGAGGCAAATCTCCATCTTGGGGACAACCCGATCAAACTCGGAATCCCGGTGAACAAGACATTTCGACAGTGGTAAAACAAAACCAGCAAGACCTCCCGACGTGCCGACACCCCGATTGGAGCCGCGCGTATCTCGAAATCAGGCCACGATTGGATGAGCACAGCGCACAGCAACTGAGACCCGAGTTGCCCCGGGGGAAGCCACACACGACTCTATTTTGGACCAACACTCATGAGGAGCACTGGCCCGGGTTGTTGATTAATTATCCTCGGGGTCAGGAAACTCCCTATGCAAGTTTTAGTTCTTATTAGGCAAATGGTAAAACCAAAGTTGGGCCTTGCTGGAAGAGTTTTATTCAAAGCGAACTGTCAAGGGGGGCCCATAAACCCCGACCATGTTAGGAACGCAAAATCATGTAACATAACACCGGTATGACGGAAACTAAGGCGGCAAGAGTGGAACAAAACACCAAGCAAAAGGCCGAGCCTTCCACCCTTTACCAAGTATATAGATGCATTAATTAAATAAGAGATATTGTGATATCCCATGATATCCATGTCCCAACATGGAACAACCTGCACTACACCTGCAACTAGCAACGCTATAAGAGGGGCTGAGCAAAGCGGTAACATAGCCAAACAACGGTTTGCTGGGAGGGTGAAAAGGTTAGAGGCTGTTTCATGGCAATTGGGAGGCTTGATAAACAAGTGGTAGCTAGCGCGACATAGCGATAGCATCGAGACAACTAGCATAGCAAAGATAGTAGTGGTATCCAGGGTAATGATCATCTTGCCTGAAATCCCGCTAGGAAGAAGATCGAGTCCATGAAGTAGACGAACCAACGTAGTCGAACGGATCCTCACAATCGCAATGTAACTGGAACTATCGAGAAAAAGCACAACCGGAAAGAAGCAAACAACATGGTAAACCAACAAGCATAAACATGGTATGATGCGCAACCAAGTATGATGCACGTCCAGTTTAATGAGGCATGGCATGGCAAAGTGCAACAAACAATACTACAAATTAAGTGGAGCTCAATATGCAACTTGCATATTGACGGAACTTCACAACAATTATTTAGTTCTCTCTCGTTTATGTACCCAACAATATTAAATGTTGTTACACATGGCAAGAGGTGAAGCATAATAAAACTACCTATCTAGGCAAGTTTAAATGAGGCCGGAAACAACAAACAACAATTCCGGAGAATCCCCATATGCATATATCAAATTTGGTACTGTTCTGCCCTAAACCATATTTTAGAGTTGTTAAACATGCAAAGTAAGTGCACCATGTTAATCTATGCATTTTCTACCCCATTTACATATAAAGTTTATTTAATTCGGAGCTACGGTTATTTAGTTACGAAATAAACCATTTTAGCATGTCATTTATGCAAATTAAATGCAAACAGCATTTTAAACATTTTAAACATGGATGAGAGCAGCATATTATGAAACTAGTTAAAATTCTAAGCATTTTACATATATAGTTTGTTTAATTCCGATGCACGGTTGTGAAGTTATTAAATGCATAAACTCTAGGGGTTTTTCTGTAAAAACTGCAGCTCCTGGATTATTAGACAAACCGCAGAGCCTAAAAAAAATACACCCTGGGCCGAATCTGGACAGGAAGCCCAATAGAGGAAAAAGGCCGGGGGCTGCTCGCCCTGGGCCTACAGGCTGTGGGTGCTGGGCTTGGGGCGGGCGAGAGGAGGCGAGGCAGGCCAGCGACTCGAGCGAGAAGCAGCACTGCTCGATGCAGGGTAGCAGGGGGCGATGCAGGGGAAGCAGAGGCATGGGACTTGGGGACGAGCGCTCTGGCGAGGGTGCGGAGGTCCATGGCGCGGCTCCCAGCGACGTGGACGAGGCGAGGAGGAGTGGATCCGGCCGGAGGTGAAGGGTCGGTCCAGATCGGGGCCAGGGTGGCCTCGGTGACCGGTGGCAGCTGGGATGGACGGATCGGGCCTCGGGGCACTAGATCCGGTCGATGGCGGAGCTCCATGGGCGGTGACGCTGGAGCTTGGTCCTAGAAGGAGGTAGCGCTTCCTGTGAACGACAGGAGAGAGAGAGAGATCGTGAGAGAGAGGAGAAGGAAGGGATAGAAAGCAGCGGGGGGAGAAGGGAAGGAGCAAGGGTGGCCTGAGGTGGCTCTCCGGTGAGCTGGCGAGGCGAAGTAGGTCCGGCCGGTGCGAGGCGGCGCAGTGTTCCTACAGGAGGAGCTCGGGACTGGGTGACTGCCTCCCGATCCCGATCGGAATCGAGGCAGGGCTGCTGCGTGGGTGCTGGGCGCGCCTGGGCCGTTGGATCACAGATCCGACGGTCCAGAGGAGGGGTGGCTGGCTGGATTGGAGGGAGAGGCGGAGGCTATTTGTTGGGATGGAGCAGAAAACAAGGAAGAGACCCGGAGTGGCGGCGGCTGGATCCCGAGGTGGATCTGGTCTGGCAGAGGGTGGAGGAATTGTAGGGAATTGGTCTAGGGTTTGTCCAAATAGGTATGTGGGTGGACTATAAATAGGAAAGGGAGGGAAGTTTAGGGTAGATTAGGACCCTCCAATCAAAATCGGGCGGTTGAGAAAAATAGATTAGGTGAGTTCCATAAATAAACCAAAGATATTTAGGGGATATTTGAGGATGATCTGGACCCAACGGTCACGAATGCCCGGGTCGGGTCTGGGAGAAGTTTTCGGACGCGCGGGAGGGGTCGATGCACTATGCAGAGAGACTCCGGTTTAGGCAAGAGAGAAAACAAAGAACAAGGTTGCAAGTGGTCTGAGAAAAGTCAACAGAGACAAATGGGAAGCGGCACTACGAACGGATGTATGTTTATGAAAACATGCGGATGCAATGCGCATGATGCAATGATGAAATGCAACAAGCCAAATAAATAACACGGCGACAACGAAATAACTGGAAGGCTTCTGGAGCGTCGGTCTCGGGTCGTTACACCCAAATTGTTTGGGACTAAAGGCATTGTTGTTGTTGTTGTTGTTGCTACTTTGACACTTATTCACAATATTCTTAAGCGTGGAATTATTGCCTACCAATTGAACCTTGTTGGTGCAATAATTTGCCTGCTTATGTTTTAGAGTTTGTTGACATAAACAGTAAGGGACTTATGTGTTTGCTAGTGCACACAGAGTAACAGGTCCCTTGAATCAAGAGGAGTTTGATTCAAACGCCGAAGATAATCCCCTGCGTGGCAGTGAATATTATCACTGAAAATTATGATAACAAGAGTGACCCCTAAAAAATTGCTGACGCGAAGCAATTGGTTCGGTGCTTGTCCGAAGGAAGTGGCTGCGACCGAGAAGATTGAAGACGAACTGAAGACATAGCATTTATTTCATTGTTTCTCTTCTCTTTATTGAGTCACAGGACCACCATACTACTAAGAGGGGTGTAGTGATTGAAGCTTTGATTCTTTGATGCTAAACCCAAGTCCTATGAAATTTGCGAGAGAAATCTCTTTGTGTTCCGAGCAAATACTTGCCAGGAAGAGACGATGATCTTCTTCGCTGTGAGAGATCTGTCTCTGACCGAGGTGTTATCATTACTTGGTCCTCAAGTAATGTTACTGTTGCTCTTGAAATCTGACCGTTCTGAATGTGTCGATTGGCCATTGGCTGGACCACGTGTCCAAAATGGTCATTTCCCACCAGGGAAGGCTGCGGCTATAAATAGCCACCACACACTAGCATGGTCTGGTGGCTGCTCCTTTTTATTGTGAGAAGATTGTTGAGCAACCCCCTCTCGTGAGTGATTTGAGTTTAAAATCCACCGAGAGAAAACCCCTAGAGCCAAAAAATTAGATAGTTGTTCAGCATCACTCGAATCTACGTCCAGTACGCTCCGCCTATTACTCTTGAGAGCTATCAACTCTCTAGACGGTTAGGTGTCAATTTCTTCAGAAACCAAGAGTAATTGTGGTTCTCGAAGAAGAAGTCTGTAAAGGTTTGGAGATTGCCTCAAGTATCTACCATGAGTGATCGACATTGGTTGACGAACCAATTGTTGAGGAGAATAGGGTGAAGAGAGTTTATCTTCCGTGTTAAGTCACAACCCCTCCAACCAGACGTAGTCCTTTTGCAGAAGGGCGAACTAGTCTACCAAATTCCTTGTCGCCATCGAGCATCACTGGTTACCTCTTCTTCTCCTCTTTACATTTGAACTATTTCAATCACGTGATTTGTCTCGATGCATGCTTTTAGTTTCCATTCATTAGTTTGTACTCACTCGCTGTACTCTGTTCATTCGCTTCGCTGCTGGGTTCCGAGAGTTTTGATATTTTCGAAAAAAATTAAAACTCCCATTCACCCTCCCCCCCACTCTGGTAGACATACTTCGTTCCTACAATTGGTATCAGAGCAAGGTACTCCTTGACTCTGCTCATTTTGGTCTAACCACCTTGGAGTTTAAGTATGTCTTTAGTGAGCAATAAGTCGCATCTCAAGATTCCCATATTCGATGGGACGGACTATCCCTTCTAGAAAGAGAAGATGAAGATCCATTTCCGAGCTATTGATGATGATATGTGGAACGTGGTGCAGACTGGTTTCATGGTTGAAGTGCCCCAAGTCTCCACTGATCATGAGAAGAAACTCATTCAGATGGACGCTCAAGCTAAAGATGAAATTGGTGGCCATATCTCTCGTGCTTAGTTTCTTCGCTACCGTCAGTGTGAAACTGCAAAGGAATTGTGGGACATTCTCGAAAAGATAAATTTGAGTGTTTCAACTCAGAAAGAAGCTCGCATTGATACTCTTCGGGCGAAGTTCAATCAGTTCAAGCGAATCGGAAATGAAAGCTGTCAGCAAACTTTCAATCATCTGAGTGACATTGCAAATGAGCTGCAAGGTCCGGCGCCAAAGACATAACTGATCACGAAGTTGTGAAGAAACTGCTCTGATCTCTTGGTAGCTCATTCGACACACTAGTTCTGATGATTAGGGAACGAGCTAATTTCAAAATTCTCGACTCTACCGATATCATGGAAAAGCTAAACACCCACGGGGAACAAGAAGAAGAAAAGAGAGATCTCTATGGCCCAAGTCACCGCAAAAGTCATGCTCTCAAGGCTGTGGCTGATTCTTCCTCAGAAGGAAATGCCGAAGAAGATTCAGATGACCCAGAAAGGATTAGCAAAGATCTCGCATTAATCACAAAAAGATTCCAGTGCCTTCATAGGAAGAACCAGTTTCAGAAGAAGGGATCCAGCAACTCTGGCGGTTCAAAATCTTCCTCAAAACCTACTGGAGATTACACTTGCTTCAAGTGTAAAAATCTAGGACATTTCATTTCAGACTGCCTCTCTGGGAAGCTGAAATTCGTGCCAGTGGAAGATATGATTTAGGAAACAACCATGGCAAAGGCAAGAGCAAGAACTATGACTCCGATGATGAAAAGAAAACAAAGAAGTTCTTCAAGAAGAAGGACGGCTCCGCCTCCAAGTCTTTGTCAAGATCTTCCTCAAGGAATCCCTCCAAGTCCTCCTCCAACTGCAAGAATATCTCTCGCAAGGCCAAGGCGTACATCGGCAAGGAGATGGACTCCGATGAAGAAGAGTCACCTGACTCCGAAGAAGCTGATGAATTCGATGATGATTCTGATTCCGGCATGGTTGGGATATCATGTGCCTCCACCCCTGCATCAAACTTCTTCGAGAATCATTCAAGCGACAATGAATCTCCTGCTTACTGCTTCATGGCCAAAGCTTCGAAAGAAAAGGTATCCTCCAAACATCATAATGTTCACTCCAGTGATCAATATTCTTCGGATGAGGATGACCATGCTAAACTGATCAAAATTGCTAATATATAACAAAATTCTCTTGAGAAAATTGAGAAATCCCTCAGGAAATCTGAAGGGTTGTTGGTTGAGGAGATGGAGAAAAATCAGTCGTTGACAGAAGAGCATTCCTCTCTCAAGTCACGAATTGAAGAACTATCAAATCGTCCTGATTTTCTCTTAGCCGACCATGAGAGATTGACTTATGATTACATGAAAATGAAATAGGAACTCGAGTAGCTAAGAGAGGCTCATGACGACTTGATCAGAGAAAATTCTCTTCTCACCGAACAACTCAAAGAGAAACCTGAAGTGTTTATTCCACCTTGCTTAATATGCCTTGAACGCAGCAATACTGAATCAAATGCTGAATCTTCTGTGAATGCTAACCCCTCTGTCGAGGAAAATGGTTCTGTGTCTGATGAGAATGCTAGGTTGAAGGATCTAATTCAGACAGGAATGTTCAAGTCTCTCAAAGGGCATCAAACCCTTTGTGATGTTGTGAAGAAATCCATTCTTCACAAAACTCCCAGGAAAGAAGGTATCGGTTTCGAAAGGAAACTGAATGAACATGGCTCCTACTGGGAACCTGATCAATATCCTCGCACTGTGTGGGTGCCTGCCAAGAGCAAAACGCTTGATCCAGCTTTACTTTCGGGATATGACTCTCCTATCCCTAAATACTCTTAGGATGATTCTCTGGACAACTATAAGCTATTCAAAAACCAACGTGGTGAGGCTGTTGCTCGCTATGTTGGACCAAACAGCAGAAATGCCCCCCCCCCCAAAGAAAGCTATCTGGGTGCCCAGGAAAACTATTGAAGCATTGCCTATTACTACTGTACTAACCATGCAGGCAGAAAATGCTCGTTACTTCCTTACAAAAGTTCAATAGAATGAGTACATGCATACCTTATTCAACCACTATACTCATTCGTCTGGAAAGAATTTCAATGCCTATTCCTTCGATTATGCTCGCACTCCTTCGAGTAACAATTATGGTTATCGAAAGAAGTCATATCCTGCTCGCTCTCTTGTTTCGAAGCCACCTGCAAAGATGTGGGTGGTTAAGAAAGCCTAATTCCTCTGCAGGACTATGTCTCCGGGTGTACCAAATGGATGATGGATAGTGGATGCACTAGTCATATGACCGGAGACAAGTCGTTGTTTGTCGACCCCAACTTAACTGCTTCATCTCAGAAGTATATTACATTTGGCGACAACAACAAAGGAAAGGTACTTGGGTTAGGTAAAATTGCTATATCCAAAGACAAGATCATTGATGATGTTTTACTTGTTTAGTCTCTTGGATATCATGTTAGTTGGCAAGCTTTCTGATTTAGGCAAGCTAGTTCTATTTTCTATACCCAAATGCATCGTCTTTATGGCCTCTGACAATTCTTTCGTCTTCGAGGGAAACAGAAAAGGTGATTTATATATTGTGGATTTTTCTAAGGGTCCCTCAGTCCAAACTTGTTTGCTTGCAAAAGCAACCGAAGGATGGTTGTGGCACCGAAGACTTGGTCATGCAGGTATGAGAAATTTGTAGACTGTCATGAAGAAAAATCTTCTCAGTGGCATTCTTGATTTAAAATTCGACAAGGATCATCTCTGTGGTGCGTGTGAGGCCGGTAAATTGGCCAAGAAGCATGATTCGTCAAAGACTGTCATGACCACAACAAGACCTCTGGAAATTCTTCATATGGATTTATTTGGACCTCAAAACTATGCAAGTTTCGGAGGCAGTCATTATGGTCTGGTTATTGTTGATGATTTCTCTGATTACACTTGGGTATTATTTCTCGAGGACAAAACCTGCACCCAAGACATCTTCAAAAAATTTGCCAAGAAGGCCCAAAATGACCATGATGTGCGAATTAAGCATGTCAGAAGCGACAATGGTATTGAGTTAAAAAATACTCATATCGAAGATTTTCTCGACGAAAATGGTATAACTCATGAGTTCTCTGCCGCATACACTCCCCAACAGAATGGAGTTGTTGAGCAAAAGAATAGAACTCTCATCGAGATGGCGAGAACAATGCTCAGTGAGTACAAAACTCCTATTCGCTTATGGGCTGATCCTATTAACACTGCTTTTCATGTTGTGAATCGTGTTTATCTTCACAAATTCCTTAAGAAATCTTCATATGAGCTCATCACTGGCAAGAAACCAAATGTTTCTTATTTACGTGCTTTTGGTGCACCTTGTTATATTCGTGACATGAATCATAATTCCAAGTTTGCACCTAAGGCACATGAAGGTTTTCTTCTTGGTTATGGCTCAAACTCGCATACTTATCGTGTCTATAACTCTCACCACCGGAAAGTTATGCAAACGGTAAATGTGCGGTTTGATTAATCTAACGGCTCCCAAAGTGAGCACCTGCCTAATGTGATAGATGAACCACCGATTTCGGATGCTATTCGGCAAATGGCCATCGGGAGCGTTCGGCCAGTTAAAGGAAATGTACCCGACTCTTCTGATGATGATGTCCCATGACTCGAAGCAGAACACGCCAAGCCACTACTGAAGAAAATGCCACTCCGAACACCAATGGCAACATGGAAATGCCAATCGAAATGGCAATCCCGATGAAAATGCCGACACAAGTGCTCATCCCGATGCTCATGTTGAGGAAAATGAAAATGGTTATCAAGATGAAAATCTTCACCCACGAGTGGCTAATCGAGTTTACCCTGCATTAATTCTTGAAGATCTCGAGAATGCAGGTTATCGAGCCACAACTCGTTCTCGCACTCGTTTGGCTAACTACTGTGGTAGTTTCTCCTTTGTCTCATTGACAGAACCTACCAAGTTTGAGGAAGCCATGAATGATCCTGATTGGATGAATGCCATGCAAGAAGAGTTGGTGCAATTCGAATTGAATGATGTATGGGAATTGGTCGACAAACTGAATCCCAAGAAGCACAATATCATCGGCACAAAGTGGATATTCCGGAATAAGCATGATGAAAATGGCATTGTTGTGGGAAATAAAGCACGTCTTGTCGCTCAAGGGTATACATAGGTAGAAGGTATTGATTTCGGTGAAACATATGCTCCTGTTGCTCGCCTTGAGGCAATTCGTATTCTTCTCGCTTATGCAAACTACAATGATATCCTGCTTTATCAAATGGATGTTCAAAGTGCTTTCCTTAATGGTGAAATTGATGAGGAAGTATATGTTAGGCAGCCACCTGGCTTTGAAAACCCTTAGTGTCCTAACAAAGTTTCAGGTTGAAAAAGGCTCTATATAGGCTGAAGCAAGCCCCTCGAGCTTGGTATGACACCTTGAAAAGGTTTCTGCTCGACAAAGGGTTCAAGCCAGGATCCACTGATTCCACTCTTTTCACTCGTGCTATTGATGGTGATCTATTCGTGTGTCAAATTTATGTGGATGATATTATTTTTGGCTGTACTAACAATGCTTGAAGCATGGAATTCGGGCAAATGATGTCCAAGAAATATCAAATGTCTATGATGTGTGAACTTGAGTTCTTTCTCGGACTGCAAATACATCAACAGGACAACATAATTTTCATATCTCAAGAGAAATATTTGAGAGACTGTCTGAAGAAGTTTAAAATGCAAGATTGCAAACTGAAGGGCTACAAAACTCCAATGCCCACGAATGGTCAGCTGGATGCAGATGTGTACAATAAAGATTACGATCAGAAAGCTTATCATTTGATGATTGGTTCTTTACTCTACCTATGTGCATCCAGACCTGATATTATGTTGAGTGTTTGTATGTGTGCTCGTTTTCAAGCTGCACAGAAAGAATCACATCACCAAGCGGTAAATCTTATTCTGAGATATTTGGCTCACACCCCCACCTTAGGTTTATGGTATCCTAAGGGAGCACAGTTTGATCTCATTGGATATTTGGACTCAGATTATGCAGGTGACCGGGTTGACAGGAAATCTACTTCGGGGACATGCCATTTCATCGGTAGATGTTTGGTATGTTGGTCGTCAAGGAAGCAGAATTGTGTCTCTCTCTATGGTTGACGTCGAATATATTGCTGCTGGCGCTTGTTGCACTCAGTTATTACGGATGAAGCAGACTCTGAAGGATTATGGCATCAAGGTCAAGAAGATTCCTCTATTCTGTGACGATGAGAGTGCAATCAAAATTGCACACAATCCAGTGCAGCATTCTAGCACCAAGCATAATGCGATTAGACATCATTTTATTCGCGATCATGTTGCTAAAGAGGATAATGTTATCAGTCACGTCAACACTGAAGAAAATCTTGCTGATACCTTCACCAAGCCTCTCGATGAGAAAATATTATGTGTGTTACGGTGTGAGCTAAATATCCTAGATTCCACAAATGTGCAGTAAGCTGGATTCGGCACCCGTACCATCACTTCCACATCTTAGAAGGAATGGGTGCACAACACTCGAAGAGTTTGAAAATTTTGACAAAGTGAAATTTTCTTTCTGAGAGTGAATACATTAACGAAGAACTAGACTAACCGGGTGCCACGATAATTGTGCGATGCTCGGGGTCATACAGTTCGTATACGGTGGGTCATGCCACCACAATTTCCCTTCATTGAGTTGCCTTTCTATTGAAGGATTTTGTGTTAGTCCGAATGTATTTCGCTCATAGCTTTTCTCTCAGGTGTTTGTGTTTCTTTGTTTGAGTGACATACCTAGGATCCTGTTTTCCCTCTATTCTATCTCTTCTAGTCTATGTTGTTCCGTTATGAATGCTCAAATTTCATCCGGTAACAAAACTTTATCTGGTGTCCTTGACAATGTTAAAGGTTCATTCTGAACTTAATTTGTTTTGGCGAAAGCCGTCCAAAATTTGGGGTTTCCCGCCCAAGTCGGGACCATGATCTTATGATGACGGTTGCCATGTGTTCTTCATCAACTGCCATTTTACCTGGTCCGTTTGTCGGCGTTCTGGGAACCAGGGTACCCAGACTTGCCTACCTGCAGCCCACGGTGTGGCACCTTCGACGGCCTGGTACGGCCCACCTCCAAGACTATCAAGATGAGACCCTCGCGAGGGGCCAAGCCTCACGAGGCAGACGACACCAAGACCTCCCGAGGGAGCGGCCACCCCAGGCGGCCTCCAGAGGAGCGAAGATTTCTAGGTAGCTACCCAGCCTCATGAGGCTACCATGACGCAAGCCATGACAACCAAGGCCAGGCGGGCGCCAGCTGTCGGTGTACTAAGTATTGGGCCACTAGTACCCCTTACTTGTGCACGGGCAGTTGTAGCCGTCCTCGCGGCAAGGCTTGCCGGGATCAGCTCGAGGTCGATTCAAGTCATCAAGGAAATCGTCAAGTCAGAGATCTAAGGATCAGCGGATAAGCAAAGCTGGAAATCGAAGGCCAGCTTCCCCGGCAAGATCCTTGCCGGGATGGCCCGTGGAGCCCGGCAAGCCTCGGCGCCCGGCAAGGCTTGGTTCCCAGCAAAGCTTGGCGCCCGGGAAGCCTTGGCGCCCGGCAAGGTTTGGTGCCCGGCAAGGATCGGTGCCTGGCGAGATTTCACCACTGTGCCACCGCTTCGGCACAGTAACAAGTCTGACATTCTGGGTCCTTCTCTGGATGCGTGGCAACGCGCCAGTGGAGGAGAGCTTAAGCGGTGCTGATGGGATGGCCCCTTTTTCCATCCCCAAGAAAGTGAGGACACCTAAATGGACACCTCACGGTGCATTAAATGCGCTTGTCCTAATCCGTCAGGGGTTAGGTATGATACCCTGTAGCTACTTTACACCTCAATGTATGTACATTTTGCCACTGTGGAGACCCCTTTGAGCATATAAAAGGAGGCCCAAGGCAACTGCTACAGAGGAGGAGAACTTCTGGCCCATTCTGCATGCGTAGCTGCTCTTTGAACGTACTGTTCATTGCGAGCGCTCCTGAAGGCTGGGCTCAAGAACATCAATAAGAACACAAAGCAGGAGTAGGGTTTTACGCTGATCAGCGGCCCGAACCTGGGTAAAAACCTCCCGCGTCGATCACTGGTTCTGCTCTTTGCGTATACCTCTCCCCCCGCCGAATCGTAAAGGGGTCTCTCGGGACCCCATAGGTGTCGTACGCCGACATCTTTGGCGCGCCAGGGAGGGGGATTGAGGTTTGCATGAACCTGATCTGGTGGTCGACGCCCTAGTTCCTTCATCATCTTCATCATCATGCCGCCCAAGAAGAAGAACGTTGCGACAGCACAACCGTCCGGGTCCGTTTTGCCCGCGCCTTCGCAGACAGGCGATGGTGTGGGTGCAGAAGGAAGAGGACTAGAACCCCCGCGGCGTTCTGGTGACCCAAGCCAAGCGAGCGGTGTCGTTGGCAGTGGCAGTGGTAACTTGCGCGCCGCTGGATCTAGAGATGCTGTTGTGTTGCCTACGGGTGGCACAACAAACTCTAGGGATCGAAGAGCACCTGCTAGAGCTCCCGCGCCGGCGCGAGCCTCGCAACCTGCCCAGGTCATGCGAGATGAGCGACATCATGGCGCTGGTGGTTCAGGGCATCCCCACGAAAAGGTTTCTGCGCATAGATCCCAAGATGCGCGGGACCAGCATGCACGCCGAGCTGCCGGCGAAGGTGGTGCGCGGTCGCGTGACCGTGGCGGTGCTCCTTCTAACTTGGTTAGGAGTCAGAGCACCTCACGCACCTCGCACCTGTCGTCACCACCTACGCCAGCGGAAGCCTTGGCGCGTGCACAACTGCTCCTCGATTTTCCTCCCGCCCCGGAGAAGATGGAGGAGTGGCGAGCTACTATCCAGAGCCTTATCGGCTTCGCTAACAAGGATGGACCACAAGAGGCAGGGCCCTCTCAGCGGAGGCCCATCGATCCGATGCGAGCCGGTGCAGAGAAAACCGGAGGTGGTGCAACTATAGTGCACTCTCCTCCGCGACATCAGCGGCGGCCGATGACTCAGCAAGTCGACCGCCATGAGGAAGTTTCCACGGCGTCGTCCGATCCACGGATGCGCCGTGATCAGCGTCTGGTTCTCCAGGAAAGAGGCAAGGAAGACGCTCGAACAACCATCGAGCGGCGGCGGGAAGCGCGCTATCAGTCTGATAAGCACGCGGGGCCGGTTGTCGATGAGCCTGCGCCAGGGAACGTAGGAGACTTGCCTTACGAGGTAGGACCTCCGGCGTTTACCCGTGAGCTGCGGCAAGTCCAATGGCCCAATCTCCGAACCTTCAAGCCAGAAGTCCCGGAGAAATACGATGGCAAGACTCATCCCTCGGAGTTCCTGAGCATCTACACCATTGCGGTGCAGGCTGCCGGGGGCCGAGATGACAAGATACTTGCCAACTACTTCCCGTTGGTGCTCAAACCCAACGTCAGGTCGTGGTTGATGCATCTGCCGGAGGATTCTATTTCTTGCTGGTCAGATCTGTGCCATCAGTTTGTTGGCGCCTTTGTCGGAGGCCACCAAGCTCCTGGCCAAGAAAGAGATTTACACATCATCCCTCAGAGGGAGGGCGAGTCCCTGCACAAGTTTATGCAGAGATTCAGCCAGGTGCAATACAATATTCCTGACGTTCATCCTGCCGCTGTCATTAGCGTGTTCCATCAGAACGTGCGTAACCACAGGATGCGGGAAGAGCTGGCAATGAACAAAGTCAGGAGTATTGCCGAGCTTTACACTTTGGCCGACATGTGTGCTCGAGCTGAAGAGGGGAGGAAACTCCCCGGTGAAGCTGTTGGTGCGACAGGCGACTCAGAAGAAGAAGATGCCGCGGCTCCGTCAAGGAAAGGCCGGCGGCGGAACAGGAAGCGCGGAGGCAAGGCCGTGCTTGCCGTCGAGGAATCCGACAACCCTGGCGCCGCCAAGAAGGCCAAGGTTGGCGACCCCGGCAAGGATCTTGCCGGGTGCCCTTCCTGTCAGGTCTTGGCGGCTGCCGACAAGTCAGAGAACTCCGGCAAGCAGTACTGCAAGATCCATCGCACTAAGGGCCACGATCTCCAGAACTGCCGGCAAGTTGAGCAGCTTGCCGAGAAGCAGAAGGCCGAATACGAGAGGCGAGATAAGGAGAAGGCCCAAGATGGTGCTGAGGGGTCCGGCAAGAAACGTGGTGGCCGAGGAGGTCGCCGCGGCAAGGCCAAGCAGCAGAAGGATCGGCCCGCTCGGGGCCGAGATAAAGAAGGAGATGATGATGAAGAAGATGACGAATCCAGTGAGCAGGAATTCCAGAAGGCTACAGAGGCTATGTGCGTTGATGGGGGTGCCTCACTGCATTCTTCCCACCGCCAACTTAAACAGTGGGTGCGGGAGGTTAATGCGGCAGAACCATCCCCCGATGCATGTAGGCCTCTGAAGTGGTCCAGCACGCCTATCATCTTTGACGCCGAGGATCACCCTGATCGCACAACTGCGGTCGGGTGTTTGCCATTGTTGGTTTCCCCGACAATTCGCAACCTCTAGGTGACGAAGATGTTAGTTGACGGCGGGGCCGGCCTAAACTTAATCTCACCAGATGTGCTCACAAAGCTTCAGATTCCCGATGAAGACCTCGAGGAAACGGGTACGTTTCAAGGGGTCAACCCGGGAAGAACCCAGCCTAAGGTCAAGATCACGCTGCCGGTAACATTTGGCAGTGAGCTTAACTTTAGGACCGAAAAGGTGGTGTTTGATGTCGCCAAGATCCCCATGTCATACAATGGGATCCTTGGTCGGCCAGCGCTGGCTAAGTTTATGGCGGCATCACACTACGCGTACAACGTCTTGAAGATGCCTGGGCCGTTGAGCGTCATCACTATCCATTCCGATAAGAAGGATGCGCTCATCTGTGCCGACCAACTTTACCGGGAAGCAGTTGCAGCACCTGCCATCAAGGCATCTGCTCCTGCCGCTGGAACTCCCGGGGGGAAGAAGAAGACCGGCAGGAACCTTGGCGCCAACTCCGGCAAGCGCACCTCCTCGGAGTGCTGTGCTTCCGTCGAGGACGTGCCAGAGAGTTCCACCGGCAAGAACAAGAAGTCCAAGGCTGCCCCGCCGGAAACCAAGAAGGTGCCTGCCAGGGAGGACGGGACGGGGGGAACTTTCACCATAAGTTCCACCCTGGATGACAAATAGGAAAGCGCGTTCGTTGCTTTCCTGCGGGCGAATGTCGACGTGTTTGCATGGCAACCATCTGACATCCCCGGCATTCCCAGGAAAGTAATTGAGCACCACCTTGCTGTCTGTCCTCATGCACGGCCCGTCAAGCAAAGGGTGAGGAAACAGGCTTTGGAGCGGCAAGAATTCATTGCCGAAGAAATTAAGAAGCTGGAGGCGGCAGGACTGGTCAAAGGAGTGCTTCATCCAACCTGGTTGGCCAATCCGGTTGTAGTGCGGAAAGCGAACGGGAAATGGAGGCTTTGTATCGATTATACAGATATCAATAAAGCTTGTCCAAAAGATCCTTTTCCCTTGCCGCGCATCGACCAGATTATGGATGCAACCGCTGGTTGTGATCTCCTGTCCTTCCTTGATGCCTATTCAGGGTATCATCAGATTTTTATGGCAAAGGAAGATGAAGAGAAGACCGCCTTTATCACCCCATGTGGTACGTATTGTTTTATACGAATGCCTTTCGGGTTGAAAAGTGCTGGTTCAACATTTGCCAGAGCAATCCAGATTGGTTTTGAGCCACAACTCCATAGAAATATGGAGGCATATATGGACGACATAGTGGTCAAAACTAAGGATAAAGCAACGCTCATTCAAGACTTAGAAGAAACATTTGCGAACTTGCGCAAGATGAACTTGAAGCTCAATCCTGAGAAGTGCGTGTTCGGTGTTCCTTCCGGCAAGCTCCTCGGATTCTTTGTATCTTGCCGGGGAATCGAAGCTAACCCCGACAAGATCAAAGCCATTGAGCAAATTGACGCACCGAGACGCGTCAAGGATGTGCGTCGTCTTGCCGGCTGTGTTGCTGCTCTAAGCAGGTTTATTTCCAAATCTGCTGAGCGCGCCCTGCCCTTCTTCAAAATTTTGAAGAAGGCAGGTCCAATGAAATGGACTCCGGAGGCGGCGCTGCAAGATTTGAAGAAATACCTTTCTTCTCCGCCGACGCTAGTCGCACCTAAACCACAAGAACCGTTGCTGCTGTATCTGGCGGCGACAAATCAAGTGGTTAGTGCTGCGCTGGTGGCGCAGAGGGAAGCTGATGAGGAGGCAACATCAGCGGCAGGACCGCCAGATGACACGGCAAGATCTTCCCCGGCAAGGGTTGATCCCGGCAAGACAGGATCTGCGCAAATAGAGGAACCCGTGCAGAAGAAAAAGGTGGTGCAGCGCCCTGTTTATTTTGTTAGCTCCCTCTTACAAGGAGCTAGGTCAAGACATTCTGGTGTGCAGAAGTTGCTTTTCGGCCTCCTTATGGCCTCGAGAAAGCTGCGCCATTATTTTCAAGCACATGAGATCACCGTCGTCACTTGCTTTCCGTTGCAACGGATTTTGCAAAATCCGGAGGCAACCGGCAGGATCGTGGAGTGGGCGTTGGAGTTGTCCAGCTTTGGCCTTAAGTTTGAAAGCACTTCCACAATTCAGAGCAGGGCCTTGGCGGAGTTCATTGCAGAATGGACCCCGACGCCAGACGAAGAAGTTCAAGAAACAAGTCTCCCCGGCAAGGAAACCGATCAACAATGGGTTATGTACTTTGACGGGGCTTTTTCGCTGCAAGGCGCCGGTGCTGGTGTGCTGCTTGTTGCACCCACCGGAGAGCACCTCAAGTATGTAGTCCAAATGCATTTTCCCCGGGAGAGTTCAACCAACAACACTGCAGAGTACGAAGGTTTGCTTGCCGGTCTTAGGATCGCGGCAGACCTTGGTTTCAAAAAGCTCATTATCAAAGGTGATTCACAGCTTGTCGTCAGGCAGGTCAACAAGAGCTATCAAAGTCCGTTGATGCAGGCCTACGTAGATGAAGTGAGGAAATTGGAAGAGCGCTTTGACGGTCTCCAAATGGAGCATGTCCCTCGTGCCGAGAACAGCGTTGCTGACGACCTGTCAAAGCGTGCTGCCCTCAAGTTGCCTGTGGAACCAGGAACTTTTGTGCTCCAATTGACTCAACCATCCGTGGCACCATCAATGCGGCAAGAAAAGAGAAGAAAGTTGAAGTCTGGCCAGTACTTCCCGGCAGAGCTCCCCGGAGCCGCCGGCAAGGAAGTTGCCGGGATCGACATGCTTGCCGGGGAACAACAGGCTCCGGCAGGGCCTCAGGCCCTTGCTGTCGAGACAAATGTTTCCCCGGCGGATGAGATGCCTTTAGTCCTAGTTGTCGAGCCTCAGGCTCCAGCATGGGCGCAGCACATTGTCCACTTCCTTCAGACAGGTGAACTCCCTGAGGAACAAGAAGAAGCGGAGAGAGTAGCCCGTCGGTCTGTTATGTACAAGTTCGTCGATGACGTCCTGTACAGAAAGAGACCAAACGGTGTGAAATTGAAGTGCATTCCTCGGGAGGATGGACTAGAGTTATTGGCAGAGATACATGGGGGCATGTGTGGCTCTCACATAGGGTCAAGAGCGCTTGCCGGGAAAGCATTCCGGCAAGGTTTCTTTTGGCCTACCGCCCTCCAGGATGCGACTGCACTAGTAACCAGGTGTGAAGAGTGCCAGTTTCATTCGAAGAAATTACATCAGCCAGCTCAAGCTCTTCAAACAATCCCTCTCTCCTGGCCATTTTCGGTCTGGGGGTTCAACATATTGGGCCCCTTTCCCCGTGCTACCGGGGGCTTTGAGTACTTGTACGTCACTATCGACAAGTTCACAAAGTGGCCGGAGGTGGAAGCAGTGAGGAAGGTGACAGCGCAGTCGGCTGTCAAGTTCTTCAAAGGAATTGTTTGCCGTTTCGGTGTGCCTAACAGGATCATCACCGACAACGGCACGCAATTCACAAGTCGCACCTTCATGCAGTACGTCCAAGACCTTGGCGGCAAGATTTGTTTTGCCTCTGTTGCTCACCCGAGAAGCAACGACCAAGCGAAGAGGGCCAATGCTGAAGTGCTGCGCGGTCTCAGGACCAGAACTTTTGACAGACTGAAAAAGTGCGGAAGACGCTGGATTGATGAGTTGCCGGCGGTTCTTTGGTCAATCAGAATGACACCAAATTGAGCCACTGGCCAGACGCCCTTCGCTCTGGTGTATGGAGCGGAAGCAGTTCTCCCCACGGAACTCATATACGGATCTCCTCGAGTGCTCGCTTATGATGAGCTCGAGCACGAGCAACTGCGGCAAGATGACGCTGTGCTCCTTGAGGAGAATCATCTTCAGGCTGCTGTGTGAGCCGCACGCTACCAGCAAGCTTTGCGCCGCTATCATAGCCGCAAAGTTCATGCCCAAAGCCTTGAGGAAGGCGACCTTGTTCTTCGACGGATTCAGTCCGCCAAGAATTCAAACAAGTTGACGCCAAAGTGGGAAGGCCCTTATCGGGTAGTACGAGTCACCAAGCCTGGCGCTGTCCGCCTGGAGACCGAAGATGGCGTTCCAGTGAGTAATTCCTGGAATATCGAACATCTTCGCAAGTTCTATCCATAAGGCGCGGTTGCCGGGGGCTCCCGGCAACCACCTTTTTGTACAAGTCTTGCCGGCAAAGGCATGTGATCCTTTGTACAAAGCCAGGCGCAGACCCTGAGCACAGATGAATACATTTAAGTGTTGTGCATTTCCTTATTCATTCTCATGATCATATTCATATATGCATGTTTGTCTAAGATGTTGTATGACACCTAATCTCGGTAAGTCCTAACGAACCGCCAAGGTTTCATCTCTTTATTTTCTCTTCTTTCTTTTTCTTAAAGACAGAAGGATTCCTCGTGTGCACATTTCCCGGGGGGGGGGGGAGGGAGACATGAATACCAGTTGGTGACGTTCGGAATCGTATACTTGCCGGAGGAAGGACAAAGACAGAAAGCTAAGTCCTAAAAACTCAGAGCAAGTTTTTCTTTTATTACCAAGTTAGTTCCTTGGACGATTTCGACCCTTGTATGGAAAATATGCACGCAAAGGAACCCTTGTTGTAATCAGTTACGCCCTTATTTTGTTTCGAGTCCGCTCAACGATTTAAGTGGCTGCACTGGGAACGCCAAGGAGTCTTGCCGGCCGCTGCACCTCCGGCAGGCTGCTGAAGTCCCGCACCCAGCGCTCGCGGCAGGTTGCGCGCCGGCAAGTTTTTCAGTAAGCATAGGATGAACTCCATACATAAAGGAATCAGACAAGGAAAGTAGCTAGCATGAGCCTAAACATAGTTAAATTATATTACATCCATTGAGTTTCCGCGGTCCTAACTTGAGACTTAACTGTCTTTTACATGAGATGATGGCGGCAAGAATAGAAGAGGAGCACTCAATCCCTGCGCTGGCCTTCGATCCTTTTGATGGAGTCCACCTTCTCGAGGATTGGCGCGATGCACTTCTCAAGCGCCTCAACATTTGCATCCTTTGGCAGGTGGCCGAGTGCGCTGGAGAGGTCGATGCCGGGATTGCTGTGCACCACCTTGAGGAGCACCTTGCGAAGGACGGCCCGGCAAAGCCGGCGAGTCTCGTTCGCCAGTTGGGTCGCCCGGCTGGACTGGAGCGCCCACAACGCATTGATGATGCTTTCAAAGAACATCGTCAATCTGGCGCTTGGGGATATTCTTTCCTCGAAAGAATATCTGAAGTTCGACAAGCCCATGGTTGACAGTTCTGCGGTAAGCTTCTCCGCGGCAGCAATGAGACGACCAGTCCAGATCTCCACTCCCTTCTCGTACTCGTTTTGGGCAGCGGCGGCGCTCTTGAGCAGGTTCCTCTCTCCTTGGAGATCCTTGAGTAGAGCCTTCTCACGGGTCCTGCCGGCCTCGAGAGATTTCTGCAGCGTGGTCAGCTTCAGCTCCAGAACCGCAATATCATCAGCCGCAGAGGAGAGCTGCTTGGTCTTGTCGGACAAGGCGACTTGCATCTCCGCCAAGGAGTGGAGGGTTTTTTCCCTGTCCCCCTTGAGCGTCGAGAGCTCCTTACCATGCTCGTCGAGATCTGTCTCCAGCCTCTTCACTTTGTCGCTCAGCTCGTTCTTGGCGGCCTCTGCAACTTCGGCAGCATCGACGGCCTCCTTGAGCTTGCCGGCGTGACTTGCAGTTAGAGCTTCGAGCGCCTCCTTGTGCTTCTGCTCCAGCTCCTGGGTCCGCTGCGTGCCAAGATTTTCAATGTCTTCATCATTGCTACGAAGCTTGGCGGTGAGCGCCTGCTCACGTGCGGTGAGATCTTCTTCGAAAGCGTCAAGAGCAACGCGGCACCCCGTCAGGAGAGCATCTTCGGCAGCTATCCTTTGAACAGCTTCATCATGTCCCTTCTCCATGTCTGATTGCTTCAGGAGGACCTCATTCCATTGCTGGCTCACTTGTTCTCGACCGGCAACCAGCTCTTGAAGGGCCTCGGCGTGCCAGATTTGCATTTGTGCGACGCGCCTTTGAAAATCCGCTTCGGCTGCCTCGACAACTGCCATTCTGGAGTCCGCCTTCTCTTTTCGGGCACGATGGAGAGCCTGGAGTTTGCGGAAGTTCTCGCCCATGGCCTGAAGGAGCTGATCCTCTTCAGACTTGCCACTACTAGCGCTGGGATCGTTAACGACTTCGAGCCCGGCAGCGGCAATAATTTCCTCGAAAATTTCTCCTTCGGCTGTTGCCTCGGTGCTTGCCGTCCCTGGCAAGTTGATGAATAGGTTTTCGCCAACCTTGAGATACTTGCTGGATGAGGGCTCGTCAGATGTTGATGGCTGGTCTTCAGTGGCCGCCTCACCAGTGACAGGGGGCTCCGCGGCCGATGCAGCGCCTGGCGCTCCTGCGACAGGAATGCCGTCAGTATGGTCCCCAGCTTCCCTGTCGCCCTCTTCGGCAGGTTCTTCCGCGATTTCCTTTTGTGCTGTCTTGGCGGCCTCCCCGTCAAGAGCATCACCAGCCCCGGCAACATCATCCTTGGTGGCCTCGCTGGCAGTGATCCTGTCCGCTTCGGCAGCAGCATCCCTGGCGGTCTCCTCGATGACGGCGTCGACATCCATATGTTCCATCGCAGAGGACTCTGAAGGGTGAAGGAGGAGGTCAGAATAAGATCGAGTTTTTAAACTTTGAAGTGACCAAAGATAAAGAAGTAGGGGGAAAAGAATAACTAGCACTCTGAGGCGATCGAGTACCTGCGTCGGGCTGTCGAGAGGTGGCTTCGCCTCTCCCGGCAACTCCGGTTGCCGGGGGTGGGTTGCCGGAGTCCGTGCTTGTCGGCTCCTCCTCAATCCGGACGGGCTCGTCGATAGGATCTCTTGCCGGGGATGTGCTTGTGGGCGGAGCTGTCGATGAAGGAGGCACAATGGGGCAATCTTCTCCTTGTTGCCGTTCTTCTCCTGCAAACCCAAAGATATCAGCGACAAGAATGAAAGCCTCGGCACCAGCCAACAGAAAAAGGGACAATGAACTTACGCTGGGGGCTGCGTTGAGGACTAGGCTCCAAGCTCACAATGACTGTCTCTGGCACGCTGGTGGAGCCTGCCGGGGGCTCGTCGCCCGTAGAAGTCCTTGACCTCTTCGCCATTCTCTCCAGCAAGCTTTCTGTGTCACTGCAGAAACAATACAAGTTAGTCAGTAAGACTGATGCAGATTGGAAGGTGGAAGTTGTGACAGGTACTCACTCTTCTTCCTCTCGCTTCGGACTGAAGCCGGAGATGTCGAAGTCGACCTCTGTTGCGATGTCTGAGCGGGGAGGCGGAGGAGGGGTCCTGGGCCGCTTGGCTGTGGCAGGCGCCGGGGCAGCCTCTGGCACGGTTGTACGAGACCCTCCTGCCGCTCCGGCGGTGGTCGCTGGTGTGGGTATCGCGCGCCGCGCGGGCTGTTGACGGGCCCCCTACCGCGGTCCGGTCTTGCCGGCCACTTTCTTGCCGGGGGATTCGCCGCTCGATGTAGGCCGGCTTGCCGGGACGCCCGATGCGGCTTTCCGAAGGACACGCTTTGTCTTCTTCGGGGGCGAGGGCTCTTCTCGCGTCTCCTCTTCGGCCGTGTCTTCGCCGGATGAGTTTTCAGCGACTGCACCGCCTTCTTCCCCGGCAACCTTGCTCTCCTCGGCAGGTTTTGCCTCCACCACCACCTCTGCATCGCTGGCTTCCCACTCTGTGAATCCAACGCTGCCAGCCTCCGCGGCAAGATTCGCTTCCTCCACTCTGGTAGCGATGTATGCTACCTCCTGATCTGTGGTGGCGCGAATAAGATCTGACTCTTGCCGGATAGGCTTCTCCGTCAGATTGCCGAAGAATTTCTGCGCTTCTTCCTCGCTTGGCTCGACCCAGGTCGGGTCAAGGCCGTGGGCATTGAACATCGGCAAGAAGGCAATGATCGACCCCAATGCAGAGTTGTTGCACAAGGGGACGATCCTTGCCGGCAGCCGGTGCTTGTCTTCGCGCTAGAATAACTTTTGGCGGAGAGCGCCAAGCTGCATAACAGTCAGGTTATTGTTCAGCCCGGGGCGCAGCCTCATGACATCTGCTGCGTTCTTATACTCCCAGGCTGGCCTCCCCCTATTCTGCAGAGGGGCGATGCGGCGGCAGAGGAAGTCGAAGCCGATCATCTCCATTGTCAGCCCGGCAGCCTTCAAGCGGAGGATCCTGGTAGTGGCGATTGTGAGCTTCTCGTCTTCTGTGGCGAGATCACCCCAATCCTTGCCGCGGACCACTTTCTGTCGCGGGGGATGACAAAATGGATGAGGATCTACTTCCTGGATCCAGCACCATTCGGCCCGCCACTCGTCCCACTTTTCGCGGTAAACTCCATCTGGGTATATCTCTTTGTTCCAGGCCCTTGGAATCCAAGCAATAGATCCAGAGAGAGCCTCTCCTTTTTGGATTCGAGGATAGAAATAGTGGCAGAAAAGAGCAGAATTGGGGATCACGCCAGCGAAATTTTCACAAAGATGGGCAAAGATCGACATGCAAAATACGGCATTCGGCGTGAAATCAAGAAGGCGGAAGCCGTATGTATACATGATGTCGTTGAAGAAATCGGAAAAAGGTGGACAGAGCCCGCAATAAAAGTACGCAGTGAAGAAGGGGTATCTGTCCGATCCGCCTTTGGAACTAGCACCTGGGATTACGCGTGTGGCGGGGTGAGCTTGCGTTCCCATCGCCCACATGCATTGGTATCGTCCCTTCAAAGTTTCGGCGTCGAGCGTCGGAGGGAAGACGACGAGCCTCTTCCGCATCTTCACCAGTTTGCTCTCCGGAACTTCAGCCTTCGCCTCCTTGTCCGTGCCCTTGCCTTTGCTGGCCTTGGGCGGCATGGCGACTGTGGAAATGGAAGCCGGAGGACGGAACAAGCGCGGGAACAGCGAGCAGAAGAGAAGAAAGGTTTCGCTCTGAGCTCGAGCAGAGGAAGGCGATGGCGATGGCTAGATTGGGAAGAAGAGGCGGGTGAATAGGTTTGCGCCTCCACGACTTCTCCTTTTTATGGGGAAAGAGCGGGGCCACCTTGTTTATCCCCCAATATGAATGCGCCTCTATGGGGGCGAAACAGTTTGCAGCCTTTTTGGCACACTTCCCACATCGCGCGCTCCGTGCGCGTAGTGGGGGCACAGTAAAACAAGATCTTTACGAGCAGTTAATTCCCTGCCACGCGTGCCCGTGCACTGTTTGGGCCTGGCCCAACAACGCCTCGCACTCGTGTATGGCCCAGGCCCGGGGGCTCCTGTCGGTGTACTAAGTATTGGGCCACTAGTACCCCTTACTTGTGCACGGGCAGTTGTAGCCGTCCTCGCGGCAAGGCTTGCCGGGATCAGCTCGAGGTCGATTCAAGTCATCAAGGAAATCGTCAAGTCAGAGATCTAAGGATCAGCGGATAAGCAAAGCTGGAAATCGAAGGCCAGCTTCCCCGGCAAGATCCTTGCCGGGATGGCCCGTGGAGCCCGGCAAGCCTCGGCGCCCGGCAAGGCTTTGTTCCCAGCAAAGCTTGGCGCCCGGCAAGCCCTGGCGCCCGGCAAGGTTTGGTGCCCGGCAAGGATCGGCGCCTGGCGAGATTTCGCCACTGTGCCACCGCTTCGGCACAGTAACAATTCTGACATTCTCGGTCCTTCTCTGGATGCGTGGCAACGCGCTAGTGGAGGAGAGCTTAAGCGGTGCTGATGGGATGGCCCCTTTTTCCATCCCCAAGAAAGTGAGGACACCTAAACGGACACCTCACGGTGCATTAAATGCGCTTGTCCTAATCCGTCAGGGGTTAGGTATGATACCCTGTAGCTACTTTACACCTCAATGTATGTACATTTTGCCACTGTGGAGACCCCTTTGAGCATATAAAAGGAGGCCCAAGGCAATTGCTACAGAGGAGGAGAACTTCTGGCCCATTCTGCATGCGTAGCTGCTCTTTGAACGTACTGTTCATTGCGAGCGCTCCTGAAGGCTGGGCTCAAGAACATCAATAAGAACACAAAGCAGGAGTAGGGTTTTACGCTGATCAGCGGCCTGAACCTGGGTAAAAACCTCCCGCGTCGATCACTGGTTCTGCTCTTTGCGTATACCTCTCCCCCCGCCGAATCGTAAAGGGGTCTCTCGGGACCCCATAGGTGTCGTACGCCGACACCAGCGGGCGCAGAGGAGGCAGTTTCCTCTTTGGTGCTAAGGAGGCAAGCGCAGACATGGGTTCCCAAGGAATCTGGCAAAGGTTTCCATTCCAGTGCTACAAGACCAAGACCGCCAGGACAGCAGGACGGATGTCATCATCGAGCCCACTGTTGCCTCATGACCAGAGGCTTTGCAGGCGAAGACCACCTTTCATCAGGATAAGATGTACTACTTGTCCCCTTTCAAATTGGCCACTGTGGGATCCCTTCCCGCCTACGTTGTGGGGGAAGAGGGCCGAGGCCACTATATATATAGGTTAGCCACCACCGTAGAGGGGATCCGAACCTCGTCGACTGATTCCCTCACCCATAGACCTCGCAAGGTTGTTCATCCCTTGTACTAGTTCATCCTTAGCCCCTCGTGAGGCCAATCCACCACAAAGGAGGGGTAGGGTCTTACACCGCAAGGTGGCCCAAACCTGGGTAAACTGCCGAGTTCATCTTCTTCCTTGTTCATGTGCATCGAGCTATGCCGTAGGGCGACGAGCTAGTCGTCTAGATAGGTTGAGTACTTTGCACACGCCCCAGAGTTTGAACCTTTCTTGGGTCTGCGGAGCCCTGAATCCAACATTTGGCGCGCTAGGTTGGGGCGTGTCGAAGCATCTCCTCCACCGTTTGTTCCACCACTATTCTGTCGCTCCTATGGCCGACGCTCGCCGTGTTCATGCCGAGCGCTGGGCCGCTCACGTCACCCAGACGGTGCCTGTGGGCAACGGCGCTCCTCGCCGCTCCGCCTTCCTAGTGGCTAACGCTGCCACTGACCCTGCTGCTCGCAAACAGCAGGATTCGTTGCTGCCACCGTTCGTGCAGCGCGATGGCCGCACCGCAACTCCATCACCCACTCTGGCCGTGGCATCGTCTTCTCACGTTCATTGCGGGCCGACAAACACGCAGGCTGTGCTGCTCATGGCGTGAGAGCTTCTGCGTTATCGCCCGGCCAACGACCTCTACGACGACTAGCTCGACAGCATCGCCGAGCTCGTCAACGCCACCGGGGAGGCCCCTGCACCATCCCGTTCTCCCCGTCCTCCGCCGTCTGTAGGATCGAAAGTAGGTCTAGAGGGGGGTGATTAGACTACTTGACCAAATAAAAATCTAGCCTTTTCCCAATTTTAAGTCTTGGCAGATTTTATCAACTTAGCACAAGTCAAGCAATCAACCTACACATGCAATTCTAAGAGTGTAGCAGCGGAAAGTAAAACATTGCATATGAAGGTAAAGTGAAGGGTTTGGAGAAAGCAAATGCAATGTAGACACGAAGATTTTTGGCGTGGTTCCGATAGGTGGTGCTATCGTACATCCATGTTGATGGAGACTTCAACCCACAAAGGGTAACGGTTGCGCAAGTCCACGGAGGGCTCCACCCACGAAGGGTCCACGAAGAAGCAACCTTGTCTATCCCACCATGGCCATCGCCCACGAAGGACTTGCCTCACTTGGGTAGATCTTCACGAAGTAGGCGATCTCCTTGTCCTTACAAACTCCTTGGTTCAACTCCACAATCTTGACGGAGGCTCCCAAGTGACACCTAACCAATCTAGGAGACACCATTCTCCAAAAGGTAATAAATGGTGTGTTGATGACGAACTCCTTGCTCTTGTGCTTCAAATGATAGTCTCCCCAACACTCAACTCTCTCGCACAGATTTGGCTATGGTGGAAAGATGATTTGAGTGGAAAGCAACTTGGGGAAGGCCAGAGATCAAGATTCCTGTGGTAGGATTGGAATATCTTGGTCTCAACACATGAGTAGGTGGTTCTCTCTCAGAAAATGAGTAGTGGAAGTGTAGGCACGTTCTGATGGCTCTCTCTCTAATGGGGAGGAGGGTGGAGGGGTATATATAGCCTCCACACAAAATCTAACCGTTACACACATTTGAGCCAACTCGGTCAGACCGATAGGTGAACTCGGTGAGACCGATTAAGTTCAAAATGTGAACGTTAGGTATTTCGGTGGGACCGACATGATCAACTCGGTGGGACCGATGCGCTAGGGTTAGAGCAAAACCTCATCTCGGTGTGACTGATTGCATGAACTCGGTGAGACCGATTTCAGCAATGAGCAAACAGAGAGTTGGTCAGGTTAACTCGGTGGGACCAATCGCTCATCTCGGTGAGACCGAAACGTTATGAAAGGGAAACAGAGAGTTTGCAATGCGAACTCGGTGGGACCGATTACTCATCTCGGTGAGACTGAAACATTACGAAGGGAAACAGAGAGTTTGCAATCCCATCTCAGTGATACCGAGATCCCTATCGATAAGACCGAATTGATTAGGGTTTCTGGCTATGGCTATGTCAAGGAACTCGGTGGCACCGGATAGATCAAATCGGTGGGGCCGAGTTTGACTTTAGGTTTAGGACATATTTGGAATTGAGAAAGTGGTTGAGGGCTTTGGAGCATATCACTAAGCATTTTGAGCAAGTAGACCATTAAGCAACACCTCATCCCCTTTTAATAGTATTGGCTTTTCCTATGGACTCAATGTGATCTTGGATCACTAAAATAGAAATGTAGAGTCTTGAGCTTTTGCCAATGTTTGTCCTTATCATTTTGAGGGGTCCACATCTCTAGTCCATGCCATGCCAATCATTGAACTCTCTGAAATAATCAACTTGAAAGGATATTAGTTCAATGAGCTATATGTTGTTATGAATTACCAAAACCACCCGGGGATTAGTTGCACTTTCACCGTCCCTGGCGGGCGATGTGGCTCACGGCGCACCTCCTCCTCCTCCTCTTCCTCTGCACGACGCGGACCCCGAGCCCAGGCGAGAGGCACCCCAATGCGACCTGCCGCGCAGGGCGCCGGCGCGCGATGAAGAAAGCTGCCAAGTGGTGCAGCGGCCCCAAGGAGAAGCGCATGCGCTTCCAGCGCCGCCGCGTCAAGACCGTGTGCCGCTAGAGGCGGTAGCGTGCGCGCGCCAAGGTCAAGCTCCCACCATGTGACCGGCACCTGTGCGTGCGGTAGGCTGCCATGCTTTCACCCTGGAGCTGCGCCGTGTCGTTTGGCCCGGCAAGTTCAAGCCGGATCTGCCTCCATGCTACGACGGCACTCCTCACCCCACTGAGTTCCTCCAGCTCTATGAGCTGAGCATCGAGGCGGCGAACGGCAATGACAAGGTCATGGCGAATTGGTTCCCCATGGCCCTCAAGGATGGCGCGCGTTCTTGGCTCCAGAACCTTTCGGTGGGGTCGACCTCCTCCTGGGATGAGCTGCGCGAGCGCTTCATCGCCAACTTCCAGGGCACTCGCGACCGCGCTCCCGCAGTAGGCGACCTGCGGCGCTTAAAGCAGCAGCCGGGCGAAACTTTGCATAAGTACATACAGCGCTTCACAAACATTCACCTCAAGATCACAAGGTGTCGGATGAGGCCATCATCACGGCATTCTTTGATGCCGTCCGGGACATCAAGATGAAGGAGGAGCTCGCCATCCATGAGGACTTGTGTTCGTCTGTGGAGATGTTCAACATGGCAACAAGATGCGTGAGGGCCGAGGAAGGTCGCCACTCCCTCCTGGAGCTTTCGGAGGTCGATCCTGAAGACAAGAAGGCCAAGGCTAAGGAAGTGAAGTGTAAGGGCCCCGCCGTGCTGGCCGTGGAGCCCGAGATGAAGCGTGGCCATGACCATGATGAGCCTCCCAGGGGCAACCGCCCGTTCTGCGTCTTCCACAACGTCCACAGCCACAACACCAACGACTGTCAGGAGCTCAGGGCAATCTGCGATGGGCGCTTTGGCCACCGCCCCGAGTGTAGAGACAGCGGCTACGGCCACGGTGGAGGCCGCTAGGACAACCGCGACCCCCGCCAGGACTGGCGCGACCAACCCCATGAGTACCGCTGGCAGGGCCAGCCTCGTGAGGGCCCTTGGCGAGAACAGCCTCATGAGGATCGCCCCCAGGGCAATGCCGGCCTCCCTCCGCTGCCGCCACCACCAAGGAGAAACGACGACAACCGCCAAGAGGATGGGGCTGGGGGCTTCCAAGAGCCTCCTCTTCTTCCTCAAGCAACAGAGACCGGAGGCCCGGACCATGGCCGACTGCGGAGCCGCCGTTGTCTCGATCCGGCCCAATGGGGTGTTCCCCAAGATGCCCCTGGAGGATTCCACCAAAAAGTGGCAGAACACTTTGTTCTTTGTGCGCAACATCGGCGGGAGGGGCGATGCCATCAACCTGCCCCCGTTCATCAACGAGTGGCCAGCCGCCAAGATGAACTAGGGCTACTCGCTCAAGAACCCATCGCAGGGGCTGGTGAACCTGCACAACCGGATCCGGGAGATGGTGGCGTGGGAAGGGCTCACGGGGACAGATCTTGTCTCCGCCTTCATCGCATGATGCGTCCTGCCGCTGCAGCGCCGGTCCCACATCATCGGCCAGATGGGCAACCGCCGGGATCCTACCCGGATGTCGTCCGGGAAGCTGACATTGGTGCAGGTTGCCAACCACATGAACGCCATCTCCAAGGCCGGGCTGACCGACGACTGGCGGTTCAGCAAGGCGCCCCACAACGCCGAGTACCCGGCGCCAGCGGTTAGTCCTTGGTCTCCTTTCTTTGCAATGTCTCACCTTCTCCTTCATCCTGACGCGACGAGGGAAGTTCTGCTGAATGCGATTCGACCAACGCGTGATGGAACGAGGACGCAGGTACTGGGAGTCGAACGAGCCCGCTCGGAGGGAGCGGAATCGTTCGCCGAGAACCCAGATGTGGCCGATGCCGAAGCCGGCGCCGCGCGCCGCGCGGGTAAGTCTTTGCACCTGGATCCCCTTCGGGATTGGTTGGACGACGACGCAAAGGTCCTAACGCACGCCGGTGGTGCAGCGCCACCAAGGGAAGGAGACGGCACCGTCGATCCCCCAAGGCGGCTGCGGAAGACAGCCAACTCCGGGTCGTCCCGCTTTTCGGCTGCGGCAAGTCGGCCGCACGGGAAGGAGGATGTGGTGCCGACGAAGCTGGCTGCAAAGCACACGGCGGACCCGGCTGCAGGCGGCAAGCCGGTCGCCAAGAGGAGGCGCCGCGCCATCCCGGCAGCGCCGGCAAGGCCCGTCATCCCGACGGCGATCGGGTAAGTTTCTCTTGCTGGCTCCGGCATGCTGTCAAGCCGTACTTTTCTCATGCTTTTCTTTGTCGTGGTCCAGGTCACCGTTGGAGCTGGCACTGGCGGCGACAGACGTCATGTCTGGGGGTGGCTTCATGTTCCGGAAGACCCGGACCAGCGCCATTGACTTGCCCGAGGGGTCGGCCGAGGTGGATCTTGGCCAGGACCCGGAGGACACCGAGGGCATGGCCTGGTGAGACCAGAACAGGGCTGTGGAGGAGATGGAGGCGGCGTCGACCCAGGCCTGGGCCAGGGCCGCGAAGGCGAGGGAGCGGGCCATCGGGGAGCCGACTTGGCCGGAGATGCTGGCGGGCTTGGAGCCGGCGGGGAAGGTTTTCATGCCGCCGATGGAGGAGGGGCGCAACCCGGATGGCCGGGTGGAGGTGGCGGTGGGCGACCAGGAGGTCGTGGAGATCAGCAACGACACCCCGCCCCGGGACGACGTGGTCGAGCGTGTGGCCGTCGGAGGAGGCGGCGGGGGGTCCGCCCCGGAAGGGGCACCACGGGCGATGCCAGACAGGGCGCCGCGGGCGACGGCGGACAAGGCGCCGCGGGCTACGGAAGACGGGTCGCCGCAGGTGACGCCGGCATGCGCGCCGAAATCGGGGCCCGCCAAGGCGGAGACAGCGGGGGGCGAGCATGCCTTGGCAATCAGGCAGCCGCCAGTGGCGTCCGGAAGCTGTCCTGCCGCCGGGCCTAGGCGAGCCGTCTTCGGGCCGCTGACACAGGAGGAGGCGTCGATGGATGCCGTGCGCCGGCATCTCCACGGACGCGCGGACCGGGTTCAGGCCTTCGCCCAATCCAAGATGGAGCAGGGGCGGGAGCTGGAGCGCTCTGTCTTCGTAAGGCTTCTTTCTTTAATTTTTTCCTCTGTAGCACCTAGTGGGGGCAAGCTAGCGCACCCACTGGGTATAGCCCCTGAGATTCAGGCCAACTACATAGTAGTTGGGTCGAATCTTAAAGAGCTTCTTGTGATAACTCTTGTTTCTCTGCAACACCTGAATGCCCTCCGAGTCGGTGTCTACAACCGGCTTCTGGAGAAGCATCAGCAGGTCCTAGCACAGCTTGCCGCCAAGGAGGAGGCGCTCCGCCTTGTCGAAGGTATGCTTCGTGTGCTCTTAGTGGGGGCGCGCTAGCACACCCAACGGGTATAGCCCCTGAGATTCAGGCCAACTACGTAGTAGTTGGGTCGAATCTCAAAGTGTTCTTGTCCTTTTTTCGTGGTCTTGACTTCGAGTCTTGGCCGTGTAGCCCCCGCGGCCGAGGTACCGGACCTGCGAACCCAGCTGGTCAAAGGTGGTCGACAACATGACCAGGCGGCTACCGACGCTGGACAGCTCCGGGTCGAGGTGGAGCAGCTAAGGGCGGAAGCCTCCAAGGTGGCGGAGGCCCAGGAGGCGCTTGCCAAAGCCGGCAAGCAGCGCGAGGAGCTGGCTGGTGACAAGAGCCAGCTGCAGGCCAAAGTAGTGCGCCTCGAGATGGAGGTGGCCAAGGTGGCGGAGGCCCAGCAGGCGCTTGCCGAAGCCGGCCAGCAGTGCGATCAGCTGGCTGACGACAAGGGCCAGCTCAAGGCCGAGGTGCAGCGCTGAAGGCGGAGGCCGTCAAGGCGGCGGATGCCCACCACGCGGAGCTCCTTCGCCTTAAGGAGGAGCACACGAAGATGGCCGCTGCTAAGGACGCCGAGCTGAAGGCAGCCGTCGACAAGGGTGCCGAGCTGGCGAAGGCGCTCAAGGTGCGCAACCGTGCCAGTGACTTGGAGCGGTACAGTACGTTGCTCGAAGCGCAGCATCTGGATGAGGCCTTCGCTAGTAAGTGCTTTTTTGTTGACTTCACCGGGTTGTGAAGCTGGCTTTGCTTTTCTGTTGCTAACTGTCTTGCTTTTCTGTTTGACAGAATGCTTTCCGGAAATGAAGGGGATGTCGGAGGTGGCCGTTTGAGCTCAACGGTTGCCTCAGGGGAACCCGAGCGCTGGGCTTGACCAGAATGTCGCCTGGAGCTTCTCGGAGATCATGCAGGCTGCCGAGGCCCGCCTGCAGGTCTTGGGTGAGCAAATGGCATGGGTAACCGGAGCTGGCGTGGGGATGACGATGGCCCATTGGCCCGGCGCCGTTGTGCCCAGCAGCTTCACGTGGCTGGCACGATGGCTGGAGGCAGGGCCGGCGCGGCTTCACGCATGGCGCGCTTCTGCTGCCCATGCCGGTGCCGATGTGGCACTGAGGTTCGTCATGTCCTGGTACCCGGACCTGGCGCTGGACCGCCTGGCAGCTTAGCGAGCCGGCGCGGAGCCCCAGCTGTAGGCGCAGGCGGGCCGGATCACCGCCTGGGCTAGCTACCTGGCCTCGTCTGCTTTGCATGACGAGTTCCAGGTAGAGCGGACCGAAGACGGTGAGGTGGTGCCGCCTAACAACTTCGGCTTGCTGCTTGATGACCCATCGGGTAGCTCCGAGGAGTCAGGCCCCTATGCGGATGACAACTCCAGGTTGGCCGATACTAGCGCCTCGATGGATCCGGAGGCCACGAAGGAGGAGCCGGTGGTTGCGCAACCCAGCGCAGGGGCCATCTCAAGCCGAGGCCATCCTGCTTATCTTTTTCGTACTTTTGTTAGGTAGCAGGTCCACCCACCCACTGGGCTAAAGGCCAGGAGGCGTGCTTCTTCGAGTAAGTTGATGCCATCTTCGCGGGCTTCCTTGGCTTGGGCTTCTGTGTACATCATGACTCGCGGCGAGTCAAACTCGACGTCGACCGGGATGACGGCTTCTCCTCCATAGACGAGGAAGAATGGGGTGAACCCAGTCGATCGGTTTGGCATTGTCCGGAGACTCCAGAGGACGGCCGGCAACTCGTCAAGCCAGCTGCCGGGTGAACGGATGAGGGGCTCGATGAGCTGCGGCTTGATGCCGGATAGGATGAGGCCGTTGGCCCACTCGACCTGGCCGTTGGATTGAGGATGAGCCATGGAGGCCAGGTCAAGCCGGATGCTGGAGACGGAGCAGTATTGCGCTAGGGCGCCCTTGGCAAAGTTGGTGCCGTTGTCTGTGATGATGTTGTGCTGGGCGCCGTAGCGCACCATGATATCTTTGATGAACCGGACGACCGTTGGCCCGTCTAGCTTCTTGATCGGCCGCGTCTCGATCCACTTGGTGAACTTGTTGACCGCCACCAACAGATGCGTCATGCCGCCCCTAGCGGTCCTGAAGGGGCCTACAATATCGAGCCCCCACACAACGAAGGGCTAGGTGATTGGGATGGTTTGCAGGTCGAAGCTGACTGGTGGCTGCGCTTGTTGAAGCGTTGGCAACCCTCGCACTTGAGGACGAGCGACTCGGCGTATTTGAGGGCCGTGGGCCAGTAGAAACCATGGCGAAAAGCCTTCGCCACCAGGGACCTGGAGGTAGCGTGGTACCCGCACTCGCCCTGATGTATGTCAAGGAGGATCTCTATGCCCTTGTCTTGCTCGATGCAGCGCTGGAACACGCCTGTCGCGCTGCACTTGACGAGCTCGTTGTTGATGATGCTGTAGGCGGACGCCCGGCATTGCACTTGCCGGGCCTCGGTCTCGTCCATGGGGAGTACTCCGTTCTCCAGGAACGTTAAGATCGGCTGGGCCCAAGACGGGGCCGTTACCACGGTGAGGACGGCCACCAAGACGGGTTCTGGGGTGGCAGCCTCCGAGCCGGGTTAAACGGCCCCTGGGTCGGAGACAGCGGCGGCCGGATTGGTGGCGGCAATCCCCGAGCCGGGTTGGGCAGCCCCCGGGTTGGATTCGTTGGTCGCCGGGTTGGAGAAGGCAGCCCCCGGGCAAGGATCAGCAGCCCCCGGGACTGGTTTGTGGGTGGCAGCCCCCGAGCTTGGAGTGGCAGCCCCCGGGTCCGGGTTGGGGATGGGCACTGCGGGGTCATCCGGGATGGAGATGGACTCAGAATCCGGAGACGGCTTGACAGACGGCTTGCGCAAGTGCTCGAGGGAGACGCCAGATGGTATGGCCTGCCAGGATGAGACAATCTTGGCTAACGTGTCGGCAGCTTTGTTTTCCGCGTGCGAGACATGGAGGAACTCACTGATACGTCTCCATCGTATCTACTTTTCCAAACTCTTTTGCCCTTGTCTTGGACTCTAATTTGCATGATTTGAATGGAACTAACCTGGACTGACGCTATTTTCAGCAGAATTGCCATGGTGTTATTTTTGTGCAGAAATAAAAGTTCTCGGAATGACCTGGAACTTCACGAAGATCATTTTTGGAATTAATAAAAAATATTGGCGAAAGAATCAACTGAAGGGGGCCCACACCCTGTCCACAAGGGTGGGAGGTGCGCCCACCCCCCAGGGCGCGCCATCCGTCCTTGTGGGCCCCCTGGACCTCCACCGACCTCAACTCCAACTCCATATATTCACGTTCGGGGAGAAAAAAATCAGAGAGAAGGATTCATCGTGTTTTACGATACGGAGCCGCCGCCACCTCCTGTTCTTCCTCGGGAGGGCAGATCTGGATTCCGTTCAGGGCTCCGTAGAGGCGAAATCGTCGCCGTCGTCATCGTCAACCATCCTCCATCACTAATTTCATGATGTTCACCGCCGTGCGTGAGTAATTCCATCGTAGGCTTGCTGGACGGTGATGGGTTGGATGAGATCTATCATGTGATCGAGTTAGTTTTGTTAGGGTTTGATCCCTAGTATCCATTATGTTCTAAGATTGATGTTGCTATGACTTTGCTATGCCTAATGCATGTCACTAGGGCCCAAGTGCCACGGTTTCAGATCTGAACATATTATGTTTTCATGAATATATTCGTGTTCTTGATTCTATCTTGCAAGTTATAGTCACCTACTACGTGTTATGACCCGGCAACCCCGGAGTGACAATAGTCGGGACCACTCCCGGTGATGACCGTAGTTTGAGGAGTTCATGTATTCACTAAGTGCTAATGCTTTGGTCTGATTCTCTATTAAAAGGATGCCTTAATATCCCTTAGTTTCCAATAGGACCCCGCTGCCATGGGAGGGTAGGACAAAAGATGTCATGCAAGTTCTTTTCCATAAGCACGTATGACTATATTCGGAATACATGCCTACATTATATTGATGAAATGGAGCTAGTTCTGTGTCACCCTATGTTATAACTGTTGCATGATGAATGCCATCCGACATAATTATCCATCATTGATCCATTGCCTACGAGCTTTTCACATATTGATCTTTGCTTTGTTACTTTTCCATTGCCACTGTTACAATTGCTACAAAACTGCTACTGTCACTTTTGCTACTGTTACCGTTACTTCCATACTACTTTGCTATTAAAAACTTTGCTATAGATATTAGGTCTTTCAGGTGTGGTTGAATTGACAACTCAACTGCTAATTCTTGAGAATATTCTTTGGCTCCCCATGTGTCGAATCAATAAATTTGGGTTGAATATTCTACACTCGAAAACTGTTGCGATCCCCTATACTTGTGGGTTATCAAGACCTTTTTCTGGCGCCGTTGCCGGGGAACATAGCTCTATTCTCTGAGTCACTTGGGATTTATATCTGTTGATCACTATGAAGAATTTGAAAGATACTAGAACCAAGATTTTTCCCTCTACTACGAGGGGAGGTAAGGAACTGCCATCTAGCTCTGCACTTGATTCACCTTTTGTTTTGAGTAAGCTTGCGACTCCTACACCTTCTAGTAATTCTGATATGTCGCAAGTAATTGATGATGCCACTTCTGCTATGCATGATGCTAATGATGATTCTACTGCTTTGCTTGATAATACTATGCCACTAGGTGAATTTCTTGATGAACAACTTGCTAGGGTTAGAGAAAATATTATTGAAACTGAAGATTATGATTCTCCCCCTAGATATGAATTGCCTATTGTACCTGAGGGTTATATTATGGATGAAGAAACTGCTAGAGACTTTCTTGCTTGCAATGATAGAGAAGATCTTAAGAAACTACTAGCTAAGCTGAAAGAAAGATCCTTGAATGCTAGAATGAAATATGATCCCAATTTTGCTACTTCACCTATTTTTGTTACTGATAAGTATTATGAATTCCCTGTCGATCCTGAGGTAATTACTTTGGTTGAATCTGATCCTTTCTATGGTTATGAATCTGAAACAGTTGTGGCACATCTTACTAAATTGAATGATATAGCCACCCTATTTGCTCATGAGGAAAAAATTCGCTATTATTATATTCTTAAGTTGTTTCCTTTCTCATTAAAGGGTGATGCTAAGATATGGTTTAATTCTCTTGCTCTTGGTTGTGTGTGTAGTCCCCAGGATATGATATATTACTTCTCTCAAAAATATTTCCCTGCTCATAAGAAACAAGCTGCCTTACAGGGAATATTTAACTTTGTGCAAATTGAAGAAGAGAGTCTCCCATAAGCTTGGGGGAGGCTTCTCCAATTACTTAATGCTTTGCCTAATCATCCTCTCAAGAAAAATGAAATACTTGATATCTTTTATAATGGACTAACCGATGCTCCTAGGGACCACCTAGATAGTTGTGTTGGTTGTATTTTCAGGGAATGAGCTGTTGAGCAAGCTGAATTGCTATTGAATAATATATTGAGTAATGATAATGATTGGACACTTCCTGAACCAACTCCTAAGCCAACTCCGAAGAAAAGAGGTATTCTATTTCTCAGTCCTGAAGATATGCAAGAGGCAAAGAAATCTATGAAAGAAAAAGGTATTAAAGCTGAAGATGTTAAGAATTTACCGCCTATTGAAGAAATACATGGTCTTGATAACCCGACACAGGTAGTAGAGGTAAACTCTCTCCGTAGATTTGATGAAGGTGATATTCCTCCTAAGAAGTCTGCTAGTCAATGATTGGATGAGTTTGATAATTTTATTGTTAAACAAGAAAATTTCAATGCTTATGTTAGTAGACAATTGAAACGTAATGCTCACATGCTTGATTACTTGGGAGATTATATGAATAGAACTGTTAATGATCTTAAGCTTATTAGTAAACATGCTTCCATGGTTATAACTCATGTAGAACAAGTACTTAAAGCACATGATGATTTGCTTAATGATTTGAATAATAAGAACAATGATAATGCTGTTAGGGTTATGACTAGAGGTGGTAAAATGACCCAGGAACCTTTGTATCCTGAGGGCCATCCTAAGAGAGTTGAGCAAGATTCTCAGAGAATTAATACTGATGCACCTAGTCCTAGTAATAAAAAGAAAAATAAAACTGATAGGACTTTGCATACTTCTAGTGAACCTGTCATAGACACACCTGAGAATCCAAATGATATTTCTATTTCTGATGCTGAGACACAATCTGGTGATGAACATGAACCTAGTGATAATGTTAATGATGATGTTCATGTTGATGCTCAACCTAGTAATGATAATGATGTAGAGATTGAACCTGCTGTTGATCTTGATAACCCACAATCAAAGAATCAATGTTATGATAAGAGAGACTTAGTTTCTAGGAAACATGGTAGAGAAAGAGAACTGTGGGTTCAGAAACCCATGCCGTTTCCTCCTAAGCCATCCAAGAAAAAGGATGATGAGGATTTTGAGCGTTTTGCTGAAATGATTAGACCTATCTTTTTGCGTATGCGTTTAACTGATATGCTTAAAATGCCTCCTTATGCTAAGTATACGAAAGATAATGTTACAAATAAAAGAAAGATACCGGAAGCTGAAATTTCCACCATGCTTGCTAATTATACTTTTAAGGGTGGAATACCAAAGAAACTTGGAGATCCAGGAGTACCAACTATACCATGCTCCATTAAAAGAAACTATGTTAAAACTGCTTTATGTGATCTTGGAGAAGGTGTTAGTGTTATGCCTTTCTCTTTATATCGTAGACTTGAATTGAATAAGTTGACACCTACTGAAATCTCTTTGCAAATGGCTGATAAATCAACTTTTATACCCATCGGTATTTGTGAGGATGTGCCTGTTGTGGTTGCAAATGTTACTATCTTAATGGACTTTGTTATTCTTGATATTCCCGAGGATGACAGTATGTCGATCATCCTTGGTAGACCCTTTTTGAATACTGCAGGGGCTGTTATTGATTGCAATAAAGGCAATATCATTTTTCATGTTAATGGTAATGAGCATACGTTACACTTTCCGAAGAAACAACCTCAAGTTCATAGTATCAATTCTATTGGAAAAATTTCAACTATTACTGTCGGAGGTTTTGAATTCCCTCTTCCTACTGTCAAAAAGAAATATGATATTCTTATTGTTGGGGACATGCATATCCCTGTTGAGGTAACCTAGTGTTATTCGAAAATTCTCCGGTTTCATGTCATTCGGAAGAAGTTTGTTAATAAGACTTGATCAACCTTGTTAATGGATTCCTTTTGATGAGCATGAGATGGATGAATATAGAAGGCACAACTTTCTGTATCTACTTTTTTACTTTCTGTTATTTATAATGAATAAAGCAAAAATAGTATTTTCTGTCTGTTTTATGAATTATTCATGAAATAAAAAATGTCCCGAAAATAAAAGTTCTCCAAATACCCTGAAAATTTAGTTTGATTTTTTATAGAATATTTTAGAATTTCTGGCACTGAGAACACACCAGGGGGACCCACCACTTGTCCACAAGGGTGGAGGGCGCACCCTACCCCCTGGGCGCGCCCCCGACCTTGTGGGTCCCATGTGGCCCCCCTCCACTTATTCCAGCACCCATCCACTTCGTCTTCCTCCAGAAAAAATCATCCCGTAGCTCAACCTCGTGTTCTTGCTCATTTTGCTACCATTTTCGATCTCCTTGTGTAAAGCTCCATTTGCAAAACTGTTTTGGGGGATTGTTCTTCGGTATGTGACTCCTCCAATGGTCCAATTAGTTTTTGTCCTAGTGCTTTATTCATTGCAAATTTTTGCTGCTATGGTGACCCTGTTCTTGAGCTTGCACGTCAAATTTTTATGGTCCAAAGTAGTTTTGATGCATGATTTAGCTTCTAGGCACTTGTAGGAGTAGTTGCTATCAATTTTGTTGAGTTTGGTTCACTTTTATTTTGAGTCACTAAAAATTTCAGAAATTTTCAGAGGAAGAAAAATGTCTAGGAAAATGTACCAAGGTGGTTCTTCGAGGAAGCAAGCACCGAGGCTCGTGATATGGGAGCCGGACCTTGAACCACCAAGGGAAGCTCAAGTGCGGCCTTGTGAATGGTTGTCGGATGAATTCATGGTTCGTGCAGGTTTCAAGGATGAGTTTGATGCATACGTACAAAATGCCGACCTTGAGGACTTCGTGTCAGACAAGTGCCAACAACACTATTATCTCACCAATTCCTTTGTGTGGAGGATTGATTTTCATCTAAGCACAATAACCATACTATTTTATTTGATCTTTATGATGAATCATATACCATGGACCTTGAAGATTTTAATACTGCTTGCAAAATCCCACAGTGGGGCCTTCTTAGCGAGCCTCACAAATCTGAATATAATGATTTCCTTGCTATCATCATCGTGGGAGAAACTAGAAATATCACACAAGCTACAATAGGGAGCATTCAATTTCCTGCCATACATTATTTTGCTCTCTTTATAGGTAGATGCATTAACCGTAAGCATGGGCATAGCCACCTTTGCGTTCCAGATCTTAGTGTCCTCAAGTGTGCGGTGTTAGGTGATAAGCGTTATAATTTGGGGGCTATTATTGCAAGGAGGTTACATCATAATGCTAAAGAGGGAGATTTATTTGGTGGGATTTATGCAACTCGTTTAGCTAATTATCTTGGTGTACCCATATGGGGGGATGACATAGAGTTGCCACTTGCTTTTCTTGATTATAACGCTTTAGTACGCTATCAGTTTCTTGAGAGGAATGAACAGTCCCTCCAGTATCGACTAATCTTTGACAGACGGCGTGCCATCCATATTACCCTTCCTGCTCCTGCCTTCTTTAACTTTTAGGTAAACGGGAGATATTTTATAACTAGAGAGGAGGCGAACGAGTGTGAGAGGACACCGGAGGTTGCTCGCCTCCAGGACGAAGCCTGCCAAGCAGCGGCTGCCGTAGTACAATATGACCCCAACTATGACTTTGGATATCATCCGAGCCAGTGGTGGCCTTAGACCAACTTAGGCCAAAAGCCTAAGCTTGGGGAGTACATATTTCTCACCAACATTACATTCATGTTCACACACTCATTCTAGTTGTCGGTGTTCATACTTTTTCATTGTATTATCCATGTTAGGTTATTTCTTTTTCTCGCTTTCTTCTTGAGTATTTGAAAAGGCCTTTGAGAAAAACAAAAAGAAATTAGTTGTAGCTTAGTTTACTTTCCATGCCTAGTTGTAGTATTAAAGAAAACCCAAAAAGATTTCTCGTTCTTCTTTTACTTGTTGGGAGCTTTCCCGTGTAAATAGTTTTTCTCGTTCTTATTTTACTTTCTTCAGAAAAACAAAAACTCCAAAAACATTTCAGTGTGTTTCTTTGAAATTCTTTTCTTTTCTTTGGGGGTCGAGGAGAGAAGACCACGATGAAAATGTTGAGTGGCTCTCATATGCATTATTGTTGATCTAACAAAGAGCCCATATTACCTTGTCTTCTCCTTCGAATAAATGTTTGCAGATTCCAGCTTAGTCCAATGCACGTGCACTATTATTATTATTATTCACATCGTTCGGTCGTGCAAGTGAAAGGCAATAATGACGATATATGATGAAATGATTGAGATGAGGAAAAGCTGGTATGAACTTGACCTATCTTGTTTTTGTCAATATGATTAGTTCATCGTTCTTGATTCAGCCTATTATGAATGAAACATGTTTGCAATGACAATTAGAGATTATAGTTATTCATGCCATGCTTAATTAGCTAGGAGCTTATAATGGTTTACCTTGCGTGCCAACATGCTTTTAAAATGGTTGTGATGTAGTATGATAGGATGGTATCCTCCTTTGAATGATTCGAGTGGCTTGACTTGGCACATGTTCACGCATGTAGTTGAAACAAAATCAACATAGCCTCCATGATATTTATGTTCATGGTGATTATATCCTACTCATGCTTGCATTCAATGTTGGTTAATCAAGATGCATGTTCATGACTGTTGTCGCTCTCTAGTTGGTCGCTTCCCAGTCTTTTTCTAGCCTTCACTTGTACTAAGCCGGAATACTGCTTGTGCATCCACTTCCATAAACCCAAAGTTGTTCCATATGAGTCCACCATACCTTCCTATATGCGGTATTTACCTGCCATTCCAAGTAAATTTGCATGTGCCAAACTCTAAATCTTCAAATGATAATCTGTTTTTTATGCCCGAATCGCTCATGCAGCGACTGGGGGCTGTCAGTATCTTCCATGCTAGGTGGGTTATTCTCACGATGAGTGGACTCTGCTCATCATTCATGGGAAAATGGCTGGTAATTGGGATGCCCAGTCCTATGATCAAAAGATCAGAAACAAAATTTCAAATAATTAAACAAAACTCCCCTAGGATTGTTGATTATATGGACGGTACCCGTTGTTTCGAACCAGCCGTGGAGTGTGATTGTTGGTGGAAGGGGAGTAAAAACTTTACCATTCTGTTTGGGAACCGCCTATAATGTATGTAGCATGGAAGATATTGAGATCTCTTGGTTGTTGCGTTGACAATGAAAGCATACTGCTCAAAATATTATATTCATCTCTGTTTTAAAAACTCGAGCTCTGGCACCTCTGCAAATCCCTGCTTCCCTCTGTGAAGGGCCTATCTATTTACTTTCATGTTGAGTCATCATTCTCTTATAAAAAGCACCAGTTAGAGAGCAACACTATCATTTGTATGCTTTGTTATTAATTGATATTGAGTATGACTATGACTGGATCTCTTTTACCATGAATTACAATGTCTAGTCAGTCCTTGATCTTCAGGGGTGCTCTGCATTTATGTTTTGCGGTCTCAGAAAGGGCTAGCGAGATACCATTTTGTTATATCATATCATGATTGTTTTGGAAAATTGTTGTCATCCGAGATTTATTATTATTACTCGCTAGTTGATTGTGCCATTGATATGAGTAAACGTGAGACCTAAATGTTATTGTGAATGTGGTTAGTTCATAATCTTTGCTGAAAACCTGAATGATGGCTTTTACTTTATCACTTTCAGTTTATCAACTAAATTGTTTGAAGACAAGCAATGGGTTAAGCTTGGGGGAGTTGATACATCTCCATCGTATCTACTTTTCCGAACACTTTTGCCCTTGTTTTGGACTCTAATTTGCATGATTTGAATGGAACTAACCTGGACAGACGCTGTTTTCAGCAGAATTGCCATGGTGTTATTTTTGTGCAGAAATAAAAGTTCTTGGAATGACCTGAAATTTCACGGAGATCATTTCTGGAATTAATAAAAAATATTGGCGAAAGAATCAACTGAAGGGGACCCACACCCTGTCCACAAGGGTGGGAGGTGCGCCTACCCCACCCAGGGTGCGCCATCCGTCCTTGTGAGCCCCCTGGACCTCCACCGACCTCAACTCCAACTCCATATATTCATGTTCGGGGAGAAAAAAATCAGAGAGAAGGATTCATCGCGTTTTACGATACGGAGCCGCCGCCACCTCCTGTTCTTCCTCGGGAGGGCAGATCTAGAGTCCGTTCAGGGCTCCGGAGAGGGGAAATTGTCGCCGTCGTCATCATCAACCATCCTCCATCACCAATTTCATGATGTTCACTGCCATGCGTGAGTAATTCAATCGTAGGCTTGCTGAACGGTGATGGGTTGGATGAGATCTATCATGTAATTGAGTTAGTTTTGTTAGGGTTTGATCCCTAGTATCCATTATGTTCTAAGATTGATGTTGCTATGACTTTGCTATGCCTAATGCTTGTCACTAGGGCTTGAGTGCCATGATGTCAGATCTAAACCTATTATGTTTTCATGAATATATTTGTGTTCTTGATCCTATCTTGCAAGTTATAGTCACCTACTACGTGTTATGATCCAGCAACCCCGGAGTGACAATAGTCGGTACCACTCCCGGTGATGACCGTAGTTTGAGGAGTTCATGTATTCACTAAGTGCTAATGCTTTGGTCCGGTTCTCTATTAAAAGGAGGCCTTAATATCCCTTAGTTTCCAATAGGACCCCGCTGCCACGGGAGTGTAGGATAAAAGATGTGTGGCACCCCGGCTCAGAGAAAACCGGAATGCCCCGTATTCCAGCCCAGAGACAAGTCTTCTGGAATACGACACTGTTGGCATAGAACAAATCAGCTCTTTATTACTATGGATAAGGTTACATGGGTACATAGATTACATCGGCACGGCGATACTACGCCTGCCCAGGGTAGCTCTATGCTAACAGCGGAACAACCCGAGGAAGCGGGGTAACTCTCGGCAGCGAAACAATGACGGCGGCGATGGACTCCACTCCGCAGGGGCTCTGGCTGGAACGCTTATCCTAGCTCACAAACTCAGAATCCTCGACAAGCAAGCAATCATGGCATGACCTGCAAACTGGCATGACACGCCAGGTGAGTACTTTGAATGTACTCGCAAACTCACAGCAACCAAAGCAGTCAAGACAAGCAACAGCATGGCATTTGCAGGTTAAGCAGGTGTAAACATGATGATGCTATAACAATATAAGCATGGTAGGGCATATGCGCATGATGACACTACATGCAACAGGTTAAAACTATCAGGACGCAACTTACTCTGTTCTGGGGTTACCACGTAACCACCACATGGAAGAACTTACCATCGAGTGTGCCACATGATAACCTCGGGACCAACCAAACTTGGTATTACAATACCGTAGTGATAACATGATCGTAAGGAGCTTGGTCTTTACCCAAGATCACCACATAACACTATCAACCAGATCCGGTATCCATGATAACACAATGATCCAATCGTGATCACAATCAACCAACATAGGTATCCTCGATAACATGGTGATCCTTCGCGATCACATAAAGATCAACCAATTCTTTCTCATCGAACAGGGTTGTTATAAGCAAGATTATTATACTGTTGACCCATAGTGTGTCCTACTATGAACTGTGCCCATGACCAAGGACACGGCAATCGATAGATTATACACTCTGCAGAGGTTAGTACACTGTACCCACACCACGGAACTCATGGCCTCGTGCTCCCATTCGGGTGGACCAACGACGTTTCGACAAAACCCAATCTATTGCATGGCACTCTCCCGGCCACTCCGACAAACTCCCCTTTGGGCTATGTCATGGGTGACCCCTGTGTCCTTCCGACACCTGCCACCGTCGTGGCCAAACAAAACTGTCCCAAACGGGGACCTGAGCTCAATACCAAAACTGGGTTCACAAGGTTATAGCCGCCTACCTGATCAGGGTAGCATGCACTCAAAACCTTCCCTAGTTGGAGGTTCCGGCGTGAGGCATTGGCGAGAGGCATGACAATAGATCAAATTAGGGCTGCCCCATCCCAGCAAGTGTGGTTGCACTGGTGAGCTTGATTCGGTGGCGCACTATGACTCAGCCAACAAGTGTTCAAGTTCGATTAACATCCGGTTAAATTTGAATGACGATGTGCTGAGCCATGATAACAGGATGAACCATAACAACTGATAAAGAAACATGCAGACATGTCATCATCTTCACATGAACTACTGCCAGTATTGACCATGAGCATAATGCTACCAACGACAACTTGATAACTAGCAAGATGCACATGGACAGAATGTAAAGATAAGCATGAAACATGAGCATATACAGTATTCTCAAATAGAATAACATGCACATATTAAATAACTATTCAAGTAGGAACCATAGCTACTGCAAATCCATCATGCAAGTGGCTGTCGTGGCTTGCCTAGGTACGAAAAATCCACCGGGGAGAAGTTCGGAGAGTCCGCAGAAACAATTGCTGGAAACAGTTCTCTCCCGGAGGGGTCTATTTATGGGCAAGGGCAAAATGGTCATTTTCACAGTGTTGAAACATGATGAAAATGATGCCAACAGAACGGGCTCGACGAGACGAAGAAGTAGGCTTTGGAATCACCTCGTTCGGAGTAGGGAGTGAAAAGATATAATAGTTTTTCTGCCAGGGGCCTATCTGCAAATAAAACATTCACAAACCGGCCCCTGACTGGAAAACAGAAAGCGCACTTTTGGAGAATACGCTTTCAGTAAGTGAAAACATGTTTTCATCTGCAGCCGCAGGAAAATACGCCTTCGCGCACCGAAGACATAAACACCGGAGTGCGCTTCCACTTAAGCATGCGGGCCCGGCCTCTGGGTCAACGATGAGAGACCGATGCGTGGGGCCCGCCTGGCTGGTCTCCTTCTCCAACCTGTCGCTCGCCCGATGCAGAGGAGGGGCGTGCGCTCGCCGGTGCCGGCCCGGCCGGCTCCGGCCACCTACGGCCAAGGCGAGGCCACCGGCGAAACAAGGGCGGTGAACCGCACCTATCCAGCCGCACCATGCTCGCCGGGGAGGGCTGCAGACGAGGCAGCTCGCGGTGACCGAGGGTAGTGGCGGCGGCCAACTTGGGGCACGCGACCACGGGCCACCGGAGTAGAAGGAAGGGGCGGGGAAGAACCAGGGGTCTCTTGGGTTTCTGCTAGGGGTGGAATGAGGAGGAGAGGAGGCCAGGCTTGCTTGAATTTGAGCAGAGGCTAGCGGAGGCCATGGGGGCCAATGGCGGGCAGGGGAGCGACTCGGGCTCGGGTGAGTAGATAGGGAGGGGTAGGGGAGTGAAGGAAGGCTGGTGGTGAGCTCAGAGGGCTCCGGGTAGGCCTATTTATAGGCGGGCGGCGCGGAGGGGATGAGCACGCCGTCGTGGCAGCCTTATCGCCATACTGGAGCTCGAGGGGTGGCGTGGCTGGACGGTAGCGGCATCGAGAGGCTTCATGGAGGGGTGGAGAGGTCTCAGGCGAGCTCGGGAAGGCTCAGGAGAGCTCCGGCAACAGGACACGTCGGCGACCGCGGCTGCAGGCCACGGGTACGGCTGCCGTGCCGCGTAGGAGGGGACGTGAGAGGGGGAGAGGGGTCCAGGAAGAAGAGGACGGTGAGGGGGAGCTGTTGGACACGAAGAGGCATTCGAAAACGACGAGCAGAGGAGGGGCCCGAGCTAGCAAACACGCAGCTCGCGTCCATGGTGTGCCAGGGCGGTGGTCACCGCGTGGCCATGGCATTGCCACGCTGCAGTCGTTGCCAAAACATGTCTGCTAGATAGGTCATTCAAATGATAAAGCCAAGAAGGAAAGAAACAGGCATAGTGCCCACTGAGGTGACCACAGCTGGCTGGCAACCACAGGAACAGCAAGGTGTTTGATGGGAGGTGATAGAGATTGAGCAGTAAATAGACTCTGGTTTTTGGCTGAGCAGTAAATAGACTCTGGTTTTTGGCTGGGAGTGATCATACACTAAGGTGAGTATTATGGCCAAGTTTCAGCCCAAATGGAGGAGTGTAGATAGCAATTGCTGTTCAAATGACCCTACTGACCAGAAGTGCAAATCTTGATGTGGCACTTACACACTGGCTTGGATTGAGCTGAAATTTGGAGGAGGCTAGTTATATAGGCATATGAAGACACTGTATAAATTTCATGCCATTTGGTTAAACCGAAATGGTACTTCCTTCACACAGCATCCCACTGGATAGAATTTTAGAAAAAATAACTGAGGATAAATGGCTAGATGAAATGAGCTCAAATTTGTTGGAGAGGTGTTATATGGGTAGGAGAATGCTCTGGTAAATTTTCAGCAATTATGAAGCAATATAAAATACAGTTGCTTCACAATAGGAAAATATGACCAGTAGAAAAGAATTGAAGGTGTGCTCACATAGGGAATGGGATGATGCTCAAATTTTGTGGAGAGCTATTATTTGGGCATATTAAGGATCTTGCAAAATTTCAACTCATTTGAATATGCCTAGCTTGCACTTCCTTCTCAAGGCCTTTGTTTGAGCAGGAACTTTGAAAAAAATTGCTCAGAAATATTTACTAGGCAAATGAAGTTGAAATTTGGCATGTGGCAATGATGTGGATAGGAAAGAGTTCCCAAAAAGTTTGAGAGCAAGCAAGCCAATATAAATGGTACTTGCTTCTCAAACTGCCAGCTGGGGCAGAATCAGAAAAGGAATATTGGTGAAATATTTTTGAACATGGAAGGAGGGATTTTGACATATCTGAAGAAGATATGTCCCAAAGGATTTATGATAATTATTTGGGAATCTTTGGGATGACATAGATGTGGGTTGCTTCACAACCCAGAGCAGACAGGGTTATTCCTTTAATAGAAAGAGGAATATTCCCAAGAAAATGAATATTGGGATTGGTCCAAGATGGAAATAACGAGGCCTTGGGATGGTTTTGAGATTGACAAGCCACTTGGGAGAGGAATCGAGGGTGATCTCTCCAGGTTTCAAGACCACTAAGCCACCGAAGGGCAAATCCAAACCAAAATCAAAAGAAAAAGAAAAAGGGCAAAATCCAGGGTGTTACAAACCTACCCCCCTTAAAGAAATCTCGTCCTTGAGATTTGGTTGCTCAGGGGTCAAACATGGATATTCCCACTTGAGGAAACTGTTTCCAACTCGGGTTCCCTTTTGCCTTTGTATTATGTCCCCACTGTATATTATCCGACTCATTACGTGGCTTCGGGGTAGTTCATTTCATTGGATCTTCATTCTGACAGATCTTACCTCATATATCACTCTGACTTTGATCCTTTTATGTCTGCCGACCTGTCTGGGTGCGATGTATTATCCTGACTGAAATACCTGTCCTTCTCGCAAGCCCGAGAGTAGTTCTTGATGGACGTGTTGTGATGAAGTCCAATACGGACAACCGCCCATTGAATTGTGAACAGATTCTCTTGGTGGACACAAAATCTTTTACTCTTTGCATTGGGTGGCTTCAAATGGCTGTGTGTCCTCCAGACTCAAATGGTGCTGTGAATCATACCATTCTCCTGACGGAACCTGGCTTCTCACACAATTTACGGAATCATCTTGGGTATCTCCGCTGTCTTGGGTACGAAATCTGTACCCAAGAGGTGACTGTCACCTGTCGTGACCAGCATAAAGGTGTACGGCCTTATAACAATATTATCCCCAGACTTGACTGACAGTGATTCTGGCAGCAGAATCTTGCTCATGGCAGGTTATTCTTTAACTGATGTCCCTAGGTGAGGACACATGCTTCGAGACAGTTGTCAACCTTCTGATCGTTCCGTCTGTCGGCACCTGACAGACTTGGATGTCTTCTTCTGACAATTCTGAGCATATATAGTTGGCTGAATGGGGTACCTTGATAGGAGGTCGTTGCAAATGGGATATCCCCCGTGGGTGTGCACCCATGGTGGTTGTTACCGAACCAGACTGTTTTGAGTGTCGGTAGCATGCAACCACTATCATACCTGTATGGCCAATCTTGCTTCTTCATTATGGTTCTCTTTGCCTGGATCCTTAGCTGAAAGAGCTTGGCTTGATGTGTTCTTGATTCTTCGGATGACCATGGGTACTGCCAGGTACAATATTCCGGCAGGCATATCACTTTACAAGTTGTAGCTATAGGGTAACGACCGTCTGAACCCTTGGATGAAACCGGAAAATAAACCAGTAGCCACCAGAACGGTCTTTACAACTCAGATCTAGGACATTACTGGAGTAACTCAACCCCGACTCAAGACGGCTGAAAAGCAGCTCAAAGCATGAGACGGTGTCGATAAGAAGAAAGTAGCAGTTCCCTAAGAGGGCCGAAGAACAGCTCAGAGCATAGGGTCACTGCTACAGAAAGAACTTCAACAGCTGCCCGAGACGGCCGAAAAGCAGCTGAGAACACGGGCCAGTTGCTGGCAAGAGAAATAAAAGTCGGCATCCACCCCGGACGGCCGGAAACAGCTCAGAACACAGGCATGGTGCCGTTATCAAAGAAAGACGGGCAAGGGTTCATCCGCGTCCCACACAGCTCACTACTATGCATACGGGTATGAGCATAATAATTTGAACATGAAGGCATAACACAGAGCAATACTTTAAGGCGTATATCAGATGGTCAGCTTGCTCCATGGGTTGTTGGTCATCACACTGAAGTGTATAACTAGCATTCTTCTTCTTCTTCTTACATAGCTCATGCGATGGTCAAATCCTCACCGAGCTGACATCATTGTATGGGTAACTCGTATGACCTTGGTAGCATGTTCACCAGATCTATGGAAACATGTGTGGCTAGCCACTTGATTCCTGAGGCAAGCTTGTGTCCTGACTGATTTTTGCCTTCTGACCAACTGTTGCGAGTTTGACTCTGGGGACGCATGGTTATATGCTGCCAACTGTCGGTGGAGTAGCTTGTCCTAGTGAGGATGTGATGCCTTACTGGCGAAGGTTGCTTACATCCGAAGCTTTCTTTTTGCCATATGCAGACTGAATGCAGATATATATATATATATATATATATATATATATATATATATATCCTTGATGTTACTACTGTTGATTACTTGTTGTGTGAAGAAAGTTGTTTGACTATTCTTCTTGTTGGGCACTGAGTTCCTAGCTGTGACGCCCCCGGCCCGATCGTGCACTAATCATACACGCACATGCACACGATCAAGCCTAAGGACTCACGGGAAGATATCACAACACAACTCTAAAACATAAATAAAGTCATACAAGCTTTATATTACAAGCCAGGGGCCTCGAGGGCTCGAATACATAAGCTTGCGAACAAGCGTCAGCGGAAGCATCAGATATCTGAGTACAGAGAATAAAGAAAGTACAGAAAGGCCTTTAGAAAGGCGGGGCAAAATAAAACACTACGATCGAAAGGCGAAGGCCTCCTGCCTGGGACCCTCCGATCCTACTCTGGTCGTCAGTAACTCGTAGTAGTATCCATCCTCTGGGTAGTAGTAGTAACGATCGTCGGGGCATCTGTCTCAGGGGGCTCCGTCCTCTGGTCACGTCAAACGATATGGGGAGAAAAAGGAAAACAAAGCAACCGTGAGTACTCTGAAGTACTCAGCAAGCAAGGATCTACACTACATATGCAACATTATCAAGGGGAGGCTGTATATGTGGACTGGGCTGCAGAAATGCCAGAATAGAGAGAAGGCCTAGTCCTATCGAAGACTAGCATCTTCAGCGGTCTTGCAGCAGTAGAAGAGAGTAGAACAATACCATATAATGTAGCAGTAATAATATCAACCTCACCCAGAGATCCTTTCCGACTCCCTGCGAGAAAGCAATCCCAGAGCCATATAAACAGGTCTCATCACAGGTATCCAGTTCTAATTGTATCAATCAGGATACAACTCCGAGTGTCCTTTACCGTAGGACCGGCTACTGATAGAAGTGTTCTTCCCTGCAGGGGTGCACCAACTTACCCAACACGCTCGATTAACTTCGGCCGGACACACTTTTCTGGGTCATGCCCGGCCTCGGCCAAACGACACATCGCAACCCTACCTACAGCTCAGCAGAGAGGGTCCCGCCCGGTCTACGTCCTAAGCAGCAAGGGGGTCTTGGCCATCGCCCCCGCCCTCCGGGTCGTTGCGCACAGGGTGGATACCAGCATCGCCGGGTGGCGAACGATCCGACCGTGCCGCAGTGCTGAACTGGACATCTGACAGAGCTTTCGGCTGATGCATACGAGCAGAACGCCCTAACTATGCCCACGTGATGGTTAGTGCTATAGACAGAGCCGGCGCTCGGATCAAATATCCAAATCGTAGATCAGGGGCTTGGGTAACGAGCAGAGACTCACGAAAAGATGTGACCCCGTGCCGTCTCGAGGACTTGCGGCAGGGCCAAGAATGCCGGGCGCCTCGTATTACCACATCGGGCACCACACTGGCAACCCGCCTTCACCACACGCGGGTACCCCTCAGGGTCGACCCGCCTTTCCAAGTAACATGTAAGGTCCAAGTATCCGTGTGTCATAACATAGGGAATCCGAGGTATCACCCTCATTGAATTCCCACTCGATGTATCCGTCCAGGTGAATAGGAGGAATCACCCTCACTGGGTCCACACTTGAGGTGTTTGTAGGACAGCGTCGTTATCGGAAGCGGTTGAAAGGAAGGAATCACCCTCGATGACCACGACCGAATAGTACTTACAGAGTTAACATCAGAAGTGCTACCAGAGGTTTCACCTCCGGCACTCGATAGTACGGTCTGCAGTGTCGTTACAAATAAGGGGGGTGGTGTGCGGTGTAGGGGCCAGGTCTTCAATCCATTGATCGGGTCTTCTGACGATCCAGCGCGGCAGTCGGGATAAGTGGGGTCATGATAGGTCTCTACCAGCTAGACAAACAGTTTAGGATATGTAGGTAATTATCAACAGTAGGTTACAATGAACAGGCTTATGCATCAGAATAGGTAAGCAGCAGCGCAGTAATTCTAATGCAAGCATGAGAAATTTAGAATGGGCGATATCGGGATGACAAAGGAGGGGCTTGCCTGGTGTCTGCTGGCAAGGGCAAGGTCGTCTATGGGTCTTCGGATCGGAGCTGCGCGGTACGGGGACGACGTCGGGGGTCGGGGCTATCGAGAGAGAAGAGGGGGAGGAAACCAGTAAATATATAGCAAGCATGAGCAGACAAATACGATACACGGTGCGTAGGGTAGTTAACCGCAGCATCACACGTAACAGACGGAGCGGGAGAATATCTGACGATATTTCCCAGGTCTTTGGAATTATCGGACAGAGGATAAGAGGGGAACGGTTGCAAGTTCGGATAGGGGGAAGCGGACGGACGACGAACGGACCGCGTATTCAGATTCGTCTCGTCGTCTGAGCAACTTTCATGTACAAAGTTTTCGATCTGAGTTGGATTATTTAATATGATTTTCTAAAGCTTTTATTAATTCTGGGATTTATTTATTTTATTAATCAACATATCAGAACATGCTTGCTGACTCAGCATGAGTCAGCATGACGTCAGGACAGTGGGTCCACCTGTCATAGGCTGTTAGGTTAATTAGTGATTAACTATAAATTAGTTATGAACACAACTACTTATTAATTAAATAATCAGGATAATTAATAATTAATTAATAATTAGTTTAATTATTTTTATTTTATTTTTATTAAATATAATCCTATTTTTTTTAACGTTTTGGGGGATCTGTGGGAACCATGCTGTCGGTTGCTGGCATAGGAGGACACGCGGCTGGCAGACATCCACACTTGCCTCTAGGGAGCGGGTAAATAGTGGATCTTGTGGAAGAACGAACGACTTCTTGTGCTCGAGAGAAGAATACCTAACGGACAATTAACACAAGGATTGACAAGCACAAACTAGCCATCCCGTAAACGTTTGGGGGCCCTGCTTGGGGAGTCGGGAAGGCGGGGACGCGGGGAGGAGGCACCCAGGGGAAGGGCGAGAGGGACACGGCGGTGAGCGGGAGCAGCGGAGAGGGGATGAACGCGCGATGACTAGGAGCGGGAGATCTCGCCAACATTGGACAGCGTCGAGCGCCCGCGAGGGAGGGGAGGACGGGGGAGCGGGCAAGCCATGGGGGGCGAGGAGCGGGGACAGGAGAGGCGCAGCGGGAGTGGGGGAGAGCGACGCGTGAGGGAGCGCGGAGAGGCGGAAGGGGTCGAGGGCACGGGAGACGAGGGGAGAGGGCGCGAGAGTCAGGAGGCGGAAACGCGGGGCGACACGGCAGCCAGAGGCGGCGCGAGCAAACTGCAGCGCGCAGCGAGGGAGAGCGAGCGGCAAGGGCACGGACGGGAGCGGCGCGGGTAACGGAGAGCAGGGGACCGCGGCGAGCGTCGGCCGGGACGGCGGACGGTCATCGAGGACGGGGACGCGGGTGAAAGGGGAGAGGGCAGGCAGAGGCCGGGCCTCAACGACGGCTGTAGAGGGACGGGGGCGGCGTGGCGGCGAGAGGCCGGTCGGGGATGAGGGTCGAGGGGGTGCGCGGTCGGCGACGAGGGTGGTGCCGGCGAAGTCGAGAGGCAGGGAGCGTGGGGGTGAGGCGACGGGGGGTGGCGAGCGGGGGGGGGGGGTTCCGGGAGGAGGCGAGGCGTCGGGCGCGGGCGGCGGCGGCCGGCGGGGGGGGGGCGCCGGGGCGTCGAAGGGCGGGGCGGCTAGAAGCCCCGATCCCGATCCAGTTTGGATCGGGGAAGGGAGAGGTGGGGGGGGGAGGGGGGTAGGTTAGGGTTTTGGTTTGGGCGGATCGGGGGGGGGGGGGGGGTTTAAAGGGGGGGGGGCTGCCGGCTGTGGGTGGTGGCTTGGGCCAGCTGGGGCCACGGCCAGTTGGGTCGGGGGGGGCTTTCCTTTTTTACTTTACTTTTTTTTATATATTATTTATTTTCCTTTTCTGTTTTCTCTTTTATTTTATTCCAAAAGACTTTTGTAAAATATGAGACTTGCTCCATTATTTTACAGTGCATTATCTGTCACTGCTGCGAAATTGGGTTGGGGTCCATATCTTTTGTTTGGATTTTATTTAAATTGAAAGGATTGATAATGCGGATGTTGCTAGCTGTTTCTAGTTGTTCGAGTCCTTTTCAATTTCAAACTAATGTTGCAATCATTTTACAAATGCTATGGGAATATTTGCCACATGAGCACATTTTGGTTTCCAGTTTGAACACAACTTTTTTTTCCACTTTCATTTAAATTTGGATTTTGAGTTAGGAGCTGAAATGCATTATGATGCAAATGATGATCATGCACTGTTAATCATGCTGACGTGGCATAATCAAAATGGGGTACTTGTAACCACCGGGGTTGGTGTTACAAATCTCCTCATTAACTAACAGAATTCATCGTCCCGAGAATTAAGAAGTAGAAGGAAAAAGTTCGGGGTATTTCCCACGAAGATTATCCCGCGTTCCCAAGTGGCTTCATTTTCAGTATGATTTTAACACATGTACTTTGAGGAAATGGTAACCTTTACGGGTTCGACGTTAGTTCCATCGAGAATGCGGATCGGTGTTCTCTTATATGAAAGATCATCATGCATTCGAGCATCTCGTGATCCACAGCTCGGTGTGGAGATTCCTTGAAGCATTTACGAAAGTTGCGACACATGGAAGACGTCGTGGATATGAGAGAATTGCGGCGGCAAATCCAATTTAACGCCACTTGACCACATCTTGCAACAATGGGAAAGGACCAATGTAGCGTGGAGCGTAGCTTGCCCTTGATTCCGAAACGGTGAGTGCCTTTCATAGGAGTGACACGAAGATAAGCTTGATCCAGGTTGATAAGTCAAACCCCATCGTTTGCGTCATAGTTGCTCTACTGGCGGTCATGAGACGCCTTGAGATTTTCCCGGACAATTCGGACTTGTCTCGGCTGTGTTGAATAATATCTGGACCACGAGCGGTCGTTCCCCAGCTTCTGACCAATCAGAGGGGTTCGACACTTACGTCCATAGAACTTCAAGGGGGCCCATCTTAGACTGGCTTGATAGCTGTTGTTTAGGGAACTCGGCATATGGAAGAGATTCTTCCCACTCTTGCCAAACGATATAACACAGCTCGAAGCATGTCTTCAAGCACTGATTAACTCGTTCAACTTGCCTTGGGATTGAGGATGATAAGCGAACTCCAGGGTTAATGAGTTCCCATAGCTTTTGGAAAACTTTCCCAGAAATGACCATGAATTATATGCCATCGGTCTGAACTGATCTCTTTTGGAATACCGTGGAGTGAAACACATTCTGGGAGAATATAACTCTGCTAACTGGACTAGCAGTTGATCGTTTCCTTGAAGGCAGAAAGTGTGCAACTTTGGAGAGTTGGTCGACCACGACAAGAATAGCATCGTGACCCTTCTGTGACATGGAAGTCCGGTTGTAAAGAATCCATCTGAACCTTATTCCCATTCCATAAAGGAATAGGAAAGTGGCTTGATATAGAATTCCAGCAGGCTTCTGATGTTCTGCTTTAACGCGTCGACACACATCACATTCAGCAACATATCGAGCAATGTCTTGCTTCATTCTAGACCACCAGTACCTTTGACGGAGATCACGATACATCTTGGTGCTACCCGGATGAATAGACAGCGGGGTATCGTGTGCCTCCTTCATGACTTTGTCAGTCATAAGCTCAAAGCGAGGTACTACAATGCGGTCTCTGAAATACAAGGTTCCATCTTCAGACAGCGAGAAATCCCTGTACTTTACAAGGTGAAGGTCTTTCTTCATCAAATCAATTTCAGCATCTTTAGCTTGCGCATTCTTAACAGCTTTCTCAAGGTCTGGTTCAACAACCAAGGTTTTTAGGTATCCTTGGGGAACTATCTCGAGATTTAGCTTTCGAAGCTCTTCATACAGAAGTGGTTGCTGTAGCTGAACCTCAAGTTCGCAGCAATAGGATTTGCGGCTCAACGCATCAGCCATTACATTAGCCTTGCCAGGGGTATAAGAAATACCCAAGTCATAGTCCGCAATGGTCTCCATCCATCTTTGCTGACGGAGATTCAGAGATGGCTGAGTGAACAAGTACTTCAAACTTTTATGATCCGTGTAGATCTCGCCACGATTACCGAGGAGATAATGTCGCCACAACTGCAGTGCATAGATGACAGCAGCTAGTTCTAGATCATGTACCGGATAATTCTCTTCATGCGGTCGCAACTGACGAGAGCCATAGGCAATCACTTTACGCTCTTGCATTAGGATACAGCCTAATCCTTCACGGGATGCATCACAATAAATCACAAAGTCTTTACGGGAATCTGGAGGAGCAAGTACTGGGGTATTGTAACGGATTGACATCTGCCCAGTGGATAAAGAATGTACTCTGGATGTATCCCTGCTCGAACAGCTGGTAGCTGCGTCGCAGGGTGTGGTGGAAACAAACGATCCATCTGAAACAGAGGAAACTCATGATTGTCAAAATACAAGGAGAAGTATAACCGATCTCGGAGAGAAAGGTTAAACAAAACAATGGAAAGGAAAATGATTATCAGACTAATCAGATCAATGTCAGGGAAATCGCACATATATCCAGCTCTCCGGGTGGACGAGAATTACGAGATCCTAAGTGTCGGCATTAGTAAACTTTAGTTAACCCGAAAGGAAGAGAGGTCAGAGTCCCAGAGTAAAGATGAGGAATAAAAGATACTAATACCTCCCAATTGGCGACGTGGGCCCGTAAGCCACACAGCCAAGTTAGTAAAATAGTTTTCAGTTACTAGACTCAACTTCGGCCAAGGAGTTGGAAAGGGGGGTTCCTACAGTCAGTCGGCTCTGATACCAACTTGTGACGCCCCCGGCCCGATCGTGCACTAATCATACACGCACATGCACACGATCAAGCCTAAGGACTCACGGGAAGATATCATAACACAACTCTAAAACATAAATAAAGTCATACAAGCTTTATATTACAAGCCAGGGGCCTCGAGGGCTCGAATACATAAGCTTGCGAACAAGCGTCAGCGGAAGCATCAGATATCTGAGTACAGATATAAAAGAAAGTACAGAAAGGCCTTTAGAAAGGCGGGGCAAAATAAAACACTACGATCGAAAGGCGAAGGCCTCCTGCCTGGGACCCTCCGATCCTACTCCTGGTCGTCAGTCAACTCGTAGTAGTATCCATCCTCTGGGTAGTAGTAGTAACGATCGTCGGGGCATCTGTCTCAGGGGGCTCCGTCCTCTGGTCACGTCAAACTGATATGGGGAGAAAAAGGAAAACAAAGCAACCGTGAGTACTCTGAAGTACTCAGCAAGCAAGGATCTACACTACATATGCAACATTATCAAGGGGAGGCTGTATATGTGGACTGGGCTGCAGAAATGCCAGAATAGAGAGAAGGCCTAGTCCTATCGAAGACTAGCATCTTCAGCGGTCTTGCAGTAGTAGAAGAGAGTAGAACAATACCATATAATGTAGCAGTAATAATATCAACCTCACCCAGAGATCCTTTCTCGACTCCCTGCGAGAAAGCAATCCCAGAGCCATATATACAGGTCTCATCACAGGTATCCAGTTCTAAATTGTATCAATCAGGATACAACTCCGAGTGTCCTTTACCGTAGGACCGGCTATCGATAGAAGTGTTCTTCCCTGCAGGGGTGCACCAACTTACCCAACACGCTCGATTAACTTCGGCCGGACACACTTTTCTGGGTCATGCCCGGCCTCGGCCAAACGACACATCGCAACCCTACCTACAGCTCAGCAGAGAGGTCCCCGCCGGTCTACGTCCTAAGCGCAAGGGGGTCTTGGCCATCGCCCCTCGCCCTCCGGGTCGTTGCGCACAGGGTGGATACCAGCATCGCCTCGGGTGGCCGACACGATCCGACCGTGCCGCAGTGCTGAACTGGACATCTGACAGAGCTTTCGGCTGATGCATACGATGCAGAACGCCCATACTATGCCCACGTGATGGTTAGTGCTATCAGACCAGAGGCCTGCTCGGATCAAATATCCAAATCGCTAGGACTAGGGGCTTGCGGTAACGAGCAGAGACTCACGAAAGATGTGACCCCGTCGCCCCGTCTCGAGGACTTGCGGCAAGGGCCAAGAATGCCCGGCAGCGCCTCGTATTCACCACTCGGGCACCACACTGGCAACCCGCCTTCACATCACACGCGGGTACCCCTCAGGGTCGACCCGCCTTTCCAAGTAACATTGTAAGGTCCAAGTATCCGTGTGTCCATAACATCAGGGAATTCGAGGTATCACCCTCATTGAATTCCCACTCGATGTATCCGTCAAGGTGAACTAGGAGGAATCACCCTCACTGGGTCCACACTTGAGGTGTTGTAGGACAGCGTCGTTATCGGAAGCGGTGAAGGAGGAATCACCCTCGATGACCACGACCGAATAGCTACTCTACAGAGTTAACATCAGAAGTGCTACCAGAGGTTTCACCCTCGGCACTCGATAGTAACGCTGCAGTGTCGTTACAACTAAGGGGGGTGGTGTGCGGTGTAGGGTCCTGGTATTCAATCCCATTGATCGGGTCTTCTGACGATCCAGCGCGGCAGTCGGGATAAGTGGGGTCACTTGATAGGTCTCTACCCAGCCTAGACTAAACAGTTTAGGATATGTAGGTAATTATCAACAGTAGGTTACAATGAACAGGCTATGCATCAGAATAGGTAAAGCAGCAGCAGCAGTAATTCTAATGCTAGCATGAGAAATTTAGAATGGGCGATATCGGGATAATCAAAGGAGGGGCTTGCCTGGTTGCTCGGCGGCAAGGGCAAGGTCGTCTATGGTGTCTTCGGGATCCGGAGCTGCGTCGGTCTCGGGGACGACGTCGGGGTCGGGGGCTATCGAGAGAGAAGAGGGGGAGGAAACAGTATAAATATATAGCAAGCATGAGCATGACAAATACGATACACGGTGCTAGGGGTAGTCTAACGCAGCATCACACGTAACAGACGGAGCGGGAGAATATCTGACGATATTTCCCGGGTCTTTGGAATTATCGGACAGAGGATAAGAGGGGAACGGTTGCAAGTTCGGATAGTTAGGGACGCGTGACGGACGAACGGACCGCGTATTCAGATTCGTCTCGTCGTCCTGAGCAACTTTCATGTACAAAGTTTTTCGATCTGAGTTACGAATTATTTAATATGATTTTCTAAAGCTTTTATTAATTTCTGGAATTTATTTATTTTATTTAATCAACATTATCCAGAACAGTGTCTTGCTGACGTCAGCATGACGTCAGCATGACGTCAGGACCAGTGGGTCCCACCTGTCATAGGCTGTTAGGTTAATTAGTGATTAACTAATTAAATTACTGTTTAATTAACACTAACTACTTAATTAAATTAACCTAATCAGGATTAATTAACTAATTAATTAATTAATTAGTTTAATTATTTTTATTTTTATTTTTATTAAATCATAATCCTATTTTTTTTTAACGTTTTGGGGGCTGTGGGCCCCTGCTGTCGGTGGCACAGAGGCCAAGCGGGCGAACGGGCGCGGGTGCGGGCGTGGACGCCCGACGGGCGCAGCGCCGCCCGAACGGGCGCACCGGCGGGGCGCGGCTGCGGCCGGAGGGGAGACGCGGCCGGGAGCGGTGTAGGGCGAGCGGCGATGCGCGGGCGCGGGGAGGCGGAGGCACGGCGCGGAGCGGGCCGGGCGCGGGCGAGCGGAGGCCGGAGCGCGCGCGCGGGCGAGCGGGCGGCAAGCGAGGCGTGGGCGCGGGCGCCTTGGTGGCGAGCGGGGACGAGGGCCCGGGCGCGGTGGGGGCGCGCGCGCGTGCGGCAGAGGCGAGCGGGGAAGGGGGAGGGGGACGAGGTGCTCACAGCGAGTCTGTAGGTGAGCTTAGCGTGCGCGGGGAGGGCTCGGAGTGGCCGGAGTCGGCGATGGCGTGCGGCGGCCGAAGGTGGAAGATGACGGCGCCGGCGACGCAGCGACGCGTTCTAGCTCGTGGGGCTCGGGGGAGAGGCGTAGTCGACGGAGGCGAACCATGCGGGCACGGTCACGCGACGAGGCAGAGGCGGTGGCCGCGCGTGCTACGGCGGCGGTGCCATGGCTGCGCACTGGAGAGAGAGGAGAGGTGGTGTCCAGGGGAGAGTGAGGCGAGGGAGAGCCAGGGGGTCCGGGGTGCTGCTCATATACGCGGCAGTCGCGGCGACGCGCTGTCGACCGCGAGGGAGGGGGGGCCTGGGCATGCGCGCGTGCGTGCGCCAGGTGCTCGACAGCGAGCCCCGGGCGTGAGCAGTACGAAGAGGACGAGCGAGTTGGGCTGGGCCGGCCACTGTGCTGACTTAGGCCCAGCACAGTGGGTCTTTTTCTTTTTCTTCTTTTCTTTTCTGTTTTCTCTTTTTAGTTTCTGTTTTGACTTTTGTTTTGATTTCAAAATACTTTTGTAAAATATGAAACTAGCCCAAATAAATATGGTGCATTATTAGTCACTGCTAGAAACTGGTTTGGCGTCCATATCTTTTTGGTTTGGATTTTATTTAATTGAAAAGGGGTTGAATAGTGCTATGTTGCTGCTGTTTCTTGTTGTTCGAGTCCTTTTACAATTCCAACTAATGTTGCAATCATTTTTTATAAATGCTAGGGGAATATTTGCAACAAGATGCACATTTTAGTTTTCCAGTTTGAACAACTTTTATTTTCCACTTTAATTTAATTTGAATTTGAGTTAGAAGTTGAAATGCATTATGATGCAAATGATGATCATGCACTGTTAAACATGATGACATGGCATAATCAAAAGGGTGATTACTGTAGTTAACCACTGGGGGTGTTACAAATCTCCTCTACTAACAAGAATTCTCGTCCCGAGAATTAAGAAGTAGAAGGAAAAAGTTCGGGGTATTCCGCACGAAGATTATCCTCGCGTTCCCAAGTGGCTTCATTTTCAGTATGATTTGACCACTGCACTTTGAGGAACTTGGTAACCTTCTGACGGGTTCGACGTTCAGCTTCATCGAGAATGCGGATCGGATGTTCCTTATATGAAAGATCATCATGCAATTCGAGCATCTCGTGATCCACAGCTCGGTGCGGAGATTCCTTGAAGCATTTACGAAGTTGCGACACATGGAAGACGTCGTGGATATGAGAGAATTGCGGCGGCAAATCCAATTTATACGCCACTTGACCACGTCTTGCAACAATGCGGAAAGGACCAATGTAGCGTGGAGCTAGCTTGCCCTTGATTCCGAAACGGTGAGTGCCTTTCATAGGAGTGACACGAAGATAAGCTTGATCACCAGGTTGATAAGTCAAACCCCATCGTTTGCGATCATAGTTGCTCTTCTGGCGGTCCTGAGCCGCCTTGAGATTTTCCCGGACAATTCGGACTTGTTCTTCGGCGTGTTGAATAATATCTGGACCCACGAGCGGTCGTTCCCCAGCTTCTGACCAATTCAGAGGGGTTCGACACTTACGTCCATAGAGAACTTCAAAGGGGGCCATCTTTAGACTGGCTTGATAGCTGTTGTTATAGGAGAACTCGGCATATGGAAGAGATTCTTCCCACTTCTTGCCAAACGATATAACACAAGCTCGAAGCATGTCTTCAAGCACTTGATTAACTCGTTCAACTTGGCCTTGGGATTGAGGATGATAAGCTGAACTCCAGGTAATATGAGTTCCCATAGCCTTTTGGAAACTTTCCCAGAAATGACCAGTGAATATGCTGCCACGGTCTGAACTGATCTCTTTCGGAATACCGTGGAGTGAAACAATTCTGGAGATATATAACTCTGCTAACTGACTAGCAGTGATCGTCTCCTTGACAGGCAGAAAGTGTGCAACTTTGGAGAGTTGGTCGACAACGACAAGAATAGCATCGTGACCCTTCTGTGACCTGGGAAGTCCTGTAACGAAATCCATCTGAACCTTATCCCATTTCCATAAAGGAATAGGAAGTGGTTGTAGAATTCCAGCAGGCTTCTGATGTTCTGCTTTAACGCGTCGACACACATCACATTCAGCAACATATCGAGCAATGTCTTGCTTCATTCTAGACCACCAGTACCTTTGACGGAGATCACGATACATCTTGGTGCTACCCGGATGAATAGACAGCGGGGTATCGTGTGCCTCCTTCATGACTTTGTCAGTCATAAGCTCAAAGCGAGGTACTACAATGCGGTCTCTGAAATACAAGGTTCCATCTTCAGACAGCGAGAAATCCCTGTACTTTACAAGGTGAAGGTCTTTCTTCATCAAATCAATTTCAGCATCTTTAGCTTGCGCATTCTTAACAGCTTTCTCAAGGTCTGGTTCAACAACCAAGGTTTTTAGGTATCCTTGGGGAACTATCTCGAGATTTAGCTTTCGAAGCTCTTCATACAGAAGTGGTTGCTGTAGCTGAACCTCAAGTTCGCAGCAATAGGATTTGCGGCTCAACGCATCAGCCATTACATTAGCCCTGCCAGGGGTATAAGAAATACCCAAGTCATAGTCCGCAATGGTCTCCATCCATCTTTGCTGACGGAGATTCAGAGATGGCTGAGTGAACAAGTACTTCAAACTTTTATGATCCGTGTAGATCTCGCAACGATTACCGAGGAGATAATGTCGCCACAACTGCAGTGCATAGATGACAGCAGCTAGTTCTAGATCATGTACCGGATAATTCTCTTCATGCGGTCGCAACTGACGAGAGCCATAGGCAATCACTTTACGCTCTTGCATTAGGATACAGCCTAATCCTTCACGGGATGCATCACAATAAATCACAAAGTCTTTACGGGAATCTGGAGGAGCAAGTACTGGGGTATTGTAACGGATTGACATCTGCCCCAGTGGATAAAGAATGTACTCTGGATGTATCCCTGCTCGAACAGCTGGTAGCTGCGTCGCAGGGTGTGGTGGAAACAAACGATCCATCTGAAACAGAGGAAACTCATGATTGTCAAAATACAAGGAGAAGTATAACCGATCTCGGAGAGAAAGGTTAAACAAAACAATGGAAAGGAAAATGATTATCAGACTAATCAGATCAATGTCAGGGAAATCGCACATATATCCAGCTCTCCGGGTGGACAAGAATTACGAGATCCTAAGTGTCGGCGTTAGTAAACTTTAGTTAACCCGAAAGGAAGAGAGGTCAGAGTCCCAGAGTAAAGATGAGGAATAAAAGATACTAATACCTCCCAATTGGCGACGTGGGCCCGTAAGCCACACAGCCAAGTTAGTAAAATAGTTTTCGGTTACTAGACTCAACTTCGGCCAAGGAGTTGGAAAGGGGGGTTCCTACAGTCAGTCGGCTCTGATACCAACTTGTGACGCCCCCGGCCCGATCGTGCACTAATCATACACGCACATGCACACGATCAAGCCTAAGGACTCACGGGAAGATATCACAACACAACTCTAAAACATAAATAAAGTCATACAAGCTTTATATTACAAGCCAGGGGCCTCGAGGGCTCGAATACATAAGCTTGCGAACAAGCGTCAGCGGAAGCATCAGATATCTGAGTACAGATATAAAAGAAAGTACAGAAAGGCCTTTAGAAAGGCGGGGCAAAATAAAACACTACGATCGAAAGGCGAAGGCCTCCTGCCTGGGACCCTCCGATCCTACTCCTGGTCGTCAGTCAACTCGTAGTAGTATCCAACCTCTGGGTAGTAGTAGTAACGATCGTCGGGGCATCTGTCTCAGGGGGCTCCGTCCTCTGGTCACGTCAAACTGATATGGGGAGAAAAAGGAAAACAAAGCAACCGTGAGTACTCAGAAGTACTCAGCAAGCAAGGATCTACACTACATATGCAACATTATCAAGGGGAGGCTGTATATGTGGACTGGGCTGCAGAAATGCCAGAATAGAGAGAAGGCCTAGTCCTATCGAAGACTAGCATCTTCAGCGGTATTGCAGCAGTAGAAGAGAGTAGAACAATACCATATAATGTAGCAGTAATAATATCAACCTCACCCAGAGATCCTTTCTCGACTCCCTGCGAGAAAGCAATCCCAGAGCCATATATACAGGTCTCATCACAGGTATCCAGTTCTAAATTGTATCAATCAGGATACAACTCCGAGTGTCCTTTACCGTAGGACCGGCTATCGATAGAAGTGTTCTTCCCTGCAGGGGTGCACCAACTTACCCAACACGCTCGATTAACTTCGGCCGGACACACTTTTCTGGGTCATGCCCGGCCTCGGCCAAACGACACATCGCAACCCTACCTACAGCTCAGCAGAGAGGTCCCCGCCGGTCTACGTCCTAAGCGCAAGGGGGTCTTGGCCATCGCCCCTCGCCCTCCGGGTCGTTGCGCACAGGGTGGATACCAGCATCGCCTCGGGTGGCCGACACGATCCGACCGTGCCGCAGTGCTGAACTGGACATCTGACAGAGCTTTCGGCTGATGCATACGATGCAGAACGCCCATACTATGCCCACGTGATGGTTAGTGCTATCAGACCAGAGGCCTGCTTGGATCAAATATCCAAATCGCTAGGACTAGGGGCTTGCGGTAACGAGCAGAGACTCACGAAAGATGTGACCCCGTCGCCCCGTCTCGAGGACTTGCGGCAAGGGCCAAGAATGCCCGACAGCGCCTCGTATTCACCACTCGGGCACCACACTGGCAACCCGGCTTCACATCACACGCGGGTACCCCTCAGGGTCGACCCGCCTTTCCAAGTAACATTGTAAGGTCCAAGTATCCGTGTGTCCATAACATCAGGGAATCCGAGGTATCACCCTCATTGAATTCCCACTCGATGTATCCGTCAAGGTGAACTAGGAGGAATCACCCTCACTGGGTCCACACTTGAGGTGTTGTAGGACAGCGTCGTTATCGGAAGCAGTGAAGGAGGAATCACCCTCGATGACCACGACCGAATAGCTACTCTACAGAGTTAACATCAGAAGTGCTACCAGAGGTTTCACCCTCGGCACTCGATAGTAACGCTGCAGTGTCGTTACAACTAAGGGGGGTGGTGTGCGGTGTAGGGTCCTGGTATTCAATCCCATTGATCGGGTCTTCTGACGATCCAGCGCGGCAGTCGGGATAAGTGGGGTCACTTGATAGGTCTCTACCCAGCCTAGACTAAATAGTTTAGGATATGTAGGTAATTATCAACAGTAGGTTACAATGGACAGGCTATGCATCAGAATAGGTAAAGCAGCAGCAGCAGCAGTAATTCTAATGCAAGCATGAGAAATTTAGAATGGGCGATATCGGGATGATCAAAGGAGGGGCTTGCCTGGTTGCTCGGCGGCAAGGGCAAGGTCGTCTATGGTGTCTTCGGGATCCGGAGCTGCGTCGGTCTCGGGGACGACGTCGGGGTCGGGGGCTATCGAGAGAGAAGAGGGGGAGGAAACAGTATAAATATATAGCAAGCATGAGCATGACAAATACGATACACGGTGCTAGGGGTAGTCTAACGCAGCATCACACGTAACAGACGGAGCGGGAGAATATCTGACGATATTTCCCGGGTCTTTGGAATTATCGGACAGAGGATAAGAGGGGAACGGTTGCAAGTTCGGATAGTTAGGGACGCGTGACGGACGAACGGACCGCGTATTCAGATTCGTCTCGTCGTCCTGAGCAACTTTCATGTACAAAGTTTTTCGATCTGAGTTACGGATTATTTAATATGATTTTCTAAAGCTTTTATTAATTTCTGGAATTTATTTATTTTATTAAATCAACATTATCCAGAACAGTGTCTTGCTGACGTCAGCATGACGTCAGGACCAGTGGGTCCCACCTGTCATAGGCTGTTAGGTTAATTAGTGATTAACTAATTAAATTACTGTTTAATTAACACTAACTACTTAATTAAATTAACCTAATCAGGATTAATTAACTAATTAATTAATTAATTAGTTTAATTATTTTTATTTTTATTTTTATTAAATCATAATCCTATTTTTTTTTAACGTTTTGGGGGCTGTTGGCCCCTGCTTGTCGGTGGCACAGAGGCCAAGCGGGCGAACGTCCGCGGGTCGGGCGTGGACGCCCGACGGGCGCAGCGCCGCCCGAACTGGCACACCGGCGGGGCGCGGCTGCGGCCAGGAGGGGAGACGCGGCCGGAGCGGTGTAGGGCGAGCGGCGATGCGCGGGCGCGGGAGGCGGAGGCACGGCGCGGAGCGGGCCGGCGCGGGGAGCGGCCTGACGCCGCGCGCGCTGGCGCGCGGGCGGCAAGCAGGTGGGCTCGGCGCCTTGGTGGCGAGCGGGGACGAGGGCCCGGGCGCCGTGGGGCGCGCGCGCGTGCGGCAGAGGCGACGGGGGAAGGGGCGGGGCGACCGAGGCAAGCGCGCGCCAGCGCGCTCTCAGGCTAGCGGGCGACACGGCAGCCAGGCGGCGCGAGCAACTGCAGCGCGCAGCGAGGGGAGGCGAGCGGCAGGGCACGGACGGGAGCGGCGCGGGTAACGAGCAGGGACCGCGGCGAGCGCGGCCGGGCACGGCGGCGGCATCGAGGACGGGGACAGGGGTGAAAGGGAGAGGCGCAGAGGCCGGGGCCTCACCGACGGCTGTAGAGGCACGGGGCGGCGTGGCTCGAGGAGGCGGTCGGGGATGAGGTCGAGGGGGTGGCGCGTCCGGAACGTGGTGGTGCCGCGACGTCGAGCGGCAGGGCGGTCGCGGGGTGAGGCGACGGGGGCGTCGGCGAGCGGGGGGGGGGGGGCTCCGGGAGGAGGCGAGCGTCGGCGGGGGCGGCGGCCGGCCGGCGGGGGCCGCCGGGGGCTCGAGGGCGGCGGCGGCTAGAGCTCCCATCCCGATCCATTTTGGATCGGGGAAGGGAGAGGTGGGGGGGGAGTGGGGGTAGGTTATTGTTTGGGTGTGGATCGGGGGGGGTGGTGGTTTAAATAATAATTTACTCACCCCCCTCCCCCCCTACCTCTCCCCTTTAAACCACCCCTCCCCACCACCACCCCCCTCCCCCCTTCCCCCCCCCCCCTTCCCTTCACTTGTCCCCCCCCATCCCTTCTTTCCCCCTTCCCCCCCCCCACCTCCATTTCGGTTCCCCCCGCCCCCCCCACCACCCTTTTCCCCCCTCCCTTCCCCTCCCCCCCACCTTTTCCCCCCGCCCCCCCCCTTTTCCCCCCCCCCTTCACCCCCCCCCCTCCCCCCCCCCCCCCCCCCCTTCCCCCCCCCTGCTCCCCCCCTTCCCTTTCCTTCCACCCCCCTTCCCCCCCCCCCTCTTCCCCCACCCCCCCCCACCCCCCCCCCTTCCCCCCCCCCACCCCCCCACCCCCCTCCCCCCCCTCCCCTCTCTTTCCCCCCTCCCCCCCCTTCTCTCGTCCTCACCTCCCTCCCCCCCCCCCTCCCCCCTCTCCCCCCCCTCCCTCACTCCCCCCCCCCCACCACTCCCCTCCCCCCCCCTTCCAACCCTGCTAGGGGCCCCCCTTCCCCTTCAAATAAAAAAAAAAAGTTAATTAAATTAAAAAAAAAGTTAAAAAATTAAAAGGGGGGGGGGCGGCTGGGCCGGCCTGGGTGGTGGCCTGGTGGCAGCTGGGCCACGGCCCAGTTGGTTCGGGGGGGGGCTTTTTCCGTTTTTACTTTAACTTTTTTATATTTATTTATTTTTTCCTTTCTGTTTTCTCTTTTATTTTTATTCCAAAAGACTTTTGTAAAATATGAGACTTGCTCCATTATTTACAGTGCATTATCTGTCACTGCTAGAAATTGGTTTGGGGTCCATATCTTTTTGTTTGGATTTTATTTAAATTGAAAAAGGATTGAATAGTGCTATGTTGCTGCTGTTTCTAGTTGTTCGAGTCCTTTTACAATTTCAACTAATGTTGCAATCATTTTTACAAATGCTATGGGAATATTTGCAACATGAGGCACATTTTGGTTTTCCAGTTTGAACAACTTTTATTTTCCACTTTCATTTAAATTTGGATTTTGAGTTAGAAGCTGAAATGCATTATGATGCAAATGATGATCATGCACTGTTAATCATGCTGACGTGGCATAATCAAAATGGGATTACTGTAGTTAACCACCGGGGGTGTTACACTAGCATATGCTGGCTTGCTTCCGGGATATAGCTGGTTCAAATTGGACTCATAGCAGACTCCAACCTTATATGTGAACCATACCTTTGACCCGAAGTGTACTGCTGATCATGCACTCATCTTTGCCTTCTTGCTGATTTGATTATTACTACTGTGAAGATCGCACATCGATATATACCTGATGCCAATAATCAATCCAAGATATCATTATAATCAGACCAGACATTCCCCATGCCAGGCAGTCAGCGCCAAATCCCATATTGTTGAGCTGAGCTTCCAAATGCTTGCCTCTTCAGTGATTCTTTGAGTCCAGTGTAAGTGAGCAACTTCCATAAGGGAAAATAAGGTAACACCAAGGGCCCAAAGAAAGAAGCAAAAGAAACGACTAAAATAAAAGCACACAAAGCAACAACATCACACACAAGCAATATCATATACTACAGCTATTCACAGCAATAATATGCATTCCTACTTAAACACACAAATCTCGCAAGAACTCCGGTATTACGATCTAACATGCTGTGGCGGTGTGCACGAAAGTGAATCCACCTGTGGAAATAGTTGGTGTAAACAAAGCTACACCGAACAGGGGCTTACACTGGTTGTAGCTGGACGGACACGGAGGCGGGGACAGACTTGGTGATCGTGGATCGGAACACGGAGGTCACATCCACATCATCATCAAGCGTACGGAAGAAACCGTACTCATCCAGAGAATGGGTGGTAGGGTAGGATAGCGATGGAAAGAAGTTGAAATTTGGCATGTGGCAATGATGTGGATAGGAAAGAGTTCCCAAAAAGTTTGAGAGCAAGCAAGCCACTATAAATGGTACTTGCTTCTCAAACTGCCAGCTGGGGCATAATCAGAAAAGGAATATTGGTGAAATATTTTTGAACATGGCAAGGAGGGATTTTGACATATCTGAAGAAGATATGTCCCAAAGGATTTATGAGAATTATTTGGGAATCTTTGGGATGACATGGATGTGGGTTGCTTGACAACCCAGAGCAGACAGGGTTATTCCTTTAATAGAAAATGGAATATTCCCATGAAAAAGAATATTGGGATTGGCCCAAGATGGAAATGATGAGGCCTTGGGATGGTTTTGATATTGACAAGACACTTGGGAGTGGAATCGAGGGTGATCTCTCCAGGTTTCAAGACCACTAAGCCACCGAAGGGCAAATCCAAACCAAAATCAAAAGAAAAAGAAAAAGGGCAAAATCCAGGGTGTTACAAGATGTCATGCAAGTTCTTTTCCATAAGCACATATGACTATATTCGGAATACATGCCTACATTATATTGATGAACTGGAGCTAGTTCTGTGTCACCCTATGTCATAACTGTTGCATGATGAATGCCATCCGATATAATTATCCATCATCGATCCATTGCCTACGAGCTTTTCATATATTGATCTTTGCTTTGTTACTTTTCCGTTGCCACTGTTACAATTGCTACAAAACTGCTACTGTCACTTTTGCTACTGTTATCGTTACTTCCATACTACTTTGCTACTAAAAACTTTGCTGCCGATATTAAGTCTTTCAGGTGTGGTTGAATTGACAACTCAGCTGCTAATACTTGAGAATATTCTTTGGCTCCCCTTGTGTCGAATCAATAAATTTGGGTTGAATACTCTACCCTCGAAAACTGTTGCGATCCCCTATACTTGTGGGTTATCACTCACAGCCATCGAAGTTGCCGGAGACCTGCTCGACCAGGAAATGGTAGCTGGCAATGTTGGCATCCCGGGCGTCCCACTTGCCGGAACACTGCTGCACCACCAGGTCCGAGTCGCTGTAGCATAAGATGCGCCGGATGCCGAGTTCCTTGGAAAGCCTGAGGCCGTGCGCAAGGGCTGCGTACTCGGCGACATTGTTGGAGGCGGCAAAGTGGATCTAGAGTGCGTACCGCAGCCGGTCACCCTTTGGGGAAGATAACACGATGCCGGCTTCCAAGCCAGAGCGCATCTTGGAGCCGTCAAAGTGCATGCACCAATGCGTTGAATCCAGCGGAGGTGGCAGGTCTGGGTCTCTGTCCAGTCGACGAGGAAGTCGGCCAGGGCCTGGGACTTGATCGTGGTGCGGGGCTCGTAGAGGATGGCGTGGCTGGCCAGCTAGATGGCCCATTTGGCAACCCGGCCAGCGGCATCCCGGCAGCCTATGATCTCGCCCATGGGGACCATGCTAACCATGGTGATGACATGTTCTTGGAAGTACTGCGTCAGCTTCTTGGTGGTGAAGTACACGCCATAGCACATGTTTTGGTAGTGCGGGTAGTTCTGCTTGGAGGCGGAGAGCACCTCGCTCAGGTAGTAGACCGGGCGCTGGATAGACTGGATCTTGCCCTTCTCTGGTCGCTCGATCACTAGCACCATGCTGACCTACCGTGAGGTGGCGGCAATGTATAGCAACAGCGGATCCTTGTCAGCCGGCGCGGCCAGGACGGGTGCGGTGGTGAGCATGCGCTTGAGATCCCAGAACGCCTCGTCCGCCTGGTCGTTCCACTCGAACAGCGACATCTTCTTCATCAGCTGATATAGGGGCAAGGCCCTCTCGCCCAGCCGGCTGAGAAACCGGCTGACCGAGGCCAAGCAGCCGGTGAACTTCTGGACATCTCGCAGCCAGGTTGGCTTGCGCATGCGCTCGATGGCCTTGATGTTCTCCGGGTTCGCCTTAATGCCGCGCTCCGAGACGAGGAAGCCGAGCACCTTTCTGGCCGGCACGCCGAAGACGCACTTCTCCGGGTTGAGCTTGATCTGGTACTCGCGCAGATTGGCAAAGGTCTCCTTCAGGTCATCAAGGAGCATGAGGTGCTGCTTGGTCTTCACCATGATGTTGTCCACATAGACGTGGATGTTGCGGCCGAGTTGCGCCAGTAGGCATTTCTGCATGTAGCGCTAGAAGGTGGCGCCGGCTTTCTTCAAGCCGAACGACATGGTGATGTAGCAATACACCCCGAAAGGCGTGATGAAGGATGTTTTCAGGGCGTCGGCCGGGTCCAGCTTGATTTGATAATAGCCGGAGTAAGCATCCAGGAAGGATAGGAGCTCGCAGCCGGCGGTGGTGTCGATGACTTGATCTATCCATGGGAGATTGAAAGGATCCTTGGGGCAGGCCTTGTTCAGGCTCGTGTAGTCTATGCACATGCGCCAGGTGTTGTTCTTCTTTAGGACGAGGACCGGGTTGGCCAGCCACTCGGGGTGAAATACTTCCATGATGAAGCCGGCCGCGAGTAGCTTTGTGACCTCTTCACCGATGGTTCTTCTCTTCTCTTCCGAGAACCGATGTAAGGGTTGACGGATGGGCTTGGCGTCCTTGCGGACGTGTAGTTTGTGCTCAGCGTACTTCCTCGGAATCCCAGGCATGTCCTTTGGGGTCCATGCGAAGATATCCCGATTCTCACAAACGAAGTCGACGAGCTCGCCTTCCTATTTGCTGTCGAGGCGGGTGCCCACGATGACGTACTTGCTGTAGCTGGGGTCTTCCGGGTTCAGCTTGACCCTCTTGGTCTCCTTGGATGGTTGGAACGAGGCCTCGCCGGCCGACTCCTTGGCTGAAGCCGGCACGGCTGGCGTCCCGTTGGCTAGCGCAACGATTCGATCGAGCTGGCGCCGCTCCTCAGCTATGACCAGCGACTCCGCCAATCTGGCGCCGGCTTGAGTGCATTCTAGGGACTTCCGGTAATCGCCGACGATGGTGATGAGGCCCTTGGGGCCTGGCATCTTCATCTTTAGGCAGGCGTAGTGGGGGATCACCATGAATTTGGCAAGCGCAGGCCGGCCCAGCAACGCGTGATACGCGCTGGACAGGTCCACCACCTTGCACCAGATCGGCTCGAGCCGGAAATGATCGCTTGTGCCGAAGAGGACATCGAGCCGAATCCGGCCAATGGGGGAGCAGGAGAGACCCGACACAATGCTGTGGAACACCGTCCGGGACGGCTCCAGGTCCCTGGCCTTGAGGCCAAGCTTGGTCATGGTGTCGCGGTAGAGGATGTTGATGCTGCTGCCGCCTTCAATGAAGACCCGTGAGAACTTGCAGGTGCGCCTGGCAGCGACTATGGTGGTGTCAAGGACGAGGGTGTAGCCACCCGGGTTGGGCATGACGGCCGGGTGATCCTCCCGGGTCCAGCTGATCGGGCGCTCCAACCAGTGCATGTACTCCGGCATGGCCGGGACGACGGTGTTCACCTCCTGCCGGAGTAGGCGCTCGCTATGCTTGTCGTCACCGAGGCTGGTGAAGATGACATAGCTCGCGTTCTGGTTGGGGAAAACATCATCGTGCATCGCGCCGTTTGCCAAGGGCGGGGGCGGAGGAGGCGGAGCCGGCTGCCTCGCGCCCGGAGCCGGAGCTAGAGGCAGCGGGATGTGTCCCCTGATGATGCGCTTTGTGATGGCGCACTGCCGGAGCATGTGTGTGGATGGCCTCACGCCACTATGGTGCTTGCAGGGAGCGTCGAGCATATCCTCGAAGCTCATGGCGGGCTGCCACGCCGTCTTGCTGGTTTGCTAGTGCTTGCCGGCCGGCTCGGCCATGGGCACCTGCTCAGCGGCCGCAACGAGGCGGGTGTCGTAGCATGGAGCCTGCTGATCAGCCTTATGCTTATTGTTCTGCTGGTTGTTCTGCTGGCGGCTGCTCTCGCCAGCCGGCTTGGGGGTGGTGCCGGCGTTGCCTTGCCGGCTTCATCCAGGACCATCTGGATCTTCATGGTGGAGTCGGCGTTGGCGTACTTGTCTGTGATGACCATGAGCGCGGCCATGGTGGTTGGCTCGGAGCGCAGGAGCTTGTGCTTGAGGAGGGTGCCATCCCGGCAGCCACTCACAAAGTACTGAATGGCCTGGACCTCATGGACACCCTCGCAGCTGTTCCGGAGCTCGGTCTAGCGGGCGATGAACTCCCGGCCGGTTTCAGCTGGCCCTTGCACACACATGGCGAGCTGGCTGGGATGGCCAGGACACTTGTAGGTGCAGGTGAAGTTGCGCATGAAGGCCTGCTCGAAGTCGACCGATGCGTTGATGCTGCCGGCTGGCAGACTGTTGAGCCATGTTCGGGCCGAACCCAGGAGCATGAGCGGGGCGTAGCACACGGCAAGGCGGCGGTTGCTGCCCGCAATGCCGATGGCGGTGGTGTAGTCGATGAGCCAGTCCTCTGGCTTGACGGTGCCGTTGTACTTGAGGTTGTCGCGGGGCAGCGTGAACCCTTTGTGGAAGGGTGAGGGAGTCCTGGATTAAGGGGTCCTCGGGCGTCCGGGCTACGTAATGTTGGCCGGACTGATGGGCCATGAAGATACAAGACAGAAGACTCTCTCCCGTGTCCGGATGGGACTCTCCTTGGCGTGGATGGCAAGCTTGGCGTTCGGATATGAAGATTCCTTTCTCTGTAACCGACTTTGTACAACCCTAGTCCCCTCCGATGTCTATATAAACCAGAGGGTTTAGTCCGTAGAGTCAATCATAGTCACAATCATAATCAGACAGGCTAGACTTCTAGGGTTTTAGCCATTACGATCTCGTGGTAGATCAACTCTTGTAATACTCATATTCATCAAGATCAATCAAGCAGGACGTAGGGTATTACCTCCATAGAGAGGGCCCGAACCTGGGTAAACATCGTGTCCCCCGTCTCCTGTTACCATCGACCTTAGACGCACAGTTCGGGACCCCCTACCCGAGATCCGCTGGTTTTGACACCGACATTGGTGCTTTCATTGAGAGTTCCGTTGTGTCGTCGCTAGAAGACTCGATGGCTCCATCAATCATCCACAATGATGCTGCCTTGAGAGAGGTCTTTCTCCCCGGCCAGATCATTGTATTCGGCGGCTTCATACTGCGGGCCAACTCGCTTGGCCATCTAGAGCAGATCGACAGCTACGCCCCTGGCCATCAGGTCAGATTTGGAAGCTTGAACTACGTTGCTGGTATCCGCGGAGACTTGATCTTCGATGGATTCGAGCCCATGGCAGCTGCTCCCTGCCACCGCGATGAACATGACCTAAATCTGTCATCGGACCATACCCGGGAGATAGCTTCTGTAACTGCTCTGGCCCTAGATCCGGAGCAGATTGCACCATACGAGGATGGGAAGCTCAACCCCGCCACGGAAGCCGCAGACTCAGCGGCGTTGGAGCCGCACTCAGACCCAACTTCAAACGGGATCTGTGTCACCAGAACCTCGGATTCGTCTCCGCCCACAGGTTCCGAACCGCGTGCGTCCGTGCCCATCGAGCTCGATCGGGCGCCGATCGTCGAGTTCGGCTCCGCGGACATCTTCCGACACTCACCTTTGGGTGATGTGCTAAACTCATTAAAAACACTCTCCATAGCGGGGGACTCACAGCCGAACTATATCCGGTTTGAACTGGAGGCTGATGATGGAGAATTTCGCTTCCCACCCACCACCCACTTCATTGCCACTGTCGAAAATTTAACCGACATGCTCGATTACGACTCCGAAGACATCGACGGTATGGACGATGATGCCGGAGAGGAGCAGGCCCAAAGCCTGCCGTTTACTGGGCGCTGGACAGCCACCTCCTCGTATGACATGTACACGGTGGATACTCCCAAAGAGAATAACGGTGATAACAAGAAAGATCCAGTCAAGGATCAACCTCCTGAGACACAGCCAAAGCGCCGACGTCAGCGGCACCGCTCTAAATCACGCCGTGGAAAAGACAGTAGTACCGGCACGAGAGAAAACAATACTCCGGATGATGCCGAAGACAAAGAAGATCCCGTCAAGCCGACTTCCAGACAAGACGATAGGGAAGATGGGCAAGTCAGCCCTAACAAACAGGCCATAAACGAAGACTCGGAGGACAGCAACTATCTTCCACCCTCCGAAGATGAGGTGAGCCTCGGCGACGAAGACTTTATCGTGCCTGAGGAACCCGTCGAGCAGGAGCACTTTAAGCGCCGGCTAATAGCGACTACGAGGAGCCTGAAAAAGAAATAGCAGCAGCTTCAAGCTAATCAAGATCTACTCAACGACAGATGGACTAATGTCTTGGCAGCCGAGGAATACGGACTCGAGCGCCCCATTAAAAGCTACCCGAAGCGTAAACTGCTACCCCAATTCGACGACGAGGCATTTGAGCCCATGCCGTCAACACGTAATGCGGCTGACCAACCACCACGTGGCCAGGACAAAGCGGCAACTCAAGCCGAACACCAGCCCATACTACCTCGTCGCAAAAGCAGAGACATAACAGCCCGGGGCCATACATATGACCTGCGGCAGGACCTGGACAATAGAGCAGATCAGTCCAGATCGATCTACGGATCGCGGGGGCATGCCCTGGCACGCAACAACGACTATCAAGCCAGACGTGACAAACATAACCACGCCCAGGCCAAAAACTGCCGACGAACTCCATCCGAGCTATGCCGTGACTTGGCCCGATATAGAGGCACCGCACACCCCCTTTGCTTCACTGATGAAGTAATGAAACACGAATTCCCGGAAGGGTTTAAACCCATGAATATCGAATCATATGATGGGACAACAGATCCCGCAGTATGGATTGAAGATTTCCTTCTCCATATCCACATGGCCCGCGGTGATGACCTCCACGCCATCAAATATGTCCCACTAAAATTAAAGGGACGGGCGCAACAGTGGCTGAACAGCCTCCCAGAGAACTCCATTGGCAGCTGGGAAGACTTGGAAGACGCCTTCCGCGATAACTTTCAAGGTACATATGTCCGGCCTCCGGATGCCGACGACCTAAGTCACATCATCCAACAGCCCGGGGAGTCAGCCAGGCAGCTCTAGAATAGGTTCCTAATTAAAAAGAACCAAATTGTCGATTGTCCGGATGCCGAAGCCCTCGCGGCCTTTAAACATAGCGTCCGAGATGTATGGCTTGCCCGCCACCTCGGTCAAGAAAAACCAAAATCCATGGCAGCCCTTATCGCTCTGATGATCCGCTTTTACGCGAGAGAAGATAGCTGGCTCGCTCGTAGAAACAACAGCACCAGTGATCTGGGCACTTCCGAAGTTCGAGACAGCAACGGCAAGCCACGACGCCATAAACACACGCGTCGAAATAATAATGAAGAAACGCAAGACACGGCGGTAAACGCCGGATTCAGCGGCTCCAAAACCGGTCAACGGAAAAAGCCATTCAAGGCAAATAGAGACGGACCATCCAATTTAGACAAGATACTGGATCTGCCCTGCAAAATTCATGGCACCCCCGGTAAACCAGCCAATCACACCAACAGAAGTTGTTGGGTCTTCAAACAAGCCGGCAAGCTTAATGCCGAACACAAGGGGAAGGGGCCACCCAGTGATAGTGATGACGAAGAGACTCGCCAGCCGAACACCGGGGATCAGAAGCAATTTCCCCTCGAAGTAAAAACAGTCAACATGGTATACGTGACGCACATCCCTACAGAGGAGCGCAAGCGCGCACTACAGGACGCCAATGCCATAGAGCCAGGCACCCCAAAATTAAGCCAACGGGCGGCCTGCCCGAGCACTTTTGATCGCAAGGACCACCCAGCCAGTATCCATCGCGAAAGTTCTGCAGCTCTGATCCTCGATCCAATTATTGATGGGTTCCATCTCATGAAAGTCCTTATGGAAAGCGGCAGTAGTCTTAATCTGCTCTACCAAGAGACTGTCCGCAAAATGGGCATTGACCCTTCATGAATCAAGCCCACCACAGCTACCTTCAAGGGAGCAGTATCCGGCGTAGAAGCTCGCTGCACGGGCTCAATTACATTGGAAGTCATTTTCGGCTCGCCGAACAACTTTAGAAGCGAAGGCTTGACCTTCGATATCGTCCCGTTCCGCAGCAGCTACCACGCACTACTCGGGAGTACCGCTTTTACTCTTTTTAATGCGGTCCCTCATTACGCCTATTCCAATCTTAAGATGCCCGGTCCACGCGGCGTCATCACGATAAACAGAAATACGGAATGCTCCCTCCGTACAGAGGAGCGTACCATGGCTACTGCAGCCGAAGTACAAAGTGGGCTTATCAAGCCACATACCTCATCGGCCGTCAAGCCGCCGGTCTCTACTAAACAGGACCGATCAATCTCAGAGCTGGATTAGCAGTTCGGCCCCCGTCATCCGCCACATATAGCCGCGAAGTTTATACCGCGCACACATAATTATGCACTTAAAATACCATGGTCATAGCGGAGGCACAGTACGGACATGTTTACAATGCGGTCCGCACCCTCATAGTCTTTTTACTTTTTCTAACTATTTTGTATCCTTTACAACAGGTGATTCAAAGCCTGGTCGTCTTCCGACTCTTTCTAAAGTTCGGCTTCGTATAAATAACCAAAGGCTATTCCTACTAAGGAGTCCTTTAACTGAGGCAAGGCAGCGCAGATGTGCGACAGGAGGTCCTAATGATTTTAGTAAGACCACACTCTTTATTTTAAACCTATAAAGTGCCTTTTTTTTCCTCAGCCCTCGACCCCCGACATGTTAAATAACCCGGGTAGGGGCGTTATAATCTATAAAATTGCGTTTGACATGTCAATCAGATTCCAGTGAACATAACACGTATTTAGTATTCGTTTTTTCTACGTACTGAATTTTGCTTCTTCGGTTGTTTGACGAACACACCTCGGCACAAATTGCTAGGGGCTCGATACTTCAACGCATGAGTTGCCGTTAAGTCCGAACAGCTTTTCAGCACACTTCGGCGTCACGAGTTTTGGCCTTATATGCATCAGCTCCGAATCATGTCTTTGGTCAGTAGTTGGGTTGCCCGGCTCCTGTGCTTACTACCTTACGTTCCGCTATATCGTCTAGGGTAGTAAAGGGAGAACTACTGCGATTGTGTCCTGGTTCGTCCGGATGAGCACCTCAGTAGAGAAAGCCGAAAACTGACTGTCATGATGCGGCGAGAGCTGGTCAACCACTCAATGACTCATCAGAATCTTTCGTGATTCTTTCCGTATTACACGAAGGACCATTCTTCTGGTCATCTATGTAACGCACCGTATTCGGGTAAAACGCGTACATACCAGGGGCTATATCGTAGACCCGCCGTCAAACTCCTATGGCTAAGTGAAAGTGTTAAAGCCCTATTGTCCGATTGCCTAGTTCACTGCATTGACACCTCCTTCATGGACCAAGACATTGGGTCAAGGGTGATCAATTGCTTTTCCGAACACCCCCGTATTATATGCGAGGGGGCTGAAGCCGACGACTGGCAAACTTTCAGATTATACAAAGAACGGCCGCACAGGAGGAACCAAAACTTTCAGGCAAAAGTATAAAAATATGGCCTTAATATATCATAATATTGTTTTTACAAATTTTGTATACTCACTCGAACATCATATTTTTCGAGCACTGACCCTCTATTAAGCGGGCACCCTCTAGGACATCCTCAAAGTAAGGCTCTGGCGTGTGATGGTGCTTGCCCTCAGGTGGAATCTTCGCTGCAATATCGGTGGCATTCATCTTCGCCCAGTACGTCTTGACGCGGGCAAAGGCCATCCGTGTACCCTCAATGCACGTTGACCGCTTAACAACGTCGATACGCGGCACTGCATCAACAAGCCGCTGCACCAAACCAAAATAACTATTCGGAATTGGCTCAGTCGGCCACAGCCGGACCACGACGTCCTTCATGGCCGATCCGGATATCTTGTGGAGCTCGGCGCACTGGGCCATCTGTTCGTTTAGCAACAGTGGACGCTTCGGCATGCTGAATTGCGACCAGAAAAGCTTCTCCATTGCACGTCCTTCTTGCGCTTGGAAAAACTGCACCGCATCAGAGACACTCTTCGGCAAGTCCAAGAATGCGTCTGGATAACTCAACATTTGATTAAGGGGGGCATACTTCGGATCGCTGAATTTAGTCTGTAGTAAGAAAGGCTTACCAGCCGCTATCTCCCCAGCTTGCCGGATCTCTTCCCGAGCCGCTCTAGACTCGGACCATGCTTCTCTTGCCTCTTGTAAGGCCTTGCCGAGATTGACCATTCTGGCTTTGTTATCCTTCTCGAGGAATTCGCATCGAACATTGGCATCCTTTAGCTCGCGTGTCATGGTAGATATTCTCTCCTCGCACTGGCGCCGAGCAGCCTGTTCGGCCTTTAACTCAGCAGCTGCCTTTTTGGCAGCCGCCTCTCTTATCCTGGCTTTCTCCTTGGCCCGGGCAAGCTCAGCCCGTAGGGCCTCAACTGCGGCAGCATTATCTGCAGTTATGCACATCTCATTATACAATTTTCAGCGTCATGCTCATATTATCATACTTACATATACTGACTGCCCCAAAAACATACCTTGCGCCTCGTCGAGCCGCCTGTTAATAAGTGTGAGGTCGTCATCCGCCACATCAAGTTTGTGCTTCAGCCTTGCAACCTCTGTAGTTTGGGCAGTCGTGATGGATGAAACAACCTGTGTGCCAATTCATAAGATTATTTCCTGGGAATATCTTTTTGATCCTCTGATCGCCTCCCTTCGGAAGCCAATCAGAGTTTTAGGGGCTACTATCTATACACAGGTGCATTTTGCACGTAGAAGTGCAATTGAGGATATTACATTACATACCTCGAAGCCTCCTAGCAGGCTCATGAAGGATTCATTCAATCCGCTTTTCGCGGACAGAATCCTCTCAACTACCGTACCCATTAAGGTACGATGTTCCTCTGAAATGGACGCACATTGCAGCAAGCCCGTCAATGTATCCGGCGTTCCCGGATCCCGGGGAGCGGCCGCGGGAGTACGGGCTTCCTTCGGAAGAATATGTTTACCAGACTCTAGAGTCGTCTCCGGCTGTAAACCGGATAGCCCGGGCCCTTTATTGTTGGTCCCCATAGGGTCTGCATGCCTCGGACTCTAGACGGCCGAAGTATCACCTTCGGGCGTAGTTTTCATTATCCCTCGCACCGCTTGTTGCTCGGGAGAGATCCTCCGGGACGACACCTCGGCGTCGTCTGCCCTGTCGGGCGAGAAGGTCTGTGGAGGCGTCTCGCTTTCCATCATCTCCGGAGGAGGACTATTGAGGAAGACTGCGTGCCGGACTGCAAACACATATATTTTAAATGTTACCCTGGTAACTGGAAAGCAATGGGATATGTTTCGGGCACCCTGTTCACTTACGATTCGGCTAAGGGCTTGTCCTTATGAAGGAACTGCGCGACAACGTCGTCTTCGGAACCCGAGCCACCAGACAGGGACATCTTCCCTCGCTTAAGAGCCTTTGCTTCCTAATCTTCGGAGGCGGCCCTCTTCTTCCCATCGGGAGAGGGGATGTCAGTTTCTTCTTCTCTTTTGTCTTCGGAAGAGGGAGTTTCAATCTCCCCGGACATAGCACCTCTGGAATAGAGGCCACCTTTGGCCTTCTTGCTCTCCTCTTTGTCCCCCTTCGCCGACACTTGGTATGGCGCCGGAGCCAGCATCCTTGTTAACACAGGATCTGCTGAGTCTTCGGGAAGAGGGGCCGAACACCTAATTCTTTCTGCCTTCTTGATCCAGCCCTGGTCGAAGATGGTTTTCTCAGTATATTGTTACAAGATATTTAACTAAGCTGTGTTCAGAGAGTCGAGGGCCTACCGAGGTATCCGGATGGTTGCAGTCGAGGCCGATGTCCTCGGTAGTATCCGACCACTGTTTTCGTGCCCCGAAGAATAACTTCCACATTCCTTTGTGCGTCGTGCCAGAGAAGTGCTGAAGAGACCATGGTCCTTCTGGATTGAACTCCCACATGCGGAGGGGCCGTTGCTGGCACGGCAGGACCCGGCGAACGAGCATTACCTGGATTACATTGATGAGGCCGGTGTCCTTCTCGAGGAGACTCCGGATGCGGCTTTGTAGTGTCTGCACTTCATCCGTTGATTCCCAGTCCAGCCCCTTATTAATCCATGATGCGAGCCGTAATGGAGGGCCCGACCGGAACGCAGGTGTAGCTGCCCACTTGGTACCACGGGGTTCAGTGATGTAAAACCACTCCCACTGCCATAGGTTGGAGGTTTCCATGAAAGAGCCTTTTGGCCAAGGTGTATGGATGAGTTTGCTCACTCTAGCACCGCTGCACTCCGCTTGCTTCCCATCGACTACCTTCGGCGTCATATTGAAGGTCTTGAGCCATAAGCCGAAGTGTGGGGGAAACCGGAGAAAGGCCTTGCACATGACGAGGAACCCCGAGATGTGAAGAAAGGATTCCGGAGCCAAATCATGAAAATCTAGCCCGTAATAGAACATGAGTCCGCGAACGAAGGGATGGAGAGCGAACCCTAGCCATCGGAGGAAGTGAGAGATGAATACGACCCTCTCGCCCGATCTGGGAGTAGGAATGACCTGCCCTTGAGCAGGGAGCCTGTGGGGGATTTCCGCGGTCAGGTATCTTGCCGCCCGGAGCTTTGCGATATCCTCCTCTGTGACAGAGGAGGCCACCCACCGGCCTTGAAGGTTGGGTCCGGACATGGCTAGGAGGCTCGGAACAAATAAATTGAACCTTGGGTGCTAGAACTCGAGGTTGGAAAAGATGAGGAAGGGGAGGGCGTGGAGGAGAAAGACGGGTCTGTGCCCCTTTATAAAGGCGATGAATATCAAAAACGCCTCCTCCTAGGCCTCAAAACCTGCCTATTCCCAAGGAATCATGCCAACGGGACGGTTGGGTTACCCACGCCCGTATTGATGAGAATCCCGTAATAAGGGGACACGATCTCTTCTTCGACAAGACGTGCCAATAAAACCGCTTCTCGAAATGTGGAGCGGGAGGCTAAAGAGAAAAAAAACGGTTTGGAATAATGACCGTGCAGGAACGTGGTGTCGCGTTACAAAAAGTTATCAGCAGATTGGACTCATGAAATATTATACTCTCTGCGGTTGTGTGTGGTACTTGTTTTGTAGAGCCGGACACGTTTTCTGTGCTCGAAGTCTGTTTTAGAGTATTCGGAGGAGGAACCCGCCTTGCAATGCCGAAGGCAATCTGCGCGCCAGACACATCGTCATTGAAGCCTAGTTCAGGGGCTACTGAGGGAGTCCTGGATTAAGGGGTCCTCGGGTGTCCGGGCTATGTAATGTGGGCCGGACTGATGGGCCATGAAGATACAAGACAGAAGACTCTCTCCCGTGTCCGGATGGGACTCTCCTTGGCGTGGGTGGCAAGCTTGGCGTTTGGATATGAAGATTCCTTTCTCTGTAACCGACTTGTACAACCCTAGTCCCCTCTGGTGTCTATATAAACCAGAGGGTTTAGTCCGTAGAGGCAATCATAGTCACAATCATAATCAGACAGGCTAGACATCTAGGGTTTTAGCCATTACGATCTCGTGGTAGATCAACTCTTGTAATACTCATATTCATCAAGATCAATCAAGCAGGACGTAGGGTATTACCTCCATAGAGAGGGCCCGAACCTGGGTAAACATCGTGTCCCCCGTCTCCTGTTACCATCGACCTTAGACGCACAGTTCGGGACCCCCTACCCGAGATCCACCGGTTTTGACACCGACAAATGGCTCATCCCGGATGCGCGGGCCGAAGCAAGTTGGCCCGACGGCATTGTCTTCCTACAACTCAAAGGAGAGGGCAAGCTGGTCGAGGTGATGGCGAGCGTCGGTGTCGTCGATGGCGCGCGGACCCAGCCGGCTTGCGATGGGACCACGAGGCGTCGGGTTGGCTGAGGCCTAGTTGCCACGCCGGCCGGGTGGCAGAGGAGGGTCTTGCTGACGCCGGTCCCCGGCAGCCGGCTCGTTGCCCAAGCTGTCTCCAGGCACGCGGCCACGCCGGGCTCGCGTCTGGCCGGACTGAGCTTCGTTTGGTCGTGGGGAAGACGCCGTGTTTTGCCGTTCGGGATCCGCGGTGCGGCGTGAGTCCGACACAGTGGGATGGTCGAGGCGGTCTTGTTGCGTGATCGCGGCTTCTAGAAGCTCGTTCAGGCGCCGCAGGCACTCCTGCAGCTCCTCGCCCTACAGCTACTCCAGGCCAACAACGGCCGCCTTCATGGCGCGCATGTTCTTGACCAGGGTGTTGTAGACGGGCGGGGCTGGGCCCAGCGCGCGGCCGATGGCAGCTCCATGGGCCCGCACCTCGACAACCTGGCTGGGCTCGGCAGCGGTTAAAGTGAAGCCGTATGCGGCGTCGTGCTCCCGCTGGGCGGACTCCAGCCGGTGCTGCGTGGCAGCGAGCATCTCGGCCCTGTCCAGCAGGCACTTGCGCTCCTCCTCGAGCTGGGCCCGGGCCTCCACGGCGTTGGTTACGTCGATGTCGGTGGTGATGGGGATGCTGAGGTTCTGCATCATGGCGCGTAGCGGGTCGGCCACGCTGGCGCGCTCCACTGCGGCCCTAGCAGCTGCGGCCTTCTTGCTAGATGAAGAGGAGCCAGAGCCGGTGGTGAATACCTCCACTCGGATGCAGAGATCCACCGCCCCAGCGGAGATGTCGTCGCCGAGGGGGACGGGCGAGTCGGAGATGTCGAGCACCCCGCTGGGGTACTCATCGGCATCGGGCATGTCGAAGATGCGCAGTGCGGCAAAGGAGGCGGTGAGCGCATCGATGACATCGGCCGCTAACGCGACGGGCAAGAGGGATGCGCAGCGCGCGATGCGCTCACCGAAATCGATGAAGGGCCCCGTCTGGAACATGTCTCCGGCCGGGACCTCGAGCTGCCCCACGGTGGGCGCCAACTGTCGTGGTGGGCGCATGACAGATGCCAAAGGCTGGCTAAAGAGAGGGACAAGCTCGAGGGCACTGGTGGGCTCCAGAGGCAAGGTCGGTATGAGCGAGCGAGGGACACAAGACATACCCAGGTTCAGGGCTCTCCTGAGAGATAACACCCCTAGTCCTGCCGAGTGTGGTTTATATGTGGATGTTACAAGCTTGCTCCTAGAGCTGTTTGGAGGGGGAAGGAAAGCTGGCCAGGGCTCAGGCTGCTCCTTCTCCTTACGTATGTGTAAATCCTACTGATAGTCGACCCTTTGCACGGAGGCCTCTGGGGGTTTTATAGGTCAACCCCCCAAGGCTACAATGGTAAAGTTACACAGGTGCGGGGCCGGGATGTTAGCGTCTGGGAAGCCGGTGCTGGGGCCCGCCGGGTACCAGGATACACCGGGTTCTCCGGGCATGGGCCCCGTGCGCCAGGGGGCACTGTTCTCCATCTTCTCGTGTGTCACGGAGTGGTTGAGCCGACTCGGCTAGAGTGGCGCATCGCCTGGTCGCCATCGGCTTGCGTCAGCGAGACGAGGGATGCACTGTAGCCATGCCGGCCCTGGCCAGCGGAGTAGGCGGGCCACTGTTGCCACGTTCCTGCCGGTCAACATGGTTGGTGGGCCATTGTAGCCATGCTCATCTCCTTACAGGGACTTGATCCATCATACGCCCTGGATGGGACGGACCTGACCCGTGGCCGGGTTGAGGTGTGTGCCATGGTGGCGCTTGCTTGTTGGGGAAGTCTTGGCTTTGGCGGGGTCGGTCGGCATGCGCCAGCTGGCCTGGCCGGGTTACGGGACTTGGCCGGGTTGTGGGACCTGGCTGGGTTGAGGGACCCGGCTAGGGGCAAGCCGGATTGTGGGGCGGAGCTGGCCCCGATGTTTTTGAAAAGGATCTGGTTCCATTGCCTGCCCGGGGTTCATCCCCCCGATAGTGGTGCTATCGTACATCCACGTTGATGGAGACTTCAACCCACGAAGGGTAACGGTTGCGCGTGTCCACGGAGGGCTCCACCCACGAAGGGTCCAGGAAGAAGCAACCTTGTCTATCCCACCATGGCCATCACCCACGAAGGACTTGCCTCACTCGGGTAGATCTTCACGAAGTAGGCGATCTCCTTGCCCTTACAAACTTCTTGGTTCAACTCCACAATCTTGTTGGAGGCTCCTAATCGACACCTAACCAATCTAGGAGACACCATTCTCCAAAAGGTAATAAATGTTGTGTTGATGATGAACTTCTTGCTCTTGTGCTTCAAATGATAGTCTCCCCAACACTCAACTCTCTCTCACTTATTTGGATGTGGTGGAAAGAAGATTTGAGTGGAAAGCAACTTGGGGAAGGCTAGAAATCAAGATTCTTGTGGTTGGATTGGAATGTCTTGATCTCAACACATGAGTAGGTGGTTTTCTCTCAGAAAATGAGTAGTGGAAGTGTAGGCACGTTCTGATGGCTCTCTCACATATGGAGAAGGGGGTGGAGGGGTATATATAGCCTCCACACAAAATCCAACCGTTACACACATTTGACCCAACTCGGTCAGACCGAATGGAAGAACTCGGTGAGACCGATTTAGTTCAGAATGTGAATGTTAGGAATCTCTGTGGGACTGACAGAAACAACTCGGTGGGACCGATGTGCTAGGGCTAGGGCAAAATCTCATCTCGGTGAAGCCGATTTCTTGAACTCGGTGAGACCGATTTCAGCAAAGACCAAACAGAGATTTGGTTAAGCAAACTCGGTGGGACAGATTGCACATTTTGGTAAGACCGAAATTATTGCAACAGACAACAGAGAGTTTGCAGGACCATCTCGGTGAGACCGAGATCCGTATCGGTATGACCGAGGAGTTAGGGTTTCTGGCAGTGGCTATGTCAACTGAACTCGGTGGCGCCGGATAGATCATTTCGGTGGGGCCGAGTTTGACTTTGAGTTTTCGACATTTTTGGAGATGAGAAAGTGGTTGAAGGTTTTGGAGCAATATCACTAAACACTTTGAGCAGGTAGACCACTAAGCAACACCTCATCCCCTTTTAATATTATTGGCTTTCCTATGGACTCAATGTGATCTTGGATCACTAAAATATAAATGAAGAGTGTTGACCTTTTGCCAATATGTGTCCGTAGCATTTTGAGGGGTCCACATCTCTAGTCCATGCCATGCCAATCATTGAACTTTCTGAAATATTTAACTTGAATGGTTGTTAGTTCAATGAGCTATATGTTGTTATGAATTACCAAAACCACCCGGGGATTAGTTGCACTTTCAAAAGGGCATGGAGCGCCCGTGGTCCTGCCGGAGGGGGCCAAGGTTCCATCGGATTCGTACTGCTTCTTCTGCGCGTACTTCCTCTGTGGCCTCACCTCCCCCTTCTCTGATTTCTTCTGTGCGATGATGACGGTTTATGGATTTCACCTCCTGGACTTCATGCCAAATGCAATGGCGTGCATGGCAATATTCGCCCATCTGTGCGAGAACTTTGTTGGAGTTACCCCCAATGTGGATTTGTTCAGGCACTTCTTCGTCCCACGGCTTGAAGACAAATCCCACCACTCGGGAAACATAAGCTGGATTCCCCGGGGCAAGAAGGATGAATGGGATTATCTCCCTGGCCAGCAACACAGCAGGTGGGAGGAATGGAGGGCATATTGGTGCTGGATCCAAGACAAGGATGTGCCCGAGTTCTGCGCGGCGCGGACGGAATGCGTCATGCACGGCAGCGACTGGAGCAAGCCAGGCCTTACCGACGATAGGCTCCGCCCGGCGCTGAACAGGATTGCCCGCCTCAAAGCTACCGGGCTAACCATCGAACAGGTGGGGGCCGACTTCCTCCGGCGCCGCATCGCATCGCTACAGAAGAAGGACAGATTTGCTTAGGAATATGGGATTTCTGCCAACAGGATGCACCTTTACCTAGGCCCCGTCAACAACTTGTCGATATACGTCCACAGCTAGCTATGCGATCAGTTATTCGGTAGCCTTGGGCCATTCCATCTGCCGACAAGGGTTGTCCCGCTGCATCTCAACTATGCGCAGGACCAGATTTTGAAATGGATGCCTGATTGCAATGCCTACGGAGTTGCGGCCGATCGGCAACTGCCTGAATTGGATGCTAAAATAGAGTGGGTCTCTGGTCTGGAAGAAAGGGCTTCCAAGGTGGAGAATGATCTTGTCAAGCGCACCTCCCCGGCAGAGGTAGCGTTCATCGCAAGGCAAATTGCAAAGGATAGAGCGCTCAAGGCCGCTGGAGTAGCGAGACCCGGAGAGGAAGAGGAGGAGGAGAAGGCTGAAGGTGAAGGCTCTTCCGATGAAGGGAGTGAGGGGCACGATGTGGAGGAGGTTGCCGGGCTCGATCCTGCCAGGGTGGGAATTCATCATTCCATGGCAGCAGAGGCCTAGGAGGAAGGCGGAGCCGAAGAGGCAGAGCAGCCTGAGGAGGAATGGCTAGCGGCAGGTCCTCAAGCCCCATGGCCAGATCTAGATCAACGTCCTCGCAAGCTGGCCAGCCAACGAACAGCGGCCCCTGCTTCCTCGACAATCACGAAGAAGGTGAAGAAGACCACCTCTAGGGGCAACAAGCCTAAGGTGGTACGCCGCCAATTCTCTCGCCTGTCGGAGGCCAAGACTCCACCCGCCAAGTGATGGGTGGTCACTAGGGTTGATCCTAGCCCCCAGTTAAGCCTAGCTTCTTCCCAAAGCTCGATTCCACCAGAGGCCACGGCGCCGCCGAAGAGTTCAAGGCTGCCGGGAAGCTCCGCTCCTCCACCTCTGAAGAGGGGCAGGGCGACCCCGCCACCTGCGGCGTACGTGCTGGGCTCCATGCTCATAGACCCAGAGTAAGGAGAACAGGTGAGCTTCTTGCTGAGGTACTATGCATTTGATAGTTTTTGATTCAATCTTCTTTGTTGTCTTGGGAGAGATGAAGAGCCCCTAGCCCAGTGGGCCAAATGAACCAAGCACACGGCGGCGTCAGGTTCTTTGGCGAGAATGGGTCTGGCGGGGGACAAGACATGGGATCCTACGCCCAGCCCCAGCCTAGCCCCCGACGCGAAGGCGTGGGGAAGATTTCGCCTGCCCGAAGAGATGCAGAAGAACATGCTGCATCCCCCGCCAAGGGAGAAAGTGAGATCTAGCAGGGAGGGGCCCACCAAGAAGGGTCCATCCCAACCAAAGTCCAAACAAAGAAATCATCGGCAAGGGCCTCGACCGAGGGGTCGGCCCGTGATGAGGTCACGGCCACCGAGGGAGTGGACACGGACCGCACACCGGCAACAGACATTGCCGGGGAGGTGAACACTTCTCCACACCAAACACCACCGGGTAATCCGCTTGCCATTGTTTTTGCTTCCTTGAATCATTTTGCTTCTTGGCCTTTGACGTAGTAGTATCTAGTTTCTTATTACTCCATCTGTTGATTTTACTTGTAGCTCTGTTGATTGAAGAACCTGAGCTCTTGGAAGAGGTAGCCAGCATCGGGAAGAGTGCTGCCGAGGAAGCAACCAAGATTGCTGTCGTGGAAGGCCATGAACAGGCTACCGGGGATATCCAGGGGTCCCAAAAAGAGACAAAGAAAACCCCCGGCAACACTTCTGGCCTAGGCATGGTTGTTGAGGAGAAAGCTCCTCTCCAATCCATGGGCCCTCTTCCAACGAACTATCCTCTAGTTGCAGCTTCGCATTCTTCTCCGAGCAAGTTGGCATTAGTCCTTGCCCAACCTGGGCTCGCAGCACCAGGCTCATCTGCTGTAGCGGGCGTGGATATTGATGAAGAGACTAGACGCATAATGGTGCCGCTCTCCCAGAGGGTTGTAGAAGCTGGCGATTCTGCTGATAGCTCCAAGGATCTAGCCTTCCTGGAATCCATGGCAGCATGGCTCAAAGAAGCGCAGCACAAGTATGATCTCATGTGGCAGGCAGTCAAGGAGCAGCGCGACTCTGCCGTTCTTATGGATAAGAAACTGACAGACAAGGGGAGTGAGCTGCGGGAATGGTACAAGAAGCAATCCCACTCCATCATGCATCAAGAGGAGGTGTTGACCATGGCTAAAGAAGATATTGCTGCCCGGGAGGTCCGTGTGGTGGAGCGCGAAGCGCTTCTGAACACCAAGAAGAAGGACATCTTCACTCGGGATGGAAATCTCGAAGCCATCCTTCGTGGCAAGGATGAAGAGCTAGAAGCTCTTGTTTAGCAGCGTACTAAGGAATTGGAGGATAACCATAAGGCCACTCTTAGTGCACTCACCCTTGAATCCTCAGCTCAATTGAAGACCGTTACTGATGAGCTAGCTGCCGCATCTGTCGCCAAAACTGATCTTGAACGTCAAGTGGGCAAGTTGATGGAGGACCTTGCTAGGAGCGACAAGGAGGTCATGGCTCTCAAAGAGGAAGCGCAAAAAGCAGAAACCATCCTGAAGGAGGTGCAATCGCAGCTTTCCTCCAAGAGCCAGGACCTTGATACCGCCAATGGCCCCCTTTCTGACATGAAGGCTCGGCTTGGTTCCTTGGAGAAGGAAATTGAGTCTGCCGGTGCCCGCGAGAAGTTGCTGATGATGGATCTGGATAAGGCCAGGACTCTCCAGAAGGACGCAAAAGAGAAGCTTGAGAACCAAATCCAGCAGCCTGACCTCTGGATCAAGAGCTTAGTTGATATTGCTGAGCGCCTCACTGCTTAGATCACAAAAATGCCCATGAAGAGCTGGGCCTTCTCCATTGGCCTGCACAAAGACCCAAGTGCCAAGCTAACGCTTTTCTTCGAAGGTCTGATAGAAGGGATGTAGATGTATGAGGACGACAGGGCCACCTGCTTTGCCGATAAGTCCCAGAAGCTTGCTCGCGACACACTCTTCCTCATCTTGAGCAACCTTACTTTCCACCATCCGGACCTCAACCTTACCGATGGCTTCAAGAGGCTGCCGCCGGGTGCCGACACTTCTGCTGCTGCGGAGAAGGCCGCCCCCCTTGTTGACAAGGTTCTCTCCGTCCCAAGGATTCTCGGAGGTCATCGGGCCCAGCCTTGAACCATTCCTGCTGCGGTGTTGCCCTGTAACAAGACACAATATGTATCTTATTTTTAGGCTTCGTACTGTTCTCGCTTTAATGCATCATCGAACTGATGTCTATTATGCTGATGCATGCTATCCCTCTCATGTTTACCCATTGATATCTGTATGGTTAGTTTCCCTTGCGTACTTTGGTTGCCCGCCAATAGCATACTGCCATGATTGCTTTGATGAATGGGTCCTTAGCATTCAGCTGGCAAGGATACGGTGCTGCTGGGTTTTTCCTTAACGGCCCTTGACGCTGCCACCCACTTTGTTGAGTAGGCTCAAAAACAAATTGAGGGTGCAGAAAAATACAGTAAGGTTCCATCATACAAAGGACTTGCCATACGAAACAATTGGTTGCCCGAGGGACGTGCAAGTGCAAACCCCAAAGAAAAGTTAAACAAGCATGCCAACTTAGCTTTTGGTCTGTGTTCCTCTCTTGCCAGGGAGTACACTTGATTACGCATAATATCTTCCTTTCCACCCATGGTTTCCCCCTCCTATGCGTGTCTCCGGGAGATCATGCTCGCACACCCATTGTCACTCTGCAAGGATAGAAAATGGGAAAGAGCGAAAAGGGGAGGGACTAGGCAGTCCATTACTTATTCACCCAGCCCGGGCACGAGCTGGGGGAGTCAACAAAAAAGTTTGCAACTAATGACATGTGGCAGAAAAGGAAAAGAATCGGTTCCCCCCTCCTTTTTCACAAATTCCAATGGTCTCACCATGGCTGACGTAAACGATATGCAAGCGCAGAAGGCCCTACCGGGGTTCTCTTGCCGGGAGCACCAATCCAATGGATTCGCACCTGCACTACACTCAGGACTTACCCTTGGAGGGATAAATACAGAACCGAGCGCCACGCGGGCTTATCAACACTGGCGGCCTCACCATCATGCGACCTGACCATCGGTGACTGAGAGAAGAGGGGGAGGCCAATTACGTGCTGTTTTCTTGTCCTCCCATCCAAGAGACACCTTTTCGAGACCGGGTACGCATTGATAAGAGGCCGTGGGGAGGGCGATGCTGCCGCATGCCTCGATCCTTCTTCTGGCCGTGGGTGGCGTGGCAGCCAAGCCATCCATGCCAACCATGGCAACCGCATCGCCGCTGCCCCTCGTCCTAACTATCGCTGCTGCAACGGCGGACACGAGTGACAGAGGCTGGGAGGGACAAGGCTAGTGAGGAGCACCATTTCTCTTTTTCGAAGCTATCGACGAAGAGGGCGATAATGAAGATTGATGCGCTTCTCATAGCTTCGGGTTTGCGCAAGCGATTCCCCCTACCTGGCGCGCCAAAGATGTCGTGGAGGAACACGGTCACCTATGGGGCCGTCGGCCCCTTTGTGGTTCGGTAAGGGGGAAGGTCACGCTGCACAAAGAGCGGAGGCCATGAAACAGCACGACGGTGGTGACACTGGTGGTTTTTACCTAGGTTCGGGCTGCTGGGAAGCGTAAAACCCTACTCCTACTTTGGTGGATTAGATGGGAGCACACGATGAACACGCAGAGCTCAAGCCCGGCAAGGTGGCCTCGGGGAGAGTAGCTACGCGCGTGTAAGTGTGCAAGGGTCCGAATCCTTTGCTAGTTTGCCTTACACCTCCTTTTATAGCTCAAGGGGTGACAATAGTGGCAAAATAGTCTTTATCTAGTGATTAGATAGCTAACAGTGCTACCATAACTAACTCTGGCAGTTAGGACAAAGTGCATTAAATGCACTGCTAGGTGTCGTGCTGAGGGTGAAGCCCGGCAAGCCTGCCGTGCCGCTTAATCATCTTCTGCTTATCTGTTCGACACGCCTCTGGAAGGGTGTCGCCTGAGAGTAATCTATCTTCTAATGGGCTGCCACATGCTTGGTGGTAGCCTCTTAATCTCCTAGAGGCTTGTCACCGCATTGATAGGTGATTTGCGTTGTGGTGCGGTGGAGCGGTGGAGCGGCGGAGCCTTGGCCGGAGTCCTCGCCCTTGGCGGACCTAGCAAGCTTGCCAGGGAAATCTTGGACTTGTCTCTGGGGCAGCATCGACTCGGCCAGGCTCTCCTGCCCAACAACGGAGGCTTCCCCAAGGTGGGGCTCTGCTGTCTTGTCTGAATTGGTCGTCTTGATTCGCTCCTTGATCTCATGAAGAGCAGTTCCTCTGGCTTGGTCTTGCTTTGTAGTTTGGTGTGGCCATTCCTTCGTCGACCCTTGGTTGCCGGGAGGCTCCTTGTCCGTGCACAAGTCAGGGGGAATAAACATCCCTGTTTGTGTACCCCAACACTGCGTGGCAGTGAAGATTACCACCGATAATTATGATAACAAGAGTGAACCCTCAAAAATTGCTGACGTGAAGCAATTGGTTCGAAGCTCATCCGCAGGAAGTGACTGCGCCCGAGAAGATTGAAGACGAAGTGAAGATGTAGCATTTATTTCATTGTTTCTCTTCTCTTTATTGAGTCACAGGACCACCATACTACTAAGAGGGGTGTAGCGATCGAAGCTTTGATTCTCTGATGCTAAACCCAAGTCCTATGAAAGTTGCGAGAGAAATCTCTTTGTGTTCCGAGCAAATACTTACAAGCAAGCGACAGTGATCTTCTTCACTGCGAGAGACTTGTCTCTGACCGAGGAGTTAGCATTACTTGGTCCTCAAGTAATGTTATCGTTGCTCTTGAAATCCGACAATTGTGAATGTGTCAGTTGGCCATTGGCTGGACCGCGTGTCCAAAATGGTCATTTCCCACCAGGAAAGGCTGCGGCTATAAATAGACACCCCGCACCGGCGTTGTCCGGTGGCTGCTTTGTTTGATTGTGAGAAGATTGTTGAGGAACCCCCTCTCCTAAGTGATTTGAGTTTAAAATCCACCAAGAGAAAACCCCTATAGTCAAAAAAAATAGATAGTGGTTCAGGATCACTCGAATCTAAGTCCAGTATGCTCCGCCTATTACTATTGAGAGCTGCCAACTCTCTAGACGGTTAGGTGTCAATTTCTTCAGAGACTAAGAGTAATTGTGGTTCTTGAAGAAGAAGTCTGTAAAGGTTTGGAGATCGCCTCAAGTATCTACCATGAGTGATCGACATTGGTTGACGAACCAATTGTCGAGGAGAATAGGGTGAAGAGAGTTTATCTTCTGTGTTAAGTCACAACCCCTCCAACCAGACGTAGTCCTTTTGTAGAAGGGCGAACTGGTTTACCAAATTTGTTGTTGCCATTTAGCATCACTGGTTACCTCTGCTTCTCCTCTTTACATTCGAACTGTTTCAATCATGTGATTTGTCTCGATGCATGCTTTTAGTTTGCATTCGTTAGTTTGTACTCACTCGCTGTACTCTATTTTCATTTGCTCTGCTGCTGGGTTCCGAGAGTTTTGATATTTCTGAAGAAATTTTTAAACTCACATTCGCCCCCCTCTGGTAGACATACTTCGTTCCTATAAACCTTTCATCTTCTGCTTCTTTCCATCACCCCTGATATGTGTTTTGTGTCTTAGCTCGAGAGATGTTATCATGTCTCATTCCATGAGCTGGTCGTGAGTTGCTCGGTCTTTGAGAAGATCGATTCCAGTAGAGTTTCTTTTTGTCATCATCATGTTGGGTGAAGATCTCGAAAGCAAAGACGTCGAGAGTAAGATGATGCAATGAATCAATGTTCTCGAGAAGTGCAATTTGGATCATGAAGACTATGCCAGTTTTGTGTCCCCCCTTCCCTCTTAACTCACATCTTGAATCTCGGGACTAGATTCTTGCTTAGTGGGGATGAGTTGTCATAGCCCTAGATTATTGCTTGTAGTTAGTTTCATCTGCATCCATTCATCATGTTAAAATTCAAATTAAAGTTGAAATGGGGATGTCCAAACCCTAGCACCAAATGGAATTCAAATAGGTTTAACTTAAAACATTTTGTAATGAACACCAAATGCCCTTAGGAAATGTTCATGATTTATGAGAAGTGATGAAGAGCTCCACCATAAATAATCCACATTTTTTCAGGACATAAATGGGCTTTGAATTAACTCACTAGATATTTGAATTGGATCTATAAAAGAATATAATTAGTTTTATAGTTCCAATAATTCTGAAACTTTGTGTGTGGTTTTGGTTAAGTCCATTGATCTCACACATAAATTTACAGAAATTTGAAAAATGGGTTGGTCCTTGCAACAAACCAAAATAGATTGAAACCAATAAAAAAAGAGCAAATGAAGAAAAGGAAAGAGAAAACCTCATCTGGGCCTTCTTACCTGGCAGCCCAGCAAGCCAGCCTAGCCCACCAGGGGCATAGCTATCTACCTCCTCTTCCCAGTGGGCAAAGGGGTAGCAGTGCACGACACCCACGCACGCCGGCACCCAGCTGCCTGCCTGGCCCTCCCCAGGCCTTGTCCTCGCACCATGAAGACGCCCACGTCTCCCTCGACCTTTTCCTCTCACTTTGGCTCCTCTCCCTCCCTCTGGTGCCAATTCTGAGCTCGCCTGAGCGCTCCCGCGGGCCACCGCAACCTACCCACGTACCCATCGTAATCCCCTCACCTCGCCAACTTCTCCATCGGATCCGCCTCGAAGCCTTTAAGCTCTACATCGACACAAGAAATGCTGGACGCCCAGAAGCCTCGCCATCACCACTGTCTCCATCACCACGGCTGGCGATCGGTGTTTCTTGATTCGCTACCATCCGAGCATCCCCGAGCCCACTGACCAGCTCCTTCGCCTCCCTGTGAGCTCCCGCTCGTTTTCTCCCTCACCCCGTGCTCGATATCTTCGTCTAGCAGCCACTCCCACAAACCCGACCCCCGGTAGCCGCCATGGCAAATGAGTCGCCTGCTCTGGGGCTCCTCTGCTCAAGCTGGTGGCTCCAACATGCTCCTCAAGACCCACCGGTGCTTCTGTGCTGCTTATTTTGTTCACAAGCCAGCTGCAGCGCAGCGCCCGCACACAGCCGAGCTCCGGCCGCCACGAAAGCCGTCGTGGTTGTCATCCCCGGCCACCCCACAACCTACCGAGGCCGCCCCTATTTGTGCACGAGTGTGAGCTCTTCACTCGTACCCTCGGCGCATCGAACTGCTGCCGGAGTAGCAATTCCGGTGTGCCTCCGCCGTCGGTTGAGGTCGTCGGCTGCTAAACTCGGTTTAGCTGACATGGCAACAATTATATTAGGCTCTAATTAAGCCCCACAATCACTGACTGGTAGGCCCAGCCCATCTAATGATTTTGGTTAAGTTTGATTAAAGTCATTAATTAACTCTGAACCTATGACATGCGGGTCCCACCTTGATTAATTAACCAGTTAAGCCAGGTTTAACTTTCACTTAACACTGTGTCTATGGCACAACGGCCCAACTGGTTAGGTTTGATTGGATAGCCCAGTTGACCAGCTGACACAGTGCTGCTGTCGAGCTGACGCAATAAACATTTAAGTCGTTTTTATATTTCAGTAATGATTTATAAATTCAAGAAAATTGGCTAAACTTAGAAAATCATAGAAAATCAACCGTAGGTCCAAATGAAATAATTTATATATGAAAAATTATTAGAAAAATCCAAAGAATCCATCTGTTACCTTTTCATGAATGTTTAAACAACTTAAAGTTGATGGATAGAACAATTCAAATGAATGGCATTTGAAATGCCTTACATGGAGTTTGAATTTGAACCTTAGGTTCAAACCAACTTCATTTAAATTGTTGGTAGTTGCACTAGCACAAATCACAACATATCGCCATGTCATGACCATGCATCATATTGTTGCATTTCCATGAATTAAATATTGTTCCCTTGTTTGCCGGTGTGTGTTCCCTCTCGGTAGACGTTATTCCGATGTTGAGATCGATGTCACCGATGAAGACACAATGCTATCTTCAAAAGTGCCAGGAAAGAAAACCCCCCTTGATCACTCCTATACAATCCCACTCTCTCGCTCCTGATCTCTTTTATTACATTAGGACAACAATGATTCAATGGTTACATGTTGCAGTAATTGAACCCATTCCTGTGCATGGTCTGTCTTTGCCACATTAAATAGTTAAAACCTTCTAGCATGAGTAGGAATTGCTTGAGCCATGTTGTGACTACTCATCCATGTTTGGTTGCTATGCCTGCTATTGCTTAGAGTTGTGTTAGGTCTTATTCATCTGGGAATGAATTGGAATGTGGTGATCATGTTCGGATGTTGAGAGCTAAGTGTGTGAACATGATTTGATAAAGGTAGCGATGAGAGGCCATGTAGGAGTACATGGTGGGTTATCTCATTGAGACCGTCCTTAAGCACTGAGTTCTGTTTATGTTATCCAAGACTAGCTACTACCACACATTGAGTTCCGGTAACTTGACCCCTCTTGGCATATTAATTGCCTTGATCTCTGTCTAGGAGTTGCAACTAGTTTCTGGTGTTTGTAGGTAGTGCTAGTAGACTACCAAGTGGGACCCAGTAAAGGTGGGCTTGGGATAGACTAGGCACCATGGCTCGATATACCAAGCACAGTTCCACCCAGCGAGGTGGCCTTGGGAACCCTGCACGCATCATTTGGGGCCGTGAGGGAGACTCCGGTCGGACTTCTGTTGCGGGTCAGTTCTCAGATAGGCGATAAACATGGACTAGAGTCATGCGTGGTTAGTCAGGTTGTGGCCAACACCCTCGCCAGGCTTTCGCTTGAATGTTGCCAAGATACATGACGTGTATATGGTGGTAAGTGGTGAGAGTGTGTGTGAAGAAGTACACCCCTGCAGGGTAATATGATCTATTCGAATAGTCGCATCCTCGGATATGGACTACTTGGAGACTTATATGGTTCATAGATAACTTGAAGTGGATACTCTAAAATTCGCAAGACAAGCGTGAGTGCTATGGGTGTCCGTCCTTCTCGTAGGGAGATGGGAGAGAATCCATAGTGGTGTATTGATATGGTGAATATGTGGACTCGTGTGCGCTTCCTCACCGCAAAGAAATTACTGGTAGTCATTGTACAGGATAGCCACTAAGTCCAGGCTGGCTTGCTACAGTTAAACTCCACAACCCCCTTGTTAATACTAATGCATAAGTAGATAGTTCTGATGTAAGTCTTGCTGAGTACATTTGTACTCATGGTTACTTAATTTATGTTTTGCAGGGGAGACTTCGGTCTCACTAGTAGTTCCACATGGGCTTTGATGAGTAGCTTTGGAATCCCAGACAGAGGTCTGGTTCCTATGGAGGGTCTTGTAGATAGATAGGCTTTCTAGCCTTCTTTCTTTTCAGCTGTCTGTACTCAGACAGGTTTATGCTTCTGCTTGTATGACTTTGTATGTTGGGTCATGAGACTGATACATCTCCATCGTATCTACTTTTCCAAACACTTTTGCTCTTGTTTTGGACTCTAATTTGCATGATTTGAATGAAACTAACCTGGACTGGCACTGTTTTCAGCAGAATTGCCATGGTGTTGTGTGCAGAAATCAAAGTTCTCGGATTGACCTAAAAATTTACCGAGAATTTTTATGGAATATATAAAAAATACTAACGTAAAAATATACCAAAGGGGGGCCACCTAGGAGCCACAAGCTCAGGGGGCGCGCCTACCCCCCTAGGGCACGCCCTGCGAGCTTGTGTGCTCCCTGGACCTTGGGCAACCTTAACTCCAACTCCATATATGCCTATTGACCAAGAAAAAAATTAGAGAGAAGGATTCATCGTGTTTTACGATACGGAGCCGCCGCCACCTCCTGTTCTTCATTGCAAGGGCTGATCTGGAGTCCTTTCGGGGCTCCGAAGGGTGGAATCCGTCGCTGTCGTCATCATCAACCTTCCTTCACTGCCAATTTCATGATGCTCACCGCCAGGAGAGAGTAATTCCTTCGTAGTTTTGTTGGACGATGATTCAGTTGGATGAGATTTATCATGTAATCAAGTTAGTTTTGTTAGGGCTTGATCCCTAGTATCCACTATGGACCCCGCTGCCACGGGACGGTAGGACAAAAGATGTCATGCAAGTTCTTTTCCGTAAGCACGTATGACTATATATGGAATACATGCCTACATTACATTGATGAATTGGAGCTAGTTGTGTGTCGCTCTAGGTTATAACTGCTACATGATGAATATCATCCAATGCAATTATCCATCGCTGATCCAATGCCTACGCTTTTCATATATTGATCTTTGCTAAGTTATTTTTGTTGTTGCTGCTGTTACGATCACTATAAAATTGGTTTTACTGTTACTATCAAACTACCATACTACTTTGCTACTGTTCACCTTGCTGCAGATATTAAGTCTTTCAGGTGTGGTTGAATTGACAACTGAACTGCTAATACTTGCGAACATTCTTTGGCTCCCCTTGTGTCGAATCAATCAATTTGGGTTGAATACTCTACCCTTGAAAACTGTTGCGATCCCCTATACTTGTGGGTTATCAAGATCTTTTTCTAGTGTCGTTGTCGGGGAGCATAGCTCAATTTGCTGAGTCACTTGGGATTTATATCTGTTGATCACTATGAGGAATCTTAAGGATGATATAACCAAGTTTGTTCCCTCTAAGACGAGGGGAGGTAAGGAACAATTATCTAGCTCTGCACTTGATTCGCCTTCTATTTTGAGTAAGCTTGCAACACCACCACCTGCTATTAATTCTGTTATGTCGCAAATAATTGATGATGCTACTTCTACTATGAATGATGCTTATGATGATGATAGTACTTTGCTTGATAAGACTGTGCCACTGGGTGAATTTCTTGATGAACAACTTGCTAGAGCTAAAGAAATTGTGAATGCGGAAACTGATGAAATTATTGAAACTAAAAATGATGAAATGCCTATTAGACCTAGCTCTCCTAGATATGAATTGCCTAATATACCTGATGGTTATGTTATGGATGGAGAGATAGCTAGGGAATTTATTGCTTGTAATGATAGAGATGATCTTAAGAAATTACTATGTAAGCTGAAAGAAAAATCTCTGAATGCTAGGATGAAATATGACCCTCAGTTTGCTACGTCTCCCATCTTTGTAACTGATAAGGATAATGAATTCTCTGTCGATCTTGAGTTAATTACTTTGGTTGAATCTGATCCTTTTCATGGTTATGAATCTGAAACTGTTGTGGCACATCTTGCTAAACTGAATGATATAGCCACCCTATTTGGTCATGAGGAAAAAAATCGCTACTACTACATTCTTAAGTTGTTTCCTTTCTCATTAAAGGGTGATTCTAAGATATTGTTTAATTCTCTTGCTCCTGGTTGTGTGCGTAGTCCCCAAGATAAGATATATTACTTCTGTAAAAAATATTTTCCTGCTCACAAGAAACAAGCTGCTTTATAGGAAATATTTAACTTTGTGCAAGTTAAAGAAGAGAATCTCCCTCAAGCTTGGGGGAGGCTTCTCCAATTACTTAATGCTTTACCTGATCATCCTCTCAAAAAAATGAAATACTTGATATCTTTTATAATGGACTAACCGATGCTTCTAGGGACCACCTAGATAGTTGTGCTGGTTGTGTTTTCAGGGAATGAACTATTGAACAAACTAAAAAACTATTGAATAATATATTGAGGAATGATAATGATTGGACTCTTCCTGAACCACCGCCCAAGCCAACTCTGAAGAAGAGAGGTATTTTATTTCTCAGTCTTGAAGATATGCAAGAGGCAAAGAAATCTATGAAAGAAAAAGGTAATAAAGCTGAGATGGCAAGAATTTACCACCTATTGAAGAAATACATGGTCTCGAGACCCCGACACAGGTAGTAGAGGTAAATTCTCTCTATAGATATGATGAAGGTGATATTCCTTATACTAAATCTGCTAGTCAATGCTTAGATGAATTGGATAACTTTTTTGTTAAACAAGAAAACTTTAATGCATATGTTAGTACACAATTGAAGCGAAATGCTTATATGATTGAACGATTGGGTGACTTTGTGTTTCGAACTGTTAATGATGTCAAGGGTGTGAGTAAACATGCATTCGTGATAAAAACCCAAGTAGAACAGGTCATCAAGTCACAAAATGATTTGCTTAATGAGATGAACAATAAGATGAATGATCATGCTATTAGAGTTATGACTAGGGGTGGAAAAATGACTCAGGAACCCTTGTATCCTGAAGGTCATCCTAAGAGAATTGAACAAGACTCTCAAAGAATTAATACTGATGCACCTAGTCCTTCTAGAAAGAAAAAGAAAGATGATAGGACTTTGCATGCCTCTGGTGAACCTACTGTAGACACACGTGAGAATCCAAATGATATTTCTATTTTTGATGCTGAAACAAAATCTCATGATGAACATGGACCTAGTAACAATGATACTGATAATGTTCATGTAGATGCTCAACCTAATAATGATAACGATGTGGATATGGAAACTGTTGTTGATCTTGATAACCCATAACCTAAGAATAAAAGATATGATAAGAGAGACTTCATTGCTAGGAAACATGGTAAAGAAAGGGAACCATGGGTTCAGAAACCCATGCCCTATCCTCCTAAAGCTTCAAAGAATAAAGATGAAGAAGCATTTGAGCGCTTTGTTGAAATGCTTTGACCTGTCTTTTTGCGCCTTCGTTTGACTAATATTCTAAAAATGTCTCCTTATGCTAAGTACATGAAAGATATTGTCACAAATAAAAGAAACATACCAGAAGCTGAAATTTCCACCATGCTTGCAAATTATTCATTTAAGGGTGGAATTCCAAAGAAACTAGGAGACCCAGGAATACCAACTATACCATGCTCCATTAAAAGAAACTATGTTAAAAATGATTTATGTGATCTAGGAGCCGGTGTTAGTGTTATGCCCTTCTCTTTGTATCGTAGACTTGATTTGAATAAGTTGACACCCACTGAAATCTCCTTGCAAATGGCTGATAAATCAACTTCTATACCCATTGGTATTTGCGAGGATATGCTTGTCTTAGTTGCAAATGTTACTATCTTAACGGACTTCGTTATTCTTGATATACCCGAGGACGACAGTATGTCGATCATCCTTGGTAGATCCTTTTTGAATACTGCAGGGGCTGTTATTGATTGCAATAAAGGCAATGTCACTTTTCATGTCAATGGTAATGAGCATACAGTGCACTTCCCGAAGAAACAACCTCAAGTGAATAGTATCAACTCTATTGGAAAATTTTCAACAATTACTATTGGAGGTTTTGAATTACGTATTCCTATACTATCGAAAGGAAGTATGAAATTCTTATTGTTGGGGACATGCATATCCCCATTGAGGTAACCTAGTGTCATACGAAGATTCTCTAGTTTCATGTCATTCGGAAGAAGTTTGTTAATAAGACTTGATCAACCTTATTAATCGATTCCTTTTGATGGGCATGTGGTCGATGAATTTAGTAAACACAACTTTTTGTACCCACTTTTTACTTTCTGTTAATTAGAATTGATAAAGTAGAAATGCCATGATTATACTATTTTCTGAATTACCTGTGCAATAAAAAATGACCAGAAAATAAAAGTTCTCAGAATGCTCTGAAAATTTAATATGATTTTTTCTACAATATATTAAAAATAGAGGCACTAAACACACCCTAGGGGGGGTGCACCTGTGAGCCACAAGCTCGTAGGGCGTGCCCACCCCCTTGGGTACACCATGTAGGCTTGTTTGGCCCACGTAGGCCCCCTCACTTATTGCTACCACCCATGCTCATCCTCTCCCTCCAGAAAAATCAAAGTTGCTCCATAGCCCGTGTTCTTGCTCTTCTTGCTGAAATTTTTGATCTCCTTGCTTGTAGCTCCATTTCCAAAACTGTTTTGGTGGATTGCTCATCGGTATGTGACTCCTCTGATGGTCCAATTAGTTTTTGTTCTAATGGTTTATTATTTGCACATTTAGTTACTATTGGTGACCATGTTCTTGAGCTTGCATGTCAAATTTATATTCAAACTTGATCTGGTGCATGATATGGACTCTAGACACTTGTAGGAGTAGTTGCTATCAATTTGGTTGAGTTTGGTTCACTTTTATTTTCAATTACTAAAAATTTCAGAAATTTTTAGAGAAAGGGAGAACCATGAGAAGGTGGTTAAGGGGCTCATCGAGCGGGATTCATAGGGAACTCCAAAGGAATATCCCAAGTACAATCTTTCGTGTGCAGCGGTGGTTCGGCCGTGTGAGTGGCCGAGTGACATATTTTCGAAGGAAGCGGCAATTTATGAGGATTTCTATTACTTGGTGAACAATGTCGGCATCATTCCCTTCCTCAAAGATAACTGTGACCAACATCTCCTACTCACTAATACCTTCGTGCAAAGCTTTCACTTTTATCCTAGGAAGGAACCAACCACTATAGAATTTAACCTTTATGATGTGCCTAAGGAAATGACATTATATGATTTTTGTAGTGTTTGCAAAATATCTTATGAGGGCAGTCACAGTGATACACGTCCTAGAGACATGGAGGATTTCATCTTTGAAACTACTGTGGGTGAGAGAAGGGGAGTGTCAGAAGCGAGAGTGGCTAGTTTGCATTTTTCCCATTTTACGTTACCATGCATTATTTGCTGGGAGATGTTTGACTGGTCAATGGGAGAGTGGAGCGCTCAGTGTGCCTCACCTTGCTATTTTACACCATGCTTTATATGCTGATAGAACTTTTAATTTGGGCGCTATAGTTGCTGGACGATTACACACAAACCGTTCGAAGGGTGTTATTTATGGTGGTATCTATGCCTCCCACCTTGTTGCACATTTTGAGATTCCTATTAGACATGATGAGGTGGAGAGATGCTGCTACCTACAAAATATTTGGACTACTCTAGTATGGTAGCGCACCATTTTATTCATAAGGATAAGCACAGGCGGCTTCGTTATAACTTATTAGGACTTAGCCAGGGGACTCGTGAGATTATTAATTTGCCTGCACCTTCTTCGTTCAATCTTTATTCAGACAGGTACACTATTATGCCCGATGAAATTTATGCATACTAGGGTCTGACACAACCCCTAGCACCTGAGACAACACCAATAGCTGAGCCATATCTGGAGCCTGCTCATCAGTGGGAGCCACAGGAGCTCTCCAACCAGTGGAACCCCCAGGAGCCTCCGAAGTATCCAGGGGAGGGCTACTTTGAGCTGTGGCCATAGACCAACTTAGGCCAAAAGCCTAAGCTTGGGGGAGTACGTATTTCTCACTGACATTGCATTCATGCATCAGACATTCATTCAAGTTGTCGGTGTTCATCCTTTTTCATTGTATAATCCATGTTAGTTTTATTTTACTTTCTTCTCGTGTGTTTGAAAAATTACGAAAACCCAAAAAGATTTCTCGTTCTTCTTTTGCTTGTTGGGAGCTTTCCCATGTATATAGTTTTTCTCGTTTTCATCTGTTTCTTTCTTCCGTTTTGCTTCCTTCAGAAAAATGAAAACTCCAAAAATATTTCTGTGTGTTTCTTTGAAATTCTTTTCTTTGGGTCATCGTAAGGAGAAGACCACGATGAAAATATTGAGTGGCTCTCATATGCATTATCGTTGAACTAACAAAGAGCCCATATTACCTTGTCTTCTCCTTTGAATAAAATGTTTGCAGATTCTAGGTTAGTCCACGGCATCTGAACTCTTATTATTATTAACATCGTTTGATCGTGCAAGTGAAAGGCAATAATGACAAAATTTGATGAATTGATTGAGGTGAAGAAAAGCTGGTATGAAATCAACCTGTTTTGTTTTTGTAAATATGATTAGCTCATCATTCTTGATTCATCCTATTATGAGTAAACATGTTTGCAATAAAAATTAGAGATTATAGTTACTCATGCCATGCTTAAATAGCTACGAATGGATAATGGTTTATCTTGTGTGTCAACATGCATTTAAAATGGTTATGATGTAGTATGATAGGATGGTATCCTCCTCTGAATGATTCAAGTGGCTTGACTTGGCACATGTTCATGCATGTAGTTGAATCAAAACCAAGAAAGCCTCCACGATATTTATGTTCATGGTGATTTACATCCTACTCATGCTCGTATTCAATGTTGATTAATCTCAATGCATGTTTATGGCTGTTTTTGCTCTCTAGTTGGTCGCTCCTCAGTCTATTTGCTAGCCTTCACTTGTACTAAGCGGGAATACAGCTTGTACATCCGTCAGTACAACAAACATGAGTGTTTGCCACCCTGACTTATGCAGAGGCGTGTTGCAGCTCATACATCAAGTGCCAAGTCTCATACACAACTAAGCCAGAGAAGACGCTCTTTGTGAGATCAAGGAGATCATTAAGAAGACCAAGCTTTGGAGCAAGCTACAATTTTCACAACGGAAGCAACCAACTCCGGTAGGAACGAGCCGGCGAGTCAAGCCCCGGCAAGCCCATCGAGCATGAGCTTCCCGCCAAGACCAGCGCTCTGCCTCCCTAACCAGCTGGCCACTGATTAGTGAGGTGTCGAGCCTGCAGGTGCTTAGGTGGACATAACACGTGCGTGTCAGCTTGCTGGAAGAGCAAATAACCTTTATTGACAACCCTCTTGGTGGCGTGTCACGCTAATAGGAGGTAGCTCGATAAGCGGCGCGACAACCTTACTAGGATTCAACCTCCACATGACACCTAGCAGCGCATTTAATGCGTTTTCTCCTAACTACCAGAGTTAGGTATGATAGCTCTGTATCAGTCTAATCACCCCTGTAACCTTTTGCCACCGTGGTGACCCCTTGAGCTATAAAAGGAGGGCCAGAGCAGCATTAGAAGGGGTTCGAATCTTTGCAACCCTCATGCATAGGCATTCGTGTAGCTGCTCTCCTCCCACCACTTGCCAGGGGAAAGCACTCCGTGTACTTGTGCTCAAACACCACCAATACACCCAAAGGCAGGAGTAGGGTTTTACGCCTCCAGGCGGCCGAACCTGGGTAAAATCGTGCGCTCCTTGTTGTGTTTGATCTCTGCGTTGATTGCCGCCCCTCGCCGAACTAGCAAAGTGGCTGCACCATGCCGACAACATCAATTTCCTTAAACCCAAAGTTATTTCATATGAGTCTACTATAACTACCTATATGCGGTATTTACCTGCCGTTCTGAGTAAATTTGCATGTGCCAAACTCTAAATCTTAAAATAATAATCTGTTTTGTATGCCCAAATTGCTCATGAAGCGACAGGAGGTGGTCAATACCTTCCATGCTAGGCGGTTTATTCTCATGATGAGTGTTTATTTGCTTATCATTCACGAGAAAGTGGCTGGTAATTGGGATGCACAGCCCTATGGTCAAAAAACAAAATATAATAATGAAACAAAACTCCCCTGGATTGTTGTTGGTATGGAGGGCACCCGAGGATTCGGCTAGACATGGCTTGTGTTTGTTGGTGGAGGGGGAGTGAAATTTACCTTTCTATTTGGGAACCACCTATAATGTGTCTAGAATGGAAGATGTTGAAAACTCTCGATTGCTACGTTGACAATAAAAGCATATCTCTCAAAATTATATTCATCTTTGTTTTAAAAGCTTCGAGCTCTGGCACCTCTACAAATCCGTACTTCCATCTATGAAGGGTCTATCTATTTACTTTTATTGTTGAGTCATCATCTTCTCATTAAAGCACCAGCTGGAGAGCACTATTGTCATTTTTATGCTTTGTGTTTAGTTGATGTTGAGTATGAGTGTGACTGGGTCTCTTTTACCATGAATTACAATGTCTAGTCAGTGCTTGACATTCAGAGGTGCTCTGCATTTATGTTTTGAGTTCTCAGAAAGGGCTAGCGAGATACTGTTATGTCATATTATATCATGATTATTTTGAAAAAGTATTGTCATCCGAGATACCTTATTATTACTCACTAGTTAGTTATGCCATTGATGTGAGTAAATGTGATACCTAAGTGTTATCGTGAATATGGTTAGTTCATAATCTTTGCTGAAAACCTGAACATTGGTTAGACATATTTGCAATAACAAGATCAAACAGAGTTTGTAAAAGTTTTTCTTTGTCACTTTCAGTTTGTCAACTGAATTGCTTGAGGACAAGCAATGACTTAACCTTGGGGGATTTGATACATCTCTGTCGTATCTAGTTTAGGTTAAGAAGAAAGTTGAAAAAAAATAAGAAGAAGAAGAAGAGGAAGAAGAAGAAGAAGAAGAGGAAGAAGAAGAAGAAGAAGAAGAAAAAGAAGAGGAAGAAGAAGAAGAAGAAGAAGAAGAAGAGGAGGAAGTAGAAGATGAACAAGAAGAAGAAGAAGAAGAAGAAGAAGAAGAAGAAGAAGAAGAAGAAGAAGAAGAAGAAGAAGAAGAAGAAGAAGTAGAAGAAGAAGATGAAAACAAGAAGTAAGAAAAGTAGAAAAAGAGGGTCGCCGAGGGTCGAGAGTCGCCGAGGGGTCGAGGGGTCGATGGTCGAGGGTCATCGAGGGGAAAAGGGGTTGAGGGTCGAGGGGTCGATGGTCGAGGATCTTCCGGTCCGAGTGCTGACCGACTGGTGTCGTAGTTTAAGATGAGGACCTCCCCAAGCTGAAGGTCATGAGCGTGGGTGAACTGCTTCCATCCGTGCGCGAAGAGCAGATGGAAGCAGTTCGCCCGCGCTGATGACCTTCAGCTCGGGCACGTCCACATCTTAAGCTATGACAATAGCCGCACCATGCTTATAGTGAAGGTGTTCGACAGGACCACCGAGGGGTCGAGGGTCGAGGATTGCCGAGGAGTCAGGGGTCGACGGTCGCTGAGGGGTCGCGGGTCGACGAGGGGGCGAGGGGTCGATTATCGCCGAGGATTAAAAGCCAATTGTTGAACCTTGAAACACCCAAACTGACTCATGACAAAAAATCAAAGAGTAGAAAGAGAAACCAAAGACGAAACAATACGTAGTGAGAGGTTGTGCAACTAGGATGATATCTGTAACAGCTTTTTTAACGAATTTGAGAGGATGATGGTGAAGAACTCGAAAGCCATTGTTGTCTTTTGACTTCTTTGCCATCATCCTCTCCAATTCATTAAAAAAGCTGGTACAGAAAATCATCCTAATTGCACAACCTCTCACTATGTACTATTTTGTCTTTCGTTTCTCTTTCTACGCACTTATTTTTTCTCAGTTTGGTTGTATGAAGTTTCAAAACCTGGCTTTTAATCCTTATCGCCTAGGGGTCGAGGGTCGCCGACGGGTCGAGGGGTCGAGGGGCGAGGGGTCGATGGTTGAGGATATTTTGTCATGAGTCAGTTTGGTTGTTTGAAGTTTCAAAATTGACAAACTAGATTAACTGATGAATATACATGCTGATGGACCTGTCTTTACCTATTATCTGATGAATATACATTTTATTATTCATGTCGGTATTCAATTTTTTCATGTTGTACTAATTTCGTTTACTCTTCTGTCATGACAGGTGTTGAAACACGGTGGGCGCGGGTCTGGAGCGTGGTGGGAGGGGTTCTTCCATTCCACCCGCACCTCTCCGGAGAGCATTGATATACAGTTTGGGGACACCGGCGGGCGCTTCTTTGTCCGCGTCAGTGCCCACCGGGAGAAGAGGTCGGGGAGGGAAGAAGAGAGGAGGTAGATCAGGACGTGGCCGCGGGAGAGGTATGCAGGCTCCTACGCCTTCCTCGCCGCCACCCCCAACTGAGTCACCCGAGCACATGACTGTTACGGGGGACACGTCTGAGGAGGAGGCTACGCGGACTCCAGTCCACGAGCCTCGGGTCAACGGGCCTTCGGCCCACAAGACTCCAGTCCACGAGCCTCGGGTCGACGGGTCTTCGGCCCACGAGACTTCGGGCCAGGACACTTGGGCCCACATGACTCCAGACCAAGCTACGTCCCAGGAGACGTCCGGATGGGGTACCTGGCAGGATCCGCCTGAGGGGCCGAGTGGCCATGCTGATGGTGGCGGGCATCAGATTTCTGATAGCAGCGAGGGCGAGGTGGTTGAGGGGGCCAACGTCTACTAGCGTGGTAGTACACAGCTCCCGTCCCTGCCAGCGACCCGCGAGCAGAGGTGGTTGATTTGGCCTGATGGGCAGAGGTAAGTGCATTTACTCTTTTTGTACCTTTTGCCATCATGTTTCTTCAAATATCTAATCCGTTGGCCTTGTCATACTGTAGGGGTTGGGACCATGCTCAGGATGTCCGCATGCCCAACCAAGTCCTTGGTGTGATTTGCCGGCAAAACTTTCCTGGGTTTGTCACGTTGCCCGGTGAGGGTCAACTTCAGAGCTAGGATTGAGCTGGGAGCACTACTTGGCTGCCCCGGCCCCACCGAAGGAGATGATTGACGGTGTCTTGTGCCACGCGAGGGCTGACATGGTGATCAGAACATTTTGGGTAATTTCTCCTTTACACAATAAAAAATCTTCGAATAAGCTTAGTTATTGTACTAATCAATGTTGTCTCGTTTGATTGCAGACCTTCTACAGGTGTGAGGAGGGATACGAGGAGGCCTGTGCATGGGTTATCGATGCCGAGTGTAGGCGCCTACTACAAAACTTATGGCACGAGGCTCGGGTGCAGGCTGTTCGAGACTACTTCGCCTCGCGTGGTGTTCGGAAGCCCAAGAAGAAGTGCCGCGGAAAGTTTCTGAAGAAGGAGGAGTACATGACGGTAATTGCCTATATTCTTAAGGCCTTGTTCTTAGTTTCGTTGATTTGATTCATAGGCGTAGCACTCAAGTTTCTCTTTACTAACTTAGGTGCCCCCGAGATGGTGTGCGGATAAGATGGATTGTTGGGAGGCATTGGTGGATGAGTGGTGCTCAGACGCATGGCTAGCCGTCCACAACAATGCCAAGGACAAGCGTGCCAAATGAGAGGTGTGCCACACCATCAAGGCAGCGCCAACTTACATCAATACGGGCAGAACTGTGTATGTGGTTTGCTTCATGATTCATGCAATTCATTCTATCATGCTAGCTTGAGCCCTTTAATTACTAATACTATGTTCCTCTCTTTTAGGCGGGATACAATATGGCACTGGTGCCAGAGGTGTTCGACCTCAATGCCATGGCCCATACTGCCCCGTACAAGAAGGCCAAGGCATTCTCTGCGTCTAACCTCGATCATCCAGAGAACTTCACCAACATCTCCTCCCACAACAAGCTCGTGAGGTACAGAGATGAGGGGAAGGCAAGGAAAGGGGAGGACTTTAACCCGAGCGGGCTGTTTGATCCAGAGCTGGTGATGATATCTGGTGGCAGGAGGTCCCATGGCTCGATAGCCATTGGAGATGGACTTATATGTTGTCCTCGCACTCTCTCGGAGATCAAGGCGCGCCAAACGAGCTCAGATCCTCAGATAAGGCCTCATCCATGGCCAATCGATCTCGCCTTCGAGGTTAGTTATACAGACTCAGATTTCTTTCAAGCATTACATTGTGTGTGCAGCCATCGATGATTACAATGCTAACGAGGAGTGGTGTTGCAGGCTGCTCTTCAAATTGAGAGAGGTAGAACCCAGGCGCTTCTGGCGGAGAGGGACCGGCAGGCGGAGGAGAAGCAGCGGGAGTTGGAGGAGAAGACGGCAAGGTTGATGGAGGAGGAGAGGGCACGGAATGACATGCAGAACCGGGCCATGCATGTATGAGCTCCTCGTGGTAAGTTTCTTCTGCATATTAGCCAAATCATGCACGTAATGTTCATTTCATTACTAGCTAATTTGACTAACCTCTCAAAACCAAATGTGCAGTCTGTGTGCCAGAAGGCCGGTCAGACCCCTCCGCCGATGCCAGAGATTGCTTCGAGGACCACGGTGAGTTTAATTTGAATGTTCATTAGTTACTAGTATTAACATTTGAGTGTCGTCATGCTAACGGGACATAGCAAATGATCTTTGGTGCAGCGTACCTCCAGACAAGCATCACACGATCCTTCTCCAGGTGGTGGTACCGGCACGAGCAACGCCGGTGCTTCACCTCCGTGATGACGGTAAGTTTTCTCTAGTGTTTTGCTTAACAAATGCATAATGACCTAGACTTAGCTTTATTTCCTCCAAAATTCTTACCATAATGACCTAGACTTAGCTTATTTTCCTCCAAAATGACATAATTAGCTTACTTAGCTCCAAAATGATCCATTTTACCTTTGTTAGCTCTAAAACGATCTATACTTAGCTTTGTTTCCTCCAAAATGACCTAAGTTAGCTCTAATATGCTAAGTTATCTCTAATATGCTTAGTTACCTAGGTTTTCTCAATAATGACATACACTTAGCTTACTTATGTAAAAAATGGCATAATTAGCTTACTTAGGTTTGAAATGGCATAAGAACCTTGGTAGCCTCATATATGTCATATACTTAGCTTATTTTCCTCGAAAATGACATAATAAGCTTAATTAGCTCCAAAATGATCAATTTTACCTAAGTTAGCTCCAAAATGACCTAAGTTAGCTCTAAAATGCTAAATTAGCTCTAATATGCTTAGTTACCTAGGTTAGCTCAATAAAGACCTATACTTAGCTTACTTAAGTCAAAATGGCATAATATGCATAGTTAACTCAAAAATGGCATAATTAGCTAGGTTAGCTCCAAAATGACCCATTTTACCTAGGTTAGCTCCAATATGATCCATTTTACCTAGGTTAGCTCCAAAATGATCCATTTTAGCTAGGTTAGCTCCAAAATGATCCATTTTACCTACGTTAGCTCAAAAATGGCATGATTACTTAGGTTAGCACAAGAATGACCTATACTTACCTTGTTTTCCTCCAAATTGACATAATAAGCTTAGTTAGCTCAAAAATGGCATAATTACCTACGTAAGCTCTAAAATGACACAAATAAGGAATAAGAAGAAGAAAAACAAGGAAGAGGATAAAAAGAAAGAATAGAAGAAGAAAGTGAAGAAAAAGAAAGAATAAAAGAAGAAGAATGAGAAGGAAAAGGGTAAAAACCTTCTTCTTCCTCTAGTCTTCTTCTTCTTCTTCCTCTTCTTCTTCTTCTAGTCTTCTTCTTCTTCTTCTTCTTCTTCTTCTTCTTCTAGTCTTCTTCTTCTTCTTCTTCTTCTTCTTTTACTTATTCTTATTTCTTCTTCTTCTTCTTCTGTCTTGTCTTCTTCTTCTTCTTCTAGTCTTCTTCTTCTTCTTCTTCTTCTTCTTCTTCTTCTTCTTCTTCTTCTTCTTCTAACTTGCTTACTCCCATTTTTGCAGATTTGATTCACTTCATGGAAGCTGGCATTGACGGACTACTAGTTTTAGTTTCTATTTTGATTTTGTGTTGATGAACAATGTATGTTGAATAACTCCATGAAACTATGCATATATGTTGATGAATCCATGAAACTATGTATGTATTGGACGTCTTAATACCCTATGTGTTTTGTTGCGTTGATGGACTGCTAGATGATGGATACATGGGCTATGTTTGAGGTTGAAACTATATATATCATTTATGCCTTTTGAAAATGCAGGGATATAACAGAAAACATAAAAAACAGTAACAATACAGGCTCTTTGCCGTTTGCCACCGACGGCAAAGAGCCCTTTGCCGTCTGGCACAGACGGCAAAGTGGCCACGTGGCAGCAGCCTGTGCAATCTGCGAGCTGACCCATTTGGTTACTTTGCCCTCTGTGGCAGACGGCAATGGTTGTGGCAGTTTGTCGTCTGTGGTAGACGGCAAAGGCTGGGGAGGGCATGACGCGTGGCTGACGTCAGATAGCAGATGGCAAAGGGGAGGGCATGTTTGCAGTCCGCTGGTGGACGGCAAAGGCTGCTGTTAGCCACCTAACATTGCTAACGCCTGTTATTTACCGTCCACATTCTTTGTCGTCTGCCACCGATGGCAAAGGTCCTTTGCCATCAGCTTTGAGGAAGCAGACGGCAAAGAAGCTGTTTACCATCTCTTTCTTTGCCGGGCAGGTTTGCCGTCGGTGGCAGACGGCAACGAGGTTTGCCGTCCGCTTTTGGTACCTTTGCTGTCTGCCATGGCAGACGGGAAAGAAGCTGATTCCTGTAGTGGTAATATCATGTTATGTATGCTCTTTGGAGCCTCTTAAATAAATACTTGATTCGTAGAGTTATGTTGTGATGCCATGTTGTACCAACACACACTTGCTTGTTGTGCGTACGTATGATGTGTATTGCTATGTGTTGAGTCATGACACCTAACTGGAAGATCTATTATTTTAGTATCTTGATTCAACAATTGACCATCTTCTCCATGAGGATTTCATACGACATATTCTAGAAGTTGTTCCTTATGGACCCATGTGTTCTGAAGTCTAACCTTTACTTGATGACCATATCAATGATGTTTTTAAGCAAGATCGTGGTGCCTAGTACATCAAGGAGAAAATTAGAAGCTAAATGTCTCTCGGTCGATCATCCTGATTTTTCTTCCTTGGCATTGCTAAGGTAAAATCCGAGAAAGTGTTTTCTTCCTTTGTATCTGCATCCTCCATCATTATTCATCATGGTAGTACGAGGTGTCACCAAGATCTTTGGCTGAGATGTTGGTTAAACCCTAATGAATATGGGAATGCTCAAGTTCTTGAAAGCACGCTCAAACACTAGATTATATCTTTGGTAACAATTGGAATGTGCCTTCCATTTGCCGATTGTTCTCACTAAAAAAAACCACTTACGTGATGATACGTGTTTGCCACAGTAGGTGACGTTTTCTGTCATGCATGTACATCCATGACAATTTTATGACGGAATCAACATAGTCATACCTGTGCTGTCGTAGAAGTGTTCCATGACAATACCAAAATTATCATCACGGAATTCTCCACTTCCATGACGATAAGTCGTGCATCATAGAAGTGTTTTCGTTAACGGTAACCAACACGTGGCATCCATCATAACGGGTCACCATTAAGCTATCGGGTTCCGGTTTGGATCCGATAACCCATTAATAGCCCTGACCAATGGGGATTTTCCACATGTAAAATTCTCATTCGCCAGAGTATCCACGGGTCAGCTCAATGCTGGGACAGATGTCATCCAGCGAATGGATGAGACGCGCCTATGATACGTCGACACATGGCTCGGCCCAACAGTGGCCCATTCATATCAAAAGGCCGGCCCGTTTGACTTGGTCAAAAAGTAGCGGCCCGGCCCACGGAAAGCCTTTTAACAGCCTGTTCACATATAGCCCATTTACAGCCCGCTAACTCACGACCCGTTATGGCCTATCCGAATTAGGCCCAGTAGCATCATATGGGCCATCCAATATGATTCCAGCCCATCATAACTTCCGGCCCGTGGATGGCCCATGACGTCTTTCGGTCCATATGAGGCCCTTTGTAACTCTTGGCCCATAAATGGCCCGTAGTGAAACTGGACCAAAATGAACAGTATATCGCTTTATACCCATTAATAGCCCATTATTCCTTTGGGTCGTTTCCATCCCGTGTTATCTTTCGGCCTTCTAAATGCCCATTTATTATTGGGCTCATTTCCGGCATTCGATTACTTACGGTCCGTTACTGGCCTGTTCCGCTTGTGGGCCAAATTCAACCCGTGGTTAAAGTCGGCCCGTATGTGGCCCGTTAATCCATTGGGTCGTTTTCACAGCGTCATCAAATATGGCCCATTAATGAACCGTTAAGCCCACCGATAGAATTAAGCCTGTTGTACACATCGGCCTATTAACGGCCTGTTATGGTCGGCCCATAAACAGACGATTCCCATTCTAGCCCGTTTATGTCCCATATTGCAGTCCATTAATGGCCCATGAATATTACGGCCCATATTTGGCCCATGGTTATTGTGGTCTAGTTTTAAAAAATAGGTTATTGAAGCCACTAGGATACCGAGAAAAAATAACCACAGAACTAGAAGCAAACAAATAAATAAGACTAACAAAATAAATAAGCAAGCAACTAACGCTAGGATATGATGGCGATTACACAGATTACATCCATCGGGCACCAAAGTTTGCCACCAGTGCAAATATAGGGAACAAAGCATCATATTACATACACTGGTTGTGAAAGTTGGAGACCAATGCAAATAAACGCCGGAGCAAAACAAGTCCAGAACTGAAACCACTTTAGAAGAGCTCAAGAAACAATATCCTGGGTACCCAGCATGCTGGCAAGATGCTTAGCAAGCTTATTAACTTTCTCTTGTTTGGCGCTTAAATCCTCCAGCGCTTGCTGTTGCACCGAAAAGTATGCATGTGAATTCTGCAGGGACTTCCTCAGTCCTTCGGCTTCGTGTCGTAGCACATCAGATCGATGTCTTTCAACTTGAAGTTGAGACTCAAGAAGACGAACATTACATCAAGACAAGACTTTGGGGTTGTCTCACTATCATCAAGATAGTTTTTATCAGCTTTCTTGGAGACCAACAGGGATGTCTCACTATCTTGAACCTTATCTGCATTACTTCCTTTACCATTGCATAACGGGGTACTCTTCTCCAATATTCTGTCCGCATTCTAAAAGAGAAACAAGCAGACACATCACAGGTTTACCATGTTGTATATGAAACTCATTTTGGTAAATCAGTTCAGTAGTAAAGTGGACAGGATAACAGCATGAAACAACCATATATCTATGTACCATGGTCACTGTATGGTCTATATCATTCTAGTTTTTGTTGCCAAATCAAGATAGAGACACGGTTCAAATCATATATGTTTAAGACAAAGCAACATAGACAGAATATAAGTGTGGGAAACTACACACCAATAACAACACTTGTAATGTGCATGACATAAGAACATAACTATTTATTCAATTGAACCTGAAATCAACATAGAGCAAGTTACAACAGCAAACCAGTTAATGAAACAGGTTTAAAACATACCTGTTGCGCCATTGGAGTTTCAATTCCATCCTTCAAATTTGAAATTAGTTGGTATGAGTAAATATAGTGATGCAAGAGCAAAGGAGTATGAACCATAGCTACAGAACCTGACCTGAGAACATTTCTTCTGCTGCTTTAAGCATTGAGTTGGGGTTCAGAGTGGTGGTCCTCGTGCTTTGGGCATTGCAGTTGCCTTACTAACTGCTCATGTTTGGGTGTTGTGTGGCGGAGACGGTGTTCTGTCAACTGGAACTGGGTTACTATCTGCTGGGGTTGGGATTAGAAGTGGTGTAGCTGGTTCTCCGTCCAACTGGGTAGGGGTAAAATCTGCAAGAGTGTCGTGGAGGAACCTGATCACCTACGGGGCCGTCGGCCCCTTTGTGGTTCAGCAAGGGGGAAGGTCACATTGCACAAAGAGCGGAGGCCATGAAACAGCATGACGCGGGTGACACTGGTGGTTTTTACCCAGGTTTGGGCCGCTGGGAAGCGTAAAACCCTACTCCTGCTTTGGTGGATTAGATGGGAGCACACTATGATCATGCAACGCTCAAGCCCGGCAAGGTGGCCTCGGGGAGAGCAGCTACGCGCGTACAAATGTGCAATGGTCCTAATCCTTTGCTAGTTTGCCTTGGACCTTGTCGGTGTCAAAACCGGCAGACCTCGGGGTAGGGGGTCCCGAGCTGTGGATCTAGGATCCATGGGTAACAAGGGTCGACGAACACAGTGTTTACCCAGTTTCACGCCCTCTTGAAGAGGTAATACCCTATGTCCTGCTTGATTGTATTGCTTGTATAGCGTGGTTACAGAGTTGTGACATCCCCGACTCAACTTCGGCCAAGGAATTGGAAGGGGGCTTCCTACAGGCAGTCGGCTCTGATACCAACTTGTGGCGCCCCCGACTCAATCGTACACTAATCATACACGCAAACGTGTACGATCAAGCACAGGGACTCACGGGAAGATATCACAACAGAACTCTAAACACAAATTAATGGAGATCCACAATATTACAGACCAGGGATCCGAAGATCCGAATACATAAGTCAGTCATACAAATATTATCTGAGTGCAGACATAGTTAGACAAGTTTTGCCTTAAGAAGGCTAGCACAAACAGCGGCACTAGATCGAAAGGCGTTGGCCTCCTGCCTGGGAGCCTCCGATCCTACTCCTGGTCGGCTGGCTCGATCCAGTAGTAAGTGCCCTCTGGATCCTCCTGGTAGTAAGCTCCGGTGGTGGCATCTGGCTCCTGGACTCCATCATCTGATGTATCATCAAGGTGGGGTATATGGGGAAAAGAGAAAGTAAAGCAACCGTGAGTACTCATCCGAAGTACTCAGCAAGCAAGGATCTATACTACATATGCAACATTATCAATGGAGAAAGGCTGTATAAGTGGACTGGGCTGCAGAAATGCCAGAATAGAGAGAAGGCCTAGTCCTATCGAAGACTAGCATCTTCAAACATCTTCACAAGGCCATCATCTTGCAGCAGTAGAAGAGAGTAGAATAGCATTTTATTTAGCAAACATGTTGAAGTACAGCTTAAAGATCCTTCCTCGACTCCCAAGCGAGAAAGCGATCCCGAAGCTTCAATTAAGTAACAAGTATCCAGTTCAAGTAGTAGATCGGGATACACAAACTGAGCGTCCTTTACCGTAGGACTGGCTATCGATAGAAGATTCATCCCTGCAGGGGTGCACTACTGTTACCCAACATGCTTGATCAACTCTGGCCGGACACACTTGCTGGGTAATGCCCATCCTCGGAAGATCAACACGGAGCAGCGCTCTACCTAGGCTCGGCAGAGAGGTCAGCACGCCGGACTAACCTATGCACCCAGAGGTCTCGGGCCATCGCCCTGGGCACCCTGCGCGTTGCGAGACTGGCCGGGGTGCAGGCGCGACACTGAGCTCGTCAGTGAAGTATCCAGCCCAATCCCGACAATCAGCCCACACGGTGAATCGTGACGTCAGACGAGCTTTCGGGAGAAACGTACTTCATAGAGGGTCCCATAACCATTATCCCGCGTGGTGGTAGTGCGTATAGGGCACGTCAACCCACTCAGATCACACACCCAAATCCAATAGGCTCAATTAGTATCACGCGGAGACAATCAGAGTCTCTGATGCTCCGCCACAATGTCACACTCGAGTGCCCTTCCGGCACACCCGACATCATAGATCCCCAGCGGGTACCCACCAGGGTGGACCTGCCTGTAACAAAGGTCAAGTAATCGTGTGGTCATAACATCAAGGGGAAAACCCGAGGAATCACCCTCGGCGGATTCCACTCGATGAAATCATCAGGGTGAACGTATGAGGTATCACCCTCGAGGTTCACACTGAGGGTTGCACGACAGAGTCGTATCGGAAGTGGAGAAGGAGGAATCACCCTCGATGACCATGATCGAACAGCTACACTGCAGAGTATTCATCAGGAGTGCGTTACGAGGTATCACCCTGGGCACTCGATAGTAACTATGTAGAGTCGTACAACTAAGGGGGTGTGAAGTGAGGTGTCGGTCTCTGGTCCACGATCACGTTGATCGAGTCATCGATGATCAAGCAGGGGCAACAACGATAAGGATGGTGGGGTCACTGATGGTTCACTACCAACCTATAATAAACAGTTTATCATAGGCAGGTAAGGTAGCAATGAACAGGTTACAACAACAGGCTATGCATCAGAATAGGAGCATACATTAACAGTAGCAAAATCTAATGCAAGCAGGAGAATAGAATGGGCGATATCTGGATGCTCAAGGGGGGGGGGGCTTGCCTGGTTGCTCTGGCAAGAGAGAGGGGTCATCAACGGGCTGCTCGTCGGTAGTGTAGTCGTATCCAGGTGCAGCGTCGTCGGTCTCAGCGTCTATCGAGAGAGAAGGAGGGGGGGAGAGAAACAATAAATTCATGGCAATAATGCAAACAATATGTATGACATGCCTAAACGATATGCCGGGGTGTTCTACTGCCTAACTAAATGATTTAGTTAATTTAGGAATTTATTCAGATTTATTTAATTAAAGTTGGGCACTATTCATTTATCGAAATTGGTCTAAAAGTTCAATGTTCTTATAGCTAGAGGCATCTGACGGGAATACGGAGGGCGTATTCGGGTTCGTATCGGAATTCTGAGCAAGTTTCATGTATAAAGTATTTTCATCGGAGTTACGGATTATTTAATATGATTTTCTAAAGTTTTTATTAATTTCTGGAATTTAATTAATTATTTAAATTAACATTATCCGAAACAGTAATTATGACATCAGCATGACCTCATGCTGACATCAGCAGTCATCTGACACGTGGGGCCCACCTGTCACTGACTGTTAGGCTAACCAGGTTTAATTAACTAACTACTGTTTAATTAAACTAAGTTAATCTAAACAGGGTTAATTAACTTAATTAATTAATTATTACTTTTAATTATTTTCATTTTATTTTTATTTCTTTCTTTTTTTTAAATCGTTTTTAGGGCGTGGGCCCTCTCTGTCATTGGGCCAGGGGGGAGCAGGGCCCACTGGTCAGCGGCACTGGGGTGGCGGGGCCCCACCGGTCAGTGACACGAGGCCACGGACGCGGGCGACGAGCGCGGCGCGTGTGTGCGGGCGCGACGACGGGCAGGGGCGAGCGAGCGATGGGCGCGCATGGGAGCTGCGGTGGCCGCGACGGGCAACGCCGGCAAGGCGTGCAGGGGAGCGTGGGTGGGGGCGCAGTGGCCAACGGTGGGGCGCGGAGCAGTGGACTGCGACGACCGGAGCAGGCGGCGCGACGGGGCTCGGCCGGGGTGCGGCGGATGCGTGCGAGCGGGTGCGGCTGGTGGTGGCGGGTGCGGGACACGGCCGCAGCAGGAGCGAGGCGAGGCGGGCAAGTGGGGCGCAGACACGGGCGGCAGCGGCGTGCGCGGCGAGCCGCGGTGATCGAGGGGAGAGGAGGCAGGGGGGGCTCACATCCGGTGCTGGGAAGAGGGCGGCGTGGCTCGGGGAGGCCGGCGAGGGAGAGTTGGGGGCGAGCAGTCCGGCGGGGAGGTCCGGTGGCGGCGACGGGGCGCGGCGTCGAGCGCGTCGGGCGCTGGCCCGATCCAGATCGAGGGGGGGGGGGAACGAGGGGGGGGGAGAGTGTCGGTGTGGAATTGGGTTCGTCCTGGGGGAGGCCATATAGGGAGGGGGGGAGCTGGGCCGGCCTGGTGGCCGTTGCCCAGTTGGGCCGGGGGGGGGGATTTTCTCTTTTTATTATTTTCTGTTTTGTTTTCTTTTGTCGTTTTCTTTTTATTTATTCATATCTCCTGTTTAGTAAATTGTTAGGCCTCAAAATGATTTTTGTAGAACATGGCAATTGTTCCAATAAATACTAGGCATCCTCTACCACTGTCAAAAATTGGTTTGGAGTCAAATGGATCTCACACCACTTTTGTAATAATTAAAATTCATTAATCCTAGCTGTTTTGGTAATGTTAGTGCCACCTAATGAATTTATTAATTGTTGGTTTCAATTCTAGAATCGCCTCTGCAATATTTGCTATTTACTGAACATTTTAGTTTCTATGTTGGACAACTTTTATTTTCCACTTTCATTTAAATTTGAATTTGACTTAGGAGTTGAAATGCAATATGATGCTAATGATGATTATGCACTATTAGGCTTGCTGACATGTTATTATCAAAAGTGATTACTGTAGCTAATGACAGGGGGTGTTACAATTCTCCTCATCTATTAAGAATTCTCGTCCCGGGAATTAAGAGGAAGACTGAAAGAAAGTGGGGTATTCTTCGCGAAGATGATCCTCGCGTTCCCAAGTGGCCTCATCTTCAGAATGATTTGACCACTGAACCTTGAGGAATTTGATTGACTTTTGACGAGTCCGACGTTCGGCTTCATCAAGAACACATATGGGATATTCTGGATAAGACAGATCTTCCCGTAATTCAAGCACTTCGTTATCCACAGCTTGAATAGGATCCTTGAAGCAGCGACGGAGTTGGGATACATGAAAAACATCATGTACTTGAGAAAGATTAGGCGGCAACTGCAATTGATATGCCACTTCTCCTCGACGGGCAAGAATACGGAACGGGCCAATGTAACGAGGAGCTAACTTGCCTTTGATTCCGAACCTATGAGTGCCTTTCAACGGAGTGACGCGGAGGTAAGCTTGCTCGCCAGGTTGATAGACCATTTCCTGGTGCTTTCGGTCATAGTTGCTCTTCTGACGAGACTGAGCAGTTTTCAAATGTTCACGGACAATGCGGACTTGTTCTTCCGCTTGCTGAATAATGTCCGGTCCGACGAGTGAGCGTTCCCCAGTTTCTGACCAATTCAGAGGGGTTCGACACTTACGACCGTATAGAACTTCAAACGGTGCCATCTTCAGACTAGCCTGATAGCTATTGTTGTAAGAGAATTCGGCATACGGGAGAGATTCCTCCCATTTCTTACCGAAGGAGATGACGCAAGCTCGAAGCATATCTTCGAGCACTTGATTAACTCGTTCAACTTGACCCTGTGACTAAGGGTGAAAAGCGGTACTGAACGACAGATGTGTTCCCATAGCTTCTTGGAAACTATTCCAGAATCTGGAGGTGAAGAGGCTGCCATGATCAGAACTGATCTCCAACGGAACACCGTGGAGTGACACAATTCGGGAAACATACAAGTCTGCTAACTGGCTAGCAGTGATTGTCTCTTTAACTAGCAGAAAGTGAGCAACTTTAGAGAATTGGTCAATGACGACAAAAATAGCATCATGACCCTTCTGGGATTTGGGAAAACCAGTAATGAAATCCATTTGGACCTTGTCCCATTTCCATTCAGGAATTGCAAGGGGCTGCAGAGTTCCTGCGGGCCTTTGATGTTGAGCTTTAACGCGGCGGCAAATGTCACACTCAGAAACATAACGAGCAATATCTCGCTTCATATTAGGCCACCAGTATCTCTGACAAATGTCACGATACATCTTTGTGCTACCAGGATGAATTGACAGAGGAGTGTCATGAGCTTCCATCATAACGTGTTCTCTCACATCCTTGAACTTAGGTACGAAGAGACGGTGTTGGAAAAATAGGATCCCATCATTATCAAGATGGAACTCCGACGGTTTTCCTTTTTCAAGGTATCGCTTGATTCTTTCAACCTCAGAGTCATACCATTGCATAGTTTTGATGTTGTGTTCTAAATCTGGTTCGACAACCAAGGTATTGAGATAACCCTGTGGAACAATATGGAGGTTCAGTTTACGAAACTCTTCATAAAGCATAGGTTGTGATTCCTGAACCACATGGTTGCTGCAATAAGCCTTACGGCTCAAAGCATCGGCCATTACATTTGCCTTGCCAGGGGTGTATGAGATATTCATATCATAATCGGCTATTGTCTCGAGCCATCTTTGTTGACGAAGGTTTAGATCCGGTTGAGTATATAAATACTTCAAACTTTGATGATCAGTATATATCTCACAACGGTTACCGAGAAGGTAATGTCGCCGTAGCTTCAGGGCATAGATAACCGCAGAAAGTTCGAGATCGTGCACTGGGTAATTTTCTTCTTGAGGACGCAATTGTCGGTAGGCATAAGCAATCACCTTGCGTTCTTGCATTAGGACACAACCTAGTCCTTGACGGGAGGCATCGCAGTATATCATGAAATCCTTTTGGGAATCCGGGGGTGCTAATACTAGGGCAGATGTCAATTTATCTTTTAGTGTCTGAAAGCTTTCTTGACATTTTTCTGTCCACTCAAATTTAACATCTTTGTGAAGCAGATTTGTCAATGGTTTTGCAATCTTGGAAAAGTTCTCAACAAATCGACGGCAATAACTTGCAAGTCCGAGAAAACTTCTGACTTGGTTAACATTCTTCGGGGGAGTCCAGTCAAGAATAGCCTGAACTCGTTCGGGGTTAACAGCAATTCCATCCTTGGAAATTACATGACCAAGGTAAGTTACTTCAGAAAGCCAAAATTCACATTTGGAATATTTGGCATACAACTGGTGTTCTCGGAGCCTTTCTAGTACCAAACGGAGGTGTTCAGCATGTTGTTTTCTATTCTTAGAATATATCAGGATATCATCCAAATAAACCACGACAAATTTGTCGAGGTAATCCATGAATATATAATTCTCAGACGGGAGAAAGTTGCTAGAGCATTCGTTAGGCCAAATGACATGACGGTGTATTCATAGGAGCCATAACGAGTGACGAATGCAGTCTTGGGAATATCCTCTTCACGGACACGGATCTGGTGATAACCCAACCTCAAGTCGAGTTTAGAGAACACCGATGATCGATCAACTTGCTGGATCCTACTCTCCGTGTGCACTCTGATGCAGAATCTGGTCTCGAGCTGTAAGAAGAGGTCCACGTACAGGTGTATGACCTCCAACAGCAGGCCAATCAATTCCAGCATACATCTGAGTCCTGCACGGGTAAAGGATGTGCTCCGGATGTATCCCTGCGTGAACAGCGGGTAGCAAATGCGTCATAGCATCATAGAGACATGCTCGAGTGGCAACCAACTCGACGGCAAGAGCCCGAACATTGCGATCCAAAGCCTGAGTGCACTGAATCAGAACGCGCGGGTCATAGCGACGAGGCTCGTACGGGGCACAGATATCCAGCTCTCCGGGTAGACGGGATTTAAGAGATCCTAAGTGTCGGTGTTAGTAAAATTTATTTAACCCGAGTAGAAGAGAGATCAGAGTCCCAGAGTATAGACGAGGAATAAAAGATCCTAATACCACCCAGTTGGCCACGTGGGCCCGTAAGCCACACAGCCAAGTTAGTAAATTAGTTTTTCGGTTTCTAGACTCAACTTCGGCCAAGGAATTGGAAAGGGGCTTCCTACAGGCAGTCGGCTCTGATACCAACTTGTGGCGCTCCCGACTCAATCGTACACTAATCATACACGCAAACATGTACGATCAAGCACAGGGACTCACGGGAAGATATCACAACACAACTCTAAACACAAATTAACAGAGATCCACAATATTACAGACCAGGGATCCGAAGATCCGAATACATAAGTCAGTCATACAAATATTATCTGAGTGCAGACATAGTTAGACAAGTTTTGCCATAAGAAGGCTAGCACAAACAGCGGCACTAGATCGAAAGGCGTTGGCCTCCTGCCTGGGAGCCTCCGATCCTACTCCTGGTCGGCTGGCTCGATCCAGTAGTAAGTGCCCTCTGGACCCTCCTAGTAGTAAGCTCCGGTGGTGGCATCTGGCTCCTGGACTCCATCGTCTGATGTATCATCAAGGTGGGGTTTATGGGGAAAAGAGAAAGTAAAGCAACAGTGAGTACTCATCCGAAGTACTCAGCAAGCAAGGATCTATACTACATATGCAACATTATCAACGGAGAAAGGCTGTATAAGTGAACTGGGCTGCAGAAATGCCAGAATAGAGAGAAGGCCTAGTCCTATCGAAGACTAGCATCTTCAAACATCTTCACAAGGCCATCATCTTGCAGCAGTAGAAGAGAGTAGAATAGCATTTTATTTAGCAAACATGTTGAAGTACATCTTAAAGATTCTTCCTTGACTCCCAAGCGAGAAAGCGATCCCGAAGCTTTAATTAAGTAACAAGTATCCAGTTCAAGTAGTAGATCGGGATACACAAACTGAGCGTCCTTTACCGTAGGACCGGCTATCGATAGAAGATTCATCCCTGCAGGGGTGCACTACTATTACCCAACACGCTCGATCAACTCTGGCCGGACACACTTGCTGGGTAATGCCCCTCCTCGGAAGATCAACACGAAGCAGTGCTCTACCTAGGCTCGGTAGAGAGGTCAGCACGCCGGACTAACCTATGCACCCAGAGGTCTCGGGCCATCGCCCTGGGCACCCTGCGCGTTGCGAGACCGGCCGGGGTGCAGGCGCGACACTGAGCTCGTCAGTGAAATATCCAGCCCAATCCCGACAATCTGCCCGCACGGTGAATCGTGACGTCAGACGAGCTTTCAGGAGAAACGTACTTCGCAGAGGGTCCCATAACCATTATCCCGTGTGGTGGTAGTGCGTATAGGGCACGTCGACCCACTCAGATCACACACCCAAATCCAATAGGCTCAATTAGTATCACGCGGAGACAATCAGAGTCTCTGATGCTCCGCCACAATGTCACACTCGAGTGACCTTCCGACACACCCGACATCATAGATCCCCAGCGGGTACCCAACAGGGTGGACCCGCCTGTAACAAAGATCAAGTAATTGTGTGGTCATAACATCAAGGGGAAAACCCGAGGAATCACCCTCGGCGGATTCCACTCGACGAAATCATCAGGGTGAACGTATGAGGTATCACCCTCGAGGTTCACACTGAGGGTTGCACGACAGAGTCGTATCAGAAGTGGAGAAGGAGGAATCACCCTCGATGACCGCGATCGAACAGCTACACTGCATAGTATTCATCGGGAGTGCGTTACGAGGTATCACCCTTGGCACTCGATAGTAACTATGCAGAGTCGTACAACTAAGGGGGTGTGAAGTGAGGTGTCTGTCTCTGGTCGACGATCACGTTGATCGAGTCGTCGATGATCAAGCAGGGGCAACAAGGATAAGGTGGTGGGGTCACTGATGGTTCACTACCAACCTATACTAAACAGTTTATCATAGGCAGGTAAGGTAGCAATGAACAGGTTACAACAGCAGGCTATGCATCAGAATAGGAGCATACATTAACAGTAGCAAAATCTAATGCAAGCAGGAGAATAGAATGGGCAATATCTGGATGCTCAAGGGGGGGGGGGCTTGCCTGGTTGCTCTGGCAAGAGAGAGGGGTCGTCAACGGGCTGCTCGTCGGTAGTGTAGTCGTATCCAGGTGCAGCGTCGTCGGTCCCCCAAGTGAATATCACGAAGGGTGATTTGTTTCCCTACTATTACCCTTAGCCAACGTCTTAATGCCCGGAGGTGGTAGTGCGGGAACAAAACCAGGCAATCAGACTATTTGGTTTTACTGCTTTCACTTAGCCTTAGGAACTTGACGGTGGGGACTAGGGACTAGCCCTCGGTGTATTTGTGATGTACTTGGGGGTCGAAGCCTGCCTTTTCCGATCACATGGTTTGAGACGAACCCTTCGTGTGACATGGCAAAATCGGCAACGATTTTTAGGGTCCAACCTCGTCATCGGATCGCAGACCCGTTCACGCTTACTATGACGATCAGTTTTCGGCTTTTTCCTCCCGAGGTACTTGACCGGGCGAACCAGTAGTACGATCGCAGGGGTTCTCCCTTTGCCATCTTAGCCAAACAAGCGGAACATAAGGGGCAAACACAGGAGCCAGGCAACCCAACTATTGACCCAAGACATAGTTCGGAACAGATGCATATAATGCAATATCCGAGACGCCGGACACCTAGTGGGAAGCGGTGCCAGACTTAAAGATATTGAGCTGATGTATAAATTGAACTCATAATTGATTACTATTTTCATGTTGGGCTATTCATAGAGCGAGGAGAGAATTGGAAAAGGACAGAAAAATTGCAAGATGCAGATATCCGAACACCATAAAGTGTATTTTTATTATTTCTCGTAAGCTCGGGACGTCTAACCGTACAATTCGAACTACGAAGGTAGTACTTGCAAGAGAGAAAGAAAAAGAAAATTTACAGAGTAAAGGTTGACGCAGGGCCTTGATGCGTGAGTTGAAGCCTTCACTATGCCCTGCTGCACATCTGCGCCTTTGCTTCTGATAGGTGGCGGTTGGGACCTTCGATGAGACCTTGATGGGCAAGGACCCTGCCGATGAAGCTTTAAACTTGGGGGTATCTGGAATTGGTCCCCGGATCGTCCGAGGACGAGGTAATTCTGAATTTGGTTTAACCGAACATGTACTTCGGATTAATGTATGCCTCATGGCAGCCCATGGTATTTTGAGTGCGAAGTTGTGCTAACGAGGCACGTGGAGCGTGAAGAATGTGGGCATGCCGTGGGGCGCGTATCCCTTTTTACGGCGAACACATGCGGGTTCCCATGATGGGGAAAGGGTTCGAACCCATTTACTATTGTCGCCGGCCCTTACAGTGGGTCGGCATCCGGGCCTATATGGGCCGGTGTGGTCTTCGGCCGCTAGTGCCGCAGTGTGCTCTTCGGTTCGAAGTGAGCGTTCTATGTTGTCGTTGATAGTTATGACTCCCGAAGGACCAGGAATTTTCAACTTCAGGTACGCGTAGTGCGGAACGGCATTGAATTTGGCGAACGCTGTTCGGCCGAGGAGTGCGTGATAGCCATTTCGAAAAGGTGCAATATCGAAGATCAAGTCCTCGCTTCGGATGTTATCCGGAGATCCGAGCACCACTTCGAGTGTCACGGTGCCCGTGCAGCGGGCCTCCACTCCCGGAAAGACTCCCTTGAATGTGGTGTGACTGGGTTTAACACTTGATGGATCGATCCCCATTTTCTTTACTGTATCCTCGTATATCAATTTGAGGCTGCTTCCTCCATCCATTAGGACTCTAGTGAGGTGGAATCCATCGATGATGGGGTCCAACACTAGGGCTGCGGACCCTCCATGGCGTATACTAGTGGGATGATCCCTACAATCGAACGTGATCGGGCAGGCTGACCATGGATTGAACTTCGGCGCTACTGGCTCGATGGAGTATACGTCCCGTAGCGCTCGCTTCCTCTCCTTCTTCAGTATGTGGGTTGCGTAGATCATGTTTACAGTCTTGACTTTGGAAGGGAAGGGTTTTTGACCTCCACTATTTGGCCTGCAGGGCTCATCATCATCCTTGTTTCTTGGGCTTTTGCCCGAGTCTTCGGCTGTGAGTTTGCCGGCCTGTTTGATCACCCAACAATTTCGGTTGGAGTGGTTGGCGGGCTTCTCTAATGTGCCGTGGATCTGGCAAGGCCTGTCCAGAATTGTGTCCAGCCTAGACGGGCCATCACTTTTGCCTTTAGGGGCTTTCTTTCGAGTTCTGGACTTCTAGTTTCGGAATCCAGCATTTACTGACATATCCTCACCCTCGCCGTCATTGTGGTGATGTTTATTCTTGCTGCATCGTGGCTTTCCATTTCCGTCCCGAACCTGAGAGGTACCGGGTGTGTCTGGGTTGGTGTTCTTGCGAGCAAGCCAACTGTCTTCGCCCGCGCAAAAGCGGGTCATGAGGGAAGTTAGGGCTGCCATAGTTCTTGGTTTGTCCTGGCCGAGCTACCGTACAAGCCATTCGTCCTTGACACTATGCTTAAAGGCAGCCAAGGCTTCGACATCCGGACAGTCAACGATCTGATTTTTCTTAGTCAGGAATCAGTTCCAAATTGTCGGGCAGACTCTCCGGGTTGTTGCATGATGCCATTTAAGTCGTCAGCATCCGGAGGCCAGACATAGGTGCCCTGGAATTTGCTCGAAAAGCGTCCTCAAGCTCTTCCCAGCAACCTATAGAGTCTTCGGGAAGGCTGTTCAGCCAGTGTTGAGCTGGGCCTTTAAGCTTGAGCGGCAAATATTTAATGGTGTGGAGGTCGTCTCCTCGTGCCATGTGGATGTGGAGGAGGAAATCCTCTATCCATGCGTCTGGATCTGTGGTTCCGTTGTATGCTTCGATGTTCACAGGCTTGAAGCCTTCTGGGAATTGGTGCTGCATTACACTCTCTGTGAAGCATAGGGGGTGTGGGGCGCCCCAAACTCGGGCTACATCGCGACGGAAGTCTTCGGCCCTCCTACTCTGCTGCTGCTCCCGGACTCTATTGTTTCGGTTTAACCGATCGTAGAATCCTTCCCAGTATGCAGGCAGATCCTCTTTGGGCCCGTAGATGGACCTGGTACGGCCTCCACGAGCATCTAGGTCATGGCGGAGGTCGTACTCGTAAGTGGGCTGCACCTGATCCTTGCCGTGACGGCGAGGTGGGGTGGCTGGATGTTCGGCCTTGTCAGCTTCCATGTCCCGCCCTCTAGGGGGTCGGTCTGGCAGTTCGGCGTTTCCATACATCGGGTGTGTTGGCTCTATACCCTTGTCGTCGAACTGGGGCAATAACCTTTGTTTAGGATAACTCCTGGTTGGCTGATCCTGGCCGTACACCTCTTCAGCATCTAGGACTTTAGTCCATCGATCATTGAGGGTGTCTTGTTCAGCCTTGATTTTGCGTTTTTGCTTCTTTAGGCTGCGGGTGGTGACTAAAAGCCTCCGCTTGAACCGTTCTTGCTTCAGAGGGTCTTCGGGGATGATAAAATCGTCCTTCCTGAGACTGGCCTCCTCTTCGCAGAGTGGGAGGTAGTTGCTATCCTTGGAGTCTTCGTGGCTTTCCGGATTGAGCAGGTCCTCCTGCCCCGCGGGGTCATCCTGATGATGCTCGTTGGCTGTGTCTCCGGCGAGGTCATCTGTATTATTTATGGTGCCGCTCTCCACCGAGTCTATGTTGCTTGCGTGGCTTCGACGTGGTTTTGATCGACGGCGCTGTTTTCGGCGTTTGGGAGGCTCATCTCTGGGCTTGCCTCGGTCCTGCTCAGGAGTGCTGTTGCCGTCCCTTGCGGTGTCCACCATGTAAATGTCGTAGGTGGATGTGGCCGACCAGCGGCCCGTGACGGGGGGACCGACCTTAGCATTAGTCGTGGTTACGTCCTTCTCATCCATGTATTCGGCATTCTCCGAATTATAGTCCAACATATCGGTTAAATCATCGATAGTTGCTACCAAGTGGGTGGTGGGTGGGGCGCAAAATTCCCTGTTGAACGCCTCGAAGGGTCAGTGATTGAAGGCGGAGGGCAGGTTCTCCTGGATAGTCATTTTCTGAATTCGTCCTAGTGCCTCGTTCAAAATATCGAGGGTTGCTGGACCTGAGGGCTCTATGCCGGACTTTGTGGTGACGAAGTTGAGGTCGGTCTATGACTCAACCGATCCTTGGTCTTGGGCGGACCTATCTATAGGATTCGGGACCGAAACCTCGAGGGGCACCGGATTGTCCTCGGAAACTGAGGATGTGCTTTGACCCTCCTGTGAACCTTCCATGCCAATGTTTGAGGTCGGGTTGTTTTGGGCCGGGGGAGACCCCTGGCCGCTATTCGCCGACTTAAGCTGCGGGCTCATGGCTGGCAAAGTGTTGTGGGGAAGGAGCTTGGCCGAGATCGAATCTTGGCTTCTGACCTCTGGTTCTGCCTCGAGGGCCTGGGATAAATCCTCCACCAATGTGAGTTCGGCTGATGGCGGGGTAAGGTCCCCTCTCTCAGGGAGTCCTTCCTGGCTCAATGCCGTTTGGTGGACTGTCACCAATTCACAGATCGGATCGGATGTGCACCTCGGAGCATGCGCGGCACGCCCTGCGGGGGTGGTGAATCCGGTGAAAACAAAATCCCCTCGCGCGTCAGTAACATACTCCAGATTGCCGAATCGAATCCGGTGTTCGGGAGCGAAGTTGTCGACCTGGTCAAGACGGGCGGTCGAATCAGCGTGCAGTATGATGCTGCCAAAAGCGAAGAGTTATCCAGGGATGAAGAGATCCATGGAACTGATGTCCTCTCCAAGGACTAAGCGAGCCATCGATCCTTCCGGTGATCCAACAGCGGAACTCTCTATGGAAGCACCAATATCGGTGTCAAAACCGGTAGACCTCGGGGTAGGGGTTCCGAGCTGTGGATCTAGGATTGATGGGTAACAAGGGACGACAAACACAGTGTTTACCCAGGTTCGGGCCCTCTCGAAGAGGTAATACCCTACGTCCTTCTTGATTGTATTGATTGTATAGCGTGGTTACAGAGTAGATCTACCTCGAGATCAGTATAAGCCAAACCGTAGGCTACGGGGGGATGAAGATGGCTCTACCCCTAATGACTACAACCCTTGGTTTATATAGACACCGAAAGGGTTAGGGTTACCGAAGATAGATTACAACAAGAAGGAAAAAGATCTCGTCCACACTTGACTTGGAGGGCACACCACGGCTTCACAGGTCTCCGGTCACCACACGGCTCCACCAGTCCGGCCCATGCACAATGGGCCGTCGCCCCGAGGACCCCTTAGTCCATGACTCCCTCAGACCTCCTTTTATAGCTCAAGGGGTGACAACAGTGGCAAAACAGTCTTTATCTAGTGATTAGATAGCTAACAGTGCTATCATACCTAACTCTGGCAGTTAGGACAAAGTGCATTAAATGCACTGCTAGGTGTCGTGCTGAGGGTGAAGCCCAGCAAAGCCTGCCGTGCCGCTTAATCATCTTCTGCTTATCTGTTTGACACGCCTCTGGACGGGTGTCACATGAGAGTAATCTATCTTCTAATGGGCTGGCATGTTCTCGGTGGTAGCCACTTAATCACTTGGAGGCTTGACACTGCATTGATAGGTGATTTGCGTTGTGGCGCGATGGAGCCTTGGCGGGAGTCCTCACCCTTGGCGGACCCGACAAGCCTGCTGGGGAAATCATGGACTTGTCCCTGGGGCGGCCTCGACCCGGCCAGGCCCTCCTGCCCGGCAAGGGAGGTCTCCCCAAGGTGGTGCTCTGCTGTCTTGTCTGACTTGGTCTTCTTGATCCGCTCCTTGATCTCACGAAGAGCGGTTCCTCTGGCTTGGTCTTGCTTTGTAGTTTGGTGCAGGACATGCGATGCCAGCACGCCTGTGTATAAGTCCGAGCAATCAAACGTGAAAGTTTGTTGCACCGACAGGAGCCCCCGGGCCTGGCCCATACGTGCCGCCTAGCATCATTGGGGTAGGCCCCAACAAATACACAGGCGCTCACTTTGGCCAAATCGCAATGGGATTCATGTCTTTCTTGATATGTTCCTTGCTTCTTCATTAACCTGTGATTGAATCAGTTTCTGGTTTTCCCGTGAGTCATGCGGAACGAAGTGGGGCTACCCACGTAATGGCTCGCGGGCTGCCCACATTCATGGGGAGGTAACTACCATTTTACTCATCCCACTACACATGCCGTTTCCGCCACGTACGCTGCATGCATTGCGTAGGGTTGGTGGCGGACACGTAGAACGCAAGAATGAGTGCCATGGCAGAAAGCTCGGCGTCGTGGATAGGCACGGGAGGGAGGTTGTCGATCCTGGACGTCGTAAGTGATGCAGAGGGACATGATTGGTGGAGTGGGGGCGGTTGTCTTCCGGGTGGTGAGAAGCTAGCCACCGGCCTTGCTCCCCTATAAAAGGGGGCGCGGGCGGAGGGCTCACCCACACACATCTCCTCCTTCTTCTTCTTCTTGTGCTTTCTTCCACCATGGCGAGCGGAAGAGGACGCGGTCGTGCTCCAGTGGTGGCGACGAGGGTCTCTTCTCGGCAGCGCCTCCCTCCCCCTGATGGGGATGCAGGGGCAGAATCCAGTGCACAAGGTGGTGCCGCAGGACAAGGGCATGGCCATCGCGGCGCTCGGGGCCAAGGAAGACATGGTGGTGCTCTGGTTGCTCCTCCCCCAGCTGCTTTGGCCCTAATGGAAGGCCATGTCGGGGACCAGCCGTTGGGGTTCATCGTCAAGCTACGCGGGCCCCTGCGTAGCCATCTTCGGTTTCCTACCTCTTTTGCAAGGGTGATGGATGTAGAACAACCGCCAGGATTGAAGCTGGACATGAGGGGTTGCTGTAATGGCAGCATGCGGGCGGATGTAGAGTTCCCCGTTCCTCATGTCATGCTTCTTCGGCGTGGCTGGAAAACTTTTGCTCATGCCCATAGCTTGGCAGCGGGGCACGTTCTCCATTTCAAGCTAATGGAGGCCAACCTATTCTCCGTCAAGGTCTTCGGGCATTCGGGTGCTTGCTTAGGGTGCTGCGCGGTGAGCTCGACCGATGACAAAAGCTCCGCCTCGAGCGACAGCGACGAAGAGGACAGTGACGGTGATGACGATGGTACCGAGTGGGAGGATGGAGGCTCGAACTCTAGCTGAGCATCGAATGCACCATCACCGTCAGGAAGGCGCCGGCGACACCATCATCTGCACCTGGTTCTACTCCCCTCCTCGGCAGAGTGATTTGCCGGGGTGTTGGGTGTGAATGTCTCCGCCTCCTCTAGCTGGAACCCGGCAGGCTTCCTCGTGGGCTCCGGCTTTGTCTTCCCTGTCGGTGTCCCTCTTGCCGCGTTCCGCTGGTCCTGGCGGTGGTGACCAGGGCATCACCTAGCCGCTCCCTCTGTCCATCACCTTCGTCCGCGGTCTCCCGATCTTGTCAGGCTGTGCCCCGTGGGCCCTGACGGGGTTAGGCTGGGCTTCTGCCCAGGCACTCCTTTTGCCCTCTTCACCTCCTACTGTAGCTCCTAGGAGGAGAGGGACAAGAAAGGCAATACGGGGAACTTATCTTTTTTTAATCTAAAACATGTAATCTTTTCAGCCACATTTGTACCCTCACTGGTACAGCGAGGTGTGATACATCTCCAACGTATCTATAATTTGTTATTGTTCCATGCTATTATATTATCTGTTTTGGATGTTTTATATGCATTAATATGCAATTTTATATTATTTTTGGGACTAACCTATTAACCTAGAGCCGAGTGCCACTTTATGTTTTTTCCTTGTTTTTTAGCTTCGTGGGAAAGGAATACCAAACGGAGTCCAAACGGAATAAAACCTTCGCGATGATTTTTCTTGGACCAGAAGACACCCAGGAGACTTGGAGATGAAGTCAGAGGAGCCACGAGGCGGCCACAAGGGTGGAGGGCGCGCCCCCCTGCCTTGTGGGCCCCCTGACTCCCCTGACCTAATTCTTTCGCCTATATATTCACATATGTTCCCAAACCACCAGAAGCATCCACGAAAAGACTTTTCCACCGCCACAACCTTCTGTACCAGTGAGATCCCATCTAGGGACCTTTTCCGGCACCCTGCCGGAGGGGGATTCAATCACGGAGGGCTTCTACATCAACTCTATTGCCCTTCCGATGAAGCGTGAGTAGTTTACCTCAGACCTACGGGACCATAGCTAGTAGCTAGATGGCTTCTTCTCTCTCTTTGATTCTCAATACCATGTTCTCCTCATTGTTCTTGGAGATCTATCCGATGTAATATTCTTTTGTGGTGTGTTTGTCGAGATCCAATGAATTTTGGATTTATGATCAGCTTATCTATGAATATTATTTGAATCTTCTCTGAATTCTTATATGCATGATTTGATATCTTTGTAATTCTCTTCGAATTATCAATTTGGTTTGGCCAACTAGATTGGTTTTTATTGCAATGGGAGAAGTGCTTAGCTTTGGGTTCAATCTTGCGGTGTCCTTTCCCAGTGACAGTAGGCGCAGCAAGGCACGTATTGTATTGTTGCCATCGAGGATAAAAAGATGGGGTTTACATCATATTGCTTGAGTTTATTCCTCTACATCATGTCATCTTACTTAATGTGTTACTCTGTTCTTCATGAACTTAATACTCTAGATGCAGGCAGGAGTCAGTCGATGTGTGGAGTAATAGTAGTAGATGCAGAATCGTTCCGGTCTACTTGGCACGGACGTGATGCCTATATTTCATAATCATTGCCTTGGATATCGTCATAACTTTGAGCTTTTCTATCAATTGCTCAACATTAATTTGTTCACGCACCGTATTATTTGCTATCTTGAGAGAAACCTCTAGTGAAACCTATGGCCCCCGGGTCTATTTTCCATCATATAAGTTTCCGATCTAGTATTTTCCATCATATTACTTTCCGATCTACTATTCTGCAATCTTTTATTTTCAGATCTATAAACCAAAAACCCAAAAATATTTACTTTATCTTTTGTTTAGTTTTATCTATCTCTATCAGATCTCACTTTTGCAAGTAACCGTGAAGGGATTGACAACCCCTTTATCGCGTTGGGTGCAAGTTGTTTGATTGTTTGTGCAAGTGTTAAGTGATTTGTGCATTGTCTCCTACTGGATTGATACCTTGGTTCTCTAACTGAGGGAAATACTTATCTCTACTTTGCTGCATCACCCTTTCCTCCTCAAGGGAAAAAACAAGGCAAGCTCAAGAAGTAGCAGGAAGAATTGCTGGCGCTGTTGCCGGGGAGATCTACGCCAAGTAAAACCTACCAAGTACCCATCATAAACTCTCATCTCTTGCATTACATTATTCGCCATTTGCCTCTCATTTTCCTCTCCCCCACTTCTAAAATGATTTTCGATTTTTTTTGCCTTTTTATTCGCCCTTCTTCCGTTCGTCTTTTCGTTTGCTTTTATGTCTTACTTGGATCGTTTACTTGTTTGCTTGTTATCATTGTGTCTTCATTGAAAATCAAAAACAAAGTTTATGGATCCACTTAAAGTTTTCTACTTGGATCATCTTGGATCCATATGTGCTCGTGCTGAAACCCCAACTAGTTTAGTTGAGGGAAAATCTTTAGATGAGCATGCTCATTTTGTGCGTCACCGTTTGTCTGAAAAAGGGAGACTCTTTTGGAATCAAATAAATTGTTTGCTATGTTATGCTTGGAATCTTTGTGAACTTTGTGATTTTACTTCTTGCTCTAAGAACCCTAAAAAACACCTTCCGTACATATGTGAGTTTAATGATAATGAAATCTTATCTTCTTATGAAAAAGGTGTTTACAGTTACTATGATATCGAACAAATTGAAGAATTTGTTGCTTTTAAGGGTGCTTATGAAGTTGCTTCTTTGATTGAAAAGTATGATATTACTCTTTACAAATCTGAAAATTTTGACATACTTAAATATTGCTATGAAAACTATGCTCATAATGCCTATGTCAAAGAATTTATTGAGAGAATGACCGTTACTTTGGAAGAAAATAATGATATGCATGAGTCTATAGATAATTATGATTCTGATGATTTGATTTAAATATCCCTTGATGAATGTGATGCTTGCTATTCTTATGGCCATGATGCCAATATTAATTATGCTTATGGAGATGAACTAGCTATAGTTTCTTATGTTAAACCTGAAATTATGGCTATTGCACCCACACTTGGTAGTTCCTTCAATGAAAAGCACGATTGCAATGATGTTATTATAAATTCTATTAATGTCAATTGTGTTAATGATATGCAAAACCCTAAGCTTGGGGATGCTAATTTTGCTATGTCCACTACTTGTTGCAATGATCATGATTGGGGTGATAATGCTTCTTATGATCTTGAAAATTTATTTAAGCCTCATGATCAATATGTTTGCTATAATATTGAAAGTGGGTTTGGAAGAGTGTCAACATTACGAAATAATGATCCCACTACTTTGGAGATTGATAAGTCTTATGAAATTTTTGATAAAAGTGGTTTTGGAGAGGTCATGACTTTAGTTAATGTTAATCCCACTATTTTGGAAGAGTGTCAACTTTGCATGCATGTGGATCATCTAGAGAATATGTTATGTGATAGCTATATTGTTGAATTTTATTATGATCCTACATGTAATTATTATGAGAGAGGAAAATATGGTTCTAGAAATTTTCATGTCACAAAATTACCTATCGTTACGTTGAGATTGCTATTGTTTCTTTCTTCTTCCTTGCATATGCTAGTTTTTGCTTGTCTTGATAATTTGTTTGCTTATAACATGCCTATGCATAGGAAGTATGTTAGACTTAAACTTGTTTTTTGCATGCTACATGATGCTCTCTTCGTGTTTCAATTGCTATCTTTCATGTGAGCATCATTAAAATTATCAACGCCTAGCTAAAAGACTTTAAAGAAAAGCGCTTGTTGGGAGACAACCCGATATTTTTCCTTGCTGTTTTTCAATAAATAATTCATCTAGTCTCTGGTTAGATGTGGTTTTGTGTTTTAATTAGTGTTTGTGCCAAGTAAAACCTTTGGGATGGCTTACGGTGATAGTTGATTTGATCTTGCTGAAAAACAGAAACTTTTGCGTCCAGTCACAAAATTTTAATAATTCACTGGAGCGTTGAAAAACCCTGAATTTTTTACACAAGATTGATATACAAATTTCCTCTGTTGTCCAAAGTTTTCAGAATATTTGGAGTTACAAAAGTATTAGAACAATTCGGATCTTCATAGACTATTGTGTTTTTGACAGATTCTATTTTCTTTGTGTTGTTTGCTTATTTTGATGAATCTATGGGTAGTATCGGGGGGTATGAACCATAGAAAAATTGGAATACAGTAGATAAATAAAGAATGAGTTCACAACAGTACCAAAAGTGGTGATTTATTTTCTTATACTAACGGAGCTTATGAGATTTTCTGTTGAGTTTTGTGTTGTGAAGTTTTCAAGTTTTGGGTAAGGATTTGATGGACTATGGAATAAGGAGTGGCAAGAGCCTAAGCTTGGGGAAGCCCAAGGCACTCCAAGGTAATATTCAAGGACAACCAAGAGCCTATGCTTGGGGATGCCCTGGAAGGCATCCCCTCTTTCGTCTTTGTCTATCGGTAACTTTCCTTGAGGCTATATTTTTATTCACCACATGATATGTGTTTCGCTTGGAGCGTCTTGTATAATTTGAGTCTTTGCTTTTCAGTTTGCCACAATCATCCTTGATGTACACACCTTTTGAGAGGGACACGCATGAATCGTGATTTATTAGAATACTCTATGTGCTTCACTTATATCTTTTGAGCTAGGCAATTTTGCTCTAGTGCTTCACTTATATCTTTTTAGAGCACGGCGGTGGTTTTATTTTATAGAAATTATTGAACTATCATGCTTTACTTATATTATTTTGAGAGTCTCTAAACAGCATGGTAATTTTCTTTGGTTATGAATTTAGTCCTAATATGATAGACATCCAAGAGGGATATAATAAAAACTTTCATATAAAGTGCATTGAATACTATGAGAAGTTTGGTTCCTTATGATTGTTTTGAGATATAAACATGATGGTAGTAGAGTCATGCTAGTGAGTAATTGTGAATTGGAGAAATACTTGTGTTAAGGTTTGTGAGTCCCGTAGCATGCACGTATGGTGAACCGTTATGTAACGAAGTTGGAGCATCAGATATTTTTTGATTGTCTTCCTTATGAGTGGTGGTCGGGGACGAGCGATGGCCTTTTCCTACCAATCTATCCCCCTAGGAGCATGCACGTAGTACTTTGTTTCGATGACTAATAGATTTTTGCAATAAGTATGTGAGTTCTTTATGACTAATGTTGAGTCCATGGATTATAAGCACTCTCACCCTTCCACCATTGCTTGCCTCTCTAGTGCCATGCAATTTTCGCCGGTACCATACACCCACCATATACCTTTCTCAAAACAGCCACCATACCTACCTATTATGGCATTTCCATAGCCATTCCGAGATATACTGCCATGCAACTTTCCACCGTTCCATTTTATTATGACACGCTTCATCATTGTCATATTGCTTTGCATGATCATGTAGTTGACATCGTATTTGTGGCAAAGCCACCTTTCATAATTCTTTCATACATGTCACTCTTGATTCATTGCACATCCCGGTACACCGCCGGAGGCATTCATATAGAGTCATATTTTGTTCTAAGTATCAATATGTAATTCTTGAGTTGTAAGTAAATAAAAGTGTGATGATCTTCATTGTTAGAGCATTGTCCCATGTGAGGAAATAAAAAAGAGGCCAAAAGGCCAAGCAAAAAAAAGAGAGAAAAGAAAAAAATGAGAGAAAAAGAGAGAAGGGGCAATGCTACTATCCTTTTTCCACACTTGTGCTTCAAAGTAGCACCATGATCTTCATGATAGAGAGTCTCCTATTTTGTCACTTTCATATACTAGTGGGAAATTTTCATTATAGAACTTGGCTTGTATATTCCAATGATGGGCTTCCTCAAATTGCCCTAGGTCTTCATGAGCAAGCAAGTTGGATGCACACCCACTTAGTTTTCTTTTGATCTTTCATACACTTATAGCTCTAGTGCATCCGTTGCATGGCAATCCCTACTCACTGACATTGATATCTATTGATGGGCATCTCCATAGCCCGTTAATACGCCTAGTTGATGTGAGACTATCTCCTTCTTTTTTATCTTATCCACAACCACCATATTCTATTCCACCTATAGTGCTATGTCCATGGCTCACGCTCATGTATTGCGTGAAAGTTGAAAAGGTTTGAGAACACTAAAAGTATGAAACAATTGCTTGGCTTGTCAATAGGGTTGTGCATGATTTGAATATTTTGTGTGATGGAGATGGAGCATAGCCAGACTATATGATTTTGTAGGGCTAAGCTTTCTTTGCCATGTTATTTTGAGAAGACATAATTGCCTTGTTAGTATGCTTGAAGTATTATTGTTTTTATGTCAATATTAAACTTTTTTTTTGAATCTTATGGATCTGAACATTCATGCCACAATAAAGAAAATTACATTGATAAATATGTTAGGTAGCATTCCACATCAAAAATTCTGTTTTTATCATTTACCTACTCGAGGACGAGCAGGAATTAAGCTTGGGGATGCTTGATACGTCTCCAACATATCTATAATTTTTTATTGTTCCATGCTATTATATTATCTGTTTTGGATGTTTCATATGCATTAATATGCTATTTTATATTATTTTTGGGACTAACCTATTAACCTTGAGCCCAATGCCAATTTCTGTTTTTCCTTGTTTTTTAGCTTCGTGGGAAAGGAATACCAAACGGAGTCCAAACGGAATAAAACCTTCGCGATGATTTTCTTGGACCAGAAGATACCCAGGAGACTTGGAGATGAAGTCGGAGGAGCCACGAGGCGGCCACAAGGGTGGAGGGCGCGCCCCCTGCCTTGTGGGCCCCCCGTGACTCCCCTGACCTAATTCTTTCCCCTATATATTCACATATGTTCCCAAACCACCAGAAGCATCCATGAAAAGACTTTTCCACCGCCGCAACCTTCTGTACCCGTGAGATCCCATCTAGGGACCTTTTTCGGCACCCTGTCGGAGGGGGATTCGATCACGGAGGGCTTCTACATCAACTCTATTGCCCTTCCGATGAAGCGTGATTAGTTTACCTCAGACCTACGGGTCCATAGCTAGTAGCTAGATGGCTTCTTCTCTCTCTTTGATTCTCAATACCATGTTCTCCTCGTTGTTCTTGGAGATCTATCCGATGTAATATTCTTTTGCGGTGTGTTTGTCGAGATCCGATGAATTGTGGATTTATGATCAGTTATCTATGAATATTATTTGAATCTTCTCTGAATTCTTATATGCATGATTTGATATCTTTGTTATTATCTTCGAATTATCTGTTTGGTTTGGCCAACTAGATTGGTTTTTCTTGCAATGGGAGAAGTGCTTAGCTTTGGGTTCAATCTTGCAGTGTCCTTTCCCAGTGACAGTAGGGGCAGCAAGGCACGTACTGTATTGTTGCCATCGAGGATAAAAAGATGGAGTTTACATCATATTTCTTGAGTTTATTCCTCTACATCATGTCATCTTACTTAATACATTACTCTGTTCTTCATGAACTTAATACTCTAGATGCAGGCAGGAGTCGGTTGATGTGTGGAGTAATAGTAGTAGATGCAGAATCGTTTCAGTCTACTTGGCACGGACATGATGCCTATATTTCATAATCATTGCTTTGGATATCGTCATAACTTTGCGCTTTTCTATCAATTGCTCGACAGTAATTTGTTCACCCACTGTATTATTTGCTATCTTGAGAGAAGCCTCTAGTGAAACCTATGGCCCCCGGGTCTATTTTCCATCATATAAGTTTCCGATCTACTATTTTCCATCATATTACTTTCCGATCTATAAACCAAAAACCCAAAAATATTTACTTTATCTTTTGTTTAGTTTTATCTATCTCTGTCAGATCTCACTTTTGCAAGTAACCGTGAAGGGATTGACAACCCCTTTATCGCGTTAGGTGCAAGTTGTTTCATTGTTTGTGCAGATGCTAGGTGATTTGTGTGTTGTCTCCTACTAGATTGATACCTTGGTTCTCTAACTGAGGGAAATACTTATCTCTACTTTGCTGCATCACCCTTTCCTGTTCAAGGGAAAAACCAACGCAAGCTCAAGAAGTAGCAAGGTGCTATACAAATGGTTTTTAACCCCTTTCCGCGACGGCGTTTCGAACCGTCGCCGAGTGGGTGACTGCGATAGGGGGGGTCCTTCCCACACGACCCAGAAACCGTCGGGGATAGGGAGCCTTGATGCATACAGTTGCCCCTACTGAACTGTTTCTGATATCTCGAGTATCCGAAACGCTCCATCCTTGCAACTCGTTTGTGCTCGGATTGCCATCGCAGTCGGTATTTTGGGTGCTACATTTACGATGCGTGACCCATCACAAACAGTTCACGATTGTAGAAGCAGACAATCATACACATTTACTTTTCCTCGACTGTATGCGATTCGATGTAAGAGCGCACATAGTTGTCGCTATAAAACTGTATGCGAAGCTTGAATACATCCTACATGATTCATCCGTCGTACCTGCGTCGGATGATGGACCTATCGCATGCGTTCTTCTATGACCAAACGTTTGCGATGCGCACAACATCACAAACAGTCCATAATTGTGAAGCGTGTGTGATAAGGTGACTATTGCAAACATTTAATAAGAAAGAACTATGTGCGATGCTGTTGTTAGTCGCACACGTTTTTTCTTGGCTGATCGTCTGTGTAGTAGAGATTGATCACACATGTAGTGGATCCTAGAAACGTGTCTGATCTCCACGTCTATTGCAGACATTTCGCTTTCGCAAACCGTGTGCAGTGTAATCCCTAATTAATCCCTAATTTAAAAATCACATGTTTTGAATTTGAAATTAGGCAATCACTTATTTCATATCCAACCATGTTTTATTACAAATATAGGTTCAACCACGCATGCATAATTTGATGCACAGGTACATATACAGAAGAACTACAAAAGCACCAAGTAAAGAATGATGAACCACAGTTGTACTAAAGACTGTAAAGAGAGAGGCGAAAGACATTCTAGTTGCTGGAGAAGGTGAAGCGGAATGCCCATATTGTGCCCTGCTCCATGCGTAATGCGCGCATGACTCTAGGCCAACCCCTTGTGATGGCTACCCATCCATCCTTCACTGTCTTCATTAGGACTTCTCGATGCTCATTGTAGTCTGGATGAAATACTTTAACCTTCATTGCGTGTCCACCAATCATGTACTTTGCGAGGTAATCTTGAGTGAACTGCTTCGGGAACCATTGCGAACGACAAAGATTCAGACATTGTTGTCTAACAACTCATTATGGGCAGTAAAAAGAGAAGGCTGCAGAGTTTGTAGTTACCATCCTACAGCTCACTGTTGTGTTGGATAGAGCATAAACAAATAACTTGCTTGCCACCATTCGTATCTTTTTTCTAACAATCCTTATCAGTTTCCTCACTTGATGCTTGTTCATGAATATCTCATTGCCCCATATGCAAAAAGGGTCGATGTGTGGATCCTTGCCAAGGGCATATGTACCTACAAGCAACAAGTCAATATTAGAAGCTAACAAGTGTCCAGGCCTGGACCTATATGCACTACATTATGGAACGATGGGGGGAGTACAAGCCGAGGGATGAAACTAACCTCGGCGAAAAATGGTGGCCACTCCCGTTGTTGTCCTGCATAAGTAGTGGAAAGGCATGATAAGTACAACAACCTTAACATCAAACAAATATAGCAAAGGTAAACAACATCATGTCCAAATGATAGCTTAAATGTGTTGGTTTCAGCATGCTGTTAAAGTAGATATAAAATGGAAGGCAATGTTACCGACAACAGGCTTAACAGCCATCAAATATTGCAATTCAAAGTGGTATTGTTGAAAATGAATGGAATGTAGGTAATGCTTAAACATCACACTGGATAAATGTGTAAAACTGAAATAAAGGGCATGTGTTAACTACACCAGGCATAACTGGAACCAAATATAGCCGTTCAAACTAGTATTGATGCAGTCGAGCGGCACAGTTCCGACTTGCACATAATGAACATCACATTGTGAATGACTGAAATAAACAAGGCATAAATGATCAGTATAACAACCAAATATAGCCATTGAAAATTGTACAGAGTCTCACTGCAACCAACCTAACAAGCAAATACAAATAAACAGGGCATATGCTTGAAAACTAGACAAATGCTCACTGCAACCAACCTAACAAGCAAATACAGATAAACAAGGCATCTGCTTGAAAACTAGACAAATGCTCACTTCAACCAACCTAACAACCAAATATAGATAAACAAGGCATCTGCTTGATAACTGGACAAATGCTCACTTCAACCAACCTAAGAACCAAATACATATAAACAAGGCATCTGCTCGATAACTAAAAAAATGCCCACTTCAACCAACCTAACAACCAAATACAGATAAACAAAGCATCTACTCACTATAAACAACCAAATATAGCCATTCGTGAAACTGAAGTGGACAATTCATACTTAAACATCACATAGCCCTATTGAACAATACACTTTTGCATAACTGAAATAATTAAACATGACACAGTTAAAACACCACATGGCAAATGCTACTACAATAAAGGGTACGGGTTGGCAAGCTAGAAAAGGTAAGACTTGCTGATAGGATGTTGCCTCACATGTCATGGACGGGATCCTTCCAGTTGGAAGAGCACAGACCCATGGTGCGCTCTCTGATGTCACAGATGGGTTGTTTCACCTTGGAAGAACCATTGTGCGTGCCCTCCTCGTGGTCGTGGTTGATGAGATCTGACTTGGCAATTGAGGATACCAAGCCGCCGCCGTAGAACGTGTTCTTCAGAAATGAAAAATGGGCTCGATGGCGTACAAGGATTGCAAATCCTTGACTGCGTGGCGGAGGAGATCAATGGCAGGGCCGTCAAAGAGATCGACGGTGGTTGAACCAAAGGGGCTGGGGATGGACCACTTAACATGTGACATGGCCCGCGTGAAGATGTCGGTGTCGACGAGCCTGATGTCGTAGCCAGCTTTCCCGAAATACAGTAATATGCTAGCCCGCTGACATGAAGCCTTCGGCATGGCAACGTAGTCAACGTCTTCGCCAGCTTCCACGGCGAGGTGTTGCTCTGGGATCGACAGGTCGGGGCAAACGGCGGCCACCTCGCCAACGTCCGCCGGAGAGGCCATGATAAACCTCTTCTTGGCCGAATGCTTGTTGGGCTCCCCGGGATACGTCGTCGAGCTTAGGCTGCGACATTCTGGAGCAGGGGATGTGGATCTGGCGGGGAGGGACACCGCAGGCCTCATCTAAAAACTCAGGGGAGTGGGGCGACGGTATGGGAATCGCTGGGTAACCTAAACTTTATTATCTAAGATAGGAGGAATGGGTAGACTGGCAGGGGTTGGCGGCGGCGGCGGCGGTGAGCTAGGGTTCGAGGGGGGAGAGGGCGGGTGGGGGGACTGTGGAGGGGGGTGGTGTTTGAGGATACGTCGCGGCTACTGAAAATTGGAGTAATGGTGGGTGGAGATGGTGGTGGACGAGGGAGGGGGACGGTTCAAATGCCTCGGCTACTGCAATTTTACTATAAGATCGGGGTTGGAGGAGTGTGGGCGACGGTTGAAGTACGACGGCTACTAAAATTTGGGTAAAGGAATTGATGTGGGGCGGGAGTACCCAAGATCGCTCACGGTGCAATAAGAATATGCGTGTATGATAATAAGAAAAGTGGCGGGACCGCCGATTTTTGCAGTGCTCAAGGCAGGTAGTTTGTTTTAGATTTCTAGCTAGCTGGTCTATCGCACATGGTTCGTCCTAATTTTTAGATGCAGACATGGAATTCATTCTAAATAAACTACCCGCCTTTAGCTTGCGCAGGTGGTGATTTTATAGCGCATTTGCATCGCACATGGTTAAGCCAGTACCTCCACCTTTGCTCGCGCTTGCGCAGTCGTGGTGATTTTACAGCGCACTTGCATCGCACACGGTTGAGCCAGTACCTCCACCTTTGCTCGCACTTGCACAGTCATGGTGATTCACAGCGCACTTGCATCGCACACAGTTAAGACATTATACCCATGTCCGTTGAGCATCATCAGAGTCTTTGCAGCAAAAAAAAAGATTAGAGAGGGTCAGAAGACAGCCACACCAGCATGTGGCCCAAATATATATGAGTTAAAAGGGTGGTCCATGATGTTCAAAATTCCAATGCACAACTTTGACCGCGCGGGCCCACGGTTGGGCGCATTGTTGAAGATCGATGAGAGGGGCCAGAAGTCAAGAACCACCTGGAAGTGGCCAAATATATGTAGGAATATAGGGTGTGATGTTTAGAACTTTAAATACACAATGCACAACTTTGGTGGCACCTGCCTTGCAAACCTGAAAGCACCCTTGGATATATCTATAATGACATAATGTCATAGCTAGCTAGGGTGCTTGAGCCACCTCCCACTTCGTGTCAGCAGGGCGGATGCACGTAGTGATACTTTGGTCATACATGCTTTTGCCATGACCTACCATAAGACGGACCAGTGAATCTATCGTTTGGTCAAACGACAACTGTTGTTGTCGATAAACCGCTTGGGCCAAGAGATTGAACCATCATAAAAAATTGCACGAGAGGGACCACAAAACCAGCACCTCTTGCATGCGGCCCAAAATGATGTACGTTGGAAGGGGTGATGTGTGTTTTCAATAAAGAATAATGTACAATTTAGATGTGGTGCCTGCCTCTCGATACAGACAACAACCATGAAGGCTAGGTAGTTAAGGACGAGATACGCAGGGTACGGTGTAGGTCGAACCCAGCAATCCGAGCATGTGGGAGGGAATCCTGACAACGCATGAGCTCGAGCTTTGGTTGAACAACATGTGACGGTGACCGGCCCTAACACGAACTAGGAGGAATCCATTCATGGCCAACACATACCCCTCGTTATCGGTCTAAGGGATGATATAGATATAGTCGGGGAGCCCATAGATATGTGTGTCATCACAAAAAACCACACAAGGGAGACGTGGTCGATTAGAAGACCCCGTATACACTGCATGCGGCCCGAAAATATGTATGGGTACAGTGGTGTGTGATGTGTTTAAATCCCGAATGCACAACTTCGATGGGCCACCAACTATATTACAAACCGAACACCGTACCCGACCCCAAGCCTAGTTCAATACGTACGATGTCGGTTTCCCAACTTTGAGGCGGCGGGGGGGGGGGGGTGTCGTCCAACGCATGCGCTCAAACTTTATTTGGTCTAACATGGCACACATAGCAATAGGAAACCTCATGGTCAAACCCTTCTTGTATGTTGGGTCAAAGGGATAGATTGTGTGGGCCCTCCTCGTTATCGGTCAAGGATAATATATATACCTCGGGGAGCCCATAGATATGTGCGGCGTCTGTAAACCACACAAGGGAGACATGCTCGATCAGAACACCCGGCCCCCTATACCCCGCATGTGACCTGAAAAAAATGTATGGGTCTGGTGTGTGATTTGTTCAAATCCTGAAAGCACAAGTTCGATGGGGCACCAACTACATCAGTAACATTACAAACTGAACATCGTACCCCCCCGCGGCCAGGTTAAAGACGTACGATGTCGGGAACGGAACTTCGAGGCAGATGGGGGGGGGGGGGTAGGGGCCGAGTGCCGTCCAACGCATGTGCTGAAACTTGATTTGCTCTAACATAGCACACGGAGCAAAGAGTAAACCCTTCTCGTGCGTTGAGTCAAAGGGATAATTTGTGTGGGCCTACAGATGTCGATCGTTCTTTGATTTTTGAGAACAAAAAATAACCAATAAAAACATAGTCTGCAAATTAGCAAAACAAGGATCCCAAGGTTTATATAATTGGCATGACAGGTCACTATAGAGTCAATCATTCTTTGATTTTTTAGAACAAAAAATAACCAATAAAAACATAGTCTACAAATTAATAAAACAAGTATCCCAAGGTTTATATAATCTCCATGACAGGTCACTATAGAGACATATACCTCTATAATGACCGTGTCATAGCATTTAAATGAAGCTTGAGTTATGCAACTTCCCACTGGGTCACCCATCCTTAGACTGCTCCAGCAGAGCGCGCTTAACTTCTACGTTCTATTTGACTAGGCTAGCGGATGGGAAGCAGCCCCTTGCTGATAGGAATTGTCTCCTTGCCTTTAAGGCGTTTCACGCTGGTCACCCTATGGGACCTACTCCCTCCTATCACACACATTTGTGCTTTAGAAACTGTGTGCGATATTTACATGGCTGGTGTGTCGCCGCCTAGCCTTCAATGAGCACTGACACTAGTAGCGGGAAAATGATGGGAGAAGAGGCGGGAAACCGATGAGAGGAGTGGCGGGAAATGGTAGCATGTTTGGATATATAACAACATTAATATAGAAAACTTAGTAGAGAAGTAAGCGTGAGCTAGAACGACGCATGCGCACGGTGCTTACCCATATACTGCATGTGCTGTCGAAAGGGATGAGGATTGACGTTCGATCTGGGAGCATCCAATGGTACAGATGTACGATCCGTGGGGTTTGGGTTCTGGCCAATCAGAACGCACGACTCAGCTCACGCGTGCAGCAGGGGGGCATCGGCCACGGTTTGGTAGGAACACGGCTTTCGTGAGTGAACCGTGTGCTATTTGAAAACATTTCGTGAGAATAATCTCGGTTTTTAAATCCTCGTAAATCCAAAACTCACCCGAAAATCATGAAACTTGGCATGGTGTCACGACATGGCACATATAAGCAGAGGAATTTTTTTTGTCCATTTTGGCGCAAGTTTCATTACAAGCCTCTTACAAACTGGAGCTTCTCTCAAAGAAGCCTCGTGGTTCCGATAGGGAAACGTGTCCCCCTTGTGGGCGAAACGATAATCACTGCCTCTTTTCGCCTTGTATTTTCTTCTACGGGCAACATGGAACGACAGGATATCCGTGCTGAAATTTAAACTTATTCAGGGTTCGTTTGGCCTTTTTATACACTAATTGAGTTTTCCTAGGCATTTAATGTCCATAATTCAAATTTGAACTACAAATACATGCTCCAGTTCACCAAAATGGCTAGAAAAATTATACATGTGTCCTTGGGTGCATGTTTAGGTCCCATGCCAGGAATGGGAATGAATTACAACCGTACCGGCGTCCTGGCTCGTCCTCAAACATTTGGAATCTTGGTTTTTAAATCCCCATAAATCCAAAACTCACCAGAAAGTCATGAAAGTTGGCATGGTGTCACGTCATGGCTCATATATATCGTGGTAAAAACATTGTCCAATTTGGGCCAAGCTTTATTACAAACCTCTTACAAACTGGAGCCTGTCGCAAGAACCCTTGTGGTTTTGATAGGGAAACGTGTCCCCTTGTGGGCGAAACGATAATTGCTCCCTCTTCTAGCCTTGTATTTTCTTCTACACGCAACATGGAACAACGGGAGATTCACGCTGAACTTTGAAATTATTCAGGGTTCGTTTGACCTTTTTTATTCATTAATTGAGTTTTCTAGGCATTTAATGTCCATAATTCAAATCCGAACTACAAATACATGCTCCAGTGCACCAAAATGGCTAGAAAAAAATGTACATGTGTCCTTGGGGTGCATGTTTAGGTCCCATGGAAGGAATGGGAATGAATTCAACCGCCTCGGCATCCTGGCTCGGCCACAAACATTGCGAATCTCGGTTTTTAAATCTCTGTAAATCCAAAACTCACCAGGAAATCATGAAACTTGGCATGGTGTCACTACATGGCACAAATATGTTGTGGTAAAATAATTGTCCAATTTGGGCCAAGCTATATTACAAGCCTCTTACAAACCAAAGCTTCTCACCACCCTCGTGGTTCCGGTAGGGAAACATGCCCCTCTTGTGGGCGAAACGATAATCGCTGCCTCTTCTCGCCTTGAACTTTGTTTTCTATAGGCAACATACAATAACAGGAGTGTCGTGCTGAAATTTGAAACTGTTCAGGGTCCGTTTGGCCATTCTATATATTAATTGAGTTTTCTAGGCATTTAATGTAGTCCATAATTCAAATTTGAACTACAACCACATGCTCCAGTGAAGCAAAATGGGTGGAAAATCATACATGTGTCATTGGGTGCATGTTTAGGTCTCATTGAAGGAATGGGAATGTATTACAAACTTCTCGTCATCCTGAAACATTGAGAATCTCATTTTTTAAATCCCAGTAAATTGAAAACTCACCCAAAAAACATGAAACTTGGCATGGTTTCATGACATGGCACATATATGCCGTGGTAAAAAAAATAATCCATTATGAGACAAGGCGCACACATTAATAGCCAACGAAGTCGTTTTGAAACAAATAGTTGACACGTTAATATCGCAAACGACTGTATTATATGAACCGTGTGTTCCCGTAACCATTTAAGTGTTGCCACACGTCCCTCTTTTATTATGGGATAGTACTACCTCCGTCCTCCTTCATTGGTCATCTTTGTATTTTGTGCCAAAATTTAACCATACTTGGTGGCGTGCGTGCAGCTGTTTGATTAGACGGGATGAGCCCGAGAAGTCCGCCATGCAGGCTCGACGGGACACGTGCGAGCAGTCCGCCGCGCAGGCTCGATGGGACACGTGCATCTTGTCCACCTCGTAGGCTCGACGGGACACGTGCGAGCAGCAAGGCCGCCCATACTCACCGGGAAGCGAGCTCTTTGACCTCCATCCACCAGTCGCCCGCCTCACTCACAACTTCTCCATTAATGGCAGCCGAGCCGCTGTTTAACACGCAGTTAATTAAAGCACCTAGATGGAGGGTGTTTGCTTGTGATCCCATGGCCCCGCTCAAAGTTAGCATTTGCTTTGTTCATGTTTTCAACTTATATTCTGGCCTAATTTAAAATGCCACATAGGGAAACAGATAATACGACGACAAATAAAATGGCAACGGATAATACGACGACAATTTACAATGGTGTGGATAATAATTGTCTTACATATTCCAGATAATTTAAAATGCCGCATGCGGCAAAGCCCGGAAGACACGGGGGCAAGAGAAGAAGGAAATCGCAGACAACGATCTGGGTCGCTACTGTCTCTACTCCTCGATGGATCGCTGGGCGACGACATCCTCCAGCTCCTTCGTCAATTCCTCATGACTTTGCTTGAAAGCAGCCACGGATTCCTCCACCTCCTGCTCGCGCTCGATCCGGAGCTTCCTCAAGTCACCCATCAGTTCCTCGACAACCACTGTCAGCGTCATCCCCGAGGCACTACTTCGCTCATGCAGCATCTTCTGGACGGTGGCCTCCTCCTCCTTCTCGGCGAGCGCCTTGAGGAGCTGCGCATTGTCACCCATGAGTTGATCGACGAGGCCGGTTGCCTTCTCAACCGAGGCATCTTTGATCTTGAGCAGTTTCATCAAGCCGTCGACCAGCTCCTGCTGCTTAATGCGGCCAGCGAGAATGTCGTCGTCGCCGGCCAAGGACTGCAGCAACGCCAGCTCGTCACGATCGCCGACGCAGCGAGTGCACTTGTGAAAGCCCTCGCGTGCCCGTGAGAGCTCGTTCGAGGGCTCCACGATGCGCCGGGACATCTCTGCTGCGGCTGCGACTGCCGCTTGGTGGCGGGATCTCCCTAGTGCTTCCGCGGCCTTGGTCTTTGCTGCCTGGTTATATGTCCACCCGAAACTCCTCCTACCGGTCATGGCGGAACGACTTGACAGGAAAGACCAGTTTTGTGGGTGCTGAGGAGAGGAACTATGAAGTAATTTTTGAGTGGGTAGTTTTTATAGCCCGGTGCTAAGTGTGAACACATATTAGTTTGATCGGTGTGAACAGATTTGCAATTACCTATTGCATTGTAATCTGCAATGTGACGAGAAACAAGGTCAAAATTTATTGATGGTTCTGGGCCTACAAAGCCCGTTTCCGTTGTTCTGGCTCATCGCAAACAGTTCTTATGGATCAACCGTATACCACGCATCGAAAGCCTGAAACGTGGGCCCGCGTTCTCGGATGTACATGTACGTGTGTGCCCACTATCACACACGGTCAAGATATCACCATCATGTCCGATGGATGCACCGTCGCGCCTCCCACGGGGTGCCAGAAGGTTGGCCACGAGGTTTCTCGTCATTGAGGCGGCCGCAGTGCACTCTGTTCCTCATTGAGGTGGCCGCGGCGCGCTCTGCTCGCGTCCGTCTGCGCGTTTTGCTCGCCATTGAGGTGGCCACGGTGTGCTCTTCTCTGGCGTCCATACGTGCGCTCTGCTCGCTGTTGAGGCAAATTTACGGCAGCTCTTCGGGTGGGTCGTCGATCATGCCGCCGAGCAGCTCTGGATCTTTTGCACAGTGGATGGCAAACTGCTCATCACACCTCCTCTGCAATATGTCGATTGTGCGCCCAAGGACTGTCACGCTGATATCGCTGCCGATGGGCCATGGTGCCTGCCCCGGCCGATGAAGCTCTTGCTCCCTGACCTGCCCCAGCTTGTTCTCCTTGCCGAAGATGTAACACAGGTAGGGGTCGACGTTGAAGCTTTGGTCGTTTCCTGGCATGCTTCGAATAACTAATGGTAGATGGGTAGGGTGAGGACTAGATATGCGCAGAGTGTCGTGACGGTGCGTTGCCGCCTGGGTTATATGCAGCAAGCCATTAGCTGGTGGCGGGAAACCAATGAGGGAAGAGGCATGGATTTTACAATTCACCCCTGCGGAGTGCGGGAAGACTAAGTGGAGCACACACACAACCCGAATACCATATGCGGTGCCACATGTTATTTATCACACACGTGTTAACATAAGGAGATATATGTGTAACTTACTAATCATCGCACACGAGTACTCGCAGACGCATCGTGTGCGATACTCCTAGCCACCGCAAGCAACTAGTTTGCATTTTTCAAAGTTTTTTGTACAAAAAGAATCGCACATGAACTAACTATAGTAAGCTTCTGTGTTCTAATTTCTCATCGCAAACGTTTCATCCGAGTGGGCTGTTTGCTGCGTATCACACACATCTTGTTTACACGAATCATTTGTGTTCTTTTGGCTCATCGTAAACAGTTCATCTATGTGAACTGTATGCCGCATATCACAAACATCTTGTTAAGTTGAACCGTTTCTGTTCTCTTCCCTAATCGAAAACAGTTCGTCTGAGTGAACCGTATGCCGTATATCACACACACCTTCATCTAGCTGACCATTTCTGTTGCATTCCCCAATACCAAATAGTTCATCGAAGCAAACTGTATGCCGTATATCGCACACATATTGATATGGCTGCCCGTTTCTGTTGTTCCGTCTAATCGCAAACAGTTCATATGGATCAACCGTATGCCCTGCATCACACACATAACTAAAATATGAACCGTGTTTGATGTCTCCGCCATCGCAAATGTTTTGCATCTTTTTTGACGGGTTTTTTACATCCCCGTTTGCGATTAATGCATTGCACACAGTTTTGTCAAAGGGTCTCTGATCGTAGTGTCGCGTTAGTAGCATCCTGCAGTAGGGCATGTAAGGTTTTGTACTTGTTTTCCACGTATTAATGAAAAAAGATATGCCTGGGAGGCACTTGTGCATGTATCATACCCATGCAGAGGAATGACTTCTCTATACTTCCAAGTAAACAAGGATTTCTGGCAAGACATCTTGTCTGTCCCTTCCATTGCTGCCGCGAGGCTCGGCCTAGCGGGTTTTAGGAGCGTGGAAGAGAACTGGCCCCTTGTCAACCCTTTTTATCAAATGCTACTGCAACCAGTTTGACTGAAGTAATCTTTGAATCAAAAGATGGGAGCACAAATGTTTAAAGGTGATAAGGTTTTTCTACGCACAAGTTTTCCTCACTGAGGTACACTATGGATGTCTTAATGGAAACTTATCTGCTTTGGGTTGCCGGGGGCCGATATGCAATCTTGTTCTCTCTTCTCCTCCTTGGGATTTTATCCACGGCAGGGGGCCCCTGTAGTTTGCACAGGGGAAAAACAGTAGCATATGACCCCTTCTAAATGACCATGGCAGAATCGTGCTAAAATAAACATGCATGCAATTTAGGCGCCAGCTCTTCATCTTATTGTCTTTGCACAGGGTCTGCGCCTGGCTTTGTACAAAGGGTTACATGCACATCGGCATGGCTTGTATAAAAGGTGGTTGCCCGGGCTGAGCCCGGCAACCGCGCCTTACAGGTAGAACTTGCGAAGATGCTCAATATTCCATGAGTTTTGCACCTTAATGCCATCTTCGGTCTCCAGATGGACTGCACCAGGTCTAGTGATTCGTACTACCCGGTAAGGGCCTTCCCACTTCGGCATCAACTTGTTGGAACCCTTGGAGGATTGAACACGCCTAAGGACAAGGTCGCCTTCCTCAAGGCTCTGGGCATGAATCCTACGACTATGATAGCGGCGCAAGGATTGCTGGTAGCCTGCAGCATCCACAGCGGCCCGGAGACGATCTTCCTCGAGGAGCACGGCATCATCATGCCGAAGATGCTCTTGCTCTACTTCATCATAGGCAAGTACTCGAGGTGACCCATATATGAGTTCCATGGGGAGCACTGCTTCTGCCCCATAGACTAGGGAGAAGGGAGTCTGGCCGGTGGCTCGATTCGGTGTCATACGGACGGACCAAAGAACCACCGGTAGCTCATCGATCCAATGTCTGCCGCACTTCTGCAACTTATCAAAAGTTCTTGTCTTGAGCCCACGCAGCACTTTAGCGTTCATCCTTTCAGCTTGTCCATTGCTCCGGGGATGAGCAACAGAGGCAAAAGAGACCTTGCTCCCAAGGTTTTGTATGTACTGCATGAAGGCGCAGCTCGTGAATTGGGTGCCATTGTGAATTGGGTGCCATTATCGGTGATCACTCTGGCTGGTACTCCAAAATGGCACACCAACCCTTTCAAGAACTTGATAGCTGACTGCGCGGTTACCTTCCTCACTAGCTCCACTTCTGGCCACTTTATAAACTTGTCGATTGCAACGTACAAAAATTCAAAGCCCCCGGTAGCACGGGGGAAGGGGCCCAAGATGTCGAGACCCCAGACCAAAAATGGCCAGGATAAAGGGATCATCTGGAGATCTCGAGCTGGTTGATGGATGTTCTTGGAGTGGAACTGGCAGGCTTCACATTTGGTGACTAGCTCAGTTGCATCCTAGAGGGATGTGGGCCAGTAGAAACCTTGTCGGAAGGCTTTTCCAACCAGGGCTCTTGATCCAATATGAGTGCCACACATACCCCCATGTATTTCTACTAGCAGCTTCTGCCCATCTTCCCAGCAAATGCACTTCAATTTCACACCATTCAGCCTTTTCCTGTACAGTGTATCATCGATAAACTGGTACATATTTGACCTTCAGGCTACTCTTTCAGCTTCTTCTTGCTCTTCAGGAAGTTCTCCTGTTTGAAGGAAATGGGCTATGTGCTACGCCCAAGTTGGAGCCTGAGGCTCAACAACAAGGACTAATGGCACCTCCTCATTCATGGGAGCGCTCACCTCGACCGCAAGAACATGGGATTCCGCGGGAGGGTGCTGCTCACCAACTGAAGCAGAGTTGTTCCTGGCAGCCTCTCTACCAGCGGCTTCAGGAAGCCCTGCTGGGAGATACTTGCCGGAGTCCAACTTCCTCCTTTTACTGGCCATCATTGAAGGGGGCACTGATGGTCGAGTTAGGTGGAGGACAAAAGTTCCTGGTTCCACAGGGAGGTTTTGTGCAGTGCACTTTGATAAATGATCAGCAATGCTATTCTCCGCACGTGGCACGTGCTCTGTTTGTAATCCATCAAAGTGCTCCTCCAACTTTCTCACTTCCTCTACATATGCCTCCATCAACAGACATTGGTAATCCGTATTAACTTGTCTCACCACAAGCTACGAGTCTCCACGGATGATCAGTTTCTTGATTCCCAACTCCATCGCAATTCTCAGCCCGACAAGGAGCCCCTCATACTCAGCAGTGTTGTTGGTAGCCTTCTCCCGGGGAAAGTGCATTTGAACTACATACTTGAGATGCTCTCCGATGGGTGCAACAAGAAGCACGCCAGCTCCAGCACCCTGCAACGAGAAACCACCATCAAAGTACATGGTCCACTCCTGAGACGCCTCCTTATCGGGGATAACTGTCTCTGGAATTTATTCATCTGGAGTGTGCGTCCATTCTGCAATGAACTCCACTAATGCTCTGCTCTGAATGGTTGAGGTACTTTCGTACTTCAAGCCAAAGCTTGACAGCTCTAGTGCCCATTCAACTATCCTGCCGGTAGCTTCGGGGTTCCTCAGTATGCGTTGCAGGGGGAAACGAGTGACAACTGTGATCTCGGGGGCTTGGAAGTAGTGGCGTAGTTTCCTCGAGTGAAAGTGCAACTAATCCCCGGGTGGTTTTGGTAATTCATAACAACATATAGCTCATTGAACTAATATCCTTTCAAGTTAAATATTTCAGAAAGTTCAATGATTGGCATGGCATGGGCTAGAGATGTGGACCCCTCAAAATGCTAAGGACAAAGATTGGCAAAAGCTCAAGACTCTTCATTTCTATTTTAGTGATCCAAGATCACATTGAGTCCATAGGAAAAGCCAATACTATTAAAAGGGGATGAGGTTTTGCATAATGGTCTAGTTGCTCAAAATGCTTAGTGATATGCTCCAAAGCCCTCAACCACTTTCTCATTTCCAAATATGTCCAAAACCTAAAGTCAAACTCGGCCCCAATGATTTGATCTATCCGGCGCCACCGAGTTTCTTTGGTATAGCCACTGCCAGAAACCCTAATCAATTCGGTCTCACCAATCAGGATTTTGGTCTCACCGAGTTTGCCTGACCAACTCTTTGTTTAACTCATTCTTGAAATCGGTCCCACCGAGTTCATGCAATCGGTCACACGGAGATGAGGTCTTGCCCTAACCCTAGCACATCGGTCTCACCGAGTTGATCATGTCGGTCCCACCGAGAATCCTAACGTTCACATTTTGAACTAAATCGGTCTCACCGAGTTCTTCTATTCGGTCTGACCGAGTTGGGTCAAATGTGTGTAATGGTTGGATTTTGTGTGGAGGCTATATATACCCCTCCACCCCCTCCTCTATTCAAGAGAGAGCCATCAGATCATGCCTACACTTCCACTACTCATTTTCTGAGAGAGAACCACCTACTCATGTGTTGAGATCAAGACATTCCAATCCAACCACAAGAATCTTGATCTCTAGCCTTCCCCAAGTTCCTTTCCACTCAAACCATCTTTCCACCATAGCCAAATCTGTGAGAGAGAGTTGAGTGTTGGGGAGACTATCATTTGAAGCACAAGAGCAAGGAGTTCATCATTAAAACACCATTTATTACCTTTTGGAGAGTGGTGTCTCCTAGATTGGTTAGGTGTCACTTGGGAGCCTCCGACAAGATTGTGGAGTTGAACCAAGGAGTTTGTAAGGGCAAGGAGATCACCTACTTCATGTAGATCTACCCGAGTGAGGCAAGTCCTTCATGGGCGATGGCCATGATGGGATAGACAAGGTTGCTTCTTCGTGGACCCTTCGTGGGTGGAGCCCACTGTGAACTCGCGTAGCCGTTACCCTTCGTGGGTTGAAGTCTCCATCAACATGGACGTACGATATCCCCACCTATCGGAACCATGCCAAAAATCTCCGTGTCTACATTGTGTTTGCCTTCTCCAAACCTTTCCCTTTACCTTCATATGCAATCTTTCACTTTCCGCTGCTACACTATTAGAATTGCATGTGTAGGTTGATTGCTTGACTTGTGCTAAGTTGCTAAAATCTACCAAGACATAAAATTGGGAAAAGGCTAGATTTCTATTTGGTCAAGTAGTCTAATCACCCCCCCTCTAGACCTACTTTCGATCCTACAAGTGGTATCAGAGCTTTGGTCTCCATTTGCCTTGATTTCCATAGCTTTGGTGATCATAGCCTTGGTTTCACAACCTAGGAGAGTATGGCGTCTAGCGAGGGAAATTACCACCATAGAGGTCCTTACATTGATGGTACTAATTTTGCTAGTTGGAAGCATAAGATGAAAATGCATATTCTTGAACATAACCCCACCATTTGGGCTATTGTGTGTGTTGGTTTGTAAGATGAATTCTTCGAAGATGGAAGAGAACCGAATCGTGAAGCAACCGTAGAAGAATTGAAGATGTTGCAATACAATGCTCAAGCTTGCGATATCCTCTTCAATGGATTGTGCCCCGAAGAATTCAACAAAATCAGCCGCCTTGAGAATGCAAAGGAAATTTGGGATACTTTGGTTGATATGCACGAAGGTACCAAGTCCATCAAGGAATCCAAATTGGATGTGCATCAAAGTCAACTTGACAAGTTCATAATGAAGGATGGTGAAGGAGTCGCTGAAATGTATTCTAGGCTTCCTCTCATCACAAATGAGATTACCGGCTTAGGAAGTGACGAGATGACTGACAGATTCATCATCAAGAAGATTCTAAGAGCTTTGGATGTAAAATAGGATATCGTGTGCACCTTGATCCAAATGATGCCCAATTACAAAGATCTCAAGCCAACGGAAGTCATTGGTAGAATTGTTGCTCATGAGATGTCACTTAAGGATAAGGAAGAGCTTTACAACAAGTCTAGTGGTGCTTACAAAGCTTCATGTGATGCCCCTACAACATCAAGTGAGAAACAAGTTTTCAATGAAGAATTGAGCCTAATGGTGAAGAACTTCAACAAGTTCTACAAGAGTAGAAGCAAAGAGAGAAGTTCCAAGTCAAGGTCCTACTATGACAAGAGATCTTCCAGTCATGAACGAAATTGCTACAGTTGTGGAAGACCTGGACACTATTCTAGTGAGTGTACGGCTCCCTACAAAAGAAGAGAAGACTCACCTGAAAGGAGAAGTAAAGGGATGAATCACCTCGAAGAGAGAGAAGGAGTAGAGATGATCGTTATGAACGAAGACCCTCTCGTAGAAGCAAGGATTCAGAAAGGAAGGACAAGTCATCAAAGAGCTACACAAGACGAAGACATCAAGCTCATGTTGGTGAATGGGTATCCGGTTCCGACTCCGACCACTACTCCGAGAGAAGTTATCACTCCGACTCCAAACATACTCAAGATGAAGGCGTTGCCGGTCCTGCACTTGTGTCATCCAACTCCTACGACATATTCAACTCACCAAATGAAGGGATTGGAAGATTGAGCGTCTAACTAAACAACTAAACACTCTTAAGTTAGCTCATGAAACTACCTTAGAGGATCATAGAGAGCTTTTAAAGACTCATGAGAAGCTACACTTTGAAAAGCTCAATCTAGAGCAAGAGCATGGGTTCTTAAAAGCAATCAATGATGATCTTCGTAAGAAAAGTTCTACTTACATTGCCAAGCATTTACTCTTGTCTACTTACATGCCACAAGTAAAATCTAGCAACCAGAGCAAGAAAGATTCTTCTTCTAGTAGTAAAAATAATCATGTTAAATCCAATATTGTTGCTTCTAGTAGTTCTCTTGATTCCAATAATGATTCTCTTAGCCAAGTTACACTTGATCAAGAAAATAACTTATTGAAGGGAATTATAGAAAAAGGTGTTTACAAGAGCCTTGCCGGAAGTAAGCAATTTGAGGAAATTGCACGCAAGCAAGGAAGGTACCGGAAGAATCAAGGTGTTGGTTTTGAACGCAAGTTCAATGCCAATGGACTTGAGTGGGAAGAAGATCAATACCCCAAGATGAAGTTTGTTCCTCAACAAGAGAAGTATGATCCCACTTCTTTCGAGGGAACACAAGCTCAAGATGATCTTCCACCTCAAGACCACAAGCTAAAAGGCAAGGACAAGCTTCAAGAAGAGATTGATTCATTTGAAGAAGCTCCAAAGGCCTTGGTCAAGTGGGTTCCCAAGACTACATCAAGTTCTACTTCATCAAGTACGACTACAACTCCAAGGATTCCCATCAAGTTGATGTGGGTCCCAAAGAAGAAGAACTAAAGAGTTCTTGAGGGTGACTCCGCCAACATACTTCACTCATATTCATTTTGGCAAGGATAAGTGCAATCAACTTTCATATCTTGCACTAGTTCAAGGAGTCACAAACCCTCTTGTTGGTAAGACAAGGGACAAGGTAACCTAATGCTTTGATGGACAACATCATATGTGTATTTCACTCTATGTCTATGGATATCCGTGTATGTTCCTTGTGGGACTAACCCATGTAGGTATTGAAAGTGCAACTCACTCAAATGGACTGCTCCAAATGATCTACATCAACATTGAGCATCTACATCTTCAACACCTACATGAAGTCATCATCGACAAAACCCAAGGTTAGTTCATCCCTCTTAGGGGGAATATCACATCTAGGGGGAGCTTTTCTCTAAGAATTGAGCTAAAGCAACTCTAATGGTGTGAACACATCAATGCTTTATGTAAAAGTGGTAACCTCACTTGCGCTTAAACGATGAGTATGACCTATGATCAAATGTCCTCATTTGACTCCTAAGTCAACATACTCATATATAGATGACCTAGTCATCGCCAATTGCTTGATAGATGCTAGAGTGTTTGTGCATGTTTTGCCACATATTTCATTTGCTATCTTATTGTGAGCATGTTGGTTGCATATTTTCTCCATTCGAGGACATCCATTTGTTGCTTTATTGTGTGATTTTGTTTCTTTTTGCCAAATGGATGGACAAGAATGCCTAAGAACTCCCTCTAGCTATCTATGCTTTTCTCGTCTCAAACTCTATTCATGCTACATCACAAAGTTTGAACAAGTCGAATTCGGATCCTCCGGGTGAGGAGCACTCGGAACCACCGATCTGTCAAGGGCTTAAACTTCCAAAACCTCTTAATGGATTTCGGTCTGACCGGTTCCTTCTTTTCGGTCTCACCGAAATCATTGAGTTGATCTAGGTTTTCACCTCGGTGCAACCGATTAGAACTGTTGGGTCTCACCGAGTTGTGGTAATCGCTTGCGATTCTACATCTCGGTGCCACCGAGTCGTTCCACTCGGTTACACCGACAGTGACTCGGTATATATACCGCTGGTTGAAATTTGGTAATTACTCCAAACCGCTCGACTGCGCCTGCCCAGCTTTGCCGCCCCCTTGGTCTCCGGATCGTCGCCTTCATTGCCAGTGTCCTCCTGCTGCTGGTCTCCGCCGCTATCAACGGGAATCTCCACCGCCGTTATCGTCGTAGCGAGTTCGTCACCAAGTTAGGGTACGGACTCGATCTCTTTGTGCTTTATTTAACTCCAATTCTTGCACAAAGAAAAATGCAAAATTTCTTGCCACGATTGAGATAAATCTATCCACCTAAAACTTCCTCTAGAATAGATTTGACGCAAAAACTTAGGGTTAGGTTTCCGCCGAACTCATCTCAGACCGACCGATCTGAAAATTTCGGTCTCACTGATTTGGGCCATGCCATTGCACATGTACTACTCGGTCTGACCGAAGTGTACGAATCGGTGTGACTGAGTTCACTTTCTCTATGAAACCCTAGCATCTCGGAGTCACCGAACTACATTTCGGTCAGACAGAAACTGTATGTTTAGACTCTGAGTGTGCTTCGTTGTCACCGAGTTTGTCATATCGGTAGCTCCGAAATGCTTTCTCCAGAAAACTAAAGTTAAGTTTTTGTCTCAATGTTTTTGCAAAAATAGATGTGCTTTGTGATGCTCATCTACTCCACCTATACCTATCTATTCACAGGGTCAGTGTCAGAGATGTCAGACAACAGTGATAGTTAGAACAGGTCAGAGGAGCAGGTAAATCTCAATGAGGGCACTAGTCCCTCCAACAACAGCTATGATGAAGGCAGCAGAAGTACACCTAGCAATTTGCCTAAGGCTGCTACTAGGCAAAGGAAGAAGAGAACCTCAGATTCAGAAGATGAGGATTTTGTTGTTGAGGAGGAGGTGACATCCAAGAAGAAGGTACTCAGGAAAGAGTATGCAGTTGCTGCTGCAACCAAGCCTGGAATGAAGATAAAAGCTGCTGCTAAGAGAGTGCCTATGTCAAAAGCCAGAGCCTCCACTCAAGGAACCATGGAGTTCATTGTTAAACCAAGAGAGGATGAGGCTGCTGGAGGAAAGAAGGGGAAAGAGAGAATTAAGAAGACTATTGCCAAGATCATTGGCAAACCATCTATGATGAGAGAGTCAAATGAAGATGAGGAGGAGGAAGAGCCAGCTGCACCACCTCTAAATTCTCAGAAGCTCATGGGAGATGCTATCAAGTCTGGGGCTGCTCCATCTAAACCCAAGACAGCTCCCAAGCCATCTGCCCAAGCTCAAGCTCCAAAACCATATGCACCCAAGAGATCCACCAGAAACATCCCAGCTACTGAGAAGAATAAGGCCCCAGTGCCTGAAACTCAAGAGGAGGAAGAACAGCAAGTGCTTAGGAAGCTAAAACCCAAGATTCCAGATCATGATGACAGTCATCCAGTTGCTGAGAATATGAAGTTAAGAAAGGATGCAGGTCTTAGATTGTGGAGACAGACTGATCCATATGCTGTAAGGAGAAGAACTACTGTTGATTATTGCTTTCACACCAAGGAACAGCAAGGCTTCTATGAGACAGGCTTGTTGGACAAGAAGCCCATTGTCAGTGACATGAGATGGGTTGATTGGAAATTCATTGATGACAATGAGGATTACTTCCCAGGAGTTCATGAGAGTTTCAGAATGAACGGGGTTAACAAGTTTGTTGGTCAAAAATTGACCAAGTGGAATGATGAAATGGTAATGCAATTCTATTCAACTGCTCATTTCTATCCAGATGGCAAGATTATCTGGATGACTGAAAGCACAAGATATCAATCTTCAATTGCAGAATGGGCCAAGTTGATCAATGCCCCTGAAGAAGCTGAAGAAGCCACAGATGTGTATGCCAAGCCCAGAAAGGATCACAATTCCATGGCTCACATGTACAAGCCAATTCCAAATGTTGATTTGGCAACTCACAGATTTGGATCCATCTATTATCTGCTGGCAGGTCTAACCACGATAAACACTATATTGAGGCACACTCTGTTGCCCAAGTCAGGAGATCATAGGATGATCCGTGGTCACTCAATAAACCTGCTTCATATGTTTGATGTGCCAGAGAAGTTCAAGGTGATGAGTTTAATTGTTAAAATTGTGAAGAGAATTGCTGCAGATCAGAAAAGATCATGTGGATATGCCCCTCACATTCAGATGCTAATCAACTCTAAGATGGGGATAGGGACATATCTTCTTGACAAAGAGCATCTTCCCCTGAGGCCAGACTTTGAGGATAACGAGGTTGTCATGGATGCAGCACATCCTACTTCAGTAGAGGCTCAGGAGAAGCAAGAGAAAGCAAAGGCTGCAAGGACTTCAACAATGCCAGATGTTTTAGGTATCAATCTCAAGATCAAGCAAGATAAACTCACTTATCTGCTTGAGGCAAGCATGAGAATAGAGAAAGGACTGGCCACCCTGACTCAAAATCAAGAGAGCCTTGAAAGGATCTTTGAGACCAAACTTCATGATTTAGATGTGAAGGTCACCGAGATTCAAACCACAGTTGAGAAGCCCCAGGAAGAGATTGAAGACAGGAATGACAGACCTACCACCGACACTTTTCAGCGTGTGCCAAGGGCACAGAGGACTTCAGTAGTGCCAGTAGTCAGTGACACGAGGACTACACTCTCAGCACCTGCAGCAACTGCCACTATTGTACCTCCAATCTCAACTCCTCCAGCTCCTCAGGCATCAGCAGAAGCTTTTGCAGATGGACTCCTCTCCATGCCATCTACGCACACCGGAGCAACCAGCCAGAAGACCACTTCAGGAGCTCCCGGAGATCGTGCCTAGAGTGCCGCATAGCACTATGCATTTTCTAACTTTTTGGTAACTTGTTGCCAAAGGGGGAGAAAGTGTATAGATCATTAGGCTTTGAGAGAGAGAGAGCGTTTTGCCTTTTGTTGCCCTTCTTGCTACTTGTTATTTGATTGTTTGTTGCTACTATTTGTGCTTATGTGTGAGATACTCATATGATCATGTGTTTGATCATATTATGCTTTATTGTGTGCTTGAATAATGGTATCTGAATACTTGTGTATGATCAATCATGTTTCCCTTGGTGATGAGTGCACGTTGTTTAATTCTATCATTTTGAGCACTCCACCAAGATGTATGTGACATGGAAGAGTGTCCCATGATCCTAATCAATTGTGCATTTGCATTGAAAAGCAAATTTTAAATAATGCAAAAATTTAGGGGGAGCTCTTACTTATCACATACTTCTCAAAGCGACGATGTATTTCCTTCATATTATCATATGTCGAAGCTTTGATCTATATGTTGTCATCAATTACCAAAAAGGGGGAGATTGAAAGTGCAACTAATCCCCGGGTGGTTTTGGTAATTCATAACAACATATAGCTCATTGAACTAATATCCTTTCAAGTTAAATATTTCAGAAAGTTCAATGATTGGCATGGCATGGACTAGAGATGTGGACCCCTCAAAATGCTAAGGATAATGATTGGCAAAAGCTCAAGACTCTTCATTTCTATTTTAGTGATCCAAGATCACATTGAGTCCATAGGAAAAGCCAATACTATTAAAAGGGGATGAGGTGTTGCATAATGGTCTACTTGCTCAAAATGCTTAGTGATATGCTCCAAAGCCCTCAACCACTTTCTCATTTCCAAATATGTCCGAAACCTAAAGTCAAACTCGGCCCCACCAATTTGATCTATCCAGCGCCACCGAGTTTCTTTGACATAGCCACTGCCAGAAACCCTAATAAATTCGGTCTCACCGATCGGGATTTCGGTCTCACTGAGTTTGCCTAACCAACTCTCTGTTTAACTCATTGCTGAAATCGGTCCCACCGAGTTCATGCAATCGGTCACACCGAGATGAGGTCTTGCCCTAACCCTAGCACATCGGTCCCACCGAGTTGATCATGTCGGTCCCACAGAGAATCCTAATGTTCACATTTTGAACTAAATCGGTCTCACCGAGTTCTTCTATTTGGTCTGACCGAGTTGGGTCAAATGTGTGTAACGGTTGGATTTTGTGTGGAGGCTATATATACCCCTCCACCCCCTTCTCTATTCAAGAGAGATCCATCAGATCATGCCTACAGTTCCACTACTCATTTTCTGAGAGAGAACAACCTACTCATGTGTTGAGATCAAGACATTCCAATCCAACCACAAGAATCTTGATCTCTAGCCTTTCCCAATTTGCTTTCCACTCAAACCATCTTTCCACCATAGCCAAATCTGTGAGAGAGAGTTGAGTGTTCGGGAGACTATCATTTGAAGCACAAGAGCAAGGAGTTCATTATCAACACACCATTTATTACCTTTTGGAGACTGGTGTCTCCTAGATTGGTTAGGTGTCACTTGGGAGCCTCCAACAAGATTGTGGAGTTGAACCAAGGAGTTTGTAAGGGCAAGGAGATCGCCTACTTCGTGAAGATCTACCCGAGTGAGGCATGTCCTTCATGGGCGATGGCCATGGTGGGATAGACAAGGTTGCTTCTTCGTGGACACTACATGGGTGGAGCCCTCTGTGGACTCGCGCAGCCGTTACCCTTTGTGGGTTGAAATCTCCATCAACGTGGACGTATGATAGCACCACCTATCGGAACAACGCCAAAAATCTGCGTTTCTACATTGCGTTTGCCTTCTCCAAACCCTTCCCTTTACCTTCATACGCAATGTTTTACTTTCCACTGCTACACTCTTAGAATTGCATGTGTAGGTTGATTGCTTGACTTGTGCTAAGTTGCTAAAATCTGCCAAGACATAAAATTGGGAAAAGGTTAGATTTTTATTTGGTCAAGTAGTCTAATCACCCCCCTCTAGACCAACTTTCGATCCTACATTGAGGCAATGATGAGGCCGAAGATCAGCTTTTGCACTCCAGAGTACCTTAACCTGGCCCCTGTAATAGGGAGCTAACAAAGTACACTGGCCGTTGCACCACTTTCTTCTTTGTCGTGGTTTTGGGATTGCCTTCGCTAACTTGCTCTGCTTTCCTTTGATCCGTTCCCAATCCTGTCGTGACTGGTTCAGTTTCGTCTCCGGAGGGGACAGTTGCGGTAGCTCCTTCTTCATCCACTTCCCGCTGCGCCACCAGCGCTGCACTAACCACTTGGTTCGTCGCTGCTAAGTATAGCAGCAACGACTCTTATGGTTTAGGAGCGACTAAGGTGGGGGCAGAGGAAAGGTAGGTTTTTAGGTCTTGCAGCATTGCTTCCGCCTCCAGGGTCCACTTCATCGGACCTGCCTTCTTCAGAATTTTGAAGAAAGGCAAGGCACGCTCGGCAGACTTGGAAATGAACCTACTCAGCGCGGCAACGAATCGAATTAAGCGCCTCACATCATTGACAGTCTTGGGTGCTTGTATCTGCTCGATTGCTCTGATCTTGTCGGGGTTGGCCTCTATCCCTTGGTGAGACACAAACAAACCAAGTAGCTTGCCGAAGGGAACACCAAGCTGTCGGTGTACTAAGTATTGGGCCACTAGTACCCCGTACTTGTGCACGGGCAGTTGTAGCCGTCCTCGCGGTAAGGCTTGCCGGGGAACAGTTCGAGGTTGATTCAAGCCATCAAAGAAACCATCCAGTCAGAGATCTGAGGATCAGTAGATAAGGAGAGCTGGAATCGGAAGGCCAGCTTCCGCGGCAAGATCTTGCTGGGGTGGCCTACGGAGCCCGGCAAGGCTCGGCGCCCGGCAAGGCTTGGCGCCCGGCAAGGCTTGGCGCCCGGCAAGGCTTGGCGCCCAGCAGGGCTTGGCCCCTGGCAAGGTTTTGTTGCTGCGCCACCACTCTAGCACAGCGACAAACCCGACATTCTGGGTCCTTCTTTGGATGCGTGGCGACGCGCCAATGGAGGAGAGCTTAAGCGGTGCTGATGGGATGGCCCCTTTTTCCATCCCCAAGAAAGTAAGGACACCTAAACGAACACCTCACGGTGCATTAAATGCGTTCGTCCTAGTCCGTCAGGGGTTAGGTATGGTTACCCTGTAGCTACTTTACACCTCAATGTATGTACATTTTGCCACTGTGGTGACCCCTTTGAGTGTATAAAAGGAGGCCCAAGGCAACTGCTACAGGGGAGGAGAACCTCTGGCCCATTCTGCATGCGTAGCTGCTCTTTGAACGTACTGTTCACAGCGAGCGCTCCTGAAGGCTGGGCTCAAGAACACTAATAAGAACACAAGGCAGGAGTAGGGTTTTACGCTGATCAGCGGCCCGAACCTGGGTAAAATCTTCCCGCGTCGATCGTTGGTTCTGCTCTTTGCGTATACCTCTCCCCCCGCCGAATCGTAAAGGGGTCCCTTTGGATCCCATAGGTGTCGTACCCCAACATCTTTGGCACGCCAGGTAGGGGGATTGAAGGTTGCGTGAACCTGATCTAGGGATCGGTGCCTCAGTTTCTTCATCATCATGCCGCCCAAGAAGAAGAGCGCCGCGACGGCACAACCGTCCACGTCCATTTTGCCTACGCCTTCGCGTACGAGCGACGGCGTGGGTGCAGAAGGAAGAGGACTAGAACCCCCGCGGCGTTCTGGTGATCCGAGCCAGGTGAGCGGCATCGTTCGCAGTGGCAGTGGCAACCTGCACGCCGCTGGATCTAGAGACGGCGCTGTGTTGCCTACGGGTGGCACAACGAACTCCAGAGATCGGAGGGCGCCTACTGGAGCTCCCACGCCGGCGCAAGCATCACGACCTACCTAGGTCGTGCATGATGAGCGACGTCATGGCGCTGGTGGTTTAGGGCGTCCCCATGAAAAGATTTCTGCGCACCGATCCCAAGATGCGCGGGACCAGCATGCACACCGAACTGCTGGCGGGGGTGGCGCGCGGTTGCGTGACCGTGGTGGTGCTCCTTCTAATATGGTTAGGAGTCAGAGCACCTCACGTACCTCGCACCTGTCACCGCCGCCTACGCCAGCGGAAGCCTTGGCACGTGCGCAGCTGCTCCTCAATTTTCCTCCTGCCCCGGAGAAGATGGAGGAGTGGCGGGCTACTATCCAGAGCCTTATCGGCTTCACCAACAAAGATGGACCGCAAGAGGCAGGGCCCTCACAGCGAAGGCCCATCAATCTGGCATGAGCCGATGTGGAGAAAACCGGAGGTGGTGCAACCACGGTGCACTCCCCTCCGCGGCATCAACGACGGCCGACAACCTAGCAGGTCGATCGCCGTGAAGAAGTTTCCACGGCATCGTCCGATCCACGGATGCGCCGCGATCAGCGTCAAGTTCTCCAAGAACGAGGCAAGGAGGACGCTCGAACTACCATCGAGCGGCGACGGGAAGCGCGCTATCTGTCTGATAAGCGCGCAGGGCCAGCTGTCGATGAGCCTGCGCCAGGGGACGTAGGAGACTTGCCTTATGATGTGGGGACTTCTGCGTTTACCCGTGAGCTGCGGCAAGTCCAGTGGCCAAACTCCCGAACCTTCAAACCGGAGGTCCCGGACAAATATGACGGTAAGACCCATCCCTCGGAGTTCCTGAGCATCTACACCATTGCGGTGCAGGCTGCCGGGGGCCGAGATGACAAGATACTTGCCAACTACTTCCCGTTGGTGCTCAAACCCAACGTCAGGTCGTGGTTGATGCATCTGCCGGAGAATTCTATTTCTTCCTGGTCAGATCTGTGCCATCAGTTTGTTGGCTCCTTTGTCGGAGGCCACCATGCTCCTGGCCAAGAGAGTGATTTGCATATCATCCCTCAGAAGGAGGGCGAGTCCCTGCGCAAGTTTATGCAGAGGTTCAGCCGGGTGCAGTACAATATTCCTTACGTTCATCCTGCCGCTGTCATTAGCGCATTTCATCAAAACGTGCGCAACCGCAGAATGAGGGAAGAGCTGGCGATGAACAAAGTCAGGAGTATTGCCGAGCTTTACGCTTTGGCCGATAAATGCGCTCGAGCTGTAGAGGGGAGGAAACTCCCTGGCGAGGCTGTTGGCGCGGCTGGCGAATCCAAAGAAGAAGACGCTGCGGCCCCGTCAAGGAAAGGCCGGCGGCGGAACAGGAAACGCGGTGGCAAGGCCGTACTTGCTGTCGAGGAATCCGACAACCCCGGCGCCGCCAAGAAGGCCAAGGTTGGTGACCCCGGCAAGGATCTTGCCGGGTGCCCTTCCTGTCAGGCCTTGGCGGCTGCCGACAAGTCGGAAAACTCCGGCAAGCAGTATTGCAAGATCCTCGCACCAAGGGCCACGATCTCCAGAACTGCCGGCAAGTTGAACAGCTTGCCGAGAAACAGAGGGCCGAATATGAAAGGTGAGATAAGGAGAAGGCCCAAGATGGTGCTGACGGGTCCGGCAAGAAGCGCGGTGGCCGAGGGGGGCGCCGCGGCAAGGCCAAGCAACAGAAAGATAGGCCCGCTCGGGGCCGAGACAAAGAAGAAGATGATGAGTCCAGTGAGCAAGAATTCCAGAAGGCTACAGAGGCCATGTGTATCGATGGAGGTGCCTCGCTGCATTCTTCCCACCGTCAACTCAAACGGTGGGTGCGGGAAGTCAATGCGGCAGAGCCATCCCCAGATGCATGTAAGCCCCTGAAGTGGTCCAACACTCCTATCATTTTTGATGCCGAGGATCACCCTGATCGCACAACTGCGGTCAGGTGCTTGCCATTGTTGGTCTCGCCAACGATTCGCAACCTCAAGGTGATGAAAATGCTAGTTGATGGTGGGGCCGGCCTAAACTTAATCTCACCGGATGTGCTCAAAAAGCTCCAAATTCCCGACGAGGACCTTGAAGAAACGGGTACGTTTCAAGGTGTCAATCCGGGAAGAACCCAGCCCAAGGGCAAGATTACGCTGCCGGTGACATTTGGTAGCGAGCTCAACTACAGGACCGAGAAGGTGGTGTTTGATGTCGCCAAGATCCCCATGTCATACAATGGGATCCTTGGTCAGCCAGCGCTGGCTATGTTCATGGCGGCATCACACTACGCGTACAACGTTTTGAAGATGCCTGGGCCGTTGAGCGTTATCACTATCCATTCCGATAAGAAGGATGCGCTCATCTGTGCCGACCAACTTTACCGGGAAGCAGTTGCAGCACCTGCCATCAAGGCACCTGCTCCTGCCGCTGGAACTCCCGGGGGGAAGAAGAAGACCGGCAAGAATCTTGGCGCGAACTCCGGCAAGCGCACCTCCTTGGAGTGCCGCGCTTCCGTCGAGGATGCACCAAAGAGTTCCACCGGCAAGAACAAGAAATCCAAGGCTGCTCCGCCGGAGACCAAGAAGGTGCCCGTCAGGGAGGACGGAACGGGTGGAACTTTCACCATAAGTTCCACCCTAGATGACAAATAGGAAAGCGCGCTCGTTGCCTTCCTGCGGGCGAATGTCGACGTGTTTGCATGGCAACCGTCTGACATCCCTGATGTTCCCAGGGAGGTAATTGAGCACCACCTTGCTGTCTGTCCTCATGCGCGGCCCGTCAAGAAAAGGGTCAGGAAGCAAGCCTTGGAGCGGCAAGAATTCATTGCCGAAGAAATCAGAAAGCTGGAGGTGGCAGGATTGGTCAAAGGAGTGCTTCATCAAACCTGGTTGGCCAATCCGGTTGTAGTGCGGAAAGCGAATGGGAAATGGAGGCTTTGTATCAATTATACAGATATCAATAAAGCCTGTCCAAAAGATCCCTTTCCCTTGCCGCGCATCGACCAGATTGTGGATTCCACCACTGGTTGTGATCTCCTGTCCTTCCTTGATGCCTATTCAGGGTATCATCAGATTTTTATGGCAAAAGAAGATGAAGAGAAGACCGCATTTATCATCCCATGTGGTACGTATTGTTTTATATGAATGCCTTTCGGGTTGAAAAGTGCTGGTTCGACATTTGCGAGAGCAATCGAAATTGGTTTTGGGCCTCAACTCCATAGAAATATGGAGGCGTATATGGATGATATAGTGGTCAAAACCAAAGACAAAGCAACGCTCATTCAAGATTTAGAAGAAACATTTGCAAATCTGCGCAAGATCAACTTGAAGCTCAATCCTGAGAAGTGCGTGTTCGGTGTTCCTTCCGGCAAGCTCCTCGGATTCTTTGTATCTTGCCGGGGAATCGAAGCGAACCCCGACAAGATCAAAGCTATTGAGAAAATTGAAGCGCCGAGACGCGTCAAGGATGTGCGTCGTCTTGCCGGCTGTGTTGCTGCTCTAAGCAGGTTTATTTCCAAATCTGCTGAGCGCGCCCTGCCCTTTTTCAAAATTTTGAAGAAGGCAGGTCCAATGAAATGGATTCCGGAGGCGGAGGCTGCACTGCAAGATTTGAAGAAATACCTTTCCTCTCCGCCAACGCTAGTCACGCCTAAACCACAAGAGCCGTTGCTGCTGTATCTGGCAGCAACAAATCAAGTGGTTAGTGCTGCGCTAGTGGCGCAGAGAGAGGCTGATGAGGAAGCAACACCAGTGGCAGGACCGCCAGGTGACGCGGTAAGATCTTCCCCGGCAAGGGTTGATCCCGGCAAGATAGGATCTGCGCAAACAGAAGAACTAGTGCAGAAGAAGAAAGTGGTGCAGCGCCCAGTTTATTTTGTTAGCTCTCTTTTACAAGGAGCTAGGTCAAGATATTCTGGTGTGCAGAAGTTGCTTTTCGGTCTTCTTATGGCCTCGAGGAAGCTGCGCCATTATTTTCAAGCACATGAAATCACTGTCGTCACTCGCTTTCCGTTGCAACGGATTTTGCAAAATCCAGAAGCAACCAGCAGGATCGTGGAGTGGGCATTGGAGTTGTCGAGCTTTGGCCTCATGTTTGAAAGCACTTCGACGATTCAGAGCAGGGCCTTGGCGGAGTTCATTATAAAATGGACCCCAACATTGGATGAAGAGGCTCAGGAAACAACTCTCCCCGGCAAGGAAATCGATCAGCAATGGGTTATGTACTTTGATGGGGCTTTCTCGCTGCAAGGCGCCGGTGCTGGCATGCTGCTTGTCGCACCCACCGGAGAGCACCTCAAGTACGTAGTCCAAATGCATTTTCCCCGGGAGAGTTCGACCAACAACACTGTAGAATACGAGGGTTTGCTTGCCGGTCTTAGGATCGCGGTAGACCTTGGTATCAAAAAGCTCATCATCAAAGGCGATTCACAACTTGTCGTCAGGCAAGTTAACAAGAGTTATCAAAGTCCATTGATGCAAGCCTACGTGGATGAAGTGAGGAAAATGGAAGAGCGCTTTGACGGTCTACAAATGGAGTACGTTCCTTGTGCCGAGAATAGTGTTGTTGACGACCTGTCAAAGCGTGCCGCCCTCAAGTTGCCTGTGGAACCAGGAACTTTTGTGCTCCAATTGACTCAACCATCCGTGACGCCATCGATGCAGCAAGAAAAGAGGAGAAAGTTGAACTCTGGTCAGTACTTCCTGGCAGAGCTCCCCGGAGCCGCCGGCAAGGAAGTTGCCGGGATCGACATGCCTGCCGGGGAACAACAGGCTCCAGTAGGGCCTCAGGCCCTTGCTGTCGAGACAAACGTTCCCCCGGCGGAGGAGATGCCTTTAGTCCTAGCCGTCGAGCCTCAGGCTCCAGCATGGGCGCAACACATTGTCCATTTCCTTCAAATAGGAGAACTCCCGGAGGAACAGGAAGAAGCAGAAAGAGTAGCCCGTCGGTCTGTTATGTACAAGTTCGTCGATGATGTCCTGTACAGAAAGAGACCAAATGGTGTGAAATTGAAGTGCATTCCTCGGGAGGATGGGCTAGAGCTGTTGGCAGAGATACATGGAGGCATATGTGGTTCTCACATAGGATCAAGAGCACTTGCCAGGAAAGCATTCCGGCAAGGTTTCTTTTGGCCCACCGCTCTCCAGGATGCAACTGCACTAGTCACCAAGTGTGAAGCGTGCCAGTTTCATTCGAAGAAATCACATCAACCAGCTCAAGCTCTTCAGACAATCCCTCTCTCCTGGCCATTTTCGGTCTGGGGGCTCGACATACTGGGCCCTTTCCCCCGTGCTACCGGGGGCTTTGAGTACTTGTACGTTGCTATCGACAAGTTCACAAAGTGGCCGGAGGTGGAAGTAGTGAGGAAGGTGACAGCACAATCAGCCGTCAAGTTCTTTAAAGGGATAGTTTGCCATTTCGGTGTACCCAACAGGATCATCACCGACAACGGCACGCAGTTCACAATTCGCACCTTCATGCAGTACGTCCAAGACTTTGGCGGCAAGATTTGTTTTGCCTCTGTTGCTCACCCGAGAAGCAACGGCCAAGCAGAGAGGGCTAATGCTGAAGTGCTGCACGGTCTCATGACCAGGACTTTTGACAGGCTGAAAAAGTGCGGAAGACGCTGGATTGATGAGTTGCCGGCGGTTCTTTGGTCAATCAGAACGACACCAAATCAAGCCACCGGCCAGACGCCCTTCGCTCTGGTCTACGGAGCGGAAGCAGTTCTCCCCACGGAACTCACGTACGGATCACCTCGAGTGCTCGCTTATGATGAGCTTGAGCAAGAGCAACTGTGGCAAGATGACGCTGTGCTCCACGAGGAGAATCTTCTTCAGGCTGCTGTGCGAGCTGCACGCTACTAGCAAGCTTTGCGCCGCTACCATAGCCGCAAAGTTCATGCCCGAAGCCTTGAGGAAGGCGACCTTGTTCTTCGACGGATTCAGTCCGCCAAGAATTCAAACAAGTTGACGCCAAAGTGGGAAGGCCCTTATCGGGTAGTACGAGTCACCAGGCCTGGCGCTGTCCGCTTGGAGACCGAAGATGGCGCTCCAGTGAGCAATTCCTGGAATATCAAATATCTTCGCAAGTTCTACCCATAAGGCGCGGTTGCCGGGGGCTCCCGGCAACCACCCTTTTGTACAAGTCTTGCCGGCAAGGCATGTGATCCTTTGTATAAAGCCAGGCGCAGACCCTGAGCGCAGATGAATAAACTTAAGTGTTGTACATTCCCTTATTGATTCCCATGTTCATATTTATATATGCATGTCTGTTTAAGATGTTGTATAACACCTACTCCCGGTAAGTTCTAGCGAACCGCCAAGGTTTCATGTCTTTATTTTCTCTTCTTTGTTTTTAAAGATAGAAGGATTCCTCGCGTGCACATTTGCCGGGGGGGAAGGGAGATGTGAGTACTAGTTGGCGACGTTTGGAATCGACGCTTGCCGGAGGAAGGACAGTGACAGAAAGCTAAGTTCTAAAAACTTAGAGCAAGTTTCCTTTATTGCAAGTTATTTCCTTGGACGATTCCGACTCTTGTATGGAAAATCTACACGCGAAGGAACCCTTGTTGTAATCAGTTGCGCCCTTATTTTGTTTCGAGCCCGCTCAACGATTTAAGTGGCTGTGCTGAGAACGCCAAGGAGTCTTGCCGGCCGCTGTGCCTCCAGCAGGCTGCTGAAGTCCCGCACCCAGCACTCGCGGCAGGTTACGCGCCGGCAAGTTTTTCAGTAAGCGTAGGGTGAACTCCATACATAAAGGAATCAGACAAGGAAAATAGCAAGCATGAACCTAAACATAGGCGAGTTATATTACATTCATGAGCTGCCACAATTCTAACTTGAGACTTAATTGTCTTTTACATGGAATGATGCCGGCAAGAAAAGGCGGAGCACTTAATCCCTGCGCTGGCCTTCGATCCTTTTGATGGAATACACCTTCTCAAGGATAGGCGCGATAAGTTCTTCAAGCGCCTCGATGTTTGCGTCCCTTGGCAGATGGCCGAGCGCATTGGAGAGGTCGATGCCGGGATTGCTGTGCACCACCTTGATAAGCACCTTGCGAAGGACGGCCCGGCAAAGCCGGCAAGTCTCGTTGGCCAATTGGGTCGCCCGGCTGGACTGGAGCACCCTCAAGGTGTCGATGATGCTTTCAAAGAACATCGTCAACCTGGCACTTGAAGATATCCTTTCCTCGGAAGAATACCTGAAGTTTGACAGGCCCATGGTTGACAGTTCTGCCGTAAGCTTCTCCGCAACGGCGATGAGACGTCCAGTCCAGATCTCCACCCCCTTCTCGTAATCGATTTGGGCGGCGGCAGCGCTCTTGAGCAGGTTCCTCTCTCCTTGGAGATCCTTGAGCAGAGCCTTCTCACGGGCCTTGCCGGCCTCGAGAGACTTCTGCAACGTGGTCAGCTTCAATTCCAGAACTGCAATGGCATCAGCCGCAGAGGAGAGCTGCTTGGTTTTGTTGGACAGGGCAACTTGCATCTCCGCCAAGGAGTGGAGGGTTTTTTCCCTATCACCTTTGAGCGTCGAGAGCTCCTTGCCGTGCTCTTCGAGATCTATTTCCAGCCTCTTTACCTTGTCGCTCAGCTCGTTCTTGGCGGCCTCTGCGGCTTCGGCAGCATCGACGGCCTCCTTGAGCTTGCCGGCGTGACTTGCAGTCAGAGTTTCGAGCGCCTCTTTGTGTTTTTGCTCCAGCTCCTGGGTCCGTCGCGCGACAAGCTTCTCGATATCTTCATCTTTGCTGTGAAGCTTGGCGACGAGCGCCTGCTCACGTGCGGTGAGATCTTCCTCATAAGCATCAAGAGCAATGCGGCGCCCCGTCAGGAGGGCATCTTCAGTAGCAATCCTTTGAGTAGCTTCATCCTGCGCCTTCTCCATATCAGATTGCTTCAGGAGGATCTCTGTCCATTGTTGGCTCACCTGTTCCCGGCCAGCAGTTAGCTCTTGGAGGGCCTCGGCGTACCAGGTTTGCATTTGTTCGACGCGCCTCTGGAAATCTGCCTCGGCCGCCTCGACAACTGCCATTCTGGAATCCGCTTTATCTTTCCGGGCGCGGTGGAGAGCCTGGAGCTTGCGGAAATTCTTGCCCATGGCCTGAAGGAGCTGATCCTCTTCAGATTTGCCGCTGCTAGCGCTGGGATCGTCAACAACCTTGAGCCCGGTAGCAGCGATGATTTCTTTGTCAAAAACTTCTCCTTCGGCTGGTGCCCCAATGCTTGCCGTCCCCGACAAGTTGACAAACAGGTTCTCGCCAACCTTGAGGTATTTGCTGGATGAGGGGCCTTCAGATGTTGACGGTTGGTCTTCAGCGACCGCCTCACCAGTGGCAGATGGCTCCGTGGCCGGTGCAGCGCCTGGCGCTCCTGCGGCAGGAATGCCGTCAGTACGGTCATCAGCCTCCCTGTCGCCCCCTTCATTAGGTTCCTTGGCGGGTTCCTCCTGTGCAGTCTTGGCGGCCTCCCCGTCAAGAGTACCACCAGCCTCGACAGTGTCATCCTTGGTGGCCTCACTGGCAGCGATCCTGTCTGCTTCGGTAGCGGCGTCCCTGGCGGTCTCCTCGATGACAACGTCGACATCCATGTGTTCCATCACAGGGAACTCTGAAGGACAAAGGAGGAGAACAGAATAAGATCAAGATTGAAGTTTGAAGCGACTAAAGACAGAGAGATAAGGGAAAGAGTAACAAGCATTCTGAGGCAATCGATTACCTGTGTCGAGCTATTGAGAGGTGGCCTCGCCCTTCCCGGCAACTTCGGTTGCCGGGGGAGGGTTGCCGGTGTCCATGCTTGCCGGCTCCTCCTCAGTTAGGATGGGCTCGTCGGTAGGATCTCTTGCCGGGGACGTGCTTGTGGGCGGCATGGTCGATGAAGGTGGCACGACGGGGATGTCTTCCGACAACTCTCCTTGTTGCCGTTCTTCTCCTGCGAGCCCAAGGATATCAGCGGCAAGAATGGAAGCCTCAGCACCCGCCAGCGGAAAAAGAACAGTGAACCTACGCTAGGGGCTGTGCTGGGGGCTGCATTGAGGACTGGGCTCCGTGCTGACGACGACGGTTTCTGGCATGCTCGTGGAGCCTGCCGGAGGCTCGTCGCCCGTGGAAGTCTTTGTCCTCTTCGCCATCCTCTCCAGCAAGGTTTCTGCATCACTACGGAGACAATACGAGCAAGTCAGTAAGATCGATCCAATATTGGAATATAAAGGCTGTGGTAAAGTACTCACTCTTCTTCTTCTCGCTCCGGACTAAAGCCGGAGATGTCGAAATCGGCCTCCGCTGCGATGTCTGAGTGGGGAGGCGGAGGAGGGGTCCTAGGTCGCTTGGCTGTGGCAGGCGCTAGGGCAGCTTCCGGTACGGTAGTGCGAGACACCCCTGCCGCGCCAACGGTGGCCGCTGGTGTGGGTCTCACGCGCCACGCAGGTTGTTGATGAACCCCTTGCCGCGGTGCAGTCTTGCCGGCCACTTTCTTGCCAGGAGCCTCGCCGCTCGAAGAAGGCTGGCTTGCCGGGATGCCAGATGCAGCCTTCCGAAGAACACGCTTCGTCTTCTTCGGGGCTGGGAGCTCTTCTTGCGGTTCTTCTTCGGCCGTGTCCTCGTCGGACCAGCTCTCAGCGGCTGTGCTGCTCTATTCCCCGGCAGCTTTGTCCTTCCCGGCAGGTTTTACCTCCACTACTACCTCTGCATCGCTGGTTTCCCATTCTGTGAAGCCAACGCTGCCGGCCTCCGTGGCAAGATTTGCCTCCTCCACCCTAGTAGCAATGTAAGCTACTTCTTGGTCGGTGGTGGCTCGGATGAAATCTGTCTCTTGCCGGACGGGTCTCTCCGTCAAGTTGTCAAAAAAATTCTATGCTTCCTCCTCAGTTGGCTCAGCCCAAGTCGCGTCAAGACAGTGGGTGTTGAACATCAGCATGAAGGCGATGATTGACCCCAAGGCGGAGTTGTTGCACAAAGGGACAATCCTTGCCGGCAGCCGATGCTTATCTTCGCGCTGGAATAGTTTTTGGCGGAGAGCGCCCAGCTGCATAGTGGTCAGATTATTATTCAACCCGGGGCACAATCTCATGATATCTGCCGCGTTTCGGTATTCCCAAGCTGGCCTTCCCCTGTTCTGCAAGGTGGCGATGTGGCGGCGGAGAAAGTCGAAGCCAATCATCTCCATTGTCAGCCCGGCAGCTTTCAGGCGAAGAATCCTGGTGGTGGCGATTGCGAGCTTTTCGTCATCAGCGGCAAGACTGCTCCAACCGCTGCCGCGGACCACCTTCTGTTGCCGGGGAAGACAAAACGGATGGGGATCTGCTTCCTTGATCCAGCACCATTCAGCCCGCCATTCGTCCCACTTTTCGCGGTAAACTCCTTCTGGGTATATTTCCTTATTCCAAGCCCTTGGGATCCAGGCGATAGAACCAGAGAGGGCCTCTCCTTTTTGGATGCGGGGGAAGAAGTAATGGCGGAAAAGAGTAGTGTTGCGAATCACTCCGGCGAAGTTTTCGTAAAGATGGGCAAAGATGGACATGCACAGTACCGCATTCGGCGTGAAATCGAGAAGATGAAAGCCGTATGTGTACATGATATCATTGAAGAAGTCGGAAAATGGGGGGCAGAGCCCGCAATAGAAATACGCAGCGAAGAAAGGGTATCTGTCCGACCCACTTTTGGAACAAGAACCTGGAATCACGCATGTGGCGGAGTGATCTTGCGTCTCCTTCGCCCACATTCATTGGTACCGCCTCTTCAGAGCCTCTGCATCGAGCGATGGGGGGAAGACGACATACTTCTTCCGCATCTTCACCAGTTCGCTCTCCGGGACATCGGCTTTCGCCTCCTTGCTCTTGCCCTTGCTGGCCTTGGGCGGCATGGCGGCTGTGAGGGCGGAAGCCGGGGGTGAAGCGAGCGTGGAAGCGGCGGGCGGAAGAGGGAAAGCTTCGCTCTGAGCTCAAGAGGAGGAAGGCGATGGCGACGGCCAGATTGAGAAGAAGAGGGGAGTAAATAGGCTTGTGCCTCTGCGGCTTCTCCTTTTTATGGGGAAGGAGCGGGGCCACCTCTTTTATTCCCCAATGTGAATGCGCCTCTATAGGCGCGTCGCAGTTGTAGCCTTTGAGGCACGCTCCCCACGCTGCGTGTTAGACGCGCGTAGTGGGGGGCACAGTAAACGAGATATTTACGAGCAGTTAATCCTCTGCCACGCGTGCCCGTGCACTGTTTGGGCCTAGCCCAACAACGCCTCGCACTCGTGTATGGCCTAGGCCCGGGGGCTCCTGTCGGTGTACTAAGTATTGGGCCACTAGTACCCCGTACTTGTGCACGGGCAGTTGTAGCCGTCCTCGCGGTAAGGCTTGCCGGGGAACAGTTCGAGGTTGATTCAAGCCATCAAAGAAACCATCCAGTCAGAGATCTGAGGATCAGCAGATAAGGAGAGCTGGAATCCGAAGGCCAGCTTCCCCGGCAAGATCTTGCCAGGGTGGCCTACGGAGCCCGGCAAGGATCGGTGCCCGGCAAGGCTTGGCGCCCGGTAGGGCTTGTCCCCCGGCAAGGTTTTGTTGCTGTGCCACCGCTCTAGCACAGCGAAAAACCCGACATTCTGGGTCCTTCTTTGGATGCGTGGCGACGCGCCAATGGAGGAGAGCTTAAGCGGTGCTGATGGGATGGCCCCTTTTTCCATCCCCAAGAAAGTAAGGACACCTAAACGGACACCTCACGGTGCATTAAATGCGTTCGTCCTAGTCCGTCAGGGGTTAGGTATGATTACCCTGTAGCTACTTTACACCTCAATGTATGTACATTTTGCCACTGTGGTGACCCCTTTGAGCATATAAAAGGAGGCCCAAGGCAACTGCTATAGGGGAGGAGAACTTCTAGCCCATTCTGCATGCGTAGCTGCTCTTTGAACGTACTGTTCACAGCGAGCGCTCCTGAAGGCTGGGCTCAAGAACACTAATAAGAACACAAGGCAGGAGTAGGGTTTTACGCTGATCAGCGGCCCGAACCTGGGTAAAATCTTCCCGCGTCGATCGTTGGTTCTGCTCTTTGCGTATACCTCTCCCCCCGCCGAATCGTAAAGGGGTCCCTTTGGATCCCATAGGTGTCGTACCCCGACACAAGCACGCACTTCTCAGGGTTTAACTTCAAATTGTTCTTGCGCAAGTTCGCAAAGGTCTCTTCCAAATCTTGAATGAGTGTTGATTTGTCCTTGGTTTTGGCCACTATATCATCCATGTAAGCTTCTACGTTTCTGTGCAGCTATGGTTCGAAGCCGATCTGTACTGCTCTTGCAAAAGTGGATCCAGCGCTCTTTAACCCGAAAGGCATGCGTACAGAGCAGTACGTGCCACATGAAGTTATGAACGCAGTTTTCCCTTTGTCTTCCTTGGATATGAATATCTTATGGCATCCGGAGTACGCATCCAAAAAGGAAAGCAGATCACACCCGGAAGTGGAGTCTACAATCTGATCGATGCGCGGCAGGGGGAAGGGTCCTTTGGGCATGCTTTGTTCAAGTCTGTGAGGTCAATGTAGAGCCTCCATTTCCCATTTGCCTTGTGCACCACCCCTGGGTTCACTAACCATGTTGGATACAACACTCCTCTTAACAAACCAGCTGCTTCAAGTTTCTTGATTTTCTCGGCAATGAACAGCTGCCACTCTAAAGCTTGTTTCCTAACCTTCTGCTTGACGGGCCGAGCGTGAGGGCAGATAGCAAGATGGTGCTCGATTACCTCCCTAGGAACACCAGGGATGTCAGATGGTTGCCAAGCAAGCACATCGACATTCGCCCGCAGGAAGGCAACGAGCGCGCTTTCCTATTTGTCATCAAGGGTGGCACCGATGGTGAACGTACCGTCAGTGCCATCCTGCCTCGCTGATACCTTTTTCACAGCCGGCGGAGTAGCTTTGGGCCTCTTGCTAGTGGAACTCTCCAGCAAATCCTCAACAGGTGTGGCACACTCCGAAGAGGCGCGCTTCCCGGAGTCCTTGCCGGCATCTCTGCTAGCTTTCTTTCCCTTCTTTGCCTCCTTGGTGGGAGCCGTGGCTTCTACAGCTTCAGCTGCTATCGTGTCCCGGTACATCTGATGCACACATATAATGGCATCTCTTTTATCTGATGGGATGGAAATGACACCCAACGGCCCTGACATCTTCAAGGTGTTGTAAGCATAGTGGGATGCATCCATGAATTTTGCCAAAGTTGGACGACCAAGAATTCCATTGTACGGCAAGGGAAGTTGAACAACGTCAAACATGACCCTCTCGGTCCGATAGTTCAGTTCCCCACCAAATGTCATAGGCAATGTGATCTTTCCCCTGGGCCTGCTCCTGCCGGGGTTGATTCCTTGAAATGTACCCATGGCCTTGAGCTCATCATCAGGGATCTATAGCTTGCTGACCACTTTGGGGGAGATCAGCTTCAACCCAACCCCGCCGTCAACTAGCATCCTTGTGACTTTATGGTTGCGGATTGTTGGTGAGACCAACAATGGCAAAACCCTACCGCGGTAGTGCGGTCGGGGTGATCCTCTTCATCAAATATAATAGGCGTGCAGGACCACTTGAGCGGCTTCTGGGAGTCTGCAGCTGGCTCCACGACATTGAGCTCTCGTGCCCACTGCTTGAGCTGGCAGTGAGAGGAGTGCAAAGATGCACCTCCATCAATACACATGGCTTCAGTTGCTTTTTGGAACCCTTGCTCGCTGGTTTCTTCCTCATCCCCTTCATCACTCTCACCATCTCCTTCTTTCTTCTCACGGCCTCTAGCAGGTTTCTCCTTTTGCTGCGGGGCCTTGCCACGGCGGCCCCCTCTACTACCATGGCCTTTTCCGCCAGCACCCTCTTGGTCTTTCTCCCTGTCTCGATTCTCATATTCTGCCTTCTGCTTCTTGACAAGCTGCTCGACTTGGTGGCATTCTTGGAGACCATGACCTTTAGTGTGGTGGATCTTGCAGTATGGACCATTGGACTTCCCAGCTTTCTCTGCGGCCGCAGCCTCCTGGCAATCAGCGCATGCGGCAGCTTCCTTGCCTGGGGCTTCGGTTTTGGCCTTCTTGCCGGTGCTGAGATCGCCAGGGCTCTCAACGGCCAATACTAACTTATCTTTGCGCTTCTTGTTGCGTGTCTGGCTCCACCTCTTCAGGCTAGTGGCCTCGTCGTCGTCCTCTGAATCAACCTCGAAGCCATCCTCCTCCCTGGGAGTCGCCTTCCTTCTTCAGCACAAGCACATTTATCCGCCAACATGTACAACTCATTGACGGTCTTGGGCAGCCGGACGTTCATTTTGAATCGTATCCTTCTGTTGCGCATGTTCGAATGGAACGCGGCAATCACAGCTGCTCGATGTATCTCTAGAATGTTACAGTGCACTCGACTGAACCTTTGCATATACTTCCACAAGCTCTCCCCTTCCTTCTGTGGAAGGACTTGCAGGTCGCTGGGCCACCCGGGCTCTTGGTGGCCACCCATGAAGGTGCCAACAAATTCATTGCACAAGTTAGCCTATGACGAAATGGAATTCTCTGGCAGGTGCATCAGCCATGACCTAACATTTGGCTTGAGTGCCAAAGGGAAGTAGTTGGCGAACACCTTCTCATCCCTGGCCCCGGCAGCTTGAATGGCAATTGTGTAAATGCACAAGAACTCTGCCAGGTTTAACTTCCCATTGTATTTTTCTAGTAACTCAGGCTTGAAGACGCGGGCAGATGGCCAGCGGACTTGCCGCAGCTCGTGACTGAAGGCAGGGCACCCAACCTCGTAGGGCAAGTAACCGCCATCACTGGGCGTGGGTTCAACAACGTCTAGGTCATTTCGCCTGTCAGATTGACGACGCGTCTCCCGGCATCACTCTATAGGGACGCACGCATCTTCCCTCCGCCGATCCTCCAGGACCTGCCGCTGATCCTGGTGGGCTCGTGGATCAGAAGGGGCCATCGATGCTTCGTCCAGTTCACGGACATACTGATCTTGCTGCTATCGCCTCTAGGTCTGCTATCGCGGAGGAGACTGCACCGTTGGTGCGGCATCCTCGACACGGCCATCAGCCCGGGCTGCTGTTGCTGTTCGCGGGTGCCGCGATGGCTCTGCCTGCTGCGATTTTCGAGCTTCAGCGAAGCTGATCAAACTCTGGATGGTGGCTCTCCACTCATCCATTTGATCAGCTGCCGGCGGGAATCTTAATAGGAGTTGGGCCCGTGACATGGCTTCCGTAGCTGTGCTCGGTGTAGCTGATGAGGCAGACCATGATGTCGCTGGACTCCAAGTAGTACCAGTAGGGGCACCGCCATGTTCATCCTGTCATGAACCGGTTGCCAAGGTAGTCTGGTGATGAGTGGGCTGCGCTCGGGGATTGGCAACCCCGTTCGGCGCTCTGCTCGCCCCGCTCTGGGCAAGGTGCGTGCTCAGTAGCCGCGCCCATGGCAGGCACGGCTAGAGTCATGACTCGCACCAGAGCGGGCGTCATTGATGCAGCTGCGCCCGCTAGTGCGGCGTGGTGGTGGTGATTGAACGTCCCCGCCACCCATGGCTTGTGGGTCATGCCCGCTGGGATGCGGCTGATGCCGCCGTCCCTCGGTGCTTCCTACCCCAGCTTCGGCCACGGGGGACACAACGAAGGCGCCGCCTACGTCAGTCGCGTCTCCCGCGGTACCCGCTCCATCCAACGCCACTGTGATGCCTACGGCATCCACGGCTGTGTGTGAGGGGGCCTTCAAAGTGGAAGGGTGCGCAGTATCGTCGGGTTCCTCTTGGGCGCCATGGATGAAGACGATGATGATGATGGACGCGCTGCTCACAGCCTCGGGTTCATGCAAGTGTTTCCCCCTACCTGGCGCGCCAAAGATGTTGTGGAGGAACACGATTACCTATGGGGCCGTCGGCCCCTTTGTGGTTCGGCAAGGGGGAAGGTCATGTTGCACAAAGAGCGGAGGCCATGAAACAGCACGACGTGGGTGACACTGGTGGTTTTTACCAAGGTTCGGGCCGCTGGGAAGCGTAAAACCCTACTCCTGCTTTTGTGGATTAGATGGGAGCACACTATGAACATGCAGCGCTCAAGCCGGCAAGGTGGCCTCGGAGAGAGCAGCTATGCGCGTACAAATGTGCAAGGGTCCGAATCCTTTGCTATTTTGCCTTGGACCTCTTTTTATAGCTCAAGGGGTGACCACAGTGGCAAAATAGTCTTTATCTAGTGATTAGATAGCTAACTGTGCTATCATACCTAACTCTGGCAGTTGGGACAAAGTGCATTAAATGCACTGCTAGGAGTCGTGCTGAGGGTGAAGCCCGGCAAGCCTGCCGTGCCACTTAATCATCATCTACTTATCTGTTCGACACGCCTCTGGACGGGTGTCACATGAGAGTAATCTATCTTCTAATGGGCTGCCACGTGCTCTGTGGTAGCCACTTAATCACTTGGAGGCTTGACACCGCATTGATAGGTGATTTGCGTTGTGGCACGGTGGAGGCTTGGCGAGAGTCCTCGCCCTTGGCGGACCCGGCAAGCCTACCGGCGAAATCTTGGACTTGTCCCTGGGGCGGCCTCGACCCGGCCAGGCCCTCCTGCCTGGCAAGGGAGGTCTCCCCAAGGTGGTGCTCTGCTGTCTTGTCTGACTTGGTCTTCTTGATCCGCTCCTTGATCTCATGAAGAGCGGTTCCTCTGGCTTGGTCTTGCTTTGTAGTTTGGTGCAGAACATGCAATGCCAGCACGCTTGTGTATAAGTCTGGGCAATCAAACGTGAAAGTTTGTTGCACTAACAGAGAGTCTGGGTTATGTGTGGTGGGGCTGGTTCTTGGGCAAGTACAACCATGGTTCTATCTACATCGACTGGTAGCACTATCTTTCCTGAAGACCGTGTTGTTACTCCCTTAGATACTGCCATCACCCCCTCCAATTCAAATGGCTGATAAATAAGAAAAGTAATTGAATGTACGGACATTGTATGATAGACAAGTGCAATGGATAGTAGGGAATAAAAGAGGGCATGAAATAATACACATTTATGTTGTCTAACCAAACAGGATAGCATGACACAATTTCACATATATGATGGCTAACTAAACATGATAGTATGACACAATTTCACATATATGATGGCTAACTAAACAGGATAGAAAGACATAATTCAAAATATGATGACTATGTAAATAGGATGACATGATATAACTATATGAAATATTTATTAAATAGGTTGGCATGCCATAATTCACATACATGCTGCCTATGGAAACATGATGGATGATATAATTCACGGATAGAATGACATAATTCAAAATATGATGACTATGTAAACACTAAACATGATGAGATGATATAACTATATGATGTCTTTATTAAATGGGTTGGCATGCCATAATTCTGATAGATGTTGTCTATGTAAACATGATGGCATGATATCATTCAAATATATGATTTATATACTAAGCAAGTAAGCAGATGGCAATCACATATATGATGTCTAAAGCAAGCAGATCACATTCAATATTGTGTATATGATGTAAAAACTAAGCAATGCAAGACAACATATGCATGATATGAGTAATATAACCCTGCCATGTTTGAGCATACACCTCAGGGGGAAATAGGACTGGTCATCTGTCTCTGAATCCTCCTCAAGGTCATCTGCTTAGTTGATGATGGTAATGCAGTTGTCGTAGCTACCGGCGGTGGGGAAGAAGATCTGAGGTGGCGAAAGACAGCCTGGAGGGCGGATCCCTGCTGTGGTCGACCCTTCTGTCGTTGGAGCAGCTGAGCTGGGGTGGACAACGGCGCGGCAGGAGCGGGACAAACCACACAAGGTTTTCTTTGACAACTATCTGTAAGAGAAGTAATTCTGTAAGGGCTCGTTTGAATTGGAGGATTCTAACAATGCAGGGATCAGAAATACACAGTAATAGGATAGGAATGCATGTGCAAAACAGAGAATTTAAAATCATAGGATTTCTGTCAATCTGGGTGTTTGGTTCACAGGAATTGGAAGGTCACAGGAATGCAAAGAAGCATGGTCAAATTAAGTCAAACCACAAGAAAATGTACAGCTATAATGCTATAATGCTACTATCACTTAGTCTTCTTCTTCATGAATAGGAATTTAAAAAGGAGGGCCAAGTGGATATTAAAATTCCTATGGTTTTTCTTTGAAAGAGACACTAAAGGAACAAATCCTATAGTTTTCCTTTGCTCCATTCCTTTGAACCAAATGCATGAATAGTACTACCATAGGAAACTTTCCAATTCTATGTTTTTCCTTCACTTTTCATTTCAACCACTGGCAATTCCAGTAGGCAGGCTTGAACAGGCAAAAGCCTACACTCCAAAAATGTTTTTGTGCTACTTGTACTACTTTGGACCCAAGACACTGCCCTACTAGCTCAACTCCCAGGCCCATCTACACATGCATAGCTCAAGCACGCAGAAATAAATAATGATGGCTTTCGAGAGAGTCCATCACGGATAGCTAAGTTGCCTGGTACCTCACTGCTTGTTATACAGGAGAAACTAATCGCATTTCATGTTACTACGTGTGCTCAGTGGACAATATATATAACATGTAGAGTAAAAAAGCAATGCAGCAAGTGTACAACCTCTTTGGCGAAGTCATGTCAATCTCATCATCATTGGGTTGGTCGCTGAGGATGCTGCGGCTGATGTGGCAGTCGGAGGAGTGGAAGAAAACTTAGGCGCCTAGAGATGGAGCGAAGGGTACTGCTCCGCTGTGATGGCGGGTTTCGTCGTTGGAGCAGCTCTGGTGAGGTGTACGACGGCGAGGCTTGTAGGATCGAAAGTAGGTCTAGAGGGGGGATTAGACTACTTGACCAAATAAAAATCTAGCCTTTTCCCAATTTTAAGTCTTGGCAGATTTTAGCAACTTAGCACAAGTCAAGCAATCAACCTACACATGCAATTCTAAGAGTGTAGCAGTGGAAAGTAAAACATTGCATATGAAGGTAAAGGGAAAGGTTTGGAGAAGGCAAACCCAATGTAGACATGGAGATTTTTGGCGTGGTTCCGATAGGTGGTGCTATCGTACGTCCATGTTGATGGAGACATCAACCCACGAAGGGTAACGGTTGCGCGAGTCCACGGAGGGCTCCACCCACCAAGGGTCCACGAAGAAGCAACCTTGTCTATCCCACCATGGCCATCGCCCGCGAAGGACTTGCCTCACTCGGGTAGATCTTCACAAAGTAGGCGATCTCCTTGCCCTTACAAACTTCTTGGTAATACTCCACAATCTTGTCGAAGGCTCCCAAGCAACACCTAACCAATGTAGGAGACACCACTCTCCAAAAGGTAATAAATGGTTTGTTGATGATGAACTACTTGCTCTTGTGCTTCAAATGATAGTCTCCCCAACACTCAAATCTCTCTCACAGATTTGGCTATGGTGGAAAGATGATTTGAGTGGAAAGCAACTTGGGGAAGGCTAGAGATCAAATTCTTGTGGTTGGAATGGAATGTCTTGGTCTCAACACATGAGTAGGTGGTTCTCTCTCAGAAAATGAGTACTGGATGTGTAGGCACGTTCTAATGGCTCTCTCTCAAATGGAGAAGCGGGTGGAGGGGTATATATAGCCTCCACACAAAATCCAACCGTTACACACATTTGACCCAACTCGGTCAGACCGAATAGGAGAACTCGGTGAGACCGATTTAGTTCAAAATGTGAACGTTAGGAATCTCGGTGGGACCGACTGGATCAACTCGGTGGGACCAATGTGCTAGGGCTAAGGTCAAACCTCATCTCGGTGAGACCGATTGCATGAACTTGGTGGGACCGATTTCAGCAATGAGCAAACAGAGAGTTGGTCAGGCAAACTCGGTGGGACCGATCGCTCATTTCGGTGAGACCGAAATGTTACGAAGGGAAACAAAGATTTGTCATGCAAACTCGGTGGGACCGATAGCTCATCTTGGTGAGACCGAAATGTTACGAAGGGAAACAGAGAGTTTGCAATGCCATCTCGGTTAGACTGAGATCTGTATCGGTGAGACCGAATTGTCTAGGGTTTCTGGTAGTGGCTATGTCAAGTGAACTCGGTGGCACCGGATAGATCAAATCGGTGGGGCCGAGTTTGACTTTGGGTTTTGGACATATATGGAAAAGAGAAAATGGCTGAGGGTTTTGGAGCAATATCACTAAGCATTTTGAGCAAGTAGACCATTAAGCAACACCTCATCCCCTTTTAATAGTATTGGCTTTTCCTATGGACTCAATGTGATCTTGGATCACTAAAATGGAAATGAAGAGTCTTGAGCTTTTGCCAATCTTTGTCCTAAGCATTTTGAGGGGTCTACATCTCTAGTCCATGCCATGCCAATCATTGAACTTTCTGAAATATTAGACTTGAATGGATATTAGTTCAATGAGCTATATGTTGGTATGAATTACCAAAACCACCCGGGGATTAGTTGCACTTTCAATCTCCCCCTTTTTGTTAATTGATGACAACATATAGATCAAAGCTTCGACAATTGATAATATGAATGAAATACATCATCGCTTTGAGAAGTATGTGATAAGCAAGAGCCCCCCCCCTAAATTTGTGCATTATTTAAAATTTGCTTTTGAATGCAAATGCACAATCAATTAGGATCATGGGTCACTCTTCCATGTCACATACATCTTGGTGGAGCGCTCAAAATGATAGAATATAAAGAACATGCACTAATCACCAAGGGAAAACGTGATTGATCATACACAAGTATCATAGATAGCATCACACAAGCACACATTAAAGTATAATATGATCAAACACATGATCATGAGAGTATCTCAGAAACAAGCACAAATATTGTAGCAAGAATCAAACGAGCAAACGATCAAAGATCAAAGTAGCAAGAGAGGCAACAAAAAGCAAAACACGCAAAACACTCTCTCTCTCGAAGCCTAAATGATCTATACACTTTCTCCCTCTTTGGCAACAAGTTACCAAAAAGCTCGAAAATGCATAGTGCTATGCGGCACTCTAGGCACGATCTCCGGGAGCTTCGGTGTGCGTAGATGGCATGGAGAGGAGTCCGTCTGCAAAAACTTCAGCTGACGTTTGTGGAGCTGGAGGAGTTGAAACTGGAGGTATGACTGAGGTAGTTGCTGCAGGTGCTGAAATGGTAGTCCTGGAGTCTCTGACAACTGGCACAGCTGTAGACCTTTGTGCCCTTGGCACTCACTGAAAAGCATCAGTGGTTGGTCTGTCACTTCAATCCTCAACTTCTTCCTGGAGCTTCTCCACAGTAGTCTGGATCTCTGTGACCTTGACATCTAGATCATGGAATTTGGTCTCAATGATCCTTTCAAGACTTTCTTGACTCTGAGTCAGCGTGGCCAAGCCCTTCTCAATCATCACAGTAGCCTCAAGCAGATAACTGAGTTGATCTTGCTTGGTCTTGAGCATCACTTGTGAAGCATCTGGTGCAGTGGCTGCCTTTGCTGCTTTTGCAGCTTTTGCTCTCTCTCTCTCTTCTCCTGGGCTTCTGCACAAGTTGGATGAGATGCATCCATGACAACCTCATTGTCCTCAAATTCTGGCCTCAGGGGAAAATGCTCTTTATCTAGAAGATATGTCCCTGTCCCCATCTTGGAGTTGATTAGCATCTGTATGTGAGGGGCATATCCACATGATCTCTTCTGATCAGCTGCAGCTCTCTTCACTGTCTCAACAATTAGAGTCATCACTTTGAACTTCTATGGCACATCAAACATATGGAGCAAGTTGATGGAGTGACCTCGGATCATTCTATGATCTCCTGATTTGGGCAAAAGGGTATGCCTCAGAATGGTGTTGATGGTGGTCAGCCCTGATAGCAGAAAGTATATCGACCCAAGCTTGTGAGTCTCCAAGGCATCATCAGGAATGGTCTTGTACATATTTGCCATGGAGTTGTGATCTTTCCTTGGCTTGGCATATACATCTATATCATTTTCATCTTCCTTAGGGGCATTGATCAACTTGGGCCATTCAGAGATAGTTGATTGGTACCTTGTACCTTCAGTCATCCAAACAATCCGTCCATCCGGATAGAAATGAGTAGTGGAGTAGAATTGCATTATCATCTCATCATTCCACTTGGTCAACTTCTGACCAGCAAACTTGTCCACGTCATTCATCCTGAAGCTCTCATGCACGCCTGGGAAGTAGTCCTCATTGTCATCAATGTACTTCTAGTCAACCCACCTCATGTCACTGACAATGGGTTTCTTGTCTAACAAGACTGTCTCATAGAAGTCCTGCTGTTCCTTGGTGTGGAATCGATAATCTATAGCAGTCCTTGTCCTGGTGGCATAGGGATCTGTCTGTCTCCATAATCTCAGACCAGCATCCTTCCTTTCTTTCATGTTTTCAGCAACAGGATGGTCATCACTATGATCAGGAATCTTTGGCTTTAACTTTGTGAGCACTTGTTGTTCTTCATCCTCTTGAACATCAGGCACTGGGGCCTTGTTCTTCTCAGCAACAGGGATGTTTCTGGTGGATCTCTTGGATACAATAGGTTTTGGAACTTGAGCTTGAGTTGGAGGCTTGGGGGCTGATTTGGGCTTAGATGGAGCAGCCCCTAATCTTATAGCATCCCCCATGAGCTTCTGAGTCTTTGGAGGTGGTGCAGCTGGCTCTTCCTCCTCCTCATCTTCATCTGAGTCTCTCATCATAGATGGTTTACCAATGACTCTGGCAATAGTCTTCCTCACTCTCTCCTTCCTCTTCTTTCCTCCAGCAGTGTCTTCTTCTCTAGCAGTACTTGGTGCAGCAGCATCAGCTTGTGTAGAGGCTCTGGCTTTTGACATAGAATTTCTCTTGACAGGAGCTTTCTTTGGCATACCAGGCTTGGTGGCAGCAGCTGCAGCATACTCCTTCTTTAGCACTTTCTTCTTGGAGGTCACCTCCTCCTCAACAAAAAAATCCTCATCTTCTGAATCTGAGGTTCTCTTCTTCCTTTGCCTAGTAGCAGCCTTAGGCAAGTTGCTTGGAGTGCTTCTGCTACCTTCATCATAACTGTTGTTGGAGGGACTAGTGCCCTGACTGAGATTCACTTTCTCTTCAGACCTGTTCTAGCTGTCACTGCCCTTGGACATCTCTGAAACTGGCCCTGTGAATAGAAGGGTATAGATAGAGTGGATGAGCATCACAAAGCACAGCTATTTTGCAAAAAACATTGAGACAAAAACTTAACTTTAGTTTTCTGCAGAAAGCATTTCGGAGCTATCGATATGACAAACTCGGTGACACCAAAGCACAAACAGAATCTAAACATACAAATTCGGTCAGACCGAAATGTAGTCGGTGATTCCGAGGGTTTCACAGAGTATGACATTTTGGTCACACCGATTAGTACGCTTCGGTTAGACCGAGTTGTACTTGTGCAATGGCCTAAGCCAAATCGGTGAGACCGAGATCCTCAGATCGGTCGGTCCAAGATGAGTTTGGCGGAAACCTAACCCTAAGTTTTGCATCAAATCTATTCTAATGGAACTTTTCAGTGGATAGATATATCTCATTCATGGAAAGAATAATGGCAATGATCTTTGTGCAACAATCGGAGTAAAAGGATGCACAAAGAGATCGAGTTCGTACCCTAACTTGGCGACAATCTCGCTACGGCGACAACGGCGGTGAGACTCCCGTTGACGGCGGTGGAGACCAGCGGCAGGAGGCACTAGCGACGACGGCGACGATCCGAAGACCAAGGGGCGGCAGAGCTGGGCAGGCGCGGTCGAGTGGTTTGGAGAGTTTTCCAAATTTTAAACCCGCAGAATATATATCCAGTCACTATCGGTGTGACCAAGTGGAATGACTCGGTGGCACTGAGATGCAAAACTGCTAGCAGTTACTACAACTCGGTGTGACCGAATTGTTCGAATCGGTTGCACCGAGGTGAAAACCTAGATCAACTTAATGAATTCGATGAGACCGACTAGAGTGAGTTGGTCTGACCGAGATGCATTAAGAGGTTTTGGATGTTTAAGCCCTTGACGGATCAGTGGCTCCGAGTGCTCCTCACCCGGAGGGTCCGAATTCGACTTGTTCAAACTTTGTGATGTAGCATGAAAAGAGTTTGAGACGAGAAAAGCATAGATAGCTAGAGGGAGTTCTTAGGCATTCTTGTCCATCCATTTGGCAAAGGAAAACCAAACAATCAAAGCAACAAATGGATGTCCTCGAACGGAGAAAATTATGCATCCAACATGCTCACACAATAAGATTGTAAATAAAACATGTGGCAAAGCATGCAGAAGCACTCTAGCATCTATCAAGCAATTGGCAATGACTAGGTCATCTATATATGAGTATATTGACTTAGGAGTCAAATGAGAACATTTGATCATAGGTCATACTCATCATTTAAGAACAAGTGGGGTTACCACTTTTACATAAAGCATTGTTGTGTTCACATCATTAGAGTTGCTTTAGCCCAATTCTTAGAGCAAAGCTCCCCCTAGATGTGATATTCCCCCTAAGAGGGATGAACTAACCTTGGGTTTTGTCGAAGATGACTTCATGTAGATGTTGAAGATGTGGATGCTCAATGTTGATGTAGATCATTTGGAGCAATCCATTGGAGTGAGTTGCACTTTCAATACCTACATGGGTTAGTCCCATAAGGAACACACAAGGATATCCATAGACATAGAGTGAAATACACATATGATGATTTCCATGAAAGCATTAGGTTACCTTGTCCCTTGTCTTACCAACAAGAGGGTTTGTGACTCCTTGAACTAGTGCAAGATATGGAAGTTGATTGCACTTGTCCTTGCCAAAATGAATATGAGTGAAGTATGTTGGCGGAGTCACCCTCAAGAACTCTCTAGTTCTTCTTCTTTGGGATCCACATCAACTTGATGGGAATCCTTGGAGTTGTAGTCGTACTTGATGAAGTAGAACTTGATGTAGTCTTGGGAACCCACTTGACCAAGGCCTTAGGATCCTCTTCAAATGCATCAATCTTGTCTTGAAGCTTGTCCTTGCCTTTTAGCTTGTGGTCTTGTGGTGGAAGATCATCTTGAGCTTGTGTTCCCTTGGAAGATGTGGGGTCATACTTCTCTTGTTGAGGAACAAACTTCATCTTGGGGTATTAATCTTCTTACCACTCAACTCCATTGGCATTGAACTTGTGTTCAAAACCAACACCTTGATTCTTCCGGTGCCTTCCTTGCTTCCATACAATTTCCTCAAATTGTTTACTTCCGGCAAGGCTCTTGTAAACACCTTTCTCTATAATTCCCTTCAATAAGCTATTTTCTTGCTCAAGTGTAACTTGGCTAAGAGAATCATTAGTGGAATCAAGAGAACTACTAGAAGCAACAATATTGGATTTAGCATGATTATTGTTACTACTAGAAGAAGAATCTTTCTTGCACTTGTTACTAGATTTTACTTGTGGCATGTAAGTAGACAAGAGTAAATGCTTGGCAATGTAAGCAGAACTTTTCTTTCAAAGATCATCATTGATTACCTTTAAGAACCCATGCTCTTGCTCTAAATTGAGCTTCTCAAAGTGTAGCTTCTCATGAGTCTTTAAAAGCTCTCGATGATCCTTTAAGGTAATTTCATGAGCTAACTTAAGAGTGTTTAGTTCTTTAGTTAGATGCTCAATCTCCTTCTTGTCATTGCCATTCATTTTTTCTTGATTAGCATGATTAATAGCAATTTCATCATGGTTTTCATCACTAGTGTTGTCAACAAGTAAATCATCATCACCTAGCAAATCATCATCATCACTACTGAAATCAACATACTCGGGGTGTGATACCTTGGGGCCTTTAGCCATGAAGCATCTTCCAATTTCTTCATTTGGTGAGTTAAATATGTCGTAGGAGTTGGATGGCACAGGTGCAAGACCGGCAACACCTTCATCTTGAGTATATTCGGAGTCGGAGTGATAACTTCTCTCGGAGTGCTTGTCGCAGTCGGTACCAGATACCCATTCACCAACATGAGCTTGATGTCTTCGTCTTGTGTAGCTCTTTGATGACTTGTCTTTCCTTTCTGAATCCTTGCTTCTACGAGAGGGTCTTCGTTCATAACGATCATCTCTACTCCTTCTCTCTCTTGGTGGTGATTCATCTCTTTAACTTCTCCTTTTAGGTGAATCTTCTCTTTTCTTGAAGGGAGCCATACACTCATTAGAGTAGTGTCCGGGTCTTCCAAAATTGTAGCAATTGCGATCATGACTAGAAGATCTTTTGTCATTGTAGGACCTTGACTTGGAACTTCTCTCTTTGCTTCTACTCTTGTAGAAATTGTTGAAGTTCTTCACCATTAAGCTCAATTCTTCATTGAAGACTTGTTTCTCACTTGATGTTGTAGGAGCATCACATGAGGCTTTGTAAGCACCACTAGATTTGTTGTGAAGCTCTTCCTTATCCTTGAGTGACATCTCATGGGCAACAATTCTACCAATGACTTCCGTTGGCTTGAGATCTTTGTAATTGGGCATCATTTGGATCAAGGTGCACATGGTATAATATTTTCCATCCAAGGCTCTTAGGATCTTCTTGATGTTGAATTTGTTGGTCATCTCTTCACTTCCTAAGCTGGCAATCTCATTTGTGATAAGAGCAAGCCTAGAGTACATTTCGGCGACTCCTTCACCATCCTTCATTTTGAACTTATCCAGTGGACTTTGAAGCACATCCAATTTGGATTCCTTGACAGACTCGGTACCTTCGTGCATATCAACCAAAGTATCCCAAATTTCCTTTGCAATCTTAAGACGGCTGATTTTGTTGAATTCTTCGGGGCACAATCCGTTGAAGAGAATATTGCAAGCTTGAGCATTGTATAGCAACATCTTTAATTCTTTTGCGGTTGCTTCATGATCCGGTTCTCTTCCATCCTCGAAAAATTCACCTTCCAAGCCAACACGCACAATAGCCCAAACGGCAGGGTTATGACTGAGAATATGCATTTTCATCTTATGCTTCCAACTAGCAAAATTAGTACCATCAAAGTAAGAACCTCTATGGTGGTAATTTCCCTCGCTAGACGCCATCCTCTCCTAGGTTGTGAAACCAAGGCTATGATCACCAAAGCTATGGAAATCAAGGCTCATGGAGACCAAAGCTCTGATACCACTTGTAGGTTCAAAAGTAGGTCTAGAGGGGGGGATTAGACTACTTGACCAAATAAAAATCTAGCCTTTCCCAATTTTAAGTCTTGGCAGATTTTAGCAACTTAGCACAAGTCAACCAATCAACCTACACATGCAATTCTAAGAGTGTAGCAGCGGAAAGTAAAACATTGCATATGAAGGTAAAGGGAAAGGTTTGGAGAAGGCAAACACAATGTAGACACAGAGATTTTTGGCATGGTTCCGATAGGTGATGCTATCGTACGTCCACGTTGATGGAGACTTCAACCCATGAAGGGTACCGGTTGCGTGAGTCCACGGTGGGCTCCACCCATGAAGGGTTCACGAAGAAGCAACCTTGTCTATCCCACCATGGCCATCGCCCACGAAGGACTTGCCTCACTCGGGTAGATCTTCACGAAGTAGGCGATCTCCTTGCCCTTACAAACTTCTTGGTTCAACTCCACAATCTTGTCGGAGGCTCCCAAGCGACACCTAACCAATCTAGGAGACACCACTCTCCATAAGGTAATAAATAGTGTGTTGATGATGAACTCCTTGCTCTTGTTCTTCAAATGATAGTCTCCCCAACACTCAACTCTCTCTCACAGATTTGGCTATGGTGGAAAGATGATTTGAGTGGAAAGCAACTTGGGGAAGGCTAGAGATCAAGATTCTTGTGGTTGGAATGGAATGTCTTGGTCTCAACACATGATTAGGTGGTTCTCTCTCAGAAAATGAGTAGTGGAAGTGTAGGCACGTTCTGATGGCTCTCTCTCAAATGGACAAGGGGGTAGAGGGGTATATATAGCCTCCACACAAAATCCAACCGTTACACACATTTGACCCAACTCGGTCAGACCGAATAGGAGAACTCGGTGAGACCGATTTAGTTCAAAATGTGAACGTTAGGAATCTCGGTGGGACCGACTGGATCAACTCGGTGGGACCGATGTGCTAGGGCTAAGGGCAAACCACATATCGGTAAGACCGATTGCATGAACTCGGGGGGACCGATTTCAGCAATGAGCAAACAGAGAGTTGGTCAGGCAAACTCGGTGGGACCAATTGCTCATTTTGGTGAGACCAAAATGTTACGAAGGGAAACAAAGAGTTTATCATGCAAACTCGGTGGGACCGATCGCTCATCTTGGTGAGACCAAAATGTTACGAAGGGAAACATAGAGTTTGCAATGCCATCTCGGTTAGACCGAGATCCGTATCGATGAGACCGAATTGTCTTGGGTTTCTGGTAGTGGCTATGTCAACTGAACTCGGTGGCGCCGGATAGATCAAATCAGTGGGGCCGAGTTTGACTTTGGGTTTTGGACATATATGGAAAAGAGAAAATGGCTGAGGGTTTTGGAGCAATATCACTAAGCATTTTGAGCAAGTAGACCATTAAGCAACACCTCTTCCCCTTTTAATAGTATTGGCTTTTCCTATGGACTCAATGTGATCTTGGATCGCTAAAATGGAAATGAAGAGTCTTGAGCTTTTGCCAATCTTTGTCCTTAGCATTTTGAGTGGTCCACATCTCTAGTCCATGCCATGCCAATCATTGAACTTTCTGAAATATTAGACTTGAATGGATATTAGTTCAATGAGCTATATGTTGTTATGAATTACCAAAACCACCCGGGGATTAGTTGCACTTTCAAGGCTGAAGCAGGACAACAGAGACAATGTTAACCTGAAGTGGTATTCTAATAGCATCTCCAATAGGTGATGTAAAATACATAACCAAAAAGTGCTAGATGTAAAATACATCAGCCGCTCATCTCTGAACTTAACTGTCGAAACTGAATTTAACTGTCGAAACTGAATTTTATAGTCGAAACTGAATTTTAGTGTCGAAACTGAATTTTACTGTCGAAACTGAACGCACTAGTAGCAGAAAAGCAATACACTAATAGTTTTGGCCACTCGAGCACTAGTGGGAGAGTAGCAGTGATCTAAATCGATAGCCGCTCCAGCAGGGAACGTACTACCAGAGAGCAGCCGGGGCAGAGCAGCAGCGCGTGCGAGAGCCGGGCAGCTGGTCATGTAGCAGCACCTCCGGTAGCAGCAGCAGGAGCTCGAGCGAGAGCCAGATCTGCTGCCTGTGCAGCAGTAGCATGAGCAAGAGTAGACTAGCAGCGCAAGCAAGAGCAAGAGCAGCAGCGCGAGCAAGATCTAGAGCAGACCAGGCAGGGGACCGAGAGCAAGAGCAGAGCAGCAGCGCGAGCGAGAGCCGAAGCAGCAGCTGGGTCAGCGAGAGCCGGAGCAGCAGCAGCTCCTACTGATGTGGACGTCGCCGCCGAGGGAGCGACGCCATGGAGGAAGTGGATGGCGATGTCGCCGTAGATGGAGTCACGCCATGGCGGCTCGGGACTGGGAGCCGGCAGCACCATGAGATCTAATTAAGAAGAAAATGAGCAATTACTGTAGAACCTCTTTGGTGGCGCTGATTATGCCTCAGCTTCATCCGAGGAATCGGTGATGGTGCTGCTCTTCCGGTGCTGCAGGTGAAGACGGCAGTGTGGGAATGGAGATGGCGCGAAAGACGAGGCGAATGTCGGGGCAGCTCCTTGGAGGTGGAGGATGGGGTGGCTGAACCGGCAGGACAACGAGATCGACGAGGGATCCTCATGAGGGACGTCGAGCTGTTGTGGTGGACGATGTCATCGGGGAAGAGGCTCCGGCTGGGTGGCGGACGGAGGAGGTGTGGGGCTTCGCAGGTTATCACGGCCTCGGTGTACGAATGGGGGGGCGGAGGGGATGGGAGGGGGGAACCATGTCTTAGGGACGCGCTTGTCCGAAATGTGGGATAAGTTACGAAAGTAGCCCCACTGATTTGAACTAGGTGGTTCTTTTAGTTCAGGGGTATCATGGGAATTTCGCGTGTCGGGATTTCGCAAGAGGTGGGAGTTTTCGCGCGCGTTGTAATTTTCGGATATCAAGGCGCGGGTTGAGTTCTAAGGAATTTAAGGAGCACAACGAGACAAAGAGATATCTTAAAATTTTGGGATAACAAGGCACGGGTTGAAATTTCTGGACAAGCCTAACTTGTACTGTACCAAATCAATTCGCAATTCCCTCGATGAAGAAAACAAAAAAAATAAATTCGCACCACACAAGAGATTCTAGTCCTGTTTTACTGTATGAGTTACTACAAATGCCATTCAAAACTTTGAATCCAAGTTATGTTCGATTAAAATATTTCTCTATGTGTATAATGCATGTAACCTGCTACTCAAATGAACATTTTAGTGCATTCCAAACCTATATACTACCGCTTCAATATGAAATAAATTTGAATTTGTTTCTCTATTTGAATAAGATCTACAATCATGATTGTTGTCAAGTTAAACCATTTGAATTCATTTCCCTAATTTAATAAGATATGCAATCATCATTGTTGTCAAGTTAAACCATCATTTGTATATTATCTTCACAACACATCACATGATTACTGTCGAGTTAGATATGAACTATGTGTACTATATGAACTCGAACTCGAATTTTTCATTCCACTTTATGTTGATTTCAAATCACAGTACATTTCAAGCTCTAGCTAGATCTTCATAATCTAAACCATGTCTCATATGTATAATGTGTTTATCACATAATGTATGGTGCCCCGCCCCCTACGCCTACACGTATTTAGCTGTTAGTGTCAAACGCCACACATTATCACAAATTCAAATAAAATGTGAGATTGTTCGATATATAGTATGGTTTAGATTGTTCGATATTTAGTTGTGAGCTGCAAATGCCACACATTATCACAAATTCAAATAAAATGTGAGATTGGTCGATATATAGTATGGTTTAGATTGTTCGATATTTAGATGTGAGTTGCAAATGCCACGCATTATCACATTATAGTATAACATGTCCAAAACCACACCACGTGTATCACCGCTATATTCATGCATGCATAGGTTTATAACACTATGATCTCTTATTCAAATATATTAATCCACTTTCATAATGAATTATGATCTTTGTTAGTCTCTTACACCCACACAATCCTCTAACCTTTGTAGCTAGCACTAACTTTCTCTCGTGCATGCACACGCCCTCCTCGCCCTCCCCCTCCCTCAGCATTCTATCCATCATGCACATTCATTTATTTTCTTTAGGTCGTTCTCCCACGGTCTCCACAACTCCTTCTTTCTGACACACACCGATCGATAAACCTCTCTAGGAATGTTTGCCTACCACATACACACACACTTTCCATCTCCTCCTTTCTCTGTCCATGCCTCATGTCTCTCATATGGTCCCACACACGCGTAAACTCTTGCCCCTTTTTTCATCAATCTCACAATCGCACACTCGTCCCCCTATCTAGTAGGCCTCTCGCACCACCTCCTAGCTCCATACCTCTCTCTCTATCCATCTCTCTGGGCCTTATTTGCCTCTAACAAACGGATGTACATAGACCGATCTCCCACTATACATATAGCTAGCTAGGTCGTTTATATCTTGTTTTCCCCACCCACCGATCGATCCACGTCATTAGTTATGTCTCTCCCTTCCTCTGACACACAACAATTGATCTACCGATCTAGTTAGGTCTTCTTACCAATGACATATGGTCCCCCTTCATCATCCATGCATGCCTCCAGACACATCTATCACGCACACGGACACACAGAAACACATCCCCTCTCTTCTTGATATTGCAGTTGTACCCTCAGTTTGTCTAGTAGGCCTCTCCCGCCATCTCCGAGAAGCAACTCCACCACCCCTCCAGCACTCTACCTCTCTCTCTCTCTCTCTCTCTCGCAACCTATTTCTCGTCCTTCACTTAACTATGGATGTCGACTGATCTCCCTCAAGACATAGCTAGGTCTCTCTTTCTCAACACATAGATGAGTCGATCTACCTATCTAGTTAGGTCTCTGCCTCCCCCCGCCCCTCCCCCCCCATACACACACCGATACATCGAGCGCTCTAGTCATGTCTCCCTGCCACACACAAACTTGCCCTCTCCCCTCTAACGTTCTGGTAGGTCAGTTGATGGCTCATGTCCGCGTCAGTATTTCCCCGAAGAGGAAGGGATGATGCAGCACAGCTACGGTAGGTATTTCCCTCAGTTATGAAACCAAGGTTATCGAACCAGTAGGAGAACCAAGCAACACTATGTAAACGATACCTGCACACAAAGAACAAATACTTGCAAACCGACGCGTAAGAGGGGTTGTCAATCCCTCTCAGGTAAAAGGTTAGATTGGTTTGTATGATTTTGGATAAATAGATCTCGTGGTAAAAAAAATAAAAAATAAAATAAAGAAAAAGTGCAGCAAGGTATTTTTGGGTTTTTAGAATAATAGATCTGAAAACAAAAGAAAATAAAAATAGATCTCAAGGAAAATATGATAAAGGGTAGACCTGGGGGCCGTAGATTTCACTAGTGGCTTCTCTCGAGACAAATAGCATACGGCAGGTAAACAAACTACTGTTGGGCAATTGATAGAACTTCAAATAATTATGACGATATCCAGGTAATGATCATTATATAGGCATCACGTCCAAGATTAGTAAACCGACTCCTGCCTGCATCTACTACTATTACTCCACACATGGACCGCTATCCAGCATGCATCTAGTGTATTAAGTTCATGGAGGAACGGAGTAATGCAATAAGAACGATGACATGATGTAGACAAGATCTATTCATGTAGTAATTGACCCCATCTTGTTATCCTTAATAGCAACGATCAATACGTGTCTTGCTGCCCCTTCTGTCACTGGGAAAGAACACCGCACGATCGAACCCATCACAAAGCACCTCTTCCATGGCAAGAAAAATTGATCTAGTTGGCCTAACTAAACCAAAGATTCGAACAAGAAATACGAGGCTATAAGTAATCATGCATATAAGAGATCAAAGAAACTCATATAACTTTCATGGATAAATAGATCTGATCATAAACTCAAAGCTCATCGGATCCCAACAAACACACCGCAAAAAGAGTTACATCAAATAGATCTCCAAGAGACCATTGTATTGAGAATCAAAAAGAGAGAAGAAGCCATCTAGCTACTAACAACGAAACCGTACGTCTACAATGAACTACTCACGCATCATCGGAGAGGCACCAATGAGGATGATGAACCCCTCCGTGATGGTGTCCAGATTGGATCTGGTGGTTCTAGAACATGTGGTGGCTGGAATTGTGTTTCGTCGACTCCCCTAGGGTTTTTTGATTTTTGGGGTATTTATAGAGCAAAGAGGCAGTGCGGGAGGCGGTTGAGGTGGACACAACCCACCAGGGCGTGCCTGGACCCCCAGGCGCGCCCAGGTGGGTTGTGCTCCCCTTGGAGCCCCCATCTGGTACTTGTTTGGCCCAACATGTGTCTTCTGGGCCAGAAAAATTCTCCAAAAAGTTTCGCTTCGTTTGGACTCCATTTGGTACTGATATTCTGCGAAGTAAAAAACAAGCAAAAAACATCAACTGGCACTGGGCACTATGTCAATAGGTTAGTCCCAAAAAGTGACATAAAGTTGCTATAAAATGATTGTAAAACATCCAAGAATGATAATATAACAGCATGGAACAAGAAAAAATTATAGATACATTGGAGACGTATCATCAGTCGCCCTATATCTTTGACGGGCACACACACAATTTTGATGGCTCTCTTCATCGATCTCGCACCCACACACTTGATCGTCTCTTCAACTCTATCGATATCTATGACCCCTCGCTCTCTTCTCGTGGATCGCCCCCTCTATATATGATATAGATAGGCCTCTATTTCACACACATTGCATGTCTCACATTTTTGTTTGAGATATCGTCAACACATATTCCCACAAATACACTCAGAAATCACCCCCTCCCCAATAAAAAAACTCACGAACGCACATGCCATCTCTCTAGGTTTCTATCTCTCTCTCACACACACACGTAGGTGGGGGACATGCACGAACAGAAGAGGTGCACGCACGGCCCATGTACCCCATCTCTTTCCCAACCACACCTGCACGGGTACACGGTAGAACTCATTTCTGTATGAAAAGGCAGCCCACGTGGTAATTTGACACATGTACTGGTTGTCCACTTGATGGAGGATCGTGTACCACGGGTGAACAAACAAATTGCGACTTGACGCGTTATTTTAAAAAAGATTTCATTCCCCGATGGTGCACGTACAGAATATAAACCAATTGTTATGGAGAGAAAAAAATAGTTCCACTATACTATACTATGTAATATAGGCAGGGATGCTCAATGCTTGCTTTCTGGGGTCGGTCTCTTCTACTCTCTCACACAAGATGGCGGTGGCCACCCTCTCTCTCTCTCTCACCGTTGGTCCCTGATCCAGCCAGATCTAGTCCGCCGGTGTAAAGGGACGATGTGCAACGTTGCTCCGGTCACCGGCGTCGACGCAGGAAACCCACTACCGGCGCATCCCGATCTGCGGTACCCGCCGTTCTCTCTAAGCAAGCTCTGGCACGGTAGTGCCTTTGCCCCTTGCTCGCTGCCACAGTATGGGCAGATCCCGCCCGCCGCCGCCCTCCTGGTTACATCCCAACGACCCTTAGGTACAGCTTCCACTGGAACCGGCCATGCTCCGCTGCCCATCTTCCCATGTCGCTGCATGCGGATCTTCTCTAGTTATTTGCCTGAATGTACTGTAGCTCGGCCGGCATACTTTCCATGTTTCATCAATAGTGCCACTATTATTGCAATCACACTTATTCAATATCCTTGTCAACAGGGATGCTCAGCTCCATTTTAGTGCAACTGCACAAAATGATGGGATGGTGCATGCATCCAACTGCTACATGTCTTGGCGGGCATCAATGAACCGCGTGAAAATGGCTACCAACATGTCCACAGTGACCAGGAAATGAAAGCATGCTTAGGGACCTGATCGATCATTTTTTTCTTTATTTGTACACCTTCTCACAACTTTGTCTTAAGTTGTGAAGTAAATACTGGGTCTGATATGTGAATCATTGATATGCATTAGCATGCATGTTAGTTTCCTTTGTATTTGTTGAAATTTTGTAACCAGAAAACCTTCAAGGCAAGACACATGAAAGAAAAGCTGAAAGCTTGGTAGCATTGTAGTAGTATAATTTTATCTCACTAAGAAATTACATTTACTAGCACAGTAAATATAAACAAATGCTAAAAGGTTGATAGCATTGTGAGAAACCATTCTAGGAGCACAGAACTTCCTTTCCTCGACATGTGGGACATCCAGCATCCGGGTCCACGTGCCATGCACCAAATTATGAGTGCACAACCACAAGGAATACAACTAATGAGCAGTCACATCTCAAAGCCACACCTTTCCAATAGTACTAAGCTGGACGCATGAACAACACATCATTTCACACATCATAGAATCCTCTCGTAATAATTTTCCAAGAAAAACACCACACGTGAAGATTGGACGGTACTGTTGCAGCAAGTCATATAACCCTTCTCCAAAACATCAAGTATGGCCGTTTGGGGATGGTTCCAGAAAATAATATTCCCTCCCTTCTGGTTTATGGGCCTCAATTCCAAATCTAAATCAATGAATGAACTAGTACTACTAGATAGTGAGTGTTTACTACTGTATCATGTACATACTAATTGCAACGCATGCATGTGTTAGCAGTACAATGACCACGTATGAATTTGATGGTAGGATTTGTGTAAGTTGCATGTCGTATTATTGCTCTAACATGTGGTCAAAGTTAGCCTCCAAAACGCATTTTAGACCCTATATGGATTGATGGAGTACATGCATTGCTGAGGTTTCTCTTAATCCTTGCATGCAACGTTTTTATTGAAGCTTGAAATGTGAACATGTGAATGGGAGGTACTACTACATCCCTTCCAAAAGAACTGTAGTACTAATGGTATCGTACTCCCTTCGTTCACTATCTCACGTGCTTAGTACTTTTGAAAACTATGGAAGTAACAAATTTATTCCACCACTCAGCATCTATTATGGTTAGCGAGATTTCAAATTGAGTCATATAGACCAGAAAGTAGGCACTTAGGGCAACCACAATGTATGCTTTTTGTTGCCTCGAAGCCCTCTCTCTCCTCTTAGAGGCAAGCATCTATACATTGCAAGAACTGCATCTAACAAAAAATTGGTTAGCATCGCATCTAACATTAGAGGCTGCCTCTAAGAAGTTAACAATCCATCTGGTCCCACTTGTCAGCCTTAGGAAGCATAAGAAAGTACAAGAGAAATATTACTGATTGGACAAATGTGGTGCTAATACTTTTTATATTTTGGCTAGGGCCCACCTTAGAGGCTGGTTAGAGTCTCTATACAGTGTGGGTTTTTCATTTGATAAGAGGCAAACCATGTGGGGCCTACCTTAGAGGCAAGGCTCTATACACTGGAGATGCTCGGTACTACTTTTGATGTGTCCTGTCAACTCGCAGAACCAGGAGAAGCTTGCTTAGTACGCCCTCTCCCCCGCCCACAGGCGCGGTGGCTCGCAGAGTCGCAGGACGAGGAGAAGCTTGCTTACTATGCCTACGCCCGCCCCCTCGCCCACGCGTGCGGTGGCTCGCAGGACGAGGAGAAAATTTTACTACTCCCTCCGTTAGACGTATACTCCTCGTCCCTACCTTTGTTAGAGAGATTATCATATTGTTTGAAATATATGACTTTTAGCAAATTTCAATATGAACTACTAGTACATACTCCAAATAATGATGTATATAGACATATTTTAGAGTGTAGATTCACTCATTTTGCTCCGTATGTAGTCCATATTGAAATAGACGTAGTAGTACGAACTCTCCCTCGCCCCTCGCCCCTCGCCCACATGGTGGAGGTGCAGCAATTCATTCGGTCTGAGATACCAGAACCATATACTGTAGTACCATCATTGCTCGACTTCGCGAAGAGGCGAAGAGCCAAGTGCAAGGTTAATATTGTTGAGATGCCAAGCACAAGGTTTATAGGAGAACGAGTAGTGGTACTACTAGTAGTACGTACTGTATGAGGAAGAAGGCATGTATGTTTTGCGTGACAGTCTCTTCTTACCAGACATGCTAGACCTAGTGGACCTCATTGTTGCAATGGGAGTATCATAGATGGCACGATTCAGAGTGGTGAGCAGCGGGAATAATATTCGGAGCTGCTTAGTCTAACCCCATGAAGAAGTCCCATCAAAAGGAAAAGCCATCCTCTACACATGCTCATATGTAAAATGAGTAAATGAGACAAAAAGAGAAAGAGACAAAGTAAAAAAATATCACCAGCCTTAGAGCCAGACCTATTGTATCAGTGTATGATATTTCTACGTCGTAATTGACATGGCTATATTATTAACCATGCTGCGGAGGTAGCAGCGGATTTTTATTTATTTGCGGAGGTAGCAGCGGATGGATATTCAACGACGAGTGATGTTTGCTTCCTCGGTCAAACTAGAGAAAGGTGGGCCTCATGATTTGATGGCGCATTAGTCATTATTACTGACTATACTCTTTGCCCATATAATAACCACGTGGTAGAGTAATTTTTTTCTTCAGTGGCACATACGCAATATAAATAGGTTCATATGAAGAGAAAAAGAAACCACTCTACATAGCCAGGAGCCTACACGATTGCTTGCTGGGGTTGCTCTCTTCACATTCCCTCGCACAAAACGACTATGGCCACATGTCTAGTCACACATCCAGGCGGATCATGTCCGCCGGGGGAAGGAGTGGATGCTTTGTGTAGATGCGGTCGCCGTCGTCGACGACGAAAACCCACTGTTGGCTCGTCCCGACGAGGGGTCCCTGCGGTTCTCTCTCACAAAGTCGGTGCGGTTGCCTTCATCCCTTGCTCACTGCCGCGAAATGGGCAGTTGCCCCCTCCAGCCGCCCTCCTCTAGCTACGTCCCAACATCCCTCAGGTACAATCCTTTACAGCCAGCTTGCACCACTACCCCCAGCTGCCCACATCGCTCCATGTGGATATTTCGCTACTTCTTTGCCCCGCGCGTACCTCTACTGGCTTCTATTGTATTTGTGATGTGTTTATTTCTCATCAACTAGTCCCACTAGTCTTATTCTAATCACACTTCTTCAATTTCTTTGCCACAGGGATGCTTGGCTCGATTTTAGTGAAACTGCATAAAATGATCCGATGGTCAAAGGGTTGCAAACTTCATTTCTTTGGAAGGTTCAATGTCGCTAGCAAATTAAAGCCTGGTTAGGGTTTAGGGTTCAAGGCCTAGGGGCTGCATGGATCGGCTTTTTCTTTAGCTGTCTCTATTCCAAAATAAGTGTCAACTTTAGTACAACTTTGACACTTATTTTGGAACGGAGGGAGTACATATTGGCTATGATCTGTGAATAATTGAGATGCAATAGCATGCATATTAGTCTCCTTTGTATTTGATGGAATGTTGCAACGGGGCAACCTTGGACGCAAGATACATGAAACAGAAGCTGAAAGCTTCATAGCATTGTACAATTTTATCTGGCTGAAAATTACAGTACTGTGTACTAAAGAGTTAGGTGTCCAAATAATATGGTGATAGTGTGAGGTGGGCCATGTAATCACTGAGCTGCCATGTTTTCACTGATTTCACACTCCTCTGCTGTAAGAGTGGAGAGGCTCTACCTTCTTTCACCCGAATGTGGGATATCCAGCATCCGGTGCACATGCCACGGACCAAAGTAAATTGTACAGTACAACTGAGACTCAGCACGGTCGTACCACCTCAGTAATAATGACCAATGAGCCGTCAAATCACATAGACCGGGCAGTAAGTTGGACGGACGAAGCAACCATCACTCTTCATTGAATCCGCTTCTCCCTTCAACGCATGCGCCAGTGAGAGGTCGCGTCCACTCTTCCTGGGCATGAATGCGGCACTGATTCTCTGGAGCGGCGCTGACCGTTTCAGACGGGAAGTGTGCGGGGGCGATGGAGGGGCTTTGGGTGGGCCAGGCTAGTCAGGAGTGGGTGTGGCAGCTGTCCCGACCGGACGCCCAGAAATGAGAGGATGCACCAACTCTCATGGCTAAATCATAGTACTACACACCATCTCTCTGTATGAGTAGGTCGATGTGTCGCTCTCTCTAACACACACACACACACGCTGTTAAAACACACACACACACAGGTTCAAAGAGTAGGAATATCGTGGGAGTGGGAAGCCACTGGAAGTGCGATAAATGGAGTACGTACAAGAAGAGAAGAGGTACATGCACTTCCGTCGGGGACACAGTCGCTGCCTCGCACTATAGCCCAGCCGACCACAGCACGACGGCCGGATCTGTGCCTCTCTCGTCCCAGCGCCGGTGGTCAACTGCTATATCTGCGGCCACGTGATTTGACTCACGCGGCTACCGGATTTGAAGCATTCCGGCCGCCTGCGACTGCGCCTTTCCATGGATTGTCCGGGTACCGGGTCGCACAACAATGGCAATGCCTGCATGTCGCGTGTAGGTACTGAATCCGTCTCTAGAAACTCGGATCTATCCCGTCGGCGGATCGCTAGCAAAGACACTGCCGGCCACCATCCGGGCTCGACCCTAGCCAAGCGGCTAGTCGGTTCATCGTTGCCACTCATAAAGTGCGATGGCTGCCCGCGGCAAGTCCTGCGCCGTGTTTTGACCATGCCACAACATCCCGGATGGGTGTTCATCAAGTGCAAAAAAGATAAGGTGTGTAGTACTTCTTTTGATTCGGCTATGCTCCCTTATTCGGCACATGTTTGGCAGCTTATACTCAAACTTGTGTGTAGGATGGATGCAAGTTTTGGTTTTGGGAAGAAGAATACATCGATCTATTGATAGCACCAAATTTGGTAGATGCTCATGCACTCCTTGCTAGCATAGAGGCTAGAGATGAGACTAGAGATGATATTAGATGTGAAGCAATGTCTAGTTCTTTAGAATCAAAGAAGAAAGAAGTGTGCAAGCTCGAGAAGCCACAGATCAACAATGAAGACATAGAGAAGATATTAATACAATTAGTGGGAGCAGTTATGGAAATTGGATATCTTTTAAAATGTCTAATTGTGGTTCTTGTTTTCTTTGGTCTTGCTCTCCTAGCAAAGAATTGGTGAATGTACTTCCCTGTATCAAAATGCCGTTGATGAAATAAAGAAATGTGCTGGAAAATAAATGTGTGCATACGGCCGATGGCCGTATTAATTACGTTGGTTCTGAATTTTTCTTCGTTTATTGGGCTCATCTCATTTTCTTCGTACAGTCTTATTTTCACTTCTTTCCACCACATGGTCACATTTCAAGGTGCATTAAATTGATGTATGCAAGGATTAAAAGAAACCAACCAGTGCATGTAACCATTCCTACTCATTTAGTGGTCGTCCATGAATATATTGTAATTAATGCAGATTAAAGTTTGAGTAATTTTGTAAACTACGAGATGGAGTACTACATTTCTCCACTCATCATCTGCCTTGGTTGACGAGATTTCAAATTTATGCCCTATAAACTGGAAAGTAGTGAGTAGTTAAAAAATTTGGTCAAACTCCCTCCGTCTAGGTGTTAAGTCATATTACGAAAATCAGATATTCCCAAAATGTTTAGGCGACGTCCATTAACTTCGCATCTCAATCCCCTCCTAGCCTCGTTGCTAGCGAGCGTTACTTACTCGGCCTTGTTATCTCCCCCGAAAACCCAATGCATGCAGCACAACTACTTGTTGATTAGTCAAGGAATCAAAGCTGGCTTGCATGCGAGTTAATACGTGGCCCTGCATGGTAGCTAAAACGGCATCTCTTAATTGTTGTGATTAATTGTTGCGTTTAGAGAGAGAAATCGGGGCTTTGATTGGAGGAAGGACCAAGCAAGTTTCTCCTTCTCCTCCAATCTGCTTGCACCTTGGTCCCTCTGAACCTTCTAACGTGACTTATACACCTAGACGGAGGGAGTAGTGCGAGATATGGTAGCACACTAACTTAGGCCGAATACAAGTGCCCAAAATTATTTGAAGAGAGCAAAGTGTACATACAAAATAATTAAAATTGAATTTCTCATTTTTTTCAAAACAGAGGCAAAAGATTTGCCTCATCCATTAAATAAGAGGAGAATAGAGTTTGACAGTTTGCAAGTGACCCTACAAATAAACGGTATGGCAATTACTCTCAATACGCCCAAGTTTCTTAGCACCCGCTGTAACCCTTAGTACATACGGTGGCACACTGACTTAGGCTGAATACAAGTGCCCAAAATATTTAAAATTGGAGGATGGTGCATCCACCCTTTCTGATATTTTGACTGTGTGTGGTTTAGTTGTTGCTTCGGAGTGTCGGGGACCACATGTGGACGATAGTAAGTGCGACCGGGAGGCGTGGAGCGTTAATTGCGAGTTGACTCCTCCGAGCATTAAATTTTCTTCACGTATTAGCTTTGCACTAGTATTTTTCTTCACTAGTACATGAAATAAAGAGTTCCATTTCGTGCACAATTTAAAATGATTTTTATGGAAAGAAAAAGAAAACCACTCCAACTATATACGCTGCAGCCTCAGCGCTTGTTTTCAAGGGTTTGCTCTCTTCACACTCTCTCTCCACTATATATATACACGCTGGAGCCTTAGTGCTTGTAGTTGCTCTCTACACACTCTCACACCCTATCTAGATCTAAAGAAGACTGCGTTGGCCTCTCGCTCGCCGGGGAAGGCAAGGAGGCTTAACGCTGTCGCCGTCAGCGAGGGAGGGAATCCACTACCGGCGCTGCTGTTCTCTTTCACCGAGCGCCGGCGCGGGAGGGCCTCCGACCCCTTCTTCCTCGCCACCGTACATAGTGTGGGCAGATCGGCCTCCGGCCGCCCACCGAGCCACACCCCGAGAACCTTAAGGTATAATTTACTTAATCCATAGGCATTCCTCTAGCTGCATGTCAAACTTTTTCGCTTCTGCACTCGAATCTAGGTGTTGGATCAAACAGGAAAGTAGTGGGGAAAGTAGTATAGCTTGAATCTAGGATGTGGTTCAAAGAGGAAAGGAAGGGGGGGAAGTAGTACAGACTGGTGAAAACCCACAAGTATAGGGGATCGTTTGTAGCCTTTTTCGATAAATAAGAGTGTCGAACCCAACGATGAGCTAAAGGCAGAACAAATATTTTCTCAAGTTCTATCGACCACCGATACAACTCTACGCACACTTGACATTTGCTTTACCAAGAACAAGTATAAAACTAGAAGTACTTTGACAGAATAAAAACTACGAATAAAATTCAAGACAATAAAAGTAGATAGCTTTTGTCAACAAGAAAGGCATTTGTCCCTAGGCAATCGATAACTAGACCAGTAATCATTCTTGCAATTTTACATGAGGGAGAGGCATGAGCTAACATACATTCTCTACTTGGATCATATGCACTTATGATTGGAACTCTAGCAAGCATCCACAACTACTAAAGTTCATTAAGGTCGTGAAACCCAACCATAGCATTAAGTATCAAGTCATGTTTACTCCCATACGCAACAACCCACTTATCCGTGTTCAGGCTTCTATCACTCCGGCAACCAACAATAAGCAAATCATGAACGTATTGCAACACCCTACAGTGGGGACCCCTCACATTTGCGTGAGACGGAGAGCACCGTAGGACAGCACCATAATAAAATATACACTCAAACCAACCATGATCATCAATTAGCCCATAGGACAAAACAGATATACTCAAACATCATAGGATAACCACATATCATTGGTAAATAATATATAGTGTTGAGCACCATGTTTAAGTAGAGATTACAGTGGGGAGAAGAGGTGTTACACCGCTGTATAGAGGGGAAGAGAGTTGGTGCTGACGGTAGCAAGATTGTTGATGTTGATCGCCGTCATGATCCTTGCCCCGGCGGCGCTTCGGCGCCACCGGGAGAGAGGGGGAGAGAGCCCCCTCCTTCTTCTTCTTCCTTGGCCTCCCCCCTAGATGGGAGGAGAGTTCCCCCTCTGGTTCATGGCCTCCATGGCGGCGGAGGGGCGGGAGCCCCTCCTAGATTGGATATATCCCTCTGTTCTCTTCTGTTTTGCGTTCCTGTTTTCTGGCTGAAAACCGTTTCTTATATTCCTGGAAATCCGTAACTCCGATTGCGCTGAGATTTTAACACAATTTTTTTCTGGATATAAGCTTCCTTGCGCCCAAAGTAGAGCTCCAACCGACGTACGAGGTGAGCACAACCCACCACAGTGCGCCTGGCCCCTGGGGCGCGCCCTGGTGTATGTTGGGGGCTGTGGGCCCCCGCTTGTGTTGATTCCAAGTCCCAAAAATCACATATATTCCAAAATAATTTTCCATAAATTTTTATCATGTTAGGACTTCGTTTGATATGGATATCCTGTGAAACAAAAACATGCAACAAAGAGGAACTGGCACTAGATCAATAGGTTAGTCCAATAAATCATATATAATATTGCCAAAAGTATGTGAAAGTTGTATAATTTTGGCATGAAACAATCAAAAATTATAGATACGATGGAGATGTATCAACTGGCTATCCAACACCTATGTTGGTCAAAAATGGAAACAATGACAAACGCAGTACACACATCTGTAAGGAACTGATCTTTCTGTGGGTGGGGGACAAGGCTATAGAGTTTGAGCAGGGCTAGATTTGCTGCCCTCTCATAGGGAAAGGTGTCTAAATATAACAAAAATGGGACCAACAAAAATATGCTCCTTGGTTGTTTGTTGCAATAGACTGTGCATCACCCCTTTATACATTGGTATATGCACATGGTGCTTGTGCGCCCACTGTCCCACACAACTCTTTAGCTGTTGTTAATCTAATAATGCCGCTGGAAAATTGAAGCAATGCCATAGTTAAAAGAAAATTACATGTTTAACGAATTTTATTTTTAATATAATCTCTCTGTTAATATGAATCAATGCCACTATTTGAGAAATGCTACTGTCTTGCTTTCTTTCCCATTTAGATAAGTTACATACTTCTTTTTGTGGGCTTCTGTGTCATCCACCGTTATTGACCAGTAATTGTTTCCTTTGCACCTTTGTGTAAACAGGGTTATCTACTTCACCTCTTTGCTATTGCGACCTTTTGTTGAACTATACAAAACACTTTTGTTTTAAGAGTGTTTTGTGCAGTTCAACCAAAATGTCACACCAACAACGTTGCTTGATTGCTTGATCTTAGTGGAACTGCACAAGAGGAGATCTGACCTCCTATCCGTGTTGGCAAATTTGTTTCAGATCTTCTTGTGAGTTGTTTGAATTTTGCGTCATGAGAGGTCAGTATTGGCCTTCTTTCACATGATTGTGCAGTGTGCTTTCATATGTTGTGTTACTTATATGGTAATGTTGCTTGATTTTAGTGAACTGCACAAAAGGAGACCAGACTTCCAATCTGTATGTGCACCGTAATATCCCATTGAGGTAAGATAATGACATTTCACAACTGTTGGCCTGTATTTTGCTACTATCATCAGAAAATTAATGTTGTTGTTTAGCGCTATACTTGTGCTCCTTAATTGACATGCCAAATCTTACATTGAACGTGAAGCTTGTCTGTTATTGAACCAAGTCATGAAGGGGAAGAACAAGCAGAAGAACAAAAATCAACTCCCGGTGCTGTAATGACGCACTGGAACTGTGATGACACAAGTAATGATATAGTTTTGCATCTTAATTTACTGCTATGGCTGGAACAAGCAATTGTTTTGCCACAGTGATTTGATGGCACTCTTAATGTAATATGTAATTATCTCTACTTGTGCAAACAGGGATCTTGTTTGAAGATAACATATATTTTAGTGGAACTGCATAAGAAGATGTTGGAAACATTAAACTAATCGAGGAGTATATAGTAAGCATGACAACCACAGTAGATAATAATGGATGTTTCCCTAGAAGTGCTTCATCTGTATGCTCTACACAATAAGCCTCCTGACAAAGGTTGGTACCGGCCCACGGATTTCATTCGTATGATTGAGCTTTGTCATCTCTATTTGTGTTGTGCTACTGTTTAGCTACTATCATGAGAAAGTGGTATTGTCCTCGAGAAGTGATTCATCTGTGTTGTTTTAAATATTTCCTTTCCTTTTTTTGAGCAAACAGGGATGCTAGCATTTAGTTATTCTCTTGTCTTTGCACAACAGGATCATCCTCCTCTGAAGAAGAATATAGAGTACGTGAAGTGCCTAGTTCCGATTATGCTAGGATGAAGAAGCCATGCCTCTCTTCTTATAAGAAGGGAGGAGTTGAAGGATGGTTACATTACTGCCTACAAGAACAAACTAACTTCAGCTCAGAAGGACTCACAGATCTCCATCTTTGTTGCTGTGATGGCCAATACAATGTTGTTTTAGGATTCTTTCGGGTGAGTTCCATTTTTTTAAATGTCTGCTCTACATGGATCATGTAGGTTGCCTGTTTAAACTGTAAATTCATAATACAATTTGCATTGTACTAATCACTTTTTTGTATTTATGCAAACAGGGATGCTCAAGTTGCTTTCAATGGGAACTACACCAAATGTTCTGATGGTTCGTGCCCTCCATTATACTTCATCATGCACAATACATCGAATGTTCTCGAATCATTCATTTCGACCTCCATCCACAAAATTAGCTACAAGAAAGAAGGTGCCGATATGTTCAAGGCATTGCAACATATAAAGGCGAAATCATACAAGCTACACCTGAAGTTGGTTGATTTTAGTGGAACTGCACAAAAAGAACAACTGGTTTATTTAGGACGAGGTAACATGTCAATGTCCGAACTGATGGCAAACCCCGCCCATTCCACAATCATAGGCATTTGATATTTTTGAATGGGAAAACCTTGTCAAAGTTTGCTCATTGATGTACGCAAAAAGACACGAATTTGATATTTTGGAATGGGACAGCCTTGTCAAATTTTGCTCATTGATGTTAGCAAGAAGACATGCGTTTGATATTTTTGAATGGGACACCCTTTGCCGTCATCAGCATCGATCGATTTTTCTTTATTCTTTAGTTGTGAAGTAAATATTGGCTCTGACGTGTGAACCATTGAGATGCATAATCATCGATTGTTTTGAATGTTCTCTATGAATTGCCAGGCCTGTGAGTTTGTTTGCAATGTACATGCACGCTAAAAAGCTCCTCAAACTTTTTGTATGTGTGAAACTACTGCAAACGAGGTGATCATCATGCGTCCTGAGAATAATGCTAGTACGTATTGTTTTGCATGTTCATCTAATTCCAGTAATATAAGAATTCAAACAAATCGGACTAAATTCGTTCATACACGACCGGATTTCATATAAACATGCTGGATTTCATTACATTTCATGCATTCTTAAACTAAAAAGGGGTGCGCTCGAGGTATAATTAATTAACCTAATCTATGATCTCCGGCGCCCATTCCCCGTGTCTGGCTGAGCCCCATGAACAGAAGCTTCTTCTCCAGCTCCACCTCCGGAGCCACAAGAAGTAAACCTGTCCGACTCCATGTCGCCGCCAAGCAGCTAATCGGCTATCAATGTTCAACCCGCCAAGCTTGGCTTCAATAGGAGGGTAGGAGCGGTGGCCTTACTTGGACCCGAGCGGCAGCGACCTACTATCTTCTACTATTCCTTGTTGTCTGTGTGGCACGGCCTCGTTGCCAGTGAGGCGGCGCCTCAGCGGAGTGGGGGAAATCCTCCCCCTCATTGCCGGCAGGGCAGGGCCTCGGCGGAGCCGATGATGTCCTCTGCCTCGTTGTTGGCGGGGCGGGGCCTCGGCGGAGCAGGGCCTCTGAAAGTGCAACTAATCCCCGGGTGGTTTTGGTAATTCATAACAACATATAGCTCATTGAACTAATATCCATTCAAGTTGAATATTCAAGAAAGTTCAATGATTGGCATGGCATGGACTAGAGATGTGGACCCCTCATAATGCTAAGGACACATATTGGCAAAAGCTCAAGACTCCTCGTTTATATTTTAGTTATCCAAGATCACATTGAGTCCATAGGAAAGCCAATACTATTAAAAGGGGATGAGGTGTTGCTTAATGGTCTACTTGCTTAAAGTGCTTAGTGATATTGCTCCAAAACCCTCAGCCACTTTCTCATTTCCACATATGTCCAAAACTCCAAGTCAAACTCGGCCCTACTGATTTGATCTATCCGACGCAACAGAGTTCAGTTGACATAGCCACTGACAGGAACCCTAAATGATTCGGTCACACGGATACAGATCTCGGTCTCACCGAGATGGCCCTGCAAACTCTCTGTTTCCCTTTGTAACATTTCGGTCTCACCGAAATGAGCGATCAGTCCCATCGAGTTTGCTTGACCAACGCTCTTTTTGCTCTTTGCTGAAATCGGTCTCACCGAGTTCATGCAATCGGCTTCACCGTGATGCAGTTTTGCCCTAGCCCTTGAACATCGGTCCCACCGAGTTGTTCCAATTGGTCCCACTGAGATTCCTAACGTTCACATTTTGAACTGAATCGGTCTCACCGAGTTCTTCTATTCGGTCTGACCGAGTTGGGTCAAATGTGTGTAATGGTTGGATTTTGTGTGGAGGCTATATATACCCCTCCACCCCCTTCTCCATTCAAGAGGGAGCCATCAGAACATGCCTACACTTCCACAACTCACTTTCTAAGAGAGAACCACCTACTCATGTGTTGAGACCGAGATATTCCAATCCTACCACAAAAATCTTGATCTCTAGCCTTCCCAATTTGCTTTCCTCTCAAATCATCTTTCCACCATAGCCAAATATGTGAGAGAGAGTTGAGTGTTGGGGACACTATCATTTGAAGCACAAGAGCAAGGAGTTCATCATCAATACACCGTTTATTACCTTTTGGAGAGTGGTGTCTCCTAGATTAGTTAGGTGTCACTTGGGAACCTCCGACAAGATTGTGGAGTTGAACCAAGAAGTTTGTAAGGGCAAGGAGATCGCCTACTTCGTGAAGATCTACCCGAGTGAGGCAAGTCCTTCGTGGGCGATGGCCATGGTGGGATAGACAAGGTTGCTTCTTTGTGGACCCTTCGTGGGTGGAGCCCTCCGTGGACTCGCACAGCCGTTACCCTTCGTGGGTTGAAGTCTCTATCAATGTGGATGTACGATAGCACAACCTATCAGAACCACGCCAAAAATCTCCGTGTCTACATTGTGTTTGCTTCTCCAAACCCTTCCCTTTACCTTCATACGCAGTGTTTACTTTTCGCTGCTATACTCTTAGAATTGCATGTGTAGGTTGATTGCTTGACTTGTACTAGTTGCTAAAATCTGCCAACAATTAAAATTGGGAAAAGGCTAGATTTTTATTTGGTCAAGTAGTCTAGTCACCCCTCTCCTCTAGACCTACTTTCGATCCTACAAGTGGTATCAGAGCTTTGGTCTCCATTTGCCTTGATTTCCATAGCATTGGTGATCATAGCCTTGGTTTCACAACCTAGGAGAGTATGGCGTCTAGAGAGGGAAATTACCACCGTAGAGGTCTTTATTTTGATGGTACAAATTTTGCTAGTTGGAAGCATAAGATGAAAATGCATATTCTTGGTCATAACCCCGCCATTTGGGCTGTTGTGCATATTGGCTTGCAAGGTGATTTTTTCATGGATGGAAAAGAACCGGATCGTGAAGCGGCAGCGGAAGAAATGAAGATGCTGCAATACAATGCTCAAGCTTGCGATATTCTCTTCAATGGATTGTGCCCCGAAGAATTCAACAAAATCAGCCGTCTTGAGAATGCAAAGGAAATTTGGGATAGTTTTGTTGATATGCACGAAGGTACCGAGTCCATCAAGGAATCCAAATTATATGTGCTTCAAAGTCAACTTGACAAGTTCAAAGTGAAGGATGGTGAAGGAGTCGCTGAGATGTACTCTAGGCTTGCTCTCATCACAAATGAGATTGCCGGCTTAGGAAACGAAGAGATGACCGACAAATTCATCATTAAGAAGATCCTAAGAGCCTTGGATGGAAAATATGATACCGTGTGCACAAATGATGCCCAACTACAAAGATCTCAAGCCAATGGAAGTCATTGGTAGAATTGTTGCTCATGAGATGTCACTCAAGGATAAGGAAGAGCTCCACAACAAGTCAAGTGGTGCTTACAAAGTTTCGTGTGATGCTCCTACAACATCAAGTGAGAAACAAGTCTTCAATGAAGAATTGAGCTTAATGGTGAAGAACTTTAACAAATTCTACAAGAATAGAAGCAAAGAGAGAAGTTCCAAGTCAAGGTCCTACAATGATAAAAGATCTTCTAGTCATGATCGCAATTGCTACAATTGTGGAAGACCCGGACACTACTCTAATGAGTGTATGGCTCCCTACAAGAAAAGAGAAGATTCACCTAAAAGGAGAAGTAAAAGAGATGAATCACCACCAAGAGAGAGAAGGAGTAGAGATGATCGTTATGAATGAAGACCCTCTCGTAGAAGCAAGGATTCGGAAAGGAAGGACAAGTCATCAAAGAGCTACCCAAGATGAAGACATCAAGCTCATGTTGGTGAATGGGTATCCGGTTCTGACTCCGACAACTACTCCGAGAGAAGTTATCACTCCGACTCTGAATATACTCAAGATGAAGGTGTTACCGGTCTTGCACTTGTGTCATCCAACTCCTACAACATATTTGACTCACCAAATGAAGGAATTGGAAGATGCTTCATGGCTAAAGGCCCTAAGGTATCACACCCTGAGTGTGTTGATTTCAATAGTGATGAAGATGATTTTCTTGGTGATGATGATTTACTTGCTGACAACACTAGTGATGAAAACTATGATGAAATTGCTATTAATCATGCTAATCAAGATAAAACGAATGAAAATGATAAGAACGAGATTGAGCGTCTAACTAAAGAACTAAACACTCTTAAGTTAGCTCATGAAACTACTTTAGAGGATCATCGAGAGCTTTTAAAGACTCGTGAGAAGCTACGCTTCGAGAAGCTCAACTTAGAGCAAGAGCATGGGTTCTTAAAAGCAATCAATGATGATCTTTGAAAGAAGAGTTCTTCTTACATTGCCAATCGTTTACTCTTGTCTACTTATATGCCACAAGTAAAATCTAGCAACAAGAGCAAGAAAGATTCTTCTTCTAGTAGTAACAATAATAATGTTAAATCCAATATTGTTCCTTCTAGTAGTTCTCTTGATTCCACTAATGATTCTCTTAGCCAAGTTACACTTGAGCAAGAAAATAGCTTATTGAAGAGAATTATAGAGAAAGGTGTTTACAAGAGCCTTGCCGGAAGTAAGCAATTTGAGGAAATTGTACGCAAGCAAGGAAGGCACCGGAGGAATCAAGGTGTTGGTTTTGAACGAAAGTTCAATGCCAATGGAGTTGAGTGGGAAGAAGATCAATACCCAGGATGAAGTTTGTTCCTCAACAAGAGAAGTATGATCCCACTTCTTTCAAGCGAACACAAGCTCAAGATGATCTTCCACCACAAGACCACAAGCTAAAAGGCAAGGACAAGCTTCAAGAAGAGATTGATGCATTTGAAGAAGCTCCTATGGCCATGGTCAAGTGGGTTCCCAAGACTACATCAAGTTCTACTTCATCAAGTACGACTGAAACTCCAAGGATTCCCATCAAGTTGATGTGGATCCCAAAGAATAAGAACTAGAGAGTTCTTGAGGGTGACACCGCCAACATACTTCACTCATATTCATTTTGGCAAGGACAAGTGCAACCAACTTCCATATCTTGCACTAGTTCAAGGAGTCACAAACCCTCTTGTTGGTAAGACAAGGGACAAGGTAACCTAATGCTTTCATGGACATCATCATATGTGTGCTTCACTCTATGTCTATGGATATCCTTGTATGTTCCTTGTGGGACTAACCCATGTAGGTATTGAAAGTGCAACTCACTCCAATGGATTGCTCCAAATGATCTACATCAACATTAAGCATCCACATCGACAACACCTACATGAAGTCATCATCGACAAGACCCAAGGTTAGTTCATCCCTCTAAGGGGGGATATCACATCTAGCGGGAGCTTTGCTCTAAGAATTGAGCTAAAGCAACTCTAATGGTGTGAACACAACAATGCTTTATGTAAAATTGGTAACCCCACTTGTGCTTAAACGATGAGTATGACCTATGATCAAATGTTCTCATTTGACTCCTAAGTCAATATACTCATATATAGATGACCTAGTAATCGCCAATTGCTTGATAGATGCTAGAGTATTTGTGCATGCTTTGCCACATGTATTATTTGCCATCTTATTGTGTGAGCATGTTGGTTGCATAATTTTCTCCATTCGAGGACATCCATTTGTTGCTTTGATTGTTTGGTTTTTCTTTGTGCCAAATGGATGGAGAAGAATGCCTAAGTACTCCCTCGAGCTATCTTTGCTTTTTCTTGTCTCAAACTCTATTCATGCTACATCACAAAGTTTGAACAAGTCAAATTTGGACCCTCCGGGTGAGGTGCACTCGGAGCCACCGATCCGTCAAGGGCTTAACTTACAAAACCTCTTAACGCCTTTCGGTTAGACCAACTCACTCCTATTCGGTCTCACTGAATTCATTAAGTTGATCTAGATTTTCATCTCGATGCAACCAATTTGAACAATTCGATCACACCCAGTTGCAGCAACTGCTAGCAGTTTTGCATCTCGGTGCCACCGTGTCGTTCCACTCGGTCACACCGACAGTGACTTTGTATATATACCGCGGGTTAAAATTTTGGAAATTTATTCAAAACACTCGACCGCGCCTCCCAGCTCTGCCGCCCCTGGTCTCCGGATCGTCGCCGTCGTTGCCAGTGACCTCTTGCCGCTGTCAACGGAATTCTCACCGCCGTTGCTGCCATAGCAAATCCGTTGCCAAGTTAGGGTACGGATTTGACCCTTTGTGCTTTCCATAACTCCGATTCTTGCATAAAGTATAATGCCTATGTTCTTCCCACGCTTGAGATTGATCTATCCACCGAAAGAATTCCTTAGAATAGATTTGATGCAAAAACTTAGGGTTAGGTTTCCGCCGAACTCATCTCGGACCGACCGATCTGAGGATCTCGGTCACACCAATCGGCCCTAGCCATTGCACAAGTAGAACTCGGTCTGACCGAAGTCTACTGATTGGTGCGACCGAAATCACTTTCTCTGTGAAACCCTAGGATCTCGGAGTCATCGAACTGCATTTTGGTCTAACCAAAACTGTGTGTTTAGACTATGTTAGTGCTTCGGTGTCACCGAGTTTGTCAAATCGGTAGCTCCGAAATGCTTTCTGTAGAAAACTAAAATTAAGTTTTTGTCTCAATATTTTTGCAAAATAAGCTGCACTTTGTGATGCTCATCCATTCTATCTATACCCAACTATTCACAGGGTCAGTTTCAGCAATGTCAGAGGGCAGTGATAGTCAGAACAAGTCTGAAGAGCAGGTCAACCTCAGTGAGGGCACTAGTCCCTCAGGCAGCTATGATGAGGGGAGCAGAAGCACTCCCAGCAACTTGCCCAAGGCAGCAACCAGGACAAGGAAGAAGAGAACATCTGAATCTGAGGATGAGGACTTTGTTGTTGAGGAGGAGGTGACCTCCAAGAAGAAAGTACTCAAGAAAGAGTATGCTGCTGCTGCTGCAACCAAGCCTGGAATGCCCAAGAAAGCTCCTGCTAAGAGAGCTCCAATGTCTAAAGCTAGGCAATCCTCTGTTGCTCAAGAGCAAGCAGAGCCAGCAAGTGGTGCTGGAAAAGAGAAGAATAGGAAGGAGAGAGTCAAAAAGACCATTGCCAGAGTCATTGGCAAACCTTCTATGATGAGAGATTTTGATGAAGAAGACGAGGAGGAGGAAGAGCCTATTGCACCTCCTGCAAAGACTCAGAAGCTTATGGGGGATGCCATAAGGACTGGGGCTGCTCCATCTAAGCCCAAATCTGACTCCAAGCCTCCAGCTCAAGCTCAAGCTCCAAAACCACTTGCACCCAAGAGATCTACTAGGAACATCCCTGCTGCTGAAAAGAATAAGGCCCAGTGCCTGAAGCTCAAGAAGAAGAAGAGTCTCTAGTGCTCAGAAAGTTGAAGCCCAAGATTCCAGATCATAGTGATGATCATCCTATGGCGGAAAATATGAAGCTGAGAAAGGATGCAGGTCTGAGACTGTGGAGACAGGCTGATCCCTATGCTACTAGGAGGAGAACTGTTGTAGACTACCGCTTTCACACCAAGGAACAACAAGATTTCCATGAGACTGTACTTTTGGACAAGAAGCCCATAGTATGTGACATGAAGTGGGTTGACTGGAAATATATTGATGAAAATGAAGACTATTTCCCAAGTGTGCATGAGAGCTTTACAATGAATGGTGTGGACAATTTTATTGGTCAGAAGTTGACTAAGTGGAACGATGAGATGATCATGCAATTCTATTCCACTGCTCACTTCTACCCTGATGGAAAGATTGTCTGGATGACTGAAGGTACAAGGTATCAATCAACAATCTCAGAATGGGCCAAGCTGATCAATGCCACAAAGGAAGAGGAGAATGACACTGATGTATATGCCAAGCCTAGGAAGGATCACAACTCCATGGCCAACATGTACAAGACTATTCCTGATGATGCCCTGGAGACACACAAGCTTGGATCAACATACTATCTGCTGTCTGGTTTGACCACTGTCAACACTATCTTGAGGCACACTCTTTTCCCAAGTCAGGAGATCATAGAATGATCCGTGGTCACTCAATCAATTTGCTTCACATGTTTGATGTGCCACAGAAATTTAAGGTGATGACATTGATTGTAGAAACTATGAAGAGAATAGCTGCTGATCAAAAGAGATCATGTGGATATGCCCCTCACATTCAAATGTTGATAAATTCCAAGATGGGAACCGAGACATATCTTCATGATGAAGAGCATCTTCCCCTGAGGCCAGATTTTGAGGACAACAACATTGTCATGGGTGCATCCCATCCTACTAGTGCAGAAGCCTAGGAGAAGAGAGAGAAAGCAAAGGCTGCAAAAGCAGCGAAGGCAGCAAGTGCACTAGATGCCTCCACAGTGATGCTCAAGACCAAGCAAGATCAACTCAGTTATCTGCTTGAGGCTACAGTGAGAATTGAGAAGGGCTTGGCCACCCTGACTCAAAATCAAGAAAGTCTTGAGAGGATCATTGATACTAAATTTCATGATCTAGATGTGAAGGTCACTGAGATACAGACCATTGTGGAGAAGCTCCAAGAAGAAGCTGAGGACAGGGAGGATAGACCTACTACACATACTTTCCAGAGAGTGCCAAGGGCAAAAAGGTCATCAGCAGTGCTAGTTGTCACAGACACCAGGACTACTACTTCAGCACCTGCAGCAACTGACACGGTTGTACCTCCAGTGTCAACCCCTCTAGCTCCACAGATTTCCTCAGAAGCTTTTGCAGATGCCCTCCTCTCCAAGCCATCTATGCACACCAGAGCGACAAGCAAGAAGACCCCTTCAGGAGCTCCCAGAGACCGTGCCTAGAGTTCCGCATGGCACTATATGTTTTCAAACTTTTTGGTAACTTGTTGCCAAAGGGGGAGAAAGTGTATAGATCATAGGCTTCGAGAGAGAGTGTTTTGCCTTTTATTTGCCTCTCTTGCTACTTTGATCGTTTGGTTGTTTGATTCCTATGCTACTTTTTGTTATGCTCGTGAGATACTTATGATCATGTGTTTGATCATACTATGCCTTAATGTGTGCTTGCATGATTATATCTATGATATCTGTGTATGATCAATCACCTTTTACCCTTGGTGATGAGTGCATGTTATTTAACTCTTATCATTTTGAGCGCTCCACCAAGATGTATGTGACATGGAAGAGTAACCCATGATCCTAATCGATTGTGTATTTGCATTCAAAATCAAATTTTAAATAGTGCACAAATTTAGGGGGAGGTCTTCCTTATCACATACTTCTCAAAGCGATAATGTATTTCATTCATATTATCATTTGTCGAAGCTTTGATCTATATGTTGTCATCAATTACCAAAAAGGGGGAGATTGAAAGTGCAACTAATCCCCGGGTGGTTTTGGTAATTCATAACAACATATAGCTCATTGAACTAATATCCATTCAAGTTGAATATTTCAGAAAGTTCAATGATTGGCATGGCATGGACTAGAGATGTGGACCCCTCAAAATGCTAAGGACACATATTGGCAAAAGCTCAAGAAACTTCATTTATATTTTAGTGATCCAAGATCACATTGAGTCCATAGGAAAGCCAATACTATTAAAAGGGGATGAGGTGTTTCTTAATGGTGTACTTGCTTAAAGTGCTTAGTGATTTGCTCCAAAACCCTCAGCCACTTTCTCATTTCCACATATGTCCAAACCTCCAAGTCAAACTCGGCCCTACCGATTTGATCTATCCGGCGCCACCGAGTTCAGTTGACATAGCCACTGCCAGAAACCCTAAACGGTTCGGTCACACCAATACGGATCTTGGTCTCACCAAGATGGCCCTGCAAACTCTCTGTTTCCCTTTGTAACATTTCGGTCTCACCGAAATGAGCGATCGGTCCCACCGAGTTTGCTTGACCAACTCTTTGTTTGCTCTTTGCTGAAATCGGTCTCACCGAGTTCATGCAATCGGCTTCACCGAGATGATGTTTTGCCCTAGCCCTTGCACATCGGTCCCACCGAGTTGTTCCAGTCGGTCCCACCGAGATTCCTAATGTTCACATTTTGAACTGAATCGCTCTCACCGAGTTCTTCTATTCGGTCTGACCGAGTTGGGTCAAATGTGTGTAACGGTTGGATTTTGTGTGGAGGCTATATATACCCCTCCACCCCCTTCTCCATTCAAGAGAGATCCATCAGAACATGCCTACACTTCCACTACTCATTTTCTGAGAGAGAACGACCTACTCATGTGTTGACACCAAGATATTCCAATCCTACCACAAGAATCTTGATCTTTAGCCTTCCCAAGTTGCTTTCCACTCAAATCATCTTTCCACCACAGCTAAATCTGTGAGAGAGAGTTGAGTGTTGGGGAGACTATCATTTGAAGCGCAAGAGCAAGGTGTTCATCATCAACACACCATTTATTACCTTTTGGAGAGTGGTGTCTCCTAGATTGGTTTGGTGTCGCTTGGGAGCCTCCGACAAGATTGTGGAGTTGAACCAAGAAGTTTGTAAGGGTAAGGAGATCGCCCACTTCATGAAGATCTACCCGAGTGAGGCAAGTCCTTCGTGGGCGATGGCTGTGATGGGATAGACAAGGTTGCTTCTTCGTGGACCCTTCATGGGTGGAGCCCTCCGTGGACTCGCGCAGCCGTTACCCTTCGTGGGTTGACGTCTCCATCAACGTGGATGTACGATAGCACCACCTATCGGAACCATGCCAAAAATATCTTTGTCTACATTTCGTTTGCTTTCTCCAAACCCTTCCCTTTACCTTCATATGCAATGTTTAGTTTCCGCTAGTATACTCTTAGAATTGCATGTGTAGGTTTATTGCTTGACTTGTACTAGTTGCTAAAATCTGCCAACAATTAAAATTGGGAAAAGGCTAGATTTTTATTTGGTCAAGTAGTCTAATCACCCCCTCTAGACCTACTTTGGATCCTACAGCCTCGCCGTAGCCGGCAAAGTCCTCCACCTCGGTGCTGGCAGGGTGGGGCCTCAGCGGAGCCGGCATTGTCCTCCGCCTCGTCATCGGTCTCGCCAAATAGCGCCTCGCCTGCTTCATCGCCGTCTTTGTAGGTGGCCGCAACCGCCGCCACCCGCATGCGGTACTGCCAGCGCGCGAGGTGGCTCTCACGGGCAGAGCGGTATGACTCGAGCAGCGCCTCCTGCTCTGCCCGCTCCGTGGCGATCTGATCCTCCACCTGCAGGTGCTCCTGGAGGACATGGTGGTTGTAGGCGGTGTCGGCCTACGCCTCCCGGAACTGCTCCTTATGGTTCTGCCTCACCATGTCCATGTATTGGGAATGGGCCTCGCCGATGGTCATGGTGCAATGCACCGACGAGGATGGCGCAGAGGAGGAGGTTGGCACCGGATCGTCGACAACCACGTTCTCCATTGGGACGTCGTCGTCCTCCGGCTGCCTGCCGGCCAGCCAGTCAGCAGTAATGGCTGGCATATCCATCTTCTGGTCCGTCCTCTGCCCGTCCCGAAGAGTGCTGGAGCGCGAGGAAGCCATGGTGGGAGTGGTGTGGAGAGGAGAAAGGGAACGGAGGTGGATGACTGCGGCTATGGCCGACGCAGCAGTTTATATAGCAATGGTGGGCGGCAGAGGGACGGACGGGTGGTGCCGGAGTAGCCGCCTTGGCGACCGCGTATCATTAATGTGGGCGGTAAACGGATGAACGAATGACACTTGTGTCATTTGAACATGGACCAGTGGTCTGGTCCAACAGCCGGACATGCTGGCTCGCCAGCGAGCTCGCCGAGCTCAGTGACGACAACCAGACGATGGACGTGGCTTCCGACCAGTAGCCGGAGCCACCGCCCAAGCTGGTTCATGCTATGTTCACCATAGAGCAGGTGTGGCCGCACTTCGATTTCCTAATGGCGTAAGAGCTACCAGCGCAGGAGGACCTGTGCTACATCCTCCGTCTCCTCAACTAGCACCGGCTCGCAGAGGGACGAATCGCCAGCGAACAAGTGAATGACAATGCCATTGTAGATATGTGGCCCTATGATTCTGGCTTCCTGAATGAGCAGTGGGCACTGTATTAGACCATCCGTAGGGCCCGTGAGGCCCTCTCCGTCATCCTGCGAGTTGTTGCGCTCGCCATGGCGCCGCCGTCTCACATTGTCAACATGGACAACGAACATGAGGAATCAAGAGATGACTTTACGTGGAGAGGATGACAGTACGGACCCACCAGGGCCATAGCCATATGCACGCAAGTTTGCTTCCTCCTAGTTTCCTGACATCACGGTCGCCCACCATTGCCAACCTATATAGTCAATAAACGAGAGATTTGCACAACGAGCGGCCGACAGCTGGGACCCAGCAGCTCGAGCAGTATTTTTTTTTGAGGTGTGAGCAAAGTTTTTCTTGAGCGATGTTTTTGTTGTTGTTCAGAGGAGCAGGGTTTCAACTAGGCGGGCAGTGGCCCGTCTTGCCCAGGCTATTATTTTATGTAGACCAAATATCCAGCCTAGATATCAAATTTTCAAGGTGAAAATGGCTAGCCCAGCTATACTTTTTTTTGAGGAATACCCAACCCAGGTCAACTTGTTATTCTCTGCCCCGCTAGGCTACAAATCTTTCCTAGGAGGGATGCATTAGGCCTAACAAGAAAATGGGCTTTAAGAAATAATAAATGGGATGTAATTATAAAAACTGGGCTGTAAATATAAAAAAACGCACCAAACAGGTAATTAGTTTCAAAATTATTATTTTTGGATTTTGAAAATTTTAATTTCATTACTTGTTGCGCGCACAATATTTCATTGGATTTTTACCTAATACAATTTATTTTGAAATTATATTTAATCTGACTCGAAATTGCGGGATGAAAATATTTCGGATCCCATCAAAATGTGGGATTTTTTGTTGAATTCTGTTTTGAGCGGTTGGTTGAAATTATTAATCGTTGTCCTGGCTAGAAAATGGGATGTAATTTTAACAAACTGTAAATGGCCTGTAGTAATTTCCATTAGAATTCAAAAATGGGTTGTACATTATTACAAATTGCAAATGGGCTATATGTTCTCTACCACAGATGTGATGCTCACTTGTGGGCCTACTAAGTTGACGCGTACGGAAGGCTTTGTCAACTTATAAACAACACAAGATTCTAGCAGTAGTGGCCGTTGGATGTCCATCCAACGGCTGTATCTCTGATATTCTTGCTTCAGCCGCCCAAACCATCGCCGGCGGTACCGCCTGCTACCGCCTCCAGTGGTCGGCTGTGCTGCCGCACAGGCTTCACTAGCCCACCCTACTCCCATCGCCGTCCAGGCCATTCCTCTACTCACCACCACCTCCTGTTATTCTCTGGTGATGGCAGCCTCACACCGTAGTCAAACCAGTAAACCCTCGTACTCCCCTCCGCGTGGGCATCCACTGTTGTGTTTTCATCGGCTCTGGGTCGTTCCCTTCCTAGGCCTCGCCATCGTTGACCGCGTTGGTTCTCTCGGCGCGGCGTGGTCAACTTTGTCAAAAAACGACAGCCATCAGAAGAGGCATGTACGTGGAGTGGCTGACAGTAGGGACCCACATGGCCCATGGCCACAAGCAGCAAGTGCCCCCTTATTATGCGAAAATAAATGATTTCTCCCCCTGACAGGTTTGACCCACCGGCTACATCTTCGCACGCAAGGAAGTGCTTCCTTTATTACGCGGAAAAAAAAGTTTCCTCTCCCTGACAGCTGGGACCCATCAGCTTTATTATGATCCATTTCGTGAAAATATAGATTGTACCAAAGATGCTAATTTTTTTCTTTTTATTCTAACTCGAAAAAGAAGAAATTAAAAAACAGAAAACATCTTCGCACGCAAGGAAGTGCCGCCTTATTACGCGCAAAAAAATGATTCCCCCTACTAGCTGGGACCCACCAAATTTGGAGGCTGACTTGTGGGCCTACTAAGTTGACCCGTACGCAGGGCTTTGTCAACTTCGTCAATAAATGATTCTAGCTGCAGTGACTGGTGGATGTTAATCCAACGGCTGAGCTGCGTCTTCAACCTCTGGTCTTCTTGCTCTAGCCGCCCAAACCAGCGCCCACCAAACCGCCTGCTCCAGCCTCCTATGGTCGGCTGTGCTGCCGCGCAGGCCTCACCGCCCGACCATAATACCACTGGCCAGGCCTTCCCTCTACTCACCCACACCCCCTGTTATTCTCCAGCGATGACAGCCTTACACCGCAGCCGAACCAGTGAACCCTTGTACTCCCCTCCGCGTGGGCATCCACCTGCCTCATCTTCCCCAGCTCAGCATCATTCCCTTCCTAGGCCTCGCCATCGTCCAACGCCTGGGTGATGTCCGCGCGGCGTGGTCAACGTGATCAACGAACAACAGCCATCGGAAGAGTACTGTACACGGTGAGGCTGATAGATGGACCCACCAGCTACATCTTCGCACGCAAGGAAGTGCCTCCTTATTATGCGCACAAAAAATGAATCCTCCCCCTGACAGCTCGGACCCACCATCTCTATCTTCGCTTGGAAGGAAGTGCGTCCTTATCCTCCCTAACAGCTGGGACCCACCCGGCCGAAGCGTACGTAGCATTGTCTGTCTGGTCGCAGACGTGTACGTACATATTGGTCGATCGGTCTCTCTGCAATGATGAACCGTGGTCGAGCAAGCAGCGACACGTGTAGTGGTGAGCCCCCGACGTAGCAGTTTAGTCAGTCCCTTCTGAATTGTGTACACGTACATACAGCCACATGCCAAAAATACGACCACGTACATACATATGGGCTGGGTCTCGAACGCGTACTCGCACATACATATAGCCAGGGCTCGTGTACATGGAGAGGCAACGGACGGCAGCAACGGCATCCTGTTCATCGGTAGCCAACCGGCTGGGTCGGAACGGAGGAAACAATGTTGTGTTCATCGGGACGCAACCAACTGGGTCGGAATACGTCCTGTTCATCGGGAGCCAACCGGCTTGGACGGAACAGCCAAAACAAGGTCTGGCGTACCGCAAAACGGAGGAAACGGACTTCTGTTCGAGCTCCTACAGTCGAAACAGGGTGATGTTGATCGGGAGGGGTCTGGCGTACCACAAAACGGAGGAAACGGACTTGTGCTGGAGCGCCTGCGGTCGAAACAGGGTCCTATTCATCGGGAGCGGTGTGGCATAGCACAAAATGGAACTCCATGGGCTACTGTTCATCCACCATCTACTGCCTCGCTCCAGCCTCCACGGGCTACTGTTCATCCACCGTTGACTTCCTCCAGCCTCCACGGGATACAGTTCATCCACCGTCGACTTCCTCCAGCCTCCACCAGCTACTGTTCATCCATGGGCTACTATTCATCCAGCCTCCACCAGCTGCTGTTCATCCATGGGCTACTATTCATCCAGGCTCCACCGGCTACTGTTCAACCAGCCCTCCACGAGGTCCTGTTCATCGAGCCTCCACCGGCTACTGTTCAACTAGCCCTCCATGGGGTCCTGTTCATCCACCCCCAACCGGCTCGGGTGTGTGGCAGCCTCCTCGATCGGGGTCCTGTTCGTCAAGCGGCAACGGCCTCTACTACCACGGGGTCCTGTTCATCCAACCCCCACCAGGAACTATTCATCCAACCCCCAACAACGGTCATTGTTCATCAAGAGGCAACTGGTTTGATCGGCTTCAGTTAGCAGCAGTAGTGAAGGAATCGCTCGGGTTTAGTTAACAGCCAAGGGATCGATTCCTCGGGTTCAGTAACATAGCTTGTGCAATCGCTCGGGTTTAGTAAGTGAACGCCTCACTCGGGTTCAGTTAGAGACCAACGCCTCGCACACACGCACGTACGTGTACGAGAGAAATGCGCAAACCTCCGTGCATCGCTCGGCCCCGACCACCCACCGTAACCGGGAACTCCCCGATATTTTCCACGCCCTCGATTCTACCATGATTTTTTCCGTCATGGACGGCCCAAAGAATGTCATGCAGGTGCGTCCCCGGCCCGCCCATGACAAAAAGCCCATTTTCTGTCATGATTTTTTGTCATAGAAGTAGGAGCCCACCACATCTATGATGATACGTGGTTTTGTCACAATTATTGTCATAGAAGTGTCATAAGAATGATAGATTTTTTTTTTGTTTGGCCCATAATGTCATGGATGTGTCTTTTTTTTTGTAATGTCTATAGCCATAGCTCCCATTTCATTCTAAGTATGCCATTTCTTCGAACTCATTCAAACGATCATTGGTTAATTGCATTAGCCTAGTATGAAGACTTACAATGATCCCTGTATCAAAAGTAATCTTTTGCCACTTAAGGGAATAATTCTATGAGCCACCTCCCTTAAGGTGCCCCGATATGGAATCTTGACAATTTATCTCCTCACTACTTTGACACTTATTCAACTCCATCTATGTTGTCTCAACATAGCCGGTCCCAAGCCCGAGTAAAGGAGGAGCGTTGTGATAGGCTTGGTGAGCCAATGCAAAAACTCAGCCACTCTTATGCAGATGAAACCCAAAATTTTATTGCGCTACATCGGCTCCCAGATGTAGTGGAAAATGAGCAAGTGTCTTCGCATTTGACTCGACGAGTGCAAAGTGTAAGGAAGCTAGCCAAGCCTAGGAGGATTCGCTTAGGTAGCTGGAATGTAGGGTCTCTGACAGGGAAACTTTGGGAGGTAGTTGATGCACCGGTGAGGAGAGGTGTTGATATCCTTTGCGGCCAACCAAATGGAGGGGACAGAAGGTGAAGGAGGTGGAGGATACCGGCTTCAAGCTGTGGTACACGGGGACGACTGCAAACAGAAATGGCTTAGGCATCTGGATCAACAAGAGCCTCAAGTATGGAGTGGTAGATGTCAAGAGACATGGGGACCAGGTTATCCTGGTCAAGCTGGTAGTTGGGGACTTAGTTCTCAATGTTATCAGTGCGTATGCCCTGCAAGTAGGCCACAATGAGAACACCAAGAGGGAGTTTTGGGAAGGCCTGGAGGACATGGTTAGGAGTGTACAGATTGGCGAGATGCTCTTCATAGGAGGAGACCTCAATGGCCACATGGGTACATCTAACACAAGTTTTGAAGGGGTGCATGGGGGCTTTGGCTATGGCATCATGAATCAAGAAGGAGAAGATGTCTTAAGCTTTGTTGTAGCCTACGACATGATTGTAGCTAAGACCCTCTTTAGAAAGAGAGAATCACATCTGGTGACTTTTAGTAGTGGCCAACACTCTAGCCAGATTGATTTCATCCTCTCGAGAAGAGAAGATAGGCGTGCATGCCTAGATTGTAAGGTGATACCTGGAGAAAGTGTTGTCCCTCAGCATAAGCTGGTGGCTGCTGAGTTCCACTTTCGGATTCGTGTCCAGCGGTATAAGTGTGCCAAACTCGCTAGAACGAAGTGGTGGAAGCTCAAGGGGGAGGTAGCTCAGGTGTTCAAGGAGAGGGTCATTAAGGAGGTCCATTGGGAGGAAGGAGAGGATGCGGACAATGTGTGGAGGAAGATGGCGACTTGCATTCGTAAGGTGGCCTCGGAGGAGTTTAGAGTATCTAGGGGAAGGAGAAGCAAAGATAAGGATACCTGGTGGTGGAATAATAATGTCCAGAAGGCGATTAAAGAGAAGAATGATTATTTCAAACACTATACCTGGATAGGAATGCAGACAACATACAGAAGTACAAGATGGCGAAGAAGGCCGCAAAGCGAGCTATCAGTGAAGCAAGGGGTCGGGCGTATGAGGACCTCTACCAACGGTTAGGCACGAAGGAAGGCGAAAGGGGCATATATAGGATGGCTGTCGGTGTGGAAGAACGATCACCTATGGGCAGGGGTGCCCCTTTGTGGTTCGGCAAGGGGACGGTCACATTACACAAAGAGCAGAAGCAGTAGGGGGTAGCGCGGCAATGACAGCTCTCTTTTACCCAGGTGCGGGCCGCTTTGTAGTGTAAAACCCTACTCCTGCTATGGTGGATTGATCTGGAGGTACACGAAGACACGACGTGCTCCAACCCGGCAAGAGTGCCACGAGGGGAGCAGTGTGTGTGTACAAGAGTTGAGGGATCCAGGGTCCGAACCCCTTACTAGGTAGCCTCGGGGCTCCTTTTATACGTTAAGGGGCGACCACAGTGGCAAAACAGTCATTTCAGGGTGATTAGATAGCTAATAGTGCTATCATACCTAACTCTGGTAGTCAGGACAAAGTGCATTAAATGCATTGCTAGGTGTCAAGCTGGTGTTGAAGCCCGACAAGCCTGTCGCGCCGCTTACCTGCCTCTTCTTATTAGCGTGACACGTCCTCTGGACGCGTGTCAATAAAGCTAATCTCTTCCTTACCATGCTGCCACGTGCTTGATAGGATCCTCCTGGTTGCCTGATAGCTCGACAATGCACTGATTAATGACTTGGGTGCGATAAGGTGGAGTGGTGGTCTCTTGGTGAAAGCCTGCCGGCAAGGAGCCTGGTGGGTTCTGGTCTTGGCGGCCCCAGAAACCTTGCCGGGGCGAACTGGTCTCCTTCCTCAAGTTCTGGCTCGACTCGGCTAGGCTCTCCTGCCCGACAAGGGATTCTTCCTTGAGGTGATCTCTTGCTGGCTTAATCCTTTTAATGCTCTCCTTAATCTCACGAAGAGCGATTTCTCTGGCTTATTTTTGTGCCATGCATTGGTACTGGATGTATGATCGCCAGTACGCCTGTCCACGAGTTCGGGTAACAAACGTGAATGTTTGCTGCACCGATAGGAGCCCCCGGGCCTGGTCCATACGTGCTATCGGGAGACTTTGCGGTAGGCCCCAAACAATGCATAGGCCCGCATTCTGACCTTGCCGTGGTGGAGTCCATGTCCTTGAGATATTCATTGCTTCTTCATTAATCTAGAATTGAGTTAATCTCCGGGTTTCCCATGAGACGTGCGACGTACAAACAACGTGGGTTCACCCATGCAGTAGGCCAGAGGACGCCCACGTTCATGGGGGTTAATTAGTGAAAGTGCGTTATATCGACTAGAGGGGGGTGAATAGGCGATTTTTACAAATTCGTCACTGAGGAATTTCAAGGTGAGGAAATTCCTAAGAGACGAACTACTTAGCAGCGGAATAAGTACTCAGATGCAAGCATAACAGAGCAGTAGCATAGTCATCATGATGAAATGAGAACAAGCATAGAGTACGAGTAGCGTAAACACAGGATATGCAGGCTGAAGACAAACTGACTGAAGAAATTGAACTGAGGAAATTGAGAAAGTCTTCAGTCAAAGTCTTCAGGTGACTTCCAAACCTTCACATACTCGGTCACTCGGCAATCCACAATTTCCTCTTGGATGCTCTAGACCATGATGCCTAACCGTCTGGAGGATGCACAGTCCTCAAAGGTAACAAGCATCGGTTCCACACAGGAACAATCTCTTCAGTGATGCTCAATCACTTTGGGTTTGTAGGTGTTTGGGTTTTGGGGTTTTTCCTCACTTGATGATTTTCGCTCAAAGTCCTCGGAGGATGGGATGCTCAAAATGACAAGTGTCAATCTATCTCTCGGAGCAGCCAACCAGCTAGTGGTTGTAGGGGGCGGCTATTTATAGCCTAGGGAGCAGCCCGACATGATAAGACATAAATGCCCTTCAATGATATGACCGTTAGGTGGGTAGGATATTTGGACAGCTGGCACGTAGCACAGCAACGGTCGGATATTTGAGTATCAAATTCCTTAGGGCTATCATGTTCCTCACTTGTAGGCAATCAGCACTGGCGAATTCCTAACTCCTCAGTCAGAACAAATTCCTCAGAGAACAGAAGAACTTCGTCTCTGTCACTGAAGAACTTGACTAAACTGAATGAGATTTCCAATGGCTTCACTCGAAAGGATTGGGTAGGTGTAGGATTTTGAGTTGAGCATCACTTGGAAACTTTTCCTTAGTTTTACCTCGACCCCCTTTAACAGTATGGTGTTTCCTATGACTCAAGAAGAAGAAAATGAAACTACGAAAACAAAAGTCTTCACGCTTCATAATCCTCGCATGAATATCAAGTCTTCAGGGTCACACCAATTTCTTCACTTTCAAAGTCTTCAAGAAAACCAAAGTCTTCAGTTGAAGACATTCATTTTTAGGGGTCGACATTCATCGTAAATAACAAACTCCTCATAGACTTATAGACCTGTGTACACTCACAAACTCATTAGTCCCTTAACCTATAAGTCTTCAATACACCAAAATCACTAAGGGGCACTAGATGCACTTACAATTAGGGTGCCTGCGCATGAACCAGGGGTAACTGCGAACTTACTTTACCCACTACGCCTGCGGGTTACCGCCACGCACGCTGCATGCATTGCGTGTGGTTGGTGGCGGACGCGTAGGGTGCAGGAATGTGTGCATTGGCAGGAGGCGCAGTGCCCTGTATTGGTGCAAAGGGGCGGCCGACGAATCTGGACGCCGTCAGTGCCGCAGACAGGCCAGATTGGGGGAGTGGGGCGGTCGCCATGTGGTAGTGGAGAACCAGCCTCCCACCCTGCTCTGCAATAAAAGGGAGCATGAGGGGGATGGAGACATTCATCCACGTACCTTCTCTTCACTTCTTCTTGCTTTCTCTTCCACCATGACAATGGAAGGGGTTGTGCTCGGACTCTGACGGCGGTGACGAGGGCTTCCTCTCGGCACCGTGCTTCTGTCTCCATTGCAGCCGCTGGTGCAGAGTCTAGTGCATAAGGTGGAGCCGCAGGGCGCTGACGGGGCCGACGGAGCGCTTGGGGCAGAGGCAGGCGTGGCATTGCACCGAACGTGCCTTCCCCAGACGCTCTGACCCCGACGACAGGCAATGTAGGAGACACTGCGCTGGAGTTCATCATTAGGTTGCGCGAGCCCCCACGCGGCCGTCTGCAGCTGCCTCGCCCCTTCGCCAAGATGATGGAGATTGAGCAGCCGCTCAGGATGGGGTTGCGTATGAGCGGCTCCTGCAATGGTGCGGCGTGGGCGGATGTTGAGTTTCCCACGCCGCACGTCATGCTTCTTAGGCGTGCCTGGAAAACCTTTGCCCGTGCCCACCATCTGGGGGAAGGGCATCTCCTCCGCTTCAAGTTGGTGGAGGCTGATCTGCTCTTAATCAAGGTCTTTGGATGCTTGGGTGCTCGCTTAGGGTGTTGCGCGGAAAGATCGACTGACGACAAAAGCTCCTCCTCGAGCGATAGCGATGAGGAGTACACTAGTGGGGAGGACGATGACAGCGAGTCCCCGGTCATCAAGCACGAAGGCGACGACCTGGACTCTAGCTGAACGCCGGTTGCACCGTCTCCGTCAACAAGGCGATGACAGCACCATCATATGCAGCTTGGCCCCAGCAGAGCGATTTGCCGGGGGCGCCTGGCCTGGACGTCACCGCCACCTCCAGCTGGACCCCGACAAGCTTCCATGTGGACACCGGCTTTGTCTTCCCTGCCGGTGTTCCTATCTTGCCGTGTTCCTCTGGTCCTAGCTGGGATGACCAGGGCATCGCCTAGCCACTCCCTCCGTCTCCGGCCTCTTCTTCCTTGCCAGGGAGGCGCCCTCCCAATCTTGTCAGGATGCGTCCCGCGGGCCCTGACGGGGTCAGGCTGGGCTTCTGCCCAGGCGCTCCTTTTCCCCTCTTTCCGTCTCGATCCAACTCCTAGGAGGAGAGGGACAAGAAGGGCATTACGGGGCACTTATCTTTTTTCATATCAAAAGATGTAGGCATTTGCCAAATTTTAGTTTAAATCATGTAATCCTTCCTCTATGTTTGTACTACGCATGATCTGTACTTGTTATCTACGTATTAATGGAAAAACGCTTGCCGGTACTTGCGCATGTGTCAAACATGCTGAGGGATGATCCTTCAATACTTCCAAGTAAACAAGGCTCCCCGGCAATGCATCCTGCCGACCCTCATTACAGCTGCTACTAAACCTCGTTCGATATGTTCAAAATGGGTTAGGAGCATGGATGAAGGATGGCCCCCTGTTAACCTCTCTTCAAATGTTCCTGCAACCATCCTGATCGAACGGGCTCGAATCAAAAGATGGGAGCACAAATGACGGAGGCAACAAGGTTCCCCTACGTACAAGTTTTTCATACGTGAATATAACACAGAGTGTTAGGATGAACTTATCTATGTTTGCGGTCCTTCTTAACGATTTAGATAAGGAAAAAGGTTGTCGGGGATCACCGCAGGGCCTTGTATTCATCTTCCTCTCCGGGAACTACCATGAAGAAACTTCCCGATCATCATCAAAGAGAGGGGATAACACATGGTCCTTTGTTGCATATTGATTATCTTACTCAAGAACTATCATGATAAGATTGTGCTCAAGTAAATATGAATGCATGGATGCAAGTTTTTTATGAAAGAGCGCTTCGTTTTATTAACTTTGCACAGGGTCTGCTCCTGGCTTTGTACAAAGGGTTACAAGTCTCGGGGACTATGCTTGTACAAAACAGGTTACCGGGGCAAGGCACGTCAACTGCGCCTTACGGGTAGAACTTGCGAAGATGCTCCATATTCCATGAGTTTTGCATAGGGATGCCATCTTCGGTCTCTAGACGGACTGCGCCAGGTCTGGTGACACGTACTACCTGGTGAGGGCCTTCCCACTTTGGTGTCAACTTGTCTGAACCCTTGGCGGACTGAACATGCCTAAGGACAAGGTCACCTTTCTCAAGGCTTCGGGCACGAACCCTGTGGCTATGGTAGCGGCGCAGGGCTTGCTGGTATCGTGCAACACGTACAGCAGCCTAGAGACGATCTTCCTCGAGGAGCGTGGCATCGTCATGCCATAGCTACTCTTGCTCTAGTTCATCGTAGGCAAGTACCCGAGGTGACCCGTATATGAGTTCCGTGGGGAGCACTGCCTGTGCACCATATATCAGGGAGAAGGGAGTCTGTCCGGTAGCTCTATTTGGTGTCATCCTGATTGACCAAAGAAAAACTAGCAACTCATCATTCCAGCGCTTGTCGCATTTCCGCAGTTTATCAAAGGTTCTTGTCTTCAGTCCTCGCAGCACTTCAGCATTCATCCTTTCAGCCTGCCCGTTGCTTCTTGGGTGGGCAACAGAGGTGAAAGAGACCTTGCTTCCAAGGCTCTAAATGTACTGCATGAAGGTGTGACTTGTAAAATGGGTGCCATTGTCGGTAATTACCCTGTTGGGTACTCCAAAACGGTACACCAGTTCTTTGGAACTTGATAGCTGACTACGCCATCACATTTCTCATTGGTTCCACTTCGGGCCACTTTGTAAACTTATTGATTGCCACGTACAAGAATTCAAAGCCCCCGGTAGCACGGGGGAAGGGGCCCAAGATGTCGAGCCCCCAGACCGTGAAGGGCCAGGATAAAGGGATGGTCTACAAGGCTCAAGCTGGCTGATGGATATTCCTGGAGTGGACCTGGCATGCTTCACACTTGGTGACGATCTCAGTTGCATCCCGGAGGGCGGTGGGCCAATAGAATCCTTCCGGGAAAGCTTTCCCAACAAGTGCTCTTGATCACAAATGCGAACCACACACACCTCCATGTATCTCCGCCAACAACGTCAGTCCATTAACTGATACACTTCAACTTCACGCCATTAGGCCTCTTTCTGTACAAAATGTTGTCCACAAACTGATACATACTTGATTGCCAGGCCACTTTTTCAGACTCTTCTGGATCATCAGGAAGTTCTCCACTTTGCAAGAATTGGACTATGTGTGGTGCCCATGCCGGAGCTTGCAGCTCGACGGCAAGGACTAAAGGCATTTCTTCTGCTGAGGGAGCGGTTGTCTTGGCAGCGAAAACCCGGGGTTCTGCTGGAGAGCACAGCCCACCAGTCAACATAAGATCTCCTTCGGCAAGCTTCTCACCTGCGGCTTCGGGGAGCTCTGCCGGGAAATGTTTGCCAGTATTGAGCTTCCTTCTTTTCTTGGCCAAAGCTGATGGAGAAACCGATGGTTGGGCGAGGTGGAGTACAAAAGTTCCTGGTTCCACAGGAAGTTTTTGCATAGCACATTTGACAGGTGATCAGTGACGCTGTTTTCCGCATGAGGCACGTGCTCTGTTTGCAGCCTGTCAAAGTGTTCTTCTAGCTTCCTCACCTCTTCCACGTATGCTTCCATCAATGGGCTCTAATATTACTTATTCACCTGCTTCACAACGAGCTGAGAGTCACCACGTATGATCAACTTCTTTATTCCCAACTCTACAGCAATCCTGAGCCTGGCAAGGAGTCCTTCATATTCTGCGGTGTTATTGGTGGCCTCTTTCCTGGGGAAGTGCATTTGGATGATGTACTTGAGGTGTTCTCTGGTGGGGGCAATGAGTAAAACTCCTGCCCCGGCACCTTGGAGCGAGAAGGCACCGTTAAAGTACATGGTCCATTCCTTGGGGGCCTCCTTGCCGGGGAGGGCAGTTTCCATAATCTCTTCATCGGGTGTTGGCGTTCATTCTGCAATGAATTCTGTCAGTGCCCTACTTTGGAGAGTTGTTGTGCTCTCAAACTTCAAAACAAAAATTCACAGTTCCAAAGCCCATTCTACTATCCTGCCGGTGGCTGCTACTTCTTGAGCTTGCGTTGGTTTTTCCCTTGAAGAGGATAGGGTGATGCAACAAAGTAGAGATAAGTATTTCCCTCAGTTAGAGAACCAAGATATCAATCTAGTAGGAGGCACAAGCAAGTCTCCAATCTATGCACCTACACAAACAATCAAACACTTGCACCCAACGCGATAAAGGGGTTATCAATCCCTTCACGGTCAATTGCAATGGTGATATCTGATAGAGATAGATATAAAAGATTACTAAAACGTAAAATAAAATAAAAGTAAATAAATTGCAGCAATATATTTTTGGTTTATAGATCTGAAAATATATAAGGAAAAATAGACCCGGGGGCCATAGATTTCAGTAGAGGCTTCTCTCTTGAAGGAAAATAATACGGTGGGTGAACAAATTACTGTCGAGCCATTGATAGAAAAGCGCAAAGTTATCATGATATCCAATGCAATGATTATGCATATAGGCATCACGTCCGTGTCAAGTAGACCGAAACGATTCTGCATCTACTACTATTACTCCACACATCGACCGACTCCTGCCTGCATCTAGAGTATTATGTTCAAGAGAACAAAGTAACGCATTAAGTAAGATGACATGATGTAGAGGGATAAACTCAAGAAATATGATGAAAACCCCATCTTTTTATCCTTGATGGCAACAATACAATACATGCCTCGCTACCCCTACAATGTCACTGGGTGAGGACACCGCAAGATTGAACCCAAAACTAAGCACCTCTCCCATTGCAAGAAATACCAATCTAGTTGGCCAAACTAAACCGATAATTCGAAGAGAAATACAAAGATATCAATCATGCATATAAGAATTCAGAGAAGATTCAAATAATATTCATAGATAATCTAATCATAAATCCATAATTCATCGGATCTCGACAAACACATCGCAGAAGAATATTACATCGGATAGAACTCCAAGAACATCGAGGAGAACATGGTATTGAAGATCATAGAGAGAGAAGAAGCCATCTAGCAACTAACTATGGACCCGTAGGTCTGAGGTAAACTACTCACGCTTCATCGGAAGGGAAATAGGGTTGATGTAGATGCCCTCCATGATCGAATCCCCCTCCGACAGATCGCCGGAAAAGGCCCCAAGATGGGATCTCATGGGAATAGTGGCTTGCGGCAGTGGAAAAGTATTTTCGTGGATGCCTCTTATGGTTTGGGAATATATGGGAATTTATAGGCCGAAGATTAGGGTTAGGGGAGCTCTGAGGGACCCACAAGGCAAGGGGCGTCCCCCTGGGGCGCGCCTTGCACCCTTGCCATCACCTCAGGACCCTTTTTCCTTGGTCTCTAAGTCCTACGTGTGTCGTCTGGTCCAAGAAAAATCATCGTAAATTTTTATTCCGTTTGGACTCCGTTTGATATTCCGTTTCTACGAAACTCAAAAACAAGGAAAAAACATAAACTAGCATTGGGCTCTGGGTTAATAGGTTAGTCCAAAAAATAATATAAAATAGCATATTAATGCATATAAAACATCCAAAATAGATAATATAATAGCATGGAACAATAAAAAATTATAGATACGTTGGACACGTATCAAGCATCCCCAAGCTTAATTCCTGCTCGTCCTCGAGTAGGTAAATGATAAAAACAGAATTTTTGATATGGAATGCTACCTAACATATTTATCCATGTAATTTTCTTTATTGTGGCATGAATATTCAGATCCATAAGATTCAAAATAAAAGTTTAATATTGAGCTAAAAACAATAATACTTCAAGCATACTAACAAAGCAATCATGTCTTCTCAAAATAACATGGCCAAAGAAAGTTATCCCTACAAAATCATATAGTCTGGCTATACTCCATCTTCATCACACAAAGAATTAAATCATGCACAACCCCGATGACAAGCCAAGCAATTGTTTCATACTTTTGATGTTCTCAAACTTTTTCAACTTTCACGCAATACATGAGCATGAGCCATGGATATAGCACTATAGGTGGAATAGAATATGGTGGTCATGGAGAATACAAAAAGAAGGAGATAGTCTCACATCAACTAAGAGTAGCAATGGGCTATGGAGATGCCCATCAATAGATATCAATGTGAGCCATGCAACGGATACACTAGAGCTATAAGTGTATGAAAGCTCAAAAGAAACTAAGTGGGTGTGCATCCAACTCGCTTGCTCACGAAGACCTAGGGCAATTTGAGGAAGCCCATCATTGGAATATACAAGCCAAGTTCTATAATGAAAAATTCCCACTAGTATATGAAAGTGACAAAATAGGAGACTCTCTATCATGAAGATCATGGTGCTACTTTGAAGCACAAGTGTGGAAAAAGCATAGTAGCATTGCCCCTTCTCTCTTTTCTCTCATTTTTTTATTTTGGGCTCTTTGGCCTCTTTTTTTCTCTTTTTTTTTCTTTTTTTTTTAATTTTTCGTCCGGAGTCTCATCCCGACTTGTGGGGGAACCATAGTCTCCATCATCCTTTCCTCACATGGGATAATGCTCTAATAATGATGATTATCACACTTTTATTTACTTACAACTCAAGAATTACAACTCGATACTAGAACAAATATATGACTATATGAATGCCTCCGGCGGTGTACCGGGATGTGCAATGACTCAAGAGTGACATGTATAAAAAAAATGAATGGTGGCTTTCCCACAAATACGATGTCAACTACATGATCATGCAAAGCAATATGACAATGATGAAGCATGTCATAATAAACGGAACGGTGGAAGTTGCATGGCAAGATATCTTGGAATGGCTATGGAAATGCCATAATAGGTAGGTATGGTGACTATTTTGAGGAAGGTATATGGTGGGTGTAATGCACCGGCGAAAGTTGTGCGGTACTAGAGAGGCTAGCAATGGTGGGAGGGTGAGAGTGCGTATAATCCATGGACTCAACATTAGTCATAAAGAACTCACATACTTCTTGCAAAAGTCTATTAGCTATCTAAACAAAGTACTACACGCAAGCTCCTAGGGGGATAGATTGGTAGGAAAAGACCATCGCTCGTCCCCGACCGCCACTCATAAGGAAGACAATCAATAAATAAATCATGCTCCGACTTCATCACATAATGGTTCACCATACGAACATGCTACGGGAATCACAAACTTTAACACAATTATTTCTACCAATCCACAATTACTCACTAGCATGACTCTAATATCACCATCTTTATATCTCAAAACAATATGCAAGGAATCAAACTTCGCATAGTATTCAATGAACTTAATATGAAAGTTTTTATTATATCCCTCTTGGATGCCCATCATATTAGGAGTAAATTCATAACCTAAGAAAATTACCATGCTGTTTAGAGACTCTCAAAATAATATAAGTGAAGCAAGAGAGTTCAACAATTTCTATAAAATAAAGCCACCGCCGTGCTCTAAAAAGATATAAGTGAAGCACTAGAGCATATTGCCTAGCTCAAAAGATATAAGTGAAGCACATAGAGTATTCTAATAAATTCATGATTAATGTGTGTCCCTCTCAAAAGGTTTGTACAGCAAGGATGATTGTGGAAAACTAAAAAGCAATGACTCATATCATACAAGACGCTCCAAGCAAAACACATATCATGTGGTGAATAAAAATATAGCCTCAAGTAAATTTACCGATGGATTGAAGACGAAAGAGGGGATGCCTTCCGGGGCATCCCCAAGCTTAGGCTCTTGGTTGTCCTTGAATATTACCTTGGGGTGCCTTGGGCATCCCCAAGCTTAGTCTCTTGTCAGTCCTTATTCCATAGTCCATCAAATCTTTACCCAAAACTTGAAAACTTCACAACACAAAACTCAACAGAAAACTCATGAGATCCGTTAGTATAAGAAAAATAAATCACCACTCTGGTAGTGTTGTGAACTAATTCTATATTTATATTGGTGTAATATATAATGTATTCCAACTTTTCCATGGTTCATACCCCCCGATACTACCCATAGATTCATCAAAATAAGCAAACAACACAAAGAAAACAGAATCTGTCAAAAACAGAACAGTCTGTGAAGATCCGAATTGTTTTAATAGTTATGTAACTCCAAAAATTCTGAAACATTAGGACAACATAGGAAAATTGTATATCAATCTTTTGAAAAACATTCAGAGTTTTTTGTCGCTTCTGTGAATTATTAAAATTCTGCAACTGGATGCAAAAGTTTCTGTTTTTCAGCAAGATCAAATCAACTATCACCGTAAGCCATCACAAAGGTCTTACTTGGCTCAAACACTAATTAAAACACCAAAACACAATTACTACAGAGGTAATAATGTGTATTTTATTCAAGAACATAAGAAAAACAAAAAACATAAAAATAAAATTGGGTTGCCTCCCAACAAGCGCTATTGTTTAACTCCCCTAGCTAGGCATAATGCAATAGATCTAGGTATTGTCATCTTTGGTATGCTTTTCCATAGATGTGTTCTCATCGGAAGGTTTTGCAAAGATGACTTGGAACACATTATCCATATAAATTTTGGCATCATTAAGCTGCCCATCTACGAATCCCCTTTGGTTTCCGGCTACAATCCAAGAATACTGTTGATTAACATCATTGAAAACTTGTTGGATCATATCTAAAATGAGAATTTTCTTTTTGAGATTCTCATAAAAAATCTGATTATTTCCAAACAAATGTCTCAAAGTCACTATTGTAAAGAATCTCATCTATTACTAGTTTTTCATGATTCATACCGTAATGATAAAAAAATTCCCTAGCTTCCTGTACTATGTGATCAAACTCATTCTTAAGAACTTGGGAAGCTATCTTTTTAGCCTTAGGATCTTTTATAACGGGTAGCTCATAAAACAATATTTGCAAGGTAGGATGGGTACGGATAAATATGTGCTCAAATTTCAGAACTAATGCTGAAATAGCTTCCGCATAAGTTTTAGTTCTTTTAAGTATGGGAATATCATCAAGAGGTAAATTGCCTACGCAATTGAAAAATTCTTGTATATCTTCCTTTCCCATAAAATTCCCTTGTCCCAAAATGAAAGTTTTAACATCCAAATTTGCTAAACGTCCAATTTTAGGAGTCAGGCCATCATTAGTTTAAGCCATGCCAAAGTCACTCATGGTGATGAGTTCAAGCAAACAAAAGATCGGATGGAAGAAGGCTGAAAAAAAGGCAAATCTTTTTGTGTTTTTCTGAAAATCGTTTTAGAAGTGGGGGAGAGGAAAATGAGAGGCAAATGGCAAATAATGTAATGCAAGAGATGAGAGTTTATGATGGGTACTTAGTAAGCTTGATGTAGAACCTCCCCGGCAACGGCGCCAGAAATTCTTCCTGCTACTTCTTGAGCTTGCGTTGGTTTTTCCCTTGAAGAGGAAAGGGTGATGCAGCAAGGTAGAGATGAGTATTTCTCTTAGTTAGAGAACCAAGGTATCAATCCAGTAGGAGGCACAAGCAAGTCTCCAATCTATGCACCTACACAAACAATCAAACACTTGCACCCAACGCGATAAAGGGGTTGTCAATCCCTTCACGGTCAATTGCAATGGTGAGATCTGATAGAGATAGATATAAAAGATTACTAAAACATAAAATAAAATTAATGTAAATAAATTGCAGCAAGATATTTTTGGTATTTTTGGTTTATAGATCTGAAAATATATAAGGAAAAATAGACCCGGGGGCCATAGGTTTCACTAGAGGCTTCTCTCTTGAAAGAAAATAATACGGTGGGTGAACAAATTACTGTCAAGCAATTGATAGAAAAGCGCAAAGTTATGACGATATCCAAGGCAATGATTATGCATATAGGCATCACATCTGTGTCAAGTAGACCGAAATGATTCTGCATCTACTACTATTACTCCAGACATCGACCGACTCCTGCCTGCATCTAGAGTATTAAGTTCAAGAGAACAGAGTAACGCATTAAGTTAGATGACATGATGTAGAGGGATAAACTCAAGCAATATGATAAAAAACCCATATTTTTATCCTTGATGGCAACAATACAATACGTGCCTCGCTACCCCTAATATGTCATTGGTTGAGGACACCGCAAGATTGAACCCAAAACTAAGCACCACTCCCATTGCAAGAAATACCAATCTAGTTGGCCAAACTAAACCGATAATTCGAAGAGAAATACAAAGATATCAAATCATGCATATAAGAATTCAGATAAGATTCAAATAATATTCATAGATAATCTGATCATAAACCCACAATTCATCGGATCTCGACAAACACACAACAGCAGAATATTACATCAGATAGAACTCCAAGAACATCGAGGAGAACATGGTATTGAAGATCATAGAGAGATAAGAAGCAATCTAGATACTAGCTATTGACCCGTAGGTCTGAGGTAAACAACTCACGCTTCATCGGAAGGGCAACAGGGTTGATGTAGATGCCCTCCATGATCAAATCCCCCTCCGACAGATCGCCGGAAAAGGCCCCAAGATGGGATCTCACGGGAACAGAGGCTTGCGGCGGCGGAAAAGTATTTTCGTGGATGCCTCTGATGGTTTGGGAATATTTCGGAATTTATAGGCTGAAGGTTATTGTTAGGGGAGCTCCGAGGGACCCACAAGGCAGGGGGCGCCCCCCTGGGGCACGCCCTGCACCCTTGCCGTCGCCTCGGGGCTCCTTTTCCTTGGTCTCCAAGTTCTACGTGTGTCTTCTGGTCCAAGAAAAATCATCGTAAAGTTTATTCCGTTTGGACTCCGTTTGATATTCCTTTTCTGCGAAACTCAAAAACAAGGAAAAAAAATGGAAACTGGCACTGGGCTCTGGGTTAATAGGGTAGTCCCAAAAATAATATAAAATAGCATATTAATTCATATAAAACATCCAAAATAGATAATATAATAGCATGGAACAATAAAAAATTATAGATATGTTGGAGACGTATCAGTGGCTTCGGGGTTCCTCAAGATTCGCTGCAGCAGAAGGGGAGTCACAACTATGATTTCTTGAGCTTGAAAGTAATGGCGTAGTTTCCTCTAGGCCATAAGGAGGCCGACGATTAACTTTTGGACCCCAGAATAACTTGACCTAGCCCCCTGCAAGAGGGATCTGACCATCTTCTCTCTACACCATCTTCTTTCTTGCTAATCCTTTCTGCCTATCAGCATCGACTTGCGGCATCCCTTAATTTGGTTCATCACTGGATGGTTCTACCGCAGTAGTTTCTTCGCTATCCACTTCTCTCTGTGTAACACCCCATATGTAATCCTTCCCATGTTGTAACATATCCAACTCTGATCTTCATCAAATTCCATGTGGGTTCCATCATGTTTGGCTTCATCTTGTGTTGCTTTGTTGGTTTACTTATTGCATTGACATGCTCATCATTGTTATGTCGCATTGTGCCTCTTGTCATTTTGCATTCTTCATGCTCATCATGTGCATTGTGGTATTCATCTCGTTGTGCTTGCACTATGTTTGTAATGTTGCTTGCCTATGCATTTGACCCATGCGTCATCACCTCCCCATTCCTTCTTATTCCTTCCTTGATACAACTGCCATTTCTCCTTTCTCCATTAATGTTCAATCTTTGCCAATAAATCTTGCACCACCTTATACCTCTCTATCAAGTTTCATCCTTTTTGGAGTTGTTTTGGTTGGGTTCAAAAATGGCCCAAGTTTGAATTTTATTCAAACTTGTATTATTTTTCTACCTCTAAAAATGCCCGAAGCAATTTTATCAAATGGTGCATAATTCTAGGAGTCTACGGGTATATTTATTTCTTCCTCACCCCTCTCCTTTACCTCTGTGCATTTTGCTCTTGTGTTTCTGTTTGAAGAAATGGAAAAGGGCAGAAGCAGCAGCAGTAGAAACCCAGCAGGTGCAGCCCATCAACCATGGCCCAGCTGCGCACCAGCAGCCCATCTAGCCCACGCGCTAGAGGGTCGTCCTCTACCTATATGGCAGACCATGCAGAGGAGCCACATCAGCCGCCTCGATGATTTGACGGCCGGAGTGCCTCCCCACGCTCTATAAACATATCCCCGGTGCACTAGGGTTCCTCCTCGACCGATTCCTTTCCTGTCCCTGCCTCGCTACCGCCTAGGTAAGCCTCCACGCACATGCCATCGCCGCGGCCACCATGACCCGAACAAGCAAGGGCTCAAGCTCGGGCTAGCTTCTAGCACGACTCCACCCCCCCTCGGCCGCTCTGGAGAGGACTGCTAAGGACTCCTTTGTCTCCTACCACGACGGAAGCGGCCACAAGAACTTTGGAGCTTCCTCCCCGACGCCCTCTTCTTCCTGTCCACTATCTCCTTCACGGACCAGAAGAACACCGCTAGGTCAGCCCTCCCTGTCTGCATCATTTTTTCCTAGATGAGACAGGTATAACCATCTTCTTCCCTGTCCATCCTCGCCTCCGTTAACTCCACGTAGACCATGATCTGTCCATGCCTTTGCCATGCCCTCCGTGCTTCAGCAAGGTCATTTTTTTTGTTGTCGTTCCACGGATCATTTAGTGCACCCCCACTCCGGCTTCTGCCTTGCCGCACTCGCCTCATGCTCCAGCTTGCACGCGCTCCCGCAGCGCAGTAACCTTGCACGAGCACCAGGCCTCGCCTAGCCCCATGCCATAGCCACCGAGGAGAGCACGAGCTCATCCTTGGGAGGGCCTGCGCGCATGTTCCCTTGCTGCTCCGCTTGCACGCGCGCGCCCTTACCCTGTTCCCGCAGGCCCGCCGCTGCTCTGCATCATGAGCCGTCGCCTCCTAACTCGTCACCACCGGCGCCGGTGATCTCTCTGTCGCCATAGCCAAAGGCTCGGCCTTCTGGCACTAGTTCAAAAGAAGCCAGGCACCCTTCACAGTACAAACACCCCCATCTAGCGCAGTGGTTAGCGCCCCTCTGTCCTACCTAGGAGACCTGTGTTCGAGTCCCAAGCTTAACTAGGTGGCGGCAAGGCAGGGAGAGGAAAGGGATCGGTCGAGGAGGAACCCTAGGGCACCGGGGATATGTTTATAGAGCGTGGGGAGGCACTCCGGCCATCAAATCATCGAGGCGGCCGACGTGGCTCTTCTGCATGGTCTGCCATACAGGTAGAGGATGACCCTCTGGCGCGTGGGCTAGATGGGCTGCTGGTGTGCAGCTGGGCCGTGGTTGATGGGCTGCACCTGCTGGGTTTCTACTACTGCTGCTTCTGCCCTTTTCCATTTCTTCAAATAGAAACACAAGAGCAAAATGCACAGAGGTAAGGAGAGGGGTAAGGAAGAAATAAATATACCCATAGACTCCTAGAATTATGCACCATTTGATAAAATTGCTTCGGGCATTTTTAGCGGTAGAAAAATAATACAAGTTTGAATAAAATTCAAACTTGGGCCATTTTTGAACCCAACCAAAACAACTCCAAAAAGGATGAAACTTGACAGAGAGGTATAAGGCATGGTGCAAGATTTATTGGCAAAGATTGAACATTAATGGAGAAGGGAGAAATGGCACTTGTATCAAGGAAGGAATAAGAGGTAATGGGGAGGTGATGACGCATGGGTCAAATGCATAGGCAAGCAACATTACAAACATAGTGCAAGCACAATGAGATAAATACCACAATGCACATGATGAGCATGAAGAATGCAAAATGACAAGATGCACAGTGCAACATAACAATGATGAGCATGGCAATGCAATAAGTAAACCAACAAAGCAACACAAAATGAAGCCAAACATGATGGAACACACATGGAATTTGATGAAGATCAAAGTTGGATATGTTACAACATGGGAAGGAATACATATGGGGTGTTACAACTCTCCTCCACTACAAGAGGATCTCGTCCTGAGATCTAAGAACGAAAGAAATCGGGATATTCAGAACGGAGATGATCCTCTCGTTCCCAAGTTGCTTCTCGGTCGGAAAGATCAGACCACTTAAATTTAAAGAACTTGATTGACTTGTTGCAAGTTTTGCGCTCGGTTTCTTCATGAATGGCAACGGGATGCTCATGATAAGATAAGTCTTCTTGGAGGTCAATTTCTTCGAAGTCAATAGTGCGCTCGGGCGTCTTTAAGCACCTGCAAAGTTGTGACATGTGAAAGACATCATGCACATTTGATAAATTGGAAGGTAGCTCGAGTTGGTAGGCAAGGTCGCCTCTTTTGCCAACAATTTTGAAAGGATCCACATATCTTGGGGCAAGCTTTTCTTTGATACCATAGCATTGAGTACCCTTCATGGGGGAGACTCGGAGATAGACATGGTCTCCAATCTCGAAAGCCAAGTCACGGTGCTTGTTGTGATAGTAGCTTTTCTGGCGTGATTGCGCAGCTTTGAGGTTTTCACGGATGACTCTACACATATCTTCAGCTTCTGTGATCAAGTAATTGCTAAGAAGTTGGCGTTCACCGGTCTCGGTCCTGTTGAGTGGAGTACGGCAGTTTATGCCATATAGAATTTTGAAAGCGGCCTTGCCCGAACTTGGTTGGTAACTGTTGTTGTTGGAGAACTTGGCAAACGGAAGGCAATCTTCCCACTTCATACCGAAAGAGATGACACACGCTCTTAGCATGTCTTCAAAGATTTGATTGACTCTTTTAACTTGGCCACTTGTTTGAGGATGAAAGGCCGTGCTGAAATAGATATTGGTACCCATGGCCTTCTGGAAGGAGTCCTAGAACTTGGAAGTAAAAATGCTTCCACGATCTAAGGAGATCAATTGAGGAATCCCATGCAACGAGACTATTATGGAGGTGTATAGCTCTGCCAACTGAGCTGCTGCGATAGATTCTTTGACTGGAAGGAAATGAGACACTTTGGTGAGTTTGTCAATGACAACGAAGATAACATCATTCCCTCGCTTGGACTTGGGAAAGCTGGTGACAAAGTCCATTTCGATATGGTCAAACTTCCACTCGGGAACATGTAAGGGGTGGAGAAGTCCTACTGGACGTTGATGTTCTGCTTTCACTCTGCGACAGACATCACACTCATTCACGAATTGGGCAATCTCCCGCTTCATGCGAGACCACCAATACGTCTGCTTGAGGTCCTGGTACATCTTGGAACTGCATGGTTGTATCTAGAGGAGGGAATTATGAGCTTCATTCATTATGACCTTCCTAAGATCATGTTTAGGAACCACTAACCGGTCCTCAAAGAACAAAGTGTCTCTATCATCAATGCGATAGCACTTGTATTTGGGCAAGCCCTTAGCAACACCATCTTTCACCTTCTTCACCATAGTATCAAGGAGTTGCGCTTCACGAATTTGATCTTCCAAAGTTGGAGTGACTTGAAGGTTGGCAAGAAAGCCTTGAGGAACAACTTGAAGGTTGAGCTTGCGGAATGCTTCACAAAGATCAGGTTGGAATGGCTTGAGAATAAGACTGTTGCAATATGCATTTCTACTCAAAGCATCTGCAATCACATTGGCTTTGCCTAGAGTGTACTCGATGCTTGGATTGTACTCTTGGATCATCTCGACCCAACGAGTTTGCCTGAGATTGAGGTTGGGCTAAGTGAAGATATATTTCAAGCTCTTGTGATCGGTGTAGAATTCAACTTGTCTTCCCAACAAAATATGTCTCCAGGTGATCAAAGCATGGACAACTGCCGCCAAGTCAATATCATGAGTGGGGTAGTTCCTCTCATTTGGCTTCAACTGCCGAGAAGTATAAGCCACACCATTCTTGTCTTGCATAAGAACACCACCAAGACCTTGCAATGATGCATCACAGAATACTTGGTAGGGCTTTGATTCTTCAGGAGGAGTAAGGATCAGAGCTGAGACGAGCTTCTCTTTGAGTGTATTGAAGGCATCGTCACACTCAGGAGTCCAAGAATATTTGACATTCTTCTGTAGGAGGTTGGACAGAGGCTTGGCAATTTTGGAGAAGTTCTCCATGAATCTTCTAAAATAGCTTGCAAGCCCGAGGAATCTGCGATGCTGCTTGATATTCTAAGGAGGCTGCCAGTTGACAATGGATGCAACCTTTTTAGGATTTTCAGAAATGCCCTTGGCGGAGATGATGTGACCAAGGTAAAGAACTTCATCATGCCAGAATTCACACTTTGAGAATTTTGCGTAGAATTGATGCTCTCTGAGCTTTTCAAGCAGCAATCGCAAATGTTTAGCATGATCCTCTTTATTCTTGGAGAAAACTAGGATATCATCGAGTTACACCAGGAATAATTCATTGGTGTGGGGGTTGAAGATGTAGTTCATCATTCTGGAGAAAGTTGGAGCGGCATTTGCAAGACTAAAGGACATCACTGTGTACTCATAAGAGCCAAAACTTGTCCTGAAAGCAGCTTCTGGAATGTCTTCTTCACGAATTCGGATTTGATGGTAACCCATATAGAGATCAAGCTTGGAAAACACCTTGGGACCTTTGAGTTGCTTGAACAATTCACTGATATTGGGAAGTGGATATTTATTCTTGGTTGTCTTCTTGTTCAATGGGCGATAATCGATTGAAAGTTGTTCCATGCCATCTTTCTTCTTGACAAAGAGAACCACATCCCCAAGGAGATGAACTTGGTCTGATCAGACAGACGCTCTTGTTCATCGAGCTGCTTCTTCAATTCTTTCTGCACTTCTGGCCCAAGCTTATAAGGATGTCTGCAAGCGGGTTCTGTGGCGGGCTCGAGTTCAATGACAAACTCAACTGCTCAGTTAGGAGGCATTCCTGGCAATTCCTCTGGAAATACATCCTCATATCCACATACCACTAGAATTTGGGATATGGCATTAATCTCGCCTTGCTCATTGAGAGAGAATAGCCGAATGGTGTTATCACGAGCCGCAAAGATAATCACCTCTTTAGACAGATGAGTCAATTTAATCTCCTTTTCAGCACAATTAAGAAAATCCTTGTGCTTAGAAAGCCAATCCATGCCAAGGATAAGATCAATATCGGAATTGCTGAGAACCATCGGAGAAGCCAGAAAAGGATAGTTGCCCATCTTGATATCCATGTTAGGAACCCTTCTGTTAGCATTCAAGAAAGCATCCGGAGAAACAACGGACAAAGGCCTCGACAAATTTTCAAATGGAACTCATGCTTTGTGAAAAATGGTCTTGACATGAAACAATGCGATGCACCAGAATCGAATAAAACTTTTGTAGGAAAAGAGTTAAATGGAAGAGTACCCATGATCACTTCTGAAGAATCCTCTGCTTGAGCTGAATTTATCATGTTCACCCTTGCTGACTTGGAATTGTGCCTGACAATTGCATTGCTTGCTGACCTGATAGGAGGAGGAGGCGAAAGGCGCCTCTGGTTGAAGCACTTGTTGGAGTAGTGGCCTTTCATACCACATTTGTGACAAGTGACCTCTGAAACTGGGCGAGGAGGATGAGGAGGACCGCCTGACCTCGGAGCTTGAGACCTTTTCTGGTACACTGGGTTGGGTGGGTGGGTAAAACCACGACTACTTGACTGCTTCTGCTGATAGGGAGGACGAAATAGAGGAGGTGGAGGAAGCCAAAACTTCTGCTGCTTTGCAACCACTTGAGAGGAGGAAGAAGAGTGGACTGCATCCCTGAGTCTCTTCTTGGAAGCTTCACACTTGAGTTTGGTTGCTTCTTGCTTGAGGGCCATGTTATAGAACTGATCAAACTGAGTCGGCTCCACAAGAACGAGAGCAAGCTGAAGGTCCTCTCTAAGGCCAACCCTGAACTGATAGATCATGCTCTTCTCATCTGGGACGTCTTGCTTGGCATAGCAAGCAAGATTCTAGAACTTGACATTGTATTGATACACAGACATGCTGCCTTGCTTGAGATTGCGGAATTGCTCACGCATGCCCTCGGTAACACTTGCTGGAATATGATGAGCTCGAAAATCCCCGCAGAAGTCAGTCCAGCTGATCACTCGATCCCCTCTGGAGTCTTTGTACTGCTACCACCAATCACCTACCTGGTCTTTGAGCTGGAAGGAAGCGAACTTGATGTAGTCCTCAAGTCTCACATTACTGCACTCAAAATGCTTGTTGATGTCCACAAGCCAATCCACGGCGTCCATGGGCTCGACATAAGCACTGAACCTCTTGGGCTGATTTGCGAGAAACTGATTGAGAGTAGCGAACTGAGGTTGATTTTTGAAATGCCCTTGGCCTTGATTTCATTGGTTGCCTTGGCCTTGGCCTTGGTTGCACTCTTTCATGAGCTAAATAAACATTTGTGTATTGGCGTTGGTGGCCGCCATCAAAGCTTGCCATGCCTCCGAAGACGGAGGAGGAGGTGGAGGTGGAGGATCCGACTGCTCTCCCTCATTACGGTCCGGATTCAAACGAGTTGCGGGATCCACCCAAAGACGGAGACAACCGTTAGAATCACAATTGAGGAATATCCAAACTGAATCAAAGGCTAGACAGATGCAATGTAGTCTTCACAATAAGCATCCAAACAGAGAGAATGAATGAATGCATTCCAAACTTAATATGATACGACCATTAGAATGAGAAGCCACTTGGAATGATAGGATTAGCAAAACAAGGTAACAGCTGGGTACAAACATATGACAGAGATTTTGTCCAATGTGTTCGCGATGAGGCCCCACAGGCATGATGTACAGTGGACATCACGAATGACAAACGAGACATCCCCGAATTGGCATAGCCAAGGACTCTTCAAGACGCCTCGCGACCATTTTAAATCGACCATGAAAAATGAACCACTAGACGTTGGACCCCAATCTCAAATCATACATCTGTCGGAAAGAAATCCTAGATACTACTTGAATTCCCACCGAAGAACTCCCGACATTCTCGGTTATGCAATCCATTACAACAAGTACTAGGAGCAAAATATATCACGCACACTACTAGGAAAAACGCTACTAGTGGCGTTGGTTTTTGACTACCAGTTGCGCAGGTTCCCATGCTACTCCTATGGCGCTACAGCTATTTATTAGCAATAGCATGTATTTTACCCCACGCTACTGATAAACAGACATAGCAGTAGCGCTGGTTCCCCGCGCTACTACTATTTCAACCCATGCTACTACTAACGGAATAGTAGTAGCGCGTCTATGATACACCCACGCTACTAGTAGCAAATTAGGATTTAAAAAAATCTACTTATTCCAGTTTAGACATACATTTCATAGTACTCACATACATGCATTTCACAATACGTACATGTTATGCATACAGTCAATCATACATATCTGATATAGATAATCCATACATATATATACAATATACGCCACGCGTATAGGTCGTCGGCTTCGGCGCCTCCACAAGCCCGTGTTGATGTCGTTGTCGTCGCCGCCGTAGCACCGTGCGTCGCCCCCGCCACAGCACCGCGGTGATGCGATCATCATCGTTGCCACCATAGCCCCTTGTCGATGTCGATGTTGCCGGCGCCGCCGCAGCCCCGTGTCGATGTCGTCGTCATCGCCGCCGCCCCATGTCCATGTGTTCCCTATTAGTTTTGTTGGGCTTACTAGACATGATCCTTAGGAAAACGCTTTGCTGTTAGAGGTCCAATGATCCAAAAATAGAAAGTTTCAAAGGGATCAGCAACACAACCAACTAAGAAACAGTGAAATGACCACAAGGTCTATAAATAGAACACTACTAGGAACTCACAAATCCTGGAATCAGTGGAATTACTTTCTTCCTTTGGTGAAGGAACTTCTATTTTGCTAGCATCCTATGCTTGAGTTCCTAACCATGTTCAAGAAACACTAAATTTAGAACATTACTACTATAAATACATGAGGCATCAGGACAGAAAACAAAAGATGAACAATATCATATGAGCAGAATAAAAAGGAGTTTAGAACATAGCATGATTAACAATAAAACTAGAAGAGATCACGCGCTTTGCTGCACCGGTTTCTCCCTAGTGTTTTAGTATCAAACAATGGCATGTGCATCGGGATCAAAATGGGAAAACAATCCAACAAGAGCAGCAAATTTAGACCAACAAAAAGAAGAAACCAACATGCAGTTTTTTCAAACTTTAATAAATTCTGAATTCCTCTATCCTAATTTCTTCATTAGCATAATTAATGTGCTCTTAAACAGTTAAAGTTATACAACAATATATACATCAATAACGTACTACTGGAATCCAAATAATTTAAGATCAGAGACATCCAAATCTCAGGCAAACATTATTTATCTTTGTATAGAGATAGCAACACTTGAAGAAAATTTTAATTTGATGGATAAGTATTGACCATTAAATTCGAAATCTTGTGATGGGGAGCTATGGCAACACAAAACTATCGAAGAAAACTGCCAGCAAACACTCTGTATCCATATTTATGGAGCAGAGTTGACGCATCAATGTAGATGTAGCATACTAAATCAATGGAATATGAACCAAAATAGCAGAATCTAGATGCAGAATCTGAGCAGTAAGCAAGAACGAGGAACCAAGAGCGCTGCTGAACTGATTTTGTTGCCCGTAGAGCCAAGTCGTTAATCTACCAATCAGTTGAAGCTTTGCCTGCCTCCTGCAGTTAGCGAGCAGAGGAATGCCTTCAGTGCCCCCACACATACAATCCCTAAACACCCCAAACTGCCTCTTCTCAAGCGGCCTCTGCATCAAACAGAAACAACAAAAGATTCAGTTTTTTTCTTAAGGAGGTTGAAACCGATAGCCTCTGCATCAAAGAATGCATCAAACACAAGATCAAGTGACCGAAAAGAAACTGTCAGGATGTCTGGCCGATGGAACAACCATGGAAGTAGGAAGGTAGGTTGCACACCCGCACAAAGACGCACCGGCAGCGAAGCTCCCCTAGAAACACATTGCCATGTTCCCCTTTCAAATATCAACACATTAGTAGGGAGAATAATTTCTTTTGTGCATATACAAGGATGACATCATGAGATACTAGCACACACAAAACACTAGTTAACCAATACGGGCTACGTCACTGCTCGAAATGAAGAGGCGCCGCTGCTGGAATTCACTGGGAAGGTACTATAACAAATTAAATGCCTAAGCGCCAAGCTCCAGCTCTACATTTCTACATGTTATTGAGTTGAGTATATAGTCACACCATATCAGCGGCTAAGACTTAAACTACCGTGAGCACGTTTGACATATCTCAGGTGATTCTAGGGTTATGCGTAGAACTAGGAGGCTCAGACCAGCCTTATCCCCATCAAACAGTAGGCAATTGCAACTGAATCACCATGTCAAATGCCAGTAACAAAGAATTTCATACCAGTCAATTGACGGTGTCGAGGTAGGGGCAGTCCTGGCGGAGCTCCACTTGCCTGGGCCGCCTCTCCAGAGCCCTCATCTCGTCCTCCTCCTGCTCCTCCTCCTCGCGGGGCCGGATGTTCGCGAGCCCCATCGGGCCCCCGTGCTCATGCAGCCCTTGCAGCTTCTCCATGGCCTGCCCCTTCCTTCAACTGGCTGCACACAACGACGCAAACACACACACGCATCAGATCCGGGAAAGAAGAAGAACCAGAGGAAGAAGAAGATGATACTTTTGGAGGGGATACCGTTCTGCTACACCTCTGCCGGATTCGGGCTAGGTTTCAGGCGGCGTTAGAGGTTGGACATCATGGCTAGGGGTGGAAGGAGGAGTCATCCTCCTCTGCCGGTGCCTCATGGTGGAGAATGAGGGAGCTCCTGCCGGCGGCGGACCTCTGGTGGTCACTGCAGCCCAACCACGATGGCGCGTGAAAGGAGGCTCCTCCAAATCGATTGGCGAGAAGACGAGCTGGGGGAGGTGGAAGGCGAGTGAGGGCCCCGACGTCCCTGTCGCCGTCGTTTCGGGGCAGAGGAGGCATCGGCGGTGGGATTGGGAGGAGCGGTAGAGTGGGAAAGATTGGGTGGGGTGTGGGATTGAGAGGGACAAGGGAGAGGAGAGAGAACCCACGTGGTGCGGTGCGACTAAGTGGTAGTGCAGGGGCACGAGTGCAGCGCTGCTACTAAGTTGGACACACCAGCTGACCCCGTCTATTCATAGCAGTAGAGTGGGGTGGTACACCTGCGCTATTACTATTAACTTAGTAGTAGCGTGGTTTTTATACAACTCGCTATTACTATGATATGTTAAGGAGGCAGGGTGAGAATCATTTAGTAGTAGCGTGGGAACGGTAGTCCGCGCTACTACTATTCTCTAATAGCAGCGTGTTGTTTTTACCCACGCTACTACTAAGTAGCAGTAGCGTGGCCCGTTTACCCACGCTACTGCTAAGCCTCTACCTATAGGGTTTTTCCTAGTAGTGACAACTCCTAGCAGAATTCTATGCTCCAAATGTACCGCCTCCTCAACACATAACCAAGAACCTCGGAAATTGTGTACCTCAGACCTTTGAAAAAACATCCGCTATAGTAGCTGTGGCAATACTCCTGAACTCCCTCCCCAGTACTGGGTGGCGTCGAGGTTATCTCACAACTAGTAGTGTAAAAGCGATTTCGATGTCGGTGTCCTCTGGTATTCCGCACTGAAACGATAAACACTTTGACGACAATACCTCGGAGTCAACTCCCCGGGACTCTGCCACAACCCCTAAATGTCAGGAGGCACCAAGAATAGAGTTCCCGTCACAATGATATCAGACCGATTCCATAATACCGCGTGATCCTAAAAAAATTTGAGTGAAAAAGGAGAGTAATGGTACCAAAACACCTACATCATGAGTCCTCACCAGAGCGACGAAGGGGATGAGGAGTAAAAAAAATCCTACTCTCCGATATATATATATCTAGGACTCAAAACAGTTTTCTTTCTAGACTCAACAACGTGAGTGGTTCGATCAAGCAATGGCTCCTAAGTCCGTATGGCTCTGATTACCAACTTGTAACACCCAATATGCTACTATATCCCGCACGTGTAGAGGCACGACTTAGGGGCATAATCGCATATTAAGTCCGTCGCAAAGCTGGTTATATCTTGGCACATATCATTTACTAAACAAATGAGAATACCAGGTAGAGGCTTACACTCGCCACAAGTCTACAACAATATAGTTCAATCATTCATACATCATCCAAAAGAAGACAGGGTCCGACTATGGATGAAAATAAACGATAAAATGACATAACCAACCCTGCTACAGATCCCAAGATCTATCTGACTACGAGCGACTACTGATCATCCAGAAACGAGACGTAGAAATGCCCACGGTCCTCATCAGACTCCCACTGGAGCTTGGTGGCATCACCTGTGTCTGTCGCAGTAGTACTTGCAGCTGTGTTTGTAGTAATCTATGAGCCACGGGGACTCAGCAATCTCATTACCCACGGTGTCAAAACTAAAAAAGCTTAAGATCGGTATGGCATGGTTTAGTGGTGAGGTTGCAGCAAGCACTAAGCATTTGTATGGTGGCTAACTTACAAGTACAAGAATAAGATGAGAGACTACGTATAACGGTCGCAAACTAGTAATGATCAAGAAGTGATCCTGAACTACTTACGTTGCAATCATAACCCCGCCGTGTTCTCTTCCAGAACTTCGTCGACAAGAGATAATCACGGCTACTCACGCGGTTGGTGTATTTTTATTGAGTTTAGTGTCAAGTTCACTACAACCAGATATTATAAATTTCCAATGTGCCACATAACCATGGGCATGGCTTCCTAAAAGATTAAACCCTGTAGGGGTGTCCCAACTTAGTCCATTACAAACTCTCACGATCCGCGGAGGAAAATCTCCATCTCGGGACAACCCGATCAAGCTCGGAATCCCGGTGCACAAGACATTTCGACAATGGTAAAACAAAACCAGCAAGACCTCCCGATGTGCCGACACCCCGACTGGAGCTGCCCGCATCTCGAAATCAGGCCACGATCGGATGAGCACAGCGTATAGCAACTAAGACCCGAGTTTCCCCTGGGGAAGCGTCACACGACTCTGTTTTGGACCAACACTCATGAGGAGCACTGGCCCGGGTTGTTGATTAAGAATTCTCGGGTTAATTACTCCCTATGCAAATGTTAGTTGTTATTAGGTGTCGATGCAACAAAGCCTGGGTCTGTTGCGCAGACCGTGCATAGGCCCGAGATCAAGATTGCAACATCTAGGACCAGACCAAGCACGAGAGATCTACTCTTTGGTAAACCAAGGTGAAGACCAAGGAAACCAAGTCAAGCCAAGGAGCAAGACACCGCTAAGGGAAAACCTCCCTTGTCGGGCAGGAGAGCCTGGCGAGGTCAAGGTTGTCCCGAAAGCAAGCTTCAAAACCACCCCGGCAGGCCTGTCGGGTCCTACGAAGGCAAAACACCCTGCCAAGGCTTCACCGCCCCACCTCACAGTGACGCAAGTCATCGATCGGTGCGGTGTCAAGCCCCAAAGTGACTAAGTGGCTGCCTTTTGCCACATGGCAGCCATTTCCTACAGGAATCGCCTCCAAATGACACCCGTCCTGCAACGTGTCATACAGACAGGAGAGAAGGTGGCCAAACAGCCCGGCAAGGCGTGCCGGGCAGGCCATGATGTGACGCTGAGCGGCACATTTAATGCATTCTGCTCTATCTGCAGAGTAGATATGATAGCACTGTTTGCTATCTAATCAGTGCACAATGACTGATTTGCCACTGTGGTGACCCCTTGATCTATAAAAGGAGGCCCATGGTAACGATAGAAAGGATTCGGACCCTTGTACACTCGTACGCGTGTAGCTGCTCTCGCCTTGATGCAACCCTACCGGGCAAGAGCGCTGCGTTTCCACCACCATCCACCATCAATCCACCAAAGCAGGTGTAGGGTTTTACGACTCGCGGCGGCCCGAACCTGGGTAAAACTGCCCGTGTGATCTCTGTCGTACTGCGCTGTGCTCCTCTGCTCTTTGTGCAACATGCTCAGTCCCCCTGCCGAACCAAAAGGGGCTCATGGCCCCATAGGTGGCCGTGGTTTCCCATGACATCTTTGGCGCGCCAGGTAGGGGGAAGCGCTTGCGCGAACCCGAGAAGTGTACGTAGCGCGTCATCTTCACCACCATCTTCTTCATCAATGCCTAAATCGTCCATGGCGCCAAAGAAGAAGCTCGGCGTCGCAGCCCATCCATCCACCTCGAAGGCCCCGCCGCACGCGACCGCCTATGCCACGGGGGCTACGGGGACGCCTAGAGGTGTGGACGCTGCGGAGGACGTGGTCGGCACTGGCGGCGTCGTTACCACCTCCCCTGCGGCCGAAGCAGGAGCAGGAGGCACCGGAGAAGGACAGCACCAACTAGATCCCAGTGACCATGCCCCACAAGGTACGGGAGGAGAGGTTATTCCATCTGCACCTCCCCGTCCGGCTGAGGGGCAAAGCCGTAGCGGGGGTGAGGGAGTCCTGGATTAAGGGGTCCTCGGGGGGCCGGGCTATGTAACATGGGCCGGATTGATGGGCCGTGAAGATAAAAGGCAGAAGACCTTTCCTTGTGTCCGGGTGGGACTCTCCTTTGCGTGGATGGCAAGTTTGGCGTCCAGATGTATAGTTTCCTTCCTCTGTAAACCGACTCTGTACAACCCTAGCCCCCTCCGGTGTCTATATAAACCGGAGGGTTTAGTCCGTAGAGGCTATCAGAATTTTCATAGGCTAGACAGCTAGAGTTTAGCCACTACGATCTCGAGGTAGATCAACTCTTGTAACCCCCATACTCATCAAATACAATCAAGCAGGACGTAGGGTTTTACCTCCATTAAGAGGGCCCGAACCTGGGTAAACATCGTGTTCCGTTTGTCCCTAGTTACCTTCGATCCTCAGATGCACAGTTCGGGACCCCCTACCCGAGATCGGCCGGTTTTGACACAGACATTGGTGCTTTCATTGAGAGTTCCACTGTGTCGTCGGCAGAAAGATCGATGGCTCGTTTGATCATCAACAACGATGCTATTTCTGGGGTGACCTTCCTCCCCAGTCAACTTTTTGTATTTGGCGGCTTCGCTCTGCGCACCAATTCAGTTGGTCACCTTGAGCAGATCGACAGCTATGCCCCTGGTCATCAGATTAGATTCGGGAGCCTGAATTACGTCGCTGATATCCGAGGAGACTTGATCTTCGAAGGGTTCACGGCCTCGACCACTATTCCTCATCTTCAAGAAGGCAACCCATCGGATCCGTCATCAGGCGCCACTCAAAGACCAACTACTATCCCTGCCCTGGCCATAGATCCAGAGCAGGCCACATCATCCGAAGATGGGATCTTAAAACCCACCAGACCCTCTCCTCCCATGGAGCCCTCTGCCGAAGGCCCAGAAGCAACTGTATGTTCGGTGAGCCTAGAATCAAGTAGGACCCTCCTCGTCATCAGAGAGCCGAACTCGCCTCTGGAGGCCAACTCTGAACTCTCAAGGTCTGCGTCTGGTGAACACAACCTGGCAGAGTCGGCCATGCCCAGCTCCGCAGGTCCTCGGTTTCCAGTCCGGCCTTCACTCTTAAGCAAGGCCCTGGACTTAATGCAATCTCTCGCCATCACAGAGGTATCACCTCCGAATTACGCATAGCCCGAACTAGGGGCTGAGTGTAGGGAATTTTACGTCCCACCCACCACCCACTTGATAGCCACTATCGAGGACTTAACCGACATACTCGACTACGCCTCCGAAGACATCGACGGTATGGACGACGATGCCGGAGCCGAACCAGGCCAAAACCCGCCCATCACCGGACGTTGGACTGCCAATTCTACATACGACGTGTACATGGTAGATACACCCAAAGAGGATGATGATGGCAATCAAGATCCGATCGAGGACAAGCCCGTCGAGGTACCACCGAAGCATCGACGTAGAGCCTGTTGCCCCAAAATTCAACCCATGGTCGGCTTGTCCGATCACCTTCGATCGCAGGGACCACCCGACCAGTATCCGTCACGGAGGTTCGGCGGCCCTGGTTCTCGATCCAATCATTGACGGCTATCATCTGACTCGAGTCCTTATGGACGGCGGCAGCAGTCTCAACTTGATCTATCAAGACACTGTCCTCAAAATGGGTATTGACCCGTCAAGAATCAAGCCTAGTAACACCACCTTTAAAGGAGTGACACCCGACGTTGAGGCCCGCTGTACGGGCTCATTAACATTGGAAGTAGTCTTCAGTTCACCGGACAAATTCCGAAGCGAAGATTGATCTTCGACATCGTCCCCTTCCACAGTGGTTATCACGCACTGCTCGGATGTACTGCCTTCGCCCGCTTCAATGCAGTCCCGCATTATGCTTACTTAAAGCTCAATATGCCTGGACCCCGCGGCGTTATCACAGTCAATGGAAACATGGAACGCTCCCTCCGTACTGAGGAGCACACCGCGGCCCTTGCAGCCAAGGTACAGAGCGGCCTTATCAAGCCGAACACTTCATCGGCCATCAAGCCTCCGGACACTATTAAACGAGTCCGGCCTACTCTGCAGAATGACAGCTCGGTCAATCCGGCGCTGGACTAGCAATTTTGCCCCCGTCCACCGCCCCCTCTAATCGCGGCATATGTATCGCGTGTGCATAACTACGCACTCAAAATACCTTGGGTGACGACGGAGACACTCTGCGGACGAGGTCCATAATACGGCTCAACCCTATTCGGACCTTAATCTCCTTCTTCTCTTTTCTCTTTTCTATCATATTCCAGGTTCTTTAAAACCTAAATCACGTTACGGTGGTACAAGGGCCCTTTCCAAGGGCCCTTCTCTATAGATGATCGTTGATCCTTTCAAAGGATCCTCCACCAAGGCGAAAAGCGGCGCAGACGTGCGGCAGGATGTCCAAAGGATATTCACGACTACCTTTTTTTTAAAGGACCTGTATACAGCTTTCCCTTGTTGACAAATTCTCGGCATATAAAATAGCCCTGATGCTTATAGCATTATCTGTAAAGAGCACGTTTTGACGTATCAATCAGACTATAATGGAAACAGTTTTTACCAACCCTATTTGGTATTGGTCTATTTCATAATCTGTATTCCTTCTTCACGTCAGATTGGCATATACACTTCGCAATGGCTTCAAATGCCAAGGGCTCTATTCGGACACCTATATTTTCAAAAAAAAAAGTCCGAACGCTTTTAGAGTGTACTTCGGCGTCCCAAATATTGCATTATGTGCATCAGCTCCGAATCATGTCTTTGGTCAATAGTTGGGTTGCCCGGCTCCTATGGTTACTATCTTACGTTCCGCTCGTTCGGCTAGGGTAGTAAAGGGAGAACTACTGCGATTGTGTTTCTGGTTCGTCCGATCAAACACGTCAGTAGAGAAAGCCGAAAACTGACTGTCATGGTGCGGCGAGAGCAGGTTAGCTATTCGGCGACTTGCTATAAATCTTTTGCGATTCCTTCCATATTATACGAAGGACTGGCCTCCGTCCAGTCATGTGCTTAAGGCATCCCAGTTCGGATAGCCTCATACGCACCAGGGGCTAATACTTCGCACCACCGTCAAACTCCTATGGCTAAGTGAAAGTGATAAAGCCGCATAGTCTGATTGCCTGGTTCGCCTACGCAGACACCTCCTTCACGGACCAAGACGTTGGGTCAAGAGTGATCATGCGTTATTTCGGACACCCCCATAATATCCACGTGGGGGCTGAAGCCGACGACTGGCAAACTTTCAGAATAGCAGAATATGGCTGCATAGGAGGCAAGTAATTCCAGATAAAGGCATAAATATATTACAAAGCCTTGGTTCATAATACAACATCTAGACAGCTCGGATACATTCACTCAAATATGATATCCTTTGTGCATTGACCCTCTATTAATTGGGCACCCTCAAGGACGTCTGCAAAATACCGCTCCAGCTTGCGGTGGTCCTTGCCTTCGGGTGGGCCCTCAACCGCCACGACGGCGGCCTTCATCTTCACCCAGTGCATCTTGACACAGGCAAAGGCCATCAGCGCACCTTCTATGCACGCCGAGCGCTTGACAGCTTCAATCCGAGGCAGCGCGTCAGCAAGTCACTGCACCAGGTCGAAGCGGTTGGCCACAGCCGAACTATGACGTCTTTCATGGCCAATCCGGACATCCTATGCAGCTCTGCCAGTTGCATCATGTGGTTGTTCAACAACGCTGGACGCTCCAACGCCGCGAACTGTGACCAGAAGAGCTTCTCCGTCGTGTGCCCCTCCTGGGCCCGGAAGAACTGAGCGGCGTCCGCGGCACTCTTCGAAAGATCCGCAAATGCATCTGGAGATCTCCACAGTCGAGTGAGCAAGGCATATCTTTGACCACCAAATATAGTCTGCAAAAGAAAGGGCTTACCAGCCGCTATCTGTTCGGACTGCCGGATTTCCTCGCGAGCTGCCCGGGACTCGGTCTGCGCCTCCTTGGCCTCTTGGAGGGCCTTGGCAAGTTCGGCCGCCTGGGCCTTATTCTTCTCCTCCAAGGACTCGCACTTGCCGGCGGCGTCCTTAGCTCTTGCTCCACTTCGGTCACCCTCTCCTCGTACTGGCGGCGGGCGACCTATTCGGACTTTAAATCTGCAGCCGCTTTGTCTGCGGCTGCTTTGCTTGCCTTCGCCTCCTCCTTGGCTTAGGCAAGGGCACTCTTGAGGGTCTCAACCTCGGCCGCGTTGCCTGCAATCATACACATAGCAGCGCATGAGTTTAAACTCAGAATTTGCATATCAATTCAGGCATGTGCGAGATATTTCAAACATACCTTGCGCCTCATCGAACCGCTTGTTCATGCGGTCGATATCATCATTAGCCAGCTGCAGCCTCCGCTTGAGATCGGAAACTTCAGCGGCCTGGGCGGTCGTCACCGACAGAGAAGCTTGTTATAAAAATAGGAAAGTCCGTCACCTCTACCAAATACTATGTGATCCTCTGTTCGGCTTTTTTTTCAAAAACTGAACATAGTCTCAGGGGCTACTACCTATATACATGCATATTTTTTCATATGATAAGCGGCTAAGAATATTACATCGCATACCTCGAAACCTGTTAACAGACTGGTGAAGGTTTTGTTCAGCCCGCTCTTTGCAGACTGAGCCTTTTCAACCACCGCACCCATCAGGGTGCGGTGCTCCTCTACGATGGCGGCACGTTGTAGTGCCTTCACCAGAATGTTCGGCGCCTCCAGATTAGTGGTGGTCGCTGACGGAGTTGGCGCTCCCCCCTCTTTCGAAGGGGTTTGCTCGTTCGATTCTGAAGCCATATGGGTCTCCGAAATTGTGTTCGACTGGGGGCCGAACTGGTCAAAGCCCCCGTCAACAGTCTCCATGGGGGTTGTGTCCCCCATGTTCTCGGCAGCCAAGGTCTCACCCCCAGGCGCCGTGTTCGTGGCCTCCTTTGCCTCTCCGTGGCCCGGAGAGGCCCTTCGGTACAACACCTCGGTGTCATCCGCATTGGTCGGTGGAGAGGCTTGCGAAGGCGTCTTGCTCTCCCCCATCCCTGGTGCCAGAGAGTTTGCCTCAAACAGCGATGGTTGGGGGAGGTCACGGGCTGGGCTGAAACACACAATATGATATGTTATATTACAACCATAACAGACTGAATATTTGCTAAGTATCCTTTTCGACACTTACGATTCGGCCAGGGGCTTTTCCCTGAGACGCCTCTTGGGGATGTGTTCGGCGTCCGTATCTAAACTGTCCGAGAGGGTTATCTTCCCCCTCTTGGATGCCCCCTCCTCCAGGTTTGCGGAGGCGGCCCTTTTCTTCTTTCCCCCCTTTAGGGGAGAACCATTTTCCACCTCCTCCTCCTCTTCGTCTTCATCCCCCTCGGGGGAGGAGTGGGCTTCGGTTTCTTCGGACACTGCGTCCGAAGTACCTTTATGGCGGAGGCCGCCCTTGGCCTCCTTGCCCTTCTTCTTGGCCTTCTTCTCCGGTGCCTGATACGGTGCCGGAACCAGCATCCTCATTAGCAGAGGATTGGCTGGGTCTTCAGGTAGCGGAGCCGGACACTTGATCCGCTCCGCCTTCGCTGTCCAGCCCTGAATGAAGAATGGAAATCTCAGTATAACCTTTGATTTATGGACCAAAAATTGTGTTCGGAACTAAAATACTTATAGGAGTGGCCGGATTCTCGCTGTCGAGGCCGATGTCTTCGGTCTTCTTCGGCCACGTCTTCTGGGCCTTGAAGAGCAGCTTCCAGATCTCTTCGTGCATTGTACCGAAAAAGCGCTGCAGGGTTCGGGGACCTTCCGAATTGAACTCCCACATATGGAGAGGCCGGAGTTGGCAGGGGAGGATCCGGCGGAAGAGCATCACCTGAATCACGTCAGTGAGACTGGTATTCTTGCTTATCATATTTTTGATGCGCTTCTGCATCATCATCACTTCCGCGGTCGACCCCCAGTCCAGACCCTTGTTGGTCCATGACGCGAGCCGCATTGGGGGTTCGGATCTAAACTCAGGAACGGCCGCCCATCTGGCGCCGCGGGGTTCGGTGATGTAGAACCACTCCTGCTACCAGACCTTGACGGTCTCCACAAAGGCCCCTTGAGGCCAAGTGGTGTTGGGGAGTTTGCTCACCATGGCACCACCGCAGTCCGAATGCTGCCCGTCAACCACCTTCGGCTTCACGTTGAAGACCTTGAGCCACAGGCCGAAGTGTGGGGGGATGCGGAGTAGTGCCTCGCACACAATGATGAACGCCGAGATGTGCAGGAAAGAATTTGGGGCTAGATCAAGGAAATCTAGCCCGTAGTAGAACATGAGGCCGCAGACAAAGGGGTGGAGGGGAAACCCTAGTCCGCGGAGGAAGTGAGGGATGAACACCACCCTTTCGCCGGGCTCCGGGCTGGGGATAACTTGGTCCTTGGCGGGGAGTCTGTGTGCGATATCCGTAGACAAGTACCCCGCCTCCCGGAGGTCCTTTATGTCATTCTCCATGACGGAGGAGGCCTCCCACTTGCCCTTCGAGCCAGATCCGGACATGACTGGAGAGGTTGGTGGCGGTGGGACGAATTGAAGCTTGGGCACTGGAGCTTGAGGATAGGGAAGCAGGAGAAGGAAGAAGGCGTGGGGTGAAAAGATGGATCTTTATCCACTTATACAGGCAGTAAATATCAGGCGCCCCCCTCAAGCCTTAAAACTCACCTGTTCCCAAGGGGTCGTGCGAATGGCACGGTTGGATTACCCAAACCCGTATTGATGAGGATCCCGCAATAAGTGGGCATGATCTGCGCTTTGACGAGACGTGTCGATAGAGGCCGTGTCTCGAAATATGAAGCGGGAGGCCAAAAAACGGTTCGAAATGATAAAGAAGCTAGATGTAACGTTTCTCCGAAAAAGCTGTCAGTTGATGGACATTACTTTGACTAAATATTTTACCTTCGTGGTTGAGGGTTGTGACTGTCATACAGAGCGGGATACAGTTCTTTTATTCAGAAGATTGCTTTGAACTATTCAGAGGAGGAACCCGCCTTGCAATGACGAAGACAATCTACGTGACGAATACATCACCATTGAAGACTGGTTCAGGGGCTACTGAGGGAGTCCTGGATTAAGGGATCCTCGGGTGCCGGGTTATGTAACATGGGCCGGATTGATGGGCCATGAAGATACAAAGCAGAAGACCTTTCCTCGTGTCCGGGTGGGACTCTCCTTTGCGTGGATGGCAAGTTTGGCGTCCAGATGTATAGTTTCCTTCCTCTGTAAATCGACTCTGTACAACCCTAGCCCCCTCCGGTGTCTACATAAACCGGAGGGTTTAGTCCGTAGAGGCTATCAGAATTTTCATAGGCTAGACAGCTAGAGTTTAGCCACTATGATCTCGAGGTAGATCAACTATTGTAACCCCCATACTCATCAAATACAATCAAGCACGACGTAGGGTTTTACCTCCATTAAGAGGGCCCGAACCTGTGTAAACATCGTGTTCCCTTTGTCCCTTGTTACCTTTGATCCTCAGACGCACAGTTCGGGACCCCCTACCCGAGATCGGCCGGTTTTGACACCGACAGGGGGTACCCGCTCGGGGGGGAATCACAACTCCTCGACCGCTCCCACCGCGGGTGCGGCTGCAGAACATGCGCCACCCCCGGAACGAGCCAACCCAGCCGCTATGCTAAACGGAGCCGCTGGCCCTCAAGCGCCTCCACCTCGTCACCACGCCGTCCAGGCGGCCGGCTCACGACGACGAGAGCACGGTGCGACCTCTACCGGCACTGTCAGGAGCCGGGCGACATTACGGTCTTCATCGACATCCATGCCAAGCACCGCTTCGGAGGCCATGGCGCAGGCTCAGCTGCTGTTGAAATTTCCGCTGGCAGCCGATCAGATGGATGAGTGGAGAGCCACCATTCAGAGTCTGATTGGCTTCACCGAGGCGGGAGGATCGCAGTGGGCTGGCCCGCCACGGCCTCCCCAGGCAGTGATAACGGCCCACACTGTTGGCCATGCAGATGGGGCCACTCCTACGGTGCAGTCCCCTCCACGGAAGCCGGCACGGGAGCCGCGCAACCAAGAACCCGACGACATCTCGATGGCTTCGTCTAACCCTCTAGCGCGTCAAGGCCAACGGCGAGTCCTGGAGGACAGGCAGAGGGGAGGCGCGCGTGTCACCATCGAGCGACACCGTGGCGCCAACCGCCAGTCTGACAGGTGCGATGTACCTGACGTTGACGAGCCTGCACTCGCTGAAGGCGGGTACCTGCCTTTCGAGGCTGGGTGCCCTGCCTTCACCCGCGAGCTGCGGCAAGTCCGTTGGCCGTCCACTCGCACGTTCAAGCCGGAGATACCAGAGAAGTATGACGGGAAACTCAACCCAGCAGAGTTCTTGAGCATCTACACCATCGCTGTTCAAGTAACCGAGGGAAGAGATGAGAAGGTATTCGCCAACTACTTCCCTTTGGCACTCAAGCCAAATGTGAGGTCTTGGCTGATGCACCTGCCGAAGAACTCCATTTCGACCTGGGCTGACCTGTGCCATGAGTTCGTTGGCACCTTCACGGGCGGCCATCAAGAACCAGGGTGGCCCAGCGACTTGCAGCTTCTCTCGCAGAAGGAAGGCGAGAGCTTGCGGAAATACATGCAGAGATTCAGCCGAGTCCATAGGAATATTCCAGACATCCACACGGCAACTGTGATAGCTGTGTTCCAGTCCAACATGCGCAATCGTCGGATACGTTCCAAGATGAACGTTCGATTGCCCAAGACTATGAAGGAGCTTTACACTCTGGTGGATAAGTGTGCTCGAATAGAGGAGGGGAGGAAGCTCCCCGGAGAAGAGGATGGCATCGACATCGATTCAGAGGATGATGACAAGGCCACCAGTCAAAAGAAGAGGAACAAGAAGCACAACAAAAGGCACAAGGATAAAGCAGTGATGACCGTTGAGGGATCGGGCACGCCTAGTACCGGCAAGAAAGCCAAGGCTGAGATACCCGGCAAGGAAGTGGTCGCGTGCATTGATTGCCGAGAAGCCGCGGCTGCCGAGAAGGCTGGGAAAGGCGATGGCCCGTACTGCAAGATCCATCGAACCAAGGGCCACGATCTCCAGGAGTGTCATCAGGTTGAGCAGCTTGTCAAGAAGCGGAAGGCTGAATATGAGAAGCGAGATAAAGAGAAAGGTCAGAATGGTGCTGGCGAAAAGGGCCGGGGTGGCGGAGCAAGCCACCCCAGGAAGGCTCCTCAGAATCAAGGGAAACCTGCTAGAGGCCGTGAGAAGGAGGATTGCAACAATGAGAGTGATGGAGGGGATGAAGAGGAAACCAGCGAGCAGGAATTCCAGAAAGCCACTAACGCCCTGTGCATTGATGGCGGTGCATCTTTGCACTCCTCCCACCGCCAACTTAAAATGGTGGGCACGTGAAGTCAATGCCGTGGAGCCAGCGGCAGACTCTCGAAGGCCGTTCAAGTGGCCCCGCACGCCCATCATCTTTGACGAAGAGGACCACCCTGACTGCACCACCGCGGTAGGGTGCTTGCCGTTGTTGGTAACACCAACAATCCGCAACCTCAAAGTAACAATGCTGTTGGTTGACGGCGGGGCCGGGTTGAATCTGATTTCTTCAAAGGTCATCAGCAAACTCCAGATAGCAGAAGAAGAGCTCAAGGTTACTGGTACGTTTCAAGGTATCAACCCCGGTAGGAGTCGTCCTAAGGAAAAAATCACGTTGCCGGTGACATTTGGGGGAGAGTTGTATTACCGGACTGAGAAGATCGTGTTTTATGTGGTTGACCTCCCCCTGCCATACAATGGAATCCTTGGTCGTCCAGCTCTGGCCAAGCTCATGGCAGCATCCCACTATGCCTACAACACCTTGAAGATGCCAGGGCTGGTGGGCGTCATTTCCATTCCATCAGACGAGAAGGACGCAATTATTTTCGTGGAGAAGATGTACTGGGAAGCAGTCGCGACAGAGGCCACTGATGCTGCAATCCCCGCCAAGGAAAGTAATGGAAAGAAGAAGGCTAACAGGGACGCCAGCAAGGAATCCAGGAAGCGTACCTCTTCGGGGTATGCTGCGCCTGTTGGTGACTCGCTGGAGAGTTCCAATAGCAAGAGATCCAAGGCTTCTACACCCGCTGTGAAAAAGGTCCCGACAGGGCTGGCTGGCGCTGATGGTACTTTCACTATTAGCGCCACCCTCGATGACAAATAGAAAAGTGCATTCGTTGCCTTCCTACGGGCGAATGTCCATGTGTTTGCTTGGCAACCATCTGACATCCCTGGTGTTCCCAGGGAGGTAATCGAGCACCACCTTGTTGTCTGCCCACATGCCCGGCACGACAAGCAGAAGGTCCAGAAGCAAGCTTTGGAGTGGCAAAAAATTATTGCCGAGGAGATCAAGAAACTTGAGGCAGCTGGTCTGGTTAGAGGAGTGTTGCATCCAACGTGGTTAGCAAATCCTGTGGTGGTACGCAAGGATAATGGGAAGTGGAGGTTGTGCATAGATTTTACGGATCTGAACAAGGCATGCCCGAAGGACCCATTTCCCTTGCCGCGCATCAACCAGATTGTGGATTCCACCTCCGGGTGTGACCTGCTTTCCTTCCTGGATGCCTACTCTGGATATCATTAGATCTTCATGTCCAAGGAAGACGAAGAGAAGACTGCGTTCATCACCCCATGGGGCACATACTGCTTCATGCGGATGCATTTCGGGTTGAAGAGCGCCGGTTCCACTTTCGCAAGAGCAGTCCAGATTGGTTTTGAGTCACAGTTGCACTGAAACGTTGAGGATTATATGGATGATATTGTGGTCAAGACCAAGGACAGATCAACCCTCATTCAGGATTTAGAAGAGACGTTTGCTAATCTGAGCAAGATCAACTTGAAGCTAAACCCGGAGAATTGTGTGTTTGGCGTTCCTTCTGGAAAGCTACTTGGCTTCTTTGTGTCCCATCGGGGGATAGAGGCCAACCCCGACAAGATCAAGGCTATCGAGTAGATTCAAGCACCCAAGACAGTCAAGGACGTGAGGCATTTGACTGGGTATGTTGTCGTGCTTAGCAGATTCATTTCCAAGTCTGCCGAGTGTGCCTTGCCGTTCTTCAAGATTTTCTAAAAGGCAAGACCCATGGAGTGGACCCTAGAGGCAGACACTGCACTACAAGATTTGAAAGCCTACCTTTCCTCTATGCCCACTTTGGCCGCTCCAAAACCTCAAGAGCTATTGCTGCTATACTTGGCGGCAACTAATCAAGTGGTTAGCGCAGCACTGGTGGCGCAGAGGGAAGTGGATGGAGCAACAGACATAGCTGGTGTCCCTTCTGGGGAGGAAAGTGAGCACACCCCGGCAAGGTCAGATGCAGATCAAGATGGAGAAGAGCAAAGCAACGGAAGCAGTTCTCCGGTCACGGCAAAGAAGAAAGTGGTGCAGTGCCTAGTATACTTCGTCAGCTCCCTGTTGTAGGGGGCTAGATCCAGGTGCTCTGGTGTGCAAAAATTGATTTTTGGCCTTGTCATGGCCTCAAGGAAACTGCGCCACTACTTCCAAGCCCATGAGATCACGGTTGTCACCCGTTTCCCTTTGCAATGGATACTCCGAAACCCTGAGGCTACCGGCAGGATAGTGGAGTGGGCTTTGGAGTTATCCAACTTTGGTTTGAAGTTTGAGAGCACATCAACCATTCAGAGCAGAGCATTGGCAGAGTTTATTGCAGAATGGATGCCAACTCCTGACGAAGAGGTGTTGGAGACAGTTATTCCCGGCAAGGAAGCGCCCCAAGAATGGATCATGTATTTCGATGGTGCCTTCTCCCTACAAGGTGTAGGGGCTGGCGTGCTTCTCGTTGCTCCCACTAGAGAGCACCTGAAGTATGTCGTCCAGATGCATTTTCCCTGGGAGGAGGCTACCAACAATACAGCAGAGTATGAAGGGCTCCTTGCCGGGCTCAGAGTTGCAACGGAACTGGGGATCAAGAAGCTGATCATCCGTGGAGACTCACAACTTGTGGTGAGACAAGTCAACAAGGATTACCAAAGTCCGTTGATGGAGGCATACGTTGAGGAAGTGAGAAAGTTGGAGGAGCGCTTTGACGGATTGCAAACAGAGCACGTACCTCGTGCGGAAAATAGCGTTGCTGATCATCTGTCGAAGTGCGCTGCGCAAAAGCTCCCTGTGGAACCAGGAACTTTTGTTCTCCATTTGACTCAGCCCTCCGTATCCCCGGCAACAATGGCCAGAAAGAGGAGGAAACTAGACTCCGGCAAGCCTCTCCCGGTAGAACCTTCTGAGGATCCTGGCAGAAAGGTTGTCGGGCGCAACTCCCCTTCGGTTGCTGAGCTGCATCCTCCCGCCAGGCCACCGGTCCTTGTGGTCGAGGATTGCACTCTCACGAATGAGGAGGTGCCGTTAGTCCTCGTTGCCGAGCCACAGGCTCCGCCTTAGGCATGGCACATAGTCCATTTCCTCCAAACTGGAGAACTTCCTGAAGTGCAAGAAGAACCTGAAAGAGTAGCCCGGAGGGCCAGTATGTATCAGTTCGTTGATGACACGCTGTACAGAAGGAGGCCCAATGGTGTGAAATTGAAGTGCATTTATCGAGAAGGAGGAAAGGAACTACTGGCGGAGATACACAAGGGTATGTGCAGCTCCCACACTGGATCAAGTGCATTGGTTGGGAAAGCTTTCCGGCAAGGATTCTACTGGCCCATAGCCCTCCAAGATGCGGTCGAGCTTGTCACCAAGTGTGAAGCCTGCCAGTTCCATTCCAAGAATATCCACCTGTCTGCCCAAGCTCTTCAGATAATCCCTTTGTCATGGCTGTTTTCGATCTGGGGGCTCGATATCCTCGGCCCTTTCCCCCGTGCTGCTAGGGGCTTTGAATTCTTGTTTGTTGCAATTGACAAGTTTACAAAGTGACCGGAAGCAGAGCCCATGAGAAAGGTGACTGCTCAGTCAGCTATCATGTTCTTGAAAGGATTGGTGTGCCGCTTTGGAGTTCCTGCCTGGATCATCACTGACAAGGGCAACCAGTTCACGAGCCGCGCCTTCATGCAATACGTTCATGCCCCCGGGGGCAAAATCTCGTTCACCTCTGTGGCCCATCCAAGGAGCAACGGGCAAGCTGAGAGGGCGGACGCTAAAGTGCTGCGAGGACTCAAGATGAGAACATTTGATAGGCTGCAGAAGTGTGGCAGGCGGTGGATCGATGAGCTGCCGGTGGTTCTTTGGTCCCTCAGAACGACACCAAATCGAGCTACCGGGTAGACTCCCTTCTCCCTAGTCTATGGGGCAGAAGCAGTTATCCCCACGGAACTCATTTACGGGTCACCTCGAGTGCTTGCCTGCGATGAAGTAGCACAAGATCAGCACCGGCGTGACGACGCTGTGCTACTCGAGGAGAACTGTCTCCGGGCTGCTACGCGTGCCGCACGCTATCAGCAAGCCTTGCGTCGGTATCACAGCCGCAGGGTTCATGCCCGGTGTTTGGAGGAAGGCGACCTTGTCCTTAGGTGCGTTCAGTCTGCCAAGGGTGCAAACATGTTGACACCGAAGTGGGAAGGCCCTTACCGGGTAGTACGAGTCACCAGACCTGGCGTAGTCCGTCTGGAGACCGGAGATGGCATTCAGTTGCAAAACTCATGGAACATTGAGCATCTCCGCAAGTTCTACCCGTAAGGCACGGCTGTCGGGCCCTGTCCGGCAGCCACCCATTTGTACAGGCCTTGCCTCTGTTGCACGTAACCCCTTGTACAAAGCCAGGCGCAGACCCTGAGCAAAAGAGAAATAAATGAAGCACTGGGGGGGCCGACAAATTGCATGCATGCATAAGCATATCATGAGCATTGCATGTTCATGTAGATAGGATCGCATGAGGCATCATTTTCATCTGCATCAAACTACAGGCTCCTACTATGGATTCGGTCCCGAAAAAGGAGAAGAGAAGACAAGCCTACATCGCGATCCCCGGCAAGCCCAAACAGATAAGTTCTCTCTCTTATCCATACGTGTTTTGTAAGTAAAAACTTGTGCATAGGAAAACCTTGCCGCTTTCAAAACTTAGGTGCTCCCGTCCCTTGACTCGAATGTTGCTTCGGTCGGGGAGGTTGTAGTGGCCTTTGCCGAGAAAGTTGGCGGGGGGCTGGTCCCTCTTTATGATTTGTGCTCGGCAGGCCTAGCCCCGCGGCAGCAAACTGAGGGTACTGGCAGGATAGCCTACCGGGGGAAAACTTGTTTACTTGAGCGTAAAGAGGCATTCTCCCTCTGCATGGACATGTTACATGCACAAGTGCCCGGCAAGGTTTATGTTTTTCAATAATATGCTGATCAACAAGTACAGACCTTACAAAACACAAACATGGATAAAAGGGATTACATAATTTGAACTAAAGTTTGGAAAATGCCTACATATTTTAGATTGAAAAAATATAAGTGCCCCGTAATCCCTTTCTTGTCCATCTCCTCCTAGGCACTATGGTGGAAGAGAAGGAGGGCAAAAGGGGTGCCTGAGCAAGATGCCCCACTCGGCCCCGTCAGGACCTGCCGGACGCAGCCTGACAAGATCGAGAATGGCGAGGCTGCAAAGGAGAGGGACAGAAGGAGCAGCTCGATGGTGCCTCGGTCACCACCTCCAGGGGCAACCAGAAGCTCCAGCAAAAAGCACTGGCAGGGAGAACCACCGAGGCTCAGCTGGAAGACTGCTGGAGGAGGCAAAGGTGCTAAGAGAGCGGCCCTCTCCCCGGCAACCAAGAGGACGGTGATGATGGTGCTGGGGAGGGAGGGGAAGAGCGGAAAGACAAGGCAGCAGGTCGGCAATAGGAGACGAAGGCGTCTATGCCATCGTACTCCGACCTGACGCCCTGCTACCCGCCTTCTCCGTCTTCCCTCGATATTTCTCCATCACCAATGCTCCAGGGGGGACACCGGCTCCGTGAGCCATTGCCTCCCCCGAAGAAGCTGCAGGCAGCGGCGATGTCCGAGGCGTGCGAGGGGCGTCGCTCCCCACCTTGGCGGGCAGGAAGATGCCGACGTCTTCAACATTTGCCCTGACTTCACCAAAGGGGGCGATACCGGGTTTACCAAGGGACCCGAGTGCTGCACCCCTGACGGACGCCGGAGCCACCAAGAGCTTCAGCACCTGGGAGGAGGGGACAAACACGCCCCCATGAGAGAAGGGCTTGGCGCCTCCCGTGCTGTGGATGGCATGTCCGCCACGACCCTTTTTACTCCGGACAAGGCTCACTCCCAAGATCCTTCACAAGCTTCCGGTGTCGCCAACCTCACGCTCGAGCTCGGGGCTTGGCCCCGGTCTCTTTCTCTCAACATTGCAAGAAAAGAGAAGAAAAAGGCGAGAGGAGGAGCGTGGATGAGCACTTCCGCTTCCCCCTGCCCCCTTTTATAGGCAAGCTGGGGGCTAGGGCTGATTCGTCGATGGGTAACTACCGTCCCTCTCCTCCAACTCAAGCAGACCGGGCCCCCACTCTGGCACTCTCCTGCACCACGCGCCTCCATTACCTACCCCACTCAATGCATGCAGCATACATGGCCGGGGATAAGGGCGTGGTGGGAAGAGTGAATTGGCAGTTACTCGCCCGTGCGTTAAAGTCATTCACGGGCCATTACAAGAATGGCCCCACCAAAATTGGTGTTACACGATGGGCGGAAGAACCAGAAACTGACCTGGGCTCAGATTAATGAAGAAGCAAAGAAGATCTCAAAGGACAAGCAGCTATTTCCTCCTCGCCTGTGCACAAGTTAGGGCCTACCCCGACGATGCCCGGCAGTGCATTCGGGCCAGGCCCAGGGGCTCCTGTCGGTGCAACAAAGCTTAGGTCTGTTGCCCAGACCGTGCATAGGCCCGAGATCAAGATTGCAACATCCAGGACCAGACCAAGCATGAGAGATCCGCTCTTTGGTAAACCAGGATGCAGACCAAGGAAACCAAGTCAAGCCAAGGAGCAAGACACTGCTAAGGGAAAACCTCCCTTGCCGGGCAGGAGAGCCTGGCGAGGTCAAGGTTGCCTCGGAAGCAAGCTTCAAGACCACCCCAGCAGGCCTGCCGGGTCCTACGAAGGCAAAAAACCCCGCCAAGGCTTCACCGCCCCACCTCACAGCGACGCAAGTCATCGATCGGTGCGGTGTCAAGCCCCAAAGTGACTAAATGGCTGCCTTTTGCCACATGGCAGCCATTTCCTATAGGAATCGCCTCCAAATGACATTCGTCCAGCGACGTGTCATGCAGACAGGAGAGAAGGTGGCCAAACAGCCCGGCAAGGCGTGCCGGGCAGGCCATGATGTGACGCTGAGCGGCGCATTTAATGCATTATGCTCTGTCTGTAGAGTAGATATGATAGCACTGTTTGCTATCTAATCAGTGCACAATGATTGATTTGCCACTGTGGTGACCCCTTGATCTATAAAAGGAGGCCCATGGCAACCATAGAAAGGATTTGGATCCTTGTACACTCGTAAGAGCGTAGCTGCTCCCGCCCTGAGGCAACCCTGCCGGGTAAGAGCGATGCATTTCCACCACCATCCACCATCAATCCACCAAAGCAGGAGTAGGGTTTTACGCCTTGCGGTGGCCCGAACCATGGTAAAACTGCCCGTGTGATCTCTGCTGCGCTGCGTTGCGCTCCTCCGCTCTTTGTGCAACATGCTCAGTCCCCCTACTGAACCAAAAGGGGCTCGTGGCCCCATTGTTGGTCGTGGTTTCCCACGACATTAGGCAAATGGTAAAACCAAAGTTGGGCCTTGCTGAAAGAGTATTATTCAAAGCAAAATGTCAAGGGGGCCCATAAACCCAGACCGTGTTAGGAACGTAAAATCAAGGAACATAACACCGGTATGACGGAAACTAAGGTGGCAAGAGTGGAACAAAACACCAAGCAAAAGGACAAGCCTTCCGCCCTTTACCAAGTATATAGATGCAGTAACTAAATAAGAGATATTGTGATATCCCATGATATCCATGTCCCAACATGGTACAACCTGCACTGGACCTGCAACTAGCAACACTGTAAGAGGGGCTGAGCAAGCGGTAACATAGCCAAACAACAGTTTGGTAGGAATGTGGGGTTAGAGGCTTATCATGGCAATTTAGGAGGCTGACAGACAAGTGGTAGGTAGCGTGACATAGCGATAGCACCGAAACAACTAGCAAGCAAAGATAGTAGTGATATCGGGGGTAATGATCATCTTGCCTAAAATGTCCTTAGTGGTATCAAAACCTTGCTCCTCGTGAACGTACTCAACAGGGTCCTCGGACCCAAACTCATCTCCCGGTACTACCCGAAGAAGAACAAGCATCCAAATAAACAACCATGACATGGGAATAAACATGTTCTACCTACAATTCTATCATGAATGCATATGAAGAAGGTTATGAATGGGGCTACGGTTCTATCGGAACGAAGGTTACGATGTCAGAAAGGAAATGGTGAAGACAAGATGGATATGGGCAAATTCTTGGCAATCCAAGTATGCCACTGGGTAGAATGGAAGATTTCAATTGAAGTGGATATAAAGGTCATCGAAAACGAATGCACGGATCTCAAACGGTGAGCAAAACAATATGCAATGCAAAACTGACAATAACATCATCATGGCATATTTAGGGCAAGTTTACAACATGCTAATAGTATTACATGATAAAAAAAAGGCATGGCATGAATGTACTGGTAATTCATAACAAAACATGTTTACTGATCATGTTGAAAATAGTTATAGATTAGTGGGAACCAACAAGACAATATGGCAAGTTTTACTACCGGCAGTTTCAGACAGCAGATTTCAACAAAACAGCAATATTATCTTAGCTTGTTAACATGCTTGTGGCAGTCCCCTCAGTACATGTAATGGCATGAAATAAATTCTAGAAGTAAGATGGCATGATTATGCTCCAAATCATGTACAAAGACTGCTCATATGAAAATCACACAAAATCATACAAAAATGACAAAATGGCATATGCTGTAAAAATGACATGTTTGCAAACTTACTCAAATGATGAATCTAATGCCAGAGATGGATTAGTTGCATTTTTCTAGCCCAAAATGATATATAATATGTATATGTCCATGTAGAAAAATGCTCACAAAATGCACTAAGTCATATACTACCTTAAATGGAAATAGGCAGCTGCCAGAATTGCAATGTCCAGATTTGAACGCGGCCAAATTTCGAAAGTTAGCCCTTTCCAGAAATGGAATTTCGGGAACAATATGAAAAACAATAAAGAAAAAGGAGGGGCTGTGTGCGTGTGACTATGACAGTGGGCCCGTGAGTGTGTGTAGATGACAGTGGGGCCAAGGCGTCATAGTCACAGTGAAAAATAAAAGGCCACAGCAAAATACGTGGAGCTTGGGAAACCCAGGTCTCCTAGGTAAGACAGAGGAGCGCTGACCAATGCGCTAGACGGGGCTGTTTGTACTGATAAGGGTGCCTGGCTTCTTTTGAACCAGAGCCAGAAGGCCGAGCCTTTGGCTATGGCGACAGAGAGATCACCGATGCCGGCGGTTACGAGCTAGGAGGCGATGGCTCATGATGCAGAGTAGCGGCTGGCCTACGGGAATGGGGTAAGGATGCGTGCGTGCAAGTGGAGCAGCAAGGGAACATGCACGTGCGGGCCCTCCTGAAGACGAGCTCGTGCTCTCCTTGGTGGCTATGGCATGGGCCTAGGCAAGGCTTGGTGCTCGTGCGGGGCTGCTGCGCTGTGGGAGCGCAAGCGCGTGCAAGCTGGAGTGCGAGGCGAGTGTGGCAAGGCAGAAGCCGGAGCAGGGTGCACTAGATGAGCCGCGGAACAACAACAAAAAAAATGACCTTGCCGGAGCACGGAGGGTATGGCAAATTCATGGACAGATCGTGGTCTACGTGGAGTTAACGGAGGCAAGGATGGGCAGGGAAGAAGATGGTTATACCTATCTCACCTAGGATAAAATGATGCGGACGGGGAGTGGCTGATCTGGCGGTGTTCTTCTGGTCCGTGAAGGAGATAGTGGACAGGAAGAAGAGGACGTCGGGGAGGAAGCTCCAGATCCCTTGTGGCCGCATGCGTCATGGCAGGAGAAGGAGCCCTCGATGGTCCTCTCCAGAGCGGCCAAGGGGGGAGGGGCGGAGTCGTGCTGGAAGCTAGCTCGAGCTCGAACCCTTGCTTGCTCGGGTCATGGTGGCCACGGCAATGGCGTGTGCATGGAGGCTTACCTAGGTGGCGGCGAGGCAGGGAGAGGAAAGGGATCGGTCGAGGAGGAACCCTAGGGCACTGGGACATGTTTATAGAGTGTGGGGAGGCACTCTGGCCGTCAAATCATCGAGGCGGCCGACGTGGCTCCTAGCTCATCACCACCGGCGCCGGTGATCTCTTTGTCGCCATAGCCAAAGGCTCAGCCTTCTGGCACTGGTTCAAAAGAAGCCAGGCCCCCCTTCACAGTAGAAACAACCCCATCTAGCGCAGTGGTCAGTGCCCCTCTGTCCTACCTAGGAGACCTGGGTTCGAGTCCCAGGCTCCTCTGGATGGTCTGCCGTACATGTAGAGGACGACCCTGTGGTGCGTGGGCTGGAGGAGCTGCTGGTGCGCAGCTGGGCCGTGGTTGATTGGCTGCACCTGCTCGGTTTCTACTGCTGCTGCTTCTGCCCTTTTGCATTTCTTCAAACAGAAACACAAGAGCAAAATGCACATAGGTAAAGGAGAGGGGTGAGGAAGAAATAAATATACCCGTAGACTCCTGGAATTATGCACCATCTGATAAAATTGCTTCGGGCATTTTTAGAGGTTGAAAAATAATACAAGTTTGAATAAAATTCAAACTTGGGCCATTTTTGAACCCAACCAAAACAACTCCAAAAAGGATGAAACTTGATAGAGAGGTATAAGGCATGGTGCAAGATTTATTGGCAAATATTGAACATTAATGGAGAAGGGAGAAATGGCACTTGTATTAAGGAAGGAATAAGAAGGAATGGGGAGGTGATGACGCATGGGTCAAATGCAAAGGCAAGCAACATTACAAACATAGTGCAAGCACAACGAGATGATTACCACAATGCACATGATGAGCATGAATAATGCAAAATAACAAGAGGCACAATGCAACATAACAATGATGAGCATGGCAATGCAATAAGTAAACCAACAAAGCAACACAAGATGAAGCCAAACATGATGGAACCCACATGGAATTTGATGAAGATCAAAGTTGGATATGTTACAACATGGGAAGGATTACATATGGGGTGTTACACTCTGTGCCACCAAGGCAACACTAACCACTTCATTCATGGCCGCCAGATACAGCAGCAACGGTTCTTGTGGTTTTGGTGCGATCAGGGTTGGAGCAGAGGAAAGGTAAGCTTTCAACTCCCGTAGCGCAGCCTCAGTCTCTGGAGTCCATTTCATTGGACTAGCCTTCTTCAATATTTTGAAGAACGACAAGGCACGCTCAGCGGATTTTTAGATGAACCTACTTAATGCGGCAACACAGCCAGCCAAACGCCTCACATCCTTAACGGTCTTCGGAGCTTGAATCTGTTCTATCGCCTTGATCTTGTCGGGGTTGGCTTCTATCCCTCGCTGAGACACAGATAATCCAAGGAGCTTGCTGGACGGAACACCAAATACACATTTCTCTAGGTTGAGCTTTAAGTTGATCTTCTGCAAATTTGCAAAGGTTTCTTCTAAATCTTCAATGAGTGTAGATTTTTCCTTGGTCTTGACCACTATGTCATCCATATATGCTTCAATGTTCCTGTGCAGCTGAGGTTCAAAACCAATCTGCAGGACCCTTGCGAACATGGTACCAGCGCTTTTTAGCCCGAAAAGCATATGTACAAAGTAGTACGTGCCACATGGGGTAATAAAGGCGGTCTTTTCTTCGTCTTTCTTGGCCATGAAGATCTGGTGGTAACCAGAGTATGCATCAAGGAAGGAGAGAAAATCACAACTTGAGGTAGAATCAACAATTTGATCAATGCACGGCAAGGGGAAGGGATCCTTTGGACAAGCTTTGTTCAAATTAGTGAAGTCGATACAAAGTCTCCACTTCACGTTTGCCTTGCGCACCACCACTGGATTTGCTAACCAAGTTGGATGCAGTACTCCTCGGACCAAACCTGCTACCTCAAGTTTCTTAATCTCCTCAGCAATGAACTGTAGCCGCTCCAGGGCCTGTTTCCTGACTTTCTGCTTGACAGGACGGGCATGCGGACAGATAGTAAGGTGGTGCTCGATTACCTCCCTGGGAACACAATGGATGTCAGACGGTTGCCAGGCAAACACATCGACATTCGCCCGCAGGAAGGCAACGAGCACGCTTTCCTATTTGTCATCAAGAGTGGAGCTAATGGTAAAAGTACCATCAGCGCAATCCTGCCTTGCCGGAACTTTCTTGGTCGCCGGAGGGGCAGCCTTGGATCTTTTGCTAGCAGAACTCTCCGGCAAGTCGCTACCGGGTGCAACACACTCCGAAGGGACGCGTTTCCCAGGGTCCTTGTCGGTGTCCTTGCCAGTCTTTTTAATTTTCTTCTCTTCCTTGGCGGGAGTGGAGGCCTTGACGGCCTCCCCTGCTACCGCGTCCCTATACATCTTATCCACATAGATGATCACATCTCTCTTGTCCGATGGGATGGAAATGACCCCCATAGGGCCAGGCATCTTCAGAGTGTTATATGCGTAATGGGACGCTGCCATGAACTTGGCCAACGCGGGACGGCCAAGGATCCTGTTGAATGGCAGGGGAAGCTCAACGACGTCAAACACAATCTTCTCAGTCCTGAAGTTTATTTCCCCACCAAACGTTACCGGCAAGGTAATATTTACCTTCGTCTAGCTCCTCCCTTGATTCATCCCCTGTAAAGTGCCACTCCTCTTCAGATCCTTATCAGAAATTTGGAGTTTCTTTAGCACCTCGGGGGAAATTAAATTCAACCCTGCCCCGCCGTCAACCAACATCTTAGTGCCCTTGAGGTTGCGGATTGTTGGCAAAACCAACAACGACAAACACCCAACCACAGTAGTGCGATCCAGATGATCCTCAATGTCAAAGATGATGGGCGTGCGGGACCACTTAAGTGGTTCTCGAGCGCTTGATACCGGTTCTGCTGCATTAACCTCATGCGCCCACTGCTTGAGCTGGCGGAGAGAGGAGTGCAAGGATGCACCCCTGCCAATGCACATTGCCTCAGTAGCTTTCTGAAACTCCTGTTCATTGGTCTCGTCATCCTCTTCATCATTGTCATCTTCATTTTCCTTCTTCTCACGGCCCCTGGCAGTTTTTTCTTTCTGCTGATCAACCTTGCCGCGGTGTCCATTGCGGCCTTCGCAGCCCATCCCCCCAGCATTATTCTGGCCTTTCTCGCCTCTCATACTCAGCCTTCTACTTCTCAACGAGCTGTTCGACTTGCTTGCAATCTTGGAGATCATGGCCCTTGGTCCTATGGATCTTGCAGTATGGCCCATCGGACTTGCTGGTTTTCTCAGCAGCCGCCGCCGCCCGGCAATCAGCGTAAGTAGCAGCTTCTTTGCCGGATGTCTCAGCATTAGCTTTCTTGCCTGTGGCGAGGTCACCAGAGCTCTCAACGTCCATCATAGCTTTTCCTTTATGCTTCTTGGTGCGCTTCCTATTTTTCTTCCCAGGGGTGGCGGTGTCGTCGTTGTCTTCCAAATCGACTTCAACACCCACCTCCTTGCCTGGGAGCCTTCTGCCTTCCTCAACCCGAGCACACTTATTCGCCAATGTGTGCAGCTCATTGACAGTCTTTGGCAGGCGAACATTCATCTTTGCACGCATCCTTCGATTGTGCACATTTGTGTGGAATGCAGCAATCACAGCTGTCGGGTGTATCTGAGGAATGTTGCGGTGTACATGGCTGAATCTCTGCAGATATTTGCACAAACTCTCCCCTTCTTTTTATGGGAGGGCCTACAGGTCACTGGGCTTCCCTGGTTCTTGGTGGCCGCTAGTGAAGGCACCAACTAACTCATTGCACAGGTCTGCCCATGAAGAAATGGAATCCTCCGGCAGGTGCATCAACCAGGAACTTACGTTAGGCTTGAGGGCCAATGGGAAGTAGTTGGTGAGTACTTTCTCATCTCTTCCCCCAGCAGCCTGAACGACAATCGTATAGATGCCCAGAAACTCTGCTGGGTTTAGCTTTCCATCGGATTTCTCCGGCAGGTCAGGCTTGAAGGAGCGAGAGGATGGCCAACGGACTTGCCGCAGCTCGCGAGTGAAGGCAGGGCACCCCACCTCGTAAGGCAGGTACCTGCCAACACTGGGCGTGGGTTCATCAATGTCGGGTCCATTGCACCTATCTGATTGATGGCGCGTCTCGCTACGCCGCTCAATGGTGATGCGGGCGTCCTTCCTTCTCCTATCTCTCAACACTTGGCGTTGATCCTGCTAGTGCCGTGGGTCGAACGAAGCCATTGACACTTCGACAGGCTCGTCGACGTCTTGGGTTTGCTAATCCCGCTGTGGATGCCTTTGGATGGGCTGCCACAGAGGGGACTGCACCGAAGGTGTAGTCCTCTCAACTTGGCCACCATCTGGTGCCGCCGGTGTCGTCTGCGGGTGTCGCGAGGGCTCCGCCCACTGCGATTTGTTGGCTTTAGCAAAACTTACGAGGCTCTGAATGGTAGCTCTCCATTCATCCATCTTGTCCGCCGCTGGGGGAAAGTTCAGCAATAGCTGAGCTCTCGCCATCGCTTCATCCACCATCTTTGGCATGGCGCGAGAGGCGAAACGCGACACCGCTTGACTTCTGGACAAACCAGAAGCAACGTTGTTGTGCCCCTGCCATCTCTGACCGATCGCCAGAGCGGTCTAGCGCGGTCGAAGTTGTTCTTGATGGCCAGCAGCTTGATCAGCTGGTCCCTTCCCGTGCGGACATGGTCGTGAAGGATCGATGGAGCCACTCGGGGTCTTGTCTGGCTCACCTTGCATGGGGTGAAGCGTGCATCCCGTCGCCGCCCCTCTTGTTGGTGCGGCTAGTGGGTCTTGGCTTGCACCAGAGTGGGCGTAGACGTGGCGTTGGTTGAGCTCGCCGGTGTGGTGGGAAGGAGGGAGTTTGACATTCCCGTGACCCGCACCGGTGAGAGCATGCTCGTCAGCATGTTGATGAAGTTGGGCTGCTCCCGCGGCCCCGGTCCCTGATGCAGTCACGGTGGGAGCGTTAGAAGCCCCGCCCGTGGTGCCTGCTCCACCCGCCGCGACTGCTATGCCTACAGCACCCGCAGCTGCAGGTGGCGAAGCCTTCGAAGTGGAGGGATGCGACGCGCACCGGTTCTCTTCTTGTGGGCCATGGACGATGCAGAAAATGATGGAGATCGATACGCTGGCTACTGCTTCAGGTTCGCACAAGCGACGCCCCCTACCTGGCATGCGAAAGATGTCGGCGTGGAAGCACGATCACCTATGGGGCAGGGGTGCCCCTTTGTGGTTTGTCAAGGGGGCAGTCACGTTGCACAAAGAGCAGAAGTAGCAGGGGGTAGCGCGGCGATGACGGCTCTCTTTTACCCAGGTTCGGGACGCTTTGCATCATAAAACCCGACTCCTCCTATGGTGGACTGATCTGGAGGTACACGAAGACACGACGTGCTCCAACCCGGCAAGAGTGCCTCGGGGGGGAGCAGTGTGTGTACAAGAGTTGAGGGAGCCAATGTCTGAACCCCTTACTAGGTTGCCTCGGGCCTCCTTTTATAGGTTAAGGGGCGACCACAGTGGCAAAACAGTCATTTCAGGGTGTTTAGATAACTAACAGTGCTATCATACCTAACTCTGGTAGTCAAGACAAAGTGCATTAAATGCATTGCTAGGTGTCAAGCTGGTGTTGAAGCCCGGCAACCCTGCCGTGCCACTTATCTGCCTCTTCTTATTAGCGTGACACGTCCGCTGGACGGGTGTCAATAAAGCTAATATTTTCCTTTCCACGCTGCCACTTGCTTGATAGGATCCTCCTGGTTGCTTGATAGCTCGACACCGCACTAATTAATGACTTGGGTGCGATGAGGTGGAGCGGTGGTGTCTTGGTGAAAGCCTGCCAGCAAGGAGCCTGGCGGGTTCTGGTCTTGGCGGCCCCGCAAACCGTGCCAGGGCAAACTAGTCTCGTTCCTCAAGTTCTGCCTCAACCCGGCTAGGCTCTCCTTCCCGACAAGGGAGGCTTCCTTGAGGTGATCCCTTGCTGACTTAATCCTTTTAATGCTCTCCTTGATCTCACGAAGAGCGGTTTCTCTCGCTTATTTTTGTGTCATGCATTGGTACTGGATGTATGATCCCCAGTACGCCTATGCATGAGTTCGGGTAGCAAACATGAATGTTTGCTGCACCGACAATGGCCAATATCCGAGAGAGGAAGACAAGGGATATTGGACAACTCAAATGCATCAAGGACAAAGCAGACCAACTCCTAGTGAAGTACGAGGAGATTAAGCATAGATGGCGGGAGTACTTCGACAAGCTGTTCAATCGGGAGAATGAGAGTTCTACCACTGAAGTCGATGACTCCTTTGATGAGACTAGCATGCGTTTTGTGCGGCGAATCAAGGAGTCTGAGTTCAAGGAGGCTTTAAAAAGGATGAAAGGAGGCAAGGCGATGGGCCCTGATTGTATCCCCATTGAGGTGTCGAAAGGCCTCGGGGACATAGCGATAGTATGGCTAACCAAGCTTTTCAACCTCATTTTTCGGGCAAACAAGATGCCAGAAGAATGGAGACGAAGTATATTAGTACCAATCTTCAAGAACTAGGGGGATGTTGAGAGTTGTACTAATTACCGTGGAATTAAGCTAATAGAGAGAGTCATTGAGCACCGCTAAAGAACAATGACAAGCATGACCAAAAATCAGTTTGGTTTCATGCCTCGGAGGTCGACCGTGGAAGCCATTTTCTTGGTATGACATGTTATGGAGAGATATATGGAGCAAAAGAAGGACTTTCATATGGTGTTCATTAACTTGGAGAAGGCCTATGATAAGATACTGCGGAATGTCATGTGGTGGGCCTTGGAGAAACACAAAGTCCCAGCAAAGTACATTACCCTCATCAAGGACATGTACGATAATGTTGTGACAAGTGTTCCAACAAGTGATGTCGACAATGATGACTTCCCGAATAAGATAGGACTGCATCAAGGGTCAGCTTTGAGCCCTTATCTTTTTGCGTTGGTGATGGATGAGGTCACAAGGGATATACATGGAGATATCCCATGGTAATGCTCTTTGCGGATGATGTGGTGCTAGTTGATGATAGTCGGATGGGGGTAAATAGGAAGTTGGAGTTATGGAGACAAACCTTGGAATCGAAAGGGTTTAGGCTTAGTAGAACTAAAACCGAGTACATGATGTGCGATTTCAGTACTACTAGGTGTGAGGAGGAGGAGGTTAGCCTTGATGGGCAAGTGGTGCCTAATAAGGACACCTTTTTATATTTGGGGTCAATGCTATAGGAGGATGGGGGTATTGATGAAGATGTGAACCATCAAATTAAAGCCGTATGGATGAAGTTGTGCCAAGCTTATGGCATTCTCTGTGATAAGAGAGTGCCACAAAAGCTAAAAGGCAAGTTCTACAGGACAGCGGTTCGACCCTCAATGTTGTATGGCGCTGAGTGTTGGCCGACTAAAAGGCGACATGTTCAATAGTTAGGTGTGGCAGAGATGCATATGTTGAGATGGATGTGTGGCCACACGAGGAAGGACCGAGTCTAGAATGATGATATACGAGATAGAGTTGGGTTAGCACCAATTGAAGAGAAGCTTGTGCAACATCATCTGATATGGTTTGGGCATATTCAGCACAGGCCACCAGAAGCTCAAGTGCATAGAGGACGCCTAAAGAGTGCGGAGAATGTCAAGAGAGGTCGGGGTAGACCGAATTTGACATGGGAGGAGTCCGTTAAGAGAGACCTGAAGGATTGGACTATCACCAAAGAACTAGGTATGTACAGGGGTGCGTGGAAGCTTGCTATCCATGTGCCAGAGCCATGAGTTGGTCGCTAGATCTTTACGGGTTCCACCTCTAGCCTACCCCAACTTGTTTGGGACTAAAGGCATTGTTGTTGTTGTTGTTGTTGCTACTTTGAGACTTATTCACAATATTCTTAAGCGTGGAATTATTTCCTACCAATTGAACCTTCATCATCTGCTTCTTTCCATCACCCTTGATATGTGTTTTGTGTCTCAGCTCAAGAGATGTTATCATGTCTCATTCCATGAGCTGGTCGTGAGTTGCTTGGTCTTCGAGAAGATTGATTCCAGTAGAGTTTCTTTCTGTCGTCATCATGTTGGGTGATGATCTCAAAAGCAAACATGTCGAGAGTAAGATGATGCAATGAATCAATGTTCTCGAGAAGTGCAATTTGGATCATGGAGACTATGCCAGTTTCGTGTCCCCCTTCCCTCTTACCTCATGTCTTGAATCTCGGGAAGAGATTCTTGCTTAGTGGGCGTGAGTTGTCATACCCCTAGATTATTGCTTGTAGTTAGTTGCATCTGCATCCATGCATCATGTTAAAATTCAAATAAAAGTAGAAATGGGGATGTCCAAACCCTAGCACCAAATGGAATTCAAATAGGTTTAGCTTATAACATTTTTAATTGAACACAAAACGCCCTTATGAAATGTTCATGATTTATGGGAAGTGATGAAAAGATCCACCATAAATAATCCACATTTTTTCAGGACATAAATGGGCTTTGAATTAACTCACTAGATATTTGAATTGGAGCTATAAAAGCATATAATTAGTTTTATAGTTCCAATAATTTTGAAACTTTGTGTGTGGTTTTGGTTAAGTCCATTGATCTCACACATAAATTTACAGAAATTTGAAAAATGGTTTGGTACTTGCAACAAACCAAAACAGATTGAAACCAATAAAAAACAGAGCAAATGAAGAAAAGGAAAGAGAAAACCTTATCTTGGCCTTCAAACCTAGCAGCCCAGCAAGCCGGGCTAGCCCACCAGGGGCATAGCCATCTTCCTCCTCTTGCCAGTAGGCAAAGGGGTAGCAGTGCACGGCACCAGCGCACGCCGGCACACAACTGCCTGCCTGGCCCTCCCCAGGCCTTGTCCTCGCGCCACGGAGACGGCCACGTCTCCCTCGATCTTTTCCTCTCAGTCTAGCTCCTCTCCCTCCCTCTAGTGCCAATTCTGAGCTTGCCTGAGCGCTCCCGCCAGCCACCACAACCTGCCCACGTGCCCATCATAGTCCCCTCACCTCGCCATCTTCTCCATCAGATCCTCCTCGAAGCCTTTAAGCTCTACATCGACACACGAAACGTTGGCCGCCCAGAAGCCTCGCCATCACCACCGTCTTCATCGCCATGGCCGGCGATCGGCGTTGCCTGATTCACTACCATCCAAGCGTCCCCGAGCCCGCTGATCAGCTCCTCCGCCTCCCTGTGAGCTCCCGCTTGTTTTCTCCCTCACCCCGTGCTCGAGATCTTCTTCTAGCTTCCACTCCCGCAAACCCGAGCCCCGGTAGCTACCATGGCCGATGAGTCGCCTGCTTTGGAGCTCCTATGCTCAAGCTGGTGGCACCAGCATGCTCCTGAAGACCCACTGGTGCTTATGTGCTGCTTATTTTGCTCGCAAGCCAGCTATAGCGCAGCGCCCGCACACAGCCAAGCTCCGGCCGCCGCTAAAGCTGCCGTGGTTGTCATCCCCGGCCACCCCACAACCTCCCAAGGCTCCCCTAGTTGTGCATGAGTGTGGGCTCTTCACTCATACCCTCAGTGCATCCAACCGCTGCCGGAGCAGCGATTTCGGCGTGCCTCTGCCGTGGGTTGAGGTCGTCGGTTGCTAAGCTCGGTTTAGCTAACATGGTAACAATTATATTAGGCTCTAATTAAACCCCATAGCCACTGACTGGTAGGCCTAATCCATCTAACGATTTTTGTTAAGTTTGATTAAAGTCATTAACTAACTCTGAGCCTATGAAATGCGGGTCCCACCTTGGTTAATTAAACAGTTAAGCCAAGTTTAACTTTTACTTAACACCGTGTCTATGACACAATGACCCCACTGGTTAGGTTTGATTGGACAGCCCAGTTGACCAGCTGATGCAGTGCTGGTGTCAAGCTGACGCAATAAACATTTTCTAGTGTTTTTATATTTTAGTAATGATTTATAAATTCCAGAAAATTGGCTAAACTTAGAAAAATCATAGAAAATCAACCGTAGGTCCAAATGAAATAATTTATATATGGAAAATTATCAGAAAAATCCAAAGAATCCATCTGTTGCAGTTTCATGCATGTTTAAACAACCTAAATTTGATGGATAGAACAATTCAAATGAATGGCATTTGAAATACATTGCATGGAGTTTGAATTTGAACCTTAGGTTCAAACCAACTTCATTTAAATTGTTGTTAATTGCACTAGCACAAATCACAGCATATCGCCATGTCATGATCATGCATCATATTGTTGCATTTTCATGAATCAAAATATTGTTTCCTTGTTTGTCGGTGTGTGTTCCCTCTCGGTAGACGTTATTTCGACGTTGAGATAGATGTCACCGATGAAGACACAATGCTATCTTCACATGTGCCAGGAAAGCAACCCCCCCCCCCTTGATCACTCCAGTACAATCCCACTCTCTCGCTCCTGCTCTCTTTTATTACATTAGGATAACAATGATTCAATGGTTACATGTTACGGTAGTTGAACCCATTCCTGTGCATGGTCTGTCTTTGCCACAGTAAGTAGTTAAAACCTTCTACCATGAGTAGGAATTGCTTGAGCCATGTTGCGACTACTCATCCATGTTTGGTTGCTATGCCTACTATTGCTTAGAGTTGTGTTAGGTCTGATTCATCTAGGAATGAATTGGAATGTGGTGATCATGTTCGGATGTTGAGGGCTAAGTGTGTGAACACGATTTGATAAAGGTAGCGATGAGAGGCCATGTAGGAGTACATGGTGGGTTATCTCATTGAGACCGTCCTTAAGAACTGATTTCTGTGTATGTTATCCAAGCCTAGCTACTACCACACATTGGGTTCCGGTAACTTGACCCCTCTCAGATTATTAATCACCTTGATCTCTGTCCAGGAGTTGCAACTAGTTTCTGGTGTATGTAGGTAGTGTTAGTAGAATACCAAGTGGGACCCGGTACAGGTGGGCTTGGGACAGACTAGGCACCATGGCTCGCTGTACCAAGCATAGTTCCACCCAACGAGGTGGGCTTGGGAACCCTGCACACATCCTTTGGGGCCATGATGGAAACTCCGGCCGGACTTCTGTTGTGGGTCAGTTCTTAGATAGGCGATAAACCTCGACTAGAGTCTTGCGTGGTTAGTCAAGTTGTGGCCGACACCCTCACCAGGCTTTCGCTTGAATGTTGCCGAGATACATGACGTGTATATGGTGATAAGTGGTGAGAGCGTGTGTGAAGAAGTACACCCCTGCAGGGTAATATGATCTATTCAAATAGCCGCATCCTCAGATATGGACTACTTGGAGACTTATATGGTTCATAGATAACTTGAAGTGGATACTCTAAAATGCACAAGATAAGCATGGGTGCTATGGATGGCCTTCAAGTAGGGAGATGGGAGAGAATCCATAGAGGTGTATTGATATGGTGAATATGTGGACTCGTGTGCGCTTCCTCACCTCAAAGAAATTACTGGTAGTCATAGTACATGATAGCCACTAAGTCCAAGCTGGCTTGCTACAGTTAAACTCCACAACCCCTTGTTGATACTAATGCATAAGTAGATAGTTCTGATGTAAGTCCTGCTGAGTACATTTGTACTCATGTTTGTTTAACTTATGTTTTGCAGAGGAGACTTCGGTCTCACTAGTAGTTCCACGTGGGCTTCGATGAGTAGCTTCAGAATCCCAGACAGAGGTTTGGTTCCTATGGAGGATCTTGTAGATAGATAGGCTTTCTAGCCTTCTTTCTTTTCAGCTGTCTGTACTCAGACAGTTTTATGCTTCTGCTTGTATGACTTTGCATGTTGGGTCATGAGAATGATACGTCTATGTCGTATCAACTTTTCCAAACACTTTTGCTCTTGTTTTGGACTCTAATTTGCATGATTTGAATGAAACTAACCCGGACTGACGCTGTTTTCAGCAGAATTGCCATGGTGTTTTGTGTGTGCAGAAATCAAAGTTCTCGGATTGACCTGAAAATTTATGGAGAATTTTTATGGAATATATAAAAATAATGACGGAAAAATATACCAGAGGGGGGCCACCTAGGAGCCACAAGATCAGGGGGTGCGCCAACCGCCCATGGCGCGCCCTGCGAGCTTGTGGGCCCCTTGGACCTCTGGCAACCCTAACTCCAACTCCATATATGCCTATTCACCAAGAAAAAAATCAGAGAGAAGGATTCATCACGTTTTACGACACAGAGCCGCTGCCACCTCCTGTTCTTCATTGGGAGGGCTGATCTGGAGTCCGTTCAGGGCTCTGGAGGGTGGAATCCATCATTGTCATCATCATCAAACTTCCTTCACCGCCAATTTCATGATGCTCACCGCCAGCAGTGAGTAATTCCTTCGTAGGTTTGCTGGACGGTGATGGGTTGGATGAGATTTATCATGTAATCGAGTTAGTTTTGTTAGGGATTGATCCCTAGTATCCACTATGTTCTGAGATTGATGTTGCTATGACTTTGCTATACTTAATGCTTGTCACTAGGGCCCGAGTGCCATGATTTCAGATCTGAACCTATTATTTTTTTATGAATATATGTGTGTTCTTGATCCTATCTTTCAAGTTATATGCACCTATTACGTGTTATGATCCGCATACCCCAAGGTGAAAGTAATGGGTATTCTTTTCGGTAATTACCGTAGTTTGAGGAGTTCATGTATTCACTAAGTGCTATTGCTTTGTTCCGGTTCTCTATTAAAAGGAGGTCTTAATATCCCTTAGTTTCCTTATGGACCCCACTGCCACGGGACGGTAGGACAAAAGATGTCATGCATGTTCTTTTCCATAAGCACGTATGACTATATACGGAATACATGCCTACATTACATTGATGAATTGGAGCTAGTTATGTGTCACTCTAGGTTATAACTTCTACATGATGAATATCATCCAACGCAATTATCCATTGCTAATCCAATGCCTACGCTTTTCATATATTGATCTTTGCTAAGTTACTTTCGTTGTTGCTGCTGTTACGATCACTATAAAATTGCTACTGTTTCCATTGCTACTGTTACTGTTACTATCAAACTGCCATACTAATTTGCTACTATTCACCTTGCTGCAGATATTAAGTCTTTCAGGTGTGGTTGAATTGACAACTCAACTGCTAATACTTGCGAATATTCTTTGGCTCCCCTTGTGTCGAATCGATAAATTTGGGTTCAATACTCTACCCTTGAAAATTGTTGTGATCCCCTATACTTGTGGGTTATCAAGACCTTTTTCTGGTGCCATTGCCAGGGAGCATAGCTTTATTTGCTGAGTCACTTAGGATTTATATCTATTGATCACTATGAGGAATCTTAAGGATGATAGAAGCAAGATCGTTCCGTCTAAGATGAGGGGAGGTAAGGAACTGTTATCTAGCTCTGCACTTGATTCACCTTCTATTTTTAGTAAGCTTGCCACAACACCACCTCCTATTAATTCTGATATGTCGCAAGTAATTGATGATGCTACTTCTGCTATGAATGATGCTTATGATGATGCTAGTACTTTGCTTGATAAGACTGTGCCACTAGGTGAATTTCTTGATGAACAACTTGCTAGAGCTAAAGAAATTGTGAATGCGGAAACTGATGAAATTATTAAAACTGAAAATATTGAAACGCCTATTAGACCTAGCTCTCCTAGATATGAATTGCCTAAGATACCTAAGGGTTATGTTATGGATGGAGCGATAGCTAGGGAATTTCTTGCTTGTAATGATAGATATGATCTTAGGAAATTACTATGTAAGCTAAAAGAAAAATCTCTGAATGCTAGGATGAAATATGACCCTCAGTTTACTACGTCTCCCATCTTTGTTACTAATAAGGATTATGAATTCTCTGTCGATCCTGAGTTAATTACTTTGGTTGAATCTGATCCTTTTCATGGTTATGAATCTGAAACTATTGTGGCACATCTTACGAAACTGAATGATATAGCCACCCTATTTGCTCATGAGGAAAAAAATCGCTACTACTACATTCTTAAGTTGTTTCCTTTCGCATTAAAGGGTGATGCTAAGATATGGTTTAATTCTTTTGATCCTGGTTGTGTGTGTAGTCCTCAGGATATGATATATTACTTCTCTAAAAAAATATTTTCCTACTCACAAGAAACAAGGTGCTTTATAGGAAATATTTAACTTTGTGCAAGTTAAAGAAGAGAATCTCCCTCAAGCTTGGGGGAGGCTTCTCCAATTACTTAATGCTTTGCCTGATCATCCTCTCAAGAAAAATGAAATACTTGATATCTTTTATAATGGACTAACCAATGCTTCTAGGCACCACCTAGAAAGTTGTGCTGGTTGTGTTTTCAGGGAACGAACTGTTTAACAAGCTGAAGAACTATTGAATAATATATTGAGGAATGATAATGATTGGACTCTTCCTGAACCATCGCCCAAGCCAACTCTGAAGAAGATAGGTATTCTATTTCTCAGTCTTGAAGATATGCATGAGGCAAAGAAATCTATGAAAGAAAAAGGTATTAAAGCTGAAGATGTCAAGAATTTACCACCTATTGAAGAAATACATGGTCTCGACACCCCTACACAGGTTGTAAAGGTAAATTCTCTCTAAAGATTTGATGAAGGTGATATTCCTTATACTAAGTCTGCTAGTCAATGCTTAGATGAATTGGATAACTTTATTGTTAGAAAAGAAAACTTTAATGCATATGTTAGTAGACAATTGAAACAAAATGCTTATATGATTGAACAATTAAGTGACTTTATGTTTAGAACTATTAATGATGTTAAGGGTGTTCGTAAACATGCATTCATGATAAAAACCCAAGTAGAATAGGTCATCAAGTCACAAAATGATTTGCCTAATGAGATGAACTATAAGATGAATGATCATGCTGTTAGAGTTATGACTAGGGGTGCTAAAATGACTCAGGAACCCTTGTATCCTGAAGGTCATCCTAAGAGAATTGAACAAGACTCTCAAAGAATTAATACTAATGCACCTAGTCCTTCTAGAAAGAAAAAGAAAGATGATAGGACTTTGCATGCCTCTAGTGAACCTACTATAGACATAGATGAGAATCCAAATGATATTTCCATTTCTGATGCTGAAACACAATCTAGTGATGAACATGAACCTAGTAACAATGATAATGATAATGTTCATGTAGATGCTAAACCTAATAATGCTAATGATGTGGAAATAGAACCTATTGTTGATCTTTATAATCCACAACCTAAGAATAAAAGATATGATAAGAGAGACTTCATTGCTAGGAAACATGGTAAAGAAAGAGAAACATGGTAAAGAATAAAGTTGAAGAAGAATTTGAGCGCATTGTAGAAATGCTTAGACCTGACTTTTTGCGCCTTCGTTTGACTGATATTCTGAAAATGTCTCCTTACGATGAGTACATAAAAGAAACTATGTTAAAACTGCTTTATGTGATCTAGGAGCCGGTGTTAGTGTTATGCCCTTCTCATTGTATCATAGACTTGATTTGAATAAGTTGACACCCACAGAAATCTCCTTGTAAATGGCTATTAAATTAACTGCTATACCCATCGGTATTTGCGAGGATGTGCCTGTCTTAGTTGCAAATGTTACTATCTTAATGGACTTTGTTATTCTTGATATACACGACGACGACAATATGTCGACCATCCTTGGCTACAATAAAGGCAATGTCACTTTTAATGTCAATGGTAATGAGCATACGGTACACTTCCCGAAGAAATAACCTCAAGTGAATAGTATCAACTCTATTGGAAAATTTTCAACAATTACTATTGGAGGTTTTGAATTACCTATTCCTACTATCAAAAAGAAGTATGAAATTCTTATTGTTGGGGACATGCATATCCCCATTGAGGTAACCTAGTGTCATAAGAAGATTCTCCGGTTTCATGTCATTCGGAAGAAGTTTGTTAATAAGACTTGATCAACCTTATTAATGGATTCCTTCTGACGGGCATGTGGTCGATGAATTTAGTAAACACAACTTTCTGTACCCACTTTTTACTTTCTGTTAATTAGAATTAATAAAGTAGAAATGCCATGATTGCACTATTTTCTGAATTACCTGCACAATAAAAAATGACCAGAAAATAAAAGTTCACAGAATGCTCTGAAAATTTAATATGATTTTTTCTGCAATATAAAAAAATAGTGGCACTGAACACACCACAGGGGGTGCACCTATGAGCCACAAACTTGCAGGGCGCGCCCTAGGCGCGCCATGCAGGCTTGTGGGGCCCTAGTAGGCCCCCTCCCTTATTGCTGCCACCCATGCTCATCCTCTTCCTCCAGAAAAAAATCAAAGTTGCTCCATAGCCCGTGTTCTTGCTCTTCTTACTGAAATTTTTGATCTCCTTGCTCATCGTTCTGTTTCCAAAACTGTTTTGGTGGATTGCTCATCGGTATGTGACTCCTCCGATGGTCCAATTAGTTTTTGTTCCAGTGGTTTATTATTTGCACATTTAGTTACTGTTGGTGACCATGTTCTTGAGCCTGCATGTCAAATTTATATTCAAACTAGATTTGGTGCATGATATGGCCTCTAGACACTGGTAGGAGTAGTTGCTATTGATTTTTTTGAGTTTGGTTCACTTTTATTTTCAATTACTAAAAAATTCATAAATTTTCAGAGAAAGGGAGAACCATGAGAAGGTGGTTAAGGGGCTCATTGAGCTGGGATTCAGAGGAAACTCCAAAGGAAAATCCCAAGTACCATCTTCTGCGTGCAGCGGAGGTTCGACCGTGTTAGTGGCCGAGTGACATATTTTTTAAGGAAGCAGGAATTTACGAGGATTTCTATTACTTGGCGAACAATGCCGGCATCATACTCTTCCTCATATATAACTGTGACCAACATCTCCTACTCACTAACACCTTCGTGAAAGCTTTCACTTTTATCCTAGGAAGGAACCACCCACTGTAGAATTTAACCTTTATGATGTGCCTAAGGACATGACATTATATGATTTTTGCAATGTTTGCAAAATACCTTAGGAGGGCAGTCACAGTGATCCACAACCTATATACATGGAGGATTTCATCTTTGAAATTACTATGGGGGAGACAAGGGGAGTGTCAGAAGTGAGAGTGGCTAGTTTGCATTTTCCCATTTTACGTTACCATGCATTACTTGCTGGGAGATGTTTGACTGGTCGATGGGAGAGTGGAGCGCTCAATGCGCCTGACCTTGCTATTTTATGCCATGCTTTATATGCTGATAGAACTTTTAGTTAGGGTGCTATGGTTGCTGGACGGTTACACACAAACCGTTCAAAGGGTGTTATTTATGGTGGTATCGATGCCTCCCACCTCGCTGCGCATTTTGAGATTCCTATTAGACATGATGAGGCGGAGGAGATGCTGCTACCTACTAAATATTTGGACTATGCTAGTATGGTGGCACACCATTTTATTGATATGGGTAAGCACAGGCGACTTCGTTATAACTTAGTATTTAGCCAGGGGACTCGTGAGATTATTACTTTGCCTGCACCTTCTTCGTTCGGTCTTTATTCAGGCAGGTACACTATTATGCCCGATGATATTTATGCATACTGGGGTCTGACACAACCCCCAGCACCTAAGCCAGCACCAGTACCTAAGCCATATCTGGAGCCTGTTCATCAGTGGGAGCCACAGGAGCTCTCCAACCAGTGGAACCCCCAGGAGCCTCCGCAGTATCCAGGGAGGGCTACTTCGAGCCGTGGCCAAAAGCCTAAGCTTGGGGGAGATGCATTTCTCACCGACATTACATTCATGCATCACACATTCATTCCAGTTGTTGGTGTTCATCCTTTTTCATTGTATAATCCATGTTAGTTTTATTTTTCTTTCTTCTCGTGTGTTTGAAAAATTACAAAAACCCAAAAATATTTCTCGTTCTTCTTTTGCTTGTTGGGAGCTTTCCCGTGTATATAGTTTTTCTCATTTTCATCATTTTCTTTCTTTCGTTTTGCTTCCTTCAGAAAAATGAAAACTCCAAAGATATTTCAGTGTGTTTCTTTGAAATTCTTTTCTTTTCTTTGGGTCTTCGTAAGGAGAAGACCACGATGAAAATGTTGAGTGGCTCTCATATGCATTATGATTGAACTAACAAAGAGCCCATATTACCTTGTCTTCTCCTTTGAATAAAATGTTTGCAGATTCTAGGTTAGTCCACTGCACGTGAACTCTTATTATTATTCACATCGTTCGGTCGTGCAAGTGAAAGGCAATAATGACAAAATTTGATGAATTGATTGAGGTGAAGAAAAGCTGGTATGAACTCAACCTGTTTTGTTTTTGTAAATATGATTAGCTCATCGTTCTTGATTCAGCCTATTATGAGTAAACATGTTTGCAATGAAAATTAGAGATCATAGTTACTCATGGCATGCTTAAATAGCTAGGAGTGGATAATGGTTTATCTTGTGTGTCAACATGCATTTAAAATGGTTATGATGTAGTATGATAGGATGGTATCCTCCTCTGAATGATTTAAGTGGCTTGACTTGGCACATGTTCACGCATGTAGTTGAATCAAAACCAACGAAGCCTCCACGATATTTATGTTCATGGTGATTTATATCCTACTCATGCTCGTGTTCAATGTTGATTAATCTCAATGCATGTTTATGACTGTTGTTGCTCTCTGGTTGGTCGCTCCTCAATCTATTTGCTAGCCTTCACTTGTACTAAGCGGGAATACTGCTTGTGCATCTGTCAGTACAACAGACATGAGTGTTTGCCGCCCTGACTTATGCACAGGTGCGTTGCTGCTCATACATCAAGTGTCAAGTCTCACACACAACTAAGCCAGAGAAGCCACTCTTCATGAGATCAAGGAGAGCATTAAGAAGACCAAGCTTTGGAGCAAGCTACAAATTTCACAGCGGAAGCAACCAACTCTGGCAGGAATGAGCTGGTGAGTCAAGCCCTGGCAAGCCCTTCGAGCATGGGCTTCCCACCAACACTAGCGCTCTGCCTCTCTAACCAGTCGGCCGCTCATTCGTGAGGTATCGAGCCCGCAGGTGCTTAGGTGGTCATAAGCCATGCGTGTTAGCTTGGTGGAATAGCAAATCACCTTTATTGACACCCGTCTTGGTGGCGTGTGATACGTCTCCAACGTATCTATAATTTATGAAGTTTTTCATGCCATGTTTAGAACAATTTTATATGTTTTTGGTATGATTTGTATGGAACTAACCCGGACTAACGCTGTTTACAGCAGAACTACCGTGGTGTTGTTTTTTGTGCAGAAATAAAAGTTCTCCAACTGCAATGAAACTTTTTGACGATTTTTTTGGAATAAAAGAGGCACTAGAAGCTTCGTTGGAGGACCAGAAGGTGAAGGAGGTGAGCACAAGACACCTGGGCACGCCAGGAGGCCCAGGCGCACCCAGGTGGGTTGTGCCCACCTCGAGGCCCATCTTCGCGTGATTCCAACGCTGAAAAATCCTATAAATAGAGAAACCATCATAAATAACCCTAGATCAGAAGTTCCACCGCCCCAAGCCTCTATACCCACGAAAAACCAATCTAGATCCCATTCCGGCACCCTGTCGGAGGGGGAAATCATCACCGGTGGCCATCTTCATCATCCCGATGGCCACCATGATGAGGAGGGAGTAGTCCACCCTCGGGGCTGAGGGTTTGTACCAGTAGCTATGTGTTTAATCTCTCTCTCTCGTGTTCTTGAGTTGGCACGATCTTGATGTATCGCGGGCTTTGTTAATATAATTGGATCATATGGTGTTTTCCCCTCTCTATCTTGATGTGATGAATTGAGTTTTCCCTTTGAGATTTTGTCTTTTATCGGGTTGAATATTTTTATGGATTTGAGAGCACTTCATCTATGTCTTAGCACTCAACTCACGGATTCCTGAGGTGACATTGGGGCAATCTATGCATAGGGGTTGATGCACGTTTTCTTCCTTGTTTCTCCAGTAGAAATCTTGGGGCACTCTTTGAGGTTCTTTGTGCTGTATTGAGTATTATGAATCTGAAATTGTTTGATGCATATCGTATAATCAACTCACGGATACTCGCGGTGACATTGGAGTATCTAGGTGACATTAGAGTTGGTTGATGTGTATCATATGGTGTTATTTTAGTACGAACTCTTGGTTAGATCGATCGGAAAGAATAGCTTGGTGTTATTTCAGTATGAACTCTAGGATAGATTGATCGGAAAGAATAGCTATGAGGTGGTTTCGTACCCTACAAAAAATTTCTTCTTATGTTCTCCGCTAGATAGGAACTTTGCAGTGATTCTTCATCTCATGTTGAGGGATGGTTATATGATCCAATTATATTAGCATTGTTGAGAGATTGCACTACCGAAAGTACGGACCCTAGGCCTCATTTTCAATCATTGCAATACCATTTGTGCTCCGTTTTATCAATTGCTACCTTGCTGTTTTTTTATTATTCCTATTACAAAAACCAATATCTACTATCATTACTATGCTTGTATCACCATCTCTTTGCCAAACTAGTGCACCGATACAAATTACCATTGTATTTGGTGTGTTGGGACACAAGAGACTTTTTGTTATTTGGTTATAGGGTTGTTTGAGAGACCATCTTCATCCTACGCCTCCCACGGATTGATAAACCTTAGGTCATCCACTTGAGGGAAAATTTCTACTGTCCTACAAAACACTGCGCTTGGAGGCCCAACACGAGTCTATAAGAACAAGTTGTGTAGTAGACATCAAGCTCTTTTCTGGCACCGTTGCCGGGGAGGTGAGTGCTTGAAGGTATATCTTTAGATCTTGCAATCAAATCTTTTAGTTTCTTTGTTTATCACTAGTTTGGTTTATAAAAGAAAACTACAAAAAATGGAATTGAGGTTGCATCATATTGTTCATCTTTATAATGTCTGTCGTGAAAATGATGAAAAGGAAAATTGTGCTCAATTGATAGAGGAAGAATTCTATAAAATGTTTGACAAAAAATCTTTGAATGATGAGCATGATTGCAATGTTGTTGGTATGAACTCTTTGAATATCCATGATGCTAACGAGATGCAAAGCCATAAGCTTGGGGATGCTATGTTTGATGAAGATGATATTTTTAGTCCCCCTAGTTTTGATGAGAAAATTTATTATGATGAAAGCATGCCTCCTATTTATGATGATTATATTGGTGAAAGTGGGTTTGGAAGAGTGTCAACTCTAGGTAATGATGATCCCACTATTTTGGAGGGTGTTGAATCTTATTATAATGATAGAAGTGGATTTGGAGAGGTCATGACTTTATTTAGTGATGAATCCACTATTTTGGAAGAGGTTTCAATTGACTATGATAAAAAAGTTGCTATTTATGATGATTATGGTGATGACATGTATGATGTAAAGAATAGTGATAACCATGAAACTTGTCATCGTGATTTTAATTTCCAACCACATGATAGTTATTTTATTGAATTTGCTCCCACTACTATTCATGAGAATAAATTTGCTTATGTGGAGAGTAGTAAATTTTTTATGCATATGGATCATGAAAAGAATGCTTTATGAGATGGTTATATTGATGAATCTTTTCATGATGCTACTGAAAACTATTATGAGAGAGGAACTTATGATTCATGATGCTCTTGTTATGTTTCAATTCTTATCTTTTATGCGAGCATCGTTGAAATCATCATGCCTAGCTAAAAAGGCATTAAAGAAAAGCGCTTGTTGGGAGACAACCCAACATTTATCCCTACTGTTTTTGTGTGTTCCCGTGATTAGGCTACTGTAGTAATCATGTTTTATAGGCTTTGTTTCAATAAAGTGCCAAGTAAAGCCTTTGGGATAGTGTGGATGATAGTTGACTTGATTCTGTGCAAAACAGTAACTTTTGCATCCAGGACAGAAATTCCTATCTTTTAATGGAACGTGGAACAATTATGAATTTTTTTACAGTTGATGGGTATACAAATTGTCTACGTTGTCCTTATGCTTCAGAATTTTTGGAGTCACAGAAGTATGACCTTAATTTAGATCTTTATATACTGTTATGTTTTTGACAGATTCTGTTTGCAATGCATAGTTTGCTTGTTTTATGGTTTCTATGGCTTATATTGCTTAATATAAATTGTGCAAATTGTAGAGTACAGTAGCAATTATGTGGAAACAATTATGAATCTTATATGACTGTACCAATGTGAATGATTTGTCTTTATCATACTAACCCATCTCACGAAGTTCCGTTAAGTTTTGTGCGATTGAAGTTTTCAAGTTTTGGGTGAGATATCGATATGAGGAGAATAAGGAGTGACAAAACCCTAAGCTTGGGGATTCCCAAGGCACCCCCAAGGTAATATTCAAGGAAGATCCAAGCAACTAAGCTTGGGGATGCCCCGGAAGGCATCCCCTATTTCGTCTCCAACATTATCGGTAACCTTACTTGGGGCTATATTTTTATTCGTCACATGATATGTGTTTTTCTTGGAGCATCATTTTATTTTATTAGTATTTGCTTGCTGATATTTATAATAATGTTTTCCATTTTTTACTTCAATAAAAATGTCAAGTATAGCCTTTGCTATGCTTATTTTGCAAGTCTATATGTGGCTGTTTCAAAACACAAAGTTTATCACTGTTGCGAAAATTCTCCAGAAAAGTAAGAATGTGATAAAATGTTGAAATGTTTTACACAATACGCTATGATAAATTTTCTACAGTGTAGTAATTTTTCAGAATTTTTGGAGTTAGGGAAGTATGAGTGTAATTGCACTCTTTACAGACTATACTGTTTAGACAGATTGCTGTTATGTTTGTATTGTCTCCATATGTTTGCTTGTTTAATTATTATATTTGAGGATAGGACTATTAAATATGCAGAGGAATTTAGTATGCAATGTTAAATAATAATTTTAGTGATTTGCTACAGTAGATAATGATAATGTTTTTTGCATTGATTTATACTAACTTATCTCACGAGTTCTTGTCGAGTTTTGTGTGGATGAAGTTTTTAAGATTTAGGGGAACCGTGATATAAAAGGAATTAAGGAGACACAAAAGCTCAAGCTTGGGGCTGCCCAAGGCATCCCAAGATAATATTCCAAGAATTCTCAAGCATCTAAGCTTGGGGATGCCCCGGTAGGCATCCCACCTTTGTTCATCAACAATTATCGGTTAGTATTGGTTGAACCTAAGTTTTTGCTTCTTCACATGATGTGTCTTATTCTTGGAATATCTTTTTATTTTCTTTTGCTTGTTGTTTTTATAAGATACTTATATCTGAAAGTTTTTAAATAAGAAAGAGTCCTCACATAGCTACCTATTTACTTAACTACTCGCTTGATCTTCACTTATATCTTTTTGGAGTAGTTTGTCATTTACTCTTGTGCTTCACTTATATCCTATGAGTAAATTGTTGAATGAATTGAATATCATGAAGTTGAAATTATATGTTCATATCTTGCCTAGTAGTAGCTTCACTTTGGGTTTACAAAGTGAAATCTTTTGAAGCTTGACAATCACAATATTGGTCATACAAGCAATTCATGAATGATTAGTATAAGGAAGAGAACTTTCACATACAAATATATTATCTTGGACATCTTCTATGATTGTGAATACCCATTAATTATTTTCAAACTTGAGCAAATTAGTTGAAGTTGGACAAGGAAAACAATGTAATGAGTTATGGTTGTGTATATTTGCATAGAAATTATATTGTTATGTATCCTCCAACATGTGGTGTTTGCTTAGGACCATTTGCTAGCCAAAAATTTGTACTAAGTAGAGATACTACTTGTGCATCCAAAAACCCTTAAACCCAGTTTCTTGCCATGAGTGTCCACCATACCTACCTATGGATTGAATAAGATCCCTCAAGTAAGTTGTCATCGCTGCAAAAAGTCAATAAAAATTGCTCCTAAATATGTTTGATCTTTTATTGTAAGGGAAAAATTGAGCGTTGTACGAACTTGTGATGGCAAAGTAATAAAAGCGACGGACAGCATAATAAATGTTGCTATCATAAGGGGAAATATATCGTGACGTTCATTTGCATTAAGAGTTTGGGCATCCAAAAATAAAAAGCGCATGACAACCTCTGCTTCCCTCTGCGAAGGGCCTATCTTTTACTTTTCAGTATTTACTTTTATGTTAGAGTCAATAGTATGCTTTCTCATTTCAACCTCAATTATCCTCTAGTTGGCAAGCATCATGTGGTGGGGAAAGATCTAGGCACATATGGCCATTCAAATATATTTGATCATGATTTATTATTGTTGACAATTATCTCTATGATAAATGAGTTGGGAGGCGAAACATTAAGCCCCTATCTCTCTCTATGTTCGATGGATTCCATTTGTTCTAAAAATATGCTTTGAGTACTACCAATCATAGAAGACTATATGATGATTGAGTATGTGGAGCTCTTACTTAGACTCTGTTGAATAAGTTGAATTGCAATTGTTTGGTGACTAAGAATATAGGTTGTTGAGTTTCAAGAGAATTCATTGTTTGAACCTTAACATGTGAATTGGTTGCTACTTTAACATGAGAAGTTTTATGAGAAAGAATTGTTGTTATGATGCTAGGAAAAGTGATTGAAATTACTATGATCAAACTTATGCACTTTGCTAGCATTCACACTTCATAAATTATTTCTTTTATCACTTACCTACTCGAGGACGAGTAGGAATTAAGCTTGGGGATGCTGATACGTCTCCAACATATCTATAATTTATGAAGTATTCATGCCATGTTTACAACAATTTTATATGGTTTTGGTATGATTTGGATGGAACTAACCCGGACTAACGCTGTTTTCAGCAGAACTACCGTGGTGTTGTTTTTTGTGCAGAAATAAAAGTTCTCCAAGTGTAACGAAACATTTTGACGATTTTTTTTGGAATAAAAGAGGCACTAGAAGCTTCGTGGGAGGACCAGAAGGTGAAGGAGGTGAGCACAAGACACCTGGGCGCGCCAGGAGGCCCAGGTGCGCCCAGGTGGGTTATGCCCACCTCGAGGCCCATCTTCGCGTGATTCAACGCTGAAAAATCCAATAAATAGAGAAAACATTAGAAATAACCCTAGATCAGAAGTTCGACCGCCGGAAGCCTCTATAGCCCCGAAAAACCAATCTAGACCCCGTTCTGGCACCCTGCCGGAGGGGGAAATCATCACCGATGGCCATCTTCATCACCCCGGCAGCCACCATGATGAGGAGGGACTAGTCCACCCTCGGGGCTGAGGGTTTGTACCAGTCGCTATGCATTTAATCTCTCTCTCGTGTTCTTGAGTTGGCACGATCTTGATGTATCACTGGCTTTGTTAATATAATTGGATCATATGGTGTTTTCCCCTCTCTATCTTGATGTGATGAATTGAGTTTTCCCTTTGAGATTTTGTTTTTTATCGGGTTGAATACTTTTATGGATTTGAGAGCACTTCATCTATGTCTGAGCACTCAACCCGTGGATTCCCGAGGTGACATTGGGGTAATCTATGCATAGGGGTTGATGCACGTTTTCCTCCTTGTTTCTCCGGTAGAAATCTTGGGGAACTCTTTGAGGTTCTTTTTGTTGGATTGAGTATTATGAATCTGAAATTGTTTGATGCATATCGTATAATCAACTCACGGATACTCGCGGTGACATTGGAGTATCTAGGTGATATTAGAGTTGGTTGATGTGTATCATATGGTGTTATTTTAGTACGAACTCTTGTTAGATTGATCGGAAAGAATAGCTTGGTGTTATTTTAGTACGAAATCTAGGATAGATTGATCGAAAAGAATAGCTTTGAGGTGGTTTCGTACCCTACAAACAATTTCTTCTTATGTTCTCCGCTAGATAGGAACTTTGGAGTGATTCTTCATCACACGTTGAGGGATGGTTATATGATCCAATTATATTAGCATTGTTGGGAAATTGCACTAGCGAAAGTACGGACCCTATGCCTCATTTTCAAGCATTGCAATACCATTTGTGCTCCGTTTTATCAATTGCTACCTTGTTGTTTTTTTATTGTTCCTATTACAAAAATCAATATCTACTATCATTACTACGCTTGTATCACCATCTCTTTGCCTAACTAGTGCACCTATACAAATTATCATTGTATTTGGTGTGTTGGGGACAGAAGAGACTTTTTGTTATTTGGTTGCAGGGTTGTTTGAGAGAGACCATCTTCATCCTACGCTTCCCACGGATTGATAAACCTTAGGTCATCCACTAGAGGGAAAATTGCTACTATCCTGCAAAACTCTGCGCTTGGAGGCCCAACATGAGTCTACAAGAACAAGTTGTGTAGTAGACATCAGTGTGTCACGCTAATAGGAGGTTGCTGGATAAGCAGCGCGACAACCTTGCCAGGATTCAACCTCCACATGACACCTAGCAGTGCATTTAATGCATTTTGACCTAACTACCAGAGTTAGGTATGATAGCTCTGTATCAGTCTAATCACCCTGTAATGACCCTTTTGCCACTGTGTTGACCCCTTGAGCTATAAAAGGAGGGCCAGGGCAACATTACAAGGGGTTCGAATCTTTGCAACCCTCACGCATAGGCATTCGTGTAGCTGCTCTCCTCCCACCACTTGCCGGGGGAAAGCGCTCCTTGTACTTGTGCTCAAACACCACCAATACACCCAAAGGTAGGAGTAGGGTTTTACACCTCCAGGCGGCCCGAACCTGGGTAAAATCGTGCGCTCCTCGTTGTGTTTGCTCTTTGTGTCAATTGCCGCACCTCGCCGAACCAGCAAAGGGGCTACACTGCCCCATAGATCGTCGGCTCCACGCCGACATCTTTGGCATGCCAGGTAGGGGATCTGCATTGGAGTGAATCAAAGCAGTGAGCAGCGCATTGGCTACATGAAGATCTGCATCTTGTTCATCATCCGTGGCGCCTAAGAAGAAGGGCTCCATGATGACGAAACCATCTTCGTCGAGACTCCCACCACATTCGCCTGCGGCTGGTGCAGGCAGCGCCGCTTCGGCAAGCGGTGTGGAAGCCACGGGGGGCGCGGCCAGCACAGGAGGTGCTGTTGCCATGCCCGTCGCAGCGAGAGTGGAAGGTAGGAACGCCGGAGCACGTCAGTTCCCGTGACCCTCTGGCGACAACCACAACAATGGTGCGGGTGGTGCGGATGTGCAACTCCCGCCTCCCCCACGCCTGGTCGACCACAGCCACCGGGGCAACACTGCCCGGTCTGACGCAAGCCGGGATCCTCCTGCTACACCAACCGTCTCAAGATGGACGCGAGAAGACGCCGAGCAGTGCTATTGTGCCTCCACAGAAGCGGACGCGTGGCAAGTCGCCAGTTGATCAAGTTCAACATCTCTAGGCACCACTCCCACCGCGCCAGCCACTATCGCCCTCACAATTCGGCAATGAGACCACAATGCTGCTCCTACTGGTTCTGCGAGGAGTCGAGCGATGTCGCGTTCCTCACGTTCCAACATGCCCCAAACAGCGACGGAGGCGGTGGCGCGGGCGCAGATGCTGTTGGATTTCCCTCCAGTGGCTGACAAGATGGACGAATGGATGGCTACCATTCGGAGTTTGATCGAGTTTGCCAATGCAAACAGGTCCCAGTTGGTGGAGCGCTCGCGACGTCCACCAACCGTTCCTGCGGCACAAGCTATGGGCAGTGGGGAGGGTGCTGTGCCCACGGTGCAGTCCCCTCCCCGGCATCAATCTTAGCGGCAACCTCGACTTCGCAGCAAGACCAGCAAAACATGCAGCCTAACGACGCATCCATGGCTTCCCCAGATCCGCAGACACAGCAGGATCAGAGGCAAGTGTTGCTGTAAAGGTGGGCAGATGATGCTCGTACCACCATCCAGCGGCGCTGGGAGGCACACCGTCAATCAAATGAACGCAACGGCCCAGTCGTCAATGAGCCAGCTCCTGTTGTTCACGGGTACCTACCTTATGAGGTTGGGTGCCCCGCTTTCACACTGAGCTGCAGCAAGTCCGCTGGTCGTCTGTCCGTGTTTTCAAGCCTGAAGTCCCGGAAAAGTACGATGGCAATCAAAACCCAGCAGAGTTCTTGGGCATTTATATGATTGCTGTGCAAGCTGCCGGGGGAAGAGACGAGAAAAACCTAGGCAACTACATCCCGTTGGTACTCTAGCCCAACGCGAGATATTGGCTGATGAACTTGCCGGAAAACTCCATTTCTTCGTGCAGATCTTCGCAATGAGTATTTTTGTGCTTTTACCGGAGGACAGAAGGGTCCAGGGTTACCCAGCGACCTGCAAGTGATCCCACAGAAAGAAGGAGAAAGCCTATGCAAGTACATCCAGAGATTCAGCCGTGTGCATCGCAGCATACTGGATATCCACCCTGCATCCATGGTTCCCGCATTCCACATGAATGTGCGCAACTGCATGTGGGAGAAGATGCATATCCGCCTATCAAAGACCGTCAATGAACTACATACATTGGTGGACAAATGTGCGCGCATTGAACAATGGAGAAGGCTTCCCGGGGAGGAAGACACCGCTGAGATCGATTCTGACAATGACAATGCAACCGCCCTGGGAAAGAAGAATCGGAGATACAACAGAAAACATAGAGGCAAGAGAGTTATGGCTGTGGAAGGGTCCGGCAACTTCAGCGCCGCCAAGAAACACAAAATGGAGAGTACCGGCAAGGAAGCAGCTTCATGCACTGATTGCCAGGTTGCCGCTGCGGGGGAGAGGACTGGCAAGTCTGACGGGCCCGTACTGCAAGATTCATCGTACCAAGGGCCATGACCTCCAAGAGTGCCGCCAAGCTGAGCAATTGGTTGAGAAGCAGAAAGCCGAATATGAGAAGCGGGACAAGGAGAAAGGTTAGGAAGGTACTAGTGGATCCGGCAAGAAGGGCCACAGTAGATGAGTTGGACGCTGCGACAACGCTGGCCAGAAGAGAGAAAAGCCCGCCAGGGGCAAAGAAAAGAAAGAAGAAGATGAAGAAAGTGAGGATGAGGATGATGAGTCTAGCGAGCAAGAGTTCCAGAAGGCAACGGAAGCCATGTGCATTGACAGGGGTGCATCTATGCACTCGTCCCATCGCCAGCTCAAGCAGTGGGCATGGGAAGTCATTGCGGCGGAACCGACAGCAGATGCACGAAAGCCACTCAAGTGGTCCCACACGCCTATCATATTTTATGCCGAGGACCACCCTGATCACACGACTGCGGTCGGGTGTTTGCCGTTGTTCGTCTCACCGACAATTCACAACCACAAGGTCTTGAAAATGTTAGTTGACGGTGGGGCTAGCTTGAACTTGATCTCCCCTTAAGTAATCGAGAGGCTGCAGATATCTGAGGAAGAGCTCAAGAAAACAGGGACGTTCCAAGGAATCAACCCGGGAAGGAGCCAGCCAAAGGGAAACATTACGCTGCCGGTGACATTTGGCGGGGACCTAAACTACCAAACTGAGAAGATAGTGTTTGATGTGGTTAAGATCCCCTTGGTGTTCAATGGAATCCTTGGGTGCCCTGCCTTGGCCAAGTTCATGGCAGCATATCACTATGCCTATAATACGTTGAAGATGCCAGGGCCCATGGGTGTCATCTCCATTAACTCAGATCAGAAAGATGCAATTATATGTATGGACAAGCTCTACAGAGATGCGGTTGCAGCAGAGGCTAACAATGCGGCCACTCCCGCTAAGATGAAAAGTTGCAAAAAGCCTAGCAAGACATCCAGTGAGCCTTCCGGGAAGCACACCTCTTCGGAGGGCTGCGCACCCGTCAAGGACTTACCAGAAAGCTCTACCGGCAAGAAATCCAAGGCCACTCCACCTGCGACCAAGAAAGTGCTAGCAAGCGAGGATGGTACTGATGGTACTTTCACCATCAGTGCCACCCTAGACAACACATAGGAAAGCGCGCTCATTGCTTTCCTACAGGTGAATGTAGATGTGTTTGCATGGCAAACATCTAACATCCTCGGTGTTCCCATGGGGTAATTGAGCACCACCTTGTTGTATGCCTTCACGCTCGGCCCGTCAAGCAAAAGGTCAGGAAACTAGCTTTGGAACGGCAACAATTCATAGTAGAAGAAATCAAGAAACTCGAGGCAGCTGGCCTAGTCAGAGGAGTGCTACATCCAACATGGTTGGAGAATCCGGTCATCGTGCACAAGGCAAATGGGAAATGGAGACTTTGTATTGATTTCACTGATACCAACAAGGCATGCGCAAAGGACCCTTTCCCCCTACCGCGCATCGACCAGATGGTGGACTCCAACAATGCCGGTTGTGAGCTGCTCTCATTTCTTGATGCCTACTCTGGATATCACCAGATATTCATGTCCAAGGAAGATGAAGAGAAAACCACATTCATTACTCCATGTGGCACGTAGTGCTTCGTACGGATGCCTTTCGGACTAAAGAGTGCAGGTTCAATGTTTGCAAGAGCAGTTCAGATCGGTTTTGAGCCATAGTTTCACAGAAACATAGAAGCCTACATGGATGATATCATGGTCAAGACCAAAGACAAGTCCACTCTGATCCAAGATTTGAGGGAAACATTTGCCAACTTGCGAAAGATCAACATGAAGCTCAACCCCGAGAAGTGTGTGTTTGGTATCCCCTCTGGCAAGCTCCTTGGATTCTTTATATCACAGCGTGGGATCGAAGCAAACCCCGACAAGATTAAGGCCATCGAGCAGATTCAAGCACCCAAGACCATTAAGGATGTGAGGCGCCTTGCAGGTTGTATTGCAGCTTTGAGAAGGTTCATTTCAAGGTCTGTCAAGCGCGCTCTACCATTTTGCAAGATCTTGAAAAAGTCAGGTCCAGTAAAATGGACTCCGGAAAAGGACGTTGCACTACAAGACCTGAAAAGATACTTGTCCTCTGCACTAACTCTAGTCGCGCCTAAGCCACAAGAACTGTTGTTGCTGTATTTAACAACAACAAATCAAGTGGTTAGTTTTGCTCTAGTTGTGTAGAGAGAAGCTGATGATGAGGAAGCAACCACTGCAGGGCCCTCCGTCGATGAAGTAGCAATTTCCCCGGGAAGGAGAAAATAGTGCAAAGAGAGATAGCTGAAGAACAAGTTACTTCAAAGAAAAAAGTGGTGCAGCGGCCAGTCTATTTTGTTAGTTCCCGTCTACAGGGGGCTAGATCAAGGTATTTGAGCGTGCAGAAGTTGCTCTTCGGCTTGCTAATGGCCTCGAGGAAGCTGCGCCACTACATTCAAGTGCATGAGATCATGGTGGTCACCCGCTTTCCGTTGCAACATATTCTAAGGAATCCAGAGACAACCGGCAGGATAGTGGAATGGACACCAACACCAGACGATGAAATCCAGGAGTTAGCACTCCCTGGGAAGGAAACTGAGAAGAATTGGATCATGTACTTTGATGGTGCTTTCTCGCTGCAAGACGCTGGTGCCGTGGTGCTGCTTATCGCACCTACCGGAGAGCATCTAAATTATGTGGTTTAGATGCATTTCCCCCAGGAGGAGGCTACCAACAATACTGCTGAATATGAGGGATTGCTTGCCAGCCTCAGAATTGCAGTAGAATTGGGAATCAAAAAGCTGATCGTTCGAGGAGATTCACAGCTTGTAGTGAAACAAGTGAAAAAGGACTACCAGAACCCGCTGATGGAAGCGTACGTGGATGAAGTGAGTAAATTGGAAGAACACTTTGACGGTGTGCAAACAGAGCATCCCTCATGTGGAAAACAACGTTGCTGATAAGCTGTCAAAGTGTGCTACCCAAAAGCTACCTGTGGAACCAGGAACTTTTGTGCTCCACTTAACTCGACCCACAGTTACCCCGTCAATGAGACCCAATAAGAGGAGGAAGTTAATTACTGGCAACTACTTTCTGGCAGAGCTCCAGAAGCCCCCGGCAAGGCTGTTGTCGGGAACATTGCTATAGCTCCCGGTGAGCAGTGGTCTCGCGCTGAATTCCAGATTCTTGCCAATGAGACCAGTGCTCCCGTAGCCGAACAGACGCCTTTAGTCCTTGTCGTCAAGCCCCAAGCTCCGACATGGGCGCAACAGATAGTCTGGTTTCTCCAAACAGGAGAACTTCTCGAAGAACAAGAGCCAACGGAGAAAGTAGCCCACCAGTCAAGTATGTACCAGTTTGTGGATAACATCCTGTGGAGAAAGCGACCCAATGGAGTGAAATTGAAGTGCATGTCCCGAGAAGATGGACAAAAGTTGTTGGCAGAGATACATGGAGGCGTATGTGGTTCCCACATAGGAGCAAGAACCGTTGTCGGGAAAGCCTTCTAGCAAGGCTTATATTGGCCCACTGCCCTCCAGGATGCAACTGAGCTAGTAATAAGATGTGAAGCATGCCAGTTCCATTCAAAGAGCATACATCAACCAGCACAAGCCCTCCAAACAATTCCTCTATCCTGGCCCTTTTCGGTCTAGGGGCTCGATATTTTGGGCCCCTTCCCCCGTGCTACCGGGGGCTTTGAGTTCTTGTATGTCGCCATCGACAAGTTCACAAAGTGGCCTGAAGTGGAGCCAGTCAGAAAGGTAACAGCACAGTTAGCCGTCAAGTTCTTCAAAGGATTGGTTTGCCGGTTCGGGGTCCCAAACATGATCATTACTGACAATGGCACACAGTTCACGAGCCATGCTTTCATGCAATATACTCAAAACCTTGGAAGCAAGGTATGCTTTGCATCCGTTGCCCACCCAAGGAGCAATGGGCAAGGAGAAAGAACAAATGCTGAAGTATTGCGCGGGCTCAAGACAAGAACTTTTGACAGCCTGCACAAGTGTGGGAGGCATTGGATTGACAAGTTGTCGGTGGTTCTTTGGTCACTCGGGACGACACCAAATCGAGCCACTGGTCAGACACCCTTCTCCCTAGTCTATGCTGCAGAAGCGGTGCTCCCCATGGAACTCATATACGGGTCACCTTCAGTACTTGCCTATGATGAAGTAACGCAGTAGCAACTGCAGCATGACGATGTTGTGCTCCTCGAGGAAGTTCGTCTCCCGGCTGTTGTGCGTGCTGCATGCTACCAGCAAGCTTTGCGCCACTATCATTGCCGCAAGTTTCATGTCCGGAGCCTTGAGGAAGGCGACCTTGTCCTTCGGCGTGTTCAGTCCGCCAAGGGTACAAACAAGTCGACACCAAAGTGAGAAGGCCCTTATCGGGTAGTACGAGTCACCAGACCTGGCGCAGTCCGTCTGGAGACCGGAGATGGCATTCGTGTGCAAAACTCATGGAATATTGAGCATCTACGCAAGTTCTACCCATAAGGCGTGGTTGCCGGGCCTTGCCCCAACAACCTGTTTTGTACAAGCATAGTCTCCAAGACTACTAACCCTTTGTACAAAGCCAGGCGAAGACCCTGTGCACAGCTGAATAAACCCGAGTGTTTTACAAAACTTGCATGCATGTTTTCTTTCTTGCTTATGCTTGATTTTGATATGATTACACTGGTTTTAGATAGAATGACTAACACGCTGTTCAAGGCCTCGTGCTATCTTCTCTCTCTTTTTCTGATAAAGGCAGAAGGATCCCTCACGAGCAACTTTCCCGGGGGAAGATGGGGATGGAGACGGACTCGTTTAATTTGGTCCTACGACAACTCTTCCTTATCTAAGTGATGAGAAGTACAACAAAGACAGATAAGTCTGTTTCATTTAAAATTTCCCATCATTTCATGTTTTACCTGCATATGAGAAACTTGCACACGAGGAAACCTTGCTGTGTCTATCATTTGCGCTCCTGTCCTTGCCTCGAGTCCACTCGACGGGATCAGTAGCAGCCGCATTTGAAAAAGACCGATAAGGAACCGGCCCCTACTCGGGATTCTAACTCACTTTGGGTCTACTCGATGAAGATTAGTAGTAGCTGCGTTGGAGGCCAGCAAGAGTCTTGCCGGAAACCTTTCTCGAGAAAAAATGCAAAGGGAGGGCCCTTCAAAACATCAAAAGAATGCACAAATTCCCGGCGGGTTTTTCTTTTGATTGCGTGAAACAACAAGTATAAATCATATGAATGCTAACATGGATGAGGAAATACTTAAATTTGATTAAAACATAGCAAATGCCTACATTTTTTGACTAAAAAAGAAAAGTGCTTTGTAATGCCTTTCTTGTCCCCCTCCTCCTAGGGATTATCTCGAGAGCAAAAAGGGCAAAAGGAGCACCTAGGCGATGCCCTGGTCACCCCCACCCGGACCAGAGGGACGCAACCCGACAAGATCGGGAGAGCGCCCCCCGACAGGGAAGATGAAGCCAGGATGGAGAGAGCGACTAGGTGGAGCACCCCATGGCAGGAGTCCACGAGCCTGCCGAGGTCCAACTGGAGGTGGCGGTGGCATCTAGAAGAAGACCCCAGGCAAATCGCTCTGCTGGGGGCAATCTGCAGATGATGGTGTTGATGGTGCTGCCGGTGTTCAGCCAGAGTCCGAGTCGTCATCTTCGGACTTGACGACCGCATGCCCGCCGCCGCTATCTTCGCCATCAGTGTCCTCATCGTCACTATCGCTTGAGGAGGAGCTTTCATCATTGCTCGAGCTTTCTACACAGCACCCGAGGCAAGCACATGAACGCCCGAAGACCTTGACGGAGAGCATGTCAGACTCCACCAACTTGAAGCGAAGGACATGCCCCTCCGCAAGGTAGTGGGCGCGGGCGACGGTTTTCCACCTGCGCCTAAGGTGCATGACGTGGGGCGCGGGGAACTCAACACTCACCCACATGGCGCCATTGCAGCAGCCGTTCATGCGCAGCCGCAGCCCAAGCCGGCTGGTCGACCTCCATCACTCTGGCAAAGGACAGTGGAGGCACAAGCGACTACGGGGAGGACCGCGAAGCTTGACGACGAACTCAAGCGTCGTGTCCCCCGTATGGCCTTCTGCCAGGGGTGGAGCAGTTGGAGGACAAACGACGAGCGTGTCGCCCCATCTGCCTCGACCATGGGCGGCATGTCGACACCGACCCCGCCCCGTGGCTCCGCCTTGTGGACTGGAACCAGCCTCTCCGGCCATAGCCGAAGCCGTGGTATGGTGTTGTGGATATGCTCTCGCTGCCGTGGCCGAAGCACGAGCTCGGCCTCTTCCTCTTGCCATAATGGAAGACAGAAGCAAGAAAGGGGAAGGAGGAGGTGAATGAGCATCGCTACCCTTGCATGCCCCCTTTTACTCTAGAGCAACCGCCCCGCTCCGCCAATCCGGCTCTCTCCATCCCTGGATGGGGTCTTGCTCCATCAACTGCCCCACTACACCAATCCGAGGCGCTGCATCTTCTGCTAAGGGACATGTTCCCATGCCCTGCGCGTCCATCACCAACCCCGCGCAATGCATGCAGTGCATGGGGCGGAAACGGCACGCGTAGTGGGTGAACTGAAGGTAAAATGGTAGTTACCCCGGCTCACGTGCGGGCACCTAATGGCGTCCTATGGACATGGGCGCCCCTGGTTTTTGACATGAACGGCGCACATCGTCTGAGCACCAAAGTTATCAAGATGAGACTGGGGGCTGACCCTGGTCCAGATTAACGGAGAAGCAAAAAAGTTCTCAAAGACAAAACATCACTCCTGGCAAGATCGATGTGTGCACCTGTGCATTTGTTGAGCCTACCCCAATGATGCCTGGTGGCACATATGGACCAGGCCTGGGGGCTCCTGTCGGTACAACAAACATGAGTGTTTGCCACCCTCACTTCTGCACAGGCGCGTAGCAGCTCATACATCAAGTGCCAAGTCTCATACACAACTAAGCTAGAGAAGCCGCTCTTCGTGATATCAAGGAGAGCATTAAGAAGACCAAGCTTTGGAGCAAGCTACAAATTTCACAACGGAAGCAACCAACTCCGGCAGGAATGAGCCGGTGAGTCATGCCCCAGCAAGCCCTTCAAGCATGGGATTCCTGCCAACACAAGCGCTCTGCCTCTCTAACTAGCTGCCCGCTGATAAGTGAGGTGTCGAGCCCGCAGGTGCTTAGGTGGGCATACCCCGTGCGTGTCAGCTTGCTAGAAGAGCAAATCACCTTTATTGACACCCGTCTTGGTGGCATGTCACGCTAATAGGAGGTAGCTGGATAAGCGACGCGGCAACCTTGCCGGGATTCAACCTCCACATGACACCTAGCAGCGCATTTAATGTGTTTTGTCCTAACTACCAGAGTTAGGTATGATAGCTCTGTATCAGTCTAATCACCCCTGTAATGACCATTTTGCCACTATGGTGACCCCTTGAGCTATAAAAGGAGGGCCAGAGCAACATTAGAAGGGGTTCAAATATTTGCAACCCTCACGCATAGGCATCCGTGTAGCTGCTCTCCTCCCACCACTTGTCGGGGATAAGTGCTCCGTGTACTTGTGCTCAAACACCAGCAATACACCCGAAAGGCAGGAGTAGGGTTTTACGCCTCCAGGCGGCCCAAACGTGGGTAAAATCGTGCGCTCCTTGTTGTGTTTGCTCTTTGCGTCGATTTCCGCCCCTTGCCGAACTAGCAAAGGGGCTGCACTGCCCCATAGATCACCGGCTCCACGCTGACAGCATCCATTTCCTTAAACCCAAAGTTATTTCATATGAGTCCACTATAACTACCTATATGCGGTATTTACCTGTCGTTCCAAGTAAATTTGCATGTGCCAAACTCTAAATCTTCAAATAATAATCTGTTTTGTATGCCCAAATTTCTCATGAAGCGACAGGGGGCGGTCAGTACCTTCCATGCTAGGCGGGTTATTCTCATGATGTGTGTTTATTCGCTTGTCATTCACGAGAAAGTGGCTGGTAATTGGAATGCCCAGTCCTATGGTCAAAAATCAAAATATAATAATGAAACTAAACTCCCCAGGATTGTTGTTGGTATGGAGGGCACCTGAGGATTTGGCTAGCCATGGCTTGTGTTTGTTGGTGGAGAGGGAGTGAAACTTTACCTTTCTGTTTGGGAACCGCCTATAATGTGTCTAGGATGGAAGATGTTGAAAACTCTCGGTCACTACGTTGACAATAAAAGCATATCTCTCAAAATTATATTCATCTCTGTTTTAAAAGCTTCGAGCTCTGGCACCTCTACAAATCCCTACTTCCCTCTACGAAGGGTCTATCTATTTACTTTTATTGTTGAGTCATCATCTTCTCATTAAAGCACCAGCTGTAGAGCACTATTGTCATTTTTATGCTTTGTGTTTAGTTGATGTTGAGTATGAGTGTGACTGGATCTCTTTTACCATGAATTACAATGTCTTGTCAGTGCTTGAACTTTAGTGGTGCTCTACATTTATGTTTTGCGTTCTCAGAAAGGGCTAGCGAGATATCATTATGTCATATTATATCATGATTGTTTTAAAAAATGTTGTCATCCGAGATACCTTATTATTGCTCACTATTTAGTTATGCCATTGATGTGAGTAAATGTGATACCTAAGTGTTATCAAGAATATGGTTAGTTCTTAATCTTTGCTGAAAACCTGAACATTGGTTAGAAATATTTGCAACAACAAGATCAAACAGAGTTTGTAAAAGTTTTTCTTTATCAGTTTCAGTTTGTCAACTGAATTGCTTGAGGACAAGCAATGAGTTAAGCTTGGGGGAGCTGATACGTCTCCATCGTATCTACTTTTCCAAACACTTTTGCTCTTGTTTTGGACTCTAATTTGCATGATTTGAATGAAACTAACCCGGACCGACGCTATTTTTAGCAGACTTGCCATGGTGTTGTTTTTTTTTGTAGAAATCAAAGTTCTCGGATTGACCTGTAAATTTACGGAGATTTTTTATCGAATATATAAAAAATACTAAGGGAAAAATATACCAAAGGGGGCCACCCAGGAGCCACAAGCTCAGGGGGCGCGCCTACCCTCCCCCCGCAGGGCGCACCCTAGGAGCTTGTGGGCCCCTGGACCTCCGGCAACCCTAACTCCTACTCCATATATGCCTATTCGCCAAGAAAAAAATTGGAGAGAAGAATTCATCGCATTTTATGACACAGAGTCGCCGCCACCTCCTGTTCTTCATTGGGAGGGCTGATCTGGAGTCCGTTCGGGCTCTGGAGGGTGGAATCCATCGCTGTCATCATCATCAAACTTCCTTCACCGCCAATTTCATGATGCTCACCGCCGGGAGTGAGTAATTCCTTCGTAGGTTTGCTAGACAGTGATGGCCATGATTTTAGATCTGAATCTATTATGTTTTCATGAATATATTTGTGTTCTTGATCCTACCTTGCAAGTTATATGCACCTATTACGTGTTATGATCCGCATACCCCAAGGTGACAATAATTGGGATTCTTTCCGGTGATTACCATAGTTTGAGGAGTTCATGTATTCACTATGTGCTAATGCTTTGTTCCGGTTCTCTATTAAAAGGAGGCCTTAATATCCCTTAGTTTCCTTATGGACCCCGCTGCCAGGGAGGGTAGGACAAAAGATGTCATGCAAGTTCTTTTCCATAAGCACGTATGACTATATACGGAATACATGCCTTCATTACATTGATGAATTGGAGCTAGTTCTGTGTCGCTCTAGGTTATAACTGCTACATGATGAATATCATCCAACACAATTATCCATCGCTGATCCAATGCCTACGATTTCATATATTTATCTTTGCTAATTACCTTCATTGTTGCTGTTGTTACGATCACTATAAAATTGCTACTTTTTCCGTTGCTACTATTACTGTTACTATCAGACTTCCATACTACTTTGCAACTGATCACCTTGCTGCATATACTAAGTCTTTTAGGTGTTGTTTAATTGACAACTCAACTGCTAATACTTGCGAATATTCTTTGGCTCCCCTTGTGTCAAATCAATAAATTTGGGTTGAATACTCTACCCTTGAAAACTGTTGTGATCTCCTATACTTGTGGGTTATCAGAGACCCATATTTGTAATATCATGTTATGTATGGCTCTTTGGAGCCTCTTAAATAAATACTTGAGTCGTAGAGTTATGTTGTGATGCCATGTTGAACCAACACACACTTGCATGTTGTACGTACGTATGATGTGTATTGCTATGTGTCGAGTCACAACACCTAGCCAGAAGATCTATTATTGCAGTATCTTGATTGAGCAATTTGACCATCTTCTCCATGAGGATTTCATACGACTTATTCTAGAAGTTGTTCCTTATGGACCCTTGTGTTCCGAAGTCCGACCTTTACTTGATGACCATATCAATGATGTTTTTAAGCACGATCGTGGTGCCTAGTACATCAAGGAGAACATTACAGGCAGAGTGCTAAATGTCTCTCGGTCGATCATCCTGATTTTGTTTCCTTGGCATTGCTAAGGTAAAATCTGCGAAAGTGTTGTCTTCCTTTGTATCCGCATCCTCCATCATTATTCATCAGGGTAGTATGAGGTGTCACCAAGATCTTTGGCAGAGATGTTGGTTAAACCCTGATGAATATGGAAATGCTCAAGTTCTTGAAAGCACACTCAGACACTAGGTTATATCTTTGGTAACAACAGGAATGTGCCTTCCATTTGCGGATTGTTCTATAGCCATAGCTCCCATTTCATTCTAAGTATGCCATTTCTTCGAACTCATTTAAACGATCATTTTTTATTTGCATTAGCCTGGTATGAAGACTTACAATGATCCCTGTATCAAAAGTAATCTTTTGCCACTTAAGGGAATAATTCTATGAGTCACCTCCCTTAAGGTGCCCTGATATGGAATCATGGCAATTTATCTCCTCGCTACTTTGACACTTATTCACAATATTCTTAAGCGTGGAATTATTGCCTAACAATTGAACCTTCGTCTTCTGCTTGCTTCCATCACCCCTGATATGTGTGTTGTCTCTTAGCTCAAGAGATGTTATCATGTCTTGTTCCGTGAGTTGATCGTGAGTTGCTTGGTCTTCGAGAAGATCGATTCATGTAGAGTTTCTTTCTGTCATCATCATGTTTGGCGAAGATCTCGAAAGCAAAGACATCGAGAATAAGATGATGCAATGAATCAATGTTCTCTAGAAGTGCAATTTGGATCATGAAGACTATGTCAGTTTCGTGTCCCCCCATCCCTCTTACCTCACGTCTTCAATCTCGGGACGAGATTCTTGCTTAGTGGGGGTGAGTTGTCACACCCTAGACTATTGCTTGTAGTTAGTTGCATATGCATCCATGCATCATGTTAAAATTCAAATTAAAGTTGAAATTTGGATGTCCAAACCCTAGCACCAAATGGAATTCAAATAGGTTTAACTTAAAAAAAAATTAATGAACACAAAATGCCCTTAGGAAATGTTTATGGTTTATGGGAAGTGATGAAAAGCTCCACCATAAATAATCAAAAAAATTCAGGACATAAATGGGCTTCGAATTGACTTACTAGATATTTGAATTGGATCTATAAAAGCATATAAATAGTTTTATAGTTCCAATAATTATGAAACTTTGTGTGTGGCTTTGGTTAAGTCCATTGATCTCACACATAAATTTACAGAAATTTGAAAAATGGTTTGGTCCTTGCAACAAACCAAAATAGATTGAAACCAATAAAAAACAAAGAAAATGAAAGAGAAAAACTCATCTGGGCCTTCTTAGCTGGAAGCCCAGCAAACCGGCCCAGCCCACCAGGGGCATAGCCGTCTTCCTCCTCTTGCCAATGGGCAGAGGAGAAGCAGTGCACGACGCTTGGGTGCGTCGGCATGAAGCTGTCTGCCTAGCCCTCTCCAGGCCTCGTCCTCGCACCACGGAGACGCCCACGTCTCCCTCGACCTTTTACCTCTCTCTCTGGCTCCTCTCCCTCCCTCTGGTGCCAATTCCGAGCTCACATGAGTGCTCCCGCCGGCAACCGCAACCTGCCCATGCACCCATTGTAGTCCCCTCGCCTCGCCATCTTGTCCACCAGATTCGCCTCGAAGCCTTTAAGCTCTACACCAACGCACGCAATGCTAGACACCCAGAAGCCTCACCATCACCCCATCTTTATCGCCATGGCCGGTGATCGCCCTTGCCCGATTCTCTTCCCCGTCACCCCATGCTCAAGATCTTCCTTTAGCAGCCACTCCTGCGAACCCGAACACTGGCAGCTGCTATGGTCGATGAGCCGCATGCTCTAGAGCTCCTCTTCTCAAGCTGGTGGCACCAGCATGCTCCTGGAGACCCACCAGTGCATCTGTGCTGCTTATTTTGCTCGCAAGCCATCTGCAGCGCAGTGCCCGCACACAGCATAGCTCCGGCCGCCGCCAAAGCCGTCGTGGTCATCATCCCCGGCCACCCCACAGCCTCCCGAGGCATCCCCTAGTTATGCACAAGTGTGAGCTCTTCACTGGTACCCTCGGCGCATCAAACCGCTGCCGGAGCAGCGATTCCGACGTTCCTCCACTGTCGGTTGAGATTGCCAACGGCTAAACTCGGTTTAGTTGATGTGGCAACAATTAGATTAGGCTCTAATTAAACCCCACGGCCACTGACTATTAGGCCTAGCCCATCTAACGATTTTGGTTAAGGTTAATTAAAGTCACTAATTAACATTAATTCTATGACATGCGGGTCCCACCTCGGATAATTAACTAGTTCAGCCAGGTTTAACTTTTACTTAACACTATGTCTATGAGGGTGATGAATCAAAGGTTCATTTATGAACTTAGTATGGTTTCTAGATGATTGTGCAAATAGAACACTGTTCTCTTATAGTGCTTCTATGTCTCAATCTAAGCAATCTTAGGTCTTGCCAGTGATTCAATATATACTAAGCTTGTTTCACATAAATTATGAATTCATGTGTAAGCATGACGGATGCATAGAAATGCAAATGATATACATAGATCTGAAGTTGTCAAATTTGATAGGATGAATTCTATACCACAAGTAAAGCATGGACTGACACCGGATTGCCATTGTTGTAAAAGCTAAACATGCTAACTAGATTAGTGACTCTAGTGCAAGTGGGAGACTGTTGGAAATATGCCCTAGAAGCAATAATATTTGTATTATTATATTTCCATATTCATAGTTAAGAGTTTATATTTCATGTTATAACTGCTATGATCCTGGAATATGTGATTCAGTGGAAAACTAATATGCACGTGTGGAATGATAAATAGTAAACAATAGGTTCCTAGTCTCGCCTCTAAGACTGGCTCAAGTGTTGTTTGTGATCACATATTCTGGATCTGAGGATATTGTTAAGTGTAACGATAGTTCTAAAACAACATTGAGGATATGACATTAGAAGAATGATCATATTTAATTTACCCAAACTTGTCTGTTATACTTTGTGAATATATCATCTGACATCATTTATTATAACACAGAGTGTTAGTATGTGTTTTAGTTCCTTAGACCATGAGAGTGTCTCGGTCACTTCCTACCAGGCGGTAGACTTTGGGGTTGCTCAAACGTCATCTGTAACAAGGTGATCACAACGTCAACTTTCATGCTCACCGGAAAGTTTCACAAGTCACCGGATAGCTCGAGAGTGGGATTTGCTCCTTCAATGATGGAGAGATATCCTTAGGTTCCTCTTGATGTGACGACATCCATCACCATCTGGCCAAATATAGGTGACTATGTCACGGGGATGCGGAAACATGTTAACGAGAAAGAAGAACAAAACCAGTAACGGAAGCAACGGTATAGTGAGCATTGTGATGACTCAAGAGGATACCAATGCACAATGATTTTTGTAAAGTATTGCGAAGCAAAGGGAACATCGCATGATAACCAAAGGTCCACTCGAATCTCATTTGTGTAATCATAGGGACCAATACGGATGTCCACAGTTCCAATATCAGTTATTAAACGAAGGAGTTTCGTTCATGTCTATGATTTACCGAACCTACAGGGTCACAAGCTTAAGGTAGTCACGATCTACTAAGTGTTAGTAGGACGAGATTATTGAGGATTTATTTGTGAAATAGTTTCATTAACATTCGAAATAGTTCCGAGAGGATCCGGAAGCGTTTCGGGGTCACCGGAAGGGTTTCGGTGAATATCGGGTAATACCGGGTATTACCGATAAACTGTATATAGGTGGAAAATGCTTCCGGGGATGTTAAACTATATATATAATAGTCCAAAAGTATTTGGAACAATTATATATTTAATTTAATGTCAACGGGACTACAAAGGCCAAGAGGTGGAAGGTAACTTGGGCCACAAAGGCCCAAGTGGGAAGAGGCGCCCCTTCCCTAAGGAAGGAGACCAAATAGGAGTGGGGGAGGAGTCCAACTCCTCCTCCCCTTGGCTGGACGCCCAAGGAGGGTTTCCTGTAGATAAGCATGAGTGCTATGGATGGACTTCTCGTAGGGAGACGGGAGAGAATCCATAGTGGTGTATTGATATGGTGAATATGTGTACTCGTGTGCGCTTCCTCACCTCAAAGAAATTACTGGTAGTCGTAGTACAGGATAGCCACTGAGTCAAAGCTTGCTTGCTGCAGTTAAACTCCACAACCCCCTTGTTGATACTGATGCATAAGTAGTTAGCTCTGATGTAAGTCATGCTGAGGACATTTGTTCTTATGTTTGCTTAATTTATGTTTTTGCAGAGGAGACTTCAGTCTCACTAGTAGTTCCATGTGGGATTCGACGGTTAGCTTGGGAATCCCAGGACAGAGGTCTGGTTCCTATGGTGGGTCTTGAGATAGACATGTTTTTTTAGCCTTCTTTCTTTTCAGCTGTCTGTACTTAGACAGGTTTATGCCTCCGTTTGTTGCTTGTATGACTTTGTATGTTGGGTCATGAGACCCATGTTTGTAATATCAAGTTATGTATGGCTCTTCGGAGCCTCTTAAATAACTACTTGTAGTCGTAGAGTTATGTTGTGATGCCATGTTGTACAAACACAAACTTGCATGTTGTGCATACGTATGATGTCTATTGCTATGTGTTGGGTCACGATAGAGACAACTTTGATGACCCGACTACAATCTTGCAACAATGGTGTGCCTTAGCATTCGCTAAACCAATCTCCCGAGGTTACTCACAATGCTGGAAGCATAATCAACCTAACCACGAAGGTGTATTCCTGCATGCAATTGAAGAACAAGCAAGAATATGATAACGCAATCTGAATATTGCGAATATATATGAAGTATTGATAATAGTGGGGATGCGAAAGCGGCACTAGTGGAAAAACGGCTAGCCAGAACTTTCGCTTGTGGCGCGCCACGTTTCATCAATGCTAGCACTATTTTTTTCAAATAGTGCTGGCGTCGTCCAAATTGGTACGCCAGCTACAATTTGCTACTGCTGGCATTCTTAATACTTCCGACCTCACTACTATCTGGGCCCAGTTGTTGTGACCAGTTGCAAGATACTACTGTCGTGCGATTTATAAACATGCCATATATACTTAACCTTTTGCTGTCGTACCATCATCGGGAACGCCCACACTAAGTTTTGCCTATATATAGATGTGTTGCAGCCCTTGTTCTCAAATACATTCACTTCCATTCTCCACAAAATTCTACTCCCTCTTGGTTAGCTGCTTTGGTGACAATGGACCCACTGGAGCTTGTTGAATCGGCATGAGCCCCGCGTGCGAGCCCACGTCGGCAGGGCATGTCGAAAGTTTGGGACTCCACCGCCTTGGCCGAGCTCTCTTATGGCCATGTTGGATACGACATGCGCTTGCCATGGCCAATGCAGCCAACCCTGTCTGGCGAATCATCCTGCTGCAGCGCGATGTCCCTTCGATCCAGCAGCTATGCCACCGGTGCCGAAGTAGCCGGGAATCGAGCGAGGGCATCTGTGCTGCTTTGCGGCTGTGGACGCCCTGCTGATAAGCATATGTCGCACACATAAAAAAATCCAGAGTGTGAGTTCTACATCTGCGATAACCGTGGAAAGGTAATGTGACAGAAAATACCTCTTGATCTATTTCTGCTAATTTGCACAATTCAACTTTATATATATAGTGTCGCGATCATTAATATATGTGTGTGTATATTGTGATCCACAAACATTAGGGACAAAATATTGCTACACATGGATATGGGTTGATATTGTGCAGAAGTATGTGAGCGAGTTGCTCGAGTAGTCCATTGGTGAACTAAGACAACAGATAGATGAGATGCAGCTGAAGACTGATGTGATGCACGGCTAAATCCAAAAATTCAAGATGCTTTGATATGCGCTTGTAGCTAGTGTTATGCTTGGCCTTGTTCTCCCTGCTGGATCGGTGGCAGCTTTTTTTTCTCGTGGGAATCATTACACTGATGATGTTCTTAGTCTAGATCAAGAGTATAGTAGTAGAATTTATATATATTTGTTATTATTTTCATCCTTCAACTATTATGTATCTAGGCTAGATTAATGAGATCGATGTTGTGTTCTAATTATTGGTTTTACTTGTATGTTTACACATTTACACAAAATAATTAATAAAAATAACAATATAATAAATAATAGGAAAATAAAACAATAAAATAATAAACTAAACATCTATATGAATATAAAAAACAATATGTGTAACACTTAAAAGTAAAAAAGAAAAATTACAAAAAATTAACAATATAATAGCAATGGCATTGCCAACGTAGGCCAACGCTAGTAATTACCCCGCCGCCCTAGGCCGGATTGATTAAAACATCCCCCACACACACAATCATCTGTCTCCGTTCGATCTCCATTAAATCGCCGCCTCCACCGCCGCCGCTCCCGTCGCCGTCGCCTCCGCTTCCACCGCCACCTCCGCCTACACCGTTGAAACCCCCGTCGCGGTCGCCTGCGCCTCCGCCGTCCCCGTCGTCATCGCCTCCGTCTCCGTCGTCGTCATCTCCGTCCCCGTCGCCGTCGCCTCCATCGAAGCCCCTGTCGCCGTTGCCTCCGCCTCCACAGCCGCCGCCCACGTCGCCTCCTCCTCCACCCCGGCCACGGCCCCCGCCCCCGTCGCACTCCGCAACACCCCCTCGCCATCTATCACCGCCGCGGGCGAGTTCTACTTAGCGTAGTGTAATAGTAGTGTAGAATAATGTAGAATTTTGTGTATAAGAGTAGTGTAAAATTAGTGTAAGAGTAGTGTAAAATTTTAGTTTAAGATTATATTATATGATTTGTAGACTATGATTTTAGATAGTGTAATATTATTGTAGTTCTAGTAGTGTACTTGTGGTGAAAGAATTTAGTGTAGTTCTAGATTGTGATTATATTATATGATTTGTAGACTATGATTTTAAATAGTGTAATTTGATTTTAGTTCTAGTAGTGTACTTGTGGTGAAAAAAATAGTGTAGTTGTAGACTATGATTATATTATACGATTTTGTAGACTATGATTTTAGATAGTGTAGTTTTATTATAGTTCTAGTAGTGTAATTGTGGTGAAAGAATTTAGTGTAGTTGTAGACTATGATTATATTATATGATTTGTAGACTATGATTTTAGATAGTGTAATTTTATTGTAGTTCTTGTAGTGTACTTGTGGTGAAAGAATTTAGTGTAGTTGTAGACTACGATTTTATTATATGATTTGTAGACTATGATTTTAGATAGTGTAATTTTATTGTAGTTCTACTAGTGTACTTGTGGTGAAAGAATTTAGTGTAGTTGTAGGTTTTGCAGGTACTCGTTAATATGTCCATTTTTACTAACTTGTTAGTTATATACGCATCATCACAGATGGCTCCGAAGTTTCGTGGTGTGCCATAGAAGGGAAATCAGTACTATGCCACCATTAGGAAGGACAATGTCATCCACGAAACTGGCCACTGGGACACCCCGGAGTTAGCAGCGTGCGCTTATGATGTCATGGCAGTAGAGTTCTTTTAGGAGGGGCGAGTCTGAACTTCCCTGAGTGTCATGAGTTTGCGATGTTCCTCGCACCTGATGACACGAGGATATGCACAAGGGTTGAGGAGAAGGAGAACAAACAGGCCGAGATGCAGTTCTTTGACCCATTGGTGAGCGAGCTTGCGAGAGATGAAAAACTCGTGGAGGCCAACAAGATGATGTTACTTCAGTATGCAGGTAGGAAGTGCACGGAGGAGGATCCCATAGACTGGGATGCCTTCGAGCGTGATGAGGAGGGTCAGCAGGGGTGTCGTCGTAGGTCCACTAGGCATGACCACGAGGCCGGTCCCTTTAACCACTAGCTTAGCACGCGCTACCTATTTCATATGAACTGTTTAAGTTTATGCATGTTTTATATTTGAACTACGCATGGTTTGTAGAACTGTTTAATTACAAGTATGTGTTAATATCTAGATGGCCGGATAGCGCTGGTTTGTACTAACTACTTATGTTGCATTATGTCTATGCATCTGTTATGTATGCTTATTTTTCTCAACTTCATGAAAGCAGTAAATGGATGCCCCATGTAAGACCTGTGGGTCAGTGAGATGCCTAAGGGATAAGAAGTTCTTCATAGATCTACCGAATGACTTCCTCACTAGGATGGTATGTTTTAGTTTAACATGTTTTTATTGAGTTTCATATAATGTATACGGTTGTGCCCAAAATTGTCTAACTAGCTAGCTACTTCTTTCTTTCAATTTTGCTCAGGTCATCCCTTACGGGGCAAGGCATGACTTCATAGAGAAGTTTAGTGTTTTGGTTGATGCCACCATCACATTCCAGTGCACCCTCATGAAGATGCTGACGGCCCAACAATTCAATTGTCTTGTCACCAACGAGGCAAACAGTACCTATTTTGGTTGCCCTGGTTGGAAAGCCCTTGCAAGTGCTTACGAGATGGAAGCTGGGGAGAGAGTCACGTTCTACCTCGACTACGATCATGATGAGATCTTGGTCTACTACAAGCCTGCTGGCAGCGATGATGGTTCACTTACTCCGGACTATGACCTTGACTCCGCCCGCCGAAAAGTCCTAGTTAGCTAGTTGGCATGCATGGAAGATCTCATGTTATTATCACCTCTATTTATTTGAATGTGTACATTCATATGTGTGTTACTTTGCCTACTTTCTTGAACAATATCAATAAGTGCATTGTTGAACTTAAATGTTGTCATTGGGTCTATTTATAGTTGATTTATTGACTGTTCTTAAACTGGATTATGCTGTCATTTTGGTTGAGATCGCTGTTGTACAGCTTTTATTTCAAATCTCAAAATCAAATTACTAGTGTCACGAAAACATGGAACGTCACAACTGATGATTAATACTACTGGCGTCGACCACGCGGGAAGCTATCACCGTCCAAAATACTACTGGCATAGGTGGCAACGCCAGTGCTAATTTTTAACAGTAGCGCCATATTTGTGTCGTCGGGTGTCCACGCCACCAAGGCTGCTTTTGGCACACCATAGCTAGGCTTTTCTGCACTAGTGCGGTCTTGGTCTGGTCGTTGGACACAAATGAAGTACACGAAGTTGCAATGCTAACTTTTAACTAAACAAATCCCAAGGGAAAAGCTAGTAGATTGATCTACTTATATAGGAGCAAGGGGTCGCAGCCAAGGAGGTGGGAGGACGTCCCAAGGCAGCCTAAAACTAACCCTAAGTCGTACAAGGCCCATGGGCCCAAGTGGAGGTGATGCAACACCTTTGGACTTGTAGTTTCACTCGGATTCTGCTGCAGCGTCAGATTGTTTCGTCAATTTCTCGACGCTCCGGAAAAATTTGAAGGTGAATCCAATTCGGTTGGAAGTGCACAAAATAAACTTTCCAACAAAAAAAAGAATCACCCAATTCGGAGTCCAGATGAAAGAGTTCTTGACGTTTTGAGTCAGGTATCTATGTGCAGTCCAAATCTAAGTCCAGAACATGGGGGACTTGGACTCTATCTTCTATTGGGCCAAAAGTGACGTGAGAGGACTTTTTGAACAACACAAAATCATTTCCTTTGACGCGAGATGACTTATTGAACAACACCTAATCATTTCCTTTTCCTTTGTCTTCACACGTAGTTCGTACAACTGATCAGCAATTTTGCATTTAGGCATGAAATAAAAATAGGTGAAGTATTTTTGTTCCAAATAACATAAATAAATTATTGCATAATTCTAATAAGAAACCACCTCAGAAATATGCATGTATGCAACATTTTTTGTCGTATCCAAGGTAGCCATGTCCTCATCATATTTTCGTCTACCATATGGACTAAATTTGAATCAATTTTCCCTATTTAAATACGATTGATGTCAAGTTATACCATCATTATTATCTTGATAATAGAAAACATGCATATAGTAGCAATCCTATTTAAATATGAACTACACGTATCATACGATCTCCAATTCAAATATTTGTATCCATTTTATGTTGAATCCAAATCATGGTACATTTCATGCTCTAGGTAGCTAAACGTTTGGAATAATCTAAACCATGTTTTCATACATATAATGTGTTTAACACACACAACAATGCACCCCCCCCCGCCGCACACACACACAACATTTAGATGTTTGCTTCGAAAACCACACATTATCTCAGATTCGAATAGTTATGTCCATGCATGGATGCAATGTGGTCGAACGATGCCTGTCACCGGTGTCAAAAATTCAAATCGATTTGGGCTTGTTCGATGTGTATATATTATATAGCACGTTTGATTCAAAACCACACCACGATTATCTCCATTATATTCATGCATGCATGAGTTACAAACATCATGATCTCTTATTCAAATATTTGAATCCACTTTTACATTGATTATCGTCTCTGCGAGTCTTTTACACCCACGCACACACTCCTCCTCCCTTTGTGGATACAATTAACTTTCCTATCATGCATGCATATATGCACACACACTCCTCACTAGGAATCATCTACATCGTGCACACACGCTCTCGTTGTTTAGGCCAGTCTCCCACGATCTCTCTAGGTCTCTCCATCTCCCTCTTTCCTACACACACCTATTGGCATACCCCTCTAGCTAGCTAGGCCTTCCTACCACAAACAAACGTGTACACACATAGTCCCTCCCCTCCTCTCACCATCCATGCCTCCCGCCCTAACTATGAGGCACACACGCACTGTCGCCCCCTCTGTTGTTATCCATCTTGCACTCGTACAATGTCACAAGCTAACTAACTAATACAAGGCCTCTCGTACCATCTCCTAGCTAGCTGCACCCCCCTCCCACCACACACACCTTTCCCTCTCTTTGTCACTCCGGGTGTTCTTTATCTCTAACACATGCACGCATGTGCACCAATCTATTTCCCTCTATGTGTAGCCAGGTCTCTCGCTATCTCCCCACACAAACCGACCGATCTATATCTCTAGTTGAGTCTCCCCCTCTTTTCCCACGAACACATCGCCTGAACCACGAACTCTCTACATAGGACCGCCTACCACACACACATTAATTGTCCCTCCCCGTCTCATCATCCATGTCTTCTGCTTTATCTATCGACCATACATGCGCGCCCACGCACGTTAGCATCCCCTCTCTTTAATTATCGATCTCGTACTTGTACTCCTTCCTTGTCTTCGTCTAGTTGGCCTCCCGCATGATCTTCCAGCATGCACCCCCTCTTTCCTAGCGCTCGGATGCTCATAAAGTTATTCCCTCTATCCGTGTCTATCGATATCTCGTGTAAACGATCCTTCCCCTCTCTTCTCCTATATCGCCCCCTGGACATACATGCTATGTATTCATGCCTCTCTTTGACACAAACATATGTATAGAGGCATGTCGCACACACCATCTCCCCCTCTCTCTCACTAACACACCCACTAGGTGGAGGACATGTACGAACAGAAGAGGTGCACACATGCATGCACTGCCTCCCTCGTAAACACACGCGGGGTACACTGTGGAGCACATTTCCCTAAAGAGAGGTAGCCCACGTGATAATTTGATGCATGTAGAAAGACTTTAGATAATGTGGCACTAGTACTTCCGATACGTGTAAAGCAAGTGGGAAACAAAATACGAGCAAGATCTTGTTTCAGGTGATGTCTCTCATTTTTAGCCAATATATTTATGAATAAAATGATGTGGGGGCGGCATCAATGAAGCCATGTGGCAAATGTGGAGGTGTTGTTTGCTAGCTTCTTGTGTGGATTGATCACACTGACATGTTGATGGTTCTAGAAGAACGTAGACACTGCTAGGTACAATTAGGTTACTGTGGACGTGAATCCCAGGCACTAAGACCTCTAGATCAACATCAATGAACGGCTGATATCACATCACCTGTGAAATTGAGAATTTGTAAACTGATTATAGAATAGCCAGCAGCTGGCCACTCATTTTTTGCTCTAAGAGGTTGCGGGCGTCTGGCTCTGCCACGATGCCCTCTGAGAATGCGGGCCCATGTACGCGTCCGAGAAACGTATGTAAACCTTCGGGCAAACTCCCACGCCCCCCGCTATACTCAAAAAGAAAAAAAAACCTCGCTTCCCACACAGAAAAATGCCGCGCTCGCCTTCTAATGGGGATTTGTATTGATCGATCTCATTAAGGAGCCAAAGCAAGTGTTACCCTTTAAAATTTAAGTTAGGCGGTAAACTTGCAGCCCGTCGCATTGGCGTCGCCCCAACACACGGTCGGTCCAGCCCATCGCTCACCGAAGGGACGCGCATCAGCTTGGTGCGTCACTGACATGTGCGACTGCATGTATCCAGTAGCACCAACACACGGTCGGTCCAGCCCGCCGCTCACCAAAGGGACACGCATCGGCTTGGTACATCACTGACATGTGCGACCGCATGTGAGCATTAGCAAACCGACAGGCCAAGCTCCCCCGCCCACCACGCGCCAAAAGCCCGGCCTTTTATTTTAATAATATTGTAGATCGCACCAAGGAGCAGACCATGGCCGTTGCGAACGCTCGTGTGGTAGTTTCAGAGCATCCAAAGTGTGGCATTTTGCTGCCTCTATGTCTGCCTCTAATAGCTTGAAGTCTACCTCTATACGTTGCATGCCTAGCCTCTTATTAGATAAAAATGCTTGCAGACGCCTCCAAGCATAGAGGCCTATGCTAGCGATTTCTAGCACATCAAATAACCGGTTGGGTCCACTTGTCAGCGCAGGTACATCTCACAGCACCCATCTTCGTTATACAAAGTAATATATTTTACTACCATGTGGGTCTGCCTTTAGAGGCAACGACTAAGAGGTTGTACACTCTGAGAAATTGGGTCATGGGCAGGGGAGGGGCGTCTTGCGGCAGTTTTGTGAAATGCCATGGCACTTCTTTTTTTACTGTTGTTTTCGTCCAATAACTGCCACCGTCGGATGCAGATCTTACAGTTATTGGGGCTGTCGGCGTTCTGGGAACGGGGGTACCCAGACTTGCTTGCCTGTGGCCCACAGCGTGGCTCCATCAATGGCCTGGTACGGCCCAGCTTCAGCGACAACAACTCAAGACCCTCGCGAGGGGCCAATCCTCACGAGGCGGACGACACCAAGACCCCACGAGGAGCGGCCTCCTCAGGCTGGCTCCTGAGGAGTGGAGAGTTCTATGCAAGCTTCACCTCATGAGGTCCGGATGACGTGAGCCATGACGACCAAGGCCAGGCGGGTGCCAGCGGGCGCAGTGTACCAGTTTCCTCTTTGGTGCCAAGAAGGCAAGCGCAGGCACGGAGTCTCGAGGAATCAACCAAAGGTTTCCATTCCCGTGCAACAAGACCTAGACCGCCAGGACGGCAGGACGAAGGTCATCACCGAGCCCACCACGGCGTCACGACCAGACGCTTTTGCATGCGAAGACTACTTTTGTCAGGATAGCGTGTACTGGTTGTCTCCCTTCAAATTTGGCCGTTGTGGGATCCCATCCCGCCTTCATTTGGGGAGAGGACCAAGGCCACTATAAATAGGACTTAGCCACCACCATAGAAGGGGACGGATCATTCAGATCACCCTCACCCCACCAGCTCACTCGAGCTCAAGAACACCTCTCCTCCTGAGGCTGTTCGCTGCTGTACTAGTTCATCCTCAGCCCCTCGAGGCCAATCCACCACAAACCAGGAGTAGGATTTTACACCGCAAGGTGGCCCGAACCTGGGTAAACTGCTATGTCTCTTTTCCTTATAGTTCGTCGAGCTAGGCTGTGAGATTAGCGAGTAGGCAGACTGGGGAGGACGAGTTCTTCGCACCCACCCCAGAGTTTGAACCTCTCAAGGGTTTGCGGAACCCGAAATCCGACATTTGGCGCGCCATGTAGGGGTGCATCGAAACTTCGCATCTCCGTCTGCCGCACTCCGCCTTCACCGTTCAGTTCTCATGGAGGGCGCCTCTTCTCCGACTGGATCGACGGGTGCGCACGGAGGCGCTGTGGGTTTCCGGGCCTTCACCCCCGCCTTACAGCTAGTGCAGTGGCTGCCCAAGTTCAGGCCGGAGATGCCGCCTTGCTACGACGGCGCGGCAGACCCTGTGGGGTTTCTCCAGGCGTATGAGGAGGCGGTTCTAGCAATTGACGGTGAAGACAAGGTCATGGCGAATTGGCTCCCCATGGCCCTCACGGGCGTGCTGCGCGCTTGGCTCCTAGGCCTGCCGGAATCTTCGGTGGCCTCCTGGGAGGAGCTGCGCGGCCTTGTCGTCATGCAATTCGTGGCGCTGGCACCTCACATTGTCGCAGCCATCCGCGGCGGCTCGCAGGTACCGCCCTCGGATCGCCACATCAAGCAGTTCTTTCGCCAGGTGGATGACGCCCACGTGCAGCGAGCAGTGCCATCGGGTTGGGCGGAGCCCAACGCCGACCTCACCTTCGACTCCAGGGACCACCCCGCGGTCACGGCCGGTGCCGGCGCTCTCCCATTGCTCTGCACCCCCACCATCTGCAACGTGGTGGTCACCAAGACCCTCATCGATGGAGGAGCCAGCCTCAATGTGCTCTCGGTGGAAGCATTCGGCTTGCTTCATGTGCCCCATGGCCGGCTCCGCCCCACGAAGCCCTTCTCTGGAGTCGTCAACGGCTCCACCAACCCCCTCGGGCAGATCCGCCTCCTCGTCACCTTCGGCACCCGCGACAACTACCGCATCGAGCTTATCGACTTCGACATCGCCCGCATCAGCCTCCCGTACAACGCCATCCTCGGGTACCCGGCCCTGGCCAAGTTCATGGCAGCGACTCACCCTGCCTACAACCTCATGAAGATGCCGGGAAGTGGCGGCGTCCTTAACGTGGCAGGAGACACCAAGGACGCGCTATTGGCCCTCAAGCTCGCCTTCAGGGCCGCGGCGGCCGCATGGCCGACTGAGGAAGGGGCCCCAGAGGCTCCGGGGGTTGCGCCAGTGAAGAAGAAGCAGTTGTTCTCTCAAGATCGGGCCGAGACGAAGTAGGTGTCGGTCGATGAAGACGGGGCGTCGGGTGCCACCTTCACCATAGGTGCCAGCCTCTCTCCAGATCAAGAAAAGGCGTTGGTCGACTTCTTACGCGCGAACAAGGAAGTGTTCGCATGGGAGCCCAAGGATCTGGTTGGGATCCCGAGGGGAATAATCGAGCATCACCTTAGGGTGTGCCCTAATGCACGACCGGTAAAGCAGAAGGCGCGGCGGCAGTCCATAGAGAAGCAGTAGTTCATCGTCCAAGAGACCCGCAAGTTGCAAGAGGCTGGTGTCATTCGGGAGGTGCGGTACCTAGAATGGTTGGTGAACCCGATCATCGTCCTCAAGAAGGGCGGAAAGGAGCGTATGTGCGTCGACTTCACTAACCTCAACAAGGCTTGCCCTCAAGACCCCTTTCCGCTTCCACGTATCGATTAGATCGTCGACTCCACCGCTGATTGTGACCTGTTGTGCTTCCTAGACGCCTTCTCAGGCTATCACCAAATCAAGATGGCGGTGCAATATGTTGAGAAGACGGCTTTCTTGACCCCATGCGGGGTGTATTGCTACACCTGCATGCCGTTTGGGCTGCGTAACGCCGGAGCAACCTTCCAGCGGCTGATGCACATCGCTCTGGGCCAGGAGCTCGGGAGGAACGCAGAGGCATACGTCAATGACATAGTGGTGAAGTCTTGGGAGGCAAGGACCCTTATTGAAGACCTGGAGGAAACATTTGCCAGCCTGCGCAAGGTGGATCTGTGACAAAACCTGGGGAAATGTGTGTTTGGCATCCCATCCGGCAAGCTGTTGGGCTTCTTTGTATCGCACAGAGGGATCGAGGCTAACCCAGAGAACAAGGCCATAGAAAGGATGAGCCCGCCGCAGACTCTCAAGGAGATGCAGAAGCTGGCAGGTTGCGTGACCTCGCTAGGGCGTTTCATCTCCAAGTTGGGAGAACGCACCCTCCTGTTCTTCAAGCTAATGAAAAAGAAAGGACCATTCAAGTGGACTCCGGAGGCTGACACGGCCTTCCAAGATCTCAAGAAGTACCTCACCAGCCCGCCGGTCATGGCGGCGCCACGTCCCCTTGAGCCCCTGGTGCTCTACTTGGCAGCCACGCCTCACTCAGCCTCCACAGCACTGGTGGCAGTGAGGGAGGAGCGCCTGGCCAAGGGTTCACGACGAGGCACCCCGTCGCCAGATGGGGCACCGCGGTCTCAAGATGGCGCTCCTGAGGCTCCGGCTGCACCACCGGCCAACAACGCTCCTGAGACCTCAGCCAACCCCCCAGGCAGTGGGTCTCCTGAGGACGGTACTCCTCAGGGCACGGCTGCCATGGTGGATGATAAGTCTCCTGAGGGCCCGCAGACTCAGGAGTTGCAAGACCTCACCAATGCCTCCTCCCTCGTCGAGCACCCGGTATACTTCATCAGCACGGTGCTGCGAGACGCGCGGGCACGCTACCCCATGCCATAGAAGCTACTGCTCGCGCTCCTCGTTGCCTCCCGAAAGTTGCGCCACTACTTCCAGGGCCACCCCATCAAGGTTGTCTCAGCTTACCCTCTGGAGAGGGTGCTCCGGAGTCCCAACGCTGCGGGAAGAGTCGCCGAATGGAACATTGAGCTGCAAGCATTCCAGTTGGAGTTCAGTACCACCAGGATCATCAAGGGTGCGGCCCTCGCTGACTTTGTGGCGGAATGGACTGATGTCCCTGACCGTGAAGTGTGCGAGGACCGCTCGCTCATACCCGGCGATGAGGCACCAGATGGTTGGATCATGTACTTCGACGACGCGTTCTCACGCTAGGGCGCGGGGGCTGGAGCTGTGCTTATTTCACCCGCCAAAGACAAGCTCTACTATGCCGTGCAACTCTGCTTCCAACATGGCGAGAAGGTCTCCAACAACATTGCGGAGTACGAGGGCCTGATCGCAGGACTCAAGGCTGCCGCAGCACTGGGGGTCAGGCGCCTCACCATCAGGGGCGACTCGCAGCTCCTCGTCAACTTCTCCAACAAGGAGTACACCCCAAAGGACAAGCACATGGAAGCATACCTAGAGGAGGTACGCAAAATTGAGAAACGATTCTTGGGCCTAGAATATCAGCATGTGCCGTGAGGCACAAACAAGGAGGCGGATGACATCGCCAAGAGGGCATCCCGGAGTCTGTCTCAGGAGCCTGGCGTCTTCGAAGAGCGGCTCTTCAAGCCATCGGCAGCTCCACCCACCACAGAACCAGCACCTCCTCACGAGGACCTCCCCCAGGCTCCTCCGTCGGGCGCCCCGGCTTGTGGCCCGACCTCAGGAGCTCGCCTCCTCCTCGCGATGGAACCTCAGGAGGGGTGTTGGACCGAGGAGTTCAAGGCGTACCTACTTCGGGGCACCCTGCCGAAGAAGGAGGAAGATGCGGAGCATGTGGCCCGCCAGGCAACAGCATACTGCATCCAGGATGGTGAGCTCTATCGGAGGCGTCCAAATGATGTTTCTTTATGTTGCATCTCCAGAGAGCAGGGATGCGAGCTGCTGGCCGATATACATGGTGGGGACTGTGGGCATCACTCTTCATTGCGCACACTCGTGGGCAAGGCATTCCGCAGCGGGTTCTACTGGCCCACGGTGCTCAACGATGCTACCGAGCTGGTGAAGTCCTGTGAAGCCTGCCAGTTCCACACCAAGCAGATCCACCAACCCGCTCAGGGCCTCCAGACCATCCCACTCACACGGCCGTTCGTGGTCTGGGGGCTGGACATCTTGGGGCCATTCCCACGGGCGCCCGGGGGCTACCACTACCTCTACATCGCCATCGACAAGTTCACCAAGTGGGCGGAGGTGGAAGCTGTCCGCACCATCCCGGCTGGCTCGGCCGTCAAGTTCATCAAAGGCCTCGTGAGCCGGTTCGGGGTTCCTAACCGCATCATGACCGATAATGGCTCACAGTTCACCAGCAACCTTTTCAAAACATACTGTGCTAACCTTGGAACGCAGATATGCTACGCTTCGGTGGCACACCCCAGGAGCAATGGCCAGGCCGAGCACGGCAACAAGAGGCCTGAAGATAAGCACCTTCAAGAAGAAGCTCGAGGCCTGCGGCAGGGGCTGGCTCAACGAGCTCCAGTCCGTGCTGTGGTCCATCCGCACCACCGCAACCAAGCCGACGGGCGAGACTCCGTTCTTCCTCATCTACGGAGCCGAAGCGGTTCTCCCTCACGAGGTCAAGCATCGCTCCATGCGGGTCTTGGCGTTTCACAAGGCATGCCAGGACGCCACGCGGGGGATGGACCTCGTGTTGGGGGAGGAACGCCGCTGGCAAGCCTGGCTCCGAGCGGCAAGGTACCAGCAGGTGCTGCGGTGGTACCACTGCCGCAGCATCCGCTCGAGGACGCTCGAGGTGGGTCATCTCGTCCTGAGGCGGGTACTCTCCAGGGAGGGGCTGCATAACCTCTCACCCATGTGGGAGGGCCCGTTCAAGATCGCCCGTGTCTCCAGTCCTGGCGCCGCGCGCCTGGAGACGAAGGACGGGATCCCCATCCAGAACGCCTGGAAGATCCAGCACCTCCGGAAGTTCTACCCATGAAGCAAGGCCCCGTGCCTATGAAGGTCTCCGCTCGTGACACTCTCACGTAATAATGAGTGGGGTTGTACACGCCTCGGAGTCTCCTGAGTGTCGCCCGCGGGCCTCACGGGGGCTCCCTCCCATGTCCTAGTGGTAGCACTTAGCTCCGCGCTGGTGAGAACACTAGACTAGGTGCCGGACGTGGCTGTTCTTTTGCTTGCTTTATGTAGTTGGTTTGCAACTTCTTAATGGAATTTGGAGTTTTCGCGTTTCTCGTTTGCCAGAGCTGGAACTTTCTTTTCCGCTTGTTCACCTCTCCATCCTTGTCCCAGGAAGAGCGGCAGTTTCCCATCGCTCCTCATCACGCGTCCTGCTCGCGGGGGCTAGGTAGGTGTGTGCGCTTGGCGCTCGCCCGCGACCACACCTCACCGAAGCCCTGTTGCCCCAGAGCTTCGGTCCTTAAATCCTTGCGAGACACTCTCAAACAAGCTCGTGGGCACGCGTACCTTCTCAAGTCCGTGCCTCCGGGCATCGCGACGCGGTGCACCAGCCACAACCAACCCACGCTCGGGGGCTCGCGCAAGGAAGGGCATGACACCCTGTGAAGTTTTCTAATAATTCTGCAGCTGTACAATGCCACCTGAGGCCCGACGGCCCCTGAGTCGTTAAGAAGCAAACTTCGCCAGATGTTGCTGAAGAGGCGCACCCTCGCGAGGCGGGAAACTACAGCAAGCATATCAAGCTAAGTTATTCTAACCGCACCTCATCGGAATATCGGTATCCCGGCACAATATCAAAATAACAAACATAGCATAATGGCACAAGTGCCTTGGTTCATTACATGCCCCAGCGGGGCCCTCTACTTTTTTCAAATGCAGGAGAAAGGAAAGGTTAAACAAAAGTGGGCCACACGATCGCAGCAGCTCCCGAGGCCAGGCTCCGGTGGCCCCCGGGCTCAGTCCGAGTCTTCCTCCCGCTTCATTGGAGCGCGGCGACGAGACGACCCATCGCCTTCCACGATGCGAGCCCGGCGGCGTGGTGGTTGGTCGTAGCCGCCGCTGCTGGTGCTGTCGCTGGAGGAGGAGCCACCGCTGCTGAAGGAAGCGCGGCCATTGCCAAGGGCAAGCTCACCCTCGTCGCCGTCACGGCCGTCGTCAAGGCCAAGCTCATCGTCGCCGTTGCCGTCTTCCGGGCAGCACCTCGCACGATGGCCGTCCTCCCCGAACACCCTCACATAGAGGGTCACGAGGCCGTCATACCTGAAATGAAGGGTGTGCGTCCCGCTTAGGCCTCACGCGCGGGCAAACGCCTGCCAACCACGGGTCAAGGACACGCTGCCCGTCGCGGTGACTTCGACCCCAACCCAGGAAGCCTTGCTGCAGCAACCGTCAGCCTGCAGCCAGAGGCCGTCAAGCCCCGCGACCGGCAGGTCACTCATGAAGAAGCGTGGGAGCGGGAGCAAGGTGCCGGCGGGCCTCTCCGACCACACGACAAACTCCAGCAGCACATCCGCCGAGTGGAAGCGCGGCCGAGGAGGCCGGGCAACCACGGCGCGCCGCCCCTCATCGCAGGGGCTGCCTCGCCCTTGGCGGCCCCTGCCTCGAGAAGAAGCACCACTGCGGAAGCCCAAAGCAACGCCGGCCCTCGAAGGAGCGCGCCCACGCCCCCGAGGAGCTACTGCCAGGGTCGCAGCATGCTTGCGGGGGCGGCCACGCCCTCTCTTGTTTGGCGGTGAACCCGGCCCCTCCTTGGGGGCCTTCCCTTTCTCGGCGGCAGAGAACCTCCTCGTCAGCGCCATGGATGCTACGGCAGGACGGGGAGGTGAAGAAGAAGAGGGAGCGGGCAGCGAGAAGATGGAGATGAGTGAGGGGGGCTCTGCCCCTCCCCTCATTTATAGCCGGAGGGAGGCCAACCACCGGCCTCCACGATCCCACGCAATGATGGTTTTTCTCTGCATGCAGCAGAGTCTCGTCAAGTTGAACGGTTGCCGAGGCAGCGTGGGGAAGTGGAGACACCCACATCCCATCAATCGCCAGGCGTCGACCAAGGCCGCAGGTGGTTAGGGCCCGCGGCGCTCCGCACTTGCCCCTTGGCTTCGCCTCGAAGCCAAGTTCAGGCGCGCCTTGGGCCCGGGGGCTACTGTCGGTGTTCTGGGAATGGGGGTACCCAGACTTTCTTGCCTGCGGCCCACGGCGTGGCTCCATCGATGGCCTGGTACGGCCCAGCTTCAGCGATAACAACTCAAGACCCTCGCGAGGGGCCAATCCTTGCGAGGCGGATGACACCAAGACCCCCACGAGGAGCGGCCTCCTCAGGCTGGCTCTTGAGGAGTGGAGAGTTCTATGCAAGCCTCACCTTGTGAGGTCCGGATGACGTGAGCCATGACGACCAAGGCTAGGCGGGCACCAGCGGGCGCAGTGTACCAGTTTCCTCTTTGGTGCCAAGGAGGCAAGCACAGGCGCGGAGTCCCAAGGAATCAGCCAAAGGTTTTCACTCCCGTGCAACAAGACCAAGACCGCCAGGATGGCAGGACGGAGGTCATCACCGAGCCCACCACGGCGTCACGACTAGACGCTTTTGCAGGCGAAGACTACTTTTGTCAGGATAGCATGTACTAGTTGTCTCCCTTCAAATTTGGCCGTTGTGGGATCCCTTCCCGCCTTCATTTGGGGAGAGGACCAAGGCCACTATAATAGGACTTAGCCACCACCATAGAAGGGGACGGATCATTCAGATCACCCTCGCCCCACCAGCTCACTCGAGCTCAAGAACACCTCTCCTCCTGAGGCTGTTCGCCACTGTACTAGTTCATCCTCAGCCCCTCGAAGCCAATCCACCACAAAGCAGGAGTAGGGTTTTACATAGCAAGGTGGCCCGAACCTGGGTAAACTGCTGTGTCTCCTTTCCTTACAGTTCGTCGAGCTAGGCTGTGAGATTAGCAAGTAGGTAGACTGCGGTGGACGAGTTCTTCGCACGCACCCCAGAGTTTGAACCTCTCAAGGGTTTGTGGAACCCGAAATCCGACAGGGGCGTTCGCCAGGAATAGCCTCGTTGCAAACTATTGACTAGTCTTTTTTTCACACGCATTACATTGACACATATCATCTCTCTCCCTCTTTCCCACGGACACACCTATGCTCACGAGTCTCTCGGGACTTCCCGCACACACCATCTCTAGCTCTCTAGGTCGATGCCACACACATACACTTGTACTCTATGTTTAGTATGTTGTACACAAAGAGAAGAGGTGCACGCAAGCACTCGTCCTCTCCCACACGAATCATAGTGTTCTCAACCATCCGATTGGCTCTATCGAAGGTTCATGTTGCTCCTTGGCCTTGAGATTGAAAAGTTCAAAACACAGAGGCTCAGTTGGAGGCGCGAGGTTTTGGTTAATTTGTGTGCCACACACAGCACCAACATGACACGAGCTTGGTCTGCCTGGTGCGCAGTCGGGTGAGTACTACTAGTACTACTTTGATGTGTCGTGTCAACTCGTAGAAGTATGCAACACTTCCTCAACAAACAAGCATCTAAGCAACTTATATTTAGGTTTACTTCTTACCCAAAGGATCTTATATCCAACGGACAAAAAATATCCTTTCGACAGTTGGAAATTACTTCAACTATTGATCTGATGTTGAAGTAATTGTTGCGTAACCACCAAAATCCACCATCTCTTAAGCTAAAGTAGACCAAACTAAACCCTATATTAGCATATTACTAATATAAATAGAATGCACTATGGAATCATTTAGGAGGTGAGCTTGTCAATCTGAATGTGGAGGGACATCTTCCTCGACAACCCAGCCCCCGCTAGCAGCTTGGGTGGCACTGTAAAGAAGGTCAGCTCCTCCACAGCGACGGCATCGGGCTCCTTGCTGCTTGTCACCTTGATTTCCACCTTGACGGCATCGGCCCTGCCTCTGGGCGCCCCCAACGGCCCTTCACCCACACCTTGGCCGCGTAGTGCGGCGGTGCGGACGCCCCTACTCTGATGCAGACGACCAACATGGCGATAGACAAGCCGATGTCGAGCGCGCCGTCGACCATGAAAAATGCGTGGACGTTCTCCTCCGCGAACAGCAAGCACCACGGCTCTGACACCGGCACCTGTAGCAAGAGCACCTTTCCGTACTGGATCCTGTGCATGGTCATGGGGTGCATGGTGCTGATGTGGCGGGGGAGCGCTGGTGGCGGGCAATCGTAGCCGCAGCCATGCATGGTGCATTTGCAGGGCGCAAGCAGACACACGCTCTGGTGATCGGCGAGCTTGTGGTAAGTGACGTAGAGCCCATAGCCTTCGTGCGGGCACTCCACCCTCGCCGAGGAGAGGATGACGTACATCACCGTGTTGTGCACGTCGAAGCCGCCGCCACGCTCGCACTTATGGCACTGCCGCTGGTTCTTGGGGCGCTCGCCGCGGCAGTCCACGCAGGCTAGGTGCCCTCCCTTGCACTACACAAATCAATCAAACACCACATCAATCAAGAAACCTGCACCTTGCTCGATCAGCCGAATGGACGAGATGTATTCGAACCTCGTACACTGGAGGCTTCAAGGGGCGGAGGCACAAGGGGTAGTGGAGCAAGGTGAGGTCCATAAAGACCTCCATGGTCGGGTACTATTCCGTCAACACGATCTCACTCTCCTCGCGCACCACCATCGCTCGCTTTAGGGCCGGGGCATTAGAAAGTTTTACCATCACATATTCATACTTCAAGGTGCATTAAATCAACACATGCAATGATCAAAAGGGCACACACAGTATGCATGCATTGTAATTAATGCATTGGTAAACATAACTGTTTGAAAAAATCGAGTGCACTACTTTGATGTGTCGCTTCAACTCATACTACTACAAGGAGAAGCTTGATTACAACACCCTCTCCCTCGCCCATGAACATGGTGGCTCGTAGGATGAGGAGAAGCTTTTGCTGCACGCTCTCCCTTCCACACGCGATGGACATGCAACAGTTCATTCGGTGTCAGATTGCCAAAAGCATACTGTAGTAGTACCATCATTGTTCGACTTCCCAAAGAGGCGAAGAGCCAAGCGTAACCTGAACGTGGTAGTTGTGAATGATCGCGTGGCAGTTTCATGTGTAGGGGAGGTAGTAACATAGTCTAGGATAGCGTGTATGTTACTAGTGTAAGTTACTCTCCATTAGGGCCGGGGCATTAGGCCGGTCATTATGGGGAGTAACTTATACTAGTGTCATGCATATGACACTAGTCTAAGTTACTGCTTTCATACTGTAAAGTAACATAGTACTAGTGTCATATATGGCTTCATTTATTACCTTATAGACTCCTATTTTCTCGGGAAGTGCTATGTTCCAGTAACTTATTATGTTACTCTAAACACCTCTCTCCTCTTTAACTACGTGAAACATAAGCAAATTTGTCTTGGAAAGCGCTATGTTACTAGCTAAATTACTCCCCCTAGGACCATCCTTATATTGCCCACTATGGAGGTAGTAACATAGCCTAGGGTAGCGTGTATGTTACTAGTGTAACTTACTCTCCATTGTGACAAGTTTACCATCACATGTTCATACTACAAGGTGCATTAAATCAACACATGCAAGGATCAACAGAAAAATCACGGCATGCATGCATGCATGCATTGTAATTAATGCATTAGTAAACACAATATTTTGAGAAAATTAAGTGTATTGCTTTGATGTGTCACGTCAACTTGTACAACAAGGAGAATCTTCATTACTATGCCCTCTCCCTCGCCCATGCGCACGATGGCTCGCAGGACGAGGAGAAGCTTTTGCTTACAACAAGCTCTCCCTCCCCCATGCGGTGGACATGCAACAGTTGATTCGGTACTGTAGAAGTAGTAACATACTTGTTAAACTTCTCGAAGAGGCAAAGATCCAAGCGCAACCCGAACATGGCACTTGTGAATGCTCGCGTGGCAGTCTAATGTGTAGGGGAGGGGCGTGGTGTGGCAGTTTTGTGGCATTTCTTTTTTATTATTGTTTGCGTCCAATAGGTGCCACTATCGGCTGCAGATCTTACGGTTATTGTGGCGATCACTAGTTATAGGCTCGTCGCGACCTACTCCCAACGTACCGGTTCATAAGTCGTCTTACAAAAACCAAATAATCCCAAAACACTTAGGCGCGGTGGATTAACTCGACCTCTTTTCTTGTTTCTTGACATGAATAATGGAATCAACCAATAAGAGACGTGAGGCGTGTGTTTTTTTAATGCCTTGAGAGTACCTAGCACGACATGCAGTGGTCAGCTCATTGCATGCAATGGTATTAATTAGCAAATAAATATTAAGTTCTCTTGTTTTCCCCTCCGGCTTGGTCGCGGTGCACAATGGAGTAAGATGACTAGTCTCTTTTTGACACGCATTTACATTGATATGGCTTGAATGCCAACGAGGGAGAGGGTAGCGGTTCCCCAAATGTTGAACGGTCAATTATGCATCCTCATCCAATTAGCAAGCAGAGGGGATTAATTGGAGAAGCAGAATGGAGCCAGCATGAGGTGAATGCAATGCAATTTGCACTCTCATATGAAGGTGCCCCACAACTCCAATCCATCTACCAAATCATACGCACCTAGTCTATGCAACACTACTCACTCCAATCCAAGACCAAGACCGAGTGATCAAAAGCCACAACTACCCATGAAGGCGATGGGCACGAGCGGCAGTCGGCTCTGCCAGATCATCCATGACGCCGGCCTACGGCCCCGCACCACGCAGCATTTCCCGACGGTGCTGGAGACCACCGGTGTCATAGCCCTCATTGACGGCTGCTTCAGCTCTCGCATGGACGAGATGATGGTCTGCTCCATCGGCAAGTTCACCGCCGTCAAGAAGCACGCGGACGACCTTGCCGTACTCCTCTAGCCCGCGCGCCCAGGCTCCTTGTTGCCTGCCACGCTCATCGGCCTCCATGGTGATAACCTCTTTCAAGCACTGGTGGCCCTGCAGCTGTCGGACATTGCGATGAAGAATGTCCACCTCGAGGTTGCGCTCGCCGCATAAGAAACCATTGACCTACACACCCACGTCTACGAGGAAATCATCTACATAGGCAACTACAGGGCCAGGGGCGATGCTAAGACGTTGACCTTCTTCAATCGTCAGGAATCTTTGGACGCCATTGTTCAAAAGCACATTGACATCGCCATAAAAGCCGCTGCTCCTCAGCCACCGTTCGATGGGCCGGCGCCCTGAGTCGAGGAGGAGGAGGTCGTCGATGGATGCATCTTTCTTCTTGCCTCCTGTAACCAGCACCATGATGAAAAATTTGCTATCTATGATGATTATGGTGGTGACATGTCTGCCATAAATAATAATGATAACCATGAAACTTGTCATCATGATTTTAATTTCCAATCACATGATAGTTATTTTGTTGAATTTGCTCCCACTACTATTCATGAGAATAAATTTGCTTATGTGGAGAGTAGTAAAATTTTTATGCATGTGGATCATGAAAAGAATGTTTTATGTGATGGTTATATTGATGAATATATTCATGATGCTACTTAAAATTATTATGAGAGAGGGACTTATGATTCATGATGCTCTCGTTATGTTTCAATTCTTATCTTTTATGCGAGCATCATTGAAATCATCATGCCTAGCTAAAAAGGCATTAAAGAAAAGCGCTTGTTGGGAGACAACCCAACATTTATTCCTACTGTTTTTGTGTCTTCACATGATTAGGCTACTGTGGTAATCATGTTTTATGGTTTTGTTTCAATAAAGTGCCAAGTAAAGCCTTTGGGATAGTGTGGATGATAGTTGACTTGATTATGTGAAAAAACAGAAACTTTTGCGTCCAGTACTGAATTTCCTATCTTTTAGTGGAACGTGGAAAAATTCTGAATTTTTTACAGTTGACGGGTATAAAAAGTTTCTACGTTGTCCAAATTTTTATTGAATTTTTGGAGTTACATAAGTATGACATGAATTCATATCTTTACGTACTGTTCTGTTTTTGACAGATTCTGTTTGCAATGCATGGTTTGCTTGTTTTATGGTTTCTATGGCTTATATTGCTTAATATAAATTATGGAAATTGTATATTACAGTAGGAATTATGTGGAAAAAACTATGAATCTTATCTTGACAGTACCAAAGTGAATGATTTGTCTTTATCATACTAACCCATCTCACGAAGTTCCATTAAGTTTTGTTTAATTGAAGTTTTCAAGTTTTGGGTGAGATATCGATATGAGGAGAATAAGGAGTGACAAGGCCCTAAGCTTGGGGATGCCAAAGGCACCCACAAGGTAATATTCAAGGAATATCCAAGCAACTAAGCTTGGGGATGCCCCGGAAGGCATCCCCTATTTCATCTCCAACATTATCGGTAGCCTTACTTGGGGCTATATTTTTATGCGTCACATGATATATGTTCTGCTCGGAGCATCATTTTATTTTATTATTATTTGCTTGCTGTTATTTAGAATAATGTTTTGCATCTTTTACTTCAATAAAAATGTCAAGTACAGCCTTTGCTATGCTTATTTTGCATGTCTATATGTGGCTGTTTCAAAACAGAAAGTTTATCCCTGTTGCTAAAATTCTCCAGAAAAGTAAGAATGTGATAAAATGTTGAAAGTTTTTGCACAATAAGACATGACAAATTTTCTACAGTGTGGTCAATTTTCATAATTTTTGTAGTTAGGGAAGTATGAGTGTAATTGCACTCATTATAGACTGTACTGTTTGGACAGATTGCTGTTATGTTTGCAGTGTTTCAATATGTTTGCTTGTTTAATGATTCTATTTGAGGATAGGACTATTAAATATGCAGAGACAGATTGCTGTTATGTTTGCAGAGGATATGGATTGAATAAGATCCCTCAAGTAAGTTGTCATCGGTGCAAAAAGGCAATAAAAATTGCTCCTAAATATGTTTGATCTTTTATTGTAAGGGAAAATTGAGCGTTGTACGAACTTGTGATGGCAAAGTAATAAAAGCAAAAGACTGCATAATAAAGGTTGCTATCATAAGGGGCAATATAATGTGACGTTCCTTTGCATTAAGAGTTCGAGCATCCAAAAATAAAAAGCGCATGACAACCTCTGTTTCCCTCTGCGAAGGGCCCATCTTTTACTTTTCAGTATTTACTTTTATGCAAGAGTCAATAGTATGCATTCTAATTTCAACCTCAATTATCCTCTAGTTGGCAAGCATCATGTGGTGGGAAAAGATCTAGGCACATATGGCCAGTCAAAAATATTTGATCATGATTTATTATTGTTGACAATTATCTCTATGATAAAAGAGTTGGGAGGTGAAACATTAAGCCCCTATCTTTCTCTATGTTCGACGGATGCCATTTCTTATAAAAATATGCTTTGAGTACTAGCAATCATATAAGACTATATGATGATTGAGTATGTGGAGCTCTTACTTAGACTCTGTTGAATAAGTTGAATTGCAATTGTTTGGTGACTAAGAATATAGGTTGTTGAGTTTCAAGAGAATTCATTGTTTGAACCTTAACATGTGAATTGGTTGCTACTTTAACATGAGAATTTTTATGAGAAAGAATTGATCTTATGATGCTAGGAAAAGTGATTGAAATGATCATTGATCAAATTTATGCACTTTGCTAGCATTCACACTTCATAAATTATTTCTTTTATCACTTACCTACTCGAGGACGGGTAGGAATTAAGCTTGGGGATGCTGATACGTTTCCAATGTATCTATAATTTATGAAGTATTCATGCCATGTTTACAAAAATTTTATATGGTTTTGGTATGATTTGGATGGAACTAACCCGGACTAACGCTGTTTTCAGCAGAACTACCGTGGTGTTGTTTTTTGTGCAGAAATAAAAGTTCTCCAAATGCAACGAAACTTTTTTTTGGAATAAAAGAGGCACTAGAAGCTTTGTGGGAGGACCAGAAGTTAAAGGAGATGAGCACAAGACACCTAGGCGCGCCAGGAGGCCCAGGCATGCCCAGGTGGGTTGTGCCCATCTCGAGGCCCATCTTCCCGTGATTCCAATGCAGAAAAATCCTATAAATAGAGAAACCATCAGAAATAACCCTAGATCAGAAGTTCCGCCGCTGCAAGCCTCTATAGCCACGATAAACCAGTCTAGACCCCATTCCGGCACCCTACCGGAGGTGGAAATCATCACCGGTGGCCATCTTCATCATCCCGGCGGCCAGCATGATGAGGAGGGAGTAGTCCACCCTCGGGGCTGAGCGTTTGTACCAGTAGCTATGATTTTAATCGCTCTCTCTCTCTCATGTTCTTGAGTTGGCATGATCTTGATGTATCGTGGGCTTTGTTAATATAGTTGGATCATATGGTGTTTTCCCCTCTCTATCTTGATGTGATGAATTGAGTTTTCCCTTTGAGATTTCATTTTTTATCGGATTGAATACTTTTATAGATTTGAGAGCACTTGATCTATGTCTTGGCGCTCAACTCGCGGATTCCCGAGGTGACATTGGGGTAATCTATGCATAGGGGTTGATGCATGTTTTCGTCCTTGTTTCTCCGATAGAAATATTGGGGCACTCTTTGAGGTTCTTTGTGTTGGATTGAGTATTATGAATCTGAAATTGTTTGATGCATATCGTATAATCAACTCACGGATACTCACGGTGACATTGGAGTATCTAGGTGACATTAGATTTGGTTGATGTGTATCATATGGTGTTATTTTAGTGCGAACTATTGGTTAGATCGATCGGAAAGAATAGCTTGGTGTTATTTTAGTATGAACTCTAGGATAGATTGATCGGAAAGAATAGCTTTGAGGTGGATTCGTACCCTACAAACAATTTCTTCTTTTGTTCTCTGCTAGATAGGAACTTTGGAGTGATTCTTCATCGCACGTTGAGGGATGGTTATATGATCCAATTGTATTAGCATTGTTGAGAGATTGCTCTAGTGAAAGTACGGACCCTAGGCCTCATTTTCAAGCATTGCAGTGCCGTTTGTGCTCCGTTTTATCAATTGCTACCTTGCTGTGTTTTTATTGTTCCTATTACAAAAATCAATATCAACTATCATTACTACGCTTGTATCACCATCTCTTTGCCGAACTAGTGCACCTATACAAATTACCATTGTATTTGGTGTGTTGGGGACACAAGAGACTTTTTGTTATTTGGTTGTAGGGTTCTTTGAGAGAGACCATCTTCATCCAATGCCTCCCACAGATTGATAAAACTTAGGTCATCCACTTGAGGGAAAATTGCTACTGTACTATAAAACTCTGCACTTGGAGGCCCAACACGAGTCTACAAGAACAAGTTGTGTAGTAGACATCAGCGTGTCATGCTATTAGGAGGTAGTTGGATAAGCGGCGCGACAACCTTGCCAGGATTCAACCTCCACATGACACCTAGCAGCGCATTTAATGCATTTTGACCTAACTACCAGAGTTATGTATGATAGCTCTGTATCAGTCTAATCACCCCTGTAATGACCCTTTTGCCACTATGGTGACCCCTTGAGCTATAAAAGGAGGGCCAGGGCAATATTAGAAGGGTTTCGAATCTTTGCAACCCTCAAGCATAGGCATTAATGTAGCTGCTCTCCTCCCACCACTTGCTGGGGGAAAGCGCTCCTTGTACTTGTGCTCAAACACCACCAATACACCCAAAGGCAGGAGTAGGGTTTTACACCTCCAGGCGGCCAGAACCTGGGTAAAATCGTGCGCTCCTCGTTGTGTTTGCTCTTTGCATCAATTGCCGCCCCTCGCCGAACCAGCAAAGTGGCTGCACTGCCCCATAGATCGTCGGCTCCACGCCGACATCTTTGGCGCGCCAGGTAGGGGATCTGCATTGGTATGAATCAAAGCAGTGAGCAGCGTGTTGGCTACGTGAAGATCTGCGTCTTCTTCATCATCCATGGCACCCAAGAAGAAGGGCTCCATGACAATGAAACCATCTTCGTCCACACTCCCACCACATTCGCCTGCGGATGGCGCAGGCGGCGTCGCTTCGGTGGGCGATGCGGAAGCCACGCGGGGGCGCGGCCAGCGCAGGAGGTGCTGTTGCTGTGCCCGCTGCGGTGGGAGCGGATGGTAGGAACGCCGGAGCCGGTCAGTTCCCGCGACTCTTTGGCGACAACCACGGTAATGGTGCGGGTGGTGCGGACGTGCAACTCCCGCCTCTCTCGCGCCTGGGTGACCGCAGCCACCGGGGCAACACCGCCCGGTCTAACGCAAGCCGTGATCCTCCCACTGCACCAACCCCAGCAGCCGCAGGGGAGATGACATCGAGACACATACCGTGCCTATCGCAAGATGGACGTGACAAGACGCCGAGCAGTGTTGTTGTGACTCCACAGCAACGGCCGCATGGCAAGTCGCGAGTTGATCAAGTTCAAGATCTCCAGGCACCACTCCCACTGTGCCAGCCCACTGTCGCCCTCACAATTTGGCAACGAGACCGCAACGCTGCTCCTAGTGGCTCTGCCAGGAGTCGAGCGACGTCGCGTTCCTCACGCTCCAACATGCCCCAAACGGTGACGGAGGAGATGGCACGGGTGCAGATGCTGCTGGATTTCCCTCCAGTGGCTGACAAGATTGATGAATGGATCTCTACCACTCGAGTTTGCTGATGCAAACAGGTCCCAGTTGGCGTAGCCCTCGCGATGTCCGCCACCCACACCTGCAGCACAAGCTGAGGGCCGTGGGGTGGGTGCTGCGCCCACAGTGCAGTCCCCTCCCGGCATCAATCTCAGCGGCAACCTCAACTTGGCAGTAAGACCAGCAAAAACATGCAGCCCGACGACGCATCCATGTCTTCCCCAGATCCACAAACGCAGGGGGATCAGAGGCAAGTGTTTCTGTAAAGGCGGGCGGAGGACGCTAGTACCACCATCCAGCGGCGCGAGGAGGCACGCCGTCAATCAAATGAGCACAACGGCCCAGTCGTCGATGAGCCAATGCCTGTTGTTGGTGGGTAGCTACCTTATGAGGTTGGGTGCCCCGCTTTCACACTGAGCTGTGGCAAGTCCGCTGGCCATCTGTCCGCTCGTTCAAGCCTGAAGTCTCGGAAAAGTACGATGGCAATCAAAACCCAGCAGAGTTCTTGGGCATTTATACAATTGCTCTGCAAGCTGCTGGGGGAAGAGATGAGAAAAACCTAGCCAACTACTTCCCGTTGGTAATCAAGCCCAACGCGAGATATTGGCTGATGAACTTGCTGGAAAACTCCATTTCTTTGTGCAGATCTTTGCAATGAGTTTTTTGGTGCTTTTACATGAGGACAGAAGGTTCCAGGGTTACCCAGCGACCTACAAGTGATACCACAGAAAGAAGGAGAAAGCCTACGCAAGTACATCCAGAGATTCAGCCGTGTGCATTGTAGCATACCGGATATCCACCCCGCATCCATGGGTACCGCATTCCACATGAATGTGCACAACCGCATGTGGGAGAAGATGCTTATCCGCCTATCAAAGACCATCAATGAACTATATACGTTGGCGGACAAATGTGCGCGCGCTAAAGAAGGGAGAAGGCTTCCCGGGGAGGAAGATGCCGCTGAGATCGATTCTGACAATGACAATGCAACCGCCCTGTGAAAGAAGAATCGGAGACGCAACAGAAAACGTAGAGGCAAGACAGTTATGGCTGTGGAAGGGTCCGGCAACTCCAGTGCTGCCAAGAAACCCAAAATGGAGAGTACCGGCATGGAAGTAGCTTCATGCGCTGATTGCTAGGTTGCCGCTGCGGGGGAGAGGACTGGCAACTCTGACGGGACCGTACTGCAAGATTCATCGTACCAAGGGCCATGACCTCCAAGAGTGCCGCCAAGTTGAGCAATTGGTTGAGAAGCAGAAAGCAGAATACGAGAAGCGGGACAAGGAGAAAGGTCAGGAAGGTATTGGTGGATCCAGCAAGAAGGGCCGCGGTAGACGAGATGGCGCCGCGACAATGCTGGCCAGAAGAGAGAAAAACCCGCCAGGGGCAGAGAAAAGAAAGAAGAAGATGAAGAAAGTGAGGATGAGGATGATGAGTCTAGCGAGCAAGAGTTCCAGAAGGCAATGGAAGCCATGTGCATTGACGGGGGTGCATCTTTGCACTCATCCCACCGCCAGCTTAAGCAATGGGCACGGGAAGTCATTCTAGTGGAATCGACAGCAGATGCACGAAAGCCCTCAATGGGTCCCGCACACCTATCATTTTTTATGCTGAGGACCACCCTGATTGCACGACTGCGGTCGGATGTTTGTCGTTGTTGGTCTCACCAACAATTTGCAACCTCAAGGTCTCGAAAATGTTAGTTGACGGTGGGGCTGGCTTGAACTTGATCTCCCCTAAGGTGATCGAGAGGCTGCAGATATCTGAGGAAGAGCTCAAAAAAATGGGGACGTTCCAAGGAATCAACCCGGGAAGGAGCCAGCCAAAGGGAAAGATTACGCTGCTGGTGATGTTTGGCGGGGACCTAAACTACCAAACTGAGAAGATAGTGTTCGATGTGGTTCAGATCCCCTTGCTGTTCAATGCAATCCTTGGCCACCCTACCTTGGCCAAGTTCATGGTAGCATATCACTTTGCCTATAATAAGTTGAAGATGCCAAGGCCCATGGGTGTCATCTCCATTAAATCAGATCAGAAAGATGCAATTATATATATGGACAAGCTCTACAGAGATGCGGTTGTAGTAGAGGCTGACAATACGACAGCTCCCACCGATATGAAAAGTTGTAAAAAGCCTGGCAAGACATCTAGTGAGCCTTCCGGGAAGCGCACCTCTTCGGAGTGTTGCGCACCCGTCGAGGACTTACCAGAAAGCTCTATCAGCAAGAAATCCAAGGCCACTCCACCTGCGACCTAGAAAGTGCTGGCAAGGGAGGATGGTACTGATGGTATTTTCAGCATCAATGCCACCCTAGACAGCAAATAGGAAAGCGCGCTCATTGCCTTCCTATGGGCGAATGTAGATGTGTTTGCATGGCAACCATCTAACATCCCTGGTGTTCCCATGGGGGTAATTGAGCACCACCTTGCTGTCTTCCCTCATGCTTGGCCCGTCCAGCAAAAGGTCAGGAAGCTAGCTTTGGAACGGCAACAATTCATAGCAAAAGAAATCAAGAAACTCGAGGCAGCTGGCCTGGTCAGAGGAGTGCTACATCCAACATGGTTGGAGAATCCGGTCATCGTGTGCAAGGCAAATGGAAAATGGAGACTTTGTATTGATTTCACTGATACCAACATGTCATGCCCAAAGGACCCTTTCCCCCTGCCGCGCATCAACCAGATTGTGGACTCCAATGCCGGTTGTGAGCTGCTCTCATTTCTTGACGTCTACTCTGGATATCACCAGATATTCATGTCCAAGGAAGATGAAGAGAAACCCGCATTCATTACTCCATGTGGCATGTACTACTTCGTACAGATGCCTTCCGGACTAAAGAGTGCAGGTTAAAGCATTTGCAAGAGTAGTTCAGATCGGTTTTGAGCCATAGTTTCACAGAAACATAGAAGCCTACATGGATGATATCATGGTCAAGACCAAAGACAAGTCTACTCTGATCCAAGATTTGGAGGAAACATTTGCTAACTTGCGAAGGATCAACATGAAGCTCAACCCCGAGAAGTGTGTGTTTGGTGTCCCCTCCGGCAAGCTCCTTGGATTCTTTATATCACAATGTGTCGGTGTACTAGAATAGGGGTACCCTAGTACCCCGTACTTGTGCACGGGCAGTAGTAGCATCCCGCGGCCAGGCTTGCGGGAGGACAGCCAGAGAGAAGCTCAAGATTATTAAGCCATTCAAGAACAAAGTATACAAAGCAAGAGTTAAGGCCCCGGCAAGAGGAGCTTGCCGGGAGGGACAGCTGAGGCCCAGCCTGAGGTTTGCTGTAGCAGAGTACTTGCCGCGGCAAGGTACTTGCCCCGGCAAGTCATTGGCTGCGGCAAGATAGCAGCTGCGGCAAGGTACTTGCCCCGGCAAGTTACCTTGCGTGGCAAGCTATGGCTTGCGGCAAGCTGTCAGGTGCGGCAAGGTCTTGCCGCGGCAAGCGTTACTGTACCACTGTGCTACTGTGCTGCTCCGGTGCCTCTGCCAGCGTGGCGCTCTGGGTCCTTCCAAGCGTGTGTGGCAGGGCACTGTGTAGACGGTGGTACACTGTAGCTAGCGGTGCTGGAGCAGGTGGGATAGGCTTTTCCCACATCCAAGACGTCCGGGTACATGTATTTGGACAGCAAAGGCATGGGCATTTAATGCCCTTGTCCCCTGCCGTCAGTGGTAGGTAGGACATGTCATCCTGGTAATAATGGCCTTACTGTAGCAACTTTCCACCTCTACCTTTACTGTTTGCCACCTGTTGGTGACCCCTTTGTGCGTATAAAAGGAGGCCCATAGGCAACATGGAGAAAAGGAGGAACTGGGAGATGGAGAACTCCAGTATTGTACGTAGCTACTCTGTACTGTAGCGCTCCTGGAGCTAGAACAATCATACAGATAATAAACCAAAAAGCAGGAGTAGGGTTTTACGCATCCGTGCGGCCCGAACCTGGGTAAATCTCTCTCGTGCACTGTCGTGTTCTTCGCTAGATTTGCTCTTTGTGCGACCGTCTCTCCCTGCCGAACGTAAAGGGGTCCTTCCCTGGGTCCCATAGGTGATCGCGGATTCGTCCCCGACATCTTTGGCGCGCCCGGTAGGGGCAAGGAGGTTGTGTGAACCTAATCTAGCGATTTGCGCGTTAGTTTTTGGGCCATCCTCCGCCTTATGGCTCCAAAAAAGAAGACTTCGGCCATCGGTGCGTCTACGTCCAACCCGCCTGCTCCCATGCAGGAGGGTGCCGACGTGATTGCGGCTGCTGGGGGGACTGGAGCGCGAGAGCTACTATTACCTCCACCTGTCCAAAACCGGGCCAGCAACGCCAATCTTGGCGCTGCTGGGTCTGGGAACGCAGCGCTGCTCGCTGCTGCTGGCCCTGCAAGCTCCAGAAACGGTGCTGCGCGTTCTGGAACGCCTGCGCCGGTTCAGACGCCGCGGCCTTCGCAAGAAGCCCGTGACAGGCAGCGTCCTGACGCCCCAGGTGCCAGGCGCTCCCTGGATAATGAACTTGCGCATCAATCTCGAGATGCGCGGGGTCACCATACGCAACAACACGTTGGCGGGGTCGAGGTGCGGTCGCCTGGGCGTGGAGATGCTCCTTCTAACACTGTTAGGAGTAAGAGCATCCCACAGTCCTCACGCCACTCGATACCTCCCTCACCAGCAGAAGCGTTGGCGCGTGCGCAGCTGCTCCTGAACTTCCCTCCACCAGCAGATAAGCTTGACGAGTGGAGGGCAACCATTCAGAGCCTTCTCAGCTTCGCTGATGCCGACCCGGTGCGCGCGGCCGACAAGAGAACTGGTGACAATGCTGTCACCAACAAGAACGGCGAGGGGGCAACAACCGTACACTCCCCACCCAGACGGCCTCGGTCGCCGACATGTCAAAACGACGCCCGTGGCGATGATTCCACGGCGTCGTCTGACCCGCGAGCTCGTTGTGACCAGCACCTCGTTCTTCAGGAACGCAGAGGAGAAGACGCTCGTACCACTATCGAGCGAAGGAGAGAAGCGCATCGTCAGTCCGACAGACGCGCAGGGCCCGCTGTTGACATGCATGCGCCAGGGGATCCTGGCGACTTGCCGTACGCGGTAACTTGTCCAGCGTTCACCCGTGAGCTGCGGCAGGTCCAGTGGCCCAATCGCAAGGCTTTCAAGCCTGACGTGCCAGAGAAGTATGATGGCAAGACACACCCATCGGAGTTCCTCAGCATTTACACCATTGCGGTGCAAGCTGCCGGGGGACGAGACGACAAGATTCTTGCTAACTACTTCCCGCTCGTGTTAAAACGCAACGTCGTCTCATGGCTCATGCACTTGCCGGAGAACTCCATTTCTTCATGGGCGGACCTGTGCCATCAGTTTGTTGGTGCCTTTACTGGCGGTCATCAACCTCATGGCCAGGAGAGTGATCTTCATCTCATCCCCCAGAAGGAAGGAGAGCCCCTGCGCAAATACATTCAAAGGTTTAGCCGCGTACAGTACAACATCCCAGATGTTCACCCCGCTGCGGTTATTAGCGCGTTCCATCAGAACGTGCGTAACCGCAAGATGCGGGAGGAAATGGCGATGACCAAGGTCAGAGACATTGGCCAGCTATATGCTCTCGCCGACAAGTGTGCTCGTGCTGAAGAGGGAAGGAAACTTCCCGGTGAAGGTGTTGGCGCAGGGGGGAGCTCTGACAGCGAAGGTACCGCCCCGGCAAAGAAGGGCCGGCGGCGGAACAACAGGAAGAAAAAGGGCAAAGCTGTGCTTGCCGTCGAGCAGTCCAGCGGCAACGGCAGCGCCGACAAGGCCAAAGTCGAGGGCTCCGGCAAGGAGATTGCCGCATGCGCCAACTGTCAGGCCTTGGCGGCTGCCGACAAGCAGGACGGCTCCGACAAGCAATATTGCAAGATCCACCGCACCAAGGGACACGATCTCTAGAACGGTCGACGAGTCGAGCAGCTTGTCGAACAGCAGAAAGCTGAGTATGAGAGGCGCGACAAGGAGAAGGCCCCAGAAGGTGCTGGCGGGTCCGGCAAGAAGCGCACTGCCCGAGGAGGGCGTCGCGGCTAGGCCAAGCAACAGCAGAGAGACAGGCCTCCTCGTGGCCGCGACAAAGATGATGATGATGATGATCTAGATGATGAAGAATCCAGTGAGCACGAATTTCAGAAAGCCGCAGAAGTCTTGTGTGTTGACGGTGGTGCTTCGTTGCATTCTTCTCACCGCCAACTTAAATAGTGGGCGCGAGAGATCAATGCGGCGGAACCATCTGTTGACGCCAGAAAGCTTCTGAAGTGGTCTGACACGCCTATCGTCTTTGACATTGAGGACCACCCTGACCGCACAACGGCGGTCGGGTGCTTGCCGATGTTGGTTTCACCAACGATCCGCAACCTCAAGGTCACGAAGATGTTAGTTGACGGTGGGGCCGGCTTGAATCTGATTTCGCCCGCTGTGCTCCGGAAACTTCAAATCCCTGACGGCGAGCTTGAGGAAACTGGTACTTTCCAAGGAGTCAATCCAGGAAGGAGCAAGCCGAAAGGGAAGATCACGCTGCCAGTGACATTTGGCGGCGAGCTGAACTACCAGACCGAGAAGGTCACCTTTGACGTTGCCGATATTCCATTGCCTTATAATGGGATACTTGGCCGTCCAGCGCTCGCCAAGTTCATGGCAGCCTCTCATTTTGCCTACAACGTGTTGAAGATGCTAGGCCCAGTAAGTGTTATCACAGTTCCCTGCGACAAGAAGGATGCGCTTATTTGCGCCGACAAGATCTACCGGGAAGCAGCTGCCGCAACTGCCGCCAAGGCACTTGCCGCTGAAGCTCTCGGGGGGAGAACAAGAGGAAGTCCGGCAAGAGCTCCTGTGCCCACTCCGGCAAGCGCACCTCTTCGGAGTGCTGCGCTGCCGTCGAGGACACACCAGAGAGCTCCACCGGCAAGTGCAAGAAGAACAAAGCCGCTCCGCCGGCGACAAAGAAGGTGCCCGCCAAGGAGGACGGCACTGGTGGTTCCTTCACCATCAGTGCCATACTTGACAACAAATAGGAAAGCACGCTTGTTGCTTTCCTGCGGGTGAATGTCGACGTGTTTGCATGGCAACCGTCTGACATCCCCGGTGTTCCCAGGAAAGTAATTGAGCACCACCTTGCCGTTTGTCCCCACGCGAGGCCCATCAAGCAGAAAGCCAGAAAGCAAGCTGTGGAGCGGCAAGAGTTTATTGCGGAAGAAATCAAGAAGTTGGAAGCAGCAGGCCTCGTCAGAGGAGTGCTCCATCCTACGTGGTTGGCCAATCCTGTTGTCGTGCGCAAAGCGAATGGAAAATGGAGGCTTTGTATTGATTTCGCTGATGTCAATAAAGCTTGTCCCAAAGACCCATTTCCTTTGCCCCGCATAGACCAGATTGTTGACTCCACGGCAGGATGTGATTTGCTTTCATTTCTTGACGCATATTCAGGGTATCATCAAATCTTCATGGCTGAGGAAGATGAGGAAAAGACCGCATTTATCACACCCTGTGGCACATACTGTTTCGTACGTATGCCATTTAGTTTAAAAAATGCTGGTTCAACATTTGCAAGAGCCGTCCAGATTGCTTTTGAGCCTCAGCTGCACAGAAATGTGGAAGCCTATATGGATGATATAGTGGTCAAAAGCAAGGACAGGGCTACTTTGGTTCAAGATCTAGAAGAAACTTTTGTAAATCTGCGCAAGATCAACCTGAAGCTCAACCCCGAGAAGTGCGTGTTTGGAGTTCCCTCCGGCAAGCTTCTCGGGTTCTTTGTGTCTCAACGTGGAATTGAAGCCAATCCTGACAAGATCAAAGCCATTGAGCAAATTGAAGCACCGAAGCGCGTCAAGGATGTACGACGACTTGCCGGCTGTGTTGCTGCTCTCAGTAGGTTTATCTCCAAGTCAGCTGAGCGCACCCTGCCATTTTTCAAAATCTTAAAAAAGGCAGGTCCATTGAAATGGACTCCGGAGGCGGAGGCAGCGCTGCAAGACTTGAAGAGATACCTCTCCTCTCCTCCAATACTTGTCACACCTAAACCACAAGAGAAGTTGTTGCTGTATCTAGCGGCAACCAATCAAGTGGTTAGTGCTGCGCTAGTAGCGGAGAGAGAGGTGGATGAGGAGGCAGTAACTGCGGCAAGCACGTCCAGCGACAAGCTGGGGGCTCCCCCGACAAGTTTTGCTGCCGACAAGGATTCGTCTGCGCAGTCAGGCGAAGTGATACAAAAGAAGAAAATGGTGCAGCGCCCGGTCTACTTTGTGAGCTCTCTTCTGCAGGGAGCTAGGTCAAGGTATTCTGGTGTGCAGAAGCTGCTTTTCGGCCTTCTCATGGCCTCGAGAAAGCTGCGCCATTACTTTCAAGCACATGAAGTTACCATCGTCACTCGCTTCCCGCTGAAAAGGATTTTGCAAAATCCAGAAGCGACAGGCAGGATTGTCGAGTGGGCGTTGGAGTTGTCGAGCTTTGGTCTCAAGTTTGAGAGTACATCAACCATACAGAGCCGAGTTTTGGCAGAGTTTGTCGCAGAATGGACACCAACGCCAGACGAAGAAATCCCAGAGACGACTCTCCCCGGCAAGGAGACAAGCAAAGAGTGGCTTATATACTTTGATGGTGCCTTTTCGCTGCAAGGCGCCGGTGCTGGCGTACTGCTTGTCGCACCCACCGGAGAGCACCTCAAGTACGTGGTCCAAATGCACTTTCCCAAGGAACAGGCGATGAACAATACTGCAGAATATGAGGGGTTGCTTGCCGGTCTCAGGATCGCGGCAGACCTTGGGATCAAGAAGCTTATTGTCAGGGGAGATTCGCAGCTTGTCATCAGGCAAGTGAACAAGAACTACCAATGCCCATTAATGGAAGCTTATGTAGATGAGGTGAGGAAGTTGGAGGAACGCTTTGACGGCCTACAAATGGAGCACGTCCCACGTGCTGAGAATGACATTGCCGATGGTTTGTCAAAGCGCGCCGCACTCAAATTGCCTGTGGAACCAGGCACTTTTGTGCTCCAACTAACTCAGCCATCCGTGACGCCATCAGTAGGGCAAGGCAGGAAGAGGAAGTTGGCTTCTGGAGACTACTTCCCGGCAGAGCTCCCCGAAGCCGCCGGCAAGAAGGCTGCCAAAGCCAGCGCCAAAGATGCAGAGGGGCAACTTGCTCCGACAAGGCCTCACGCTCTTGTCGTTGAAGCGGGTGCTCCTAGGCAAGAGGCAAAGGGGCAACTTGCTCCGACAAGACTTCGGGTCCTTGTCGTTGAAGCAGGCGCTCCTGATCGAAGCGCTGAGGAGCAAGATGCTCCGACGAGGCCTTGGGCTTCCGTCGTTGAAGCAACTGCTTCCGACGAGCTTGTTGAAGGACAGCACGCTCTAGCAGGGCCCCAGGCTCTTGTCGTTGAAGCGGCTGTTCCCGCCAAGCTTGTCGGGGAACGGCCGGCTCTGGTAGAGCGACAAGCTCTTGCCGTAGGGCCTGATGTTCCCGCAGCAGAAGAAATGCCTTTAGTCCTCGTTGTCGAGCCACAGGCTCCAGCGTGGGCGCAGCAGATCGTCCGTTTCCTTCAGACAGGAGAACTTCCCGAAGAGCAGGAAGAAGCGGAGAAAGTAGCCCGACGGTCCAATATGTATCAATTTGTCGATGACATGCTGTGCAGAAAAAGACCAAACGGTGTGAAATTGAAGTGTATTCCCCGGGAAGAAGGACAGGAGCTGTTGGCGGAGATTCATGGAGGCATATGTGGCCACCACATAGGGTCAAGAGCCCTTGCTGGAAAGGCTTTCCGGCAAGGTTTCTTTTGGCCCACCGCCCTCCAGGATGCAACTGCACTAGTAACTAAGTGTGAAGCGTGCCAGTTTCATTCCAAGCAGATTCATCAGCCAGCTCAAGCTCTCCAGACAATCCCTTTCTCCTGGCCATTTTCGGTCTGGGGGCTCGACATCCTCGGCCCCTTTCCCCGTGCCACCGGGGGCTTCGAGTACTTGTATGTGGCCATCGACAAGTTTACGAAGTGGCCGGAAGTGGAAGCAGTGAGGAAGGTGAAAGCACAATCAGCCATCAAGTTCTTCAAGGGAATTGTTTGTCGCTTTGGTGTTCCTAACAGGATCATCACCGACAACGGTACCCAGTTCACGAGCCACGCCTTCATGCAGTATGTCGAAGACCTTGGCGCCAAGGTCTGTTTCGCTTCTGTTGCTCACCCGCGAAGCAACGGTCAAGCTGAAAGGGCAAATGCTGAAGTGCTGCATGGGCTCAAGACGAGAACTTTCGACAGGCTGCGCAAGTGCGGCAAGAACTGGATCGAGGAGCTGCCAGTGGTTCTTTGGTCGATCAGGACGACGCCAAATCGAGCTACTGGCCAGACGCCTTTTGCTCTAGTTTATGGAGCAGAGGCAGTTCTCCCCACGGAACTCGTATACGGGTCACCTCGAGTGCTCGCTTACGATGAGCTTGAGCAAGAGCAACTGCGGCAAGATGACGCTGTGCTCCTCGAGGAGGATCGTCTTCAGGCTGCTGTGAGAGCTGCTCACTACCAGCAGCTTTGCGTCGCTACCATAGCCGCAAAGTTAATGCCAGAAGTCTCGAGGAAGGCGACCTTGTTCTTCGGCGCGTTCAGTCGGCCAAGAATTCAAACAAGTTGACGCCGAAGTGGGAAGGCCCTTATCGGGTGAAACGAGTCACCAGGCCCGGCGCTGTCCGCCTGGAGACCGAGGATGGCATTCCAGTGATCAATTCCTGGAACATTGAGCATCTTCGTAAGTTTTTTCCATAAGGCGCGGTTGCCGGGCCCTTCCCCGGCAACCACCTTTTGTACAAAGCCAGGCCCAGACCCTGTGCATAAATAAAGCTTTTGTATTTCGCAGTTTTTGATGATTTCATGTTTACTTTTATTTTGCATGATTATCTGATATACTGTGCAGTACAGCCTCCCCGGTAAGCATTAACGAGCCGCCAAGCTCCTATATCTTTATTTTCTCTTCTTTCTTTTTCTCAAAAAGACAGAAGCTTCCCTCGCGCACAAGTTTGCCGGGGGGGATGGGATAATGATATGGACCAGGCGTGGACCAGGCGTCGTTCAAAGAAACTTTGCCTTGCCGGGAAGAAGGCAGCGGCAAGCAGTGACAAGACCTTGCCGCGGAGAGATCAGCGACAAAGCTAAGTGCCAAAGTTTGAACAATCAAATTCTTTTTTATTTTCAAGGTTATTTTCCTTGAATGATACTACTCTTTGTATGGAAAACCTGTGCGCGACGGAACCTAAGCGTAATCAGTCGCGCCCTTACCTTGTTTCGAGTCCGCTCAACAACCTAAGTGGCTGCACTGAGTGCGACAAGGTTGCTTGCCAGCAGCGGCACCGCCAGCGGGCTGCTGAAGTCCCGCACCCAGCGCTCGCGGCAATGGTGCGCGCACCGGCAAGTTCCCTATAAGCGTAGGGCAAGTACACACAAAGAAAGAAATTGCTCAAGGGAGATGACATGCATTAACTCCAAAATATTGCAAGTTATATTACAAGATAAGTTGCCGCGGCTTAAACAGATTGTTCTTTAACATGTCTAGCAGCGGCAAGGAGGGAGAAGAATGGGCTCTCTAATTGCGGTGCTCGCCTTCGACTCTCTGGATTTGGTCCACCCTCTCCACGATGGGCGCGACAAGGGCCTCTAGTGGCGCGGGGTCGTATCCCTTCGGCAAGCTTTTGAAGATGTTGCTGAAGTCGACACCCGGGTTTCTGTATGCTATCTTCACCAACAACCTCTGGAGAACTCCCCGGCAAAGCCTGCGTGACTCATCGGCCAGTTGAGCCTTGTGATTGACTTGGAGCTGTTGGAGTGCTTCTACTACTCCGTCGAAGAACTCGGCTAGCTTGACGCTAGTTTGCGTGTTCTTGTCGGTGGAGTACCCGAAGTCCGGCACCTTCACGGCAGTCAGCTCCTTGTCGATGTCCTCGGCGGCGCTGGCAAGTCTGTCTGTGAAGATCCACATGTTATCCCTGAACTTCTTGTGGGTTGCAATAGCGTCTTGAAGCAGACCCTTTTCCTTCTGGAGCTCTGTCATTAGAAGCCCTTCGCGCTTTCTGGTGGTGTCGAGCGTCTCCTTCAGCGTGGTCAGCTTCAGCTTCAGGTCTGCTCTGGAGTCGTTGGCGGCGGCAAGCAGATTGTTCTTCATGGCTATGGTAACTTGCATCTCCGCCAAGGTGTGGGTCACCTTTGCCCTCTCACTTTCAAGCGTTGAGAGCTTGTCATCGTTTGCCTTGAGGGCGACCTCTAGTCTTGCCACTTTCCCCTCCGTTTCCTTCCTGTTTACTTCTGCAGCAGCGACAGCGTTGGTGGCCTCCACCAACTTGCTGGCATACTCTTGGGCCAAGGCTTCGATTTCCTTCTAGTGTTTTTGTGCCTGCCCCTGGGTCCGCTCTGCGACAAGTCTTGCCACCTCCTCGTCTTTCTGCTGGAGGGTTTCGGCAAGTTTCTTCTTGCGCTCGGCAAGTTCCTCTTCGTGGGCATCAAGGTCCACTTTCCGCTGGTTCAGATCACCGGCCTGAGCAGACAACTCCTTGGCGGTCTCCTCCTGTTTTTGTTCAATGTCTTGCTTCATCAGGAGGAGGGCCTGCCGTTCTTCGGCCAGCTGAGCCCGCTTGACCTCTAACGCATTAAGAGATCGCGCGCGGACGTCCGCCAAGATCTCCGCGCGCCTCAACATGTCAGCTTCGGCCTTCTCGATGAGCGCCTCCCTAGAAGCTAGCTTCTCCCATCGGGCGCGATGAAGATTTAGCAGCTTTTGAAGCAGTTGCTCCTCTTCAGACGTGCTGCTGCTGCTGGCGCCTGGCGCATCCACAAGCTGGAGCCCGGCAGCGGCAAGGATCTCCTCATCCACAACATCCTCCTCGGTTGGCGCTCTGGAGCCCACCGTCCAGGGGAGGCTGACGTAGACGTTCTCGCCGACCCGGATGTATTTGCTTGGCGGAGGCGAGTTGGGCGCTGCCGCCTCGTCAGTGGTTGAGGGACCCGTAGTCGGAGTAGCGCCTGGCACTCCTGTGGCCTCAGGGCCGTCAGTACGACCACCGGCTCCCTCGCCGGCCTCCTCAGCAGCCTTCTGGGCGGCCTCAGCTTCAGCAGCCTTGGCGGCTTCATCGGTGGGCGCCTTGGCGGTATTATCCTCGGCGGCCTTGCCGGCCTCTTCGGCAGCCCTGGCAGCTTCTTCGTCGGCAAGCTTGTCGGCTGCCAGCTTGTCGGCCTTGGCAGCGGCGGCCTTGGCGGCCTCGTCATCGACGGCCCCTGCGGTGTTCTCCTCGGCAGAAGAGTCAATGTTCATTGGCTCCACCGAGGCGGGCTCTGCCAACCCGAGAAGTAAAGCAAAAAGAGCTTCAGGAAGAAATTCAAGAAGACAAAAGAAAGAAAGCAGAAAGAGTTTTGCGGCAAGTGGGTTTACCCGTGTTGAGCTCAGGAGCGGTGGGCTCCCCTCCCCCGTCAACGTTTGTCATTGGGGTGGGGTCGCCAGCGCTGGTGCTTGGTGCTTCGGCGCTTGCCGGCTCCTCTTCGTGGCTCGGCTCGCTAGTGAGAGCCCTTACCGGAGATCTTCTCCTTGGCGGTGTGGTCGAGGGGGGTGGTACTTCTGGAGCACCTTCAGATGGCTCCACTTGCTGCTCCTCTCTCTCTCTCTATCCGTCTCTTTGGGCCTTATTTGCCTCTAACAAATGGATGTACACCGACCGATCTCCCACTATACATATAGCTAGCTAGGTCATTTATAACTCATTTTCCCCACGCGCCGATCGATCTACCTCATTAGTTATGTCTCTCCCTTCCTCAGACACACAACAATTGATCTACCGATCTAGTTAGGTCTGCTTACCAAACACATATGGTCCTTTTCATCATCCATGCATGCCTCCCGACACATCTATCACGCACACGCACACACAGAAACACATCCCCTCTCTTCTTGATATTGCAGTTGTACCCTCAGTTTGTCTAGTAGACCTCTCCCACCATCTCCGAGAATCAACTCCACCACCCCTCTGACACTCTACCTCTCACTCTCTCTCTGTCCCAACCTATTTCCCGTCCTTCACTTATGTATGGATGTCGACCAATCTGCCTCAAGACATAGCTAGGTCTCTCCTTCTCAACACATATACGAGTCGATCTACCTCTCTAGTTAGGTCTCTGCCTCCCCCCTCACCCCCACACACACACACCGATACATCGAGCGCTCTAGTCATGTCTCCCTGCCACACACAAACTTGCCCTCTGCCCTCTGATGTTCCGGTAGGCCAGTCACCCTATATCTTTGACATGCACACACACAATTTCGATGGCTCTCTTCATCGATCTCGCACTTACACACTTGATCCTCTCTTCAATTAGCCATTAGCCACCGGGGAGGCAGAGCGGCGAGGGGCGCCGTTGCCCGTGGGTGCCATCTGGGCGACGCGAGCGGCCCGGTGCTCAGCTCAAACACGATGAGCGTCGGCCATTGGAACGGCGGAACGGCGGTGGAGAGAGTGGTGGGAGAGAAGCTTCAACACGCCCCTACCTGGCGCACCAAATGTCGGATTCAGGGCTCCGCAGACCCAAAGAAGGTTCAAACTCTGGGGCGTGTATGAAGAACTAAACCTCTCCAGCCAACCAACCCGTCGCCCTACAGCCTAGCTCGATGAACAGGAAAGAAGATGTACACGGCAGTTTACCAAGGTTCGGGCCACCTTGCGGTGTAAGACCCTACTCCTGCTTTGTGGTGGATTTGCCTCACGAGGGGCTGAGGATGAACTAGTACAGAGGATGAACAAGCTCGCGAGGCTCGCTCTAGTGAGAATGAGTCGACCTCGGATCAGATCCCTTCTACGGTGGTGGCTAACCTATATTTATAGCGGCCTCGGTCCTCTTCCCCGAAAACGAAGGCAGGAAGGGATTCCACAATGGCCAATTTGAAAGGGGACAAGTAGTACATCTTATCCTGACGAAAGGTGGTCTTCTCTTGCAAAGCTCTAGTCGTGACGCGGCGGTGGGCTCGGCGATGACATCCGTCCTGCCGTCCTGGCGGTCTTGGTCTCGTTGCACGGGAATGGAAACCTTTGACTGATTCCTTGGGACCCCGCGCCTGCGCTTTCCTCCTTAGCACCAAAGAGGAAACCTGCTCCTCTGCACCCGCTGGCGCCCGCCTGGCCTTGGTCGTCATGGCTTGCATCACCGCAACCTCATGAGGTTGGGCACTTGCATAGGAAACTCCGCTCCTCAGGAGCAGCCTGGGGAGGCCGCTCCCTCAGGAGGTCTTGGCGCTGTCTTCCTCGCGAGGCTTGGCCCCTCGCGAGGGTCTTGTCTTGTTGGTGTTGAAGCTGGGCCGTACCAGGCCGTCGATGGAGCCACGCCGTGGGCCGCAGGCAGGCAAGTCTGGGTACGCTGGTTCCCAGAACGCCGACAGTGTATCATTAATGTGGGCGGCAGACGGATGGACGGATGGCAATTGTGTCGTTTGAACGCGGAGCAATCGCCTGCATCGAGAAGCGGCGCGGGCGGCATAAACAGTTTTGGGCGGAAAGCGCGCATGGGCGAGGGAGGGGGTCCGGGTGGGCCAGGGTGGTCAGACTCGTGCTTGGCAGTGGTCCGGTCCAGTAGCCGGACATGCTGGCTCGCCAGCAAGCTCGCCGAGCTCAGCGACGACAATCAGATGATGGACGTGGCTTCCGACTTGGAGCCGGCGCCACCGCCCAAGCCGGTTCATGCCTTGTCCACCATAGAGCAGGTGCGGCCGCACTTCGATGCCCTAATGGCGGAAGAGCTACCAGTGCAGGAGGGCCTGTGCTGCAACCTCCGTATCCTCAACGAGCACTGGCTCGCGGAAGGATGAATCGCCAGCGAACAAGCGAACGACAATGCCATCGCGGACATGTGGCCCTATGATCCTGGCTTCCTGAATGAGCAGCGGGCGCTGTATCAGATCATCCGTAGGGCCCGCGAGGCCCTCTTCGTCGTCCTTCGAGATGGTGAGCTCGCCGTGGCGCCGCCGTCTCGCATTGTCAACATGGTCAACGAACAGGAGGAATCAGGAGATGACTTTACTAGGAGAGGATGATAGTGGGGACCCACCAGGGCCATAGCCGCACGTACGCAAGTGCCTCCTTATTATGTACAACTATATTTTTTTTGCTTCCTCCTGGTTTCCTGACATCACGGTCCCACACCATTGTCAACCTATATAGTCAATAAATGAGAGAATTGCACAAGGAGCGGCCGACAGCTGGGACCCAGCAGCTCGAGCAGTATTTGTGTTTTTAAGGTGTGAGCAGAGTTTTTCTTGAGCGATGTTTTTGTTGTTGTTCAGAGGAGCAGGGTATCAACTGGGCGGGCTGTGGCCCATCTAGCCCAGGCTATTATTTTATGTCGACCAAATATCCAGCCGAGATATTAATTTTTTTCAAGGTGAAAATGGCTTGCCTAGCTATACTTTTTTTCGACGAATACCCAGCCCAGGTCAACTTGTTATTCTCCGCCCCGTTGGGCTGAAAATCTTTCCTAGGAGGGATGCATTAGGCTTAACAAGAAAATCGGCTTTAAGAAATAATAAATGGGATGTAATTATAAAAACTGGGCTGTGACCATAAACAAATGCACCAAACAGGTAATTAGTTAAAAAAATATTTTTTTGGATTTTGAAATTTTTAATTTCATTACTTGTTGCGCGCGCAATATTTCGTTTGATTTTTACCTAATAAAATTTTATTTTGAAATTATATTTAATCTGACTCGTTATTTAGAGATAAAAATATTTCGGATCCCATCAAAATGTGGGAAATTTTATTGAATTCTGTTTTGAGCAGTTGGTTGAAATTATTAATCGTTGTCCTTGCTAGAAAATTGGCTGTAATTTTAACAAACTGTAAATGGGCTGTAGTAAATTCCATTAGAATACAAAAATGGGTTGTACATTATTCCAAATCGCAAATGGGCTATATGTTCTCTGCCACACACTTGTGGGCCTACTAAGTTGATGCGTACGCAAGGCTTTGTCAACTTATAGTCAACACACGATTCTAGCAACAGTGGTCGTTGGATGTCCATCCAACGGATGTTGTGCTTCTTTAATCTCGAATATTCTTGCTTCAGCCACCCAAACCACCGCTAGCGGTACCGCCTGCTACCTCCTCCCGTGGCCGGCTGTGCTGCCGCGCAGGACTCACCGGCCCACCCGAATCCCATTGCCGTCCAGGGCATTCCTCTACTCACCAATACCTCCTGTTATTCTCCGGCGACGGCAGCCTCACACCTCACTCTGTGCATTTTGAAACCGAACCGAAAAACCATACCGAAAATAAACCGAACCGAACCAATTTTACGGTTTTATGGTTTCTGGTTTTGGTATGGTATGAACTTTTCATACCGTTTTGAACTTTGGTTTTTATGGTATATACCGAAAAACTGAACGGTTAACCAAATAAATCGAAGTAAAAAATAAATTTATATTTCTTGAGGCGAACAACCATACAAATTATCATTTTTCTTGTACATGAGTCAAATTCACAACCAAGCACGTACATTTTTCTTGTAACATAGTCCATAACCGTCAAGGGATGGATACATTCATGCATATATACTTATATATATAGTTATAAACTATTTGTGTAAAATAGTATGTGTTTTGAGTCATAAATTTGTAAATTATTATTACGTCATTTTCAAATTCGCGTCAACTTTGGTTATTATGGTATATACCGAAACCATACCGAAATAGTTTGGTATATACCAAAACCGAACCGTATTTTAATTTCATACTGTATTTACTGAAGTATTAATACTGTACAAACCGAAATATCGTATAACCGAACCATGTAAACCGAATAAACCAAACGCATAGAGTGACTCACACCACAGTCAAACCAGTGAACCCTCGTACTCCCCTCCGCGTGGGCATCCACCTGCCTTGTCTTCCCTGGCTCCATGTCATTACCTTCCTAGGCCTCGCTGTCGTCCACCGCCTTGGTGTTCTTAGCACGGCGTGGTCAACATGGTCAACGAACAACAGCCATCGGAAGAGGACTCTATGAGGTGAGGCTGACAGATGGACCCACCAGCTACATCTTCGCACGCAAGGAAGTGCGTCCATATTACAGGCAAAAAAAATGATTCTTCCCCCTGACAGCTGGGACCCACCAGCTATATCTTCGCATGCAAGGAAGTGTGTCCTTATCCTCCCTAACAGCTGGGACCCACTCGATTGAAGCATACATAGCGTTTTCTGTCTGGTCGTGAACGTGTATGTACATACTGGTCGATCGGTCTCTCTGCAACGATGAACTTTGGCCGAGCAAGCAGCGACACGTGTAGTAGTAGAGCCCCCGACGTAGCAGTTCATTCAGTCCCTTCTAAACCATGTACATGTACGTACAGCCACATGCCAAAAAATACGGCCACGTACATACATACGGGCGGGGTCTTGAACGCCTAGCTACTCGCGCAAACGTACGGCCAGGGCACATGTACATGGAGAGGCAACAAACGGCAGCAAATGGCATCCTGTTCATCGGAAGCCAACTGGCTGGGTCGGAACAGAGAAACTGCGTCGTGTTCATCAGGAGGCAACGGAATGCGTCGTGTTCATCGGGAGCCAACCGGCTTGGACGAAACAGCCAAAACGAGGTCTGGCGTACCGTAGAATGGAGGAAACGGCCTTTTGTTCGACCATGTACGGTCGAAACGGGGTCCTGTTCATCGGGAAGGGTCTGGCGTACCGCAAAACGGAGGAAACGGACTTCTGTTCGAGTGCCTACGGTCGAAACGGGGTCATATTGATCAGGAGGAGTGTGGTGTACCGCAAAACAGAGGAAATGGACTTCTGTTAGAGTGCCTACGGTCGAAATGGGGTCCTGTTCATCCACCTTCTACTGCCTCGCTCCAGCCTCCACAGGCTACTGTTCATCTACCGTCGACTTCCTCCAGCCTCCACCATCTACTGTTCATCCAGCCTCCACCAACTACTGTTCATAGAGCCTCCACGGGGTCCTGTTCATCCACCCCCAACCATCTGGGGTACGGCGGCCTCCTCGGGGTCATGTTCATCCAGCGACAATGGCCTAGCTACTACCACGGGGTCATGTTCATCCAACCCCCACCGGGAACTGTTCATCCACAGCCAACCAACCAGCTCAACTCACCATGTCTCGACTCATTCTACGTACCACACGCACGGTAGCAATGGTCACTATTCATCGAGGGGCAACACAACACTGGCTGGCAACATCTCGCACGGGGGCTCGAACGGCTTCAGTAAGCAGCGGTAGTGATTGATCGCTCAGGTTCAGTTAGCAGCAGCAGCAGCGAAGGAATCGCTCGGGTTCAGTCAGCAGCGAATGAATCGCTTGGGTTCAGTTAACAACCAAGGGATCGATCGCTCAGGTTCTGTAACATAGCTAGCAGTGCGATCGCTCTGGTTCAGTTACCCAACGCCTCGCACACACGCGCGTACACAAGAGAAATGCGCAAACCTCCGTGCATCGCTCGGCCCCGACCACCCACCGTAACCGGGAACTCCCTGATATTTTCCTCGCCCTCGCTTCTACCATGCTTTTTTCCGTCATGGACGGCCCAAGGAATGTCTTGCAGGTGCGTCTCTGGCCCGCCTAGGACGAAAAGTTCATTTTCTGTCATGATTTTTTGCCATAGAAGTAGGAGCCCACCACATCTATGATGATACGTGGTTTTGTCACAATTATCATCATAGAAGTGTCATAAGCATGACAGGAAAAAAATTTGTTCGGGCCAAAATGTCATGGATGTGTCTTTTTTTGTAGTGTGTGTATTGCTACGTGTTGAGTCACAACACCTAGCCGGAAGATCTATTATTGCAGTATCTTGATTGAGCAATTTGACCATCTTCTCCATGAGGATTTCATACGACTTATTCTAGAAGTTGTTCCTTACGGACCCTTGTGTTCTGAAGTCTGAGCTTTACTTGATGACCATATCGATGATGTTTTTAAGCATGATCGTGGTACCTAGTACATCAATGAGAAAATTAGAAGCAGAGTGCTAAATGTCTATCGGTCGATCATCCTGATTTTGTTTCCTGGGCATTGCTAAGGTAAAATCTAAGAAAGTGTTGTCTTCCTTTGTATCTGCATCCTCCATCATTATTCCTCATGGTAGTAAGAGGTGTCACCAAGATCTTTGGCAGAGATGTTGGTTAAACCCTGATGAATATGGTAATGCTCAAGTTCTTGAAAGCACGCTCAGACACTAGGTTATATCTTTGTTAACAACTGGAATGTGCCTTCCATTTGCTGATTGTTCTATAGCCATAGCTCCCATTTCATTCTAAGTATGCCATTTCTTCGAACTCATTCAAATGATCGTTCGTTATTTGCATTAGCCTGGTATGAAGACTTACAATGATCCATGTATCAAAAGTAATCTTTTTCCACTTAAGGGAATAATTCTATGAGTCACCTCCCTTAAGGTGCCCTGATATGGAATCATGGCAAATTATCTCCTCGCTACTTTGACACTTATTCACAATATTCTTAAGCATGGAATTATTGCCTACCAATTGAACCTTCGTCTTCTGCTTGCTTCAATCACCCCTGATATGTGTTTTGTCTCTCAACTCGAGAGATGTTATCATGTCTCATTCCATGAGTTGATCGTGAGTTGCTCGGTCTTCGAGAAGATCGATTCCTGTAGAGTTTCTTTCTGTCGTCATCATGTTGGGTGAAGATCTCGAAAGCAAACACGTTGAGACTAAGATGATGCAATGAATCAATGTTCTCTAGAAGTGTAATTTGAATCATGAAGATTGTGTCAGTTTCGTGTCACCCTTCACTCTTACCTCACTTCTTGAATCTCGGGACGAGATTCTTGCTTAGTGGGGGTGAGTTGTCACACCCTAGACGATTGCTTGTAGTTAGGTGCATCTGCATCCATGCATCATGTTAAAATTCAAATTAAAGTTGAAATTTGGATGTCCAAACCCTAGCACCAAATGGAATTCAAATAGGTTTAACTTATAATATTTTTTAATGAACACAAAACGCCCTTAGGAAATGTTCATGATTTATGGGAAGTGATGAAAATCTCCACCATAAATAATCAAAAAATTTCAGGACATAAATGGGCTTTGAATTGCCTTAGTAGATATTTGAATTGGAGCTATAGAAGCATATAAATAGTTTTATAGTTCCAATAATTATGAAATATTGTGTGTGGCTTTGGTTAAGTCCATTGATCTCACACATAAATTTACAGAAATTTCCAAAAATGGTTTGGTCCTTGCAACAAACCTAAACAGATTGAAACCATTAACAAAACAAACAAACAAAGAAAGAAAAGGAAAGAGAAAACCTCATCTGGGCCTTCTTAGCTGGTAGCCTAGCAAACCGGCCTAGCCCACCAGGGGCATAGAAGTCTTCCTCCTCTTGCCAGTGGGCAGAGGAGAAGTAGTGCACGGCGCTCAGGTGCGCCGGCACGCAGTTGTCTACCTAGCCCTCCCCAGGCCTTGTCCTCGCACCACGGAGACGCCCATGTCTCCCTCGACCTTTTCCATCTCTCTCTGGCTCCTCTCCCTCCCTCTAGTGCCAATTCCGAGCTCACACCAGCGCTTTGCCGGCCACTGCAACCTGCCCACGCGCCCATCGTAGTGCCCTCGCCTCGCCATCTTGTCCACCAGATTCGCCTTGAAGCCTTTAAGCTCTGCGCCAATGCACACAACGCCGGACGTCCAAAAGCCTTGCTATCACCCCGTCTTCATAGCCATGGCCAGTGATCGCCGTTGCCCAATTCGCTGCCATCCGAGCGTCCCCGAGCCCGCTGACCAGCTCCTCCACCTCCCTATGAGCTCCCGCTCAGTTTCCCCGTCACCCCGTGCTCGAGATCTTCCTCTAGCTGCCACTCCCGCGAACCCGAGCCCCGGCAGCCGCTATGGCCGATGAGCCGCATGCTCTAGAGCTCCTCTTCTCAAGCTGGGGGCACCAGCATGCTCCTCGAGACCCACCAGTGTTTCTGTGCTGCTTATTTTGCTCCCAAGCCAGCTGCAGCATAGCGCCCGCACATAACCGAGCTTTGGCCGCCGCCAAAGCCACCATGGTCATCATCCCCGGCCACCCCACAGCCTCCCAAGGCCTCCCCTAGTTATGCACAACCGTGAGCTCTTCACTGGTACCCTCAGCGCATCGAACCGCTGCCGGAGCAACGATTCTGATGTGCCTCCGTTGTCGGTTGAGGTCACCAACGGCTAAACTCGGTTTAGTTGATGTGGCAAAAATTAGATTAGGCTCTAATTAAACCCCACAGCCACTAACTGGTAGGCCTAGCCCATTTAACGATTTTGGTTCAGTTTAATTAAAGTCACTAATTAACACTGGACCTAGGACATGCGGGTCCCACCTCGGATAATTAACTAGTTCAGCCAGGTTTAACTTTTACTTAACACTATGTCTTTGAGGGTGATGAATCAAAGGTTCATTTATGAACTTAGTACGGTTTCTAGATGATTGTGCAAATAGAACACTATTCTCTTATAGTGGTTCTATGTCTCAATCTAAGGAATCTTAGGTCTTGCCAGTGATTCAATATATACTAAGCTTGTTTCACATAAATTATGAATTCATGTGAAAGCATGATGGATGCATAGAAATGCAAATGATATACACAGATCTGAAGTTGTCAGATTCGATAGGACGAATTCTATACCACAAGTAAAGCATGGACTGACACCGGATTGCCATCGGTGTAAAAGTTAAACATGCTAACTAGATTATTGACTCTAGTGCAAGTGGGAGACTATTGGAGATATGCCCTAGAGGCAATAATATTTGTTTTATTATATTTCCATTTTCATAGTTAAGAGTTTATATTTCATGTTATAACTGCTATGATCCTGGAATATGCGATTCAATGGAAAACTCATATGCACGTGTGGAATGATAAACGGTAAACAATAGGTTCCTAGTCTCGCCTCTAAGACTGGCTCAAGTGTTGTTTGTGATCACATTTTCTGAATCTGAGGATATCGTTAAGTGTAATGATAGTTCTGAAACAACATTGAGGATATGACATTAGAACGATCATATTGAATCGACCCAAACTTGTCTATTATACTTTGTGAATATATCGTTTGACATCATTTATTATAACACGGAGTGTTAGTATGTGTTTTAGTTCCTTAGACCATGAGAGTGTCTCGGTCAATTCCTACCAGGCGGTGGACTTTGGGGTTGCTCAAACGTCATCTGTAACAAGGTGATCACAACGTCAACTTTCATGCTCACCAGAAAGTTTGACATGTCAATGGTTAGCTCGAGAGTGGGGTTTGATCCTTCAATGATGGAGAGATATTATTAGGGCCCTCTTGATGTGATGGAATCCATCATTGTCTGGCCAAATATAGGTGACTACATCACAGGGATGCGGAAACAAGTTAACGAGGAAGAAGAACAAAATCGGTAATGGAAGCAACGGTATAGTGAGCATGGTGATGACTCAAGAGGATACAAATGCACACCGAGTTTTGTAAAGTATTGCGAAGCAAAGGGAACATCGCATGATAACCAGAGGTCCACTCGAATATCATTCGTGTAATCATAGGGACCAATATGGATGCCCACAGTTCCGCTCTCAGTTATTGAACGAAGGAGTTTCGTTCATGTCTATGATTTACCAAACTTACGGGGTCACAAGCTTAAGGTAGTCATGATCTGCTGAGTGTTAGTAGGACAAGAGTATCAAGGATTTATTTGTGAAATAGTTTCATTAATATTTGAAATAGTTCCGAGAGGATCCGGAAGTGTTTCGGGGTACCGGAAGGGTTTCGGTGAATATCGGGTAATACCAGGTATTACCGATAAATTGTATATTGGTGGAAAATGTTTCCGGGGATGTTAAATTATATATATAATAGTCCAAAAGTATTTGGAACAATTATATATTTAATTTAATGTCAACGTCCTAAAAAGGCCAGGAGGTGGAAGGCTACTTGGGCCACAAAGGCCCAAGTGGGAAGAGGCGCCCCTTCCATAAGGAAGGAGACCAAATAGTAGTGGGGGAGGAGTCGAACTCCTCCTCCCCTTGGCTGGACGCCCCAAGGAGGGTTTCATGTAGATAAGCGTGAGTGCTATGGATGGCCTTCTCGTAGGGAGACGGGAGAGAATCCATAGTGGTGTTTTGATATGGCGAATATGTGGACTCGTGTGCGCTTCCTCACCTCAAAGAAATTACTGGTAGTCATAGTACAGGATAGCCACTGAGTGAAAGCTGACTTGCTGCAGTTAAACTCCACAACCCCCTTGTTGATACTGATGCATAAGTAGTTAGCTCTGATGTAAGTCTTGCTGAGGACATTTGTTCTTACGTTTGCTTAATTTATGTTTTTGCAGACGAGACTTCAGTCTCACTAGTAGTTCCACGTGGGATTCGATAGTTAGCTTGGGAATCCTGGGACAGAGGTCTGGTTCCTATGGTGGGTCTTGTAGATAGACTTGTTTTTTAGCCTTCTTTCTTTTCAACTGTCTGTACTCAGACAGGTTTATGATTCCGCTTGTTGCTTGTATGACTTTGTATGTTGGGTCATGAGACCCATGTTTGTAGTATCATGTTATGTATGGCTCTTCGGAGCCTCTTAAATAACTACTTGGAGTCATAGAGTTATGTTGTGATGCCATGTTGTACAAACACAAACTTGCATGTTGTGCGTACGTGTGATGTGTATTGCTATGTGTTGGGTCACGATAGAGACTACTTTGATGACCCGACTACAAGAGTGCAACAATGTTGCGCCTTAGCATTCGCTAAACCAATCTCCCGAGGTTACTCACAATGCCGGAAGCACAATCAGCCTAACCACGAAGGTATATTCCTGCATGCAATTAAAGAACAAGCAAGAATATGATAATGCAATCTGAATATTGCGAATATATATGAAGTATTGATAACAGTGGGGATGCGAAAGCGGAACTAGTGGAAAAACGGCTAGCCACAACTTTCGTTTGTGGCGCGCCGTTTTTCATCAATGCTAGCACTATTTTTTTCAAATACTGCTGGCGTTGTCCAAATTGGTACGTCAGTTATAATTTGCTACTTCTGGCGTTCTTAATACTTCCGTCCTCACTACTATCTGGCCCCAGTTGTCGTGACCAATTGCAAGATACTACTGTCATGTGATTTATAAACACGCCATATATACTTAACATTGTGCTGTCGTGCCATCGTCGGGAACGCCAACACTAACTTTTGCCTATATATAGATGTGTTGCAACCCTCATTCTCAAATACATTCACTTCCATTCTCCACAAAATTCTACTCCCTCTTAGTCAGCTGCTTTGGTGACAATGGACCCACCAGAGCTTGTTGAATTGGCACGAGCCCCGCATGCGAGCCCACGTCGGCAGGGCGTGTCGAAAGTTTGGGACTCCGCCGCCTTGGCCGAGCTCTCTTATGGCCATGTTGGCTACGACATGCGCTCGCCATGGCCAATGTAGCCAACACTGTCTGGCGAATCACCCCGCTACAGCGCGACGTCCCTTCGATCCGGCAGCTATGCCACCGGCACCGATGCTACCGGGAACCGAGCGAGGGCATCTGTGCTGCTTTGCGGCTGTGGACGCCCTGCTGATAAGCATATGTCACACACACAAAATAATCCAGAGTGAGAGTTCTACATCTGCAGTAACTGTGGAAAGGTAATGTGACAGAAAATACCTCTTGATCTATTTTTGCTAATTTGCACAATTCACCTTTATATATATAGTGTCGCGATCATTAGTATATGTGTGTGTATATTGTGATCCATAGACGTTAGGGACAAAATATTGCTACACATGGATATGTGTTGATATTGTGCAGAAGTACGTGAGCGAGTTGCTCGAATACTCCATTGGTGAACTAAGACAACATATAGATGAGATGGAGCTAAAGACTGATGTGATGCGCGCCTAAATCCAAAAATTCAAGATGCTTCGATATGCGCTTTTAGCTGGTGTTATGCTTGGCCTCGTTCTCCCTGCTGGATCGATGGCAGCTTTTTTTCTCATGGGAATCATTACACTAATGATGTTCTTAGTCTAGATCAAGAGTATAGTAATAAGTTATATATATTTGTTATTATTTTCATCCTTCAACTATTATGTATCTAGGCTAGATTAATGAGATCGATGTTCTGTTCTAATTATTGGTTTTACTTGTATGTTTACATATTTACACAAAATAATTAATAAAAATAACAATATAATAAATAATAGGAAAATAAAACAATAAAATAATAAACTAAACATCTATATGAATATAAAAACAATATGTGTAACACATAAAAGTAAAAAAAATAAAAACTACAAAAAATTAACAATATAATAGCAATGGCGTTGCCCACGTAGGCCAACGCCAGCAATTACCCAGCCGCCCCAGGCTGGATTGATTAAAACATCCCCTAGACACACAACCATCTGTCTCCGTTTGATCCCCATTAAATCGCCGCCGCCACCGCCGCCACCCCCGTCGCCGTCGCCTTCGCTTCCACCGCCACCTCCGCCTCCACCGTTGAAACCCCCGTCGTCGTCGCCTCCGCCTCCACCGCCGCCATCCTCGTCGTCGTCGCCTCCATCCCCGTCGTCGTCGCCTCCGCCTCCACCGCCGCTACCCACGTCGCCTCCGCCTCCACCCCGGCCGCCGGCCCCGCCCCCGTCGCACTCCGCAACGCCCCCTCGCCATCTATCGACGCCGCGGGCGAGTTCTACTTAGTGTAGTGTAATAGTACTGTAGAATAATGTAGAATTTTGTGTATAAGAGTAGTGTAAAATTAGCGTAAGAGTAGTCTACAATTTTAGTTTAAGATTATATTATATGATTTGTAGACTATGATTTTAGATAGTGTAATTTTATTGTAGTTCTAGTAGTGTACTTGTGGTGAAAGAATTTAGTGTAGTTGTAGACTATGATTATATTATATGATTTGTAGACTATGATTTTTGATATTGTAATTTGATTGTAGTCTAGTATTGTACTTGTGGTGAAAAAAATTAGTGTAGTTGTAGACTATGATTATATTATACGATTTGTAGACTATGATTTTAGATAGTGTAGTTTTATTATAGTTCTAGTAATGTAGTTGTGGTGAAAGAATTTAGTGTAGTTGTAGACTATGATTATATTATATGATTTGTAGACTATGATTTTAGATAGTGTAATTTTATTGTAGTTCTAGTAGTGTACTTGTGGTAAAAGAATTTAGTGTAGTTGTAGACTATGATTATATTATATGATTTGTAGACTATGATTTTAGATAGTGTAATTTTATTGTAGTTCTAGTAGTGTACTTGTGGTGAAAGAATTTAGTGTAGTTGTAGGTTTTGCAGGTACTCATTAATATGCCCATTTTTACTAACTTTTTAGTTATATATGCATCGTCACATATGGCTCCGAAGTTTCGTGGTGTCCGACAAAAGGGAAATAAGTACTATGCCACCATTAGGAAGGACAATCTCGCCACAAAATTGGCAACTGGGACACCCCGGAGTTAGCAGCGCGCGCTTATGATGCCATGGCAGTAGAGTACTTTTAGGAGGGGCGAGTCTGAACTTCCATGAGTGTCGTGAGTTCGCGATGTTCCTCGCACCTGATGACACGAGGATATGCACTAGGGTTGAGGAGAAGGAGAACAAACAGGCCGAGATGCAGTTCTTTGACCCATTGGTAAGCGAGCTTGCGAGAGATGACAAACTCGTGGAGGCCAACAAGATGATGTTACTTCAGTATGCAGCCAGGAAGAGCGCGGAGGAGGATCCCATAGACTGGGGTGCCTTCGAGCGTGATGAGGAGGGTCAGCAGGGGTGTCGTCGTAGGTCCACTAGGCACGACCATGAGGCCGGTCCCTTTGGCCACTAGCTTAGCGCACGCTACCTATTTCTTATGAACTGTTTAACTTTATGCATGTTTTATGTTTGAACTACACATGGTTTGTAGAACTATTTAATTACAAGTATGTGTTAATATCTAGATGGCCAGATAGTGCTGGTTTGTACTAACTACTTCTGTTGCATTATATCTATGCATCTGTTATGTATGCTTATTTTTCTCAACTTCATGAAAGCAGTAAATGGATGCCCCATGTGAGACATGTGGTTTAGTGAGATGCCAAAGGGATAAGAAGTTCTTCATAGATCTGCCAAATGACTTCCTCACTAGGACGGTATGTTTTAGTTGAACATGTTTTGATTGAGTTTCATATAATGTATACGGTTGTGCCCAGAATTGTCTAACTAGCTCGCTACTTCTTTCTTTCAATTTTGCTCAGGTCATCCCTTGCGGGGCAAGGCATGACTTCTTTGAGAAGTTTAGAGTTCTGGTTGATGCCACCATCACATTCCAGTGCACCCTCATGAAGATGCTGACGGCCCAACAATTCAATTGTCTTGTCAACAATGAGGCAAATTGTACATATTTCGGTTGCCCTGGTTGGAAAGCCCTTGCAAGTGCTTATGAGATGGAAGCTGGGGAGAGAGTCACGTTCTACCTCGACTACAATCGTGATGAGATCTTGGTCTACAAAAAGCCTGCTAGTAGCGATGATGGTTCACTTACTCCGGACTATGACCCTGACTCCACCCACCTAGAAGTCCTAGTTAGCTAGTTGGCATGCATGGAAGTTCTCATGTTATTATCACCTCTATTTATTTGAACGTGTACATTCATATGTGTGTTACTTTGCCTACTTTGTTGAACAATATCAATAAGTGCATTGTTGAACTTAAATGCTGTCATTGGGTCTATTTATAGTTGATTTATTGATTGTTCTTAAACTGGATTATGCTGTCATTTTGGTTGAGATCGCTGTTGTACAGCTTTTATTTCAAATCTCAAAATCAAATTACTAGCGTCGCGAAAACATGGAATGTCACAACTGATGACTAATACTGCTGGTGTCGACCACACGGCACGCCATTACCGTCCAAAATACTGCTGGCATAGGTGGCAACACCAGCGCTAATTTTTAACACTAGCGCCATATTGGTGGCGTTGGGTGTCCACGCCACCAAGGCTGTTTTTGGCATGCCATAGCTAGGCTTTTTCTGCACTAGTGCGGTCTTGGCCTGGTCGTTGGACACAAATGAAGTACACGAAGTTGTAATGGCTAACTTTTAACTACACCAATCCCAAGGGAAAAGATAATAGATTGATCTACTTATATAGGAGCAAGGGGTCGCAGCCAAGGAGGTGGGAGGACGACCCAAGGCAGCCTAAAACTAACCCTAAGTCGTACAAGGCCCATGGGCCCAAGTGGAGGTGATGCAACACCTTTGGACTTGTTGTTTCACTCGGATTCTGCTGCAGCGTCAGATTGTTTCGTCAATATCTCGATGCTTCGGACAAATTTGAAGGTGAATCCAATTCGGTTGGAAGTCCACAAAATAAACTTTCCACCAAAAAAAGAATCACCCAATTCGGAGTCCGGATGAAAGAGTTCTTGATGTTTTGAGTCAGGTATGTATGTGCAGTCCGAATCTAAGTCCAGATAATGCGGGACTTGGACTCTATCTTCTCTTGGGCCAAAAGTGACGTGAGAGTACTTTTTGAACATCACAAAATCATTTCCTCAGAAATATGCATGTATGCAACATTTTTTGTCGTATCCAAGGTAGCCATGTCCTCATCATATTTTCGTCTACCATATGGACTAAATTTGAATCAATTTTCCCAATTCAAATACGATTGATGTCAAGTTATACCATCATTATTATCTTGATAACATAAAACATGCATATAGTAGTAATCCTATTTAAATATGAACTACACATATCATACGATCTCCAATTCGAATATTTGTATCCATTTTATGTTGAATTAAAATCATGGTACATTTCATGCTCTAGATAGCTAAACGTTTGGAATAATCTAAACCATGTTTCCACACATATAATGTGTTTAACACACACAACAATGCACCCACCCCCCCCGCCGCACACACACACACAACATTTAGATGTTTGCTTCGAAAACCACACATTATCTCGGATTCGAATAGTTATGTCCATGCACGGATGTAATGTGGTCGAATGATGCCTGTCATCGGTGTCTCAAATTCAGATCGATTTGGGCTTGTTCGATGTGTATATAGTATATAGCACATTTGATTCAAAACCACACCACGAATATCTCCACTATATTCATGCATGCATGTCTTACAAACATCATGATCTCTTATTCAAATATTTGAATCTGCTTTTATATTGATTAAGTCTCTGCGAGACTTTTACACCCATGCACACACTCCGCCTCACTTTGTGGATACAATTAACTTTCCTATCATGCATGCATATATGCACACACACACACTCCTCACTAGGCATCATCTACATCGTGCACACATGCTCTCGTTGTTTAGGTTAGTCTCCCACGATTTCTCTAGGTCTCTCCATCTCCCTCTTTCCCACACACACCTATTGATATACCCTTGTAGCTAGCTAGGCCTGCCTACCACACACAAACATGTACAAACATAGTCCCTCCCCTCCTCTCACCATCCATGCCTCCCGCCCTAACTATGAGGCACACGCGCACTGTCGCCCCCTCTGTTGTTATCCATCTCGCACTCTTACAGTGTCACAAGCTAACTAACTAATACTAGGCCTCTTGTACAATCTCCTAGCTAGCCGCACCCCCCTCCCACCACAAACACCTCTCCCTCTCTTTGTCACTCTGGGTGTTCTTTATCTCTGACACATGGACGCATGTGCACCAATCTATTTCCCTCTATGTGTAGCCAGGTCTCTCGCTATCTCCCCACACAAACCGACTAATCTATATCTCTAGTTGAGTCTCCCCCTCTTTTCCCACGTACAAATCGCCCGAACCACGAACTCTCTACATAGGACCGCCTACCACACACACACATTAATTGTCCCTCCCCGTCTCATCATCCATGTCCTCCGCTTTATCTATCAACCAGACATGCGCGCCCACGCACGTTAGCGTCCCATCTCTTTAATTATCAATCTCGTACTTGTACTCCTTCCTTGTCTTCGTCTAGTAGGCCTCCCGCACCATCTTCCAGCATGCACCCCCCTCTTTCCTAGCGCTCGTATGCTCATAAAGTTATTCCCTCTATCCATGTCTATCAATATCTCGTGCAAAGGATACCTCCCATCTCTTCTCGTATATCGCCCCCCTGCACATACATATTATGTATTCAGGCCTCTCTTTGACACAAACATATGTATAGAGGCATGTCGCACACACCATCTCTCTCTCTCTCTAACACACCCACTAGGTGGAGGACATGTACGAACAGAAGAGGTGCACACATGCACGCACTACCTCCCTCGTAAACACATGCGGGGTACACAGTGGAGCACATTTCTAAGGAGAGGTAGCCCACGTGATAATTTGATGCGTGTAAAAAGACTTTAGATGATGTGGCACTAGTACTTCTGATACATGAAAAGAAAGAAGGAAACAAAATACGTGCAAGATCTTGTTTCAGGTGATGTCTCTCATTTTCAGTCAATATATTTATGAATAAAATGATGTGGGGGCGGCATCAATGAAGCTATGTGGCACATGTGGAGGTGTTGTTTGCCAGCTTCTTGTGTGGATTGATCACACTGACGTGTTTATGGTCCTAGAAGAACATAGACACTGCTGGGTACAATTTGGTTACTGTGGACGTGAATCCCATGCACTTAGACCATTGGATCAACATCAATGAATCGCTGATATCGCGTCACCCCTGAAATTGAGAATTTGTAAACTGGTTATAGAATAGCTAGCAGTGGGCTACTCATTTTTTGCTCTAAGAGGTTGTGGGCGTCTGGCTCCGCCATGATGGCCTCCGAGAACGCGGGCCCATGTACGCATCCGAGAAACGTATGTAAACCTTCGGTCAAACTCCCACGCCCCCGCTACACTCAAAAAGAAAAAAAACTCCCTCGCTGCTGACGCTGAAAAACGCCGCGCTCGCCTTATAATGGGGATTTGTATCGACCGATTTCATTAAGGAGCCAAAGCAAGTGTTACCCTTTACAAAACAAGTTTGGCGGTAAATGTCAGCGTTCTAGGAACCAGGGTACCCAGACTTGCCTACCTGCGGCCCACGGCGTGGCTCCATTGAAGGCCTGGTACGACACATCTACAAGACCGCCAAAGCAAGACCCTCGCGAGACGGACGACACCAAGACCTCCCGAGGGAGTGGCCTCCCCAGCGGCCTCCCGAGGAGCGGAGATTTCTATGTAGGTACCCAGCCTCATGAGGCTACCATGACGCAAGCCATGACGACCAAGGCAGGCGGGCGCCAGTGGGCACACAGAAGGCAGTTTCCTCTTTGGTGCTAAGGAGGCAAGGACAGGTGTGAGTTCCCGAGGAATCTGGTAAAGATTTCCATTCCGGTGTATCAAGACCATGACCGCCACTGCGGTAGGATGGATGTCATCGCCGAGCCCACCGCTACGTCACGACCAGAAGCTTTGTAGGCGAAGACCACCTTTCGTCAGGATCAGATGTACTACTTGTCCCCTTTCAAATTGGCCATTGTGGGAAATCTTCCCGCCTACGTTTTGGGGGAAGAGGACCGAGGCCACTATAAATATAGGTTAGCCACCACCGTAGAAGGGGTCGACTCATTCCCTCACCGCCGAACCTCACGAGGTTGTTCAGCCCTTGTACTAGTTCATCCTTAGCCCCTCGTGAGGCCAATCCACCACAAAGCAGGAGTAGGGTCTTACACCGCAAGGTGGCCCGAACCTGGGTAAACCGCCGTGTCCATCTTCTTCCCCGTTCGTGTGAATCGAGGTAGGCTGTGGGGCGACGAGCTGGTAGGCTGGATAGGTTGAGTTCTTCGCACACGCCCGAGAGTTCTAACCTTTCTTGGGTCTACGGAGCCCTAAATCCGACATTTGGCGCGCCAGGTAGGGGCATGTCTAAGTTCAGCCTCTTGATCAACCGCGCCCTGCTCGCGCTTCGTGGCTCTCATGGCGGGCCTCCAGGCCTTCACCCGCAACCTGCAGTGGGTGCGGTGGCCGCAGAAGTTCAGGTCGGCGCTGCCCCCGCGGTACGACGGCACGGGGGACCCCGTGGAGTTCCTCCATTTGTACGCACAGGCCATCTGGGAGGCGGGCGGCGATGACAAGGTCATGGCGAACTGGCTCCTTATGGCCCTCTTGCGTGCGCCGCACTCCTAGATGGTCAGCCTGCTGGGGTCTTCGGTGGACTCCTGGGAGGAGCTGCGCGGTCTGCTCATCGCGCGTTTCACGGCGGCAGCGCCCCACATCGTTGTGTCCATCCTCGGCGGGTCGCAGGCGCCATCCTCGAGCCGACATGTCAAGTAACTCCTCTGTCGGCTGGGAGCCGTTCAGCCGCGCCAAGGGGCTCCTCCGGGTCACGTTGTGCCTGAGACCGTCATCACCTTCGACTCCAGGGATCACCCCACCCTAGGACCACGGTCGGTGCCGGTGCACTCCCCATGGTGTGCACGCCCACCATCAGCAACGTTGCGGTCACCAGGACCCTCATCGATGGCGGTGCTGGCCTTAACGTCCTCTCCGTGGAAGCCTTCGACCTGCTTTAAGTGCCCTACGACCAGCTCACCCCCACCAGGCCCTTCTCAGGGGTGGTCGACGACTCTACTGTCCCCCTAGGGCAGATCCGCCTCCCAGTCACCTTCGGCACGTGCTACAACTACCGCACCAAGCTTATTGACTTCGATGTCATCCGCATCGGCCTCCCGTACAATACCATCCTTGGGTATCCGGCCCTTGCCAAGTTCATGGCGGCGATGCACCCCAGCTACAACGTTGTCAAGATGCCAGGAAGTAGCGGCATCATCACCGTGGCGGGGAACACCAAGGATGCACTCCTGGCCCTCAAGCTCGCCTTCAAGGCCGCGACAGCCACACGACCAGGCGCTAAAGACACTCCAGAGATCCCGGAAGCCGCGCCTGCAAAGAAGAAGCAATTGTTCTCTCAGGATTGGGCCGAGACGAAGCAGGAGCCCGTTGATAACGAGGGTTCAGGCCCCACCTTCACCATAGGCGCCGACCTCCCCCCAGATTAGGAAGAGGCGCTGGCCGGTTTCCTTCGTGCGAACAAGGATGTGTCTGCATGGGAGGCGACTAACCTGGTCGGCGTCCCACGAGATGTGATCGAACACCATTTGATGGTGTGCCCCGGTGCGCGCCCGGTGAAGCAGAAGGCGTGGCGGCAAGGCTCCCAAGGCCCCCTCATCTCAAGCAGAGTAGGACATCATCGACACCTCTTCCCTCGTCGAGCACCCCGTGTACTTCGTCAGCACGGTGTTGTGTGATGCGCGCGCGCTACCCCATGCAACAGAAGCTCCTGCTCGCACTCCTCGTTGCTTCCAGGAAACTGCGCCATTATTTCCAAGGCCACCCCATCAAGGTCATCTCCGCGTACCCCCCGGAGAAGGTGCTCCGTAGCCCCAATGCCGCGGGGAGGGTTGCCGAGTGGAACATCGAGCTGCAGGCGTTCAGCTGGAGTTCAGCACCATCAGGGTCATCAAGGGTGCGGCCCTCGCTGACTTTGTGGCGGAATGGACTGACGCCCCTGACCGGGGGATGGGTGAAGATCGCTCCCTCGCACCCAAAGACGAGGTTCCCGATGGCTGGATCATGTACTTTGATGGCGCGTTCGCGCGCCAGGGCGCAGGGGCTGGGGCCATACTCATCTCGCCGACCCAGGACAAGCTATACTATGCCGTGCAGCTCTGCTTTCAGCATGGTGAGAAGGTCTCCAACAACATCACGGAATATGAGGGCCTGATCATTGGCCTCAGGGCCGCGGCGGGCCTGGGGGTCAAGCGTCTCATCATCAAGGATGATTCTCAGCTCCTCGTCAACTTCTCCAACAAGGAATACAAGCCTAAGGACGAACACATGGAGGCATACCTAGAAGAGGTACGCAAGATTGAAAAACGATTCTTGGGCTTGGAATTGCAGCATGTCCCGCGTGGCACGAACAAGGAGGCGGATGACATCGCCAAGAGGGCGTCCTGACGTGAGCCCCAGAAGCCTGGTGTCTTCGAGGAGCGGCTCTTCAAGCCATTGGCAGCCCCCCGCTATAGGCCCTACGTTGTTTCAGGAGGAGCCGCCCCTGGCCCCCTCCACAGGCGTCCCGGCCTGCGATCCGACCTCAGGAGCCATCCTGCTCCTGGCGCTCAAACCTCAGGAGGGATGCTAGACCGAAGAATTCAAGGCATACCTGCTTCGAGGCACCATGCCAGACAAGGAGGAAGATGCAGAACGCGTGGCCTATCAGGCCACCGCTTACTGCTGGCAGGACGGCGAGCTCTACCAAAGGCGCCCAAACGACGTCTTGCTGCGATGCGTCTCCAAGGAGCAAGGGCGCGAGTTGCTGGTTGACATCCATGGTGGGGATTACGGGCACCATTCTTCATCACGCACCCTGGCCCACGACGCTCAACAATGCCACTGAGCTGGTGCGATCATGTGAGGCCTATCAATTCCAAGCCAAACAGATCCACCAGCCCGCTCAGGGCCTCTAGACCATCCTGCTCTCATGGCCGTTTGCGGTCTGGCGGCTGGATATCCTGGGCCCGTTCCCCCGAGCAGCCGGGGGCTACCGCTACCTCTATGTCGCCATCAACAAATTCACCAAGTGGGCGGAGGTGGAGCCCGTGCGCACCATCCTAGCTGGCTCGGCCGTCAAGTTCATCAAGGTCCTCATGAGCCGCTTCAGGGTCCCCAACCATATCATCACTGACAATGGCTCTCAGTTCACGAGGAACCTCTTCAAAACATATTGTGCTAACCTGTGAACGCAGGTATGCTATGCTTCAGTGGCGCACCCATGGAGTAATGGCCAAGCCGAACGTGCCAATGCGGGGGTCTTGAGGGGCCTCAAGATGAGGAGCTTCAAGAAGAAACTTGAGGCCTGCAGCAGGGGTTGGCTCGGTGAGATTCAGTCCATGCTGTGGTCCATCCGCACCACCGTGACTAAGCCCACCGGCGAGACCCCATTCTTCTTCGTCTACGGGGCTGAGGCGGTCCTCCCACACGAGGTCAAACATCGCTCCCCAAGGGTCTTGGTGTTTGATGAGGCACGCCAGGATGCCTCGCGGGGGACAGATCTCATGCTCGGGGAGGAGGCCCGCCGCCAAGCCTCGCTCCGTGCCGCGAGGTACCAACAGGCGCTGCGGCGGTATCACGGCCGCAGCGTCCGCTCCAGAACCATCGAGTTGGGTGAACTCATCCTGAGGTGGGTGCTCTCCAGGGAGGGGCTTCACAAGCTCTCATCTATGTGGGAGGGCCCGTTCAGGATCGCCCGTGTCTCTAGGCCTGGCGCCACGCGCCTGGAGACGCAGGACGGGGTCCCCATCCAGAATGCCTGGAACATCCAACACCTCCGGAAGTTCTACCCATAATAGGCGAGCGCCATGCGCCTCTCAAGTCTCCGCTCGTGACACTCTCACGTAATAATGAGTGGGGCCGTACACGCCCCGGAGTCTCCTGAGTGCTGCCCCTGAGCCTCATGGGGGCTCCCACCCTCGTCTTAGTGGAAGCCCCATGCTCCGCGCTGGCGGGAAGACCAGAAGACTAGTGTAGGCGCCGGACGCGGCTGTTCTTTTGCTTGCTTCCTGTAGCTGGTTTGCCACTTCTTGGAATGAAATTCGAAGTTCTCGCGTCTTTATTTGAAATGGATGGGAATTTTTCACCTCGCAGCGTTCGCTCTTTCAAGTCTCGCTTTAGGGAGAGTGGCAGTTGCCCGTCGCTCTTCCTCGCGCGTCTCGCGTGTTGGGGCTGGGCACGGTGTGGGCGCCTGGGCCTGCCACGAACACACCTCGCCAAAGCCTTGGCATCCTAATCCTCGTACGATGCCCTTAAATGAGCCAACGGGCATGCACGCCCTGTTGAGTCCGCACCTCTTGGACTCGCCGGGCATCGTGACCCGACGTACCAGCGGTGATCGTTGCTCGCTCGGGGGCTCGCGCGGGGCGTGTCAGCCTGTGAGACACCTCCGGAGGTCCCGTATCTTCATGGCCCGCTAAAGACCAGCCTCGTGGCCACTGGGTGCCTCCTGAGGCCTGAGAACCTTCGAATCCTCAAGAAGGGATCCCCTGGTAGGATCTCTCTGGAATGAGGGGTGCGCAGGAGGTCCAAGCTCCAGATAAGCACGCCCTCGTGGCATGGGAGTCTACCGCAAGCACACTAAGCTAAGTTATCCTAATCACGATCAGCAAGAACCTGTTGATTGATAGCAACACGAATGCTAAGATACGAGATAAAACATTAACATCAACGGCGCAAGCGCCATGGTCCATTACATGCCCCAGCAGGGCCTTCTACGTTTCTTGATGCAGGGTAAAGAAAAAGCAAAAGCGGCCTCGCGACCACCACAGCTCCGGAGGCCTGGCTCCAGCGGCGCCTACGCTCAGTCAGAGTCCTCCTCCTGCTTCACTGGAGCACGATGGCGAGGTGGCTCGTCGCCCTCCCCGGTCCAAGCTCAGTGGCGTGGCGGCTCGTCGTAGTTGCCGTCGCTCATACTCTCCCCATAGGGGGAGCCGCCGCTGCTGGAGGCGTCGGGACCATCGCCAAGGGCGAGCTCACCCCCGAGGATGCGGCAGCCCCCCGGCCATCACCGTCGGAGGAATGGACGTCGTCATCGTTGTCATCGCCCTTGGGGCAACACCCCTGATAACCGCCGTCCTCCCCGAAGACCCTGACGTAGAGGGTCACAGCGTTGTCATGCCTGAAGTGGAGATTACACCTCCCCTGCAGGCCACATGCACAGGAGAACGACTGCCACCCGCGGTTCAGGAACACGTTACCGGCGTGAGTGACCTCGACCTCCACCCATGAGGCCTTGCTGCAGCAACCATCGGCCTGCAGCCGGAGGCTGCCAGGTCCCCCGGCCGGCAGCGTGCCCGCGAAGAAGCGTGGGAGCTGGAACCAGACGCCTGCATGCCTCTCTGCCCACACCATGAACTCCGAGGACGCGTCGACCGAATGGGATCGCGGGCGCGGTGGCTGAATGGCTGCCACATGCCTCCCTCCTTGGTTGCTGCCGCCTCGGCCGTGGTAGTCTCCATCATGGGAGGGAGCCTTGCCACGACTGCCAGAGGTGGTGCCAGCCTTCAAGGGGTTGTGCCCGCGCCCTTGGAGAGCCACCGCCGGTGTCGCGGCGTACTTGTGGGGACGGCCGCGGCCCCTCTTGGGCGGTGGCGAGCCTGGTCCCTCCTTGGGGGCCTTTCCCTTCTCGGCAGCCGAGAACCTCCTCACTAGTGCCATGGATGCCCTGGCGAGATGGCGGCACGACGAAGAAGAAGAAGGAGCAAGCAGCAAGAAGATGAAGATGGGCTGGGGGCTCCGCCCCCCTTCCCCCATTTATAGGCGAAGGAAGGCTAAACGACGGCCTCCCACGCTCCAACTAATGAAGGCCTCGCTGCATGCACCAGGCAGTTGTCAAGTTGGGCAGTTGCCGAGGCGACATGGGGAAGCGGAGACGCCATGTCCCGTCAAGCGCCACATGTCGGCCTGACCTGTAGGCAATTGGGGCCCGCGGCACTTCGCGCTTGCCCCTTGGCTTCGCCTCGAAGCCAAGTCCGAGCGGGCCTTCGGCCCGGGGGCTACTGTGGGCGTTTTGGGAACTAGGGTACCTAGACTTGCCTGCCTGCATCCCATGGCGTGGCTCCATCGACGGCCTGGTACGGCACATCTAAAAGACCGCCAAGGCAAGACCCTCGCGAGGCGGACGACACCAAGACCTCCCGAGGGAGCGGCCTCCCGAGGAGCGGAGATTTCTATGCAGGCACCCAGCCTCATGAGGCTACCATGACGCAAGCCATGACAACCAAGGTAGGCAGGCGCCAGCGGGCGCAGAGAAGGCAGTTTCCTCTTTGGTGCTAAGAAGGCAAGGACAGGCATGGGTTCCCGAGGAATCTAGCAAAGGTTTTCATTCCGGTGCAACGAGACCATGACCGCCAGCGCGGCAGGACGGATGTCAGCGCCGAGCCCACCGCTGCGTCACGACCAGAAGCTTTGCAGACGAAGAGCATCTTTCATCAGGATAAGATGTACTACTTGTCCCCTTTCAAATTGGCCACTGTGGGATCCCTTCCCGCCTACGTTTTGGGAGAAGAGGACCGAGGCCACTATAAATATAGGTTAGCCACCACCGTAGAAGGGGACGACTCATTCCCTCACCCTTGAACCTCGCGAGGTTGTTCATCCATTGTACTAGTTCATCCTCAGCCCCTCGTGAGGCCCATCAACCACAAAGCAGGAGTAGGGTCTTACACCGCAAGGTGGCCTGAACCTGGGTAAACTGACGTGTCCATCTTCTTCCTTGTTCGTGTGAATCGAGCTAGGCCATGGGGCGACGAGCTGGTAGGCTGGATAGGTTGAGTACTTCGCACACGCCCCAGCATTTGAACCTTTCTTGGGTCTGCGGAGCCCTGAATCCGACAGTAAACTTACAGCCCGTCGTGTTGGCATCGCCCCAACACACGGTCGGTCCAGCCTGTCGCTCACCGAAGGGGCGCGCAACTGCTTGGTGCATCACTAACATGTGCGACTGCATTTTAAGCAGTAGCACCAACACACGGTCGGTCTAGCCCGCCGCTCACCGAAGGGATGCGTATCAGCTTGGTACATCCCTGACATGTGCGACTGCATGTGAGCAGTAGCAAACCGACAGGCCAAGCTCCCCCACCTACTGCACACCAAAAGCCCGGCCTTTTATTTTAATAATATTGTAGATCGCACCAAGGAGCAGACCATGGCAGTTGCGAATGCTCGTGTGGTAGTTTCAAAGCATCCACAGTGTGGCATTTTGCCGCCTCTATGTCCGCCTCTAATAGCTTGAAGTCTGCCTCTATACGTTGCACACCCAGCCTCTTATTAGATAAAAATGCTTGCAGGCACCTCCAAGCATAGAGGCCTACGCTATCGATTTCTACCACATAAAATAATCGGTTGGGTCCAGTTGTCAGCGCAGGTACATCTGACAGCACCCATCTCCGTTATGCAAAGTAATATATTTTACTAGCATGTGGGTCTGCCTTTAGAGGCAATGACTAAGAGGTTGTACACTCTGAGAAATTGGGTCATGGGTAGGGGAGGGGCGTCTTGTGGCAGTTTTGTAAAATGCCATGGAACTTCTTTTTTTACTATTATTTTTGTCCAATAACTGCCACCGTCGGATGCAGATCTTACAGTTATTGGGGCATTTGCCAGGAATAGCCTCTTTGCAAACTACTGACTTGTCTTTTTTTCACAAGCATTACATTGACACACATCATCTCTCTCCCTCTTTCCCATGGACACACCTACGCTCACGAGTCTCTCGGGACTTCCCGCACACACCATCTCTAGCTCTCTAGGTCGATGCCACACACATACACTTGTACTCTATGTCTAGTATGTTGTACACAAAGAGAAGAGGTGCACGCAAGCACTCGTCCTCTCCCACACGAATCATAGTGTAACCATCCGATTGGCTCTATCAAAGGTTCATGTTGCTCCTTGGCCTTGAGATTGAAAAGTTCAAAACACGAAGGCTCGGCTGGAGGCGCGAGGTTTTGGTTAATGTGTGTGCCGCACACGGCACCAACATGACACGAGCTTGGTCTACCTGCTCTGCAGTCGGGTGAGTACTACTAGTACTACTTTGATGTGTCGTGTCAACTCGCAGAAGTATGCAACACTTCCTCAACAAACAAGCATATAAGCAGCTTATATTTAGGTTTACTTCTTACCCAAAGGATCTTATATCCAACAGACACAAAATATCCTTTCGACAGTTGGAAATTACTTCAACTATTGATCTGATGTTGAAGTAATTGTTGTATCACCACCAAAATCCACCATCTCTTAAGCTAAAGTAGACCAAACTAAACCCTATATTAGCATATTACTAAGATAAATAGAATGCACTATGGAATCATTTAGCAGGTGAGCTTGTCAATCTGAATGTGGAGGGACACCTTCCTCGACTACCCAACCCTCGCCAACAGCTTGGGCGGTACTGTAAAGTAGGTCGGCTCCTGCACAGCGACGACGTCGGCCTCCTTGCTGCTTGTCACCTTGATTTCCTCCTTGACGGCGTCGGCCCTGCCTCTGGACGCCCCCGGCGGCCCGTTCGCCCACACCTTGGATGCATAGTGCGGCGGTGGGGACGCCCCTGCTCAGATGCAGACAACGGACATGGCGATAGAGACACCGATGTCGAGCGCGCCGTCGACCATGAAAAACGCGTGGTCGTCCTCCTCTGTGAACAGCAAGCGTCGCGGCTCCGACACCGGCACCTATAACTAGAGCACCTTTCCGTACTGGATCTTGTGCATGGGCATGGGGTGCATAGTGCTGATGTGGCGGTGGAGCGTTGGTGGCGGGCCTTCATAGCCGCAGCTATGCATGGTGCATTTGTAGGGCGCAAGCGGACAAACGCTCTGGTGATCGGCAAGCTTGTGGTAAGTGACGTAGAGCCCACAGCCTTTGTGTGGGCACTCCACCCTCGGCGAGGAGAGGATGATGTAGATCACCATGTTGTGCAAGTTGAAGCCGCCGCCACACTCGTACTTCTGGCACTGCCGCTGGTTCTTGGGGCGCTCGCCACGGTAGTCCGCGTAGGCTAGGTACACTCCCTTGCACTACACAAATCAATCGAACACCACATCAATCAAGAAACCTGCACCTTGCTCAATCAGCTGAATCTACGAGATGTATTCGAACCTCATACACTGGAGGCTTCAAGGGATGGAGGCACAAGGGGTAGTGGAGCAAGGTGAGGTCCATAAAGACCTCCATGGCTGGGTCCTATTCTGTCAGCATGATCTCACTCTCCTCGCGCACCACCATCCCTCGCTTTAAGGCTGGGGCTTTAGAAAGTTTTACCATCACATATTCATACTTCAAGGTGCATTAAATCAACACATGCAATGATCAAAAGGACACTCACAACATGCATGCATTGTAATTAATGCATTGGTAAACACAACTATTTGAAAAAATCGAGTGTACTGCTTTGATGTGTCCCGTCAACTCATACTACAACAAGGAGAATCTTGATTACAACGCCCTCTACCTCACCCATGAGCATGGTGGCTCATAGGACGAGGAGAAGCTTTTGCTGCACGCTCTCCCTCCCGCACGCGATGGACATGCAGCAGTTCATGCGGTGTCAGATTGCCAAAGGCATACTGTAGTAGTACCATCATTATTTGACTTCCCAAAGAGGCGAAGAGCCAAGTGCAACCTGAACGTGGCAGTTGTGAACGCTCGTGTGGCAGTTTCATGTGTAGGGGAGGTAGTAACATAGTTTAGGATAGCGTGTATGTTACTAGTGTAAGTTACTCTCCATTAGGGCCGGGGCATTAGGCTGGTCATTGTGGGGAGTAACTTATACTAGTGTCATGCATATGACACTAGTCTATGTTACTGCTTTCATACTGTAAAGTAACATAGTACTAGTTTCATATATGGCTTCATTTATTACCTTATAGACTCATCTTTTCTCGGGAAGTGCTATCTTATAGTAACTTATTATGTTACTCTAAACACCTCTCTCCTCATTAACTACGTGACACATAAGTAAAATTGTCTTGGAAAGCGCTATGTTACTAGCTAAGTTACTCCCACTATGACCATCATTATATTGCCCACTATGGAGGTAGTAACATAGCCTAGGGTAGAATGTATATTACTAGTGTAAGTTACTGTCCACTGTGACAAGTTTACCATCGCATGTTCATACTACAAGGTGCATTAAATCAACACATGCAAGGATCAACAGGAAACTCATGGCATGCATGCATGCATTGTAATTAATGCATCGGTAAACACAATATTTTGAGAAAATTGAGTGTACTGCTTTGATGTATCGCATCAACTCGTACAACAAGGAGAAGCTTCATTACTAGCCCTCTCCCTCGCCCATGTGTGCGATGGCTCGCTAAATGAGGAGAAGCTTTTGCTTACAACAAGCTATCCCTTCCAAATGCTGTGGACATGCAGCAGTTGATTCGGTACTGTAAAAGTAGTAACATCCTTGTTAAACTTCTCGAAGAGGCAAAGATCGAAGCGCAACCCGAACATGGCAGTTGCAAATGTTTGTGTGGCAGTCTTATGTGTAGGGGAGGGGCGTGGTGTGGCAGTTTTGTGGCATTTCTTTTTTATTGTTGTTTGCGTCCAATAGGTGCCACCGTCGGATGCAGATCTTACGGTTATTGTGGCGATCGCTAGTTATAGGATCATCGCGAACTACTCCCTATGTACCGGTTCATAAGTCATCTTACAAAAACCAAATAATCCCAAAACACTTAGGCGCGGTGGATTAACTCGACCTCTTTTCTTGTTTCTTGACATGAATAAAGAATCAACCAATAAGAGACATGAGGCGTGTATGTTTTTAATGCCTTGAGAGTACCTAGCATGGCATGCAGCAGTCAGCTCATTGCATGCAATGGTATTAATTAGCAAATAAATATTAAGTTCTCTTGGTTTCCCCTCCGCCTTGGTCATGGTGCACAATGTAGCAAGATGACTAGTCTCTTTTTGACACGCATTTACATCGATATGGCTTGAATGCCAACGAGGGAGAGGGTAGCGGTTCCCCAAACGTTGAATGGTCAATTATGCATCCTCATCCAATTAGCATGCAGAGGTAATTAATTGGAGAAGCAGAATGGAGCCAGCATGATGTGAATGCAACGCAATTTGCACTCTCATATGAAGTTGCCCCACAACTCCAATCCATCTACCAAATCATACGCACCTAGTCTGTGCAACACTACTCACTCCAATCCAAGACAAAGACCGAGTAATCAGAAGCCACAACTACCCATGGAGGCGATGCGCGCGAGCAGCAGTCGGCTGTGCCAGATCATCCATGACACCGGCCTACGGCCCCGCACCATGTAGCATTTCCCGACGGTGCTGGCGACCGCCAGTGTCATAGCCCTCATTGACGCCGGCTTCGCCTCTTGCATGGATGAGATGATGGTCCGCTCCATCCGCAAGTTCACTGCTGTCAAGAAGTGCGCGGACGACGTTGCCGTACTCCTCCAGACCGCGCGCCAAGGCTCCTTGTTGCCTGCCACCCGCATCGGCCTCCATGGTGACAACCTCTTTCAAGCACTGGTGACCCTGCAGCTGTTGGACGCCGCGACGAAGAATGTCCACCTTGAGGTTGCGCTCGCCACACAAGAAACCGTTGACCTACACACCGACATCTATGAGGAAATCATCTACATAGGCAACTACAGGGCCAGGGACGACGCTAAGATATTCTGGAATCTTTGGACGCCATTGTTTAAAAGCACATTGACATCGCCGCAAAAGCCGCTGCTCCTCAGCCGCCGTTCAGTGAGCCGGCGCCTTGAGTCGAGGAGGAGGAGGTCGTTGAAGGATGCATCTTTCTTCTTTGCCTCCTGTAACCAGCACTGCATCGCCTCGTGGGCTTAATGTGTTACTGTATGGCATTATTATTCGAGTCATAAATGACATGTGTGATCCCTTGCTCTTATTTGGCGTTAATTATATGTAGTATCACTGTCTTCATCTTGGTTTACTAGTAACCATCGTGTTTTATGCCAAATTTTGACTTCAGATTTAACTAACAATATGTCAATGCATGTAAAAAAATCATTGGAAACTATGTTGAAATACGAATCGGACGATATGTTTTTTGGTGACATGCATTAACATTCTGTTAGTTAAATCTATGGTAAAATTTCGCAGAAAGGGGACCATCAAACTAGGACGGATGTGCAGTACTTACCTATTGCATCCACTTCGTAATTTATGTATGATGCATGACCCAACCTACCAAACTATAGTATATATATATGGGCGCGACAACCACACTTATAAATTGAAAACTAGGTGTTACATGTCACGAGTTCAAAACGAGAAAGTGGAGCAAGTACAGCACGCCTGTCCCATTTGCATCACACCCCACACTGTCGTTCCTGCCCGCCGCTGAGCGTGCATTGGCTTGGCATTTTCGATCTGCAAGTTAAAATGATAAAGATTGTCGTGTTTGCGTCGCACCCACACACGGTTGGGAGTACTCCATGGTTATCATCGTGTTTGCGTCGCACACGGCTCAAGCTAGGGAATGCTTGTTGTCTTAGCATTTTCACTGTCAGGTGGGGCCATCGTTGAGAAAACTGACTATCGGCAAATTCCCACCATGCCCACCGCGCGTTGGCTGAGTTAGAATTAGAAGAGATAAACGAGGAGGGAGAAGAGCTAGCTATAGCATAGATGGCGTTGTCAGATGGGACTCGTGTTGATAGAATAGGAGTACTCTGTACACGTATGTCTAGTACCACTAGTTCGGTGTGTGCGACCTATACCTGTCATCACTATAGGTCTCCTCTTCGAACCACAGCTACGCTTCATAGTACATAATTTTTCCTCCTATATGTACTCCTCTGCTATGTCTACATGCTTCCTTTCGCTAACATGTGGGACATAGAGCATGTGGGTCGAAGTGCATGCATGACTCAGAGCATCTCCAATGCTGAGCGCCAACTGGTAGGGACAAGTCCGCAGACAGTGATGTGGGAGTGGGCTGTCCAACCATGCCGGCGTACTTTACATTTCAAACCGGATGAATTACATGCAAACCCCGCACAAAAGAATAAATAAATGAATTACTACATGCAAACCATATTATTTTCATAGAAACCGGAGCACATTCATTAAATTTTGGACATATTACATTGGAAAAAAATGACCGAACCAAAACCAGTCTAAGGGCCTCTTTGATTCCCAGGATATCAAAAATATAGGAATGGGGAAAGTATGGGACTGGAGTGCTAAATCTAATAGGATTAGCAAAAAGTGTTCAATGCGACAGGAAAAACAAAGGAATTGTAAAAATAGGTTGGAGAAAAAATTCCTATGGAATCTGATCCTATGTACTAGTGTAAAAAAATGCTCTTATAATACGGGGCGGAGGGAGTACTAGCTAAGCTGCCATGATGCTCTTTGTTGGTGTGAAAACTGGCAGACCTTGGGGTAGAGGGTCCCGAGCTGTGGATCTCGGACAGATGGTAAGAGGAACCAGGAGACAATGTTTTACCCAGGTTCGGGCCCTCTTGATGGAAGTAAAACCCTACATCCTGCTCTTGTTTATTTTGATATAGATGTATCGAATATAGAGTTGATCTACCTCGAGATCGTAAGATGTGGTCTATCTTTAGGGCTAGGTGAAAGAGATTGCGTTGATATCCCCTAGTAGATCGTAAGATGTGGTCTAACTCTAGGGCTAAGTGAATGAGATTGCATTGATATCCCCTCTATGGGTCAAACCCTATGGCTTATATACATGCCAGGTAGGGTATCTAGGGTTACAAGGTCAGTATCTAGACGGAAGGCGGCACGAGAAGTCTTGGAGTATACGAAAAATCTTCGGTAGATGCAGTCCCGATCATGCCTCCTGCGTACAGCTTCCAGAGCCCGTCTTGAGAATGAATGAGGGCCCACTAGCCCAATCCGAGGAGCGTGGGCCAACTAGGTTAGCACCCCCTAGTGTAGGCCACTGTCAATAGCCCCCGAACTGGTCTTCTACGGCGAGGACAATTCCCCTGACGAGGACAACCTCGAATCCGCAGTCCTTGGCTCGACGGATGCATTCCCCTTCGTGATTTCTAGATTACGAGACCACTCTTCGAAGGAGCGGTGTTTAGACAAGATGCAGCCGAGCTCATACCCTGCCTGAAGAGATTGAGTAACTTAGCCTTGAAGGCCATCCATGTTGGTGTGAACAGTGCCACCTAGTCTGACAACTTTATTACAACGGTGCCCCCCACGACGGGCCGGGCAGTTACTGCCTCCCTCAAATCGTGGTTTGAGGCAGCCTTTCTACTGGCACGTACAATCAAGGTGGAGATCGTGCCCATTTTCTTAGGGATATCATCAAGACTTTGTTTCCCCCATATGCATAACGGCATCTTTTATGGAAGTGGCATTTTTTTCGGCGAGGCGAGGGGGACTCTTGGCCTTTCAACAGCCTATAAGAGCAAGAAAGAGAACAACACAAGCAATCACGCTCTCATTTCCTCCGCCTACTGCTTCATCTTGCTCCAGCGCCCAGATCCAATCTCGCAATCCTATTTCTTAGCGAATCCAAGCTCCCGCATCCAGCCATAGTTGATACCCTAAAAGGGCATTCGGGTGGCTCTACCGGGACGGACAGCACCATCCTAGAGCTGCGTGGCAGAGGGTACCTCTCCGCCAACATCGACGCATGCGCTCCCGGCACCACCAGCTAGTGTCTGCCCCCAATCAAGGGGAGCGGGTAGTCTTCGTCCCCACCTCATCGGAGGCTTGGGGTTCCTGCTGCATCCACTTGTACACGGGATGATGTTCTACTACAGGCTTGACTTCAACAACATGGCCTCGAACTATATCCTCCACATCGCCTCCTTCTTCATAGTTTGCGAGGCCTTCCTCCGTTGTGAACCACACTTCGGCCTATGGCTGGAAATTTTCGGGGTTAAGCCAAAATCCAGCGATGCCGATCTGGCGGAGTGTGGGGCGGCATGGTCAGCAAGAACGAAAATGTTCACTGGTTCAATGGCACCTTCATTGAGACGGTTAAGGAGTGGAAGCGCAAGTGGTTTTACATCACTGGGACACTCGCCCCCAGCTAAACTGAGGTCCCAGCCTTTTTGGCCGGGCCTCCAAAAAAGCTCTAGTCCTGGAGGGAGAAGAGCATCGTCTGGGGAACCCAGACTAGGTGGAGGCCATGATCAATAAGATCAAATGGTTGTTTACCGAGAGGAAACTCCAGCTCTCCGACATCGTCAATGTCATGCTCCACCGCCGCATCCTCCCGCTCCAACTCCGGGCCAAGCCGATGTGGGTGCATAAATCCAGGGATACGGGGCCCATCCTCCACTTTTTCCATACCACCTTGGCCGGCATGTGGACGCGACTGTTCAAGCTAGCCAAGGACAAGACCCCCAAGGAGGGGGATGACCTCGGCTTCAAGGATGGCTACGAAGCTCCTCCCGTAAGCATTCTAATACACAAGTTTATGTTTTTCTTTCTCTGCATGGTGAGACAGATTTTAATGAATCATCTTGTTTGATATCTGCAGAAGTGGTCGGCCTGGATGCAGAAAGTGCAGTGCCCGGCGCCACTACTAGAGGAGCCAAGAACTCCCCTGCTCACGGCTCTCCTAGTCGAGGAGCCGCATGGGGTGGCCCCCAAGGGGACGAAGTCCCAGAAGGGCAAGGCGAGTGCTCGGACCCGGGAGACCTCGGTCACCCGGTCTAAAGAGACCCACGCATCCTCCATCCATGAAGACGACACGTGGGATGGTGAGGAGGAGGAGAACCCTCCTGTAACACCCCAAAAATATTTTTCCGAATATATGAAATCTTTCCTTTAAAAATAAAAGTTTTGAAAAAAATCATTTTTGGTCATATCACCTTTCTTCAATTTGAAAACCTTTTCAAATTTTATTTGGGTTTCAATCTTCTTTAAATATTCTGGTTGAAGAGTTTAAAATTATATGGATAATTACTTTGGGGTTTTCAAACAATTTATTTTTAGCAAGAAAAGTTTTGGGGATGATTAAATTTTCAAAGGAAATAACCTTTTCACCTCCTTTTAGCCCTACTAAAATCCATCCAACAAATTTTCTTCCACTCCAAAATTATCCCACAAGTCACTCACCTCATCTAGGACAGAATCCAACTCTTTCCTACCCCACAAAAATATTTTTCACCACCCAAATAAATTCCAAAGTTGGAATTCATATATTCCATCATTTCTTTGGTTTACAAAGGAACCACCATTTCTACAAGGATGCCACCTCCACCAAAATTATCCCAGCAAATATATGGTACCCACAACCCATTTTTCCAAAAACATGGGGTACCCCAGTTCAAAATTTTCAAATCCCACTCAATTCAAATTTGGACCAGATTCAATAATCCTGATCCAAACATATTATTAAATGCTCCAAAAATTCCCAAACTCTGCCAAACTTATTTTTGAGCATCCACACATTACCACAAAAATCCCCACAAAATCCTAAAATCTCTAGCACCTTCTGTCATTTTATCAAACAGCTAATGTGCACACTGTTCATCGCTGTCCAAAATTCAGTTAACTGAATTTGGTTCAGTGGCAGGAGCTACGACGCCGTGCACTCCACTCCATCCCCACTCCTTCTCGTCCACGCCTCCTCCCTCGTAACTGCGCCGACCTGGACCCCTCCTCGTCAGTGCCTCACCGCCGACAGCACAGAAGGAGGCCGGTGCACCTGCCTCTGTCCTCGGCGGCGGCAACCCGAGCTGATCCACACGGCGCCCGCCATATTCACTCCCTCGCTGACCTCCCTCACCTAACTACTCACCACGCGGCACCTCCTCCGCACTCTCTCCACGCTGATCACGCCGCCCCTTGGCCCCCTGTTAGCCACCGGAGACGGACGACGTCCGCCGGGCCCGTACACCGACCTCGCCGTGGATAAAGCCACCAAGCCCAAGCTCGTTCGCGCTGGCGCTTCGTGCAGCTTCCTCCACCCTCACTGACACTCACCGACCACGACCACCGCCCAAACCGACCTCGCCGACCATCATAACTCCGGTGTGATCCGAACCCCACAGGACCGCCTCGGGATCGCCTATATAAAGGCCCCCGAGCCCCGTTCTTCTCACCCATCGCCTCCACCACCTCCCAATCGCCCCTACACCACTCGCCCGACCTCGAGGAGGTCTTCTTCTTCCCCTCCGATCACCGCTCCGCCGCCACTGTCACCGATCCGTTCATCGTCGTTACTCCACCTCAACTGCTCAAATTTTGCCAGTAGTCATATATTCCACCAAATCATCGATTCCCCGCTTCAATTCCACTCCCCGAGCTCTCTCCGACGAGATCCCAACGCCACAGAACCACCGTCCGCCACCGTCGACCTCACCGGCGTTCACGTGCTTCCCGGCGACCACCACCACCTCCCTCAGACGCGGCACTCCTCCCTGGTCATGTTCCGACCATCGCCGCCTTCCAAGACCCCGGCGATCACCGCCGGCGAACGTCGTCTCCTCTCTGTTTCCGCTCGTGGGTTCAAATATTTCAAACCTGACGGGTGGACCCGACCCCGCGCTTTTTCTTTTCTTTTTCTCTGTCTAAAAACGAAGACGTAATCTCGACTTTTACGCCTTCCGTGCTGAGAAGCGTATTTCGGCCCGAACCGTTTTCTTTATAAACGCACAGGGACTGACTTTTTATAGAAAAACCCCTGGTTTTGAAAGTTTAATAACTTTTAAACCACAACTCCGTTTGAGTTGAACTTTTTTTTGAAATTCTTATTTTTCTCTCTATTTTTTTTAGTATTTATTTAAAAATGTTTTGGGACAACTTTTTGTACTGTTGCCAATTTTTTTAATTTGAGTTGATTTTGAATTTTCAGAAAAAGAAGAGGGAAACTTTGCCGAGAATTTTGAAGGGTTTTCACCTGACTACTTTGGACAAGGCAAGCATTATTGAACTTCGGATATGGTGATTGCATTTGCATTTGCATGTTGCATCGGTTGATATTGCACCATATGTGTAGTATGTCACTAGCACTTGCATGCATGGTCATACCTCTTTTGCTCATAGCTTGCACATCACTCAAGCAAGAGATTCTTCTGACATGGTAAGGTTGTGGAAATACGGGAGAGTGTCTCCTGCCTTGGACGTGCCGGTGGGCACGGGCCATTATGCTTGACACGGTGGTGTCATATGACTTAAGTGGATTATTCCGGTGATGTTAATTAACACCTCCTGAGTCGGCCTAGATCGAGTCTTGTTCCGTTACACCTAGCTGGATACCGTGCTGCCACGGGTCCTTCCGCAAGGAAGGTGCGGCTGAGTAAGTTGTTAACCCCTGTCCAGGTACACACCGTACAGAGGGCCATGATGAGGGTTTCCAAAGGCCTTGGACTAAATCCTGTCATCGGGTCAGGGGGCATGGGTGTTTCTGGTTGTGACTGAGAGGGGGGCACCCCTTGTAATCCACACGTATTAATAGTGATCCCATGTAGGACGTTGGTCTCTCCGTCTCAGAGTTTTTCTTGAACGATGCTTTGGGTGATTCCTGGCATCCGGAGAGTTATACTGGTGTGTGCTGGTCAGGTGTGTTTTCAACCCAAAGACCGTAATGGGAATTAGTCAGTGTCACGGTACTGACTAAAGAAATCCTTTACTTGTGGGTAAAGAGTACACCCTCTGCAGAGTTAAAACTGTTCGAATAGCCGTGTCCTCGGTCAAAGGGCGTAGCTGGGTGGGTCAAGTGTCGGTCCCGGTATCGGTCTCCCGAGGAAATAATTAAAATTTGTCTGACTCATTTTTGCAGTATAATTGTTGATACCCTGTTGCTACCTTGATTATTTTATGCTTATTAAATATTATTATGGCTATGCATAATATTGAGGACTAACCCGTTTCTCTCATTTTATATTCTTCCTGAGTGTCTCAGGGGCTGGCTAGACTACCCCGGGCACTCAGCTGTTATTTTCAAGACCTCTCATGGCGTCTCTCGAGTTAACAGGCGGTTTATCTCGCCACTACTCTTGTGGACACCTGATTGGCATTTCTCTTCAAGTCCAACCGTGGCGTCAGTTGACGCCCGACAGACATTTCTTTTCAAGACCTCTCGTGGCATCTCTCGAGTTAACAGGCGGTTTATCTCGCCACTACTCTTGTAGACACCCGACCGGCATTTCTCTTATTTTTCTGAATGTCACTTGGGCTGGCTAGACTACCCGTGGCATTCACTTGCTTTTATTTTCTTAAAAGACTGGTTATGGCTAACATGTTTTATTTACTTCCGCATCATGTTATAATTATGTCATGACCAGGATTTTAGTCAGCATGAGCATGTCATTATGTTCCTACAAGAGCATGTGCATCCATTATATCTTCTGTTCATAATGTTTGCGAGTACATTCCAACGTACTCACTGGCTTGTCCCTGGCTATTTACTTGTCCAGACTTGGAGGAGGACGAGCTTGTGGAGAAGGATTGCGCTAGCGAGCCCGACGCTTAGAGGAGTCCCAGTCAGTCAACCTGTGAGATAGGAGTCTACCACCTGTAACATCCGCTGAGCTTCTGCTACACCAATAAATAGTCAAGCCCCACTCTGACGCTTGGCTTTACGTTATTGTATCAGAGATGTATCACCACCACACCACTGTCATATTTCGCCGCTGCCATATATTTGGCGAGTTTGTAATAATTTTTTTGAGCCTTCAGACTCAACCCTGTGTAATATTATTTATACTGGTTATCTGTATCAAGGAAGTCCACCAGTTGTGTTGATCTTGGGGCTGGTGTGACTTAGGGCCTTTTTTGAGATTTATTCCCAGAAAGGGGCTCGACAGGACTTGGTACCAGAGCCAGGCTGACTGTAGGAAACCCTAGGCACGATCGCTAGCACTCGAGTCAGTACTAACTTTTTTTTAGCATGCATTTCATGCATCGTAACAAATTTTCTTAGTCATCATATTCTTATGATATGACTATTTGGATTTTTGTCTACTGATGTAGATGTCTGGCGGCAGCTGCCCATCCCAGATTTTTGCCAACGAGCCAGCGGGTTTTTCCCGTCTTCTTGCCGTCATCGCTAGGGATGCGATGTGGTCTCCGAGCCGTCCTGAGTACACGGTTTTTCCTGACAGGGTCACAGACACTCTGACTATGTACCAGGCTTCGGTATATATTCGGGGCAGAAGTAACCTGTCCTTCCGCAACTACCATTTCATGGGAAGAGTCATGCCCTCTGATCGGCATGCTATCCAGATGGCCGCACGTGAGGCTATTGCACGTCTTAGGGACATCCTGCCTATTATGCAGACTCGTCCCTATCACTACCTTCCGTGTCATGTTCCTTATACCAACCATTATGCTTTTTCCTGCACTGCGGGAGAAAGGGATGGGGCGATCAAGCCCCTTGTTCAGTACATCATGGCACTCGAGTCGATCTTTACCGCACTGGTGGACGACCATCTTGCTGCACGAATGGACCTGGCTCGTGCGAGGATCACTCGCAGGAGTGAGTTCCATTCGCCTTCACCACGTGCCCCTCGTATTCCGACTCCACCACACTACTCTCCTACTCAGCCCGTGGTTTAGCACTCATCCCCGAATGATGAAGCTAGTCGCTTGGCTGCTCCTATTCCGACCAGAGCTCCACTTTCGACGCACATGGTGCCACCTCAGACAGGCTTGGCATCAACCGCTACATGACTGGAGACCATCCCAGAGGAGGAGGAGGTTGAGTCTCGAGAGCCACAGCTGGGACTCACCCTCAACGGTGCTTACAGTGTCTCAGACACTCCGTGAGGACTGATCGAGCGTTAGCACCGTAGTAGTCTTTTTATGATGACATGGTTGTAAGATATTTTTTTTCTGTTTCTTCTTCTTTTCTTTTTTTTGTAAGATGGCGAGTAATGGACTCGGACCACAGCTCGTTGAGAGGACGAAGTAGTACGCTAGTTGAATAAGTGGTCTTGTAGTATACGGTTTCTGCAAGCATCTTGTATAATTAAGTCCTGCTTGTATAATTAAATCCTGCATGTATGATATAACCTGTTGTACTTGCATCCTGGGGGGAGATTTATTTTCAGTCTCTTAAAAAAATTTCTTGTTGCCTTTATAATTTCTTTTCTCATTGGTGTTACACAAATACCCCGAGAAAGAAAATGCATCGCCCCTGGACCCGTTCTATGCCAAATCCGCCAGAAAGCAACCATGGACAGATGGGAAATAATTTTACACAAGGACAGAGTAGTCAACAGGACAGTGACACAGCATTTTCACAAGTGTGCCGTCTGTACGAGCAAAGCCAGCAACAGCACCAAGAAATGATGCAACATTTAATCAATATGGGAAACCACCAAGGACAAAATCAGAACAGGTCAAAATTATCTGAGCTCCAGAAGACCAATCCTACTGTGTTTTCTCACACCGACAAACCATTGGAGGCAGATGATTGGCTACATGATATTGAAAGAAAATTGGTTATTGCCCAGTGTACAGACCGGGAAAAAGTACTTTATACCCCGTACTATTTTTCTGGTACAGCAGCATCATGGTGGGAAAACTTATGCCACACTCATCCCAACGGAGCCAATATGACATGGGAACAATTCAAGGAAAATTTTCGGGGAGCACATATCCCCAACAGTATCATGAAACTGAAAAAGAGGGAGTTTGAGGATCTCAAGCAGCGAGGCACCACGGTGACACAGTACCTGGATCAGTTTACTCAACTGGCCCGGTACGCCAACGATGAATGTATGACAGAAGAAAAAAAGATGGAAAAGTTTCTCGATTGACTTATTCCATCTTTAAAATGCCAACTGGTGGTCCACACCTTTCCTGATTTCAAGACACTGGTGGACAAGGCAATTATACTGGAGAACGAGCATCGTAACATGAACGAGATACGCAAGCGCCGTATGAACCAGTCATCTCAGGTTTGCAACAATAAACCCAAGAATGAGTTTCAGAAGCCCACAACACACCGACCAGCAACACTACTACCTCGACCACCGCAGCAGAACTGCAGTGCTTTCAACAACAGAACCAGAGATACAACATACTATCCGGGCATCACCTGTTATGCCTGCGGAGGAGAAGGGCATTACTCCAGGCAATGCCCAAAGCAGGGAAATAGTACTACTAAGCCCAACAACAATGGCCGTGGTACAAACACAGCCCCCAAGCATAACAACATCAACCACAATAACAACCAAAGGAAGGGATAAGTCAACCACGTGACCTTTGAGGAAGCACAAAATGCACCGGATATTGTGTTCGGTACGTTTCCTGTCAACTCAATTAATGCTACATTTTTATTTGATTCCCGAGCTTCGCATTCATGCATCTCTAAAAAGTTTGCCGTGGAGAATCAATTTTCTTTTTCGCCTTCGCAAAATTCCATGGTTATTCAGTCCCCGGGATCAAAGCAAAGCACACAATGGTACTGCAAGGATGTAAATATCGAGATCAAAGGAATGGTATTTTTAGCCAACCTTATTGTTCAGGAAGCAGTCGAACTGGATGTTATTCTGGGAATGGATTGGTTAACCAAAAATAAAGGTTTCATAGACTGCTACAACCGCACGGTGACTCTTACAAGCTGCCAAGGAGAAACAATAAAATTTGGCACAAGGAGGATTTCCGCATCACAAGGAAAATTAAATCAAGTGGATGCGGTAGAATTAAGTAAGGTCCTTGTAGTCTGTGAATACCCCGATGTATTTCCAGAAGAGCTACCAGGCATGCCCCCTGATCGGGAAATTGAGTTCGTTATTGAATTAGCACCTGGAACGGCTCCCATTTATAAGAAGCCGTATCGTATGGCTCCAACCGAATTGGTTGAACTAAAGAAACAAATTAAGGAATTAATGGAAAAAGGGTACGTCAGACCCAGCTTGTCACCATGGGGATCGCCAATTTTATTTGCTAAGAAAAAGGATGGCACCCTCAGACTATGTATTGATTACAGGGCTCTCAATATGGTCACCATCAAAAATAAATACCCGCTGCCCAGGATAAATGACTTGTTCGAACAGCTAGCAGAAGCCAAGGTATTCTCAAAAATAGATTTAAGGTCAAGCTACCACCAATTGAAAATCCGATCATCAGATATACCCAAGACTGCATTTACTACCAGATATGGATTGTACGAATTTACAGTGATGGCATTTGGCTTAACCAACGCTCCTGCTTATTTTGTTCATCTCATGAACAAGGTTTTCTTGAAATATCTAGACAAGTTCGTGGTCGTATTTATTGATGACATACATATCTACTCCAAGACACCCGAAGAACACGAACAACACCTACGAATAGTCCTGGAAGAATTGAGGAAAAACCAACTTTATGCCAAATTCAGTAAATGTGAATTTTGGTTATGAGAAGTTGGCTTCCTAGGACACGTTCTGACACAGGATGGGATAGCAGTGGACCCAAGCAAGGTAAAAGCTGTCCAAGAATGGAAACAACCCACCAACGTGACTGAGGTCAGGAGTTTTCTTGGTCTGGCAGGATATTACCGAAGATTTATCGAAGGATTTTCCACCATAGCTAAACCCATGACCCAATTGCTTAAGAAGGATAAGAAGTTTGAATGAACTGAAGCTTGTGAGAAAAGTTTCCAAGAATTGAAGAAAAGATTAACAACGGCACCCGTTCTGGTAATACCCAATGTGCACAAAAAGTTTGAGATATACTGTGACGCGTCCAGGAAAGGCCTTGGATGTTTATTAATGCAAGAAGGAAAAGTCGTGGCTTATGCCTCAAGACAGCTACGACGACACGAGGAGAATTATCCTATGCATGATCCGGAGCTAGCTGCGGTAATACACACACTCAAAGAATGGCGACACTTTCTTCTCGGTGAGGATGTGAAATATACACGGACCACAAGAGTCTTAAGTATATTTTCACCCAGCCGGAATTAAACTTGAGACAGCGTCGCTGGCTTGAGTTAATAAAGGACTACGATATCGGAATTCATTATCATCCTGGTAAAGCAAATGTTGTGGCAGATGCTCTCAGCCGAAATCCCTACACCAATAATAATAGTGTGCAATTTTCACAACATGAGTTCAACCAGGAATTTGCCAAACTCAACATGGTCCTAGTCACAAAAGGAACCATTAATCAACTGGAGATGAAACCAACATTAGAGGATCAGATCAAAGAAGCCCAAGAAAGACACCCAAGTATTGAGGGGATTAAGAGGAAAATGAAACTGGGCAAGGCGCCCGAGTTTACCGTTGATGGTCAGGGAATTTTATGGTTCGGAAAAAGAATATGTGTGCCTAATAAGGAAGAATTAAAGCAACAAATTTTGGCAGAAGCCCATACCACTCCATATTCTATCCATCCAGGAGGAACAAAAATGTACAAGGATTTACAAGAAAATTATTGGTGGCACGGGATGAAAAGAGATATAGCCGTATATGTCGCACGTTGTGATTCATGCCAGCGTATAAAAGCAGAACACCAGAGGCCAGCAGGACTATTGCAGCCACTCAGAGTACCTGAATGGAAATGGGACGTAATAGGAATGGATTTTATCGTCGGACTGCCAAGGTCACGACATGGAAATGATGCTATCTGGGTTATAACGGATTATTTGACCAAGGTGGCACATTTCATTCCGGTAAAAACCACATACACCACACAGCGACTCGCCAGATTATATCTCTCCTGGATTGTTTGCCTACATGGAGTACCCAAGACCATAGTCTCTGACAGAGGCACCCAATTTGTCTCTAGATTTTGGGAACACATACAGCAAGCCCTAGGAACTCAACTGACACTCAGCACAGCATACCACCCGCAAACCGGAGGACAAACTGAGCGGGTAAATCAAATATTGGAGGACATGCTAAGAGCATGTGTGCTCACTTACGGAGTTAGCTGGGAAGACAGTTTACCATACGCAGAATTCTCATATAACAATAGTTATCAAGCCAGTTTAAACATGTCACCTTTTGAAGCCCTGTACGGACGGAGGTGCCGTACCCCACTCAATTGGTCAGAAATCGGAGACAGTCGAATTTTCGGTCCCGAAGTTCTTAAAGAAGCAGAAACAAAAGTGAAGCTTATTCAAGATAGACTGAAAGCAGCTCAGAGCCGTCAAAAGAGCTACTACGATCAAAAGCACCGCCAAATCAGTTTTGAGCCCGATGAATACGTGTATCTCAGAGTATCTCCAACTAGAGGACTACAGAGATTTAAAGTCAAAGGAAAATTGGCACCAAGATTTATTGGGCCATTCCGTGTAATCGCAAGAAGAGGCAAGGTTGCTTATCAACTAGAGCTACCGGCAGAATTATCAGATGTCCACGATGTATTTCACGTGTCACAACTAAGGAAATGTGTTAGTAATCCAGACAAGCAAGTGCAACACCATGACTTGGACTTTCATCCAGACCTCACATATAGGGAGCATCCTATAAAGATTTTAGAGCAGTCTGAACGGAGGACCCGGCAGAATGTAATAAAATTTTACAAGGTTCAATGGAGTAATCACACCGAGGAAGAAGCAACATGGGAAGGAGAGGATCATCTGAGGACTGAATATCCGTACCTGTTTAAGGGACAGCTGAAATCTCGGGGATGAGATTTTTCTTAAGGGGGGTAGGTGTTGTAACACCACAAAAATATTTTTCTGAATATTTGAAATCTTTCCTTTAAAAATAAAAGTTTTGAAAAAAATCATTTTTGGTCATATCACCTTTCTTCAATTTGAAAACCTTTTCAAATTTTATTTGGGTTTCAATCTTCTTTAAATATTCTGGTTGAAGAGTTTAAAATTATATGGATAATTACTTTGGGGTTTTCAAACAATTTATTTTTAGCAAGAAAAGTTTTGGGGATGATTAAATTTTCAAAGGAAATAACCTTTTCACCTCCTTTTAGCCCTACTAAAATCCATCCAACAAATTTTCTTCCACTCCAAAATTATCCCACAAGTCACTCACCTCATCTAGGACAGAATCCAACTCTTTCCTACCCCACAAAAATATTTTTCACCACCCAAATAAATTCCAAAGTTGGAATTCATATATTCCATCATTTCTTTGGTTTACAAAGGAACCACCATTTCTACAAGGATGCCACCTCCACCAAAATTATCCCAGCAAATATATGGTACCCACAACCCATTTTTCCAAAAACATGGGGTACCCCCAGTTCAAAATTTTCAAATCCCACTCAATTCAAATTTGGACCAGATTCAATAATCCTGATCCAAACATATTATTAAATGCTCCAAAAATTCCCAAACTCTGCCAAACACATTTTTGAGCATCCACACATTACCACAAAAATCCCCACAAAATCCTAAAATCTCTAGCACCTTCTGTCATTTTATCAAACAGCTAATGTGCACACTGTTCATCGCTGTCCAAAATTCAGTTAATTGAATTTGGTTCAGTGGCAGGCGCAATGACGCTGTGCACTCCACTCCATCCCCACTCCTTCTCGTCCACGCCTCCTCCCTCGTAACTGCGCCAACCTGGAACCCTCCTCGTTAGTGCCTCACCGCCGACAGCACAGAAGGAGGCCGGTGCACCTGCCTCCGTCCTCGGCGGCGCCAACCCGAGCTGATCCACACGGTGCCCGCCATATTCACTCCCTCGCTGACCTCCCTCACCTAACTACTCACCACGCGGCACCTCCTCCGCACTCTCTCCACGCTGATCACGCCGCCCTTGGTCCCCTATCAGCCACCGGAGACGGATGACGTCCGCCGCACCCGTACACCGTCCTCGCCGTGGATAAAGCCACCAAGCCCGAGCTCATTCGCGCTGGCGCTTCGGGCAGCTTCCTCCACCCTCACTGACACTCACCGACCACGACCACCGGCCAAACCGACCTCGCCGACCATCATAACTCCGGCGTGATCCGAACCCCGCCGGACTGCCTCGGGATCGCCTATATAAAGGCCCCCGAGCCTCGTTCTTCTCACCCATCGCCTCAACCACCTCCCAATCGCCCGACCTCGAGGAGGTCTTCTTCTTCCCCTCCGATCACCGCTCCGCCGCCACTATCACCCATCCGTTCATCGTTGTTACTCCACCTCAACTGCTCAAATTTTGCCAGTAGTCATATATTCCACCAAATCATCGATTCCCCGCTTCAATTCCACTCCCCGAGCTCTCTCCAACGAGATCCCAACGCCACCGAACCACCGTCAACCACCGTCGACCTCACCGGCATTCAGGGTGATTCCTGGCATCCGGAGAGTTATACTGGTGTGTGCTGGTCAGGTGTGTTTTCAACCCAAAGACCGTAATGGGAATTAGTCAGTGTCACGGTACTGACTAAAGAAATCCTTTACTTGTGGTTAAAGAGTACACCCTCTGCAGAGTTAAAACTGTTCGAATAGCCGTGTCCTCGATCAAAGGGCGTAGCTGGGTGGGTCAAGTGTCGGTCCCGGTATCGGTCTCCGGAGGAAATAATTAAAATTTGTCTGGCTCATTTTTGCAGTATAATTGTTGATACCCTGTTGCTACCTTGATTATTTTATGCTTATTAAATATTATTATGGCTATGCATAATATTGAGGACTAACCCGTTTCTCTCATTTTATATTCTTCCTGAGTGTCTCACGGGCTGGCTAGACTACCCCGGGCACTCAACTATTATTTTCAAGACCTCTCGTGGCGTCTCTCGAGTTAACAGGCGGTTTATCTCGCCACTACTCTTGTGGACACCCAATTGGCATTTCTCTTCAAGTCCAACCGTGGCGTCACTTGACGCCCGACATGCATTTCTTTTCAAGACCTCTCGTGGCGTCTCTCGAGTTAACAGGCGGTTTATCTCGCCACTACTCTTGTAGACACCCTACCGGCATTTCTCTTATTTTTCTGAATGTCACTTGGGCTGGCTAGACTACCCATGGCATTCACTTGCTTTTATTTTCTTAAAAGACTGGTTATGGCTAACATGTTTTATTTACTTCCGCATCATGTTATAATTATGTCATGACCAGGATTTTAGTTAGCATGAGCATGTCATTATGTTCCTACATGAGCATGTGCATCCATTATATCTTTTGTTCATAATGTTTGCGAGTACATTCCAACATACTCACTGGCTTGTCCCTGGCTATTTACTTGGCCAGACTTGGAGGAGGACGAGCTTGTGGAGAAGGATTGCGCTAGCGAGCCCGACGCTTAGAGGAGTCCCAGTCAGTCAACCTGTGAGATAGGAGTCTACCACCTGTAACATCCGCTGAGGTTCTGATACACCAATAAATAGTCAAGCCCCACTCTGACGCTTGGCTTTACATTATTGTATCAGAGATGTATCACCACCACACCACTGTCATATTCCGCCGCTGCCATATATTTGGCGAGTTTGTAATAATTTTGTTGAGCCTTCAGACTCAACCCTGTGTAATATTATTTGTACTGGTTATCTATATCAAGGAAGTCCACCAGTTGTGTTGATCTTGGGGCTGGTGTGACTTAGGGCCTTTTCTGAGATTTATTCCCAGAAAGGGGCTCGACACCTCCCCTTAAAGGGAAGAGGGTGGCGTCGGAGGACGCCAAAGCTGGTATGTGGCCCAGGGCTCGAAGAGGCCAAGGAGGACCTCGGGCAGGGCTGCCAGCAAGTCATCGGAGAGATTCAAGCTCTCCGATGAATCATAGGATGACCCCCTTGCTATGGGGAGGAAGAAACCGGCACCCCGAGGGTACATCATCACTTTTATACTTCATACTTTTAATAAGTTCTTTCAGCAATAACGAACTCATATGGGCGTCCTTTTATGCAATCCGCCGAAGGTGCACCACAGCGACTCGTCGAGTGGGCTGCCATTTGCCAGCGGGACCCCGGACCCCGCTACTCCTCCACCAGCTCATGACGGTCTGGGGGAGGCAACATCCACTCCGGTCCCCCAAGTCGACATGCCGGGGGCCGGAGAGTCGACCGTGATGAGCCAGGTTGAGACCTCGGTCGCATTGGACCAGGGGGACAAAACCCCCGTGGTCATCAAAGAGGGGTTGGGCCAGTCATGGGCCCAGCCGACGTCCGCTCCAACTCCATTGCCGCAGCTGGAGACCCCTCTACCCGACATGCAGGTGCTCAGGTCCGAGGTCTTGCCAACCCCACCTCCCCCTCAATGAAGCAGCTAGTGGAGCTATTCCACATGGCAAGGATGGCGCTCCAGGACCTCTGCGTCAAGCTGTGGCCTGCCGAGGCCCCGCTGACCAGCTTCTTCGGCCTGCAGGCACGGCTGCGGGTTGCTACCCCACGAGTGGATTGCTAGAAGCGCGTGCCTTGAGGGAGCACGTCGGGCATATGGTTGCGTGAAAACACACTTCCGGAAGGTTGATGCGGTGATCATTGTTGCGCCCCCCCCCCCGAAGGGAGGCAGCACACCGTAGAGCAGTTCCTCGCAGATATGGAAGAAGGAGATCGTGCGACCGAAGTCATGTGTGCAAAGGACACTTTGTATCACTTTTAGTACTTCGGAATGCTGAAGTACATGTGATGTAAAAAACTGTCTTTTGTTTTATTGAGTATGGCATTAAATTCCCTCATATTGTTGTGTTATTTTAATTAGCTTTCCTCCTGTTCGACTGGGTTAAACTGAAAGTGGCAGTCGCCGGCTTCTACCCCAATGTAGAATATATAGAGGGTGTTCCTTGAGGCAGCTCTGACCTTTAGCCGACATCTCGGCACCTGAGGGTGGTATGTGCTCGTAGGAACTACGGGATCAGACTATAATAACTTTATAACTTTCCATTAGTCATAGGAGTTTGACTGTGATGGCCGAGGACGAGCCCCCGGTGTGTGAAGTGTTCGGCTTAGTCAGCCGAGGTCTATGCCATTACACACTTCAGCTAATGTAAAAGAGAAGCCCTTCATTTAACACGGGTGATCTTAGTCGTCACCTCAGTTAATGCGGTCGTCGGATGGCAGACCAGTTTACGCTTACCCAGATAGCAAGTTTTCGTCTTTCTCCGCTGAGGTGCTCTGCCAATTAAACTGCCGGTACTATCGCAGCGGTTCTCCCGTGATACCCTTAGCCGAATTTGTCAGGAACGTAAGGGGTACACATAGGAGCCGGGCAACCCAACTATTGACCAAAATCCAGGTTAAAAACTGATGCATATAACGCAACATCCGAGATGTCAAGTACTTCAGACTTGTATTTTAGGACAAGGAAACAAAGCCCTTTAATAGTTTTATCTTAAAGATGTTCTTGTAGCTCAAAGGCAATGCTTGTACAAAAATACAGTAAGGACCTTAAAGGGCATGATTTCTTTATTTTGTAACATCAAGCTTTACATGCCGAGCTGTAATGAGAAGAACTAAGAGAATACAATGTGAAGAGAAAATAAAGGAGGAGGAAGAAAATAGGGCGGATACTATCATCGGGTTTTTATAAGCTCGAGCCACTTCCTGCCGCACGTCTGCGTCTCCGAGCTGTTGACTAGCTTGTCATCATTGATGGCGAGGACTAAAGTGGACTAAGTGCGACTTCGGCCCTGCATGCGCTTAAAGCATTCGCCGGCCGAGTCCCTTGAAGAAGGTCTTGCAAATGTCCGGTGTGTGGTTGAGGCCACGATATGATTATGCTGACTAACTCTTTGATAGAATCTGGCCGATTGTCGTGGTGGAACACGATCACCTATGGAGCCATCCACCCCTTGTGGTTCGGTAGGGCGGAGATCACGTTGCACAAAGAGTGGAGGCCATGGAACAGCACGGCCAGAGTTGACGCTGGTGATTTTTACCCAGGTTCGGGCCGCTGTGAAGCGTAAGACCCTACTCCTACTTTGGTGGATTGAAGAGAGGACCGTGGTGGTCGCGTAATGCTCGATCCCGGCAAGGTCGCCTTGGGGGGAGCAGCTACGCGCGTATGAGTGTACAAGGGTCCGAATCCTTTCTTAGGTTGCCAGGGCCCTCCTTTTATAGGATAAGGGTTTACCACAGTGGCAAAACATCATTATCTACTGATTAGATAGCCAACCATGCTATCATACCTAACTCTGGCAGTTAGGACAAAGTGCATTAAATGCACTGCTAGGTGTCATGCTATGGATGCAGCCCGGCAAGCGTGCCGCGCCACTTAACCATCTTCCACCTGTCTGCACGACACGCCTCTGGACGGGTGTCATATGGTGGGAATCTCCCTTCCAAATGGCTGCCACGTGCCAAATGACTGCCACTTAATCACTTGGGGGCTCGACACCGCACTGATAAGTGACTTGTGTCGCTGTGCGGTGGAGCGGTGGAGTCTCGGCAGCGAGATCCGCCCTTGGCGCCCCGGCAAGCCTGCCGGGGGGGGGATCTTGGGACTTGTTCTTGGTGCGGCCTCGACCTGACTAGGCTCACCTGCCCGACAAGGGAGGTCTTTCCTTAGTGACATCTTGTTCCCTTAGCTTGTCTTGGTCTTCTTGATCCACCCTTTGATTCCTCAAAGAGCTATCTCTCTGGCTTGGCCTTGTCTTGAAAACTTGGTGCCGTTGGGTTGGTGGCCTACTGTCCATGCACAAGTCAGGGGGAAACAGACACCGTTGTTTGTGTACCCCGACAGAAGCCCCCAGGCATGAGCCATATGTGTCGCCGGGCACGTTGGGTTAGGCCCCAAATACTGCACGGACACTTGGCGAGGAAGTGTTGCGCGTGCAGCGGTTTGTTATGATGACCAGTCAACTCAACGTCCACTCTGCGCAATTACCGCAGGTCGTGGGGTCATGGAACTGTAGTAGTTAATGTAAAACAGTAACTTCCTGAGAGAAAGCAGCGAAGAGCCAACCCCCCCCCCCCCCCCACGTTCGTTCCTCATAAAGGAGAAAAAACAAGAAAGGGTGCGGCTCATTCGCATCCGTTTCACCCTCCATCATCTTCCCCCTCAAGCCAAGCGACCGCTCCTGCGCTCGCACTTGCTTCCAACACGCCATCCAGTCTTCTGCACCTCCACAGCCCTGAAAGATGGGGAAGAAAGCCACCACATGGGGGAAGCGGGCGACCACCATGAAGGAAGCTGCAGCGGAGGGGAAGTAGAAGAAAGCGGCTGAGTTGGACAGGAGGCGGTGAGAAGACGTGGTCTTCTTCCCGTCGAGCTTGGATAGCAATGCCCTGGTCATGAGGTATGTGTATATGTGGGGGAGGGAAGTCCCGACGGGGCATGGTGCACTCGCGGTCTTGCCGGAGGGAAAAGAGGACCTGCCAAATTCATACCGCTTTTCTGCGCGTATTTCCTCTGCGGCCTCTGTCCCCCTTTCTCAGATTTCTTCGAGGCGATGATGGTGGTGTATGGATTTCACCTTTTGGATTTCACGCCAAATGCAGTGGCGTGCATGGCGGTTTTCACCCATCTGTGCGAGAATTTTGTCAGAGTTGCCCCCAACGTGGATCTGTTCAGGCACTTCTTCGTCCCGCGGGTCGAAAACAAGGCCCATCACTCGGGGAATATAAGTTGGATCCCCAAGCGAAAGAGGGATTTTTGGGATTACCTTCCCGGTTAGCAGCGTGGCAAATGGGAAGAATGGTGGGCGGATTGGTGCTGGATTCAGGACACAGATGCTCCAGAGTACTGCCAGGCGCGGACGGAGTGTGTCGTGTGCGGCAGCGATTGGGGGGAGCCAGGCCTTACTAACGATATGCTTCGCCCGGTGCTGAACAGGATCACTCGCCCCAAAGTTGCTGGGCTAAGCATCAAACAGGTGGGGGCTGACTTCCTCCGATGCTGCATTGCACCGCTGCAGAAGAGGGACAGGTTCTCCTGGAAGTATGGAGATGCTGGGGATAGGATGCGCCTATACCCAGGCCTCACCAACAATTTATCGGTTCATGGCCTTGGCTGGCTGTGCAGACAGCTATTCGGTAGCCTTGGGCCATTCAAATTGCCGGCAAGGATCGTCCCATTGAATATCAACTCTGCTCTGGACCAGATTTTGAAGTGGATGCCTGACTGCAACGATTACGGAGTTGCAGCTGATTGGCAACTACCTGAGCTTGATGCGGATATCGAGTGGGTTTCCAATTTGGAAGGAAAAGGCTTCCAGGGTGGAGGGCAATATGTTCAAGTGCACCTCCATGGTAGAAGCAAAGTTTATTAGGAGGCAGATTGAGGAGGACAAGGCGCTCCGAGTTGCCGGGAAGTCAAGGCCTGGAGGGGACGAGGAGGAAGAAGAGGAGGAGGCCGAAGACGAATGCTCTTCCCACAGCAAGAGCGAGGGGCACGCTACAGAGGAGGCTGTCAGGGATGAGCCTGCCGTGGTTGAAGCCCTTTATGCCGCAGCAGCAGAGGCCCAAGAAGGGGACGAGGCTGAGGGAACGGAGCAGCCCGAAGAGGACTGGCTCGCAGCTGGCCCTCAAGCACCGGAACCAGACTTGTAACAGCGTCCTTGCAGGCAGGCCAGCCGGGGAATAACAGCCCTTATTCCTGTGCCCGTCACCAAGAGGGTGAAGAAGAACGCCTCTAAGGGCAACGGGCCGGACGTGGTGCGCTGTCATTCTTCTTGCCTTTATGAGGCCAAGACCCCTCCCACCAAGCGGCGAGCGGTCATAGGGGTCGACCCTAGCTCCGAATCCAGCTCGAGCTCCTCACGCAGCTCATCCTCGCTGGAGCCCTGGCTCCTCCAAAGGGCTCGAAGTTGCTGGGAAGTACTGCTCCCCCAACCCTGAAGAGAAGTAGAGCGACCTCACCTCCTATGGAGTTCGCGCTGGGCTCCATGCTCATTGACTCAGAGTAAGTAAAACACTATCTTCCCTTGTCGAAGCTTCATGCACTTGCTGGTTTGCTGACCCAATCTTGTTTGTTGTCCTTGACAGAGACGAGGAAGAAACCCTCCTCCACCAGGCCAAGCGATCCAAGCAAGTGGAGTCGTCGGGGCCTTTGGAGGGCACGGGCTTGGTGGGAGGTAGCACGATCGACCCGGCGCCAAGCCCCCGGCCTAGCCCCCGGTACGAAGGCGTGGGACAGGCCTCTCCCACTAGGGAAGGCATGGGAGAGTGAGTCCCATCTTTGGCCAAGGGGCAGAGGGAGATCGCCCAGAGCGAGGCTCCCCAGGAGAGGCTCACCCTGCCCGGTGCTCAAGCTGAGAAATCCCCGGCAATGGCCTCCACGAAAGGATAGGCTCATCTTGGCGCCGTGGTTACCGAGGAAGGGGGTAGAGGTCATGCCCCGGCAACTGGTGTTGCCGGGGAGACCGATGCCCTCCCACGGCAAACATCTCTGGGTAATTTGCCCGCTCTTTGTCTTCTGTTGCTTGCTTTATTTTGCCTCAAGTCTCTGGCTCACCAACGTATGTTATCTCTTTGTCATTGCTTGCTGCTCTTACTTGTAGTCCCATTGGCTGAAGAACCAGAGCTATTGGAAGAAGTGGCCAGATTGGCAAGGATGCTGCTGAAGAGGTCGCCAGGATTGCTACCGCGGAGGGCCAGGAACATACTGCCGGGGATATCCAAGAGGTTCCAAAGGAGGCAGAGAAGATCCCCGGTAGCGTGCCAGGATTGGAGGTGGTGGTTCAAGAGAAAGTTCCCCTCCAAACTATGAGCTCTCCTCCCCAGTTTGGCACCTCGGCCATGGCCTTGAAGCCATCTTCGAGCAATCTGGCATTGGTTCTTGCCCAACCTAGTCTTGGAGCCTCTTGGAGCCCCCGGCTCATCCGCGGCAGTAAGCGTAGAACATGATGAAGAGATCTAGTGCATCATCGCACCGGTCTCCCAGCGAGCTGAAGAGGCTGATGATTCGGTCAGTGCGGTCATGGACATGTCCTTCCTGGAGTCTATGGCAACAGGCATCAAGGAGATTTACAACAGGTACAGCCAGAAGTGGCAGGCACTCAAGGAGCAATGCAACTCCGCCAGCCTCATGGATCAGAAACTAAGGGAAAAGGGTAGCGAGTTGCGCGAGTGGCACGGCAAGTAGTTCCAAACCCTTCTACGGCAATAGGAGGTGATAACCATGGCGAAAGAGAATGTCGCTGCCCGGGAAGCTCGTTTGGCAGAGCGCGTAGCGCTTCTGAACGCCAAAGAGAAGGACATCTCTTCCCGGGAAGAGAACCTCGAGGCCATCCTCTGCAACAAGGAAGAGGAACTGGAGGCCCTTGTCCAGCAGCGCACCAAGGACCTGGAGGACAGGCACAAGGCGGCCCTTGACATGCTCACCCTTGACTCTGTTGCCCAGTTGAAGAAGATCGCTGATGACCTTGCCCCTGCATCCACTGCCAAGGCTGATCTCGACCAACAGGTGGCCAAACTGATAGAAGACCTTGCCGGAAGCGCCAAGAAAATCATGGCTCTCAAGGAGGAAGCGCAGAAGGCGGGGATTCTCCTGAAGGAAGTGCAATCACAGCTTTCCTCCAAGAGCCAGGACCTCAACACTGCCAATGGCACCATTACTGACATGAAGGCAAGGCTTGGCACCTTGGAGAGTGGAATTGAGTCTGCCGGAGCTCGTGAGAAGCAGCTGATGAAGGACTTGGACAACATGAGAATCCTCTGAAAGGATGTAGAGGACAAACTAGCGAACCAAGTCAAGCAGCGTGACCTCTGGATCAAGAACCTGGTTGATATTGCCGAGCGCCTCTCTGCCCAGATCTCAACGATGGACATGAAGAGTTGGGCCTACTCAGCCAACAGGCATGAGGCTCCAAGCATCAAGATAGTGCTCTTCTTCGAAGGCTTGATTGAAGGGCTGAAGACATATGAGGAAGAAAGAGCCACTTGCTTCGCAAATGAGTCCCGAAAGCTTGCTCGCAATGCCCTCTTCATGGTCTTGAGCAACCTCGCCTATCGCCATCTAGACCTCAACCTTGCTGATAGCTTCAGGAGGATGCCGGCAGGTGCCGATGTTTTTGTTGCCGAGGAGAAGGCTGGCCCCTTCACCGACAAGGTTCTCTCTACCCCCAGGGTCCCGAAAGACCGCCCAGCACAGTCGTGAACCATTCTTGTTGCCATGGCACCCTGTAATAAAACACAATGCTATCTCTTGTTTAGGCCCCGTACTGTATTCACTTTTGCTCTTGTTGAACTGATGTTTAATTAAGCTTAAACGTATGCTATCCCTCTTGGGCTTCCCCATGGATGTTCATATGGTTGGCTTCTTTTTGTGCGTTTTGGTTGCCTACCGGTAGTCATGCTGCCGCGATTGCTGTGAGGAGCGGGTCCTTAGCATTCAGCTGGCGAGGACATGTCCCGGCAGGTTTTTCCTTAGGAGTATTTGACACAGCCGCCCACTTCGTTGAGCAGGCTCGGAAGCAAAGTGGGGGCGCAGACAAATCTAGCAAGGTGCCATCACACGAAAGATTTATCCATACGAAACGCCCTGGTTATCCGAGGGATAAGCAAATGCAAACTTTGGAGAAAAAGTCAGCGAACATGTTGACTTAGCTTTCGTTCTTGCTTCCCTCCTTCCTCAGACGCGATCATTCATCACGTCCGCACATCTTGCGAGGATAGCATTTGTGTACCTGTCTAAGGCCTGTAATTTTGTCGTGGTAAACCACGGCCACCTATGGGGCCATGAGCCCATTTTGGTTCGGCGGGGGGATGGGCACATTGCACAAAGAGCGGAGAAGCGTCGCACAGCATGGCAGAGATCACACGGGCAGTCTTTACCCAGGTTCGGGCCGCCGTGAGGGGTAAAACCCTACTCCTGCTTTGGTGGATTGATGGTGGATAATGGTGGTGAACGTAGCACACTCGCCCGGCAAGGTCGCTCTGGGGGCAAGAGTGGCTACACGCGTATTGATATGCGAGGGTCCAACCCTTTCTACGGTCGCCATGGGCCTCCTTTTATAGATTAAGGGGTCACCACAGTGGCAAATCTGTCTTTGCGTACTGATTAGATAGCTAACAGTGCAATCATATCTAACTCTGCAGGATGACAAAGCACATTAAATGTGCCGCTCAGTGTCACATCACAGCTCGCCCGGCAGGCCCTGCCGGGCTGTTTTGCCAGCTTCGCACCTGCTTGCTTGACACGTCTCAGGACGGGTGTCATTTGGAGGTGTTTGCTGTAGGAAGTGGCTGCCATGTGGCAAAAAGCAGCCACTTAGTCACCTTGGAGCTCAACACCACTTTGATTAATGACTTGCGTCGCTTCTGAGGTGGGGCGGTGGAGTGGCTTGCCTCCGCCAGCCCCGGCAGGCCTACCGGGCCGATCTAGGAGCTTGCTTCCGGGGCAAAACCCAACCCTGCCAGGCTCGCCTGCCCGGCAAGGTAGGTCCTTCCCTTAGCGATGCCTTGTTCCTCTGGCTCACCTTGGCCTTCTCGACTTGCACTTGGGTCCTTCAAAGGAATTGATCCTCCTTGTTTGGTGTGATCTTGGTCTAGTAATCTTGTCTTTGGCCTGTGCACAGTCTGTGCAATGGACCCAAGGTCTGTTGCACTGATAGGAGCCCCCGGGCCTGGCACGAACGCGCCGCTGGGCGTCGTCGGGGTAGGCCCTAATCAGTGCACAGGCAAAAATGTAAGGACGGCTCCGCCCTTTGAGATCTTCTTTGCTTCTTCATTAACCTCAGCTTGGGTAAGTTTCCGGTTTTCCCGCGTGTCGTGCAATGCCAATTGTGGTGGGGCCATTATTGTAATGGCCCGTGAATGACTTTAACGCACGGGCAGGTAACTGCCAATTCACTCTTCCCACCACGCCCTTATCCTTAGCCACGTATGCCACATGCATTGAGTGGGGTAGGTAATGGAGGCGCGTGATGTGGGAGAGCATCAAGGCAGGGGCCCAATCTTCTTGGATTGGTGGAGGAGGACGGCGGGTACTCATCGGGGAATCAGCCCCCACCCCCAGCTCGCCTATAAAAGGAGGAGCAGAGGCATTCATCCAGATTCTTCTCCTCCTCCGCCTTCTGCTTCTTATGGGTATGCTGAAAGGAAGATCCCGGGGCCAGGCCCCGGGCCCTAGCTTGGAGTTGTCGACGATGTCAAATGCTCGTGCTGATGCTTGGGGAGTGAGTCTGGTCTGGTGCTGCGCATCGCCGGGGGTCACCACCCTGTTGGCGAGGTCTCCGGGGCTCTTGATGCTTGCCCAGGATGCAGTATATGGGGTCCTTGGTAATCCCAGCACTGCTCCTTCCGGCGGATCTCGCATTCTTGCTAAGGACGGTAGCGTCTTCCTGCCCGCCAAGGTGGGGAGCGGTGCGTGTCGAGCCTCCTGGCCGCTGCGGCTACTCGCTGTCTCTTCGGGGGAGGTGCCAGGCTGGGGGCCCGGTGTCTTCCTGGAGCGGTGTTGATGGAGAGAAATCGAGGGAAGGCGGGGGAGGCAGGAGGCAGGGCGTCAGGTCGAAGTACGATGGCACCGACGCCTTCGTCTTGTATTGGCGACCTGCTGCCTCGTCTTTCCACTCTTCCCCTCCCTCCCTGGCACCATCATCACTAGCCTCTTCGAGTGATAGCCTGGGAGGGATGTTCCCTTGGTGCCTTCCCCCTCCTCCAGCAGTCTTCCAGCTGGGCGTCGGTGGTTGATCCCTCCGGTGCTCGAGCTGGGGCTTCTTGCTGGTCCTGGAGGTGGTGACCAAGGCACCGCTGAGCTGCTCTTTGTGCCCCTCCTTCGTAGCCTCGCCACTCCTGAACTTGTCAGGCCATGCCCGGCAGGCCATGACGGGATCGGTGGTGGGCTCCTACTTGGGTGCTTTTCCAGCCGTCTTCTCTTCCCACCGCAATACCAGGTGGAGGGAAAACGAAAAGAGGAGATCATGGGGCACTTATCTTTTTTCAATCTTAAATCTGTAGGCACTTGCCAAATTTTAGTTCAAATAATGTAATCTCTCGTATCCATGTTTATGTTCCGTGAGATTTGTACTTGTCGATCAGCATATTAATGAAAAAGATAAACCTTGCCAGGCACTTTTGCATGTACAGTACCCATGCAGAGGTGAAACGCCTCCATACTTTCATATAAACAAGTAGATCCCGGTAAGCTACCTTGCCGGTAACCCATAGGATTGCTGCCGTGAGGCTGAGCCTACCGAGCGCAGAACCCATCGGGAGAGACCAGCCCCCCGCCAACCCCTTTCAGCCAAAGGCCACTACGACCATCCTGACCGAAGTAGCATTCATGTCAGTAGATGGGAGCACCTTTGTTTCCGAGCCGGCGAGGTTTTCATATGCACAAGTCCTACTCACGAAACATGTATGGATAAGAGATGGAACTTATCTGTTTGGCTTGCCAGAGACCGCAGTGCTGTCTTGTCTTCGCATCCTCTTCCTAGGACTAAGTCCACGACAGGAGCCTGTAGTTTATGCAAATGAAGATGATGCCAGATGCAATCTATCTACATGATCATGCAACCTATCTACATGAATCATGTGATGCTTATGATATGCTTAGGCATGCATGCAACTTGTCGGGGGCCCCCAGCACTTCATTTATTTCTCTGTTGCTCAGGATCTGCGCCTGGCTTTGTACAAGGGGTTACATGCAGCTGAGGCAAGGCCTGTACAAAAGGGTGGATGTCGGGCAAGGCCTGACAGCCGCGCCTTACGGGTAGAACTTGCGGAGATGCTCAATATTCCATGAGTTTTGCAATTGAATGCCATCTCTGGTCTCCAGACGGACTGCGCCCGGTTTGGTGACTCGTACTACCCGGTAAGGGCCTTCCCACGTCGGCGACAGCTTGTTTGTACCCTTGGCGGACTGAACGCTCCTAAGGATAAGGTTGCCTTCCTCAAAACACCAGGCATGAACCCTGCGGCTATGATAGTGACGCAGGGATTGCTGATAGCGTGCAGCACGCGTAGCAGCCCAGAGACGGTTCTCCTCGAGAAGCACGGCGTCGTCATGCATGTGCTGTTCCTGCGCTACTTCATCGTAGGCAAGCACTCGAGGTGACCCGTAAATGAGTTCCATGGGGATAACTGCTTCTGCCTCATAGACTAGAGAGAAGGGAGTCTGCCCGGTAGCTCGGTTTGGTGTCATTCTGAGGGACCAAACAACCACCGGCAGCTCATTGATCCATTGCCTGCCGTGCTTCCGTAGCTTATCAAACATTCTCGTCTTGAGTCCTCGCAGCACTTCAGCGTTCGCCCTCTCAGCTTGTCCATTGCTTCTGGGATGTGCGACAGAGGCAAATGAGATCTTGCTTCCGAGGGCATGAACATATTGGAAGAAGGCGCGGCTCGTGAACTAGGTACTGTTGTCGGTGATGATCTGGGCAGGGACCCCGAAGCGGCACACTAATCCTTTCAAGAACTTGATAGCTGACTGAGTAGTCACCTTTCTCACGGCATCTACTTTCGGCCACTTTGTAAACTTGTGATTGCAACGAACAAGAATTCAAAGCCCCCGGCAGCTCGGGGGAAAGGGCTGAGGATATCGAGCCCCCAGACCAAAAACGGCCATGACAAAGGGATTGTCTGGAGTGCTTGGGCAGGAAGATGGATATTTTTGGAATGGAACTGACAGGCTTCACACTTGGTGATGAGCTCAACCGCATCTTGGAGGGCTGTGGGCCAATAGAATCCTTGCCGGAATGCTTTCCCAACCAAAGCCCTTGATCCAATGTGGGAGCCACACATGCCTTTGTGTATCTCTGCCAGCAGTTCCTTTCCTCCTTCCCGGCAAATGCACTTCAATTTCACACCGTTGGGCCTTCTTCTGTATAGTGTGTCATCGATAAACTGATACATACTAGCCCTCCGGGCTACTCTTTCAGCTTCTTCTTGCTCTTCGGGAAGTTCTCCGGTTTGGAGGAAATGGATATGTGCCTTGCCCAAGTTGGAGCCTGAGGCTCGGCAATGAGGACTAGCAGCACCTCCTCATTCGTGGGGGTGCATCCCTTGACCACAGGGACCAGTGGCCCGGCAGGAGGGTGCAGCCTGGCAATCGAAGGGGAGTTGTTCCCGGCAGGGTCCCTGCCAGGATCCCCGAAAGGCTCTACCGGGAGAGGCTTACCGGAGTCCAATTTCCTCCTCTTTCGGGCCATTATTGTCGGCGATACGGATGGCTGAGTAAGATGGAGAACAAAAGTTCCTGGTTCCACAGGAAGCTTCTGCGCAGCGCACTTTGACAGGTGATTAGCTATGCTATTTTCCGCACGAGGTGCGTGCTCTGTTTGCAACCCGTCAAAGCGCTCCTCCAATCTCCTCACTTCCTCGACGTATGCCTCCATCAATGGGCTTTGGTAATCCTTGTTGACTTGTCTCACCGCCAGTTGTGAATCTCCTCGAATGACCAGCTTCTTGATTCCCAACTCTGTAGCAATCCTGAGCCCGGCAAGAAGCCCTTCATATTCTACTGTATTGTTGGTCGCCTCCTCCTGGGGAAAGTGCATCTGGACGACATACCTTAGGTGCTCTCTAGTGGGAGCCATGAGAAGCATGCCAGCCCCTGCACCTTGTAGGGAGAAGGCACCATCGAAATACATGATCCATTCTTGGGGCTCTTCCTTGCCGGGGATAACTGTTTCATGTACTTCTTCATCAGGGGTTGGCATCCATTCTGCAATAAACTCTGCCAATGCCCTGCTCCGGATTGTCGATGTGCTTTCAAACTTCAGGCCAAAGCTGGATAACTCCAATGCCCACTCCACTATCCTGCCGGTGGCCTCTGGGTTTCTAAGTATCCTTTGCAACAGGAAGCGGGTGACAATCATGATCTCATGGGCTTGGAAGTAGTGGCGCAGTTTCCTTGAGGCCATGATAAGGCCAAAGATCAATTTTTGCACGCCAGAATACCTGGATCTAGCCCCCTGCAACAGGGAGCTGACGAAGTATACTGGGCACTGCACCACCTTCTTCCTTGTCGTGTCCTTGGGGTTGTTTCCGCTGCCATGCTCTTCTTTGTCCTGATCCGTATCTAGCCTTGCCGGGCCGCTCTCTTCCTCTTCCCTGGGCAGGACACTTGCTGAGGTGGCTGCTTCTTCTACTTCCCGCTGCGCTACTAGGGCCGCACTAACCACTTGATTAGTTGCTGCCAGATATAGCAGCAACGGCTCTTGTGGTTTGGGTGAGACCAAAGTAGGTACAGAAGACAAGTAGGCCTTCAAATCCTGTAGTGCTGCATCTGCTTCAGGGGTCCACTTCATGGGTCCTACCCTCTTCAAAATCTTGAAGAATGGCAAGGCATGCTCGGCAGACTTGGAGATGAATCTGCTAAGCGCGGCAACGCATCCTGTCAAACGCCTCACATTCTTAACTGTCTTGGGTGCCTGTATCTGCTCAATAGCCTTGATCTTATCGGGGTTGGCCTCTATCCCATGGTGGGACACAAAGAAACCAAGTAGCTTGCCGGAGGGAACGTCAAACACGCACTTCTCCTGATTCAGTTTCAAGTTAATCTTGCGCAGATTAGCAAATGTCTCTTCTAAATCCTGGATGAGGGTTGATCTGTCCTTGGTCTTGACCACAATATCATCCATATAGGCTTCAATGTTCCTGTGCAACTGTGGTTCAAAGCCAATCTGGACTGCTCTTGCAAAAGTGGACCCGGCACTCTTCAACCCGAAAGGCATGCGCACAAAGCAGTATGTGCCGCATGGGGTGATGAATGAGGTATTTTCTTCATCTTCCTTGGTCATAAAAATCTGATGGTATCCAGAGTATGCATCCAGAAAAGAGAGCAACTCACATCCATAAGTAGAATCCATGATCTAGTCGATGCGCGGCAAGGGAAATGGGTCCTTTGGGCATGCCTTGTTCAGATCCGTGAAATCTATGCAGAGCCTCCATTTTCCATTAGCCTTGCGCACAACCACTGGGTTTGCTAACCATGTTGGATGCAGTACTCCTCTGACCAAACCAGCTGCTTCAAGTTTCTTGATTTCCTCGGCAATAAACTACTGCCGCTCCAAGGCCTGCTTCCGAACCTTCTGCTTGATGGGCCGGGCATGTGGGCAGACAGCAAGGTGGTGCTCGATTACCTCCCTGGGAACACCAGGGATATTAGATGGTTGCTAGGAAAACACATCGATATTCACCCATAGGAAGGCAATGAGCGCGCTTTCCTATTTGTCATCAAGGGTGGCACTAATAGTGAAAGTACCATCAGCGCCAGCCAGCCCTGTCGTGCCCTTTTTCACTTGGGGTGGAGCAGCCTTGGATCTCTTGCTGTTGGAACTCTCTGGCGTGTCATCAATGGGCGCGACAAATTCCACAGAGGTATGCTTCCCGGATTCCTTGCCAGTGCCTCTGCTATGCTTTTCCTTGGTGGGAGCTGTGGCTTCCGCGACCTCTGTCGCGATCGCATCCCGGTACATCTTATCCACGCAAATAATTGCGTCTTTCTTGTCTAACAGATTGGAAATGACGCCCATCAGCCCTGGCATCTTCAAGGTGTTGTAGGCATAGTGGGATGCTGCCATGAATTTGGCCAGAGCCGGGCGCCCAAGGATCCCGTTGTATGGCAGGGGGAAGTCAACCACATCGAACACAACTTTCTCAGTCCTGTAGGTCAACTCTCCTCCAAATGTCACTGGCAATGTAACCTTTCCCTTTGGACGGCTCCTACCAGGATTGACTCCTTGAAACGTGCCTGTGGCCTTAAGTTCTTCCTCTGCTATCTGGAGTTTGCTGATAACCTTTGGGGAAATCAGATTCAACATGGCCCCACTGTCAACCAGCATCTTTGTGACCTTGAGGTTGCGAATTGTTGGCGAGACCAACAACGGCAAGCACCCTATCGCAGTAATGCGGTCGGGGTGGTCATCTTCATCAAAGATGATGGGCGTGCGTGACCACTTGAGCGGCTTCCGATGATCTGCCGCTGGCTCCATGGCATTGACTTCACGCGCCCACTGTTTAAGTTGGCGGTGAGAGGAGTGCAAAGATGTACCCCCGTCAATGCACAGGGCGTCAGTGGCTTTCTGGAACTCCTGCTCGCTGGTTTCCTCTTCATTCCCTCCATCACTCTCATTACTGCAATCCTCCTCTCGGCCCTTGGCGGGTTTCCCTTGGTTTCGAGGAGCCTTGCCAGGGCGATTTGGTTCACCATCCCGGCCCTTCCCGCCAGCGCCATTCTAACCTTTTTCCTTATCACGCTTCTCATACTCAGCCTTCTGTCTCTTGACGAGCTGCTCAACCTGATGACACTCCTGCAGATCATGGCCCTTTGGTCTGATGAATCTTACAGTATGGCCCATCACTTTTCCCAGCTTTCTCGGTAGTCGCCACCTCCCGGCAGTCAGCGCATGCGGTTGCCTCCTTGCCGGGGGCTTCAGCCTTGGCCTTCTTGCTGGTACTAGGCGTGCCTGACCCCTCAACAGCCACCACTGTCTTATCCTTGCGCTTCTTGTTGTGCTTCTTGTTCTTCTTCTTCTTACTGATGGTTTCGTCGTCATCTTCTGAGTCGATGTCGACGCAATCTTCCTCTCCAGGAAGTTTCCTCCCCTCCTCCACTCGAACACATTTGTCCACCAAAGTGTAGAGCTCCTTCACAGTCTTGGGCAACCGAACATTCATCTGGGAACGTATCCTGCGGTTGCGCACGTTGGATTGGAAGGCAGCTATCACAGCAGCTGGGTGGATATCTGGGATATTTTTGTGGACTCGGCTGAATCTCTGCAAGTACTTCCATAGAGTTTCTCCCTCTTTCTACCGGAGAAGCTGCAAGTCGCCGGGCCGCCCTCGTTCTTCATGGCCACCCGTGAAGGCACCAATGAACTCGTGGCAAAGGTCAGCCCTGTCGGCGTTCTGGGAACCAGGGTACCCAGACTTGCCTGCCTGCGGCCCACAGCGTGGCTTCATCAGGGGCCTGGTATGGCCCTTCTCTAGCATCAACAACACAAGACCCTCGCAAGGGGCCAAGCCTCGCGAGGCGGACGACGCCAAGACCTCCGGAGGGAGCGGCTTCCCCAGGCCGGCTCCTGAGGAGTGGAGATTTCCATGCAAGCCCCACCTCGTGAGGTTCAGATGACGCAAGCCATGACGGCCAAGGACAGGCGGGCGCCAGCAGGCGCAATACAGGAGGTTTCCTCTTCGGTGCTAAGGAAGCTAGCGCAGACGCAGAGTCCCAAGGAATCAGTTAAAGGTTTCCATTCCCGTGCTACAAGACCAGGACGACAGGACGGAGGTCATCGCCGAGCCCACCACGATGTCACGACCAGAAGCTTTGCAAGTGAAGACCACCTTTCGTCAGGATAAGATGTACTACTTGTCTCCCTTAAAATTGGCCATTGTGGGATCCCTTCCCACCTTCATTTTGGCGGAAGAGGACCGAGGCCACTATAAATATAGCTAGGCCACCACCATAGGAGGGGGAAGAGAACCAGATCATCCTCACCAGCACACACCAGTACAAGAACACTCCTCCTGAGGTTGTTCTCCCTCTGTACTAGTTCATCCTTAGCCCACCTCGAGGCCAATCCACCACAAAGCAGGAGTAGGGTTTTACACTGCAAGGTGGCCCGATTCTGGGTAAACTGTTGAGTCCCTTTCCTTTCCTGTTCATCGAGCTAGGCAGTGAGATCGACGAGTCTGTAGGCCGGGGAGATTGAGTTCTTTGCACGCACCCCAGAGTTCGAACCTTTCTTGGGTCTGCGGAGCCCTAAATCCGACATTTGGCGAGCCAGGTAGGGGTGCATCGGAGCCTCTCTTCCACTGGCCGATTCGCCGCCGTTCCCATGGCCGACGCTCCTCGAGTTCATGCTGAGCGCCGGGCTGCTCTCGCCACCCACGTCGCGCAGACGGCACCGGCGAGCGCTGACGTCCTCTCCATTGTGCGACCCGCGGTACCGGCGCCTCACGCCGTCGCGGCCATCCTCGGCGGGTCGCAGGCGCCAGCTTTGGATCGCCATGTCAAGTAATTCTTCCGCCAAGTGGGTGCCACACACGCGCAGCGGGGAGCTCCTCCGGGCTGGGCGGCGCCTAAGGCCGACCTCACCTTCGACTCAGGGGACCACCCCAAGACCACGGCCAGCGCCGGCATGCTCCCTACGCTCTGCACCCCCACCATCTGCAACGTAGTAGTCACCAGGACCCTCATCGATGGTGGCGCCGGCCTCAACGTCCACTCCGCAGAGGAGTTTGGCCTGCTTCACGTGCCCTACGGCTGGCTCCTCCCCGCCAAGCCTTTCTCTGGGGTCGATGATGGCTCCACCTGCCCCCTAGGGCAGATCCGCCTCCCCGTCACCTTCGGCACGTGCGACAACTACCGCACCGAGCTCATCGACTTCGACGTCGCCCGCATCAGCCTCCCGTACAACACCATTCTTGGGTACCCGGCCCTGGCTAAGTTCATGGCGGCAACCCATCCAGGATACAACCTCATGCAGATGCCGGGAAGCAGCGGCGTCCTCACCATGGCGGGGGACACCAAGGACACGCTCACGGCCCTCAAGGTCGCCTACAAGGCCGAGGTGGCCGCGTGGCCGGTCGAGGATAAGGCTCTAGAGGGCTCGGGGGCTGCGCCAACAAAGAAGAAGCAATTGTTCTCTCAAGACAAGGCTAAAATGAAGCAGGTGCCGGTCGATGAAGACGGAGGGGCTGGCCCTACTTTCACCATAGGCGCCGACCTCCCTCAGGACTTGGAGGAGGCACTGGTCAGCTTCCTCCGCACGAACAAGGGTGTTTTTGCGTGGAAAGCTACGGACCTGGTCGGGGTTCTGCGTGGGGTAATCGAGCACCACCTGAGGGTGTGCCCCAACGCACGCCCAGTGAAGTAGAAGGCACGACGGCAAGGCCCAGAGAAGCAATCATTCATCGTCCAGGAAACCCACAAGCTGCAGGAAGCCGGGGTCATTCGGGAAGTGTGGCACCCAGATTGGCTCACGAACCCAGTTATCGTCCCAAAGAAGGGTGGGAAGAAGCACATGTGCGTCGATTTCACCAACCTCAACAAGGCCTGTCCTCAAGACCCTTTCCCTCTACCGCGCATCGACTAGATTGTCAACTCCACCGCCGAATGTTATTTACTGTGCTTCCTGGACGCCTTCTCAGGCTATCAACAAATCAAGATGGCAGTGCAGGATGTTGAGAAGACGGCCTTTCTGACCCCGTGCGGGGTGTACTGCTACACCTGCATGCCGTTCGGGCTGCGTAATGCAGGAGCAACCTTCCAACGGTTGATGCACATCGCCCTGGGGTAGCAACTCGGGAGGAACGCTGAGGCATACGTCGACGACATAGTGGTGAAATCTCGGGAGGCGAGAACCCTTATCAAAGATCTGGAAGAGACTTTCGCCAGCCTGCGCCAAGTAAACCTGCGGCTCAACCCGGAAAAATGCGTGTTTGTCGTCCCATCCAGCAAGCTGCTGGGTTTCTTGGTGTAGCACCAAGGGATCGATGCCAACCCAGAGAAGGTCAAGGCTATAGAAAGGATGAGTCCGCCCCAAACCCTCAAGGAGATGCAGAAGCTAGTGGGCTACGTGACCTCGCTCAGGCGCTTCATCTCCAAGTTAGGAGAATGCGCCCTCCCCTTCTTCAAGCTGATGAAAAAGAAGGGCCCGTTTGAGTGGACTCCGGAGGCTGATGCGGCCTTTCAAGACCTCCAGAGGTACCTCACCAGCCCACCGGTGATGGTGGCGCCGCGCCCCCTTGAACCCTTGGTGCTCTACCTGGCCGCCACCCCTCACTCTGCTAGCGCAGCGCTGGTGGTGGTCCGGGAGGAACGCCCCATCAAGGGCTCGCGGAGCAGCACCTCGCACCCGGCTGATGTGCCGCGGCCTCAGGATGGTGCTCCTGAGGCCTCGGCCACCCCACCGATTAGCTGAGCCCCTGAGGATGGCACTCTGAAGGCCATGGCTGCTTCGACCAATGACCAAGCTCCTGAGGTCCCTCAGCCTCAGGATATGCAAGACACCACCAATGCCTCCGCCCTCGTCAAGCACCCAGTATACTTCGTCAGCATGGTGCTGCGCGATGCTCGGGCGCGTTACCCCATGCCGCAAAAGCTTTTGCTCGCACTCCTCGTCGCCTCCCGAAAACTGCGTCACTACTTCCAAGGTCACCCCATCAAGGTTGTCTCAGCTTACCCCATGGAGAGGGTGCTCCGGAGCCCGAACACCGCGGGAAGGGTCGCCAAATGGAACATCGAACTACAAGCATTCCAGTTAGAGTTCAGCACCACCAGGATCATCAAAGCCGCGGCACTCGCTGACTTTGTGGTAGAATGGATTGACGCCCCTCTCCGAGAAGTTGGTGAGGACCGTTCTCTCGCACCCGAAAGCGAAGTGCCGGATGGTTGGGCCATGTACTTCGACGAAGCGTTCGAGCATCAGGGCGCAGGGGCTGGATTCGTGCTCATCTTGCCCACACAAGACAAGCTCTACTACGCCATGCAGCTCTGCTTCCAGCACGGTGAGAAGGTCTCCAACGACATCGCGGAATACGAGGGCCTAATCGCCAGCCTCAAGGCTGCGGCGGCCCTAGGGATAAGGCGCCTCACCATCAGGGGCAACTCCCAACTCCTCGTCAACTTCTCCAACAAGGCGTACAAGCCAAAGGATGAGCACATGGAGGCATACCTCGAGGAGGTACACAAAATTGAGAAATGATTCTTGGGCTTGGAATTGCAGCACGTACCGTGTGGCACAAACAAGGAGGCAGAGGACATCGCCAAGAGGGCGTCCCTACGTCTACCTCAGGAGCCCGGCATCTTCGAGGAGCAACTTTTCAAGCCATTGGCGGCTCCACCCGCTGCAGCACCAGCACCGCTTTAGGAGGTGCTTCCCCAGGCACCCCTCTCAGGCGCCCTAGCTTGCGGCCCGATCTCGGAAGCCCACCTACTCCTCGCGCTCGAGCTTCATGAGGGGTGCTGGACCGAGGAGTTCAAGACGTACCTGCTCCAGGGCACCTTGCCAGAGAATGAGGAAGATGCAGAGCGAGTCGCCTGCCAGGCCACTGCGTACTGCATTCAGGACGGTGAGCTTTACCGGAAGCGACCAAACGATGTTTCTCTACGATGCATCTCCAAGGAGCAGGGCTGCGAGCTGCTGGTCGACATACATGGTGGAGACTGCGGGCATCACTCCTCATCACGCACCCTCGTCGGCAAGGCATTCCTTAGCGGATTCTACTGGCCCACGGTGCTCAATGATGCCACCGAGCTGGTAAGATCTTGTGAGGCCTGTCAGTTTCATGCCATGTAGATTCACCAGCCTGCCCAGGGACTCCAAACCATCCTGCTCTCATGGCCGTTCGCAGTCTGGGGGCTGGACATCCTGGGTCCGTTCCCTCGAGCGCCCGGGGTCTACCGCTACCTCTACGTCGCCATCGACAAGTTCACCAAGTGGGCGGAGGTGGAGGCCGTCCGCGCCATCCCGGCCGGCTCGGCCGTCAAGTTCATCAAGGGCCTCATGAGCCGCTTCGGGGTCGCTAACCGCATCATCACCGACAACGACTCGCAGTTCACCAGCAACCTTTTCAAAACATATTGTGCTAACCTTGGAACGCAGATATGCTACGCTTCGGTGGCACACCCTCGGAGCAACGGCCAGGCCGAGCGCGCCAACGCAGAAGTCCTGAGAGGCCTTAAGGCGAGGACCTTCAAGAAGAAGCTCGAGGCCTGCGGCAGGGGCTAGCTCGACGAGCTCCTGTCTGTGCTGTGGTCCATCCGCACCATCGCGACCAAGCCGACGGGCGAGACCCCGTTCTTCCTTGTCTACGGAGCCGAGGCGGTCCTCCCTCGTGAGGTCAGGCATCGCTCCACGGGGGTCTTGGCATTTGACGAGGCACGCCAGGACGCCTCGCGGGGGATGGATCACGTGTTGGGGGAGGAATGCCACCGCCAGGCCTCGCTCCGGTTAGCGAGGTACCAGCAGGCGCTGCGGCGGTACCACTGCCGCAGCGTCTGCTCCAGGATGCTCGAGGTGGGTGATCTCGTCATGAGGCGAGTGCTCTCCAGGGAAGGGCTGCATAAGCTCTCGCCCATTTGGGAGGGCCTGTTCAGGATCGCCCGTGTCTCCAGGCCTGGCGGCGCGCCCCTTAAGACGCAGGACAGGATGCCCATCCAGAATGCCTGGAACATCTAGTGCCTTCGGAAGTTCTACCCATGAAGCAAGGCCCCGGCCTGTGAAGGTCTCCGCTCGTGACACTCTCACGTAATAATGAGTTGGGGCTGTACACGCCCCGGAGTCTTCTGAGTGCCACCGCTGGGCCTCACGGGGGCTCCTACCCATGTCCTAGTGGAGGCCCCATGCTCCGCGCTGGTGGGAAGACAAGAAGACTAGTCTAGGTGCCGGACGCGGCCTTTCTTTTGCTTGCTTTTTGTAGCTGGTTTTTGACTTCTTGAGTGAAATTTGGAGCTTTCGCATCTTTCGTTTGCAAGAGTTGGAAAGTTTCTCTCCTCTTCTCTCTTTGCAACGTTCGCCTCTCCAACCTTGTCCCAGGAAGAGCAGCAGTTGCCCATCGCTTCTCCTCGCGCGCCCCGCACGCGGGGGCTAGGTATGGTGTGTGTGCGCCCGGGCTCGCCCGCGACCACACCTCGCCAAAACCTTGCTGCCCTAGTTTTGGCACCTTAATCCTCGCGTGATGCCCTCGAACGAGCTCACGGGCATGCGCACCATCTTAAGTCCATGCCTCTGAGCATCGCGACGCGGTGTGCTGGCTACAACAAACCCGTGCTCAGGGGTCTGCGTGAGGTAGGACGAGATGCTTCATGAGGTTTTCTAACCCTGCAGCTACACGACGCCTCCCGAGGCTCAGCGACTCCCTAGGACCCAACAAACCCCGAGTTTTGAAGAAGGAAGCCCTTGGAAGATGCCCCTGGAAGGGCATGCCCTCACGACATGGAAGCCTACCGTGAGCACATCGAGCTAAGTTACCCTGAACGCACCTAGTAGAAACATGGACATCACAACATGATATGAAAACAACGAGCATAGCATAACGGCGCAAGCGCCAGGGTTCATTAGACGCCCCAACAGGGCCCTCTACTTCTTTCAATGCAGGAGGAAAAAAGAAACAAAAGCAAGCTGCGCGACTACGGCGACTCCTGAGGCTCGGCCCCAGCGACACCCAAGCTCAGTCGGAGTCTTCCTCCTGTTTCACCATGGCACGCCGGTGATGCGACTCGTCGCCCTCCCTTGTCTGAGCCCAGCGGTGTGGCAGCTTGTCACAGTCGCCGTTGCTCGTACTCTGCTCGGAAGAGGAGCCCCAGCTGCTGGAGCCGGCGCGGCCGTCGCCAAGGGCAAGCTCACTGCCAGCAACGGTGCCGTCGCCATCATCTTCGTCGTCGCTGTCGCTCTCCGGGTAGCACCCCAGGCGTCGGCTGCTTTCCCCGAAGACCCTGACATAGAGGGTCGCGGCGCCGTCGTACCTGAAGTGGAGGTTGCACCTCCCATGTAGGCCACGTACGCGGGCGAACGGCTGCCATCTGCGGTTCAGGAACACGTTGCCGGTAGCGTTGACCTCGACATCCACCCAGGAGGCCTTATTGCAGTAGCCGTCAGCCTGCAGCTAGAAGCCGCCAGGCCCTCCGGCCGGCAGCGCGCTCGCAAAGGATCGTGGCAGCTAGAGCTAGATGCCCACAGGCCTCTCCAACCACACGATGAACTCCGGGAGCACGTCGGCTGAGTGGGAGCGCGGTCGTGGCGGCCAGACGACCATCGCGTGCCTCCCCTCATCACCGAAGCCGCCCCGACCGCGGCAGCCCTTGCCGCGGGAAGAAGCTCCACCGCGGCTGCTGGAGGCGGCGCCGGCTGTCGGAGGAGCACGCCCGCGCCCTCGAGGGGCCACCGCCGGAGTCGCTGCGTGCTTTCGGGGTCTCCCACGGCCTCTGTTGGGCGGCGGCGAGTCGGGCCCCTCCTTGGGGGCCTTCCCTTTCTCCGCCGCAGAAAACCTCCTCCCCGGCGCCATGGTGCTTCGACAAGATGGCGAGATGAGAGGGAAGAAGAAGAAGCAAGCAGCGGGAGGACGGAGATGAGCAGGGGGCTCCGCCCCTCCCCCCATTTATAGCCAAAGGGAGGCCAACCTCCTGTGTCCACGATCTCCCGTAATGATGATCTTTTTGCATGCAGCAAGTTGTTGTCACGTCGGACGGTTGCCGAGGCAGCGTGGGGAAGCGGAGGCAACCCACGTCCCATCAAATGCCATGCGTCGACCGGGTCCACAGGAGGTTAGGGCCCGCGGCACTTCGCCCTTGCCTTTTGGCTTCACCTCGAAGTCAAGTCCGAGCGTGCATTGGGCCCAGGGGCTACTGTCAGTGTTCTGGGAACCGGGGAACCCAGACTTGGCTACCTGCGGCCCACAGCGTGGCTTCATCAGCGGCCTGGTACGGCCCTTCTCCAGCATCAACAACACAAGACCCTCACGAGGGGCCAAGCCTCGCGAGGCGGATGACGCCAAGACCTCCGAAGGGAGAGGCTTCCCCAGGCCGGCTCCTGAGGAGCGGAGATTTCCATGCAAGCCCCACCTCTTGAGGTTCAGATGACGCAAGCCATGACGACCAAGGACAGGCAGGCGCCAGCAGGCGCAGTACAGCATGTTTCCTCTTCGGCGCTAAGGAAGCAAGCACAGACGCAGAGTCCCAAGGAATCAGCCAAAGGTTTCAATTCCCATGCTACAAGACCAGGACGGCAGGACGGAGGTCATCACCGAGCCCACCACGACGTCATGACTAGAAGCTTTGCAGGTGAAGACCATCTTTCGTCAGGATAAGATGTACTACTTGTTTCCCATCAAACTTGGCCGTTGTGGGATCCCTTCCCACCTTCATTTTGGTGGAAGAGGACCGAGGCCACTATAAATATAGCTAGGCCACCACCATAGGAGGGTGACGAGAACCAGATCATCCTCACCAGCACAAGAAAACTCCTCCTGAGGTTGTTCTCCCTCTATACTAGTTCATCCTCAGCCCACCTCGAGGCCAATCCACCACAAAGCAGGAGTAGGGTTTTACACCGCAAGGTGGCCCGAACCTGGGTAAACTGCTGAGTCCCTTTCCTTTCCTGTTCATCGAGCTCGGCAGTGAGATCAATGAGTTGGTAGGCTGGGGAGATTGAGTTCTTCGCACGCACCCCAAAGTTCGAACCTTTCTTTGGTCTGCGGAGCCCTGAATCTGACAAGCCCAGGTCGAAATGAAGTTCTCCAGCAGGTACATCAGCCAAGACCTCACATTTGACTTGAGGGCCAAAGGGAAGTAGTTGGCAAACACCTTCTCATCTATTCCCCCGGCAGCTTGAACAGCGATGGTGTAGATGCTCAAGAACTCTGTCTGGTTTAGTATCCCATCATACTTCTCGGGTATCTCCGGCTTGAACATGCGAGTGGACGGCCAATGGACTTGCCGCAGCTCACGGGTGAAGGCAGGGCACCCAACCTCGAAATGCAGGCACCCGCTATCTCCGAGCGCGGGCTCGTCCACATCGGGGCCATCACACCCATTGGACCGGCGGGGGTTGTCGCGGCGCCGCTCGTCGATGACACGCGCGCCTTCCCCTCGCCTGCCCTCCGGGGCACGCTGTCGGCCTTGACACGCTCTAGGGTCTGACAAGGCCATTGAGACGTCATCGGGTGCTTGGTTTTGCAGCTCCCGGGCGGCTTGCCGTGGTGGGGATTGCACCGTGAGGGTGGCCCCTCCCGTGCGAGCAGCCGCACGAGCCACCGTTGCTGCCTGGGAAGGCCATGGCGGTCCGGCCCACTGTGATCCTTCCGCCTCAGCAAAACCAATCAAACTTTGGTGGTGGCTCACCACTCATCCATCTGGTCTGCCGCCGGTGGAAATCTCAATAGCAGTTTGGCTCGCGCCATGGCCTCTGAGGCAGTGCTTGGCATAGGTGATGACGATGTAGATCATAGTGTCGCTCAGCTCCTGACATTGCCGGTGGCGACCGCGCCGTGCCCTTGCTGCTGCGAACCTACCGTTTGGACAGCATGATGACGCGGCGGAGGCGCCTGAGGGCCAGCGGCTCCATTGGGCACAGTAGCTGGGTCAGCTCGCCCCGGGGGTGACACGTGCCCTGCGGTCGCGCCTGCAGCGGGGGCGGCTGGAGGGTTGCGATTCGCCCCAGAACGAGCATCATCACTGCGACAGTGCCCGTTGGCGAGGAGAAGGGGTTCAGGCGGAGTGATCCCTCTATCCGTACCTCGTGGAGCATGGCCGTCGGGATGTTGTTGATGCTATCCTTCCTCGGTACCTCCCGTTCCTGCTTCGGCCGTGGGGAAGGTGGTGACGGCGCCGCCTGCACCGACCTCGTCCCCTGCAGCATCCGCACCCTCGCGAGCCCCCGCACTCCCGGCGACGTTGGTGGCCGCAGGTGGCGGAGCCTTTGAGGTGGACGGGTGATTTGCAGCTCCGGGCTTCCTCTTGAGCGCCATAGTCGATGACGCCATCGACGACGAAAATGTCGATGAAGATGACATGCAGCGTATGCTCTCGGTTTTGCGCAAGTGATCCCCCTACCTGGCGCACCAAAGATGTAGTGGGAAACCATGGCCACCTATTGGGCCATGAGCCCCTTTTTGATTTGTCAGGGGGTTGGGCACGTTGCACAAAGAGCGGAGAAGCGTCGCGCAGCACGACAGAGATCACACGGGCAGTCTTTACCCAGGTTTGGGCCGCCATGAGGCGTAAAACCCTACTCCTGCTTTGGTGGATTGATGGTGGATAATGGTGGTGAACATAGCACACTCGCCCGGCAAGGTCGCTCTGGGGGCGAGAGTGGCTACGTGCGTATGGATATGCGAGGGTCCAACCCTTTCTACGGTCGCCATGGGCCTCCTTTTATAGATTAAGGGGTCACCATAGTGGCAAATCTGTCTTTTCGTACGGATTAGATAGCTAATAGTGCTATCATATCTAACTCTGTAGGCTGAGAGAGCGCATTAAATGCGCCGCTCAGTGTCACATCACAGCTCGCCCGGCAGGCCCTGCCGGGCTGTTTTGCCAGCTTCGCGCCTGCTCGCTTGACACGTCTCAGGATGGGTGTCATTTGGACGTGTTTGCTGTAGGAAGTGGCTGCAATGTGGCAAAAAGCAGCCACTTATTCACCTTGGAACTCGACACCGCTTTGATTAATGACTTGCGTCGCTTGTGAGGTGGAGCGGTGGAGTGGCTTGCCTCTGCCAGCCCCGGCAGGCCTGCCGGGCCGATCTGGGAGCTTGCTTCCGGGGCAAAACCCAACCCTGCCAGGCAAGGTAGGTCCTTCCCTTAGCGATGCCTTGTTCCTCTGGCTCACCTTGGCCTTCTCGACTTGCATTTGGATCCTTCAAAGGAATTGATCCTCCTTGTTTGGTTTGATCTTGGTCTTGTAATCTTGTCTCTGGCATGTGCACAGTCTGTGCAATGGACCCAGGGTCTGTTGCACCGACAAATTTCAACAACGAAAAACATGCGCAAGAAGAATACTTGGCAATTCATCAGTTGCACATCCACCCCTGGCAAGGGCTGGAGGGGATAACAGAACACTTGTAGGTGATAATGTATGGCAAAAAGGCAGGGTCGGTTCCTCTCTCTCCTCCTCCTCATACTGTTAACAATATCACGACCGCGGGCATAAAGGTCACGCAGGCGCGGACAGCCCTGCTGGAGCTTGCTTGCCAGAGCGTCAACCAACGTATTCGCACCAGCGTTTCACTCAGGATTTTCCCATAGCAGGGTAAATGTTGGACTGAGTTTCGCGTGGGCTTATCAACGTTGACGATGCTACCCCCGCGCGGTTCGATCATCGATGAGCGTAAGTAGAGGAGGAGGAGGCCATATACCATGTCCCCTGGTTACCCCAGCACCTCTCTCAAGCACCGGGTATGTTTAGCGGGAAACCGCAAGGAGGGCAGCATCGCTGCACGCCTTGCTTCTTCCCTTCGGATAGAGGCAGCGTGGTGGCCACGCTACTCGAGCTGCCCGGGACCACCGCATCGCCGCCACCTTTCGTCCCCGTTGCCGCCACGGGTGCAGTGGAGACGGGCGACATGATCTGGGTAGGACGGGACGAGGGAGTGATGTCGCCTTTCTCTTTCGAAGCAGTTGACGGAGTGAACGTCGAGGCCGATGATGGTGTGGCTTGACGCGCTGTTCACAACCTCGGGTTCGCGCAAGCACTTCCCCCTACCTGGCGCGCCAAAGATGTCGTGGTGGAACAGGATAACCTATGGGGCCATCGGCCCCTTGTGGTTCAGCAGGGGGAGATCATGTTGCATAAAGAGCGAAGGCCATGGGACAGCACGACAGAGGTGACGCTGGTGATTTTTACCCAGGTTCGGGCCGCTGTGAAGTGTAAAACCCTACTCCTCCTTTGGTGGATTGAAGAGAGGACCGTGGTGGTCGTGTAGTGCTCGAGCCCGGCAAGGTCGCCTTGGGGGGAGCAGCTACGCGCGTATGAGTGTACAAGGGTCCGAATCCTTTCTTAGGTGTCATGCTGTGGACGCAGCCCGGCAAGCCTGCCGCGCCGCTTAACCATCTTCCACCTGTCTGCATGACACGCCTCTGGACGGGTGTCATATGCAGGGAATCTCCCTTCCAAATGGCTGCCACATGCCAAATGACAGCCACTTAATCACTTGGGGGCTAGACACAGCACTGATAAGAGACTTGCGTCGCTGTGCGGTGGAGCGGTGGAGTCTTGGCGGGGAGATCCGCCCTTGGCACCCCCGGCAAGCCTGCCACGAGGGGGATCTTGGGACTTGTTCTTGGTGCGGCCTTGACCTGACCAGGCTCGCCTGCCAGGCAAGGGAGGTCTTTCCTTAGTGACATCTTGTTCCCTTGGCTTGTCTTGGTCTTCTTGATCCACCCTTTGATTCCTCAAAGAGCTATATCTCTGGCTTGGCCTTGTCTTGAAAACTTGGTGTCGTTGGGTTGGCGGCCTACTGTCCGTGCACAAGTCAAGGGGAAACATACACCCCTATTTGTGTACACTGACACCGATGTGGAGGATCGAAGCCCTGTCGTTCCTCGGTCGAGCCGATCCGACGTTTTCGCTAAGTTTGGCCCCTCAGCGGTCCAAGGAATTTTGAGTGTGAAATTGTGAATCTTGGGGATGTAATGCCCCATCCAAGGAGAGCATGCAAGGAGCCCGAACCCTCCTTTTAGGGTGTGGGGGCAAGTGGTCGAGTTTGACTGGTGTGGCCCGCGTGCGCTTCGAAGAGCTGGTGGTGCGTTCATCGCCACGGGCTGCCTCCTCGGACACCTGCACCTCGGCTGCGAAAGCCACGGTCTGCTCCTCTGTCAGGAGTGAGCATTCGGTGTTTCCATTAACCGTGATAACACCGTTAGGTCCTAGCATTTTAAGCTTGAGGTAAGCATAATGCGGGACCGCGTTAAAGCGAGCAAACGATGTGCATCGTAGGAGCGTGTGGTATCCGCTTCGTAAAGGGACGATGGCGAAGATCAACTCTTTGCTTTTGAAATTCTCGGGTGACCCGAAGACTACCTCCAAGGTCACGGTTTCGGTGCAGTGGGCCTCAACACCTGGTATGACGCCTTTAAAGGTGGTGGTGCTCAGCTTGATTTGGGATGAGTCGATGCCCATCTTCCTGTTCGTGTCCTCATAGATCAAATTGAGGTTGCTTTCTCCGTCCATAAGGACGCGCGACAGATGGAAACTGTCGACAATTGGGGCCAAGATGAGTGCAGCCAATCTGCCATGCCTGATGCTGGTTGGATGGTCATGCTTGTTGAAAGTGATCGGGTAAGCCGACCACGGGATGAACTTCGGGGCAACTGGCTCTCGCGCATAGATGTCCTGAAGTACGCGCTTCCTCTCCCTTTTAGGCATGTGGGTAACATATATCATGTTTACTTCTATTGCCTTGTTAGGAAACTTCTTTTGTCCTCCATTGTTGGGCCGCCAAGGTTCATCCTCGTCATTGTTGCAATTTTGGGTTTTACTTTGACCCTTCGTCGCTACATTGCCAGCCTGCTTGAAGACCCAACAGTTCCTATTAGTGTGGGTTGCTGGTTTGTCCTGAGTGCCTTGGATTTGGCATGGTCGGTCCAGGATCCTGTCAAGCTGGCTAGGTCCATCTTTATTCGCTTTAAAGGGTTTCCTTTTCTATCCAGATCTAGGTCCGGTGAACCCGACATTGACTGCGGCGTCCTCTGTGTCGCTCCCAATATTTTTACGCATGCGCTTGTTTTTATTGCGTTTAGGCTTTCCATTGGCGTCGAGTGCTTCTGAGGTGCCTGCCTCGCCATTATGGGTACTTCGGCTAAGTGTGCTATCTTCTCCCACGCAAAAGCGGGTCATTAGTGAAGTAAGGGATGCCATGGTCCTCAGCTTGTCTTGGCTGAGCTGGCGGGCAAGCCATTCGTCTCGTATATTATTCTTGAATGCCGCGATGGCTTTGGCGTCGGAGCAATCTATGACCTGGTTCTTTTTGGTGAGGAACCTGTTCCAAAACTTCTGAGCTGATTTTTCTGGCTGCTGGGCGACATGGCTGAGGTCATCAGTGTCTGGAGGTCGGACATAGGTGCCTTGGAAATTGGCCCGAAAGGCATCTTCAAGGGCTTCCTAGCTACCAATGGAATGAGGAGGCAAACTGTTAAGCCAATGCCTAGCTGGCCCCTTTAGCTTGAGGGGCAAGTATTTGATGGCATGCAGGTCATCTCCATTGTCCATGTGCATATGGAGAAGGACATCTTAAATCCATACTGCTGGGTCTGTAGTGCCGTCATATGATTCTATATTGATGGGCTTAAACCCTTCTGGAAACTGGTGTTCCATTACCCTATCTGTAAAACAGATGGGGTGGGCTGGACCTCGGAATCAGGTGGTGTCCCGTCTTAGGTTGGGGGAGAGTCATGTATAGGCTTGGTCTCGGGTACGGCTATTCCTGTCTAGCCAGGCGTCGTAGCCGTCCGAGCCGGCGGGAGCGCGTCCTCTTGATCCGTAGATGGACCGAGGTGGCGCCATGTTTGCCTCAGTGTGACGTCAAACATCATGAGGGTCTAGGTAGTCTATGAAGTCCTTGCCATAGTAGTGTGGAGCCGGTCGAGTGTTGAGATTTCCCCGCATTGGCCTGCTTCAACCTCTATGGGGCCGGTCAGGCTCGTCGGCGGCTAGTTCTTCATCGAACTTTGGAAGCAGACGCCTACGTGGGTATGATTTCGGCGCACTGCAGTGTCGGTCTTCGAGATCTTATTCGGCCGAGAGTACTTTGACCCACTTTTTGTTCAGTGCATCGGTGTTGGCTTGCAGCTGATGCTGCTTGTGGTTCATGCTTCGATCGGTGGCGATGAGGCATCGCCGGAAGCGCTCTTGTTCGAAAGGGTCTTCGGGGACGATGTAGTCCTCGGTGCCGAGGCTCTCGTCTTCCTCTGACTCTGGCATGTAATTGTCGTCGGCCCCTTTAAGGAGGTCATCCGAATCTAAGTCCTTAGGGTTTTCTTCGGTACTTATGTTCTGCACTAGGGAGGCTTGAAGATTCTCCTCACGGTTATCGTCATCACTGGCTGTTGCGTCGCTGTCGTCAGCGGTGACGTTATTTCCACTAGGATCCCTGTTGCTGCCCCTTCTGCATCTGCACCGATGCCTTGAAGGGGATCTGGGAGTGTCAACCATGTAGACATGATAGGTGGATGTCGCAGTCCACCTGCCAGTGTTTACCAGAGGCGAAGTGTTTCCTGTGCAGCCATCGGCATCTTCATTCATGTTCGTGGCCTCGCCGTAGTCCAGCACGTCAGTTATGTCATCGACCATGGTGACTAGGTGGGTGGTGGGTGGGATGTAAATTTCTCGATCGCCGGCTTTATGTCCGATCTGGTCGTAAACCAAAGTCTTGTTGTCCGAGATGGACATGCTCTGGATACGGTTAAGCATCTCATGGAGATGGGATAGTTCTTCAGAATTCATGACTTGGATATAGGTGGGGCTCACTTGAAGTGTGCCCGGCGTATAGCTCGGCGTGTTTTCGGCGTGAAAGCGATCCGAGGGTAATCCTAGCTCCTGTGCTGGGGTCAGCTCTAGGCCTGACGTAGCTTCAGAGGTGGGGGTCAGATCTACGTCCAAACCGGCGGTTGAGAGAGGACCATCCGGAGTTGTTACGTCGGGGTTCTCTAGAGATGCCAAAGGTCCTGGCCTGACGTCTTCGAAGGAGGTCTGTTCCGGAGTCGAGCCTCCGGAGCCGGGTAGGTCCTCAATCCGGCCGGGTGTCCAGCCTGACAGAACGAGTTCGCCGTGGGAATCTGCGGTGTACTCTAGGCCGCCAAAGGTCACGATCTGACCTGGGGCGTAGTTTTCGATCCTTTTGTTGATCCTACAGCAGAACTCCCAATGAAAGCACCAGTACCGGTGTGAAAACTGGCAGACCTCAGGGTAGGTGGTCTCGGGCTGTGGATCTTGAGTAGATGGTAACAGGAACAGGGAGACAATGTTTTACCCAGGTTCGGGCCCTCTTGATGGAGGTAAAACCCTATGTCATGCTCTTGTTTATTTTGATATAGATGTATCGAATACAGAGTTGATCTACCTCGAGATCGTAAGATGTGGTCTAACTCTAGGGCTACGTGAATTGCATTGATATCCCCTCTATGGGGCAAACCCTATGGCTTATATACACGCCAGCTAGGGTATCTAGGGTTACAAGGTCGGTGTCTAGACGAAAGGCGGTAGGAGAAGTCTTGGAGTATACGACAAGTCTTCAGTAGATGCAGTCCCGATCACGCCTCCTGCGTATAGCTTGCAAAGTCCGTCTTGAGAATGAATGAGGGCCCACCAGCCCAATCCGAGGAGCATGGGCCGACTAGGTTAGCACCCCCTAGTCTGGGACACCGTCACTCTTGCTCCGCTGATGGCGATAAATCGAGAGGAGGATGAAGCAGTGGCGTGTTTTTGTACATGCTAGAGACTGGACTGTAGTACACTGTTTTTTATGTCCATATCACCACATTATTTTCTATGGCCATATCACCTGCTGGTTCACCATGTTTCTCACTCCTCCAATGTACTAGTATATATATATACCACGTGATTCTTTGCCGACAAGTGGGACAGCCATCATCCGGGTCGACATGTCATGCACCAGATTAATTAGAGTGGGGAACAGAAGGGGAGCCTCACCTCGGTCCTAGCGCTATAGTAATAATGACTATAATGGGCAGTCATATCACAAGACCCCACCTTTCTAGCAGTAATGAGCCATCAAATGACACAGCCCTACCTTTCCAGTAGTAAGTTGAATCTGCTACGCCCTCACCCTCCTCGCCTCTCTATCAAACCGGCTAGGCAAAACTACCGCGCGTACCACCCGGAAAAAGCCCCGCCCTCAACTTTTTAATACTCCTACAATTTTCTATTGATGAATTGTGCCATGGAGCAAAAAAAAAAAGGTGGTACATGTAAACAAATACAGTTCAAGCTCTAGCTAGCGATTCGGAATGTAAACCGTGCGGCATTTATACGCATGGGGTAGTTATCAAGCAAAATGTATGGTATTCCCCCATTTAGATGCGATGAACTGCAAAAGTCATGCATTACATTAACTTCAAAGTACTGAGTCCATTGATGCAATCTAGTCAAACTGTACCATTGATATCTCAAAGCCAAATGATTTTGAGCTTGTTCGTTCTATATAAATATATATTTATTCACCCGTGGGGTTGTTCAATCAATGGAGGGCCGGGGTCCACAAGTGAACAATACTACTAGTACGTACAGTACAGTACAAAGTGCGACGTATAGTTAGTCATGTTAAATAGAGAGTTTCTTTTCTTTAATGTCATGTACACAAATTGAAATGATTGTTGTGGAGATAAAAAGAAAATCACTCCATTATTTATAGGCAGGAGCCTGAGTGCATGCTTTACTAGGGTTGCTCTCCTCACCTCTAACCCTCTCCAGATCTGAAAAAGACAACAGTAGCCACATTCTCTCTCTGCTCACTACTGGTCATAGATCCGGCCTGATCCCCTCGGCCGGGGTGTAGGGGAGTACGTGCATCATTCACGCAGTCATCAGCAGCGAGGGAGGAAACCCATAGCTGCCGGCGCATCCTGATCGGCTGCCCGTGCTGTTCTCTCTGACATAGCGCCGGCTTCGAAGGTCCTCGGACCCCTTCTTCCTCCATGCCATATTGTAGCCAGATCCTCCCTCCCGCCACCCTCCTAGCCACATCCCGATGACCCTCAGGTATAACTTCCTTCGAAAACAGCCTTGCTCTACTACTTCAGCTCCCCACATGACTGCATGTGGATCTTTTTGTACTTCCACTAGATCTTCCAAAGCCACCTAAATTTTTAATATTATTAGAGGTAAAGCTACTTCATGCAGTCGAATCTAAGACTTGGTTCAAATAGGGAAGAAAGGGGGGAATGTTGTACCATGAATCTAGGACTTGATTCAAAGAGGAAATAACACGAGGAAAGTTGTAGAGACTGAATACCCAACCAGTCTCTTGGTTGAAATGGGAAATAAAAGGAAAACATGGTACAAAGTAGATAATGACCGATCTATTACTGGTGAAAAAGGAAATAAAGTGGCAGCTGGGGGACAAGTTAACACAGTATGTCCAAGATTAGATTTGTTGCCCTCACGTAGTAAAAGGTGGGTAGAGAGAACTAAATTTGGGACCAGCCCAGATCTAGATTGGATGTTTGTTGCTCGGGGCAACAAACTCGGCATCAACACTTTATGCCTCCTTGTAGGTACATGGTGCTGATGCGTCCATTGTCACATGCCCTTATACCAACTTTTTGTTGTTGTTAATGTAAGGGCGCTTGTAAAATGAAGGAATCCCACTGTTACAGTAAGAACATGTCTAATCAATGTTATTATTAATCTAATGCCTCCAGTAATATGATGCAATTAAACTATTTAACAAATGGTAGTCTCCTGCTATTTTTCCCATTATGATAAGTAAGTTGCTTCTTTACGCTGGTGAATTTCATGGTGTCCCTATTGTCCCATGCCCTTATACCAACTCTTTAACTGGTGTTAATCTAATGTATCAGGTAAAACAAGCAATGCCACCATAAAGTAATGCCATATTTGACCAATGTCATTGTTGATCATAATGCATCCGGTAATATGAAGCAATGGTACCATTTTAAAATTTCTATTGTCCTCGCTTGATTGCCATGAAGATAATGAAGATGCTTCTTTTCATTTTGTGTATGTTTCACATCTTGTTATTGAAGAATAACTATTTTCTTTCTATCTTTTCTTGCAGATAGGGATATCCATTTCACCTTGTTACTATTGTGACCTTTTGGTGAACTACACAAAATACTTTGTTTTTTTAAAGAGTCTCTTGTGCAGTTCTACTAAAATGTCATATGGGCAATATCTCTCGATTTTAGTGGAATTGCGCAATGGGTGATTGGAGTTCCAAACCTCTTCGGCTAACTCTACCGGTAATCTCGTGCAACATTTTATTAGCCTTTGCAAGATTAGCCGTCACCGTCACCACAATGGCACTTGATTTTAGTGGAACTGCATAAAAGGATAAGCAAATTATAGTTGCACCTTGCATGAGCATGATAGCCAACCTTAATGTTTCTCAATTTTAGTGCAACTAATAAAGAAGCTGCTAGCTCATGAGACCAAGTACTTTTTGCTAGCTGCATGATGCAAACATTGCTTCATTTTAGGTGAACTGCACAAAAATGTGGCATGAATTGAATCATCCAAGTGGATCTGCAGGTTCACCACTTGCATAAGGCATATTCAGGAGAATCAAGTCCTGAACTGGCTGAGGCCATCAGGCCTATTCTCGTGGCGGCGTAGGGCCCCTCTCTCAGTTATGGTTCCCATGACCGGGTGTGTTCCTTTTTGGTTGATTTTGACTCTACATCCAGCTAGTGATCTTGTGTCACTATTTTGGCACTGCTGTGAGAAAGCAATAATGATATTGTTTTTGCATCTTAATTTAATGCCACTAATAATTTGAGGCAATGTTTTGGCACCGCTACTGCCACTGATAAAATTAATTAATAATTCATGTAAAATAGAGCTACTGTCTTAGCTACCATTTCATTTCCAATGTAGATAACTTGCAGAAGGCGTATCCGGCAGAATCAAGTCCATGTGCACTGCATCAATCACATAGCATGTGCATTGAACTAGCTGAGTCCATCAGGCATACCGTCGAGGTGGCACGGGCTCCATCTCTCCCTCGTGGCATGGTAGGCACCATAATTTTAGTTGAACTGCACAAAAAAAGAGATTAGAATGAGTCGACGCCCCTCCTTCTACTACCACACTGAGGTTGTTAATAGATGTCAATGAATTGCCTTCATGGCAAGATACGGGGACCTGAAGAATAACTTGATCTCCCAAAGTCTTCTCACACAGGTCAGTACTGTCCTTTATTTTTTTGAGGAATGGGACAGTAGGAGAGGCTCCTACTATGTTTTCATATATATGTAAAAGGGTTACACAGTTACATCTTATGTACAATGGCCTTCACACCCACAGCACACAGGATGGGGGGAGTAGGCAGTTAGCAAGTTATGATACAAGAGCTAATGTATAGTAGTAATAAACGAGGAGATGAAGGCCTATGTGCCTCTTTGGTCCTATGTTGCAGCAGGCTAAAGTCTTCTTTCAACCTTCGGAGCAAAGTGTCAATGCTTGAGTTTATACCTCTGAAATGTTTATTATCCCTTTCTTTCCACAAGCTCCACGCAGCCACCAAAAAGATGTCAAAGAAGAGTGGTCTCCCCCAAGTTTGTTGCCCTAGGCGAAGAAGCTGGAGTCGGCAGGTGAACGTGGGCCAAACGATGCCAATCTTTTGCCAGCAGGCACGACTAAAAGAGCATGTAAATATCATGTGATCAACCGTTTCCTCCACTTGGGTCCCATAGAGTAGTCAGTTGTGATCTTCACCAATGTTAAAATGACGGTGTTTTAGCATGTTCCGTGTGTTGAGTCTGTCATGCAGGAGCAGCCAACCAAAAACCTTGATTCTCATGATGCAATGTGATTTCCAGAGGTATGTGAAGGTTGGGTGTGTAGCAATTTCTCTGAAGCAAAATTTGTAAAAGTCGGTTGCTCTGAAATCTGTCTTACCCCAGATGTAGTGCCAAACGTCATTCCTCGAGGTGGAAGGGGATATGTGCGTGGAAATTGCCTAGAGATATCGAACCTCATCCAAAGCCTATGGTGACATGGGGAGGTGAAAGGTTTCTGCAAGTGTCGTGCTCTCCAAGAAATCCTTGATTGACATGTCTTCATGCGTGGCAAAGGAGAAGGCATGCGGGTGGGTGGTTTCAATCACATCGTTGCTCCAAAGATCCTTCCAGAACAAAGCTGTTGCGCCCGAGACTGCCTGAACTTGGGTGACATCCCTATAGACGGGGGTGAGTTTTAAGATGTCTCACCACCAATAAGAGCCAATAGGATCTGACGCGTGGGGGCTTTTGTCCATGTAATAATTATTCCATAGTAAGTTTACCTATGGGATGTCTAGCTTGTTACAGAACTTATGCAGGAAATTCAAGAGTAATGCTTCATTTTGGAGTTTAATGTTGATGACCCCAAGTCCGCCAAGTTTTTTAGGTTTGCAGACCATCACCCAAGCAGCCAGCGAGTTGCATTTAGAACCCTGTTCAGTTTTTTTGGACCAAAGGCATCTTCTTCTTATCTTGTCAAGCATCTTGATCAGCTTAGGAGGGAATTTCAGTGTACACATGGCATAGATCAGTAGGGAGGTTACCGTGGCATTGAGCCAGGAGAGCTTGCCTCCATATGACATCATGGCTATCATCGAAGTGATACGATGTTCAGCAGAGCAGACGAGCGGCATGAGGTCAAGGACAGTAGGTTTAGACATGCCAAGCGGGAGCCCGAGGTAGGTGAACGGCATTGTGCCTACAGAACATCCAAAGATTCGTGCCATGTCTCCTGCCAAGTCAGCAGAGATATTGATCAGGATTAGTGTAGACTTGTGGATGTTGATTTTGAGGCCAATGGAGGACACGTAAAAAGTGAGAATCCCTTTTATGATGGCTGCCTGTCGAGGGCAAGCAGGCATGGCCAATATCGTATCGTCCACATATTGGATTACTGGATATTCTATTTGACCTACGCAAGGGAATGGTAGTTTGATTCTACCCTGTCTGAAGGCCTCATTGATGGCTGCCTAAAGGAGGTCCGCGGTGAGAACAAAGATGAGAGGCGAAAAGGGGTCGCCCTGTCGGACACCACTTTGGCATTGAAATTGACAGCTGGGAACGCCATTAAGAAGGACTAAGGACTGGCCAGTGGCTCCTGACCCAAGAAAGCCACTTATCATTGAACTCCATGTGTTTCATGATGTTTATCATGGGGGTGTGCTCAATCGTGTCGAAGGCTTTCGCAAAGTCAAGTTTTAGAAGTATGATTTCACGCTTGGAGGCCTGGCACTGGTGAATATATTGGAAGGCCCATGCAAGGCAGTCCTGTATCGTACGCCCTTTGATGAAACCGTATTGATTCATGTGGATGAGCTCAAGAATAATCCATTGCAATCGGTTGGCAAGGAGCTTGGTAAGTAGTTTGAGGCAACAGTTGAGCAATGTAATCGGCCTATAGTCATTCACTGTCTCTGGGGAGTTGGTCTTGGGGATTAGAGTTATCAATCCATCGTTTATGTTTGTGAGGTCGAGTCCTCCTGCATGAAATTGATCACACAAGGTGTAGAAGTCATGCTCGATGATGGGCTAGCAGGCTTTGAGGAATGCACCACTAAAACCGTCAGGGCCTGGGGCACGGTCTGGTGGCATTTCTTTGACCACACCATTGATCTCTACATGAGTGAACGGTTCAGTCATATGGTCAAGGTTTGTGTTATGTTGAATGATATCCTGGAGGTTGAATTTCATTTCCATAGGGGTGGAAGTGCCTAGACGTTCTATAACCTGGACACATATTCGTTTGGTCTAGTGGTTAAGATGCCATGCCGCGTGCATGAGGTCCCAGGGTCAGTACTATCCTTTATCCACGCCATCCTGCTTTTTCATACTGTGCTAATGTTGTATTTTTTTAATAAAGTTATTCAATACAATCTTTTCTTGTTTTGAAAATAAAGTTGCTTTAACTAGTGCCACTATTATAGTAATCATGCTCTTTTTTTATCTATGCTAACAGGAATACTCAACTACAGATGTTGGGATGGTCAGAAGCATTCGCCAAGTTTTTGGGTTGTATGACACGGTTAGCCAAGATGGATTTAATCCCGAGTTTCAGTTTAGCCAAAGGCTCTAATTGCCATGCGTGTGTGCAAGGTAAGCAACCACGTAAGCCTCACAAGCCTACAAAGGAGAGACACTTGGCACCACTAGAGCTCATGCATTAAGATCTATGCGAGATGAATGGCGTGTTGACTAAAGGTGGAAAGAAATTTTTCATGACGTTGATTGATGATTCCACTAGATTCTGCTATATGTATTTGTTAAATACTAAGGACGAGGCTCTGCACTACTTCAAAATCTATAAGGTAGAAGTTGAGAACCAACTTGAAAATAAAATAAAATGAGTCCGGTCTGATCGTGCTAGGGAAAACCTTATACACAGGAGCTTACTAGTAGCGCTTTTTAAAATGCACCGCTGCTACTAATTATCAGTAGCGCTTGGCCAAAGAAAGCACTGCTATTATGCACTTACCAGTAGCGTTGTAGTTAAAAAACATGCTACTACTATAATTGCCAGACCGTTGCCAGCAGGCCAGGCATACTAGTAGCGCTCGTATGCAAAAGCGCTACTACTACGGTTATTAGCAGTAGCGGTCTTTAGGATCCAGCACTACTACTATAGGCACCTTATCGACACTTCGGCCCGCGCGCATCCTCACTCTCCCCCTCACACTCTCACTCGCCTCCGCCGCGCTCCGTCGCCCCCAAGGTACCTGCAGCCGTCCCCCGCGTTGGTCCTCCCCCGCCGGCCGCCCTCGCCCGCGCCGGCCCTCCTCCCCTGTCGGCCACCCTCTCCCGCGCCGGCCTCCTCCCCCGCCGGCCGCCCTCTCACGCCGGCCCTCCTCCCCCGCCGGCCCTCCTCCACCGAGAGGTACTCCTCCTCCCTCCTTCCTCCTCCTCCTTAGTTTATTTTGAACCCTAGCTAGTTAAAAAATGTAGGTTCAATCTTAGAATAATGTAGTAGGTTATGATCTTAGGTGTTTAATCTTAGAATAATGTAGTATGAACCCTAGTTAGTTATGATCGAACCATGTTCAAAATGTAGGTTTTTAATTAGGTGTAGTTAATATAATTTAGGTATTTTAGGTGTTTAATCTTAGAATAATGTAGTATGAACCGTAGTTATGATCGATCCATGTTTGCAGGGAACACCTCCGAGTGGCCTATGTTTTGCCGGAGTGTTGATTAATTTCCGTTCCGGCAAATTTTAGGCGCTCGATATGTCCTTTTTTAGCAAAGGTCATGCCGGATATTTCCATTAATTTTGGCATGACTTGTGCTAGAATATGTAGGAAATATTAAGTCACCCGGATTTTGTAGAAAGATAATTAAATGACATTTCGGGTTGACTTTAAGTCTGTCGAGGCTCCATACATGACAGTCAACAAATGAGTGAGGGAGAAAGTCTGCACCATATATGAGAGAAGAAGAATCCCGACTATTGTCATGGGGGTCGCTTCTCCTTCGTTCCCGTGTGCTAGACATTTTGGTGTAATGCACTTGGGAATGAAAGGAGGAGCGACCATCACCAACGGTCGAATGTATACACCACGTGAGCTGAGAGTTTTCAAGAAAAGACTCGACAGACCAATAGTCAACCCGTGATGAATAATAATGATCTAATTTAGTTTTTGTAGTACATATATTTAATTGTACAGGTTTAATCTTTGAATTATGAACCTAGGAAATGTCGTCGTCAGACGACGAAAGTCTCCCAGCGGAGTTCGACTGGTGCGGCAACGACCGGGGTCTGTGCGACAGGCCTCACCTGGTAGAAGGTTGGCGCTTCAGCATTAAGCTCCAGGAGACCTTCGATGTTGAAATGGTACGCAACGACGACAAGTGTTTTTTTCATAATTAAGCATGACTTCTGCTACTTCAACGTGTAATTTTCGTCTTTTACAATTTGACTAGCTTATCCCATGCCATGCAAGACACTATGTCTTGGAGAGGATGGATTTTGAAGATCATGAAAGTATGGAAACAAAGATAATTCTCCTAAGTACCCATCATGGTATGGATTTTGATGTAAATCTATACAATTCTGAGACCGTATCCCATTTTGGTTTCCCGAATTGGGAAGCACTTTGCAAGACGTATGATTTTCATGAGGGTATGCTTGTCACCATGGATCTTGGTGATCCTGACATCGCCGAGGACAATATCGACATTTGGGTCCTTGTTGATACGCTTCCAATTCTACCGCTATGTGAGTTTCTCAAACATAGTTATTAAGTAATTTATATTGTTTATTTCAAAATACTTGACTGCTTATTTTCATTGATAACTTATTTTCATTCTTCAACGAATGTGCGGAAGATGGTAGACAGAACCTACTACACCGATGGCTCAGAATTAACTTATCAGGAGAAAAATCATCTGATCTCATTTATTACTGATCTAGAGAATTACAATATCTATTATCAAACTCCTGCACATTATGGTCAATATGTGCCACTAGTGCACGTGTTGAACTACGGTAACATCCATGGAGATGTCATGGTAAGATATTTTACTATTACGACATCTGTGCATCTTTTGCATAAATTCTTCTAAAACTCAACTACATTACTAACTACGAAGTTATTACTATGTTTTTCAACAGAAAATCCCGAAGGATTGTGTGCCTCATCTGATGTTTCCGAAAGGTCGCCTTGATGTTATGAGCTTACGGCCAGGTCATCCTATGCATCACTGCTGTTCATACCGGATTTCTAAAACCGATGAAGACATGACAATCAAAGATTGGAAAAAATGTATGGTCAATCGTAGGGAGCTACTTGGAAGCAACATTGTGCGAAGCGCAAGAATTGGAGATAGGATAATCTCCATTCTCCATAATGGAGAGTCAGGGTCTATCTTGTTTTATGCTATTTTACCTTAGAGAGGGTATTTAGGTCTTAGCTAATACTCATGATCATGTGCTAAGAACAATTAAGTAGGGTTGGTTAGATGACTATGATGATGAGTATGACTTGTTATTATGATAACGAGTAGAAGTTGTATGATGATGATGAGTAGGACTTGTTATTATGATACCAATGATGAGTTATTTATTATTATTATCGATGATGCATGATGCTATGTTGTTATATGAGCATGATGAGTTATTATATATATCAGTGGGTGAAATGAACATGGATTAGATTCAAGTGGAGGCAACATGTGGTGCACATCGAAAGTACTACTAATCCAAACTAGATCAAGTTTGGATTAGTAGTACTTTCGACATGCACCACATGTTGCCTCCACTTGAATCTAATCCACATTCATTTCACCCACTGTTATATATAATAACTAATCATGCTCATAAAATCATATGATGGAAGTACTGTATATAAAACCTACAGCGACAATAAGCTACATTTTCAAAAATACAGGAAAAGTTAGCAACAACGCTTTTCAAAAGAAACGCTACTGCTACTTACTATTATCAGTAGCGCTTTCCCGTACAAAGCGCTACTGCTAACTAGGTATAGCAGTTGCGCTCGCTTTCCAGCGCTACTACTACCAGTTAGTTGTAGCGCCTTACTGGTAGCGCTTGTACAAGCGCTACTGCTAGCTATAAAACAAGCGCTACTACTAGGGTTTTCCCTAGTAGTGGTGGTGGAGAGTAGCGGCCCACTTATGCATATATTGGAAGTGGTAGTGCCACCAGTGTTGTAGAACATTTCATCTACCAATGTTTGACCTGCGTGGCCGTAAACAAGACTGGTTTCAATGTTTTCATGAAATCCTTGAATCAAATTGCTTACAAGAAGAATCGATCGATTTTTATTTATTTGTTCACATTTTTACAATGTTTTAGTTGTACAGTAACTATTGGCTCTAAGCTATGAATCATTGAGATGTGCAGGCATCTTTGTTGTACTTATTATTTGAATCTTATAGGATGGTTGTGAATCTTGCAAGCTGGGAAACACGGCATGATGATGCAGAGGACAGGAACCATAACAAGTTGTTCAAACTTTGTAGTATTGTAAGTGTGAAAGTGCGCCAAATGAGCTGATCGTGTGCGTCCTGAGAATAATAATTCTAATTGTTTGGCATGTTGATCCTGTAGCACTGACAGAATGAGCCAATGCTTTGCTTGTTTTAAGAATAAAATTTAAGTAAAGCGAATAAAATTTAAGTAAACTTACCCGCTCATGAACAGACGTGTGGCCAGAATAGGTTTCTCGGCTTCGAGGCCAGTTTAATGGAGGCGTTTGAATACGTCGAAGAGGCGTGTTCTTCCGGACGTATAACGGGCAAGGGAGGAGGGGTAGTAACTGCTGCCGCCTGTACCCAGTCTGTTTACAAGTGATTGTAGTTCCCCAAGAGTTGAAAAACTAACTGCTGCTACTGCCTACCCACACGTTCACTAGCGATTGCAGTTCCACAAGATTGGAAAAACGAACTGCTGCTGCCGCCCCCCAGTACCCCACTACACACCAATCCCGGTGTAAATGAGGAGCCCTCTGCTCTCCATATCTCCCCATCGTCTTCGTCTTCCCCCTGCCCCAAATCCCCACAAAATGAGAAATGCCACATCAATTCTGCATGAGAAGAGACTCCAATGGCGATCCCAGGGGTGAGTCTGCTGGATATGGACTTCAGCAAGGAGTTCACCTTTGAGTTCGCCGTTCAAACCCATGGCAACACTAAGTTGAATGTGATGTACACCAATGATCTGGACTCGGTGAAGCTCTGCCTCGCCAAGTTCAAGCGGTACCTACAGGAGGAGAAGCATAAGGTCACGCGACTAGACCTTGTGCCCATCCATCCGTCTCCTGATAGGAACCAGTGGATCGCCATCTCCCAGGTATGCGTGCAGGACAAGGTTCTCGTCTACCACTATTGTAGGGCCATCAGAGGTTTTGGAGCATTCGCCCATTTCATCGGCACCACTGACTACACCTTCGCTACGGTGGAGAGAAGAAAGAACGCCACTTTCGGGCCCATGGGACAGGGCGTATCCAGGCCCGTCTGTCTGTAGCCCAGGCGCGATGCATGCCATGGGCCCAGCGCGGCCCACCTTCGAGGCTTAACAAGCAAGACCCTCACGAGGGCCCCCGCCTCATGGGGTGCTCGTTTGCAGGTGTTGTCAGGAGTTCCTCGAGGGCTTCACGCAGGGTGACCTCCCGGAGCAGCTGCCCGAGGCCCCTATTGGGGCGGATATGTCTAGGATTGCCAAGCCCGCTGTCGGGGACGAATCCGCGATCACCTATGGGACCCAGGGAAGGACCCCTTTACGTTCGGCAGGGAGAGACGGTCGCACGAAGAGCAAATCTAGCGAAGAACACGACAGTGCACGAGAGAGATTTACCCAGGTTCGGGCCGCACGGATGCGTAAAACCCTACTCCTGCTTTTTGGTTTATTATCTGTATGATTGTTCTAGCTCCAGGAGCGCTACAGTACCGAGCAGCTGCGTACAATACTGGATTTCTCCATCTCCCCGTTCCTCCTCCCTCCTCCACATTGCCTATGGGCCTCCTTTTATACGCACAAAGGGGTCACCAACAGGTGGCAAACAGTAAAGGTAGAGGTGGAAAGTTGCTACAGTAAGGCCATTATTACCAGGATGACATGTCCTACCTACCACTGACGGCAGGGGACAAGGGCATTAAATGCCCATGCCTTTGTTGTCCACATACATGTACCCGGACGTCTTGGACGTGGGAAAAGCCTATCCCACCTGCTCCTGCACCGCTAGCTACAGTGTACCGCCGTCTATACAGTGCCCTGCCACACACGCTTGGAAGGACCCAGAGCGCCACGCTGGCAGAGGCACCGGAGCAGCACAGTAGCACAGTGGTACAGTAACGCTTGCCGCGGCAAGACCTTGCCGCACCTGACAGCTTGCCGCAACCCATAGTTTGCCGCGCAAGGTAACTTGCCGGGGCAAGTACCTTGCCGTAGCTGCTATCTTGCCGCAGCCAATACCTAGCCGCAACCAATGGCTTGCCGGGGCAAGTACCTTGCCGCGGCAAGTACTCTGCTACAGCAAACCTCAGGCTGGGCCTCAGCTGTCCCTCCCGGCAAGCTCCTCTTGCTGGGGCCTTAACTCTTGCTTTGTATACTTTGTTCTTGAATGGCTTAATAATCTTGAGCTTCTCTCTAGCTGTCCTCCCGCAAGCCTGGCCGCGGGATGCTACTACTGCCCGTGCACAAGTATGGGGTACTAGGGTACCCCTATTCTAGTACACCGACACCCGCCTTGCGCTGCACGTGGGTGACGCAACCCACAACAAGTGGAGCCAGAAGGGTGCCAGCGGGCACGGATAAGGATGTTTTCCCCTTTCGTGCTAAGGGAGCAAGAACAGCGCGGCGGTTCCCGGAGCGATCCCCAAAGGTTGCTACTTTGGTGCTAGAAGATCAGGACGGAGGTCATCGCCGAGCCCACCGGTTCATCATGGCAGGAAGCTTTGGCAAGCGAAGACCACCTTCAATTAGGATAAGTTGTACTGTTGTCCCCTTCGAATTTTCCAGTTGTGGCAACCCTTCCCGCCTAGAGTTTTGGGTGGAAGAGGACCAAGGCTATTATAAGTATAGCTAGGCTGCCACCTTAGAAGGGGATGGAGTTCATCCACCCCTCAAGCCCGGAACCGCTCCTGAAGCCTCCTGAAACCACTTGTAGTCATATATTCATCCTCCCTCGCGAGGCAATCCACACAAAGCAGGAGTAGGGTCTTACACCGCAAGGTGGCCTGAACCTGGGTAAACTATTGTATTATTGTTCTTCTTCCTTCCCGCTTGGGCATGCCGGAGCATGGCCGTTAGGTTGTGAGCAGAGAGGTCAGACTTAGTGGAGTTCTATGAGCACACCCCGGAGTTCGAACCTTCCTTGGTCTCTTATGTCTGTCCAACCGCAAGCCCGATCTCAGGCCTCGAGGCCAACCCGGCCCTTGAAGACCAGGATCCATCCCCGGCCCAGGTCATTCCTTGCCCTGCCACGTCGGAGACCGGCCCTCGGCGGCCACCGCATACCAATCCAGCGACCCTCGCTTTATTAAACAAGGTGCTGGACCTAATCTAGATGATGGCTATTCGGGAGGATCCACCATCGGCTTGCGTTCAGCAACCCCTCAACATGAATTATAGGGAATTTTACGGCCCACACACCACCCACCTAGTTGCAACAGTCGAAGACTTAACCGACATGTTGGACTATACTTCGGAAAACGCCGAATACATGGACGAGGATAGTGGAGCCACGGCTAACACCGACGCTTCTCCCCCCATCACCGGCCGCTGGACGGCCATGTCCACTTATGACGTCTACATGGTGGACACCCCGAAAGAAGATGACGGCACTCCCGGGAAGGATAACAGCAGGCCCGGCGATGAGCCGCTGAAACACCGCAGACAGGGCCGCCACTCCAAGGCGCGTCGAAGCCATGCGAGCAACATGGACACCGAAGAAAATGCCACACTGGACAATGTGGACAACCTCGGTGATCCCGGCGCCGACGAACAACCACAAAACGACCATGGGGAGCATGAGGACCCGCTCGATCTTGAATACCTCGATGACTCCAAAGACAGTAACTACCTCCCTCCCTCTAAAGAGGATGTTAGTTTGGGCGACGAGGATTTCATCGTCCTTGAATACCCGCTGGACCAAGAGCAGTTTAAACGGCAGCTAATCGCCACTGCATGAAGCCTGAAGAAACAACGGCAAAAAGTAAAGTCCGAACAAGGTACCCTTAATGAGAGATGGACTAAAGTCCTAGATGCCAAGGAGTAGTACGGCCACAAGCGACAGACCAAAAGCTACCCGAAGCGAAGGTTACTGCCGCAATTCGACGATGAGGCCATAGAGCCAGTGCCTGCAAGGTACACTCAGGCGGACCCGGACCGTCCCCTCGAGGACGGGACCGGACAGCTGATAAAACCAAACAACCTCCCACTCACCCTTGCCATCAAGGCAAGGAGCCAGTACGACCAGGTTATGAGTATGACCTATGCCGTGACCTAGATGCTCGGGCAGGTCTGACGAGGTCCATCTACCGACCTAAAAGAGATCCTCATGTTAGATGGGACGGATACAAATCCTGGCTAGACCAAAATGATAAAGCTCGGGAGCTACAACAAGCCCAGATGACAGACGATCTCCAGCGTGATGTAGCCCAAATCAGGGGCGCCGCTCATCCTCTTTGCTTAACAAATAGAGTGATGCAGCACCAATTCCCAGAAGGTTTCAAACCTATAAATATTGAGCCCTATGACGGGACAACAGATCCGGTAGTATGGATCGAAGATTTTCTGTTACACATTCACATGGCACGAGGAGACGACCTCCATGCCATTAAGTACCTACCGTTAAAGCTTAAGGGTCCAGCCAGACACAGGTTAAATAGCCTTCCCAAAGACTCCATAGGATGTTGGGAGGAGCTCGAGTAGGCCTTTCGAGCTAACTTTCAGGGCACTTATGTCCGGCCCCCGGACGGCGATGAACTAAGCCATGTAATCCAGCAGCCCGGTGAGTCAGACCGGCAATTCTAGAACTGGTTTTTGACCTAGAAAAACAAGATGAATGGCTAGCACGTCAGCTTGGCCAAGACAAGCCGAGAACAATGTCAGCGCTTACCACCTGATGACCCGCTTCTGCGCCGCAGAGGACAGTTTGCTGGCTCGTAGAAGTACCAACCCCGACACCCCTAGCACCTCAGAAGTTCGGGACAGGAACGGGAAGCCTCGAAGGAACAAGAACAAACGCCGCCACAACGACGGCAAAGCCGACGAGACAGCAATAAATGCCGGATTCCGTAATCCAAACTCCGGGTCACGGAAAAGCCTTCTAAAGGAAACCAGGATGGCCCAACCAAGTTCGACGCAATCCTGGATAGGCCCTGCCAGATTCATGGCACCGCCGAAAAACCTGCCAACCACACCAACCATAATAGTTGAGTGATAAAACAGGCCAGTAAGCTCACAGCCGAAGACTCTGGCAAAAGCCCACGAAGCAAGGACGATGGGGAACCCCGCAGGCCAAATAGTGGAGGCCAAAAACCCTTCCCTTCTAAGGTCAAGACGGTGAACATGATCTACGCCACCCATATACCAAGGAAGGAGAGGAAGCGCGTGATGCGGGATGTGTACGCTGTCGAGCCCATAGCGTCAAAATTCTACCAATGGTCGGCTTGCACGATCACCTTTGACCGCAGGGATCATCCGACCAGTATCCATCATGGAGGGTTGGTGGCCCTGGTACTTGACCCCATTGTCGATGGGTACCACCTCACGAGAGTCCTAATGGACGGAGGCAGTAGCCTCAATCTGATTTATGCAGACACGGTGAGGAAAATGGGGATTGATACGTCAAGGATCAAACCCAGCACCACCACCTTCAAGGGGGTTATTCCGGGCGTAGAGGCCCGCTGCCCAGGCACGGTAACTCTGGAAGTTGTATTCGGCTCACCGGACAACTTCCAAAGCGAAGACATGATCTTCGATATTGCCCCATTCCGCAGTGGCTACCATACCCACCTCGGCCGAACGACGTTCGCCAAATTCAACATCGTCCCGCATTATGCATACCTTAAGCTGAAGATGCCTGGTCCCGTGGGCATCATAACAATCAACGGCAACACGGAGCGCTCACTCCGGACCGAGGAACAAACTGCGTCCTGGCAGCCGAAGACCAAGCCGTCGCCAACGGGACGAAGTATCAGCCCGCCGTCAAGGCTAGAGATACAATTAAATGGGCTCGAGCCCGATCCCCATCATGGGAGCCCGCCTGCGTACGCCGCAAATAGGGATACGCTCCCCACGGCACGCCCGCCTTCATCGCGCTCTAAGTGCCTCGTCAGCACAACTTCGCGCTCAAGATACCATGGGCGGCCATGGGGGCTTATATTAAACATGTAACACCATGTGTTTGGCTCAACCGAACTATGGCATCACCACATCCTCGGACGACAATGGGTATGACTCCGGACTCGCTCAACATCAAGCTATGATGACAAGGCTACATCTCAAGGTCCCTATTGAAGGCACCCCTTGACAGCATACGGTGTGCTACATGGACGTCCAATTCACCCCCTCGACCTCGCAAAAGCAAAGGCGCAGACATGCACAGGGCACAGTTGAGGCTTCGACCCATGCATCAAGGCCCTGTATAAACCTTTGTCTGTAAAATTTTCTATTATTACTTATCATAAATGCCTCAGCAGCTCGAATTGTACAGATAGACGTCCAGAGCTTATGGAAAATTGAAACATCTACTACGGTGTTCAGGCATCCGCGTCTTCTACATTGTGTAACAAATACTAATCGGTTAATCGACCAAGAGCTTGATTTCTTCATCAGCTCCACGTACCAAGTCTGGCACCGCTTTCCGCTATGTGTTCGGTGTCTCGGATATTGCACTATATGCATCAGTTCCGAACTATGTCTTGGGTCAATAGTTGGGTTGCCTGGCTCCTGCGCTTGCCTTCTTACGTTCCGCAAGTTCGGCTAAGAAGGTAAAGGGAGAACCCATGTGATTGTACTTTTGGCTAGTCCAGCTAAGCACCTTAGGGGAGAAAGCCGAAAACTGACCGTCATAGTAAGCGAGAACTGGTCAGCGATCCGATGACAAGTGTTAAACTAAGAAATCATTGGCGATTTATCCGTGTCACACGCATTGTTCATCCTAGCACAAACCATGTGATTACAAAGGCATGCCTTGGCTCCCACGTACATCACAAAACACTGGGGGCTAATCATTAGCTCTCTTCATCAAGCTCCTACGTCTAAGTGAAAGCAATAAAGCCGCATAGTCCAATTGTCTAGTCTCTCTCGCGCACTACCACCTTCGGGTACCGAGACGTCGACTAAGGGTAATAGTGCGGAGACGAAACGCCCCTCATACCATTCACTTGGGGGCTGAAGCCGACGACTAGTAACTTTCATAATAATAAACGGCCGCACAGGAGTCAAAATAAAAACATCATAGTATATAAACGAGCCGCATTATAAAGCAAAAGGTTCAGCTGACAACTTAATACAATCACTCAATGATTACATCCTTGGAACACTGGCCCTCTATCACCCAAGCACCACCCATAACTTGTGCGAAATACAATTCGGGGCGGTGATGCTCCTTTCCAACCGGAGGGGGACCAGTGGCCATGTCTATTGTGTCGGTGCAACAAACCCTGGTATATGTTGCCCGGACTATACACAGGCTCAAGAGCAAGGTTACAGCATCCAAGACAAGGCCAAGCAGAAGATATGGCTCTTTGAGAAATCAAAGGGCGGATCAAGAAGACCAAGACAAACCAAAGAAGCAACGTATCACTAAGGAAAAACCTCCCTTGCCGGGCACACGAGCCTGGCAAGGTCGAGGTCACACCGAAGACAAGTCTCAAGACTCCCCCGGCAAGCTTGCCGGGGATGCCAAGGGCAGATCACCCCGCCAGGGCGCCATCGCTCCACCTCATAGCAACGCAAGTCGCCTATCGGTGTGGTGTCGAGCCACCAAGTGATTAAGTGGCTGTTATTTGGCACGTGGCAGCCATTTCTGAGGAAGATCACCCCCAGACGACACCCGTCCAGAGGCGTTTCACGCAGGCAGGCGAGAAGGTGGATGAATAGCATGGCAAGGCTTGCCGGGCTCCCACGCGATGTGACACTAAGTGGTGCATTTAATGCACCTTGTCTTGTCTGCAGAGTTAGGTATGATAGCACTGTGGCTATCTAATCACTGGATCATGACTGTTTTGCTATTGTGGTAACACCTTGACCTATAAAAGGAGGGTTGTGGCAACCTTAGAAAGGATTTCGGCCCCTTGTACACTCATACGTGCGTAGCTGCTCCCATCCCGAGGCAACCTTGCCGGGCTTGAGCGTTGTGTCTCCACCACGGTCCTTTCATCAATCCACCAAAGCAGGAGTAGGGTTTTACGCCTCGCGGCGGCCTGAACCTGGGTAAAAATTGCCCGTGTCATCACTGTCGTGCTATTCTATGGTCTCCGCTCTTTGTGCAACGCACCCTTCCCCCTTGCTGAACCAGAAGGGGCCGATGGTCCCATAGGTAGCCGTGTTGAACCACGACATCTTTGGTGCGCCAGGTAGGGGAAGACGCACTTGTGCAAACCCGAGGGTGTAAGCAGCGCGTCATCTTCATCATTGTCTTCTTCATCGATTACTTCATCATCCATGGTGCCCAAGATAAAGTCCGGCGCTACAGCTCACCCGACCGCCTCAAAGGCCCCCTCACAAGCAGCCACTAATGTTGTGGGGGCTACGGGGGCGCACGGGGACGTGGACGCCGCGGGGTACGTGACCGGCGCAAGCGGCGCCATCACTGTTCCCCCTGCAGCCGAAGCGGGAGCAGGGGGCGCTGAGGGAGGACAGCATCAACAACATCCTAGTGGCCATGCTCCACAGGGTGCGGATGGAGATAATATCCCATCTCCGCCTCTCCACCTCCCAGAAGGACGAAGCCGCAGCGATGGCGCTCGCTCTAGTGCGAATCGCAACCTTCTAGCTGCCCCCGCTGTGGGTGCGGCTGCAGGGCACGCACCATCCCCAGGGCAAGCTGGCCAAGACGATGCACCGAATGGGGTCGTCAATCCCCAAGCACATCCACCTCGTCACCACGCCACCATGGCGACTGCCTCGCGCTGACGAGAGCATGGCACCGCCACTACCGGCACCGTCAGAAGTCAGGCAACATCATGATCTGCATCGTCGTCTATGCCAAGCACCGCTTCGGAAGCCATGGTGTGGGCCCAACTCCTGTTGAGATTTCCGCCGGCGGCCAATCCAATGGATGAGTGGAGAGCCACCATTCAGAGCCTGATTGGTTTCGCTGAGGCGGGAGGATCACAGCGAGTGGGCCCATCACGGCCTCTGCAGGCAGCAACAACGGCCCGAGCCGCTGGCCATACCGAAGGGGTCACTCCTACGGTGCAGTCCCCTCCACGGCAGCCAGCGCAGGGGCCGCAGCCAGAGCCACGCAATCAAGAACCCGACGAGGTATCAATGGCTTGATCTGATCCTCGAACCCATCGAGATCAGCGGCGGGTCCTGGAAGACAGGCAAGGGGTAGAAGCGCGCGTCACCATAGAACGGCGCCGCGACACCCGCCACCAGTCTGATAGGCGCAATGGTCCTGATGTCGACGAGCCCACGCCCAGTGGAGATGGATACCTGCCTTTCGAGGTTGGGTGTCCTGCCTTCACTCGCGAGCTGCGGCAAGTTTGTTGGCCATCTGCCCGTACGTTCAAGCCAGAGATACCAGAGAAGTACGATGGAAGACTGAACCCGGCAGAGTTCTTGAGCATCTACACCATCACTGTTCAAGCTGCCGGAGGAAGAGATGAGAAGGTATTTGCCAAATACTTCCCTTTGGCACTCAGGCCAAATGTGAGGTCATGGCTGATGCACTTACCGGAGAACTCCATCTCGACCTGGGCTGACCTGTGCAATGAAATTGTTGGCGCCTTTACGGGCGGCCATCAAGAATTAGGGTGGCCCAACGACTTGTAGCTCCTCCCACGGAGGGAAGGAGAGAGTTTGTGGAAGTTGTCGGCATTCTGGGAACTAGGGTACCCAAACTTGCCTAAATGCGGCCCATGGCGTGGCTTCATCGATGGCCTGGTATGTCCCATCTACAAGACTACCAAGACAAGACCCCTGCGAGGGGCCAAGCCTCGCGAGGCAGATGACGCCAAGACCTCCCAAGGGAGCGGCCTCCCCAGGTTGCCTCCTGAGGAGCGGAGATTCCTATGCAGGTGCCCAAACCTCATGAGGTTGCGGTGACGCAAGACATGACGACCAAGGCCAGGCGGGTGCTAGCGGGCGCAGAGGAGACAGTTTCCTCTTTGGTGCTAAGGAGGCAAGCGCAGGCATGGGTTCCCGACGACTCAGGCAAAGGTTTCCATTCCTGTGCAATGAGACCAAGACCACCAGGACGGCAGGACGGATGTCATCACCGAGCCCACCGCAGCGTCACGCCAGAAGCTTTGCAGGCGAAGACCACCTTTTGTTAGGATAAGATTTACTATTTGTCCCCTTTCAAATTGGTCGTTGTGGAATCCCTTCCCGCCTACGTTTTGGGAAGAGGACCAAGGCCACTATAAATATAGGCTAGCCAGCACCATAGAGCAGGACGAACCCCCCGGGATCGGATCCTTTCCAGCCTCACCAGAGCAGACCTCGCGAAGTTGTTCATCCCTTGTACTTGTTCATCCTCTACCCCTCATGAGGCAAATCCACCACAAAGCAGGAGTAGGGTCTTACAACGCAAGGTCGCCTGAACCTGGGTAAACTGCTATGTTCATCTTCTTCCTTGTTCCTCGAGCTAGGCCATAGGGCGACGAGCTAGTTGGCTAGATAGGTTGAGTTCTTCACACACCGCACAGAGTTCGAACCTTTCTTCGGTCTGCGGAGCCCTGAATCCGACATTTGGCGCGCCAGGTAGGGGCATGTCCAGGCCTCTCTTCCACCGTTCGCTCGGCCGCCGTTCCGTCATTCCTATGGCCGACGCTCGCCGTGTCCGTGCCGAGCGCCGGGCCGCTCGCGTCGCCCAGACAGCTCCCACGGGAAACGGCGCTCCTCGCCGCTCTGCCTCCCTGGTGGCTAATGCCGCCACCGACCCTGCTGCTCGCGAACAGCAGGACTCGTCACTGCCGCCGTCTGTGAGGCACGACGGCCGCACCGCGACCCCATCACCAACTCTGGCCGTGGCATCGTCCTCTCAATTTCATTGCGGGCCAGCGAACGCGCAGGCTGCGCTGCTCATGGCGCGTGAGCTTCTGCGCTATCGTCCGGCCAACGACCTCTACGACGACTGGCTCACCCGCATCACCGAGCTCGTCAACGCCGCCGGTGAGGCCCCTGCACCGTCCCGTTCACCTCGTCCTCCGTCGTCCCTAGCGGCCGACGTGGCTCACAGCGTGCCTCCCCCTCCTCCTCTGCACGGCGCAGACCCCGAGCCCAGGCGTGAGGCACCCCAGCGCGACCCACCGCGCAGAGCACCGGCGCATGATGAAGAAAGCTGACAGGTGGTGCAGCGGCCCCAATGAGAGGCGCGCGCGCTCCCAGCGCCGCCGCATCAACACCGCGCGCCGCCAGAGATGGTGGCACGGGGGCGCCGAGACCAAGCTCCTCCCATGTGGCCGGCCCTTGTGAGTGCGGCAGGCTGCCGTGCTTTCACCCTGGAGCTGCGCCGTGCATCTGGTCTGGCAAGTTCAAGCCGGATCTGCCTCCGCGCTACGACAGCACCCCCGACACCGCTGAGTTCCTCCAGCTCTATGAGCTGAGCATCGAGGTAGCAAACGGCAACGAGAAGGTCATGGCGAACTGGTTCCCCATGGCCCTAAAGGACGGCGCGCGCTCTTGGCTCCTGAACCTCCCGGTGGGCTCGATCTCCTCCTGGGACAAGCTCCACGAGTCCTTCATCGCCAACTTCCAGGGCACTCGCGACCGCGCTCCTGCAGCAGGCGACCTGCGGCGCATAAAGTAGCAGCAGGGTGAGACGTTGCACAAGTACATACAGTGCTTCACAAACGTTCGCCTCAAGATCCCGAAGGTATCGGACGAGGCCATCATTTTGGCGTTCTTCGAGGGCGTCCGAGATGTCAAGATGAAGGAGGAGATCGCCATACACGAGGACTTGTGCTCGGCTCTGGAGATGTTCAACATGGCCGCCAGGTGTGCGGGGGCAAAGGAAGGTCGCGTCTCCCTGCTGGAGCTTCCGGAGGTCGATCCTGAAGACAAGAAGGGCAAGGCTAAGGAGGTAAAGCACAAGGGCCCCGCAGTGCTCGCGGTTGAACCTGAGATGAAGCGCGTCTGCGACCATGCCGAATCCTCCAGGGGCAGCCGCCCGTTTTGTGTCTTCCACGACATCCACATCCACAACACCAATGACTGCCAGGAGCTCAGGGCAATCCGCAACGGGCGCCTTGGCCGCCGTCCCGAGTGCAACGACTGTAGCTATGGCCGTGGAGGAGGCCGCAATGGAGGCCGCTGGGACAACCGTGACCCCCGCCAGGACTGGCGCGATCAGCCTCGTGAGGACCGCTGGCAGGGCCAGCCTCGCGACGGCCCCTGGCATGACCAGCCCCACGAGGACTGTCCACATGGCAATGCTAGCCTTCCTCCACTGCCGCTGCCTCCAAGGAGAAATGACGACAACCGCCAAGATGATGGGGTTGGGGGCTTCCGGGAGCCACGCGCGATCGCTTGCATCCTCGGTGGTGCTCAGGCCCCCGCCTCTCATCGCATCTTCAAGCAGTTCGCTCGCGAGGTGAACGTGGCCCTTCCCAAGCTTGAGGCGTCGCGTCCCCTTAGGTGGTCCAAGTACGCCATCACCTTCGACTCTACGGACCAGCTCAAGTGCTCAGCCGCCGCTGGCGCGCTCCCGATGCTCTGCACGCCGACCATCAGCAACGTCCTCGTCACCAAAACCCTCATCGACGGTGGCGCGGGGCTCAATGTTCTTTCCGTCGAGACATTCAAGATGCTCCAAGTGCCCTACGATTAGCTTCTGCCCACCCAGCCCTTCTCAGGGGTGATCGATGGCTCCACCGTCCCCATAGGGTAGATTCGCCTCCCTATCACCTTCGGCAAGCGTGACAACTACCACACCGAGCTCGTCGACTTCGACGTCGCCCACATTCACCTCCTGTACAATGCCATCCTCGAGTATCCGGCCCTCGCCAAGTTCATGGAGGCAACTCACCACGGCTACAACGTCCTCAAGATGCCAGGAAGTGGTGGTGTCATCACAGTTGCTTGCGACGAAAAGGATGCGGTGTGCTCCCTCGAGCGCGCCTACCAAGCTGCGGCGGTCGAGAACTCAAATGGCGAGGGTGCCATCCTGCCTCCTGAGGCCATCCCCAAGAAGAAGAAGCAGCTCCTTCCAAAGGGCCGTCACGAGGCTGGGGCACCTGGCAATCGTGCCTCAGGCCCCGCGCCCACTGCTGGGGCCCCTTTCCCTTTCTAATAGGAAGGCGCACCCAGCGCCCCTCTCAGGACGGGCTCGGGGGCTCTTGTCTGGAGGGCCTCTGACCTGACCAGCGTCGCGAGGGAGGCATTCGGGCACCATGTAGGGGTGTGCTTCAACGCTCGCCCCGGTGAGCAAGGCGCAAGGGGCGAGGCACCGAGCGCTCAGGAGTTCATCACCAAGGCAATCGAGGAGCTTCAGGAGGCGCGAGCCATGCGTGGCAAGTGTTGCCCCGCGTCATCCAGTGCGGCTGCCGCCCCGGACATGGGTGGCGAACAGCGCGTCTGCGTCAACAACCTAGGCCTCAACAAGGCTGCTTCGCATGACCTCTTATGGCCATCCCGCGTCGGCCAGAGCGGGGGCTACCCCTGCAGCTATGTCCGCATGCCGTTCGGCCCGCTGAACATGGCCGCCTCGTACCAGCGCCTCATGCAGGGAGCCTTGGTAGCTAATGAGGCCAGCGGTCCTGATCGAGGAGGTGACAGACCCTCGCGAGCCCCCCGGACCTCCGGAGCCTCCCGGGACTCAGGAGCCGATTGGCCCATGAGGAGCGACCTCTGCAGCACGCGTCTTCAGCTACTCCAACGCTTCTACAACGATGGTGTCAGGTGACTTTTTGGTTTGTTCAGACTGAGGGCGCCCCTCGGGCCGCATCATCCTCAGGCTGCCAGGGCCCAGCACCGCAGTGCGTCATTTTGATTCATGTACCCCGGATCAGTTATGCATGCTCAAGTTATTATGGTGGTTAACATTACGCCTATTGACTCCTTACCTGTGGTGTTGCCTCCCGCGATCTGCGCGTTGCTGATTCGCCTCTCGCTCGTCCTACAACGGGGGCTGCTGGCACAACGTCTGTGCTCGGGTCCATCCCTGCAGCGTGACAAATCTAAGAGATCGAGCTATGGCTCACGGCCAGCCCCGCACACGTCACCTCACCGGGTCCTTAGTGCCTTCGTCTTCTCGCGGAAAGATCGCGGGCGTGATAGCAAGCACGGCTGCCTGTTGTGTTTTACGACTAACTCGCAGGAACCCCCCCCGGAGGAAGGACTGCGGGTGGCCTCGCCAGCACCACGCCGCATGCCAAGGGGCTCGGCCTATCTCAGGCGCCCTCGCGGGGCATGCCGCTCCTCTCTCACGCAGATCGATATCACGTTAAAGGGGGGCCCTTGAGCACCGCTCCTCAGGGGATCCTACCGGCCCTCAAGCCCTCACCCCCTGGACTTGACCACGGCATCACAACCTGCCATACCAGCGGCGGCCGAGCCTCGCTCGAGAGCCGGGTCCCGAGGACGTAGAGCACCTTGACGAGCGGGGGAGATGGAGTCGGTAGGGGCCCTACAAAAAAAGGGGGGGCACCGTCGGGAGAAAGGAGTGGCCTACACCGCACGAGAAGCTCGCCCTCGCGGCAAGGAGACTGTGCAGGCTTGCCAAGATAAGTCAGCTCACACGTGTAGGTGTGGACCCCATTACCAGCATTTTTGCCTCATGCGATTTCGCTCGAGCAAGGAAAACTTCCCTCTTAGTCTTTCAGGAGCTGCTTGCACGCTAAAGGGGACCTCCCGAGCACTGCGCCTCGGGGGCTCTTACCGGACCTTTTGCCGCTCACCTCCTGGCCTTGACCACGGCATCGCGACCTGGCATACCAGCTACGGCTGAAGCTTGCAAAGGGACTGGGTCCTGTCGGCGTAGAGCACTAAGCTACCGTGAGAGTAAAAGGGGGGAACCGAGCCCGAGTGACAGACGTAACCACAACATAAGTCGGGGGCACAAGCACTAAGGCAAAGGTGTCACAGTTTTTATAGGGGCCTTTCGTAATCTCTGCGCAAGAATGAACAAAAGGAAAAAAAAAGCCTCCCAGGGATTGCGGCTTGGGCAGTGCCGCCCACGACGCCGGGCTAGCACCGCTCCCCCCTAGGCCTGGGCGCGGCGATGCGGCGGCTCATAGCTGTCATCATCGCTTGAGCTTGGTCCGGAGGAATCGCTCCTGCTGTCGGAGGAATTGCAGACAAGGCCAAGGGCAAGTTCTCCACCAGAGGCCTCGCCGCCTCGCAGGCCTGAAACGGGGCTGCCGTTTTGCTCGCCTCCCATGGGGCAGCACTCTAGGCATCGGCCATCCTCGATGCCCCGTCGTACTTGAAGTGGATGGCGTGCCTCCCCTCTGAGCTGCAGGCACGGACAATCGCACCCCATCCCTGGGTCATGAAAACGTCGCCGGAGTCGACGGCCTCGACCTCCGCCTCCGAGGATTGGCTGCAGCAGCCATTGTGCTGCAACCACAGCTTGACAGGCCCCCTCAGCAGTATCTCCCTAGCTAGGGACCGCAGGAGATAGATCCACGTGCGCGGCGGCATTACCGCCCACACCACAAACTCGCAGGCCGTGCCGTTGGCATGGGCCTGCGGGCAAGGTGGCCGCACGACCATCGCTAACTCTTCCCTACGACTCCGTCCTCCGCGACTTCCACGGCTGCTCCCATAGACAGGGCTGCACGCGCGAGCATGCACGCTAACGGGGAAACCCGGCAATGCGCGTTCGTGCCAGGGCCGCACTTTCATGGGCCCTGCAAAGGGCTCGCAGGGGCGGTCATGCCTCTTCTTCGGCGGGAGTAGCACCGGTTCTACCTGCGGAGCCTTTCCCTTCTCGGTGGCCGAGAACCTCCTCACTAGCGCCATGGATGCTCTGGCAAGATGGCAGAACGAAGAAGAAGAAGGAGCGAGCGGCGAGAAGATGAAGATGAGTTGGGGGCTCCGCCCCCCTCTCCCATTTATAGGCAAAGGATGGCTAACCGCCAGCCTATCACACCCCAAACAATGATGGCCTTTTTGCATGCACCAGGCAGTTGTCAAGTCGAGAAGTTGCCGAGGCAGCGTGGGGAAGTGGAGACGCCCATGTCCCATCAAGTGCCACCCGTCAGCCTGGTCCACAGGCGATTGGGGCCCGCGGCGCTTTGCCCTTGCCCTTTGGCTTCACCTCGAAGCCAAGTCCGAGCGCGCCTTGGGCTCGGGGGCTACTATCGGCGCTGTGGGAACCAGGGTACCCAGACTTGCCTGCCTGCGGCCCATGGCGTGGCTTCATCGATGTCCTGGTACAACCCATCTATAAGACTACCAAGACAAGACCCTCGCGAGGGGCCAAGCCTCGCGAGGCAGACAACACCAAGACCTCCCGAGGGAGCGGCCTCCCCAGGCTGCCTCCTGAGGAGCGGAGATTCCTATGCAGGTGCCCAAACCTCATGAGGTTGCGGTGATGCAAGCCATGACGACCAAGGCCAGGCGGGTGCCAGCGGGTGCAGAGGAGACAGTTTCCTCTTTGGTGCTAAGGAGGCAAGTGCAGGCGTGGGTTCCTGACGACTCAGGCAAAGGTTTCCATTCCTGTGCAATGAGACCAAGACCACCAGGACAGCAGGACGGATGTCATCACCAAGCCTACCTCAACGTCATGCCAGAAGCTTTGCAGGCGAAGGCCACCTTTCGTCAGGATAAGATGTACTACTTGTCCCCTTTCAAATTGGCCGTTGTGGAATCCCTTCCCGCCTATGTTTTGGGAAGAGGACCAAGGCCACTATAAATATAGGCTAGCCACCATCGTAGAGCAGGACGAACCCCCCAGGATCGGATCCTTTCCACCCTCACCAGAGCAGACCTCCCGAGGTTGTTCATCCCTTGTACTTGTTCATCCTCAGCCCCTCGTGAGGCAAATCCACCATAAAGCAGGAGTAGGGTCTTACACCACAAGGTGGCTCGAACCTAGGTAAACTGCCGTGTTCATCTTCTTCCTTGTTCCTCAAGCTAGGCCGTAGGGCGATGAGCTGGTTGGCTAGATAGGTTGAGTTCTTCACACACGCCCTAGAGTTCAAATCTTTCTTGGGTCTGCGGAGCCATGAATCCGACAGAAGTATATGCAGAGATTCAACCGGGTGCACAGGAACATTCTGGACATCCACCCGGTAGCTATGATAGTTGCATTCCAGTCCAACGTACGCAACCACATGATACGTTCCAATATGAACGTCCGGTTGCCCAAGACTGTGAATGAGTTGTACACTTTGGTGGATAAGTGTGCCCGAAAAGAGGAGGGGAGGCAACTCCCAGGAGAAGAAGACAACATCGGCGTTGACTCGGAGGACGACGACGATGCTACCAACCAGAAGAAGAAGAACAAGAAATGCAACAAGAAGCACAAGGAGAAGACAGTTTTGGCTGTCGAAGGGTCTGGCATTCCTGGTACCGGCAAGAAGGCCAAGACCGAAGCTCCCGTCAAGGAAGTCACCGCGTGCAATGACTGTCGGTAGGCTGCAGTGGCTGAGAAGGCTGGGAAGGCTGACAGGCCGTACTGCAAGATCCATCAGACCAAGGGCTATGATCTCCAAGAGTGTCATCAAGTTGAGCAACTCGCCAAGAAGCAGAAGGCTGAATACGAGAAGCGTGACAAAGAGAGAGACCAAGATGGCATTGGCGGGAAGGACCGAGGTGGCAGAGGAAGTCGCCCCGGCAAGGTCCCTCAACATCAAGGAAAGCCCGCCAAAGGTCCTGGGAAAAAAGGATGTGATGACGAGTGCGATGAAGGGGATGAAGAGGAAACCAATGAGCAGGAATTTCAGAAGGCCACTGACACCCTGTGCGTTGACGGAGGTGCGTCCTTGCACTCCTCTCATTGCCAGCTTAAATAGTGGGCGTGCGAGGTCAATGTTGTGGAGCCAGCGGCAGATTCTCGGAAACCACTCAAATGGTCCCGCACGCCCATCATCTTTGATGAAGAGGATCACCCTGACCGTACCACCACGGTATGGTGCTTGCCGTTGTTGGTTTCACCAACGATCCGCAACCTCAAGGTCACAAAGATGTTGGTTGATGGTGGGGTCAGGTTGAATCTGATTTCTCCCAAGGTCATCAGCAAGCTACAGATAACAGAAGAAGAGCTCAAGATTACTGGCACCTTTCAAGGAATCGACCCCGGCAGGAGTCGTCCGATGGGGAAGATCACGCTGCCAGTGACATTTGAGGTGAATTGAACTACCAGACTGAGAAGATTGTGTTCGATGTGGTTGAGCTTCCGTTGCCGTACAATGGGATACTTGGACGACCTGCTCTGGCAAAGTTCATGGTGGCATCCCACTATGCCTACAACACCCTGAAGATGCCAGGACCAATGGGCGTTATTTCTATCCCATCAGACAAGAAGGACGCAATTATATGCGTGGACAAGATATACCGGGATGCGGTTGCTGGCGAGGCCGCGGAAGCCGCAATCCTCGCCAAGGAAAACAAGCAAGGGAGAAAAGCTAGCAAAGATAGCAGAAAGGAATCCGGGAAGCGCGCCTCTCCAGAGTGTGCTGCGCCTGTCGATGACTTGCCAGAGAGTTCCACTAGCAAGAGATCAAAGGTTTTTGCGCCTGCTGTGAAGAAGGTCCTAGCAGGGCTGTGTGGCGATGATGGTACATTTACTATCAGCTCCACCCTGGTTGACAAATAGGAAAGCGCGCTCGTTGCCTTCCTACGGGCGAATGTCGATGTGTTTGCTTGGCAACCATCTGACATCCCCGGTGTTCCCAGGGAGGTAATTAAGCACCACCATGCTGTCTGCCCTCATGCCCGGCCCGTCAAGCAGAAGGTCCGGAAGCAAGCCTTGGAGCGGCAGCAATTCATTGCCGACGAGATCAAGAAACTAGAAGCTGCTGGTTTGGTCAGAGGGTTATTGCATCCAACATGGTTGGCAAATCCAGTGGTAGTGCGCAAGGCGAATGGGAAGTGGAGGCTTTGCATAGATTTCACAGATCTTAATAAAGCATGCCTGAAGGACCTATTCCCCTTGCCGCGCATCGATCAGATTGTGGATTCCACCTCCGGGTGTGACCTGCTTTCCTTCTTGGATGCCTACTCCAGGTACCACCAGATTTTTATGTCCAAGGAAGACAAAGAGAAGACCGCGTTCTTAACCCCATGCAGTACGTACTATTTTGTATGGATGCCCTTTGGGCTGAAGAGCACTGGATCCACTTTTGCAAGAGCAGTGCAAATCGGTTTTGAGCCCCAGCTGCATAGGAATATTGCAGCTTACATGGATGACATAGTGGTCAAAACCAAGCACAAATCAACTATCATTCAGGACTTGGAAGAGACCTTTGCAAATTTGCGCAAGATCAACTTGAAGCTGAACCCAGAGAAGTGTGTGTTGGGCATTCCACCGGGGGATAGAGGCCAACCCCGACAAGATCAAGGTGATCGAGCAGATTCAAGCACCCAAGACAGTCAAAAATGTGAGACGTTTGAGTGGATGTGTTACTGCACTGAGCAGGTTCATTTCCAAGTCTGCTGAGTGCGCCTTGCCATTCTTCAAAATCCTGAAGAAGGCAGGGCCCGTGGAGTGGACCCCGGAGGCGGACGCTGCACTACAAGATTTGAAGACCTACTTATCCTCTGTTCCCACCCTAGTCACTCCTAGACCTCCAGAGTTGTTGCTGCTGTACCTAGCGGCAACAAATCAAGTGGTTAGCGCAGCGCTGGTGGCCCAGCGGAAAGTAGATGAAGGAGCAGCTGCAGCTGCCATACCCTTCGGAGAGGAAATTGAACTCATCCTGGCAAGATCAGGTGCAAGTCAGAAGAGGAGCGGGGCGACAGAGACAAATCCAGGATCATGGCAAGGAAGAAGGTGGTGCAGCGGCCAGTGTACTTTGTCAGCTCCCTACTGTAGCGGGCTAGATCGAGGTACTCTGGCATGCAAAAGTTGATCTTTGGCCTCATCATGGCCTCAAGGAAACTGTGCCACTACTTCCAAGCCCACGAGATCACGGTTGTCACCCGTTTCCCCTTGCAACGCATACTGAGGAACCCTAAGGCCACTGGCAGAATAGTGGAACGGGCTCTGGAGTTATCAAGCTTTGGTTTGAAGTTTGAGAGCACATCAACTGTTCAGAGCAGGGCTTTGGCGGAGTTTATTGCAGAATGGACACCAACTCCAGATGAAGAAACGCCGGAGACAGTTATCCCCGGCAAGGAAGCGCCCCATGAATGGATCATGTACTTTGATGGTGCCTTCTCCCTACAAGGTGTAGGAGCTGGCGTGCTTCTCGTCGCACCCATTGGGGAGCACCTCAAGTACGTGGTTCAGATGCATCTCCCTCGGGAAGAGGCAACCAAAAACACTACAGAATATGAAGGACTCCTTGCCGGGCTTAGGATTGCAACAGAACTGGGAATCAAGAAGTTAATCATTTGTGGAGACGCATAGCTTGTGGTGAGGCAAGTTAACAAGGATTATCAGAGTCCATTCATGGAGGCATACGTGGAGCAAGTGAGAAAGTTGGAAGAGTGCTTTGATGGACTGCAAACAGAGCACGTACCCCGTGTGGAAAACAGCACTGCTGATCATCTGTCAAAGTGCGCTGCACAAAAGCTTCCTACGGAACCAGGGACTTTTGTTCTCCATCTGACTCAGCCCTCTGTATCCCCGGCAACAATGGCCAGAAAGAGGAGGAAACTAGATTCCGACAAACCTCTCCCGGTAGAGCTTACAGAAGCCCCCAGCAGAGAGGTTGGCGGGAACAACTCCACTTCACTTGACGGGAAGCACCCTCCCACCGAACTATCAATCCTCGTGGTTGAGGCGTGCGCTCCCGCGAACGAGGAGGTGCCACTGGTGCTTGTTGTCGAGCCTCAGGCTCCAACTTAGGCGAGGCGCATAGTCCATTACCTCCAGATAGGAGAACTTCCCGAAGAGCAAGAAGAAGCTGAAAGAGTAGCCCGGAGGGCCAGTATGTATCAGTTCATCGACAACATGCTATACAAAAGAAGGCCCAACGGTGTGAAATTGAGGTGCATCTGTCGAGAAGAAGGGAAGGGACCGTTGGCAGAGATACACAAAGGCATGTGCGGCTCCCACATTGGATCAAGGGCCCTAGTTGGAAAAGCTTTCTGGTAAGGTTTCTACTGGCCCATGGCCCTCCAAGATGCAATTGAGCTAGTCACCAGATGTGAAGCCTGCCAGTTCCACTCCAAGAATATCCATCAGCCTGCTCAAGCTCTCCAGACGATCCCTTTGTCATGGCCATTTTCGGTCTGGGGGCTCGACATCTTGGGCCCCTTCCCCCGTGCTACCAGGGGCTTTGAATTCTTGTACGTTGCAATTGACAAGTTTACAAAGTGGCCGGAAGTGGAGCCCGTGAGAAAGGTGATCGCACAATCAGCTATCAAGTTCTTGAAAGGATTGGTGTGCCGCTTCGGAGTACCCGCCAGAGTCATCACCGACAACGGCACCCAATTCACAAGCCACGCCTTCATGCAATACGTTCATGCCCTCGGAAGCAAGGTCTCGTTCACTTCTATTGCCCATCCCAGAAGCAACGGACAAGCTGAGAGGGCGAACGCTGAAGTGCTGCAAGGACTCAAGACAAGAACGTTTGATAGGCTGCAGAAGTGTGGCGGGAGATGGATCGACGAGTTGCCGGTGGTTCTTTGGTCCCTCAGAATGACACCAAATTGAGCTACCGGCCAGGCTCCCTTCTCCCTAGTCTATGGGGCAGAAGCAGTGATCCCCACGGAACTCATATACGGGTCACCTTGAGTACTTGCCTATGATGAAGTAGCGCAAGAATAGCACCGGCGTGACGACACTGTGCTACTTGAGGAGAACCGTCTCCGGGCTGCTACGCGTGCTGCATGCTACCAGCAAGCCCTGCGTCGCTATCACAGCTGCAGGGTTCACGCTCGGAGCCTTGAGGAAGGAGACCTTGTACTTAGGCGCGTTCAGTCTGCCAAGGGTACAAACAAGTTGACGCCGGAGTGGGAAGGCCCTTACCGGGTAGTACGACTCACCAGACCTAGCGTAGTCCATCTGGAGACCAGAGATGGCATTCAGTAGCAGAACTCATGGAACATTGAGCATCTCCGTAAGTTCTACCCATAAGGTGCGGCTGTCGGGCCCTACTCGGTAGCCACCCTTTTGTACAAGCCTTGCCGATGTTGCATGTAACCCTTTGTACAAAGCCAGGCACAGACCCTGAGTAGCAGATAAATAAACGAAGCGCTGGGGGCCCCCAAAAACTTGCATGCATGCATAAGCATAACATGAGCATCGCATGATCATGTAGATCAGGGCACATGTACCATTGTTTTCCTCTGCACTAAGCTGCAGGGTTCTTGCCGTGGACCCGGTCCTGAAGAGAAGAAATGAAGACAAGCCTACATATCGGTCCCCGACAAGCCAAACAGATAAGTTCTTTCTTATCCATACTTGTTCTATAAGGTGAAAACTTGTGTATATGAAAACCTCGGTAGGCCAAGCCCCGCGGCAACAAACGAAAGGCACCGACAAGATAACTTGCCGGAGAAAACTTGTTTACTTAAATGTATAGAGGCATCCCACCACTGCATGGACATGGTACATGCACAAGTACCTGGCAAGACTTGTCTTTTTTCACTAATATGCGGATATGCAAGTACAGATCTTACAGGACACAAACATGGATAAAGGAGATTGCATATTTTAAACTAAAGTTTGGCAAGTGCCTACATATTTTAGATTAAAAAAAGATAAGTGCCTCGTAATCCCTTTCTTGTCCCTCTCCTCCTTGGAACTATGGTGGAAGGTGAAGAGGGCAAAAGGGGTGCCTGAACAGACGCCAGCCCGACCCCGTCAGGACCTGTCGGGCGCACCCTGACAAGATCGGGAATGGCGAGGCTGCGAAGGAGGGGATGGAGAGAGCAGGTCGGAGGTGCCTTGGTCACCACCCCCAGGGCCAGCAAGAAGCCCCAGCACAGGCGCCGGCGGGGAGGGTCACTGGAGCTCAGCTGGAAGACTGCTGGAGGAGGCGAAGGCACCAAGAGAGCATCCCCCTCCCCGGCAACTATCCGGAAGAGGCCAGTGATGATGGTGCCGGGGAGGGAGGGGAAGAGCGGAAAGATGAGGCAGTGGGCCGGCAATACGAGACGAAGGCGTCGATGCTATCGTACTCCGACCTGATGGCTTGCCACCCGCTTTCTCTGTCTTCCCTCATATTTTCCTCACCACCATCGCTCCAGGAGGACGCCGGCCCCTCGGCCCGTCGCCTCCCCCGAAGAAGCAACAGAAGGCGGCAGCACCCAAGGCGTGCGAGGAGCGCCACTCCCCACCATGGTGGGTAGGAAGACAACGCCATCTTCGGCATCAATCCCTGCCCCGCCGGAAGGAGCAGTGCTGGGATTACCAAGGATCCCAGGTACGGCACCGCAAGCGGGCGCCAGAAGCCCCAGGGGCCTTGCCAACAAGATGACAAGCCTCATTGGCTTGCGGCAAGGGCAAGTACTCCCTCTAGGCGCCTAGCTCGTGCGGGGGAAACGAGCACTCCGCCGTTTGGGAGAAGCACAGCGCCTCCTACACTGCGGTCGATTCGACGACCACGTCCACAGCCGTCGCACCTCCTACAACCCTGGACCAGACTCACTCCCCAAGCATCAGCACGAGTATTCGGCATCATCACCCCCAAGCTAGAGCCCGGGGCCTGGCCTCGGTCCCCCTCCCTTGACATAACAAAAAAGGAGGCAAGAACTAAAAGAGGAGGGGTGCATGGATGAGCGCCTCCGCTCCTCCTCGCACCCCCTTTTTATTGGCAAGCTAGGGCTGGGGCTGGTCCTTCACTCCTGATCGGCTCTTTCCCATCCAACCCTTCCCAGCTACCACCGACGGCCGGATCCGATCGCCACCCTCTCACACTAATCTGAGAAGAATAGGTCTTTGCCACAACGCTCTTTCCCGCGCCACGCGCCTCCGTTACCTACCCCACTCGATGCATGCAGCATACGTGGCAAAGGATAAGGGACTGGTGGGATAAGTGAATTGGCAGTTACTCCCCCGTGAGTTAAAGTCATTCATGGGCCATTACAGAAATGGCCCCACCACAATTGGCATCACACGGCACGCAGAAAAACCAGAAACTGACTCAAGCACAGGTTAACGAAGAAGCAAAGAAAATCTCAAGGATGATTGACCACAAGCTCTTCGCCTGTGTATTGGATAGGGTCTACCCCGACGACGCTCGGCAGCGCATTCGGACCAGGCCCGGGGGCTCCTGTTGGTGCAACAAACCCTGGTATATGTTGCCCGGACTGTACACAGGCTCAAGAGCAAGGTTACAGCATCCAAGACAAGACCAAGCAGAAGATATGGCTCTTTGAGAAATCAAAGGGTAGATCAAGAAGACCAAGAAAAACCAAAGAAGCAAGGTATCACTAAGGAAAAACCTCCCTTGCCGGGCAGGCAAGCCTGGCAAGGTCGAGGTCACTGTGAAGACAAGTCTCAAGACTCCCCAGGCAAGCTTGCCGGGGATGCCAAGGGCGGATCCCCCCGCCAGGGCGCCACCGCTCCACCTCACACCAACGCAAGTCACCTATCCGTGCGGTGTCGAGCCCCCAAGTGATTAAGTGTCTGTTATTTGGCACGTGGCACCCATTTCTGAGGAAGATCACCCCCAGACAACACCCGTCCAGAGGCGTGTCACGCAAGCAGGTGAGAAGGTGGATGAATAGCACGGCAAGGCTTGCCGGGCTCCCACGCGATGTGACACTAAGCGGTGCATTTAATGCACCCTGTCCTGTCTGCAGAGTTAGGTATGATAGCACTGTGGCTATCTAATCACTAGATAATGACTGTTTTGCCATTGTGATGACCCCTTAACCTATAAAAGGAGGGCCGTGGCAACCTTAGAAAGGATTTCGGACCCTCGTACACTCATATGCGCGTAGCTGCTCCCGTCCCAAGGCAACCTTGCCGGGCTTGAGCGCTACGTCTCCACCACGGTCCTTTCATCAATCCACCAAAGAAGGAGTAGGGTTTTACGCCTTGCAGCAGCCCGAACCTGGGTAAAAACTGCCCGTGTCATCACTGCCGTGCTGCTCTATGGTCTCCGCTCTTTGTGCAACGCGCCCTTCCCCCTTGCCGAACCACAAGGGGCCGATGGTCACATAGGTGGTTGTGTTGAACCACAACACATTGGCTTGATCTTCGGCCAATGAACCATGGTCTTCGTAAAGGCCAACTTGGCTCCTTCTATGCATGCAGATCGCTTCACGGTATCAATCTGGGGCGATGCAGCACACAATTTCTGCACCAGGCCGAAGTAGCTGTCCGAAATAGGCTCTGTGGGCCACAGCCGGATGCAAAGATCCTTCAGGGCCGGCTCGGCCATCCGATGCAACTCCATTAGCTGCTTCATCTGGTTGCTGGGGAGGGGAGGGTGCTCAGGCACCTGGAACTGCGACTAGAAAAGCCGCTGTTCGGAGTCCTCCTCCTACGTGGCGTAGTGCTCCACCACACTCTTCGGAAGCTCGGTGCAAACGCCTGTGGAGCGCCAGACCCGCGTCAACAACGTGAACCTGTTGGCACCAAAAACACTCTGCAGTAAGTATTTCTTACAATCTGCGAACTGCTTCACCAGGCGGAGCTCCTCTTCCGTCCTGGCCTCCCGAAGCTCCTTGTCTGCCTTGGACAACTCGGAGGACTACTCTTTCTGTTTTTGCTCAAGGGCCTCACATTTCGTGACGGCATCCTTCAGCTCCACCTTCACTTCGGCCACTCGAGCCTTGTGCTTCTCACCGGTGATTTTCACCATCTCAAGCTCGTCCACCGCCTTTTCGGCAGCCGCTTTCTTTTCGGTCGCCTCGGCCTCAGCCTTCTTCAGCGCCGCTTTGAGGCCCTGGACCTCCGTGGGGACAGCTGCAGTCACGAAACACCAAATGCTCAGCATGCAATCTGGAACGTAAGTGTCCGGTGGCGTTAACTACGCATTTCAATAAGGGCTTACCTTGCGCCTCATCAAGCCGTTTGTTGATGAGGTCAAGCTCTTCATCAGAGCGTTTAAGCTTCAGATCCATCTCCTCCAGGGTAGCGGCGTTAGCAGCCGTGACCAAGGACGATGTTTGCGATATCAAATCGATCATGACACTTTAAATACTGGACCACAGACATTCGACCCTCTATAAGGTTTTTGCAAACCTTACAGAGTCTCGGGGGCTGCTATGCATAAGGCCTAGTCAAACTCTAAAACAAAGACTAAAAATCCATTTTATGGGAACGGAATATTACTTGACTCACCTCGAAGCCTGTTAAAAGGCCCTAGATGGCATCGTTCAGTCCGGTATGGACGGACCGAACACCCTGTAGAACCGCACCCATAAGGGCGCGGTGCTCGTCGACGATGACAGAGTTGTTCACCAACTCCTCCATCGTGTCCGACCAGCCCGCCTGGTTGTTGGTGTTCGGCACAGATGACGGGACCTCAGCCCCTCCCCTACGGGAAGGCAGGACCGACACCTTTGAGGGCCTTGGGGGCTCAGGTGCGGCTGGCTGGGAGGGTACGGATGGTCCAGACTTACCTCCTGCATTGGCCAGGAGAGACGCACCCTCCTGGTCTTCGGTGACAGAGGCATCAGCCTCGGCCATGACTGTGTCGCCCCCCTCCCCCGTGTTTGGATGGGGAGGGGTCCTTTGGGACAGCACCACCCCGGCCTCTTCGGAGACCAGGGGAGGCACGGAGCGTGACGCGGATCCGATGTCCGCTAATTCAGCGGGCGAAGAGGTCCCCTCCGAGATCTGCTCGGCAGGGTGGCCGCGCGGTGGGCTGTGATATCACACACAATTGGTTCCCATCAGTAAGATACTGGTAAAATAAAGTAAGAAAGAGATGTCAAGGTTCACACCTCACGACGAGGGGCTTGACCCTGAGTTCCTTCTCTGGAACTTCTTCGGACGCCATGGACTCCTCATCGGAGTCCGAACTGTCGGACAAGACCAGCTTGGGCTTGCACTGCCTCTTCTGAGCCTGAGGAGGCTGCTCCTCTTAAATGTCCCCGGATGCCGCCCTCTTTTTGGAGTGGGCGGAGGTGCTCTCCTCCTCATTTTCCTCCTCATCCCCATCTTGAGCAGATGGGGCAGCAGTGTCTCCGGACTTGGTGTCCGGATGACCTCTTCGGCGGAGGCCTTCCCTGGCCTCCGGTAAATCCTTCTTCTTCTTTCCCTTCTTTTCTAGCGCCTTGTAAGGCGCCATGACCAGCAGCTCCTCCAGTTGAGCCGATCGAGGCTCTTCGGGCAGTGGAGCCCGACTGCTGATCTTCTCTGCCTTCTCGAGCCAGCCCTATAAAGGCCACAAGCAGAAGCTTAGACCGAATTTTGTGCAGTATGACCACCTGGATATATACCGGGCAAGAGATCAATTACCTTCTTTGGGGGATTTGCGACGTCGAGGCCGATGTCTTCATTCTCGGCTGGCCAGTCCTCCTGGGACTTGAACAGCTGACCCCACACCTTGTCGTGGGTTGTGCCGATGAGGTACTGCATGGTGGCCGAGTCGTCAGACTTGTAAGCCCACGTCGGACTGGCCCTTAGCTTGCAAGGAAGGAGCCGGTGTCTAAGCATTATCTGGACCACGTTGGTTAGCTTGGCGCCGGTCTCCATCACACTGACAACGTGTTTCTGCAGCATCTTCACCTCACGGGCGGACCCCCAGTTTGGACCTTTGTTGGTCCATGAGGTCAATCTCGCTAGGGGGCCGGATCTGAATTTAGGAGCAGCTGTCGAGGCCGCATCCCTTGGTTCTGTAATGTAGAACCACTCCTTCTGCCACACCTTGACGGTGTCAATAAACCGGCCCTTCGGCCATTGGACTCGGGTCAGCTTGCTGATCATTGCTTTGCCATAGTCTGCCTGGGCGCCGCTGACAACCTTTGGCTTGACATTGAACACTTTCAGCCACAGGCTGAAGTGCGGTTGAACTCGCAGGAGGGCCTCGCAAACGATGATGAAGGCCGAAATGTGGAGGAGGTAGTTGGGGGCTAGATCATGAAAAACCAGCCCGTAAAGAACATTAGCCCCCTCACAAAGGGGTGGAGAGGAAACCCCAGCCCCCGGATAAAGTGGGGAAGGAATACTACCCTCTCACCTGGCTTGGGCGTGGGGATGACCTGACCTTCCTCGGGGGCCCGGTGAGCAATATCGGTCGATAAGTAGCCGGCCCGCTTTAGCTCTTCGATGTCTTTGTTTGTGACGATGGAGGCATCCCACTTGCCATTTGCACCAAATCCGGCGATGGCTGGAGCTAGGGAGGAGCTGGAAGGGATTCGCCGCGAAGAAATAAGGCAGGGCGCTGGAGCTCTGGAGATTAGAAAGGCAATAGTGGGAGGTGGAAGAACGCGTAAGATGATAACTGTAGCTGTTCCCCGTTTTATAGGCCACAGAGGAGCCAAGAGTTCCTCTCTTCACGCCGCAGGCTTCTCCACTTCCCGATGCGCTCATGACATTATGCGCAGGTGGGGGAATCGAAATCATTGATCATATCCCCTAAAAAACAGGGCACGATCACTGCCTTGATGAGACATGCCAATGGAGGGGCGGCCTTGAGCCGCGCATCGTGAACTGCCAGCCGTTCGGTGTTATGACCGGCCGTGACCCTTCGTTAAAAGTTGTCAAACATGGGCACTATTCATACTTGAGCATTTTGGCCTTCGAGGCTAAGTAAAGTAAGCGCTCCGGATTCTGGACACCACTCAACTATGAGCACGCACAGGACAAGATGAAGAACTCGCCTCGCAAGCCGAAGACCGTGAGATGTGTGTTTGCCGGACACAAGCCGTGGCGTTGGAGGCTAGTTCGGGGGCTACTGAGGGAGTCCTAGATTGAGGGGTCCTCGGGCCGTCGACCTACTACATATGGGCCGGACTGATGGGTCACTATGGGGCCGAGCTAGAGCGCGGATCCATGGCTGGATAGGAGTTCTTCGAAGTCGTGGTGTGCCCTTCAAGTCAAGGGTTAGCGTGATCTTTCCTTCATTGTAACCGATCGCATGTAACCCTAACCCTACTGGTGTCTATATAAACCAAGGAGTTTTAGTCTTAGGGCTAGAGCAACATCCATCACCCATAGCTCGCCTGATCTCGAGGTAGATCAACTCTGTAACCATATCATACACATCAAATAAAATCAAGCAGGACGTAGGGTTTTACCTCTTCGAGAGGGCTTGAACCTGGGTGAACACCGTGTTCTTCGTCCCTTGTTCCCCATTGATCCTAGATCCACAGCTCAGGACCCCCTAACCGAGAGCAGCCGGTTTTGACACCGACACTATTGTCTTCGAGAATGCCATCCGAGCCCCATCAATGCACGCAGAGCGCTTCACGGCATATACACGGAGGGAAGAGTCATGCTGCTTCGGCACCAGAGTGAAATAGCTGCTCCGTGTGGGCTCGGATTCGGAGGGCCACAATCAGACATAGAGGTCCTTCATGGCCGACTCCGCCATCTGGTGCAGCTCCATCAGTTTCTTCCTCTGATTACTGAGGAGGGGAGGGTGTTCGTGCGCCTGGAACTGTGCCCAGCACAGCCTTAGCTCGGCATCACCCTCCCGAGCCGCATATTGCTTCGCCACATCCGCCGCACTCCCCGGGAGCTCCGCAAATGTGCCTACGGAACGCCAAACTCATGTGAGAAATGCGAATCTATGGCCGCCAAAGACACTCTGCAGTAAGTATTGCTTACCATCTGTAATTTGTTTTACTTGTCAGAGCTCCTCCCGGCCGCCCCACGTCTCTGTCCTCGCTTCGCGGATCTCTTGCTGCACCTTTGATAGCTCAGTGGCATGATACTTATTCCTCTGCTCAAGGTCACCACATTTCGTGATGGCGTCCTTCAGCTCCTGTTACACCTCGGCCACCCTAGCCTCGTGCTTCTCACTGACGGTTTTCACCGACTTGAGTTCGGCGGCCGCTCGCTCGGTCGCCGCTTTCTGCTCGGCCGCCGCCTCCTTCGCCTTCTTCAGTTTGGCCCTAAGGCCCTCGACCTCCGTGGCGGCAGCTGCAAACATAATTCAGCACCTTTTGCTTAGGGCTAATCCCGAATACTTCGATCAATAAAAAAAGATTTAAAATCTCGACCGAGCTAACCTTGTGCCTTGTCAAACCACTTGTTGACGAGGTTGAGCTCTTCATCGAGCTCCTGAGCTTCCGATTCATCTCCTCCAGCACTATCACATTAGCAGCCACCGCGAGAGATGAGGCCTGCAATAACAAAACAAAACCTCACATAGTTCAGACTCCCGATTTCATGATTTTTTGATCCTCTGCCAGGTTTTTCAAACCTGACAAAGTCTCGGGGGCTGCTATATACAAGGGGTGTATTACTTTGTTCAAAAATCCGCTTTGTGAAAAGAAGATTACATGGAGGCCGCTGAAGGTTTCCTTCAGTCTGCTGTTAACGGACCGAATACTCTGTAAAACCATGCCCATCAGGGCGCGGTGTTCTGCAATGATCTGGCCATGCTGCCGCACCATGATCGTTGGGGTTAGGTGCTGGCGGTAGGGCCCCGGCTCCCTCCTCGGTGGAGGATGGAATGGACGCCTCTGATGGCCTAGGGGGCTCCGGAATCATCTTTTGGCGGACTGGCCGAGCTCCCCCTCCCTGTTCACTCGGAGAGACTCCCCTACTGGTCTTCGGTGACCGAGGTGTTAGCCTCAGCCATAACATCATCACCGCCCTCTCCTGTGTTTGGAATGGGAGGGCCCTGCGGGACTGCGTCTCCCCGGTCTCTCCTATAACTAGAGGAGGCGGGGAGCGCAACGCCGTACCACTCTTTGCCAGATCGGCTAGCGGAGGGGTCCCCTCCAAGGATGGGTAGGTGGGGAAGTCACGCGGTGGGCTGTGATATAAAGCACACTCACTCAATCAATAATGGACTAATAAAATAAATATTTGAGGTATCTACGGATTCATACCTCTCAGCATGAGGCTTGACCCTTGGGTTCTGCTCCGGAACCTTCTCAAACGCCACAGACTCATCATCGGAGTCGGAACTGTCATCGAGTAGGACCAACTTGGGACTGCACTGCTTCTTTGGGGCATGAGGAGGCTGCTCCTCCTCAGCGTCATTCGACGCTGACCTCTTCTTGGAATGGGAGGAGTTGCTCTCCTCCCCGTCCTCTTCCTGCTCCCCCTCTTGAGCGGAGGGAGCGTGGGTGTCTCCGAACTTATTGTCCGGATGTCCCCTCGGACGGAGGCCTTCCCTGGCCTCCGGTGCCTCTTTCTTTTTTCTTCTTCTCCTTTTTCTCTTACGCCTTGTACGGCACCACTGTTAGCATCTCCTCCACCAGGGCTGGCCGAGGGTCTTTGGGCAGCGGGGCGGGGCTACTAATCTTCTTGGCCTTCTCGAGCCAACCCTGTGGAAGGAAAGGAGCAAAGGATAAATCTCCTGGAATGTGAACATCCGAACTTAGAGCGGGTAAGAGCTTGGATGGCCACTCCTTTTGAGGCTTGAATAGACCTTCCATAGCTTTTCATGGGTGGTGTCGTAGAAGTATTGGACAGTGGCCAGATCCTCGAGCTCGTAAGACCACATTGGGGAGGCCCTTTGCTGGCAGGGAAGTAGGTGGCGGTAGAGCATCACCTAAATAACGTTCGTCAGATTGGCGCCCGCCTTTATCATGTTGGAGAGGCGTGTCTGCAGCGCCTTCACCTCCATGATGGGCCCCTAGTCAAGACCCTTTTTGGTCCACGGGGTTAGCCTCGTCGGGGGGCCAGATCTGAATTCAGAAGCCATCATCCAGGACGCGTTCCGTGGTTCCGTAATATAGAACCATTCCTTCTGTCAAACCTTGGCAGTGTCAATGAACATACCCTCCGGCCACTCGACCCGGGCGAGCTTGCTGATCATCACCCCGCCACAGTCTGCCTGTTGGCCGTCAACTATCTTCGGCTTGATGTTGAAGACCTTTAGCCACAAGCCGAAGTGTGGCCGGACTTGCAAGAAGGCCTCGCAAATGACAATGAAGGCTGAAATATGGAGGAAGGAATTCGGGGCCAAATCATGTAAATCCAGCCCGTAGAAGAACATCAGCCCCCTTACGAAGGGGTGGAGCGGGAAGCCCAAACCCCGGATGAAGTTGGGGATGAACACCACCCTCTCGCCTGGTCGAGTCATGGGGACGGCCTGGCCCTCCTCGGGGGCCCGGTGAAGATTTGGGGACGGCATGGCCCTCATCGGGGGCCCGGTGAGCGATTCTGGCTGGGTGGTAGCCGGCACGCTTCAAGTCTTCGATGTCATCATTGGTGACAGTGGAAACCTCCCACTTGCCACCTGCGCCGGATTCGGCCATGGCTAGATCCAGGGGGCGACTGGAGAGAAGCGCTTGAGGAGAGAAGATTTGGGGGCGCTGGAGCTCTGCTGATGGGGAGAGCGATGGCAAGAGGAAGGAGAAGGCATACCCAAATAAGCGATGGCCGCCCCTCTTCTATAAACTACCGTGAATACCAATAGTCCTTTTACTGCGCCACGTGCCTTGCCACTTCCCGATATTATCGCGGCGTTATGCGCAAAAGGGGGAATTGAAATCATTGATCATATCCCTTAAAAACGGGCACGATCGCCTCCTCGATGGGACATGCCAATGGAGGCGCTGCCTCGAACCGCGAATTGAGCTTTCACAATGGTTCAATGTATATGACCGGGTGTGACCCTTCGCCGAAAAGTCGTCAGGCAAAGGTATTATTCATGCTAGGGCGGTTAGGCCTTCGGGGCTAAGTAATATCTACAGTTCAGATTTTGAACACTACCTGGTGAGAACATGGCGGGATTCTCGCCTAACGGCTCTTGGAACTTGGTTAAAGAAGCTGGTGTCGAACATGGGAAGGAGAGGAACTCACCCCGCATGCCGGGAGCGTCGGGTATATCAAAATCTCAAGACACAATCAAGCACCGGCGTTGGAGGCAAGTTCGGGGGCTACCGAGGGAGTCCTGGACTAAGGAGTCCTTGGGTTGCTGGCCTAACTCTCATGGGCCTGACAGTCAGGCCGCACTATAGTTCCTAGAAGGTCGGTCTATTTGATAGCGTCGTGTCTGGACAGGAGACCTTTTGGTGCCTTGGTGTGTCCTCCAAGTCAAGACAGGAAGAATCGGCATGTTTATACTTTCCTCGTAACCATCCATGTGTAACCCTAGCAACCCTGGTGTCTGTATAAACCAGGGGGTTTAGTCCGTAGAGGCTAGAACAACAACCATCATCCTACTAGTTTAGGGTTTAGTTCATCTGATCTCGTAGTGGATCGACTCTGTAATCCTCATATACACAAGCAATATAATGAAGCAGGACGTAGGGTTTTACCTCTTCGAGAGGGACCAAACCTGGGTAAACATCGTATCCCTAGTCCCCTGTTGCCCATTGATCCAAGATCGACAGCTATGGACCCCCTACCCAAGATCCGCCGGTTTTGACACCGACAGCGGTAACCATCGATGAACGAGAAATTAGCCTATTGGTCTGCCTCGTTTCAATGAGCAGGAAAATGGTTCTCTTTGTCCCCCGCCCTTGGTACCGACGATGTTGCTAACATAGCTGGCCAATAGTACTTTGATGAACCTTGTATGGTGATCACACGAGATGCCACCACCCGTATTATTCATCATGGTGGGATGTATGTGGATCACTTCGATTTTGATCATCCTAATGATTCAGAAATGCTCGAGTCCTCAATTTCATACTAGTGCAGTATGCTTTGCCTTTCTGTCAGAAATGCCTGAGTCCTCAATTTTATACTAGTGCAGTATGCTTTGCCTTTCTGTAGCACTTTCAATTGAATCTTCTAGTTACCCATGTGATCAGTTATCATTCTACCATGTGCCTATCATTCCTTACAATTCCTTACGAAAAATCTCTCATTAATTATGAAGTTTCACGTACTTGAATATGTGATCTTTGTATCTCAAATTACCCTTGCACTTGGCTTCATATGCATTTCTGTGAGCCAGCTTCCTTAAGACAATCCATTCTAGTACCAGACACGAGATTCATTCTTCGGCACTCTGAACCCTTGTCACATCTTGCTTAATGTTTTAAATGATTGCCTACCCAAATGAAGCTATTCATATCTTCTTAAGTCACTCTCGATATGATTCTTGTATTCCAAACCTCGAGAGATACTTATGTGTTAATTCATGAGATGACCCCAGATGATTACCCCTTGAAGAATTCCATCCTTGTCGAGTTACCCCTTATATGTCCTTTCGTAAGTATGATGAAGTTCTAAAGAAAAGGTGCCAAGTTTGACATGACACAAGATAGCAGGAGAAAATGAAGACGTCAACACAATGGACCGACCTCTTTGTGAAGAGCGACCAAGACCGAGAAGACTCATTAGAATTTTGTAACCAAATCTTCCCCCCTTACTCTACTTCTTAAATCTCGTGATGAGATATATTTTAGTGGAGGAGATTTGTAACGCCCCAATAATCATGCTACAGTAATCCCAACCTAATGATGCCATGTCATCTCCTTTCGCTAAGCTTAATTGCCACTTAGTTGAAACCCAAGTCAAATTCAAATTCAAATTCAAGTTTTAAATTATTAAATTTTCAAACAATAAAATAACACTATATGTTAGATTGCAAATATTCACTAACTATTTGTCATGAATAAACCAGCATCATTTGAAATATTTAAATGCCCCTAAACTATTTAAAACTGATCTAGCGGCATTTATAATGGTCCATTTCAATCTAAATAAATATGTAAACTATTCAAAATAAATTGAACCTTGTTGGGCTCACTCAAAACATAGCCTAGTATTTTTGTGCCAAATTCCATGTGTAAGAAAATTCATTTGAAATGAAGATAAAAGACAAAGCGGAGAAGAAAAAAATAGAAAAAGATAAAGGAAAAAAGAACAGGATGCACTGTTGGACTGGGTTCTACATGCACACAGTGCGGCCCAGCCCAACAGTGGCGGCCTTTTGCCCTCCTTCCGCCGCGCGAACACAACGCATGCGCCATGGCCGCATACATCACGGATGGGCATGCGTCGGCCATCCGGCGAGTCTCGCAGTGGATAAGACCACCCTGCACCCCGTGGAAGCCCTAGCCCCCACTCACCCCTCTCCCTCACCCGCTCTCCTCTTCCCGCGCCAAACCGCCACCACTGTCACCATGGCCTCGCCGTCGGCGTAGCCACCGTCCACCCCTCAACATGCCACCGAGTCCGGCCACTCCACTGTCGTCCTCTTCGTCGCGTGCTACACTCGTTTGAGCCGGGCTCATCTTCAACAAGCGTAGTGACCACATCTTCAACCTTCGGCCACCGAGCTCCGCCGCCTCCATTGGTCGCCTCCGAGCCTGCTTTGCACCCCTGCAGGCTCTCTGTGAGCTCTCCTTCCTTTCCCCTCTCTCTTCCGCCTCACGCGTGTCCTCTAGCTACTCGCCGCCATTGCCATAGCTTGCTGTTGCCACTGGCATCACCATCATAGCCATCACACGCACCGCACGCGCCCGAGCCGTGCACGATGCTCCTGGAATTCCCGGGAACCCAACGCTGCCCCTGTTGGCCTTGCCATGCCGCCTAGCGATGGATCTGTTTGTGCCTGACTTTAGTCACTGCCTGTCGTTGCTACTCCGGCCAACTCTGGCCAACCTCACGCGCCCACTACTTAAGTTAGCGGTGAGAGGAATGCAAAGACGCACCCCCGTCAATGCACATGGCTTCAGTTGCCCTCTGGAAGTCAGGTTCACTGGACTCATCATCATCCTCATCATCACTCTCTTCGTCCTCTTCTTTTTTCTCTCTGCCCCTGGCGGGCTTTTCCTTCTTCTGGTTAGTGTTGTCATGGCGTCCACCTTGATCACCGCGACCCTTCTTACCGGATCCACCTGTACCATCCTGGCCCTTCTCTTTATCCTGTTTTTTGTACTTAGCCTTCCGTTTTTCAAATAGTTGTTCAACTTGGCGGCACTCTTGGAGGTCGTGACCCTTAGTATGGTGAATCTTGCAGTACATCCCGTCAGATTTGCTGGCCTTCTCCCCTATCGTAGCAACCTAGCAATCAGCGCATGCAGCTGCTTCCTTGCTAGTGCTTTCCATCTTGGACTTCTTGGCAGGGCTAGAATCGCCGGAGCCCTCTCCAGCCATAACTGACTTGCCTTTGTGCTTTCTGTTGCACCTTCGACCTTTCTTCTTTGGGGCGGCGGCATCATCGTCATCAGAGTCGACTTCAATGCCGGCATCTTCCCCGGGAAGTCTTCTCCCCTCTTCAGCCCGTGCACACTTGTCCGCCAATGTGTACAGTTCATTGATGGTCTTCGGTAGCTCTATGTGCATCTTTTCCCACATCTTGCGGTTGTGCATGTTCGTGTGGAATGCGGCAATCACAGCTGTCGGGTGCACTTCCGGGATGCTACGGTGACCGCGACTGAATCTCTGAATGTACCTGCGCAGGTCTTCTCCTTCCCTTTGCAGGATCACTTGCTAGTCGCTGGGCAACCTGGGGCCCTTCTGCCCTCCGGTAAACACACCAACAAACTCGTAGCATAGATCAGACCACGAGGAAATGGAGATCCCAGCAAGTTCATCGGCCAAGCTCTCACATTTGGCTCGAGTACCAACGGAAAATAGTTGGCTAAGATCTTTTCATCACTCCCTCCGGTAGCCTCTATAGCAATTTTGTAAACGCCTAAGAACTCTAACGGGTTCAACTTGTCATCATACTTTTCTGGTACTTCGAGTTTGAACATGTGGACGGACGGCCAACGAACTTGCCGCAGCTCACGTGTGAAGGCAGGGCACCCGACCTTGTAAGGCAGGTACCTGCCAATAACTAGCGCTAGCTCATCGACAATTGGACCGTTGCGCTCGTATGATTGACGGCGTGCCTCTCGGCGTCGTCGGATGGTGGTGTGAGCATCTTCTGCTCGCCTTTCCAGCAATACTTGCAGCTGGTCTTACTGCGCCCGCGGATCTGAGGAGGCCATTGACACTCCGTCGGGTTGTGCATCCTGCTGACTCTGCTGCGATTGCCTGCGCTACTGCTGGGATTGCCGTCGTGGAGGCGATTGCAACGTTGGCGCACCGCCTGCCACCCGGCCATCAGTTTGAGCTATGGGCACAGTTGGCGGGCGCCGTGAGGGTTCCACCAACTGCGATCTGTTCATGTCAGCAAACTCGATCAAGCTCCAGATAGTGGCTCTCCATTCGTCCATATTGTCAGCTACTGGAGGGAAGTCCAGCAGCATCTGTGTTCGAGCCATCGCTTCTATCACTGTAGAGGGCATGCTGGAGCGTGAAGAACGTGACGTCGCTCAACTCCTGGTAGAGCCAGCAGGAGCGTCGTTATGATCTTGTCACCGAACTGTGGGGGCGACAGTGGTCTGGCGTGGTGGGAGGGGTGCCTGAAGATCTTGGACTTGATCAACAGGTGATTTGCCGTGGGGGCGCTGTTGTGAGGGCACAACAACGCCGCTCAGTGTCATGTCGCGCCCATCGTGTGATGGACGCGGTACATATCTCGACGTCGTTCCCCTGATCACCGCTGTCGGAGCCGTGGCAGTGGGAGGGTTGTGGCTCGCGCTCAATTGGATAGTGCCACTCCGATGGCTTCGCTCGCCGGTGCACCGAGGAGGTGGGGGCGGCACGCCCCCGCCTCCTGCGCCATTGTTGCTCCGCCGGAGGGTTGAGGTACATGCCCACCTCCAGCATCTCCTATTCCCATCGCCGCCGTAGCGGGCACGACGACCGCACCGCCCATGCCGGCCGTGCCCACCGTGGCGTCCGCACCATCCGCTGCGATGGTGCCGCTTGCGCCGTCCGCAGGCACGTGTAGTGGGAGCTTGGATATGGAGGGTTTCGTCATCACAGAGCCCTTCTTCTTGGGCGCCATGAAAGGTGAAGATGTTGAACTCGATGAAGTCGACACGTCGTTCGTCGGCTGGATTCACGTCGGTGATGCCCCCTACCTGGCGCGCCAAAGATGTTGGCGTGGAGCCGGCGATCTATGGGGCAGGGCTGCCCCTTTGCTGGTTTGGCGAGGGGAGCACTATCACAGCCCTAGAATTTGATTGTAAATAGTTGCATAAGCATCCATGCATCATGTATAAATTTGTTTGAAATTTGAATTGGGGATGAAGAAACCCTAGCACCAAAAATAATTCAAATAGGTTCAACTTAAAATTATTTTCAATGAACCAAAAATGCCCTTCAAAAATGTTCATGATTTATGCAAAAAGGTGGAAACCTATACCAGAGATGATGCATATTTTTCCAGGACATATTTGGCCTATGAATTAACCCATATTGTATTTGAATTGGGGCTATTAAATTCTATAAATAATTTCATAGATCCAATAATTCTGAAACTTTATGTGGGGCTGTGGATTAATTCACCTAGCTTCCACAATAAATTTTAGAAGAAACAAAATTGATTTGGTTTAAACAACCAAATTCCAAACAGAGAGCAAAATAGGAAACATAAACCAGAAATAAAAAGAAAGAGGAAACCTCACCTGGGCCTTACCTGGCAGAAGAGGCCCAGCCCACCAGGGGCTGAGTGGTCTTCTTCCTCCTGCCAGGAGGACAGACAGGTGCATTGCGAGCACGCCGACGATGTCTTGCCACCTCCTACTTCAGTCGCGCAGCCCTGACCCCTCCAGACATGCCACGGAGATGCCCAACTCCCACCTCTTCCATTCCCCCCCCCTCTGGTCGCCTCCCCCTTCTCTGTACCTTGCGCGCGGCCACCCAAGCGCGTCTGAGAGCGCCGCCGTGAACCACCGCGCCCACCGCCATCGCTTCGTCCTTCCAAGCTACCCAACAGCTGCGCCGAGCCCCGATGCATATCACCACCGAAGGAAGCGACCCTGGACGCCCTGCTTCATCGCCACCGAGCTCGTCTTCAACCATCAGCAGCGGTGGCCGCCTCCGTCGATTCGCCGCCGTAGAAGTTTATCCGAGCCTCTGAGCCGCTCTGCTAACCCGTTGTGAGCTCCTGATCCTCCCCCTTGCTAACCCGCTCCGTTCCCGTCCGTTAGCCACCGGCCCCTCGAAACCGAGCTCTGGCCATTGCCATGGCCGGCGAGCCTCACGCTCCCGAGCTCTTTCGCTCGCCCCAGTAGCACCCGCCTACTCGCCGCGTTCCCAGGAGACGAACGCACTAACTATTTCGCCTCGCCGTGGCCTCTAGCGCCAACCTCGCCCATGCCCGAACGCTGGCCGCCACCACGACCTCGACTCCGGCGAGCTCGGTCCACCCAGCTATCGTCGCTTGACGTGTTGGATGCGTGCGAGCCCCAGCACTGCATAGAGACCCTCCACCGCTCGTTTGGTCAACGGAGGGCGAAACCCGAGCCTCGCCGCCGCATCTGCTCATCGTCGGTGACTAACTGCCGGTTAACCCTAGCTTAGTTAAGTGCTAATGACCCCCTGGGTCACTGACATGTGGGCCCTTGCCCCTAATTAATTTAGGTATAGGATTAGTATTAGTGCTAATTAACTCTGTTAATTAGGTAGGACACTGACATGTTGGCCCCACTGGTCAGGTTTGACCTGGACCGGGTCAGTTGACCGCTAATGTCACCCTGACGCAGTGCTGGCGTCATATTACCTTTTCAGGATTTAAAATAAGTCTAAATGATTTATTAAATTCCAGAATGTTGCTAAAACTTCTAAAAATCATAGAAATTAAACCGTAACTCCCATAAAAATAAATTATATATGAAAAATGATTAGAAAAATATGAAGAATTTGATTCTGGCTCTTTCATGCATGTTTGAGCAAGTTAACCTCACTGAATTGGACAAATCATGTTTAGGGAAACTATGATAAATAGATTTGGAATTGCAATTTGCTATATATTTGAATTCCACTTCAATTAACATGGCTAACCATTGCATTAGGTCAATTTAGTACCTTAAATGTCATGCCATTCATTTGGTTGTGCATTGCATTGAATTGTGTTCTCTCTTCTTTGTCGGTGTTTGTCCCCTCTTAGTAGACGTTGTTCCGACGATGTGATCGATGACACTGATGAAGTCACAATACTATCTTCAGAAGTGCCAGGCAAGCAAACCCCCTTTGAGCATTCCGATACAATCCCACTCTCTCGCTCTTGCTCTCTTTTACTGCATTAGGACAACAATGATTCAACTGTACATGTTGCGGTAGTTGAACCCATTCATGTGCATGACCTGTCTTTGCCACAGTAAATAGTTGAAACACACTAGCATGAGTAGGAGTTGTTTGAGCCATGAAGTGCCTACTCATTAATGCTTGTTTGTTATGCCTGCTATGCTTAGAGTTGTGTCAGGTCTGATTCATCTGGGATGGATTGGGATGGTCATGAACATGTCCTACTGTTGACAGCTAAGTGTATGAACACGATTTGGTAAAGGTAGCGATGAGAGGCCATGTAGGAGTACATTGTGGGTTGTCTCATTGAAACCGTCCTCGGGAACTGAGTTCTGTGTTTGTGATCCAAGACAGTTACTACCACACATTGGGTTTCGGTAACTCGACCCCTCTCGATTTATTAATCGTCTCGATCTCTGTCCAGGAGTTGCAACTAGTTTCTGGTGTTTGTAGATTATGTTAGTAGTCTACCAAGTGCCACCCGGTACAAGTGGGCTTGGGAAAGACTAGGCACTATGGCACAGTGTACCAAGCATAGTTCCATCCGTCGATGTGGGCTTGGGAACCCTGCACACATCGTTTGGGGCCGTGATGGAAACTTCGGCCGGACTTCCCTTGCAGGTTCAACCTCAGATAGGCGATAAACCAGGATTAGAGTCTTGTGTGGTTAGTCACGTCGTGGCCGACACCCTTGCCAGGCTTCTGCTTGAAGGTTGTCGAGATACATGACGTGTACATGGTAGTAAGTGGGGAAAGCGTGTGTGAAGAAGTACACCACTGCAGGGTAATATGATCTATTCGAATAGCCGCGTTCGCGGATATGGACTACTCGGAAAGCTTATATGGTTCATAGATAACTGAAAGTAGATACTCTAAAATGCGCAAGATAAGTGTGAGTACTATGGATGGCCTTCTCGTAGGGAGACGGGAGCGGTTCCATAGTGGTGTATTGATGTGGTGAATATGTGGACTCGTGTGCGCCACCTCAAAGAAATGTTGGTAGACATAGTATAGGTTAGCCACTGAGTCAAAGCTGGCTTGCTGCAGTTAAACTCCACCACCTCCTTTGTTGATACAGATGCATAAGTAGTTAGTTCTGATGTAAGTCTTGCTAGGTACATTTGTACTCACGTTTGCTTAATTTATGTTTTTGTAGAGAGACTTCAGTCTCACAAGTAATTCTACATGGGCTTCGACAATTAGCTTGGGAATCCCAGATAAAGGTCTGGTTCCTATGGAGGGTCTTGTAGATAGACAGGCTTCCTAGCCTTCTTTCTTTTCAGCTGTCTGTACTCAGACAGGATTAGCTTCCACATGTGCTTGTTGCTTGTATGCTTGTATGATGGGTCATGTGACCCCTGTTTGTAATATCATGTTATGTATGGCTCCTCGGAGCCTTTTAATTAAATACTTTGAGTCATAGAGTTATGTTGTGATGCCATGTTGTATCTGCACATATCGAGCAAATTGTGTGTATGTTACTGAAATGCTTTGGTATGTGTGGGATCCGACACCTAGTTGTTTATACTTGGTAGCCTTCCTTATGGGGAAATGTCTCCTAGTGCTTCCACCGGAACACATGGATTGATCGGCATGTGTCCTTCTTTGCTCCTGTGTCTGTCCCTACGTGGAATTGTCACGCGGTGTTTACCGGAGTCCTGATAGCTTGCTACAGCCCGGTTACACTCGCTGTTGACCGACACATGCATTGCTGGGTCATGTATGCCTGTCCCTGTAAGTTTGTGCCACCTTGGGTTTACGACTATTCATGTCGGCCTGGGTTCTCTGTCATATGGATGCTAGCAACACAATCATATACGTGAGACAAAAGGCACAAATGGTCCCGGCCAAGGTAAGGCTGCAGTCGTGGGAATACCATGCGTGAGGCCGCAAAGTGATATGATGTGTTGCATGCTAGATCGGTGTGACTTAGGATCGGGGTCCTGACAGGCGCACACGACAGAAAGAGCAGGACGATGAAGGACACGATGGTTTTACCCAGGTTTGGGCCGCTGAGAAGTGTAAAACCGTACTCCGGCTTTGGTTTATTGGTGGGTGCGTGCCAAGGAACACGGAGCGCTCTTCCCTGGCAAGTCGCGAAGGGAGGGTAGCTACACGAATACGTATGTGTGAGGTTGTGAAGGGTTTGAACCCCTGTAAAGGTTGGCCTGGCCATCCTTTTAAAGCTCAAGGGGTTACCACAGTGGCAAAAGTGTAGGAACGAAGTATGTCTACCAGAGGGTGGGTGAATGGGAGTTTAATTTTTTTTGGAAAACATAAATCTCTCAGAACCCAGCAGCGGAATAAATGAAAAACAGACTACGGAAAACTACTACAGAGAGCTGAAAGGAAACTAATGCATGCATCAAAGTAAATCACATGAATGAAATGAACCGAAAGTAAACATAAGTGACAGAGGTAACCGAAGAGGCTCGATGGCGACACGGAATTTGATCGACCAGTTCGTCCTTCTGCACAAGGACTACGTCTGGTTGGAGGGGCTGTGACTTAACACAAAAGATAAACTCTCTTCACCCTATTCTCCTCGACAATCAATTCGTCAACCGATGCCAATCACTCGTGGTAGATACTTGAAGGCGATCTCCTAACATTTACAGACTTCTTCTTTGAGAACCACAATCACTCTTGGTCTCTAAAGAAATTGACACCTAACCGTCTAGAGAGTTTGCAGCTCTCAAGAGTAATAAGCGGAGCGTATAAGCTTGGATTCCAGTGATGCTGAACCACTATCTAATTCTTTGGCTCTAGGTTTTTTCTCTCGGTGGATTTTAAACTCAAATTGCTCGGAGAGTGGGTTGCTCAACAATCTTCTCAGAATCAAATGGAGCAGTCACCGGACAAAGCTGGCGTGGGGTGGCTATTTATAGCCGCAGCCTTCCTAGATGCGAAATGACCATTTTGGACACAAGGTCCAACCAATGGCCAACAGACACGTTCACAACAGTCGGATTTTGGAGCAACAGTAACATTACTTGAGGAACAAGTACTGCTAACTCCTCGGTCCGAGGCAAATCTCTCGCAGCGAAGAAGATCACAGTCTCTTGCTGGCAAGTATTTGCTCGGAGCACAAAGAGATTTCTCTCATAGCTTTCATAGGATTTGGGTTTAGCATCAGAGAATCAAAGCTTCGAACGATATACCACTCTTAATAGTACGGTGGACCGATGACACAATGAAAGAAGAAGAACAATGAAATAAATGCTACGTCTTCATTTTGTCTTCATTCTTCCTCGAGCGCAGTCATTTGCTTCGAACATGCACCAAACAAATTGCTTAAACTTCAGCAATTTTTGGGGTCACTCTTGATAGTTTTATCTTCGATGATAACCTTCACTGCTGTGCAGGAAGTTTATCTTCATCGTTTGCATCAAACTCCTTGATACATCAGGGACCTGTTACTCTGTGTGCACTAGCAAACACATAAGTCCTATACTGTTTATGTCAACAAACTCCAAAACATAAGGGGCTATCATTGCACCAACAATCTCCCCCTTTTGGACGGATGTTGACAAAACAGATAATCATCAAGGTGAAGATAGATAATTGAAATGTAACTCGAACAAGAGTGAACTTGCGTTACGTGACTCGATGATGAAATATACTCCCCCTAGATGTATGCAGAGTCAATTGATATACAATTAAGTTCCTTGCAATTCATTTGAGTGAGTGGAGGATTTTCAATCAAGCGAGGTAATGATTCACACTGATGATAGATAATCCAACGAGAATATAGTGCAATCATTCATGACTTCTGTTAATAATTCCACCTGCAAAACAATAAGCTTCGAGAGAATATAGTGCAGCAGGGGGTTATTAAAATTACAACCCAGAACAGAAGATTTTACAATAGAGCACATAAAGTGGCGTAAATGTCTCAAGAGATAGAGCGAATAAACACAAAGACCAAATCCAACAGAGTAAATCTATCAAAACTCTCGATACTATTCTCCCCCTTTTTGTCAACTAGTGTCAAAAAGGTGACGAAAATATGAGTGCTAAGAAGTAAATATGATTCACTCTGAGGCATCGCCTGAGGAACTGCTCAAAGAAGTTTCTGATTCGGAGGTGTCTGGAACATCTTCGTCTTCAGCAGCAGCAGCAAATCCTTCAAGACTGGCTTGGGTCTTAGAAGAGGAAGGCACATTTGGATTAGCGTCGTGAGTCTTGCGAGACAGAGGATTTTCTTCAGCAGATTTTATAGTAGGCGATGTGGCTTCTGATTCGTCGAGTGATTTGCGCAGCTGAATCCGAAGTAAATTTGTTGTTGGTTCACGAGCTGGCAAAGGTGGAGTAGTGCGATCTTGAAAATCTTCAGCAGTAAACCCTTGATCAGTATACTGATAGAGTTCTTCGAGATGAGAGTTGCTGTGTTGCTTCTTGGAGAAAAATTTCCGAAGCAATTTCCATAAACTCTTTTTGTTTTCTGCTGTGATCATATGCACAACTTTTGTTCAGTTGGGAATAGCATTAAGTTCGGCAACTAAGTGCTCTTTCTCTTGACGATCTTCGGCCATATGTTTCAGCAGCAGCTGTTGAGTGCGCATGCTTAGTTCAAGATGTGAAGGAGGTTGAGTGTTCGGCAGACGATCACGCTTGGGTAGCTTAGGTCCATTGAAGGTGTTATGATAGTCAGAGGTGATTGACGCTTGAGCTTTTCCCGAAGAGAACTCTTCCATAACTTTCAATGTATCATGCAAAGGAGGAATGAAGCTTTTGTGACTAACTTTGGCAATATATTCGGTCTTCATTGCATAGTTAACCACCTTCTGAATCCAGGGCGCAAATACTTTGATAGTTTTTGGACACTGAGCAGAATCCTTCAGTATGCGCAAAAACATGTCTTCAACATCGAATATGAACCCTTGAGAGATGGCATGGATGGTGTTCCATAGAACATCAGAGATAGCATTATCAGTATTCATCCGAGCCAGCGAACAGAGGGTGTATGTGAGGATGTGATATAACGTCTGATTGTTGAAAGTTAAGTGCTCTGGCAGAGGAGGACCATTGTAGTCACGAATCTTATCTTCATCCATTGTGCATCGGAAATCTTCATCAGAGATGGCATCAATGTTATGAACCCGAATCTCAGTTTTGCCATGTTCAAACAGAGGGAAATGGAAGTGCGATACAAAGTTGATGGCAGAGCATTTGATTCATTTTCCTTCAGTCATCCATTCCATGATCCACTTTGTGCTATCTGACTCATCTCTGGAGATATATAGTGTTGCATAAAATTGAAGAATAATCTCCCTGTTCTATGGATGCTGGTAGCCTAAGACATGCGTCAGACCAAAGTCTTCGAGAGCTTGCAGAATTTGATTGAAACATCTGATGTTCTTCATAGCAGTAAAGTCTGGAAACTCATGAGGGAAAATCTTCAAGCCGTCATAAAGAATACGTGAGTAGTATATTGCATGTTCCTAAGTCCAGAACCAACGAGATTCAGACATACTGGGCTTGCTGTAAGGACTCTCTTGAAAGAAAATTGGATGTGTATTTCTGTTAAATAGTGGCCCTTTGACGCCAATGCCAATGGAAAACAATGGTAGTCTCTCGCGAGGATAAGGGTACTTGAGTTCATCTTCAACAGAAATTACTTCATCGCCATAGATGATGGAATCTGAATGATGAACTAACACAGATTTTGCTGCAGAAGGATCAACATCTGAGTTTCTTCGTGCAGTGTCGAGTGAGATCCTCAAAGGAGAGGGATTTGACACTTGTTCAGGAGCTGAGTCAGGCACCGTATCTTTCTTTGCAACTAGGGGTTGTTCAGGATTTGCTTCAGAAGTCGTTGGAGGAGCAGAGGGATGGACCGAATCGTTTGGTGCATCTTGGACTAGAGACGCTTGACGTTCAGACTGAGGAAGTTCATCTTCTACGGATACTTGATGCTGAGGAGTATTTACTTCATGAGCTGGGGAGGCCACAGGCACTGGTTCAGTTGGCCTTGGCGAATATGATGCAGCTGCAACTGGTTCATGAGGCGAAGGAATTTCCTGTACAGGAGAATTTTCTCTCGGTGCATCAACATCAGGAGGAGGAGGAGCATTCTTCTTCGTTGTCTTTTTCTTCGTCTTCTACTTGGATGAATCTATGTGCCCTTTGACCAGATCATTATAACCAGTCACTTCGGCTTAGTGATCAAGGCAAATCTTGTGAACGATTTGATCCAGATCCGAATGAAAACCCAACCTCCTGTGCTGAAGAATTGTCAGTGCCTTGTTGACATCCTCATATGATTCCTCAAGCTGCTTCATGACAAACTTAGATTTAGTATCTTTCATTCGGTTTTCGAGCTCCTTGAGTTGTGCCTTAAGGTCATTGATCTCAACAAAATCATTTCTCATATCTAGGATTAGATCAGACGCTTGAGAAATAACTTCAGAGGGAATTGGCAAAGATGCCACTTCTCCATCAAACAAATCTTCGACAATCTGTCCAGCTGCTCCATAATGAACATATGATTGAAAGAATGTGGGGCAGCAGAGAGATCTTCAGTCTGTGCAGTAGCCTGAGCAGAGAGAGCAGTCTGTGCCACATTTTGCTCAGATGGAGGCATAGAAGCCAAAGGTTGAGTCAGTTTTGGAGCAAATTGTGCAGCCTTTTCCTTCACAATATCAGTCCTTGGAACTTTTTGCTTGGCAGCAGGGCCTTTCATCTTCTTTATCTTCTGCTTCGGCAGCTGTTCTCCTGGCTTAGCTGAGCCAACAGGGGCTTCAACTACCAAATCTTGCAAGTTTATCGCATCAGGATGAGGTTCTGTATTTACTTTGTCAACCATGGTAACAGTGGTTGCAGGGGTCTTTCTCTTCAATGGGTTCTTCTTCGGAGGAGCAATGGGTACTGCACTTGCACGAAGGTCAGGCAGAATAGTGGATGTATTGACATTCACTTGTTCGGAGAGAGTAGCTTCAGTTTCTTCTCGGGTGAGCGGAGGATCATCTTGATCAGAAGAATCACTTTGTTGTTCAACTGGCTTAGCAGGCCTTTTCCTCGGTGCATTCTTTTTCTTCAGAGCAGCTGATTTTGGATCATGTTTATTTTTTGTTCGGCATTCTGCTTTTCCTTCTGCCCACTTCTTCTCGACGTCTGATTTCATGAGACGATGGTTTTCTTCTTCCTTGGCATGTTCTTTTGCGGCCTTCTTAGCTCGCTTTTCAGCATTCTTGAGGCGCTTGGCCTTTTCTTCAGGATAAGAGTCGGGAGTCATGGTGGATGACTCATGAGCATTAGGAGGAGGTGGAGGCCTTTGCTGGGGTTCACCTGCCCGTATGATCCCAATTTCGCTATAGTCACCCCATGGAGGATGGAAAGCAAAGTTCTTGGCATACCGAGGGTGTACCATCTTGTAGTTAAACCATTTCCGTACCCAGTGACGCCAAATCTTTTGCACATGTCCTTTTCTCTCAGTAGAATCTTTGCCAGGTACTATGTTGTAATCATCATGAGAGATATATTCAGCTGTATTGGTGAGTGGTTGCCTGCCTCCTCTCCTCTTCTTCGGAGCATCTGCCTCTTGTTCATCTGCATTTGGTTCTGATCTTTTCCTCTTGCTGGTTGACGGGCCTACCATTGGGCCCTTTGCATTTGGTGCTTTTGATTCGTCCGTTGTGCCCATGAAAGCCTCTTCATCATCAGCCATACTGTGTGGCTTAGTAGAATCTGCAACAGACTGCATTCACCCTAACTCGGTGACGTGCAGCAACTACGGCGACGCGGGGAAGATGATGTCCCGTGGCGGCGTGGAATGACTCCGGTGACTTCTTTCCGGTAGTTAAGCGGCGAAGGGGTCATCGAGGTCGAGCTCAAGGAGGAGCACTGCGGTGAGGGTTTCGGTGGGGAGCGAGAGTGAGAAGAAAGAGAGTAAAAGGAAGAAGGGAGCGGTGCGGTCTATATATAAGCGAATGGAAATAAACGCACGCTGAGGATTTTGATCGGATGGTCTCAAGACAGAGACGATTGCGATTCAATGGATAGGATGGACTGGCAGTTGATATGTTGCATGTGGCAACCATCAAAGATCATGGTCCTGACTTGGGCGGGAAACCCCAAATTTTGGACGGCTTTCACCAAAACAGATTAATGTTCGGACTGAATCTTAATCATGGTCAAGGACACTAGATAAGTTTCATTCCAGATAAAATTGAGCATTTGCAACGGAACAGCATAGACTGGAAGAGATAGATTAGAGGGAAAAACAGGGTCCTAGGCATTTCACTCAGGCAGAAATACAAACACACGAGCAAATAGCTATGAGAGAAATGCATTCGGACAAAGACCAAATCCAATGAACGAAGGGAAAACCAACATGAGAAAATTGTGGTGGCGTAACCCACCGTATAAGAACTGTATGACCCTGAGCATCGCACAATTATCGTGGCACCCGGTTAGTCTAGTTCTTCATTAATGTATTCACTCTTAGAAAGAAACTTCCACTTTGTCAAAAGTTTCAGACTCTTTGAGTGTTATACACCCATTCCTTCAAAGATGTAAAAGTGTTAGCATGGGTACCGAGTCTAGCTTACTGCACATTTGCGAAGTCCAGGATATTTAGCTCACACCGTAATGCAAAGAATCTTTTGTCGTCGAGAGGTTTGGTGAAAATATCAGCGAGATTGTCCTCGGTCTTGACGTGATTGATGATAATATCCTCTCCAGCCACATGATCGCGAATAAAATGATGTCTGATGGCAATGTGCTTCATGCGAGAATGCTACATAGGATTATGTGCAATTTTGATGGCACTCTCATTATCACAATATAGAGGAATGTGCTTGACCTTGATGCCATAATCCTTCAATGTCTGCTTCATCCACAGTAACTGAGTGCAACAAGCGCTAGCAGCAATATATTCGGCTTCAGCCATAGAGAGAGATACACAATTCTGCTTCCTTGATGACCAACAGACCAATGATCTACCGAGGATGTGACATGTCCCCAAAGTAGATTTCCTATCAACCAAATCACCAGCCCAGTCTGAGTCTGAATACCCAATAAGATCAAACTGTGCTCCCTTAGGATACCATAAACCTAAGGTGGGGGTGTGAGCCAAATATCTTAGAATGCGCTTGACCGCTTGGTGATGTGATTCTTTCGGTGCAGCTTGATAGCGGGAATACATGCAAACACTCAACATAATGTCAGGTCTGGATGCACATAGGTAAAGTAGAGATCCAATCATCGAACGATAGGCTTTCTGATCATAGTCCTTACCATACACATCTGCATCTAGCTTACCATTCGTGGGCATCAGAGTTTTATTGCCCTTCATTTTAGAATCTTGCATTTTGAATCTCTTCAGGCACTCTTTCAGATATTTCTCCTGAGAAATAAAAATTCCATTTGCTTGTTGATGAATTTGTAGTCCGAGAAAAATTGGAGTTCACCCATCATGGACATTTTATATTTATCGGACATCATTTTTCCGAATTCTAAGCTGCATGCATTGTTAGTATAGACAAAGATAATATCATCCACATAGATTTGACAAACGAATATGTCAGTGTACTAAATATTGGGCCTTTAGTACCCCATACATGTGCACGGGCAGCTGTAGCCATACCTGCGGCAAGGCTTGTCGAGGGAACAGCTGAAGATTAATCCCAGGTTATCAAAGAGACATCAGGCCAAGGATCAGAAGATAAGGAGAACTGGAGACCAGAGGCTCGGCTCCCGGCAAGATCTTGCCAAGGTAGCCTGCGGAGCCCGGCAAGGTTCCGCCACTGTGCCACCGCTCCAGCGCAGCGACCAGCTTGGCATTCTGGTCCCCTCTCTGGATGCGTGGCAAGGCGTTAGTGGAGGCGAGCTTAAGCGGTGCTGATGGAAAGACTTCTACGCATCGATCCCAAGGTGCGCAGGCCCAGCATGCATGCCAAACTGCCGGTGGAGGTGGCGCGTGGTCGCGTGATCATGACGGTGCTCCTTCTAACACTGTTAGGAGTTAGAGCACCTCACGTACCTGGCACCTGTCGCCGCCGCCTACGCCAGCAGAAGCTTTGGCACGTGCGCAGCTGCTCCTCGACTTTCCTCCTTCTCTAGAGAAGATGGAGTAGTGGCCATCTACTATCCAGAGCCTCATCGGCTTCATCAACAAGGATGGGCCGCAGCAAGCGAGGCCCTCGCGGCAGCGGTCTATCGATCCGGCGCGAGCCGATGGTGAGAAGACTAGAGGCGGTGCGACCACGGTGCACTCCCCTCCACGACAGCAGTGGCGGTCATCAACCCGGTGGACTGACGGCCATGATGACGATTCCACGGCGTCGTCCGATCCGCGGATGCGCCGCGATCAGCGTCAAGTTCTTCGGGAACGAAGCAAAGAAGACGCTAGAACTACCATCGAGCGGCGATGGGAGGCGCGTCATCAATCTGATAAACGTGCAGGGCCTACTGTCGACAAGCCTACGCCGGGGGACACAGGCGACTTGCCCTATGAGGTAGGTTGTCCAGCATTTACCCGTGAGCTGCGGCGAGTCCAGTGGTCCAACTCCCGAACATTCAAACCAGAGGTCCTAGAGAAATATGACGGCAAGACTCACCCCTCGGAGTTCCTGAGCATCTACACCATTGCGGTGCTGGCTGCCGGGGCCAAGATGACAAGATACTTGCCAGCTACTTCCCGTTGGTGCTCAAACCCAACGTCAGGTCGTGGTTGATGCATCTGCCAGAGAATTCCATTTCTTCTTGGTCAGATATGTGCCATCAGTTTGTTGGCGCCTTTGTTGGAGGTCACCAAGCTCCTGGCCAAGAAAGTGATTTGCATCTCCTCCCTCAAAAGGAGGGCAAGCCTCTGCGCAAGTTTATCCAGAGATTTAGCCGGGTGTAGTACAATATTCCAGACGTTCATCCTGCCACTGTTGTTAGCACGTTTCATCAGAACGTGCGTAACCGCAAGATGCGCGAAGAGCTGGCGATGAACAAGGTCGGGAGTATTGCCAAGCTTTACGCTTTGGCCGACAACTGTGCTCGAGCTGAAGAAGGGAGGAAACTCCTCGGCGAGGGTGTTGGCACAAGGGGCAAATCTGAGGACGAAAATGCTGCAACCCCGTCAAAAAAAGGCCGGCGGCGGAACAAGAAGCGCAAAGGCAAGGCCGTGCTTGCTGTCGAGGAATCCGGCAACCCCGACACCGCCAAGAAGGCCAAGGTTGATGACCCCGGTAAGGAACTTGCCGGGTGCGCCTCCTGTCAGGCCTTCACGGCTGCCAACAAGCCGGAAAGCTCCGGCAAACAGTATTGCAAGATCCATCGCACCAAGGGCCATGATCTCCAAAACTGCCGGCAAGTTGAGCAGCTTGTCGAGAAGCAGAGAGCTGAGTACGAAAGACGAGACAAGGAGAAGGCCTAGGATGGTGCTGAGGGATCTGGCAAGAAGCATGGTGGCCGAGGAGGCTGCCACGGCAAGGCTAAGCAACAAAAGGAGAGGCCCGCCCGAGGCCGCGACAAGGACGAGGGGGGCGATGATGATGAGGAAGACGACGAATCCAGTGAGCACGAGTTTCAGAAAGCCATAGAGGCCATGTGTATTGACGGGGGCGCCTCATTGCATTCTTCTCACCGCTGACTTAAACAGTGGGTGCGTGAGGTTAATACAATGGAGCCATTGTTTGATGCACGGAAACCTTTGAAGTGGTCCAACACGCCTATCATTTTTTACGCCGAGGATCACCCTGATCGCACAACTGCGGTCGGGTGCTTTCCCTTGTTGGTCTCACCAACAATCCGCAACCTCAAGGTGACAAAAATGCTAGTTGACGGTGGGGCTGGGCTGAACTTAATCTCGCCGGACGTGCTCAAGAAGCTGCAAATTCCTGATGAAGATCTCGAGGAAACGGGCACGTTTCAAGGGATCAATCCAGGAAGGACCCAGCCAACAGACAAGATTACGCTACCGGTAACATTTGGTAGAGAGCTCAACTACAGGACAGAGAAGGTAGTGTTCGATGTCACCAAGATCCCCATGTCATACAATGGGCTCCTTGGCCGCCCAGCGTTGGCCAAGTTCATGGCGGAATCACACTATGCATATAATGTGTTGAAAATGCCCGGACCGATAAGTGTCATCACTGTCCACTCCGACAAGAAGGATGCACTAATCTGCACCGACCAACTCTACCGGGAGGCAGCCGCAGCACCTGCCGTCAAGGCATCTGCTCCTACCACTGGAACTCCCGGGGGGAAGAAGAAGAAGACCAGCAAGATCTCTAGCGCAAACCCCGGCAAGCGCACCTCCTCGGAGTGCTGCGCTTCCATTGAGGACATACCAGAGAGTTCCACCGGCAAGAACAAGAAGTCCAAGGCTGCTCCACCAGAGACCAAGAAGGTGCCCGTCAAGGAGGACGGAACGGGAGGAACTTTCACCATAAGTTCCACCCTAGATGACAAATAGGAAAGCGCGCTCGTTGCCTTCCTGCGGGCGAATGTCGATGTGTTTGCATGGCAACCATCTGACATCCCCGGTGTTTCCAGGGAGGTAATTGAGCACCACCTTGCTATCTGTCCTCACGTGCGGCCCATCAAGCAGAGGGTGAGTAAGCAAGCCTTGGAGCGGCAAGAATTCATTACCGAAGAAATCAGGAAGTTGGAAGCTGCAGGTTTGGTCAGAGGAGTGCTTCACCCAACGTGGTTGGCCAATCCGGTTGTAGTGTGCAAGGCGAATGGGAAATGGAGGCTATGTATTGATTATACAGACATCAATAAAGCCTATCCAAAAGATCCTTTCCCCTTGCCGTGCATCGACCAGATTGTGGACTCCACTGCTGGTTGTGACCTACTGTCGTTCCTTGATGCCTACTCAGGATATCATCAGATCTTCATGGCAAAAGAAGATGAAGAAAAGACCGCATTTATCACCCCATGTGGTACATATTGTTTTATACGAATGCCTTTCAGGTTGAAAAGTGCTGGTTCTACATTTGCGAGTGCGGTCCAAATTGGTTTTAAGCCTTAGCTACATAGAAATATGGAAGCATACATGGATGACATAGTGGTCAAAACCAAGGATAAAGTGACGCTCATACAAGATCTAGAAGAAACATTTACAAATATGTGCAAGATCAATTTAAAGCTCAATCCTGAGAAGTGTGTGTTTGGCATCCCTTCCGGCAAGCTTCTCGGGTTCTTTGTATCTCAGTGAGGGATCGAGGCGAACCCCGACAAGATCAAAGCTATTGAGCAGATCGAAGCGCCAAGATGCATCAAGGATGTACGTCGTCTTGCCGGCTGCGTTGCTGCCTTAAGCAGGTTCATCTCCAAATCCGCTGAGCGTGCCCTGCCCTTTTTCAAAATTTTGAAGAAGGCAGGTCCAATGAGATGGACTCTGAAAGCGGAGGCAGCGCTGCAAGATTTGAAGAGGTACCTCTCCTCTCCGCCGGCGCTAGTCGCACCTAGGCCACAAGAGTCGTTGCTGTTATATCTAGCGGCAAAAAATCAAGTGGTTAGTGCTGTGTTAGTGGCGCAGAGAGAAGCCGACGAGGAGGCAACGGCAGCGGCAGGACCGTCAAGTGACGCGCTGGGATCTTCCACGGCAAGGTCTGGTGCCGGCAAGACAGGATCTGCGTAGTCAGAGGAATCAGTGCAAAAGAGGAAGATGGTGCAGCACCCAGTTTATTTTGTCAGCTCCCTTTTACAGGGAGCTAGGCCAAGATACTCTGGTGTGCAGAAGTTGCTCTTCGGCCTTCTCATGGCCTCGAGGAAGCTGCGCCATTATTTTCAAGCACATGAGATTACCATCGTCACTCGCTTCCCATTGCAGCGGATTTTGCGAAATCCTGAGGCAACCGGCAGGATTGTGGAGTGGGCGTTGGAACTGTCAGGCTTTGGTCTCAAGTTTGAAAGTACTTCAACAATTCAGAGCAGAGCCTTGGCGGAGTTCATTACGGAATGGACCCCAACGCCAGATGAAGAGATTCAAGAAACGACTCTTGCCGGCAAGGAAACAGATCGAGAATGGATTATGTACTTTGACGGGGCTTTCTCGCTGCAAGGCGCCGGTGCTGGCGTGCTGCTTGTCGCACCCACCAGAGAGCACCTCAAGTATGTAATTCAGATGCATTTTCCCCGGGAGAGCTCTACAAACAACACTGCGGAGTACGAAGGGCTGCTTGCCGGTCTCAGGATCGCGGCAGACCTTGGTATCAAGAAGCTCATCATCAGAGGCGATTCGCAGCTTGTTGTCAGGAAAGTCAACAAAAATTATCAGAGTCCATTGATGCAAGCCTATGTGGATGAAGTGAGAAAAATGGAAGAGCGCTTTGACGGTCTGCAAACAAAGCACATTCCTCATGCCGAAAACAGTATTGCTGATGACCTGTCAAAGCGCGCTGCCCTCAAGTTACCTGTGGAACCAGGAACTTTTGTGCTCCATTTAACTCAGCCATCTGTAGCGCCATCAATGAGGCAAGAAAAGAGAAGGAAGTTGAATTCTGGTCAGTACTTTCCGGCAGAGCTCGCGGGAGCCACAGGCAAGGTAATCGCCGGGATCAGCGACAAGCCTGTCGAGGAACAACAGGCTCCGGTAGAGGCTCAGGCCCTTGCCATCGAGACAAACATTCCCCCGGCAAAAGAGATGCCTTTAGTCATAGTTGTCAAGCCCCAGGCTCCAGCATGGGCATAGCCCATCGTCCATTTTCTTCAGACAGGAGAACTCCCTGAGGAGCAGGAAGAAACGAAAAAAGTAGCCCGTCAGTCTGGCATGTACTAGTTTGTCGATGGCGTTCTGTACAGGAAGAGACCGAACGTTGTGAAATTAAAGTGTATTCCTCGGGAGGATGGACTGGAGCTATTGGTAGAGATACATGGAGGCATATGTGGCTCTCACATAGGATCAAGAGCGCTTGTCGGAAAGGCATTCCGACAAGGTTTCTTTTGGCCCACTACTCTCCAGGATGCAGCTGCACTAGTAACCAAGTGTGAAGCGTGCCAGTTTCATTCAAAGAAATCTCATCAGCCAGCTCAAGCCCTTCAGACAATCCCTCTCTCCTGGCCATTTTCGGTCTGGGGGCTCGACATACTGGGCCCTTTTCCCCGTGCCACTGGGGGCTTTGAGTACTTGTACGTTGCAATCGACAAGTTCACAAAGTGGCCAGAGGTGGAAGCGGTGAGGAAGGTGACAGCACAATCAGCCGTCAAGTTCTTTAAAGGAATAGCTTGCCATTTCGGTGTGCCCAACAGGATCATCACCGACAACGGCACACAATTCACAAGTCGCACCTTCATGCAATACGTCCAAGACCTTGGCGGCAAAATTTGTTTTGCCTCTGTTGCCCACCCAAGAAGCAACGGCCAAGCGGAGAGGGCTAATGCTGAAGTGCTGCGCGGTCTCAGGACCAGGACTTTTGACAAGCTAAAAAAGTGCGGAAGGCGCTGGATTGATGAGTTGACGGCGGTTCTTTGGTCAATCAGAACGACACCAAATCGAGCCACTGGCCAGACACCCTTCGCTCTGGTTTATGAAGCGGAAGCAGTTCTCCCCATGGAACTCATATACGGATCACCTCGAGTGCTCCCTTATGATGAGCTTGAGCAAGAGCAACTGCGGCAAGATGACGCTGTGCTCCTTGAGGAGGATCGTCTTCAGGCTGATGTGCGAGTTGCACGCTACCAGCAAGCTTTGCGCTGCTACCATAGCTGCAAAGTTCATGCCCGAAGTCTTGAGGAAGGCGACCTTGTTCTTCGGCAGATTCAGTCAGCCAAGAATTCAAACAAGTTGACGCCGAAGTGGGAAGGCCCTTATCGGGTAGCGTTCTAGTGAGCAACTCTTGGAATATCAAACATCTTCGCAAGTTCTACCCATAAGGCACGGTTGCCGGGGGGCCCCGACAACCTCCTTTTGTATGAGTCTTGCCGGCAAGGCATATAATCCTTTGTACAAAGTCAGGCGCAGACCCTGTGCGAAGTTGAATAAGCTTAAGTGTTGTACATTTCTTCTTGATCTCCATGTTTATATATATGCATGCTTGTCTGAGATATTGTATGACACTTGCTCCCGGTAAGCATTAACGAACCACCAAGGTTCCATATCTCTGTTTTCTCTTCTTTCTTTTTCTCAAGCGATAGAAGGTTCCCTCGTGCGCAAGTTTGCTGGGCGGAAGGAAGGTATGGATACCAATGGGCGATGTTCAAAATTGATGTCTTGCCGGAAGGAGTACAGCGACAGAAAGCTAAGTTGCGAAACTTTGAGCAAGTTTTTCAATTTTTACTATCAGGCTATTTTCTTTAGACGATTTCAGCCCTTGTATGGAAAACCTGCTCGTGAAGGAACCCTTGTCGTAATTGGTTGCGCCCTTATTTTGTTTCGAGTCCGCTCAATAGTCTATGTGGCTGCACCAAGAACGCCAAGGTGTCTTGCCGGCTGCTGCACCTCCAGTAGGCTGCTGAAGTCCCGCACCCAGCGCTCACGGCAGGTTGCACGCCAGCAAGTTTCCAGTAAGCATAGGGCGTATACCATACGGAAAGAAATCAGATAGTGGAAATAGCATGCATGTACTCAATCATAGCGAGTTATATTACATCAATAATTGCCGCAGTTCTAACTTAAGACTAAATTGTCCTTGGCATGGAATGGTGGCGGCAAGGAAAAGTGAGACGACTAGTCCCTGCGCTGGCCTTCAACCCTCTTGATTGAATCTACCTTCTCAAGGATGGGCACGACAAGCTCCTCAAGTGCCTTGAGATCTGCATCCTTCGGCAAGCAGTCGAGCATGTTGGTGAGGTCAACGCCAGGGTTCTTATGCACCACCTTGATGAGTACCTTGCGGAGGACGGCCCGGCAAAGTTTGCGGGATTCATTGGCCAGTTGGGTCGCTCGGTTGGACTGGAGCAGCTTCAGAGCATCAATGCTGCTTTCGAAGAACATGGTCAGCTTGGCGCTCGGGGATATCCTTTCTTCAGAGGAATACCTGAAGTTTTGCAGGCCATCCCGGCCCATGGTTGACAGTTGTGCTGTGAGCTTCTCCACGGTGTCGACAAGTCGATCAGTCCAGATTTTCACACCCTTCTCATAGTCAATTTGGGCGGCGGCAGCGCTCTTAAGCAAGTTCCTCTCATTCTGGAGATCTTTGCTTAGGGCCTTCTCGCGGGCCCTGCCGCCCTCAAGAGACTTTTCCAGCGTGGTCAGCTTCAGCCTCAGATCGGCAATGGCATCGTTGGCTGAAGAGAGCTGCTTGGTCTTGTCGGATATAGCAATTTGCATCTCCGCCAGGCTGTGGAGAGTTTTCTCCCTGTCACCTTTGAGCGTTGAGAGCTTCTTGCTGTGCTCCTCAAGATCCACCTCCAGCTTCTTCACTTTGTTGCTCAGCTCATTCTTGGTGGCCTCGGCGGCATCGATGGTTTCCTTGAGCTTGCTGGCGTGATCTACAGTTAAAGCTTCGAGCGCCTCCTTGTGCTTCTGCTCCAGCTCCTGGGTCTGCTGTACGACAAGCTTTTCAATTTCTTCGTCCTTGCCGCAGAGTTTGGCAGCAAGTGCCTGCTCGCGCGCGGCAAGATCTTCTTCGTGAGCGTCAAGCCCAATGCAGCGCTCCGTCAAGAGAGCATCCTCAGGGCAACCCTTTGCGCAGCTTCCTCTTGCGCCTTCTCTATGTCAGATTGCCTCAGGAGGAGCTCCGTCCAGCTTTGGCTCACTTGTTCCCGGCTGGCAGTCAACTCCTGAAGGGCCTCGGCGTACCAGATCTGCATTTGCTCAATGCACTTCTGGAAATCCGCCTCGGCTGCTTCGACAACTGCAGCTCTGGAGTCTGCCTTCTCCTTTCGAGCACGATGGAGCGCTTGGAGCTTGCGGAAATTATCGCCCATGGCCTGGAGGAGCTGATCTTCTTCAGATTTGTCGCTGCTGGCGCTTGGTTCATCGACGATCTCAAGCCTGGCAGCGGTGATGATTTCTTCATCAAAAGTTTCCCCTTCGGTCGGCGCTCCAATGCTTGTCGTCCCCGGCAAGTTGTCGAATAGGTTGTCGCCAACCTTGAGATATTTGCTCGATGAGGGAGCCTCGGATGTCGATGGGTGATCCTCGACAATCGTCTCACCAGTGGCTGGGGGCTCTGTGGCCCGTGTAGCACCTGGCGCTCCTACGGCAGAAATGCCGTCAGTATGGTCATTAGTCTCCTCGCCGGCCCTCTCGGCAGATTCCTTGGCGGCTTCCTCGGCAGCAGCTTCGCTGACCTTGACAGTGGCGTCTTTGGCGGCCTCGCTATCAGCGATCTTGTCAGCTTCGGCGGCAGCATCTCTGGCGGTCTCCTCGATGACAACGTCGATCTCCATGTGTTCCATCACGGGGAATTCTGAAGGACGAAGGAGGGAAACAAAATAAGATCGAGATTGAAGTTCAAGAAGACAAAGAGAGAGAAAGATAAAGGAAAGAATAACAAGTGCTTTGGGGTAAGCAGTCACCTGCGTCGAGCTGTTGAGGGGTAGCTTCACCCCTCCCGACAACATTGGTTGCCGGGAAAAGGTTGCCGGTGCCCATGTTTGCCAGCTCCTCCTCCAGCAAGGTAGGCTCGTCGGTAGGAGCTCTTGCCGGAGATGCGCTTGCGGGCAGCGTGGTTGACGGGGGCGGCACGACGGGGGCGTCATCCAATGACTCTCCCTGTTGTTGTTCTTCTCCTACAAGCCCAAAGATATCAACGGTAAAGGTAGAAACCTCAACACCCGCCAGCGGAAAATGAGTAGTGGACTCACGCTGGGGGCTGCGCTGGGGGCTGCGTCGAGGGCTAAGCTCCGGGCTGATGATGATAGTTTCTGGCACGCTTGCAGAGCTTGTCGAGGGCTCGTCGCCCATGGAAGTCTTCGCCCTCTTCGCCATCCTTTCCGCCAAAGTTTCTGCATCACTTTAGAGACAAGACAAAGCAAGGCAATCAGATCAATCGAATTCAGAATTTGGGAGATAAAGGCTGTGACAGGATACTTACTCTTCCTCTTCTTGTTCCAGGCTGAAACCGGAGATGTCGAAATAGACCTCCGTTGCAGTGTTCGTATGGGGAGGCGGAGGAGGGGTCCTGGGTCGCTTGGCTGCGGCAGGTGCAGGGGGTTGGCGTGACTCTGCTGCCTCAGCCTCTGGTGCTGTTGTGTGAGACGCCCCTGCCGCCCCAGTGGTTGCCGCAGGTGTGTGTCTCGTGCGCCACACGGGTTGCTTCGAACTCCTTGCCGCGGTGCAGCCTTGCCGGCCGCCTTCTTGCCGGGAGACTCGCTGCTCAAAGAAGGTTGGCTTGCTGGGACGCGAGAGGCGGCTTTTCGAAGGACACGCTTTGCCTTCTTTGGAGCTGGGGGCTCCTCCTGCGGCCGTTCTTCGGCTGCGTCCTCGTCAGATGAGCTCTCGGCGGCTGCGCCGCTTTCTTCCCCGGCAGCCTTATCCTCCCCGGCAGGATTCTCTTCCAATATGACTTCCGCGTCACTGGTTTCCCATTCCGTGAAGCCGACGCTGCCGGCCTCCGTGGCAAGATTCGTCTCTTCCACCCTAGTGGCAATATACGCCACTTCTTCATCAGTGGTGGCGCGGACGAGGTTTGTTTCTTCCCGGATGGCCCTCTCCGACAAGTCGTCGAAGAACTTTTGTGCCTGCTCCGCAGATGGCTTGACCCAAGTCGCGTCAAGGCCATGGGCGTTGAACATTGGCATTGTGGCAATGATTGACCCCAGGGCGGAGTTGTTTCACAAAGGGATAATTCCCGCCGGCAACTTATGCTTGTCCTCGCGCTGAAATAGCCTGTGGCGGAGAGCGCCAAGCTGCATGATTGTCAAGTTATTGTTCAGTCCGGGGCGCAGCTTCATGATGTCTGCCGCGTTCTGGAACTCCCAAGCTGGTCTCCCCTTATTCTGCAGAGGGGCGATGTGGCGGGAAGGAAGTCAGAGCCAATCATCTCTATTGTGAGCCCGGCAGCTTTCAAACGGAGGATTCTGGTGGTGACGATCGTGAGCTTGTCATCTTGAGCATCGAAATCAATCCAGTCCTCGCCATGGACCGCCTTCTACTGTCAGGGCGAACAGAATGGATGGGGATCTTCTTCCTTGATCCAGCACCACTCGGACCGCCATTCTTCCCACTTCTCGCAGTAAACCCCATCTGGATATATCTCCTTGTTCCATGCCCTTGGGATCCAGGCGATAAAACCGGAAAGGGCTTCCCCTTTTTGGATGCGAGGAATAAAGTAGTGGCGGAAGAGGGCAGTGTTGGGAACTACTCCGGCAAAGTTTTCGCAAAGATGAGCAAAGACAGACATGCATGTTATGGCATTTGGCGTGAAACTAGGAGATGGAAGCCGTATGTGTACATGATGTCAATAAGGAAATCGGAGAATGGAGGACAGAGCCCACAATAAAAATAAGCGGCGAAGAAGGGATATCTATCTGGTCCACCTTTGGAAGAAGAACCTGCAGCCACACAAGTCGCGGGGTGAGCACTCGTCTTCCTCGCCCACATGCACTGGTACCGGTTCTTCAAGGCTTTCGTGTCGAGCGTCGGAGCGAGGACGACGTACTTCTTCCGCATCTTCGCTAGCTCGCTCTCCGGGACATCAGCTTTTGTCTCCTTGCCCTTGCCTTTGCCCTTGCTAGCCTTGGGCGGCATGGCGGTTGCAAAGGCGGAAGCCGAGGATAGTGCGGGTGCGGAGGCGGTGAGCGGATGAGGAGAAGTTCTGCTCTGGGCTCGGGAGCGAGAAGGTAATGGCGGATTCTAGATTGGAAAGAAGAGGGGGTAAATGAGCAGTGCCTCTGCGGATTCCTTTTTATGGAGAAGGAGCGAGGCTGCCTCTTTTACTGCCCAATGTGAATACGCCTATACGAGCGTGCTGCGGCCGCGGCCGTTCAGCACACGCTTCCCACGTCACGCATTCAACGCGCATAGTGGGGAAGCACAGTAAGCGGAATAATTACAAGCAGTTAACCCCTGCCATGCATGCCCGCGCACTGTTTGGGCCTAGCCCAACAATGCCTCGCACTCATGTGTGGCCTAGGCCTGGGGGCTCCTGTCGGTGTACTAAATATTGGGCCTTTAGTACCCCATACTTGTGCACGGGCAGCTGTAGCCATACCTGCGGCAAGGCTTGTCGGGGGAATAGCTGAAGATTAATCCCAGGCTATCAAAGAGACATTCAGGCCAAGGATCAGAAGATAAGGAGAACTAGAGACCAGAGACTCGGCTCCCGGCAAGATCTTGCCGAGGTAGCCTGCGGAGCCCGGCAAGATTCGCACCCGGCAAGGTTCCGCCACTGTGCCACCGCTCCAGCGCAGAGACCAGCCTGGCATTCTGGTCCCCTCTCTGGATGCGTGGCAAGGCAATAGTGGAGGCAAGCTTAAGCGGTGCTGATGGGATGGCCCCTTTTTCCATCCCCAAGAAAGTAAGGACACCTAAACGGACACCTCACGGTGCATTAAATGCATTTGTCCTAAACTGTCAGTGGTTAGGTATGATAACCCTGTAGCTACTTTCCACCTCGTATATGAACAGTTTGCCACTGTGGTGACCCCTTTGAGCATATAAAAGGAGGCCCAAGGCAACTGCTATAGGAGAGAGGACTCTAGAGAGAGCACTCTCGGCCCATTCTGCATGCGTAGCTGCTGCACAAAGACACTGTTCATTGCAAGCGCTTCAAGAACTGGGACGAAAACACTGATAATAAACTAAAGCAGGAGTAGGGTTTTACACTGATCAGCGGCCCGAACCTGGGTAAAAATCCCCTCGCGTTGATCATTGGTTCTGCTCTTTGTGCATACCTCTCTCCCTGCCGAATCGTAAAGGGGTCCTTCGGATCCCATAGGTGTCGTACGCCGACAGAATAAATCATTGTCAACAGCACAAGTGAAAAGTGTGGGGTCTGTGGATCCTGGTTAGAACCCTTTGTCGAGCAAAAACTTCTTCATGGTGTCATACCAAGCTCGAGGGGCTTGCTTTAGCCCATATAAATCTTTCTTCAACCTGAAAACTTTGTTAGGAAACTCAGGGTGTTCAAAGCCAGGTGGTTGTCTAACATAAACTTCCTCATCAATTTCACCATTGAGGAAAGCACTTTTCACATCCATTTGATATAGCAAGATATCATTGTAATTTGCATAAGCGAGAAGAATGCGAATTGCCTCAAGGCGTGCAACAGGAGCATATGTTTCACCGAAATCAATACCTTTAACCTGTGTGTACCCTTGAGTAACAAGTCGTGCTTTGTTTCTCACCACAATACCATTTTCATCTTATTTATTGCAAAAAATCCATTTTGTGCCGATGATATTGTGCTTCTTGGGATTCAGTTTGTCAACCAGTTCCCATACATCATTCAATTCAAATTGCACCAACTCCTCTTGCATGGCATTCATCCAGTCTGGATCATTCATGGCTTCTTCATACTTGGTAGGTTCTGCCAATGAAACAAAGGAGAAATGTCCATAGTAGTTAGCCAAATGAGTGTGAGAATGAGTCGTGGGTCGATAACCTAGATTCTCAATTTCATCGAGAATTAATGAGGGATCAACTCAATTTGCCACACGAGGATGAGCATTTTCTTCGTGATGGTCATTATCATCAGGATTAGCATTTGTGTCATCATTTCCTTCAGGATTGCCATTTTGATCGGCATTTGGATCTTCATTCCCATTTCCATTTGGAGGAGCATTTGCTTCGGCAGTGGCTTGACGAGTTCTGCTTTGAGTCATAGGAGCATCATCATCAGATGACTCAGGTGCATTTCCTTCAACCGGCTTGACGCTCCCAATGGCTATTTGACGAATAGCATCCGATATCAGTGGTTCATCTATCAGATTTGGTAGGTGCTCCTTTTGGGAGCCGTTAGATTCATCAAACCGCACATTTACTGTTTCCATAATTTTCATGTGGTGAGAGTTATAGTCTCGATACATATGCGAGTTTGAGCCATAACCGAGAAGAAAACCTTCATGTGCTTTAGGTGCAAACTTTGAGGAATGATTCATATCAAGAATGTAACAAGGTGCACCAAAAACACATAGATAAGAGACATTTGGTTTCTTGCCATTGATAAGCTCATATGAAGTTTTCTTAAGGAACTTGTGAAGATAAACACGATTGATAACATGACAAGCAGTGTTAATAGCATCAGCCCAGAAGCGAATGGGAGTTTTATACTCACTGAGCATAGTTCTTGCCATTTCAATGAGAGTTCTGTTCTTTCGTTCAACAACTCCATTTTGTTGGGGAGTGTATGCAGCAGAGAACTCATGAGTAATACCATGTTCATCGAGGAATTCAGCAATATGAGTATTTTTGAACTCGGTTCCATTGTCACTTCTACATGCTTGATTCGCACATCATATTCATTTGAGGCCTTCTTAGCGAAGCTTTTGTAGATATCTTGAGTATAGGTCTTGTCTTCGAGAAAGAATACCCAAGTGTATCGAGAGAAATCATCAACAATAACCAGACCATAGTGACTGCCATCGAAGCTTGCATAATTTTGAGGACCGAATAAATCCATATGAAGAATTTTCAGTGGTCTTGTTGTGGTCATGACTGTCTTTGATGAATGATGCTTCTTAGCCAATTTACCAGATTCACAAGTAGCACAGAGACGATTCTTGTCGAATTTTACATCAGGAATGCCACGGAGATGATTTTTCTTCACCAGGGTCTGCAAATTTCTCATACCTGCATGACCAAGTCTACGGTGCCACAGCCAACCTTCGGTTGCTTTTGCAAGCAAACAAGTTTATACTAAGGGACCCTTAGAGAAATCCACAATATAAAGATCACCCTTTCTAATTCCCTCAAAGACGAAGGAATGGTCAGAGGCCATGAAGACAATGCATTTGGAAATAGAGAATAAGACTAGCATGCCTAAATCACATAGCTTGCCAACTGACATAAGATTGAATCCAAGGGATTGAACAAGCAACACATCACCAATAGACTTGTCCTTGGAAATAGCAATTTTACCCCAATTACCTTTCCTTTGTTGTTGTCGCCAAAAGTGATATACTTCAGAGGAGAAGCAGTTAAGTTGGGGTCAACAAACAACGAGTTGTCTCCAGTCATATGACTAGAGCATCCACTTTCCATAATCCATTCAGTGCACCCAGAGACATAGTCCTGCAGAAGAATTAGGTTTTCTTAACCACCCACATCTTTGCAGGTGGCTTCGACACAAATGAACAAGCAGGATATGATTTCTTTTGATAAGCATAGTTGTTACTCGATGAGGAGCGAGTATAATTGAAAGAGTAATCATTGAAATTCTTCCCAGATGAATGAGCATAATGATTGTATCCTGTATGCATATATTCATTCTGTCGAATCCTTTGTGCTTGCATGGTTAGGAGAGCAGAAATAGGCAAGGCATCAATAGTTTTTTTGGCACCCAAATGGTTTTCTTTGGGGGAGCCACTTCTGCTATTTGGACCAACATAGCGAGCAACAGTTTCACCATGTTGATTTTTGAACAACTTATAGTTGTCCAGGGAATCATCATCAGGATATTCAGGAACAAAAGTAATGCTGGATCGAGCGTTTTGCTCTTTGCAGGAACCCACACAGTTTGAGGATATTGATGTAGTTCCTAGTAAGAACCATCTTCATTCAGTTTCCTTTCGAAACCGATACCTTCCTTTCTGGGATTTTTGCGAAGGATAGATTTCTTCAAAACATCACATAGGGTTTGATGCCCTTTGAGAGATTTGAACATTCCTGTCTGAAGAAGATCCTTTAACCTAGCATTTTCATCAGAAACAGAACCATTTTCCTTGATAGAGGGGTTAGCCCTCACAGACGATTCAACATTTGATTCAGCATTAGTTCGTTCAATGCATTTTAAACATGGTGGCTCAAACACTTCAGGTTTCTCATTAAGTTGTTGGGTGAGAAGAGAATTTTCTTTCATCAAATCCTCATGAGCTTCTCTCAGCGCCTTGAGTTCCTATTTCCTTTTCAGGTAATCATAGGTCAATCTATCGTGGTCTGCTGAGAGAAAATCATGACAAGTTGAGAGTTCATCCATTCGTGACTTGAGAGTGGAATATTCTTCGGTCAGCGACTGGTTTTTCTCCATCTCCTCAACCAACAACCCTTCAGACTTTCTGAGGGTTTTCTCAATTTTCTTAAGAGATTTTTTTTGAATATTTGCAATTTTGATCAACTTAGCATGGTCATCCTCATCAGAAGAATATTGATCACTGCAGTGAACCTTATGATGTTTCGAGGATACCTTCTCTTTCGAAGCCTTGGCCATGAAGCAGTATGCAGGAGATTCGTCATCGCTTGAGGGATTCCCGAAGAAATTTGTCGTAGCAGAGGAGGCACATGCTATGCCCGCCATGCCGGAGTCGGAATCTTCATCGGGTTCTTCTTCTTCTTCGGAACCTTACGATTCTTCTTCTTCAGAATCCATTTCCTTCCCGATGTATGCCTTGGCCTTGTGAGAAGTATTTTTATGGTTGGAGGAGTACTTGGATGGACTCTTTGAGGAAGATCTTGACGAAGACTTTGAGGTGGAGCTATCCTTCTTCTTGAAAAACTTCTTTGTTTTCTTCTCATCATCGGAGTCGTAGTTCTTGCTCTTGCCTTTGCTTCGATAGTTGCTCGAATCATATCTCCCACTAGCATGGATTTCAGCTTCCCAGAGAGGGCAGTCCGAAATGAAGTGTCCAGGCTTTTTGCACTTGAAACAGGTGTATTCTCCGGCAGGTTTTGAGGATTTTGAACCCCCAGAGTTGCTTGAATTTCTTTTCTAAAACTGGCTTTTCTTGTGGAAACGCTGGAATCGTTACATGATCAATGCGAGATCTTTACTGAGCCATTCTGGATCATCTGAATCTTCTTCGGCATTTCCATCTGAGGAGGAATCAGCCACAACCTTGAGAGCATGATTTTTGCGTTGAGTTGAGCCATACAGATCACTTTTCTCTTCTTCTTGTTCCTCGTGAGTGTTCAGCCTTTCCATGACATCAGCAGAGTTGAGGCTTTTGAAATTAGGACGCTCTCGAATCATCAGAACAAACGTGTCAAATGAGGTGTCAAAAGATCGAAGCAGTTTCTTCACAACTTCATGGTCAGTGATATCTTTGGCGCCGAGTCCTTGAAGTTCATTTGCTATGTCATTGAGGTGGTCGAAGGTTTGCTGAAACTCTTGTTTCCAATGTGCTTAAAGCGATTGAACTTCGCTCGAAGAGTATCAATTCGAGCTTCTTTCTGAGTTGAAACTCCTGCATTGATCTTCTCGAGGACGTCCCACAACTCCTTTGTAGTTTCACACTGGCGATACCGAAGGAATTGTGCTTGAGAGAGATGGCCACTAATTTCATCTTTTGCTTGAGCATCCAGTTGAATGAGCTTCTTTTCTTCATCAGTAGGAGCTTGAGGAATAACAACTGTGAACCTGATATGCACCACATTCCACATATCATCATCTATTGCTAGAAGATGGATCTTCATCTTCTCCTTCCAGAAGGGATAGTCCGTCCCATCGAATATGGGAATCTTGAGATGCGACTTGTAGTTCACAGAAGACATACTTAAACTCCAAAGTCGTTAGACTAAAATGAGCAGAGTCAAGGAGTACCTTGATCTGATACCAATTGTAGGAACGAAGTATGTCTAGCAGAGGGGGGTGAATGGGATTTTTAAATTTTCTTCGGAAAACTTAAATCTCTCAGAACCCAGCAGCGGAATAAATGAAAAACAGACTACCAAAAACTACAACAGAGAGCTAAAAGGAAACTAATGCATGCATCAAAGTAAATCACCTGAATGAAATGAACCGAAAGTAAACATAAGTGACAGAGGTAACCGAAGGTGCTCGATGGTGACACAGAATTTGTTTGACCAGTTCGTCCTTCTGCACAAGGACTACGTCTGGTTGGAGGGGCTGTGACTTAACACGGAAGATAAACTCTCTTCACCCTGTTCTCCTCGACAATCGATTCGTCAACCGATGCCGAGCAGTCATGTAGATACTTTAAGGCACTCTCCGAACATTTACAGACTTCTTCTTCGAGCACCCCAATCACTCTTGGTCTCTGAAGAAATTGACACCTAACCGTCTAGAGAATTTGCAGCTCTCAAGAGTAATAGGCGGAGCGTACTAAGCTTAGATTCCAGTGATGCTGAACCACTATCTAATTCTTCGGCTCTAGGGTTTTTCTCTTGGTGGATTTTAAACTCAAATCGCTCGGAGAGTGGGTTGCTCAACAATCTTCTCACAATCAAATGGAGCAGCCACCGGACAAAGCCGGCGCGGGGTGGCTATTTATAGCCGCAGCCTTCCCAGATGGGAAATGACCATTTTCGACACGAGGTCCAGCCAATGGCCAACTGACACATTCACAACGGTCAGATTTTGGAGCAACGGTAACATTACTTGAGGAACAAGTATGATAACTCCTCGGTTCGAGGCAAATCTCTCGCAGCAAAGAAGATCACAGTCTCTTGCTGGCAAGTATTTGCTCAGAGCACAAAGAGATTTCTCTCACAGCTTTCATAGGATTTGGGTTTAGCATCAGAGAATCAAAGCTTCGAACACTATACCCCACTTAATAGTACGGTGGTCCTATGACTCAATGAAAGAAGAAGAACAATGAAATAAATGCTACGTCTTCACTTCTTCCTCATTCTTCCTTGAGCGCAGTCATTTTCTTCGAACATGCACTGAACCAATTGCTTAAACTTTAGCAATTTTTAGGGGTCACTCTTGATAGCTTTATCTTCGGTTATAACCTTCACTGCTCCGCAGGAAGTTTATCTTCGTCGTTTGCATCAAACTCCTCAATAAATCAGGGACCTGTTACTCTGTGTGCACTAGCAAACACATATGTCCCATACTGTTTATGTCAACAAACTCCAAAACATAAGGGGCCTATCATTGCACCAACAATCTCCCCCTTTTTGGACGGATGTTGACAAAATAGATAATCATCAAAGTGAAGATAGATAATAGAAATGTAACTCGAACGAGAGTGAACTTGTGTTACGTGACTCGATGATGAAATATACTCCCCTAGATGTATGCAGAGTCAATTGATATACAATTAAGTTCCTTGCAATTCATTTTAGTGAGTGGAGGATTTTCAATCATGCGAGGTAATGATTCGCACTGATGATAGATAATCCAACAAGAATATAGTGCAATCATTCATGACTTTTGTTAATAATTCCACCTTTAAAACAATAAGCTTCGAGAGAATATAGTGCAGCAGGGGGGTTATTAAAATTACAACCTAGAACAGAAGTTTTTACAACATAGCACATAAAGTGGCGTGAATGTCTCAAGAGATAGAGCGAATAAACACAAATACCAAATCCAACAGAGCAAATCTATCGAAACTCTCGATGTTATTCTCCCCCTTTTTGTGAACTAGTGTCGAAAAGGCGACGAAAACATGAGTGCTAAGAGGTGAATATGATTCACTCTGAGGCATCGCCTGAGGAACTGCCCGAAGAAGTTTCTGATTCAGAGGTGTCTGGAACATCTTCGTCTTCAGCAGCAGAAGCAGATCCTTCAAGACTGGCTTGGGTCTTAGAAGAGGAAGGCACATTTGGATTAGCCTCGTGAGTCTTGCGAGACAGAGGATTTTCTTCAGCAGGTTTTTCAGTAGGCGATGTGGCTTCTGATTCGTCGAGTGATTTGCGTAGCTGAATCCGAAGTAAATTCATTGTTGGTTCACGAGCTGGCAAAGGTGGAGTAGTGCGGTCTTGAAAATCTTCAGAAGTAAACCCTTGATCAATATACTGATAGAGTTCTTGGAGATGAGAGTTGCTGAGTTACTTCTTGGAGAAAAATTTCCGAAGCAATTTCCATAAACGCTTTTTGTTTTCTGCTGTGATCATATGCACAACTTTTGTTCGGTTGTGAATAGCATTAAGTTCGGCAGCTAAGTGCTCTTTCTCTTCATGATCTTCAGCCATATGTTTCAGCAGCAGCTGTTGAGTGCGCATGCTCAGTTCAAGATGCGAAGGAGGTTGAGTGTTCGGCAGACGATCACGCTTGGGTAGCTTAGGTCCATTGAAGGTGTTATGATAGTCAGAGGTGCTTGACACTTGAGCTTTTCCCGAAGAGAAATCTTCCATAACTTTCAGCGTATCACACACAGGAGGAATGAAGCTTTTGTGACTAACTTTGGCAATATATTAGGTCTTCATTGCATAGTCAACCACCTTCTGAATCCAGGGCGCTAACACTTTGATAGTTTTTGGACACTGAGCAGAATCCTTCAGTATGCGCAAAAACATGTCTTCAACATCGAATATGAACCCTTGAGAGATGGCATGGATGGTGTTCCGAAGAACATCAGAGATAGCATTATCAGTATTCATCCTAGCCAACGGACAAAGGATGTATGTGAGGATGTGATATAACGTCTGATTCTCAAAAGTTAAGTGCTCTGGCAGAGGAGGACTATTGTAGTCACGAATCTTATCTTCATCCATTGTGCATCGGAAATCTTCATCAGAGATGGCATAAATGTTATGAACCCAAATCTCAGTTTTCCCATGTTCAAACCGAGGGAAATGGAAGTGCGATACAAAGTCCATGGCAGAGCATTTGATTCATTTTCCTTCAGTCATCCATTCCATAATCCACTTTGTGCTATCTGACTCATCTCCGGAGATATATAGTTTTGCATAAAATTGAAGAATAATCTCCCTGTTCCATGGATGCTAATAGCCTAAGACATGCATGAGACCAAAGTCTTCGAGATCTTGCAGAATTTGATTGAAACATCCGATGTTCTTCATAGCAACAAAGTCTGGAAAATCATGAGGGAAAATCTTCAGGTTGTCATAAAGAATATGTGAATAGTATATTGCATGTTCCTGAGTCTAGAACCGAAGAGATTCATACGTACTGGGCTTGCTGTAAGGACTCTCCTGAAAGAAAATTGGATGAGTATTTCTGTTGAACACTGGCCCTTTGATGCCAATGCCAATGGAAAACAATTGCAGTCTCTCGTGAGTATAAGGGTACTTGAGCTCATCTTCAACAGAAATTACTTCATCGCCATAGATGACGGAATCTAAATGATGAGCTGACGCAGATTTTGCTGCCGACGGATCAACATCTGAGTTTCTTCGTGCATCCTGGACAGATTTTGTTGAGGATTTGCTTCAAAAGTCATTGGAGGAGCAGAGGGATGGACTGAATCATTTGGTGCATCCTGGACCAGAGATGCTTGACGTTCAGACTGAGGAAGTTCACCTTCTTTAGATACTTGATGCTGAGGAGGATTTACTTCATGAGCTGGGGAGGCCACATGCACTGGTTCAGTTGGCCTTGGCGAATATGATGCAGCTGCAACTGGTTCATGAGGTGAAGGAATTTCCTGTACAGGAGAATTTTCTCTCCATGCATCAATATCAGGAGGAGGAGGAGCATTCTTCTTCGTTGTCTTTTTCTTCTTCTTCTGCTTGGATGGATCTATGTGCCCATTGACCAGATCATTATAACTAGTCACTTCAGCTTGGTGATCAAGGCAAATCTTGTGAACGATTTGATCCAGATCTGAAAGAAAACCCAACCTCCTGTGTTGAAGAATTGTCAGTGCCTTGTTGACATCCTCATATAATTCCTCAAGCTGCTTGATGACAAACTTAGATTTAGTATCTTTCATTCGATTGTCGAGCTCCTTGAGTTGTGCCTTAAGGTCATTGATCTCAACAGAATCATTTCTCATATCTTGGATCAGATCAGATGCTTGAGAAATAACTTTAGAGGGAATTGGCAAAGATGCCACTTCTCCATCAAACAAATCTTTGACAAATCTATCCAGCTGCTCCATAATGAACGTATGATTGAAAGAATCAGGGATATATTGAGTCTGTGCAGCAGCCTGAGTAGAGAGAGTAGTCGGTGCGACATTTTGCTTGGATGGAGGCATAGAAGCCAAAGGTTGAGTCAGTTTTTGAGCAAATTGTGCAGCCTTTTCTTTCACAATATCAGTGCTTGGAACTTTTTGCTTAGCAGCAGGGCCTTTCATATGCTTTATCTTTTGCTTCGGCAGCTGTTCTCCTGGCTTAGCTGAGCCAACAAGGGCTTCAACTACCAAATCTTGCAAGTTTATTGCATCAGGATGAGGTTCTGTCAACCATGGTAACATTGGTTGCAGGGGTCTTTCTCTTTAATGGGTTCTTCTTTGGAGGAGCAATGGGTACTGCACTTGCACGAAGGTTAGGCAGAATAGTGGATGTAGTGACATTCACTTGTTCAGAGAGAGTAGTTTCAATTTCTTCTCGGGTGAGCGGAGGATCATCTTGATCAGAAGAATCACTTTGTTGTTCAACTGGCTTAGCAGGCCTTTTCCTCGGTGCACTCTTTTTCTTCAGAGCAGCTGATTTTGGATCATGTTTATTTTTCATTTGGCGTTCTGCTTTTCCTTTTGCCTTCTTCTTCTCGATGTCTGATTTCATGAGACGACGGTTTTCTTCTTCCTTGGCATGTTCTTTTGCGGCCTTCTTGGCTCGCTTTTCAGCATTCTTGAGGCGCTTGGCCTTTTCTTCAGGATAAGAGTTGGGAGTCATGGTGGATTACTCATGAGCATCAAGTGGAGGTGGAGGCCTTTGCTGGGGTTCACCTGCCCGTATGAGCACAATTTCGCGGCAGTCACCCCATGGAGGATGGAAAACAAAGTTCTTGGCATACCGAGGGTGTACCATCTTGTAGTTAAACCATTTTCGTACCCAGTGACGCCGAATCTTTTGCACACATCCTTTTCTATGAGTAGAATCTTCACCAGGTACTATGTTTTAATCATCATGAGAGAGATATTCAGCTGTATTGGTGAGTGGTTGCCTGCCACCTCTCCTCTTCTTTGGAGCATCTGCCTCTTGTTCATCTGCATTTGGTTCTGATCTTTTCCTCTTGCTGGTTGACGGGCCTACCATTGGGCCCTTTGCATTTGGTGCTTTTGATTCATCCGATGTGCCCATGAAAGCCTCTTCGCCATCAGCCATACTATGTGGCTTAGCAGAATCTACAACAGACTGTATTCACCTGCTCGGTGAGGTGGAGCCCTGGTGTTTTAGAGTTGGCTTGCCGGGCTCAGCGCCTGTCGGGCCCTCATCTTGCCGGGCTCGCTTTGCCGCCAAGGGCTAGCTTCGACTGTGTGGTTCATCTTGGTCTTCTTGATGCGCTCCTTGGTATCATGAAGAGCTGCTTCTTTTGACTTGGAGGCCCCTACTAAGGCTTCAACTTGGCGGGGGAGCTACCACTTGTATGTGCATAAGTTGGGTATTACAGGACAACATTTAATACACCGACACCGGCTTTCTCATAATGATTGATCCATGCTCGATTCTTCTTCTACTAGTTCTGTTATGAAGAAAATTGGTGAATTCAAGTGGAATCTTTTGGAAACAATTAAACGCAACTCTGAAGATTGGGTGTTCGACAAAGGTAAAGAGTCAGGTATAAATCTTGAGTTCGATTGTGTTAAATCTTTTATGGAAACTGATGATTTTTGTAAGTTTAGTGCTAAGTATGGACTTGACTCTGAGATAGTCGCTACATTTTGTGAATATTTTACTACTCATGTTGATCTCCCTAAGGAGAAGTGGTTTAAATATCACCCCCCCCTATTAAAGAACAGATAGAAGAACCCGGTATAGTTAAAGATGAAACTATCATTTACAATGTTGATCCAGTTGTGCCTACTGCTTATATTGAGAAACCTCCTTTTCTCGTTAGGATTAAGGAACATGCTAAAGCTACAACCGTAGTTAATAAAAGTAATATTAGAACACCAAGACCCTTTGAACAAATTAAAGTTGAACCTAATATTGCAATGGTTAAAGATCTCTTGGTTGATAATATTGATGGGCATGTTATTTATTTTTGGGATAATGTTGCTAGAATTGCTAAACCCGTTAGAAATGAATGTGATAAGCTAGATAAGAATAAACCCGTAGTGGGCATGCCTGTTGTTTCTGTTAAAATTGGAGATCATTGGTATCATGGTTTATGTGATATGGGTGCTAGTGTCAATGTCAATGGTATTCTATTTACTCTATATCAAGAAATTATGAATGGTATTGTACTTGCTGAGATTGAAGATATTGATGTCACTATTAAACTAGCAAATAGAGATACTATTACACCTCTTGGGATTGTTTGAGATGTTGAAGTCTTGTGTGGTAAGATCAAATACCCTACTGATTTCTTAGTACTTGGTTCACAACAAGATAATTTTTGTCCCATTAAATTTGGTAGACCTTTCTTGAATACGGTTAATGCTGAAATTGATTTTGTTAAAGAGAAGGTTAGAGTTAAATTTGGTGATGTATCTCATGAGTTCAATTTATCTAAGTTTCATAGACAACCTCATGAAAAATAATTGTCTAGTAAAGATACAATTATTGGTCTTGCTTCTATTGTTGTTCCTCCTACCGATCCCTTAGAACAATATTTTGCTAGACCATGAAAATTATATGCATATGAATGAAAGGAATGAAATAGATAATATATTTTTCAAACAAGTACCTATCCTTAAACAAAGATGTCGTGGTATCACACGGCCACCTATGGGGCCATCGGCCCCTTATGGTTTGGCAAGGGGGAAGAGCGCATTGCACAAAGAGCAGAAAGCACAGAGCAGCACGACAACAATGACACGGGAAATTTTACCCAGGTTTGGGCTACCGCGAGGCATAAAACCGTACTCCTGCTTTGGTGGATTGATGGAAGGACCATGGTGGAGACGCTGCGCTCTAGCCCGGTAAGGTCGCCTCGGGGCGAGAGCAGCCACGCGCGTACGAGCGTACAATGGTTTGAATCCTTTCTAAGGTAGCCATGGCCCTCCTTTTATAGGTTAAGGGGTTACACAATGGCAAAACAGTCATTATGCACTGATTAGATAGCCATAGTGCTATCATACATAACTCTGCAGAAAGGACAGGGTGCATTAAATGTTCTGCTTAGTGTCACATGGTGGCATAGCCCGGCAAGCCTTGCCATGCCATTCAGCCACCTTTTTGCCTATCTGCGTGACACGTCGCCTGGACGGGTGTCATTTAGGGATGATCTTCCTCAGAAATGGCCTGCCATGTACCAAATAACAGCCACTTAGTCACTTGGGGGCTCGACACCGCACCGATGGGTGACTTGCATTGCTGTGAGGTGGAGCGATGGAGCTTTGGCGGGGTAATCCGCCCTTGGCGTCCCCGGCAAGCCTGCCGGGGGAGTCTTGAGGCTTGTCTTGGGGTAACCTCGACCCCGCCAGGCTCGCCTGCCCGTCAAGGGAGGTTTTTCCTTAGTGATATCTTGCTTGTTTGGTTGGTCTTGGTCTTCTTGATCCACCCTTTGATTTCTCAAAGAGCCATCTCTTCTTCTTGGCCTTGTCTTGAATGTCGTAACCTTGCTCTTAAGCCTGTGTACAGTCCGGGCAACACACCTGGGGGTTTGTTGCACCGACAGGAGCCCCCGGGCCTGACCTAAATGCGCTGTCGAGCGTCGTCAGGGTAGGTCCTGTCTAGTACACTGGCGAGCGGGTTGCGGTAGCTCGTCCTTTGAGATATTCTTTGCTTCTTCATTAACCTGTGTTGGAGTCAGTTTTTGGTTTTCCCGCGCGTCGCGTGATGCCAATTACAGTGGGGCCACCTTTGTAATGGCCCGTGTATGACTTTAACGCATGGGGGAGTAACTGCCAATTCACTCCTCCCACCACGTCCTTATCCTTTGCCACGTATGCTGCATGCATTGAGTGGGGTAGGTGACGGAGGCGCGTGGCGCGTGGCGCAGGAGGGAGAGTCATGGCAGGGGCTCGGTCTTCTTCGAATTGGTGGAGAGGGGCGGTGATCGGATCTGGCCGTCGGCGGTAGATTGGATGGGTCGGATCAGAAAGAGACCCCTCTGGGGCGGGGGCAAAGGATCAGCCCCCAGCCCCAGCTTGTCTATAAAAGAGGGGGGCAAGGATGAAGCAAAAGGCATCCATCCACGCACCTCTCTTTCTTTATTTCTTGCCTTCTTTATTATGTTGAGGGGGAGAGGCCGGGGCCGGGCCCCGGGCTCCAGCTTGGGGTCGATGATGCCGACCGCTCGCATTGACGCTAGGGGAGTGAGTCTAGTCTGAGGGCGCAGGAGATGCAGCGGTCGGGGGTGTAGGCACCGAACTGTCCACAGTGTGGGTGGCATTACGCTCCTCCGAGATGGTGAGGCGCCCGTCTCTCCCACATGAGCCGGCCACTTGGTGGAGAGTGCTTGCCCTGGCCACAAGATGTTGAGGTTCATCAACTTGGCGATGAGGCTCCTGGGGCTTCCGGCGCCTGCCTGGGGTGCAGCGCTCGGGATCTTTGGTAATCCCAGCACTGCTCCTTCCGGTGGAGTCGGGGCGATCGTTGAAGACTGCGGCACCTTCCTGCCCTCCAAGATGGGGAGCGATGCTCCTCACACGCCTCCGACACCGCCGTCGCCTGCTGTTTCTCTGGGGGAGGTGTCGACCCGAGGGGCCGGCATCCTCCTGGAGTGGTGGTGATGAAGAAAGAACGAGGGAAGACAGAGAAGGCTGGTGGCAGGCCGTCAGGTCAGAGTACAATGGCACCGACGCCTTCGTCTCGTATTGTCAGCCTACTGCCTCATCTTTCCGCTCTTCCCCTCCTTCCCTGGCACCATCGTCACCGGACTCTTTAGGACAGTTGCCGGGGAGGGGGTCGCTCTCTTGGTGCCTTCACCTCCTCCAGCAGTCTTCCAGCTGAGCTCCGGCGGTTCTCCCCGCCGGTGCTTGTGCCGGGGCTTCTTGTTGGCCCTGGAGGTGGTGACCAGGGCACCGCCGAGCTGCTCCCTCCGCCCCTCTCCTTCGTAGCCTCGCCACTCCCAATCTTGTCAGGCTGCACCCGGCAAGCCCTGACGGGATTGGGCTGGGCTTCCGCTCAGGCACTCCTTTTGCCCTCTTCACCTCCTGTTGTAGTGCCTAAGAGGAGAGGGACAAGAAAGGGATTACGGGGCACTTATCTTTTTTCAGTCTAAAACATGTAGGCACTTGCCAAACTTTAGCCTAAATTATGTAACCTTCTTTATCCATGTTAATGCTCTGTAAGATCTGTACTTGCTTATCAGCATATTAATGAAAAAGACAAGCCTTGCCGGGTAATTGTGCATGTATCATGTCCATGCAGAGGTGAGGTGCCTCTATACGTTCAAGTAAACAAGTTTCCCCCGGCAAACTATCCTACCGGTACCCTTAGTTTGCTGCCATGGGGCAAGGCCTACCGGGCATAAAACTATAAAAAAAGGGACCGGCCCCTCGTCGAACCCTCTCATCAAAGGCAACTGCGACCACCTTGTCCGAAGCAACGTTCGGGACAAAGGATGGGAGCACCTATGTTTTGAAGGTATTGAGGTTTTCATATGCACAAGTTTTTACCTTATAGAACAGGTATGGATAAGAAGAAACTTATCTGTTTGGCTTGCCGGGGATCACTGTGTAGGCTTGTCTTCATTTCTTCTCTTCGGGATCAAGTCCACGGCAAGAACCCTGCAACTTAGTGCAGATGAAAATAGTGCTACATGCGACCTCATCTACATGATCATGCTATGCTCATGATATGCTTATGCATGCATGCAATCTTGTCGGGGCCCCCCAGCGCTTCGTTTATTCGTCTGTTGCTTAGGGTCTGCACCTGGCTTTGTACAAAGGGTTACATGCAACATCGGCAAGGCTTGTACAAAAGGGTGGCTGTCGGGCAGGGCCCGACAGCCGCGCCTTACGGGTAGAACTTACGGAGATGCTCAATGTTCCATGAGTTTTGCAACTAAATGCCATCTCCGGTCTCCAGACGGACTGCGCTGGGTCTGGTGACTCATACTACCCGGTAAGGGCCCTCCCACTTTGGATGTGATAGCGATGCAAGGCTTGCTAGTAGCGTGTAGCACGCGTAGTAGCCCGGAGACGATTCTCCTCAAGTAGCACAGCGTCATCACGCCGGTGCTGTTCCTGCGCTACTTCATCATAGGCAAGCACTCGAGGTGATCCGTATATGAGTTCCGTGGGGATAACTGCTTCTGCCCCATAGACTAGGGAGAATGGAGTCTGCCCGGTAGCTCGATTTGGTGTCGTACGGAGGGACCAAAGAACCACCGGCAGCTCGTCGATCCATCGCCTGCCGCACTTCTGCACCCTATCAAATGTTCTTGTCTTGAGTCCTCGCAGCACTTCAGCGTTTGCTCTCTCAGCTTGCCCGTTGCTTCTGGGATGGGCAACAGAGGCAAATGAGACTTTGCTTCCGAGGGCATGAACGTATTGCATGAAGGCGCGGCTTGTGAATTGGGTGGCATTGTCAGTGATGATCCTGGCGGGTACTCCGAAACGGCACACCAATCCTTTCAAGAACTTGATAGCTGACTGTGCGGTCACCTTCCTCACGGGGTCCACCTCTGGCCACTTTGTGAACTTGTCGATAGCGACGAACAAAAACTCAAAGCCCCCGGTAGCACGGGGGAAGGGGCCCAAGATGTCGAGCCTCCAGACCAAGAAGGGCCATGACAAAGGGATCGTCTCGAGAGCTTGAGTAGGCTGATGGATATTCTTGGAGTGGAACTGGCAGGCTTCACATTTGGTGACTAGCTCAATTGAATCTTGGAGGGCCGTGGGCTAGTAAAAACCTTGCCGGAAGGCTTTTCCAACCAGGGCCCTCGATCCAATGCGGGAGCCGCATATACCCTTGTGTATCTCTGCCAACAGTTCCTTTCCTTCTTCCCGGCAAATGCACTTAAATTTCACTCTGTTGGGCCTTCTTCTGTATAGCGTGTCATCAACAAACTGATACATACTGGCCCTCCGGGCTACTCTTTCAGCTTCTTCTTGCTCTTCGGGAAGTTCTCCTGTTTGGAGGAAATGGACTATGTGTCACGCCCAAGTTGGAGCCTGAGGCTCAGCAACGAGGACCAGCGGCACCTCCTCATTCATGCGAGCGCACTCCTCGACCATAGAGACTGGTAGTTTGGCGGGAGGGTGCAGCTCACTGATCGAAGGGGAGTTGTTCCCATCAAGCTCTCTGTCGGGGGCTTCGGGAAGCTCTGTCCGGAGATGCTTGCCGGAGTCTAGTTTCCTCCTCTTCCTGGCCATTGTTGCCGGGGATACGGAGGGTTGAGTCAGATGGAGAACAAAAGTCCCTGGTTCCACAGGGAGTTTTTGCGCAGCGCACTTTGACAGATGATCAGCAATGCTGTTTTCCGCACGCGTGCTCTGTTTGCAATCCATCAAAGCGCTCCTCCAACTTTCTCACTTCCTCGACGTATGCCTCCATCAATGGGCTTTGATAATCCTTGTTCACTTGCCTCACGTCTTTGACTATCTTGGGTGCTTGAATCTGCTCAATTGCCTTGATCTTGTCGGGGTTGGCCTCTACCCCCCGGTGGGACACAAAGAAGCCAAGCAGCCTGCCGGAAGGAACGCCAAACACCCACTTCTCTGGGTTCAGCTTCAAGTTGATCTTGCATAGATTTGCAATGGTCTCTTCCAAGTCCTCAATGAGAGTTGATTTGTCCTTGGTTTTAACCACTATATCATCCATGTAAGCTTCAATATTCCTGTGAAACTGAGACTCAAAGCCAATCTGTACTGCCCTTGCGAAAGTGGATCCAGCGCTTTTTAACCCAAAGGGCATACGCACAAAACAGTATGTGCCACAGGGGGTTGTAAACACGGTCTTCTCTTCATCTTCTTCGGACATGAAAATCTGGTGGTACCCGGAGTAGGCATCCAAGAAGGAAAGTAGGTCACATCCAGAGGTGGAATCCATAATCTGATCGATGCGCGGCAAGGGGAATGGGTCCTTTGGGCATGCTTTATTTAGATCTGTGAAATCTATGCAAAGCCTCCATTTCCCATTCGCCTTGCGCACCACCACTGGATTCGCCAACCAAGTTGGATGCAATACTCCTCTGACCAAACCAGCAGCTTCGAGTTTCTTGATCTCCTCGGCAATAAACTGCTGCCGCTCCACAGCTTGCTTTCGGACCTTCTGTCTAACGGGTCGGGCATGTGGGCAGACAACAAGGTGGTGCTCGATTACCTCCCTGGGAACACCGGGGATGTCAGATGGTTGCCAAGCAAACACATCAACATTTGCCCGCAGGAAGGCAACGAGCGCTTTCCTATTTGTCATCAAGAGTGGAGCTGATAGCAAATGTGCCATCAGCGCCAACCAACCCTGTCGGGACCTTCTTCACATGAGGCGCAGCAACCTTTGATCCCTTGCTATTGGAACTCTCCGGCAAATCATCAATAGGCGCAGCACAATCCGAAGAGGCGTGCTTCCTAGATTCTTTGCTGGCGTCCTTGCTAGCTTTCTTCCCTTTCTTGCTTTCCTTGGCGGGAGCGGTAGCTTCCGCGGTCTCTCCAGCGACTGCTTCCCGGTACATCTTATCCACGCATATGATTGTGTCCTTCTTGTCTGATGGAATGGAAATGACGCCCATCGGTCCTGGCATCTTCAGAGTGTTGTAGGCATAGTGGGATGCCGCAATTTTGCCAAGGCAGGGCAGCCAAGGATTCCATTGTATGGCAGGGGGAGATCGACCACATCAAACACGATCTTCTCAGTCCGGTAGTTCAGCTCCCCCCCCCCCCCGAACGTTACTGGCAGTGTGATCTTCTCCTCAGGACGACTCCTACTGGGGTTGATGCCTTGGAAAGTACCGGTAACCTTGAGCTCTTCATCTGCTATCTGGAGCTTGCTGATATCACCTTGGGAGATATCAGATTCAACCCGGCCCCGCCGTCAACCAACATCTTTGTGACTTTGAGGTTATGAATTGTTGGTGAAACCAACAATGGCAAACATCCTACCGCAGTGGTGCGGTCAGGGTGATCCTCTTCATCAAAGATGATGGGTGTGCGGGACCACTTGAGCAGCTTCCGAGAATCTGTCGCTGGTTCCACGGCATTGACCTCACGTGCCGACTGTTTGAGCTGGTGGTGAGAGGAGTGCAAGGACGCACCTCCGTCAATGCATAGGGCGTCAGTGGCCTTCTGGAACTCCTGCTCGTTGGTTTCCTCTTCATCTCCTTCATGACTCCCATCATCGCATTCCTTCTTCTCACGGCCTCCGGCCGGTTTCCCTTGATTCTGAGGGGCCTTGCCGGGGCAACCTCCTCTGCTACCTCGGCCCTTCCTGCCAGCACCATCTTGGTCTCTCTCTGTCCTGCTTCTCGTACTCAGGTTTCAGCTTCTTGACGAGCGGTTCAACTTGATGACAATCTTGAAGATCGTGTCCCATAGTCCGATGGATCTTGCAGTACGACTCGTTAGCCTTCCCAGCCTTCTCGGCAGCCGTGGCTTCCCGGCAGTCAACACACACGGCAACTTCCTTGCCGGGAGCCTCGGTCTTGGCCTTCTTGCCGGGACTAGGAGCGCTCGCTCCTTCAACAGCCATCACTGCTTTATCCTTGCGCTTCTTGTTACGTTTCTTGTTCTTCTTCTTCTGATTGGTGGCATCGTCATCGTCCTCGGAGTCAATGTCGATGCCATCTTCTACACCGGGGATTCGCCTCCCCTCCTTTGTTCGGGCACACTTGTCCGCCAGAGTGTATAGCTCATTCACAGTCTTGGGCAACCGAACGTTCATTTTGGAACGTATCTTGCGATTGCGCACGTTGGACTGGAACACAGCTATCACAGCTGCTGGATGGATGTCTGGAATGTTCCTGTGCACCCGGCTGAACCTCTACATATACTTCCGCAAACTCTCTCCTTCCTTCTATGGGATGAGCTGCAAGTCGCTGGGCCGCCCTGGTTCTTGATGGCTGCCCGTGAAGGCGCCAATAAACTCATGGCACATATCAGCCCAGGTCGAGATGGAGTTCTCTGGCAAGTGCATCAGCCACGACCTCACGTTTGGCTTGAGTGCCAAAGGGAAGTAGTTGGCGAACACCCTCTCGTCCCTTCCTCCTGTAGCTTGAACAGCGATGGTGTAGATGCTCAAGAACTCTACCGGGTTCAATCTTCCGTCGTACTTTTCTGGTATCTCTGGTTTGAACGTACGGGCAGATGGCCAACGGACTTGCCGCAGCTCACGAGTGAAGGCGGGGCACCCAACCTCGAAAGGCAGGTACCCGCCCCCATCGGGCATGGGTTCGTCGACGCCGGGGCCATTGCGCCTATCAGACTAGTGGCGGGTGTCGCGGCAAAGCTCGATGGTGACGCGCACATCTTCCCTCCGCCTGTCTTCCAGGACCCGTCACTGGTCTCGACGTGCCTGAGGATCAGACGAAGCCATTGATACGTCGTCGGCTTCTTGGTCGTGTGGCCCTGGCTGTGGCCCCTGCGCTGGCTGTCGTGGAGGGGACTACACCGTCGAAACGGCTCCCTCGGTGCGGCCAGCGGCTTGGGCCATTGCCGCCGTTGGTGGAGGCCGTGGCGGGCCTGCCTACTGTGATCCTCCCACCTCAGCGAAACCAGTTAAGCTCTGGATAGTGGCCCTCCACTCGTCCATTTGATTGGGCGCTGGCAGAAATCTTAACAAGAGTTGGGCCCGCGCCATGGCCTCCAAAGCGGTGCTTGGCATGGACGACCATGCGGATCGTGACGTCGCCCGACTTCTGATGGTGCCTGTAGTGGTGGTGCCATGTTCTCGCCGCTGCGAGCCAGTCGCCAGGGCGGCGTGACGACGAGGCGGATGCGCTTGGGGGTTGATGACCCCATTCGGCGCATCGTCTCGGCTAGCTTGTCCTGGGGGTGGCGCGGGCCCTGTAGCCGCACCCGCGGCGGGGGCAGCTAGGAGGTTACAATCTGCATCAGGGCGAGCGCCACCGCTGCGGCTGAGTCCCTCGGTGAGGTGGGGAGGCGGAGATGGAATATTCTCCCCACCCATACCTTGTGGAGCATGGCCGCCAGGGTGTTGTTGGTGTCGCCCTCCTCCGGTGCCTCCTACTCCTGCTTCGGCCACAGGGGGAATGGTGATGGCGCCGCCTACGCCGGTCACGTTCCCCGCGGTGTTGGCGTTCCCATGTTCTCCCACAGCCCCCACGGCATTAGTGTCCGCATGCTAGGGGGCCTTCGAGGTGGACGGGTGAGCTGAAGCACCGGATTTCTTCTTGCGCGCCATGGATGATGAAGCCGTCGATGAAGAAAACGATGATGAAGATGACGCGCTGCTCACACCTTCGGGTTCGCGCAAGCGCTGCCCCCCTACCTGGCGCGCCAAAGATGTCGTGATATCACATGGCCACCTATGGGGCCATTGGCCCCTTGTGGTTCGGCAAGGGGGAACAACGCATTGCACAAAGAGCGGAAAGCACAGAGCAGCATGGCAACGATGACACGGGCAGTTTTACCCAGGTTCGGGACGCCGCGAGGCGTAAAACCCTACTGCTGCTTTGGTGGATTGATGGAAGGACCGTGGTGGAGACGCAATGCTGTAGCTCGGCAAGGTCGCATTGGGGCGAGAGCAGCTATGCGCGTACGAGCGTACAAGGGTCTAAATCCTTTCTAAGGTAGCCACGACCCTCCTTTTATAGGTCAAGGGGTCACCACAATGGCAAAACAGTCATTATGCACTGATCAGATAGCCACAGTGCTATCATACCTAACTCTGTAGAAAGGACAGGGTGCATTAAATGCACCGCTTAGTGTCACATCGTGGCGTAGCCCGGCAAGCCTTGCCGTGCCATTCAGCCACCTTTTTACCTATCCTTTCGACACGTCGCCTCGACGGGTGTCATTTAGGGATGATCTTCCTCAGAAATGGCCTGCCACATACCAAATAACAGCCACTTAGTCACTTGGGGGCTCGACACCGCACCGATGGGTGACTTGCGTTGCTGTGAGGTGGAGCGGTGGAGCTTTGGCGGGGTAATCCGCCCTTGGCGTCCCCGGCAAGCCTGCCGGGGGAGTCTTGAGGCTTGTCTTGGGGTAACCTTGACCCCGCCAGGCTCGCCTGCCCGGTAAGGAAGGTTTTTCCTGAGTGATATCTTGCTTGTTTGGTTGGTCTTGGTCTTCTTGATCCGCCCTTTGATTTCTCAAAGAGCCATCTCTTCTGCATGGCCTTGTCTTGAATGTCGTAACCTTGCTCTTGAGCATGTGTACAGTCCGGGCAACACACCTTGGGGTTTGTTGCACCGACAATAACTAGCCTGTTGAAACTCTTGGGGACCCTCTTCCACCGAAGAGTAATCCCGTGTTTGAATTGAAACAATTACTTGATACATTGAAATATGCTTCTCTTGATGAAAAGAAGATATATCCTATTATTATTAGTGCTAACCTTTTAGAGCATGAAGAAAAGAGATTACTAAAAACTCTGAGGAAGAACGGTGCTGCTATTGGATATACTCTTGATGATCTTAAGGGCATTAGTCCCACTCTATGTCAGCACAAGATTAATATGGAGCCCGATGCTAAGCCAGTTGTTGATCATCAAGGACAATTGAATCCTAAGATGAAGGATGTGGTAAGAACTGAAATATTAAAGCTTCTGGAAGCAGGTATAATTTATCCCATAGCTGATAGTAGATGGTTAAGTCATGTTCATTGTGTCCCTAAGAAGGGAGGCATCACCGTTGTTCCTAATGGTAAAAATGAACTTATCCCACAAAGAATTGTATCAGGTTATAGGATGGTAATTGATTTCAGGAAATTAAATAAAGCCATTAGAAAAGATCATTACCCCTTGACTTTTATTGATCAAATGTTAGAAAGATTGTCTAAGCATATACACTTTTGTTTCCTTGATGGATATTCTGGTTTTTCTCAAATACCTGTGTCAAAAGAAGATCAAGAGAAAACTATTTTTACTTGTCCTTTTGGAACTTATGCTTATAGATGTATGCCTTTTAGTTTATGCAATGTACATGTTACCTTTCAAAGATGTATGACTGCTATATTCTCTTATTTTTGTGAAAAGATTGTTGCGGTATTCATGGGTGATTTTTTCGTGTATGGGACTTCTTTTGATGATTGCTTAAGCAACCTTGATCGAGTTTAGCAGAGATGTGAAGAAACTAATCTTGTTTTGAATTGGGAGAAGTGCCACTTTATGGTAAATGAAGGTATTGTCCTTTGCATAAAATTTCTGAACGAGGTATTGAAGTGGATAAAGCTAAGGTTGATGCAATTGAGAAAATGTCATGTCCTAAAGATATAAAAGGTATAAGAAGTATCCTTGGTCATGCTGGTTTATATAGAAGGTTTATTAAAGACTTCTCTAAAATTTCTAGGCCTCTTAATAATCTGTTGCAAAAAGATGTTCCACTTGTTTTTGATGATGATTGCGTAGAAGCCTTTGAAATACTTAAGAAAGCCTTAACCTCTGCACCCATTGTTCAACCACCTAATTGGAACTTGCCTTTTGAGATTATGTGTGATGCTAGTGACTATGTTGTTGGTGCTATTCTAGGACAAAGAGTTGATAAGAAATTCAAGGTTATCCATTATGCTAGTAAAACTCTAGACAGTGCTTAAAGAAACTATGCTACTACCGAGAAAGAATTTTTAGCAGTTGTGTTTGCATGTGATAAATTCAGATCTTATATTATTGATTCTAAAGTAATTGTTCACACTGATCATACTGCTATTAAATATCTTATGGAAAAGAAAGATGCTAAACCTAGGTTGATTAGGTGGGTTCTTTTGCTACAAGAATTTTACTTGCATATTATTGATAGAAAGGGAGCTGAGAATCCCGTAGCTGATAATTTGTCTAGAATGGGAAATATTCTTGATGACCCACTACCTATTGATGATAGTTTTCCTGATGAATAATTAGCTGTTATAACTACTTCTCATAATACTCCTTGGTATGTAGACTATGCTAATTACATTGTTGCTAAATATATACCACCTAGTTTCACATACCAACAAAAGAAAAAGTTCTTCTTTGATTAATACATTACTTTTGGGATGACCCACATCTGTATAAAGAAGGAGCAGATGGTATTATTAGACGTTGTGTACCTGAGCATGAACAGGAACTAATCCTACGAAAGTGTCATTCCGAGGCATACGGAGGACACCACACTGGAGACAAAACCGCACATAAGGTATTATTGTCTCGTTTTTATTGGCCTACTCTCTTCACGGATGCATGTAAGTTTGTCCTTTCTTGTGATGAATGTCAAAGAATTAGTAATATTAGTAGACATCAGGAAATGCCTATGGATTATTCACTTGTTATTGAACAGTTTGATGTTTGGGGATTTGATTGTATGGTACCTTTTCCTTCCTCTAATGGGTATACACATATTCTAGTTGCTGTTGATTACGTTACTAAGTGGGTACAAGCTATTCCAACTAGTAGTTTTGATCATAACACATCTATTAAAATGCTTAAAGAAGTTATTTTCCTGAGGTTAGGGGTCCCTAGATATTTAATGACTGATGGTGGTTCACATTTTATTCATGGTGCATTTCGTAAACTCCTTGCGAAATATGATGCCAACCATAGAATAGCATCACCTTATCATCCTCAGCCTAGTGGTCAAGTTGAATTGAGCAATAGAGAAATAAAGTTGATTTTGCAAAAGACCGTTAATAGATCTTGAAAGAATTGGTCTAAGAAACTTGATGATGCATTGTGGGCATACAAAACTGCTTACAAATATCCTATGGGCATGTCTCCATATAAAATGGTCTATTAAAAAGCATGTCATTTACCTCTTGAGTTAGAACATAAAGCTTATTGGGCAATTAAAGAACTTAATTATGATTGCAAACTTGCTGGTGAAAAGAGGTTATTTGATATTTGTTCTCTAGATGAATGGAGGACACAAGCTTATGAAAATTCCAAGTTATTTAATTAAAAAGTTAAAAGATGGCATGATAAAAGAATTCAAAAATGGGAATTCAAAGTAGGTGATCAAGTTTTACTATACAAATCTCATTTAAGATTCTTTACAGGAAATCTTCTCTCTAAATGGGAAGGACCATATATCATTGAAGAAGTTTACTGCTCCGGAGCTATCAAGATAAACAACGCCGAAGGCACTAATCCGATGGTGGTTAATGGGCAAAGAATTAAGCATTATATTTTAGGTACACCCATTAATTTTGAAACCAATATTATTCAACTATGACACCGAAAGAGCACATAGAGCTAGCCTTCCAGAATGCTCCAGAACCATGAAAAGGAGAAGGTATATGGTATGGTAAGTAAACCGACTCAAAAAGTTCCATAAAAGTACTTTCTATCCGTTTGGAATATTTTAAAAATTAGGAAAATAATAGACAGTCCGAAAAGTGCATACGGAGTGACAAGCCCGAGGGGCGCACTCTACCCCAGGGTGCGCCTTCCAGGCTTGTGGCCCCCTCGTGGACTTTCCCGACTCCGTTTTTCTTCCATATTACTTTTCCTGCATGAAAAAATTCATTATGTGTACTCACTGATGTTTTTATCATCGTATCACAAGATTCTCCTTTGTTCTTTCGGGTTGTTTTCTGACAGATCTAGATCGCCATGGCACCCCCAAGCTCATCCAAGGACAAGTTCTTTGAGAATGTCATCAACCCTTACCTTCCGGAGGTGATGAAACACCCCCAGGAGATCGAGATGCATGAGGGCATGTTTCACATACGCGGTGTTCAAGGGCCTAAGAAGACCGAAAGCGAGAAGGCCAGGCTGGAAGTGGTGGAATAGGAGATCTTCAACTACCAGGGGATGGTGGAGCATGGACTCAGCGCTAACCACTCCATGATCACTGAATTCACCCGTGAGAACAAGTTGGACAACGAGGAGATTGGAGACGCCATCTTCAAGCTCAATGACAGGATCGTTTTCCTTTAGGCCCAAATCTATGAGTATGAAGCCAGGTTTAAAGGTATGAGTTTAGCTGTGAATTTCAGGACCCCAGAGACACGTTCATATTTTTATGATGGGGATTTTATGCCTTGGAAGCCAGAGGACAAGCCTACTACTTCATCACCATCACCATCCCCAAATAAGGAGACTTGAGTACACGGGTATGGGCACTCCCATTGGCTTGTGCCAAGCTTGGGGGAGGTGCCTCGGTATCGTATCACCACCACTTTTACCATCACTATCTATCTTAGTTTGATCCTTAGTTATTTCATGATTTAGAAGAATATAAAGTTTTAGTTTGATCTATTTTCGACTGCTTGCTTAGTGATCTACCTGTCTACGTAATCACGTGCAAGTTATATAATAAAGAGTAGTTTGAGTTTTGCTTTGTTTTCTTGTTATCTTAGCAATGAAAAATAAATAATAAAATGATAAAAGATCATATGCTAATCCCATAGGGAGTAATGACTTCACATAAAAGAAGTATAGTTGATAAAATTTGTTGGAAGTTGACAAACATAACATTGGTCATTAGTGTAATCCATGAAAAAAGGTAATAAAGAAAGAGAGGTTTCACATATAAATATACTATCTTGGACATCTTTTATGATTGTGAGCCCCCATCAAATATTCTATATCAATTAGTTGATGTTGGACAAGGAAGAAAACGTAATGAGTTATGATTGTTTATATTCACATAGAAGTTATATTGTCATGGATCCTCTAACATGTGGTGCTTGTCTAGGATCTTTTGCTAGCCAAAAATTCGCACTAAGTAGAGATACTACTTGTGCATCCAAAACCCTTAAACCCAGTTTCTTTCCATGAGAGTCCACTATATCTACCTATGGATTGAATAATATATTTCAAGTAAGTTGTCATTGGTGCATAAAGCAGTAAAAATTGCTCCTAAATATGTATGATCTTTTATTGTAAGGGGGAATAAGCTTTGTACGATCTTGTGATGGTGAAGAAATAAATGCAACAGACTGAATAACAAAGATTGCTATCACAAGGGGTAATATAAAGTGACGTTCCTTTACATTAAGAGCTTGCACATCCAAAAACAAAAAGTGCATGACAATTTCACAGCCCTAGATTGTTGCTTGTAATAATTGCATTAGTGAGCATCATCATGCATCATTTTAATTTCAAAGGAAATTGAAATGAGGGGATTTTCAAAGCCTCGGAAAATATTAAATTAAGGGGAAAATCCTAAAAATGTATACAATGATTCCAAAATGGCCACAAATAATGTTGGTTATATTTTGGAAAAGGTTTTAAGCCCAACCAAAAATGATGAACATTTTGTGGAATCATTTTGGGCACTGAATTTAAATCATATCATATTTGAGTTTGGATTTATATTCTTAATATATAGAATTATTTTCAAATTTCTCTCAAATATTTGTGTGCTTTTGGAAAAGTCCAGTGAAGCCACATAAATATTTACAGAAAGTTTGGCATTGTTTTGAATTCATTTGAATTTGAAAATAGTGGCAAAAGAAAGAAATAAAAAGAAAACAAAACAAAAAGAAAAGTAGAAAGAGTGAACTGTACCTGGGCCTTACCTGGCAAAGGTTTTTGCCCAGCCCACCAGCACCTCACCCGTCCTCTTCCTCCCCTCGCCCCGAAGCAGCTGTGTGCCAGCAGTTGGCAAAGGTTTTGGCCCAGCCCACCAGCACCTCACCCGTCCTCTTCCTCCCCTCGCCCCGAAGCAGCTGTGTGCCAGCAGTAGTGCGCGGTTGCGGCCACCTCCTTCTTCCACCTCCTGCCACCTCCCCCGTCCTCATTCGAGCGCCAGGAGAAGCCCTGCAGCCTCCTATCTCTCCCCTCGCCCTCTGGTCGCTCTCCTCCCCTTTGCTCTCTCTCCCCCGCAACTACCGAGCACCCCCAAGAGAGCCTTTGCCATTCGATGTAGCCACCGAGCCCCCCTCGCCCAAACGCCACGCCCACCGGAATCTTCTCACCGCCGTGAAGCTCCAAGCCGAGCCACGCGACACCGGGTGCCCTGTGACATAATCCTCGAGATCGCCTTCGTCCTCTGCATTTGGCGCCGCCGTCTTCGATTCGACGCAGCCAGGACCTCCCAGAGCTAGCTGACCATCCCATCGTCTCCGATGTGAGCCGTGGTTGTTTTCCCTCTGTCTTCTCCGTCGTTCTCATACTATAACCGTACAAGTCACGGTACCAACCACCGTCGTACGCCATGGACGCCGAGCATGGCACTGTCGTGCCCCAGCGCTCAAACCGTTGAGCCTGGTGTGCTCCTAGAGTCCGTGGGAGCCCGTAGCGCGCTTCAGCTGGTTTCCCCGTGCCCTGTAGCATGCGCCCGCTTGAAGACGTACTCCGGCCGCCATCGTGAGCTTCTTTTCGGCGAGCTCCAGTACTCCAGAGACCTTCCACCAACTCCCCTGGATGCGAGTGAGCACGGACCACGCCCCGGTGGCCTCAGCCCCTGCTCCCGTCGACCGTAGCGCGGACACAGCCGCGACCAGAGATCGCCGGCGATGACCTCGCCGGCCTGAGCCACTGACCGATGGGCCCTGCCTGCCAGGAGCCTAATTACTCACTAACTCCCCTTTGACACTGACAGTGGGCCCCAACACCTGCTAATTAGCTTAGTTAGCCTAATTTCAATACTGTTAACTTACTCAGTCAGTGACAAGTGGGCCCTGCATGTCAGGTTTGGCCTGGCTGACCGTGTTGACTTGTTGACGCAACACTGACGTCGTGCTGACGCTGTAAACCATTTCTAGATTTTAAATAAATCTAATTGATTATTTATTTTCAGGAATTTGCCCAAACTTCAAAAATTCATATAAATTAAAGCGTAACTCAGATGAAAATAATTTATATATATAAAATGATCAGAAAAATATGAAGAATCTCTTTATGCCATGTTCATGCATGTTTGAACAACTTAACATCTCCAACTAGGACAATTCATGACTATGGAATATATGGTAATTAGTTTTGGAGTTGGAATTTGCTATATGTTTGAATTTCACTTCAATTAATATGACTAACGATTGCATTTGGTCAATTCAGTACCTTAATATAACATTTCATTCATTTGGTTGTGCATTATATTGCATTGAATGTGTTTCTTCTCCTTTGTTTGTCGGTGTGGTTCCTTCTCGGTAGAAGATGGTTCTGACGTTGTGATCATGAGTGTAGGTGATCATGAGTTATTGTTGTTGACATTTCCCTTGAGGTAAATAAGTTGGGAGGCAAAACCATAAGCCCATATCTTTCTGTGTGTCTGACTGAAACTTTTGCTCTATAAATATGCCTTGAGTGTCAACAATCATAGAAGACTAAATGATAGTTGAGTATGTGAACTTGCTAAACAAAGCTCTTGCATAGACTCTTTCTGAAAATATGATGGATTGTGATTGTTTGAATGACTGAAACCATAGTTTGTTAGTTTCCAATAAAGTTTATGTTTCATACTTTAGTTTGTGAATGAATTGTTACTCTAGCATGAGAAGCACTATGATGATATCTTCTGTTATGATAATGACCATCATGCTTTCATGTCGGTATTTTGTTTCTATCGATGCCTCTCTCTCTCTCTAAACATGTGGTCATGATTATTGATATCGGCTTTCGCTTGAGGACAAGCGAGGGCTAAGCTTGGGGGAGTTGATACGCCGATTTTGCATCATGTTTTCTTGTCGATATTTATTGCATTATGGACTGTTATTTCACTTTATGATACAATTCTTGTGCCTTTTCTCTCTTATTTTGCAAGTGTCACATGAAGAGGGACATTGCCGACAGTTGGAATTCTGGACCGGAAAGCGCTATATCGGAGACACTTATTCTGCACAACTCCAAATGAGCTAAAAATTGACAGAGAATTATTTTGGAATATATAAAAAATACTGGTGAAAGAAATAACAAAAGGGGGCCCACCAGGCAGCCACAAGCCTGAGGGCGCCCCCCAAGGGTGCGCCCCTAGACTTGTGGGGCCCCTGGCAGGCCTCCAAAGCCCATCTTCTACTATAAGGTGCCATTTGACCTAGAAAAAAAATCAGAAGGAAGGTTTCGGGATGAAGCGCCGCCATCTCGAGGCGAAACCTGGGCAGGAGCACTTTTGCTCTCCGGCGGAGCGATTCCGACGGGAAAACTTCCCATCGGGAGGGGGAAATCAAAGCCATCGTTATCACCAATGATCCTCTCATCGTGGGAGAACCAATCTTCCTCAACATCTTCACCAGTACCATCTCATCTCAAACCGTAGTTCATCTCTTGTATTCAATCTTTACCTCAAAACCTCACATTGGTACCTGTGGGTTGCTAGTAGTGTTGATTACATCTTGTAGTTCATGCTAGTTGGTTTATTTGGTGGAAGATTATATGTTCAAATCCTTAATGATATTCAATACCCCTCTGATCTTGAACATGAATATAATTTGTGAGTAGTTACTTTTGTTCTTGAGGACATGGGAGAAGTCCGGTTATAAGTAATCATGTGAATTTGGTATTCGTTCGATTTTTTGATAATATGTATGTTATTGGTTCCTTTAGTGGTGTCATGTGAACGTTGACTACATGACACTTCACCATCTTTGGGCCTAAGGGAAGGCATTGTGGAGTAGTAATTAGAGGATGGGTTGCTAGAGTGACAGAAGCTTAAACCCTAGTTTACGCACTATTCCATAAGGGAATGATTTGGATCCATATGTTTCATACTATGGTTAGATTTATCTTAATTCTTCTTTTGTAGTTGCGGATGCTTGTGAGGGGGGGTAATCATAAGTGGGAGGCTTGTTCAAGTAAGTACAGCACCCAAGCACCGGTCCACCCACATATCAAATTATCAAATTAATGAACGTGAATTAAACAAACATGATGAAAGTGACTAGATGAATTCTCATATATCCTCAAGAACGCTCGGCGTGGAGCCGGTGATCTATGGGACAGTGCTGCCCCTTTCTAGTTCGATGGGGGGAGTGCACTCAATGCAAAGAGCAAGAACAACAAGAGGCGCTGCAGTTTTTACCCAGGTTCGGGCCGCTGGGAAGCGTAAAACCCTACTCCTGCTTTAGTGTATTGGATGGATGTGTCCACAAGTACACGGAGCGCTCTCCCCCGAGTCACAAGGAGAGGGCAGCTACACGAATACGTATGTGTGGGGTTGCAATGGGTTCGAACCCTTGTAAAGGTTGCCCTGGCCCTCCTTTTATAGCTCAAGGGGTTACCACAGTGACAAAAAGGTCATTACAGGGTGATTATATAGAAACATTGTTAACATACCTACTCTGCTAGTTAGGACAAAATGCATTAAATGCATCGCTAGGTGTCGTTAGGAGGAGGAGCCTTGGCAAGGATGAGGCATCACTTACCCAACTACCTCCTATTAGCTTGACACGCTATTAGGATGGGTCTCGATAAAGATAATCTATTCCCAAGCGAGCTGACACGTATAGGCGAGCTCCACTACACCGCTTGATCAGAGGAGCTCCCTCCCACCCCCCCCCCCCATGACGCAGATTGGTGCAGAAGGGCGGTCGTGGTGGCAGCGCCTTGATCAGAGGAGCCAGTACGCCGGATTGGCGAGACTGGGCGGTCGATGGTGTAAAGCGTCCGCTAGTAATGCAGGGTGCAGGATTGGTGAAGCGGGGCGGTTGCCCAAGGGTAGTGGAGAGCCAGCCCCCGCGCCTCCCCCTATAAAAAGAAGGAGGGCGTGGGAGGTGATGCCCATCCACTTCCTCCTTCTCCATTCTTCTTGCATCTTCTACCACCATGGCGAGAGGAAGAGGTCATACTCGTGCTTCCGCTGCGGTGGCGAGAGCTTCTCCTTGGCACCATGCTCCTGCTTCGTCCCCGGCCATAGAGGCCGGCTCCAGCGCATGGGGCGGGGCCACCGGGTGAGTTCGTGGTCGACGCGGTGCTCGTGGTCGAGCGGGTCGGACCGGAGCGCTGGTGGTTTCGCCTCCGGTGGCCTCGCCGCCGGTGGAAGGCCACATGAGGGACACCGCTCTCGAATTTATCGTAGAGCTGTGCGACCCGCCGAGGAGCAGGCTACGGCTTCCTCGCCCTTTGCCAGGGTGATGGAGATGGACCAGCCGCTCAGTTGTGGTTGTGCATGAATGGTTGCATCAATGGTGCCGTTTGGGTGAACGTTGAGTTCCTCACCAATGGCGTGATGTACCTCACCCGAGGGGGGAAATCCTTCGCGCACGCCTGCTACTTGGCGAAGGGGCACTTCCTCCACTTCAAGCTGGTGGAGGCCCACGCGCTCTCAGTGAAGATCTTCGGGCCTTCAGGCACTCGTCTAGGGTGCTGTGCGGAAAGCTCAAGCGACGGCGAAAGCTCCTCCTCGAGTGACAGTGACGAGGAGGACGCCGATGGTGAATACGACGATGGGTCTCCGACCGTCAAGTCCGAAGACGACGACTCAGACTTTGGCTGAATGTCGGCAGCACCATCATCGCCAGCTAAGCACCGGCAGCACCATCATCTGCAGCTGGACCCTGGCAGAGCGATCGCCCGGGGTGCTTTTGCCCTCCTTGCCCTCGACGTAAACCCTAGGAGGAGAGGGCCAAGAAAGGCATTATCGAGCACTTTTCGATTTTCAATAAATGTATGATACCTGATGTGCTCAGATAAATGTAAGTTATTCTCCTTGTTTGTCTCTGCCTTCATACATTTTTCAATTTCATACCATACGCTGTCTAGAAGCTTGCCTGGGCACGACCACCGGCAAAGCAACTTGCTGGTCTTGAATGCAGCTGCACAAACTCTTTCGAGTGGACTCGGGGCAGAGCTAGAGCGCAGGACAAAATGCAACAGGATCCCTCCGTGTGCAGGGATTTCGTACGAATACAGAGACATGCAAGGAGAAATAATGCAATTATAGTTGAAAAAAATTCAACTTATCTCTCTTTGATGTACTTCTTATCGCATATGAAAATGAACATGAAACGTCGTTTATCCGAACATTCCATCTTCATTCCTTCCCAGGAAACATGTACGCGCGGAATCCTTCTACATTTGTAAAAAACAGAAAGGAGAGATATGGTAATGCGGAGACCTTGCCTGTATGTTAGTCATTTCATTCGAGCAAAGCGCTATCATACTATGTTATGCATTAATACATGAGTAAGCATGCATGAAAGTATGTGGAGCACTTAGCATTATTCAGATATGCACAGGATCTGCGCCTGGCTTTGTACAAAGGGTTACAAGCCGTTGAGACTATGCTTGTACAAAAGGGGTTGCCAAGACAGGGCCCGGCAACGGTGCCTTATGGATAGAACTTGCGAAGATCATCAATATTCCATGAGTTTTGCACACGAATGCCATCTTTGGTCTCCAGACGGACTGCGCCGGGTCTGGTGACTTGCACTACCCAGTAAGGGCCTGACCACTTTGGCGTCAACTTGTTTGTTCCCTTGGTGGATTGAACACGCCGAAGGACAAGGTCGCCTTCCTCATGGCTTCACGCATGAACCTTGCGGCTATGATAGTGGTGCAAGGCTTGCTGGTAGCGTGCAGCTCGCACAGCTGCCCAACGACGATCTTCCTCGAGGAGCACAGCATCATCATGCCGGCGCTGCTCTTGCGCTACTTCATCGTAGGCAAGTACTGGAGGTGACCCGTATATGAGTTCCGTGGGTAGCACCACTTCTGCATCATATACTAGGGAGAAGGGTGTTTGGCCAGTAGCTCGATTTGGTGTCGTCCCGAGTGACCAAAGAACCACTGGCAACTCATCAATCCAACGCCTCCTGCACTTGTGCAGCCTGTCAAAAGTTCTTGTCTTGAGCCCGTGCAACACTTCAGCATCCATCCTTTCTGCTTGCCCGTTTCTCTTTGGGTGAGCAACAGATGCGAAGCAAGGCTATGGATGTACTGCATGAAGGCGCGACACGTAAATTGTGTGTCGTTATTAGTCATGATTCTACTTGGAACCCCAAAGCGGCAAACCAGTCGTTTGAAGAACTTGACGGCTGACTGCATAGTTAAATTCCTCACTGGCTCTACTTTTGGCCACTTTGTGAACTTGTCGATGGCGACATACAAGAACTCAAAGCCCCCGGTAGCACGGGGGAAGGGGCCCAAGATATCGAGGCCCCAGACCAAAAAAGGTCAGGAGAGAGGAATTGTTTGGAGGGCTAGTGTCGACTGATGTATATTCTTCGAATGGAACTATCATGCTTCACATCTCGTTACTAGCCCAGTTGCATCTTGGAGGGCAGTGGGCCAATAAAAACCATGCCAGAAAGCCTTCCCGACAAGGGCTCTTGATCCTATATGGGAACCATAGATGCCTCCATGTATTTCTGCCAACAATTTCAGCCCATCTTCCCGGAAAATGCATTTCAATTTCACTATGTTCGGTCTCTTTCTGCACAGGATGTTGTCCACAAACTGTTACATACTCAATTGATGGGCTACTTTCTTAGCCTGCTCTTGTTCCTTGGGAAGTTCTCCTATTTGAAGAAACTGAACTATCTGTTGGGCCCATGTCGGATCTTGCGGCTCGACGGCAAGGACTAAAGGCATTTCTTCGGCCTCAGGAGCGCTACCCTCGACGGCAAGAATCTAAGACTCTGCTCGAGGCCACTACTCACCAGCAAATGCATTATCATTCCTGGCAACATTTTCATTGGCGGCTTCGGGAAGCTCTGCCGAAAAATATTTGCCAGAGCTTATCTTTCTTCTCTTCTTGGCTCTTGTTTACGGGGCAACTGTTGGTTGATTCAAATGGAGCACAAAAGTCCCTGGTTCCACAGGTAGCTTCTGCGCAACACATTTTCACAGCTGATAAGCAATGTTGTTTTCCGCACGAGGAACGTGCTCTATTTGCAAACCGTCAAAGTGCTCTTCCAATTTCCTCACTTCATCCATGTATGCCTCCATCAATGGGCTCTGGTAATCCTTGTCCACTTGCTTCACTACAAGTTGCGAGTCTCCTCGGATGATCAACTTCCTGATTCTCAACTCCACTATGATTCTGAGCCCGACAAGCAGTCCTTCATACTCCACAGTGTTGTCGGTGGCTTCCTCCCTGGGAAAGTGCATTTCAATCACGTACTTGAGATGCTCCCAGGTGGGTGCTGTTGGTGTTCTGGGATCGGGGGTACCCAGATCTGCCTGCCTGTAGCCCAGAGCGTGGGCCCATCGATGGCCTTGTATTGCCCAGCTACAACGACTCCAAGGCAAGGCCCTCGTGAGGGCCCCTAGCCTTGCGAGGCGGACGGCATCAAGACCTCTAGAGGAGCGGCCTCCTCAGGTTGCCTCCCGAAGAGCGGAGATTTCTATGCAGGTACCCAGCCTCACAAGGCTATGATGATGTGAGCCATGATGACCAAGGCCACGCGGGCGCCAGCGGGCGCAGAGGAGGCAGTTTCCCTTTCGGTGCTAAGGAGGCAAGGACAGACGCGGGTTCCCAAGGAATCCCCCAAAGGTTTCCATTTCGGTGCAACAAGACCAAGACCACGAGCTCGCCAGGACGGATGTCATCGCCGAGCACACCGCTGTGTCACGACCAGAAGCTTTGCAGACGAAGACCAGCTTTCATCAGGATTAGATGTACTTCTTGTCCCCTTTCAAATTGGCCATTTTGGGATCCCTTCCCGCCTAAGTTTTGAGGGAAAAGGACCAAGGCCACTATAAATATAGGTTAGCCACCATCATAGAGAGGGGGAGATCCATTCCACCCTCATCACTTAAGCCCTCGCGAGGCTGCTCAAACCACTATACAAGTTTGTCCTCAGCCTCCTCATGAGGCCAATCCACCACAAAGCAGGAGTAGGGTTTTACACTGCAAGGTGGCCCGAACATGGGTAAACTGCTGTGTTCATCTTCTTCCCCACTCGCGTGAGCTCGACGAGGCTAGGCCGTAGGGTGGAGAGCTCGAGACTTGGGTTGCTTCAGATCTTCGCACACGCTCCAGAGTTCGAACCTTATTAGGTCTGCGGAGCCCTGAATCCGACATTTAGCGCGCCAGGTAGGGGCGTGTCGAAGCACCGCCTCCTCACCGACCACGCTCTGCCCTAACCTCGCCGTTTCCATTGCAGACGCCGTCCTGCCGGTCTGGCCGCACGAAGATTACGGGAGCGCGGCGGGCTACCCGGCCTTCACTCCCTGCTTACACCGGGTGCGGTGGCCCGCGAAGTTCAGGCCAGCGCTGCTCCCGCGGTACGATGGTGCTGCGGACCCTGAGGAGTTCCTCCAGCTGTATGCGCAGGCCATCTAGGCGGCTGGTGGCAATGACAAGGCCATGGCAAACTGGCTCCCCATGGCCCTCACGGAAGCCCATTGATCTTGGCTTCACGGCCTCCCAGTCGCCTCGATCTCTTCTTGGGAGGAGCTCCATGGCCAGTTCGTCGCGCTTCATGGCTCCGGCGCCCCACGCGGTCGCATGCATCATCGGCGGGTCGCAGGTGCCTGCCTCTGGCCACCACATCAAGCAGTTCTTCTGTCGGTCGGGCGCTACTCAGCCACAGCATGAGGCCTCCCGGGGGCGCGCCGGGTCTGAGCTCGACATCACCTTCGACTTCAAGGATCACCCCAAGACTACGGTCGCTGCGGGTGCGCTCCCCATGCTATGCACGCCCACCATCAGCAACGTCGCGGTCACCAAGACCCTCATCGACGGTGGCGCCGGCCTTAACGTCCTCTCCATGGAGACCCTCGACCTGCTCCAGGTGACCTACGACCAGCTCGCGCCCACCAAGCCCTTCTCGGGGGTGGTCAAGGGCTCAATCGCCCCCTGGGGCAAGTACGCCTCCCCGTCACCTTCGGCAAGCGCGACAATTACCGCACCAAGCTCATCGACTTCAACATCGCCCACATGGGCCTCCCGTACAATGCCATCCTGGGGTATCCGGCCCTCCCAAGTTCATGGAGGCAACTCATCCGGGCAACAACGCATCAAGATGTCGGGCAGCAGCGGCATCATCACGGTGGCCGGGGACACAAAGGACATGGTCCGAGCTCTCAAGCTCGCCTACGGGGCCGCGGCGGCCTCTCGACCAAGCGCGGCGGACGCCCCGGAGGCCCTCGGGGCCGCGCCCACGAAGAAAAAGCAATTGTTCTCTCGGGACCGGGCCAAGACGAAACAGGTGACGGTCGACAATGAGAATCCAAGCCCCACCTTCACCATAGGAGCCGGCCTTCCCCCGGAGCAGGAGGAGGCATTGGTTGGCTTCCTCCGGCCGAACAAGGACATGTTCACTTGGGAGGCGTCAGACCTGGTCGGCGTCCCAAGGGAGGTGATCGAGCACCTCCTGAGGGTATGCCCCGGAGTGCGCCCCGTGAAGCAAAAGGCGCGACGACAAGCACAAGAGAAGCAAGCGTTCATCCTCCAAGAGGTCCATAAGCTACAAGAGGCCAGCGTTATTCGGGAAGTGCGGCACCCGGATTGGCTGGCCAACCCAGTGATTGTCCCCAAAAAGCGGGGGGAGGAGCGTATGTGTGTCGACTTCATGAGCCTCAACAAGGCCTGCCCTTAGGACCCCTTTCTGCTTCCACGCATTGACCAGATCATGGACTCCACCGCCGAGTGCGATCTGTTGTGCTTTTTGGACGCTTTCTCAGGGTATCATCAGATCAAGATGGCAACGAAGGACGTCGAGAAGACGTCCTTCATCTCCCCATGTGGCGTGTATTGCTACACCTGCATGCCCTTCGGGCTGTGAATGCCGGTGCAACCTTCCAGCGGCTGATGCACATCGCGCTGGGGCCGCAACTGGGGCGATATGCGGAGGCATACGTCGAAGACATTGTGGTCAAGTCGCGGGAAGCAAGGACCCTCATTGAGGACCTAGAGGAGACATTCGCCAACCTGCGCAAGGTGAACCTAAGGCTAAATCTGGAGAAATGCGTGTTCGGGGTCCCGTCCAGCAAGCTGTTGGGCTTCTTGGTGTCACACAGGGGGATTGAGGCTAACCCTGAGAAGATCAAGGCAATAGAAAGGATGAGCCCGCCTCAGACCCTCAAGGAGATGTAGAAGCGCACGGGTTGCGTGACCTCCTTGGGGCGCTTCATCTCCAAGCTTGGCAAACGCGCCCTCCCTTTCTTCAAGTTGATGAAGAGGAAGGGCCCTTTCGAGTGGACCCAGAGGCTGAAGCGGCCTTCGAAGACCTCAAGAGATACCTCACGAGCCCACCTGTCATGGTGGCGCCTCGTCCTTGCGAGCCCCTGGTGCTCTACTTAGTGGCTACCCCCCCCCCCCCTCCCCGCCCCCACTCAGCTAGCGCAGCACTGGTGGCGGTCTGAGAGGAGCACGCCGGCGCGGGCGCAAAGGAGGGTGACTCGCAAGGGGTCGCGCAACCTTTGCCGCTTCAGGACGGCGCTCCTTAGGACCCCGTCGCTCCAGCAGCCTGCGGGGCTCCCGAGCCCCTCACGCCATGCACAGAGCAAGGCGCCGTCGATGCCTCGTCCCTCGTTGAGCACCCGGTGTACTTCGTCAGCACAGTGCTGCGGGATGCGCACGCGCGCTACCCCATGCAGCAGAAGCTCCTGCTCGTGCTCCTCGTCAACTCAAGAAAGTTGCATCATTATTTTCAGGGCCACCCCATCAAGGTTGTCTCCGTGTACCCCCTGGAGAAGGTGCTCCGCAGCCCCAACACTGCTGGGAGGGTTGCAGAGTGGAACATCGAGTTGCAGGCCTTCCAGCTGGAGTTCAGCACCACCAGGGTCATCAAGGGTGCGGCCCTCGCTGATTTTGTGGCTGGACGAGGGCCAATCCCTCACACGCAGCGACGAGGCAGCTGACAGCTGGGTCATGCACTTCGATGGTGCCTTCGCACGGTGGGGCATGGGGGTTTGAGCCGTACTCATCTCACCGACCAAGGATAGGCTCTACTATGTCGTGCAGTTCTGCTTTCAGCGTGGGGAGAAGGTCTCCAACAACATCATGGAATATGAGTGCCTGATCGCTGGCCTCAGGCCTCGGCCGCCCTGGGGGCCAAGCGTCTCACCATCAAGGCCGACTCCCAGCTTCTCGTCAACTTCTCCAACAAGGAATACAAACCCAAGGACAAGCACATGGAGCCATACCTGGAAGAGGTACATAAAATTGAAAAGCGCTTCTTAGGCCTGGAATTGCAGCACGTCCCGCCCGACACGAACAAGGAGGCGGACGACATCATCAAGAGGGCATCTCGCCGCGAGCCCCAGAAGCCTGGCATTTTCGAGGAAAGGCTCTTCAGACCATCGGCGGCGCCTCCCGCCGCAGGCCCAGCGCTACTCCGAGAAGAGCCGCCTCCGGCCCCGTCCTCGGGCGCCCCAGCCTATGGCCCAACCTCAGGAGCTCACCTACTTCTGGCACTGGAACCTCAAGAAGGCCGCTGGACCGAGGAGTTCAGGGCATACTTGCTCCGTGGCGCCTTATCAGAGAAAGAGGAGGATGTGGAACTCGTGGTTCGCCAGGCCACTGTTTATTGCTTGCAGGACGGCGAGCTGTACCGAAGACACCCCAACGATGTCTCACTGCGTTGCATATCCAGGGAGCAAGGGTGCGAACTATTGGCAGATATCCACGGTGGAGATTGTGGACACCACTCCTCATCGCGCACCCTTGTGGGCAAGGTGTTCCGCAGCGGGTTCTACTGGCCTACGACGCTCAACGACGCCACTGAGCTAGTGCGATCCTGTGAGGCCTGCCAGTTCCACGCCTAGCAGATTCACCAGCCCACGCAGGGTCTCCAGACCATCCCGCTCTTATGGTCCTTCGCGGTCTAGGGGATGGATATCCTGGGCCCGTTTCCTCGGGCACCCGGCGGATACCGCTACCTCTACGTCGCCATCGACAAGTTCACTAAGTGGGCGGAGGTGGAGCCCGTGCGCTCCATTCCCGCCGACTCGGCCATCAAGTTCATCAAGAGCCTCGTGAGCCATTTTGGAGTGCCTAACCGCATCATTACTAACAATGGCTCCCAATTCACAAGCAACCTCTTCAGGACATATTGTGCTAACCTTGGAACGCAGATATGCTATGCTTCGGTGGCGCACCCATGGAGCAACGGTCAAGCTGAGCATACCAACACGGAGGTCCTGAGGGTCTCAAGACAAGGAGCTTCAAGAAGAAGGTCGAGGCCTGCGGCAAGGGTTGGCTCGGTGAGCTTCAGTCCGTGTTGTGGTCCATCCGCACCACCGCGACTAAGCCCACCGGTGAGACCCCATTCTTCCTCGTCTACGGGGCTGAGGTGGTCCTCCCACACGAGGTAAGGCTTTGCTCCCCGCGGGTCCTGGCATTCGGCGAGGCACGTCAGGATGCCTCGCGGGGAACGGACCTCGTGCTCCGGGAGGAGGCCCGTCGCCAAGCCTCGCTCCGCGCCGCGAGGTACCAGCAGGCGCTGTGGCGATACCATTGTCATAGCGTCCGCTCCCGGACCCTCGAGGTGGGTGACCTCATCCTGAGGTGGGTCCTCTCAAGGGAGGGCCTTCACAAGCTCTTGCCCATGTGGGAGGGCCCATTCAGGATCGCCCGCGTCTCCAGGCCAGGCGTCGTACGCCTGGAGACACAGGACGGGGTCCCCATCCAGAATGCCTGGAACATCCAACATCTCCACAAGTTCTACCCGTGACACTCTCACGTAATAATGAGTGGGGTTGTACATGCCCCGGAGTCTTCCGGTGCGTCGGTCCTCGACCCCGCAGGGGCTCCCACCCACGCCCAAGTGGAAGCCCCATGCTCCGCGCTGGCGGACGACACGGTCTTTCAGCGACTATGCCCATGCCTAGTGGAGGCCCCATGCTCCACACTGGCGGGAAGACCAGAAGACTAGTGTAGGCGCCGGACGCGGTTGTTCTTTTGCTTGCTTTTGTAACCCACTTTGCCACTTCTTGGAATGAAATTTGAAGTTCTCGCATCTTTATTCGAAAAAGGGGGGAATTTTCTTTTTTTCCTGCAGTATATCCTCTCTTGAATTCCATTTTTGAGAGGTGTGGTAACTGCCCGTGGCTCCCTCCACCGCGTCCTGTGAGCGGGGGCTGGGCACGGTATGTACGCCTGAGCCGGCCTAGGCTGCGCAAGTGGCAGGCCCGCTCATGTGCACACCTCACCAAGACCTTGGCGACCGAGTCCTCGCGTGACGCTCTCGAGCGAGCCATCGGGCCCCCGGCCTCAGGAGCGCTCATCTCCTGGCCTTGCCAGGCATCGTGCCGCGGCGTACCAGCGACGGTCAGCCCTCGCTCCGAGGCTCCAGACTCAGGATGAACGCCGGGGAAGGACGGCTGAAGAAAGGACAGTCACGGTTTGGCTCATCATCAAGGAACCCTATGTAAATTGCGTCTCGGCACCTCGCGGGGTTCGATGCCTAGCGAAGGCATCCCCAGAGGCTCCAGACCCTCGTGAGGCCCCCGGAGTCCTCGCAGGCAGCATGCCCCTCAAGGCTTTGGAGGAATGCGCCCCCATGATGCAGGAACCCACCAAGGGCCACGAATGCACCAAGCTAAGTTATCCTAATCGTGCAAGGCAAGAACCTTTTCGATTAGTAACGATATAAATGCTGGAACATGAACAGGAAATACTTATATAAAGGCGCAAGCGCCACAGTCCATTACATGCCCCCGTGAGGTTTTCCATGGTTCTTAATGTAGGAAATAAAAAAACGAAGAGGCGGCCTCCCGAGGACCGCTGCTCCTGAGGCCTGGCTCCACCGCCGCCTGGGCTTAGTCGAAGTCCTCCTCCTGCTTGATGGGGGCTCGGTGGCAAGGCGGCTCGACGTCCCCCTGAGCGGGGGCACGGTGGCGTGGCGGCTCGCCGCCCTCCTGGGTCCGGGTGCGGCAACGGGGCGGCTCGTCGTAGTCGTCGTCGCTTGAGCTTCCCCCGGAGGAGGCGCCGCTGCTGCTGGAGGTGCAACGGCTGTCGCCAAGGGCAAGTTCACTGCCGAGGATGCCGCCGCCGCACTGGCCGTCGTCGTCAGAGGGGTGGTCGCTATTGCCGTCATTGCCCTCCGGGCAGCACCCCAGGCGACTGCCGTCCTCCCCGAAGACCCTGACAAAGAGCGTTGCCACCCCGTCGTACCTAAAGTGGAGAGTGCACCTCCCCTTCAGGCCATGGGTGCGGGCAAACGACTACCATCGGCAGGTCAGGAACACATGGCCGGCGGAGGTGACTTCAACCTCCGCACATGAGGACCCGTTACAGCAGCCGTCAGGCTACAGCCATGGCCCAACGGGTCCCACTGCCGGTAGCTCCTTCACGAAGGAGCATGGAAGCAGAAGCCAGGTGCAAGGTGGTCCCTCCAACCGTATGATGAACTCGCGGGCCGTGTCGCTGAGCGGGCGCGCAGGTGTGGTGGCCAGGCGGCCACAGCACACCTTCCCCCTTTGCCGCGGCTGCTAGGACCCCCGCAGCCGCCCCCGCAGGAGAGGCCCTTTCCCCAGCTGCTGGAGTTGGTGCGGGCCATCAGAGGCAGACGCCCGCGCCACCATGATGACGCCGCTCGTGCGGCCCCGGACTTGCGGGGACGGCCACGACCTGTCTTGGGTGGCGGCGGCTCCGGCCCCTCCTGGGGAGCCTTGCCCTTCTCTTCGGCTGAGAACCTCCTCACTGGCGCCATGGTTGCTTCGGGAAGGTGGTGGATGCGGCAGAGATAGGAGAAGAAGGGATGACCGGGTGAAGATGGGATAGGGGACTCTGCCCCCCTCACCCTCTTATAGGCGAAAGAAGGCTAACCGGCGCCCCTCCACATTCCGAGTGATGATGGCCATGCTGCATGCACCAGGCCGCTGTCAATTCAGAGCGGTTGCTGAGGCAGCATGGGGAAGTGGAGGCGTCCGCATCCCGTCGTGCGTCACGCGTCAAGCCTGGCCCGCAGGCGATTTGGGGCCCGCGGCGCTTCGCCCTTGCCCCTTGGCTTCACCTCGAAGCCAGCCCGAGCGCGCATTGGGCCCGGGGGCTACTCTCGGCGTTTTGGGATTGGGGGTACCCAGATCTGCCTGCCTACGACCCAGCGCGTGGGCCCATCGACGGCCTTGTACGGCCCAGCTACAACGACTCCAAGGCAAGGCCCTCGCTAGGGCCCCTAGGCTCGCGAGGCGGACGACATCAAGACCTCCAGAGGAGCGGCCTCCCCAGGTTGCCTCCCGAGGAGCGGAGATTTATATGCAGGTACCCAGCCTCATGAGGCTATGATGATGTGAGCCATGACGACCAAGGCCACGCGGGAGCCAGCGGGCATAGAGGAGGCAGTTTACCTTTCGGTGCTAAGGAGGCAAGGACATACGCGGGTTCCCAAGGAATCCCCCAAAGGTTTCCATTCCGATGCAACAAGACCAAGACCACGAGCTCGGCAGGACGGATGTCATCGCCGAGCCAACCGCTGCATCATGACCAGAAGCTTTGCAGATGAAGACCACCTTTCATCAGGATTAGATGTACTTCTTGTCCCCTTTCAAATTGGCCGTTGTGGGATCCCTTCCCGCCTAAGTTTTGAGGGAAGAGAACCAAGGCCACTATAAATATAGGTTAGCCACCACTGTAGAGAGGGGGAGATCCATTCCACCCTCATCACTTGAGCCCTCGCAAGGCCGCTCAAACCACTGTACAAGTTCGTCCTCAGCCTCCTTGTTAGGCCAATGCACCACAAAGCAGGAGTAGGGTTTTACACCGCAAGGTGGCCCAAACCTGGGTAAACTGCCGTGTTCATCTTCTTCCCCGCTCACGTGAGCTCGACGAGGCTAGGCCGTAGGGTGGCGAGCTTGAGACTTGGGTTGGTTGAGATCTTCGCACACGCCCCGGAGTTCAAACCTTATTGGGTCTGCGGAGCCGTTAATCTGACAGGTGCGACAAGCAGCATTCCGGCACCGGCACCTTGTAGCGAGAAAGCACTGTCAAAGTACATGATCCAATCCTTTTCAGTTTCCCTGCTAGGGAGGGCTGATTCCTGGACCTCATCATCTCGCGTTGGCGTCCATTCTGCAATGAATTCCGCCAATGCACTGCTCTGAATAGTTGATGTGCTCTCAAACTTGAGTGAAAAATTTGACAGCTCCAGTGACAACTCTACTATCCTACCAGTTGCCTTTGGATTCCTCAGAATGCGCTGCAACGGGAAGTGAGTGACCACGGTAACTTCATGCGCTTGGAAGTAGTGGTGCAGCTTCCTTGAGGCCATGAGTAGGCCAAAGAGCAATTTTTGCACACCCGAATACCTTGACCTAGCCCCCTGTAGGAGAGAGCTAACAGAGTACATCGGCCGCTGCACCACCTTCTTCTTCGGCGTAATCTACTGATCTACTACCTTCTCTTGCACCATTTCTGCCTTTTTGGTATCTGGACCTGCTGGGGAGGACTCTGCTTCGTCATGGGGTAGCTTCGCCGCCGTTGTTTCCTCATCGCTAGCTTCTCTCTGTGCAACCAGCGCGGCACTGACCACTTGGTTCGTTGCTGCCAGACATAGCAACAATGGTCCTGTGGCTTAGGCGCGACTAAGGTTGATGATGTCTACTATGCAACTTTGTTCTTGTAGACTCGCGTTTGGCCTCCAAGCGCAGAGTTTTGTAGGATAGTAGCAATTTTCCCCCAAGTGGATGACCTAAGGTTTATCAATCCGTGGGAGGCATAGGATGAAGATGGTCTCTCTCAAACAACCCTGCAACCAAATAACAAAGAGTCTCTTGTGTCCCCAACACACCCAATACAATGGTAAATTGTATAGGTGCACTAGTTCGGCGAAGAGATGGTGATACAAGTGTAATATGGATAGTAGATATAGGATTTTGTAATCTAAAAATATAAAAACAGCAAGGTAGCTAGCCGGGGATGTCCAATGGTTGCCATGCAAACACATCTACATTCGCTCGCAGGAAGGCAATGAGCTTGCTTTCCTTGCTGTCCAGAGTGGCACCAATGGTGAAAGAACTACTAGTGTCGTCCTCCCTTGCTGACACCTTCTTTGTTGCAGGTGGAATGGCCTTGGACCTCTTGTCAGAAGAGCTTTCCGGCAAGTCCTCAAGGAGTGCGCAGTGCTCTGAGGAGGCACGCTTCCCAAAAGTTTCGCTAGATGTCTTGTTGGGCTTCTGGCTTTTCTTTTCCTTGGTAGGGGTTGTGGTCTTGACGGACCCCGCTGCCACCACCTCTCTGTAGAGCTTGTCTACACATATGACTGCATCTTGTCAGAGTTGATGGAGATGACACCCATGGGCCCTGGCATTGTCAACGTGTTGTAGGCATAGTGTGATGCCGCCATGAACTTGGTCAAGGCTGGGCGACTAAGAATTTCATTGAACAGCAAGGGGATCTTAACAACATCAAACACAATTTTCTCTGTCCTGTAATTCAGCTCCCCACCAAACGTCACCGGTAGCATGATCTTTCCCTTAGGTTGGCTCCTTCCCGGGTTGATTCCTTGGAACATCCCGGTCTTCTTAAGCTCCTCCTCAGGAACTTGCAGCCTCTCGATCACCTCAGGGGAGATCAAGTTCAAGTCGGCCCCACCATCAACTAGTATTTTCATGACCTTGAGGTTGTGTATTATTGGTGAGACCAACAACAGCAAACACCCGACCGCAGTTGTGCGATTAGGGTGATCCTCGGCGTAAAAAATAATAGGCGTGTGGGACCACTTGAGGGGCTGTTGAGCACACGCAACCGGCTCTACAGCATTGACCTCACGTCCCAATTGCTTGAGCTGGCGGTGAGAGGAGTGCAAAGATGCACCCTCATCAATGCACATGGCCTCTGTTGCCTTCTGGAATTCTGGTTCACTAGACTCGTCGTCATCCTCCTCTTCACTCTCCTTGTCCTCTTTTTTCTCTCTGCCCCTAGCGGGCTTTTCTTTCTTCTGGCTAGTATTGCCGCGATGTCCACCTCGGCCACCGCGACCCTTCTTGTCAGATCCACCCGTACCATCCTGGCCCTTCTCCTCGTCATGCTTCTCGTACTTAGCTTTCTGTTTCTTAACTAGTTGTTCAACTTGGCGGCACTCCTGGAGGTTGTGACCTTTAGTACGGTGGATCTTGTAGTACGGCCCGTCAGATTTGCCGACCTACTCTCCTGCCGCAGTGACCTGGCAGTCAGTGCATGCAGCCACTTCCTTGCCAGTGCTTTCCGTTTTGGTTTTCTTGGCGGGGCTATAATCGTCGGATCCCTCTACGGCCATAACTAAGTTGCCTTTGCGCATTCTGTTGCGCCTTCGACCTTTCTTCTTCGAGGCAGCGGCATCGTCGTCATCAGAGTCAGCTTCAATGCCAGCATCTTCCTCGGGGATCCTTCTCCCTTCTTCGGCCCATGCACACTTGTCCGCCAACATGTAAAGCTCGTTGACGGTTCTCGGTAATCTTCTCCCGCATCTTGCGAATGCGCACATTCGTGTGGAATGCGGAATCACAACCATAGGGTGTATGTCCGGAATGTCGCGGTGCACACGACTGAATCTCTGGATGTATTTGCGCAGATCTTCTCCTTCCTTTTGTGGGATCACTTGCAAGGCGTTGGGTAACCCCGGACCTTTCTGTTCTCTGGTAAAGGCACCAACGAACTCGTTGCAAAGATCTGACCACGAAGAAATGGAGTTTTCCGGCAAATTCATCAACCAAGATTCACATTGGGCTTGAGCACCAACGGGAAATAGTTGGCTAGAACCTTCTCATCCCTTCCTTCAGCAGCTTTGCATGGCAATCGTATAAATGCCCAGGAATTCTGCTGGGTTGAGCTTGTCGTTGTACTTTTCTGGTACTGCGGGCTTGAACTCGCGGACGAACGGCCAGCGGACTTGCCGCAGCTCACGTGTGAAGGCGGGGCATGCAACCTCGTAAGGCAGGTACCCGCCAACAACGGGCGCTAGCTCATCGACGACTAGACCTTGCGCTCGTCTGATTGATAGCGCGCTTCCCGGCGCCAGTGGATGGTTGTGCGAGCATCTTCTTCTCGTCTATCTAGTAGCACCTACCGCTGATCTGGCTATGTCCTCGGATCTGAGGAAGCCATCGACATGTCATCTGGCTGTGTGTTCTGCTGGGTCTGCTGCATGCACTGGCGCTGCTGCTAGGACTGTTGCCTTGGAGGTGATTGCACCGTGGGTGCACCGCCTGCCACACGGCCATCAGTTTGAGCTACAGGTGCAGTTGCTGGGCGCCGTGAGGGCTCTGCCAACTGGGACCTATTTACATCGGCAAACTCAATCAGGCTCCAGATGGTGGCTCTCCACTCATCCATCTTGTCTGCTACTGGAGGAAAATCCAACAGCATATGGGCTCATGCCCTCACCTCCGTCACCATCGAATAGCCGTGTCTATGGTAACAGGATGCTTGGATATATAAGAGTACCCCGATCTTATACAACTTGAACCAGATACTTGATTAAATACATTGTTAAATAAATATGGAATGTCCATGGATCTTTTCTCGCAGGGAGTCGAGGAAGGATCTCAGGGTATTGTATTGATGTGTTAATTACAAGTTGGTACTGTATGCACTCATACACCTTCCCATGATGCAGGATGATCTGCTCTCCTCTCGTCTATTGCTGCAAGATGATGGCCCTTGTGTTACATAGAACTTCCCCTCTAGTTGTGGCATTCTACAGTATAGTCCACTGATATACCCAATTCCTTTGATACCGATGCATATGTAGTATAGATCTGATGTAAGTCTTATGAGTACTTTGGATGAGTACTCACCGTTGCTCTGCACCCCTTTTCGTCTACCCGGTTGCTGCTATCAGATAGTAGTGCCCCGGATGTAGGTTCCTTCGCTGGCGATTGCTATGTGGAGACCTACATCCAGGAGTAGTTCAGAGGTCCCATGCAGGAGGCCTGCGCCTTTTCGATCTAGAGTCGTTGTTTGTTTTCGCCCTCTTAAGGGACCCTTTGTAATTCTCTGTAGACAGACCTAACTCTTGACGTAATTTTGGGTCTTGCGACCCTGGCTTGTAATATATTGTTTTATTTGTTTATTTGAGTCGTAGAGTTGCGCTGTGATTTTATACCGTGAGTCACTAATCTTGATCATGCATGCTGCATGGATGTTTAGTGCACGCTTAATTTTGGGGGCGTCACAATAAGCTTATACACGAGTAAGGGGGTTGTTTCGTATGGGCGTAAAGAGGACTTGTTACTTAATGCTTTGGTTGGGCTTTACCTTAATGATCTTTAGTAGTTGCAGATGCTTGCTAGAGTTCCAATCATAAGTGCATATGATCCAAGTATGGAAAGTATGTTAGCTCATGCTTGTCCCTCATATAAAATTGCAATAATGATTACCGGTCTAGTTATCGATTGCCCAGGGATAAATCTTTTCCTTGTGTTACAAAAAGCCTTCTAATAAAACAAACTAAGTTTTATTATCTAGCTAAGTACTTCTAGTTTTATCCTTGCAAACTTATCCTATTAAACCTACAAAGTACTTCTAGCTTCATACTTGCTCTAGGTAAAGCAAATGTTAAGTGTGCGTAGAATTGTATTGGTGGTCGATAGAACTTGAAGAGAATATAAATTCTACCTTTAGCTCCTCGTTGGGTTCGACACTCTTATTTATAAAAAAAAGCTACAATTGATACCCTACACTTGTGGGTTATCACCCACCTCCCCTTCAGATCCGCATTGACCATTGGCACAAGACGCGGAAGCTTGCAGAAAGCTTTAGGCTTGAGAATGGGATTGGGGGTGTGAAGGCTGGGGAGGCTTGGGCGCTGGAGAAGAAGGAGAGCGTGGAGAAAAGATTTGACACCCCCTGCTCTATATAAGTTAGTAAAAAGACGAAGCGTCCCCTTTGTTGCGCCATAAAAATCGCCATGTTTCGGCTGGCCATGCCATTATGGCCGCGTTGGGTGAACCAGTTGATTGTTGATATCCCCTAAAATGCAGGGCACGATCTCTTGTTGGTACAATGATAGGCCCCTTGTGTTTTTGGAGTTTGTTGACATAAACAGTATGGGACTTATGTTTTTGCTAGTGCACACAGAGTAAGAGGCCCTTGATTTATCGAGGAGTTTGATGAAAACGACGAAGATAATCTCCCTGCGTTGAAGTGATGGTTATCACCAAAGGTTATGATGACAAGAGTTACCCCTCGAAACTTTCTGAAGTGAAGCAATTGGTTCGGTGTCTGTTCGAGGAAAATGACTGCGTCCAAGGAGATTGAAGATGAAGTGAAGACGTAGCATTTATTTTGTTGTTATTCTTCTCTTTATTGAGTCATAGGACCACCGTACTATTAAGAGGGGTGTAGCGTTTGAAACTTTGATTCTCTAATGCTAAACACAAATCCTATGAAAGTTGCGAGAGAAATCTCTTCGTGTTCCGAGAAAATACTTGCCAGCAAGAGACTGTGATCTTCTTTGCTGCGAGAGATTTGACTCAGACCAAGGAGTTAGAATTACTTGTTCCACAAGTAATGTTACCGTTGCTCCAAAATTTGACCGTTGTGAACGTGTCGGTTGGCCATTGGCTGGACCGCGTGTCCAAAATGGTCATTTCCCATCTGGGAAGGCTGCGGCTATAAATAGCCATCCCACACTGGCTTTGTCCAGTGGCTCCTATGTTTGATTCTGAGAAGATTGTTGAGTAACCCCCTCTCTGAGCGATTTGAGTTTAAAATCCACTGAGAGAAAAACCCCTAGAGCCGAAAAATTAGATAGTGGTTCAGCATCACTAGAATCTAAGTCCAGTACGCTCTGCCTATTACTCTTGAGAGCTGCAAACTCTCTAGACGGTTAGGTGTCGATTTCTTCAGAGTCCAAGAGTGATTGTGGTTCTCGAGGAAGAAGTATGTAAAGTTTTGGAGATCGCCTTCAAGTATCTACCACGAGTGATTGGCATTGGTTGACGAACCAATTGTCGAGGAGAATAGGGTGAAGAGAGTTTATCTTCCGTTTTAAGTCACAGCCCCTCCAAACAGACGTAGTCCTTGTGCAGAAGGACAAACTGGTCGAAAAAATACCTTGTCGCCATCGAGCATCACCGGTCATCTCTGTCACCCCTGTTTACCATTGATGCATTTTCATTCGTGTGATTTGTATCAATGCATAACTTAGTTTCCTTTCGGTACTCAGTTTTAGTTCGCTGTAGTTTGTTTTTCATTCGTTCCGCTGCTGGGTTCTGATTGTTTTCAGTTTTCCGAAGAAAATTTAGAACTCCCATTCACCCCCCTCTGGTAGATATACTTCGTTCCTACAATTGGTATCAGAGCAAGGTACTCCTTGACTCTGCTCATTTTGGTCTAACAACCTTGGAGTTTAAGTATTTCTTCAGTGAACTACAAATCGCATCTCAAGATTCCCATATTCGATGGGACGGATTACCCCTTCTGGAAGGAGAAGATGAAGATCCATCTTCGAGCAATAGATGATGATATGTGGAACGTGGTGCAGTTCGGGCTCACAATTGTTGTACCTCAAGCCCCTACTGATGAAGAGAAGAAGCTCATTCAGCTGGATGCTCAAGCCAAAGATGAGATTGGTGGCCATCTCAAACATGTGCAATTTCTTCGCTATCGCCAGTGTGAAACTACGAAGGAATTGTGGGATGTCCTCGAGAAGATAAATGAAGGTGTTTCATCTCAGAAAGAAGCTCGAATTGATACTCTTTGATCCAAATTCAATCGATTCAAGCGCATTGGAAATGAAAGCTGTCAGCAAACCTTCGATCGCCTAAGTGACATCGCAAATGAGCTTCAAGGTCTCAGCGCCAAAGACATCACTGACCATGAAGTCATGAAGAAACTGCTTCGATCTCTTGACAGTTTTTTCGACACACTTGTTCTGATGATACCTGAATGAGCTGATTTCAAAAACCTCAACTCTGCTGATATCTTGGAAAGACTGAACACCCATGAGGAACAGGAAGAAGAGAAAAGAGATCTGTATGGCTGAAGTCAACGCAAAAATCATGCTCTCTAGGCTGTAGCTGATTCCTCCTCTGATGAAAATGTCAAAGAAGATTCAGATGACCCAGAAAGACTCAACAAAGATCTCGCACTGATCACGAAAAGATTCCAATGCTTTCACAAAAAGAGCCAGTTCAAGAAAAGAAGTTCAAGCAACTATGGGGGTTCAAAATCTTCATCAAAACCTGCTGGAGAATACACCTGCTTCAAGTGCAAAAAGCCTGGACACTTCATTTTGGACTGTCCTCTCTGGGAAACAGAAATCCGTGCTAGTGGAAGATATGATTCTGGCAACTATCGAGGAAAAAGCAAGAGCAAGAACTATGACTCTAATGATGAGAAGAAAACAAAGAAGTTTTTCAAGAAGGATAACTCCACTTCAAAATCTTCGTCAAGATCTTCATCAAGGAACCCTTCCAAGTCCTCCTCCAACCGCAAGATTAACTCTCGCAAGGCCAAGGCGTACATCGGCAAGGAAAGGCTGGCATAGCATGTGCCTCCTCTCTCGCAAAAAACTACTTCGGGAATCCGTCAAGCGACGATGAATCTCCTGCCTACTGCTTCATGGCCAAATCCTCGAAGGAAAAGGTATCCTCCAAAAATCACAAGATTGACTCCAGTGATCAATATTCTTCTGATGAGGATGACCATGCTAAGTTGATCAAAATTGCAAATATTCAACAAAACTCACTTGAGAAAATTGAGAAAACCATCAGGAAATCAGAAGGGTTGTTGGTTGAGGAGATGGAGAAAAATCTTTCGCTGACCGAAGAGTATTCCACTCTCAAGTCACAGATGGATGAAATGACAAATCGTCATGATTTTCTCTCGGCAGACCATGAAAGATTGAACTATGATTACCTGAAAAGGAAACAGGAACTAGAGGCGCTGAGAGAGGCTCATGAGGATTTGATCAGGGAAAATTCTCTTCTCACCCAACAACTCAAAGAGAAACCTGAAGTGTTTGAGCCACCATGTTTAAAATGCCTTGAACGAACCAATGCTGAATCATTTGTGAATGCTAACCCCTCGGTTGAGGAAAATGGTTATGTTTCTGATGAAAATGCTAGGTTGAAAGATCTTCTTCAGACAGGAATGTTCAGATCTCTCAAAGGGCATCAAACCCTTTGTGATGTTTTGAAGAAATCCATTCTTCACAAAAATCCCAGGAAAGAAGGCATCGGTTTCGAAAGGAAACTGAATGAGAATGGCACCTGCTGGGAACCTCATCAATATCCTCAAACTATGTGGGTTCCTGCAAAGAGCAAAACGCTTGATCCAGCATTACTCTCGGGATATGACTCTCCCATCCCTGAATATCCTGATGATGATTCTCTGGACAACTATAAGTTGTTTAAAAATCAACATGGTGATGCTGTTGCTCGCTATGTTGGGCCAAACAGCAGAAATGGCCCCCCAAAGAACGCTATTTGGGTGCCTAAGAAGACTATTGATGCTTTGCCTATTACTGCTCGACTAACCAAGCAGGCAGAAAAAGTTCGACAGAATGAGTACATGCATACCTCATTCAATCATTATACTCATGCTTCTGGAGGCAATTTCAATGCTTATTCCATCAATTATGCTCGTACCTCATCGAGCAACAATTATGCTTATCAAAAGAAATCATATCTTGCTCGCTCTACTATTTTGAAGCTACCTGCAAAGATGTGGGTGGTTAAGAAAGCCTAATTCTTCTGCAGGACTATGTCTCCGGGTGTACAGAATGGATAATGGATAGTGGATGCACTAGTCATATGACCGGAGACAAGTCGTTGTTTGTTGACCCCAACTTAACTGCTTCTCCTATGAAGTATACCACTTCTGGTGACAACAACAAAGGAAAGGTAATTCGGCTAGGTAAAATTGCCATATCCAAGGATAAGTCCATTGATGATGTTTTACTTGTTCAGTCTCTTGGATTCAATCTTATGTCAGTTGGAAAGCTATGTGATCTAGGCATGCTAGTTCTGTTTTCAATATCCAAATGCATTGTCTTGACGGCCTCTGACAATTCCTTCGTCTTAGAGGGAATTAGAAAGGGTGATCTGTATATTGTGGATTTCTCTAAGGGTCCTTCAGTCCAAACTTGCTTGCTTGCAGAAGCAACTGAAGGTTGGCTGTGGCACCATAGACTTGGTCATGTAGGTATGAGAAATTTGTAGACTCTAGTGAAGAAAAATCATCTCCATGGCATCCCTGATGTAAAATTCGATAAGGATCGTCTTTGTGCTGCATGTGAGGCTGGTAAATTGGCCAAGAAGCATCATTCATCAAAGACTGTCATGACCACAACAAGACCAATTGAAATTCTTCATATGGATTTATTCGGTCCTCAAAATTATGCAAGCTTCGGTGGCAGTCATTATGGTCTGGTTATTGTTGCTGATTTCTCTCGATACACTTGGGTATTATTTCTCGAAGAAAAAACCTGCACCCAAGATATCTTCAAAAGCTTCGCTAAGAAGGCCCAGAATGAATATGATGTGCGAATTAAGCACGTCAGAAGTGACAATGGAACTGAGTTCAAAAATACTCATATTGCTGAATTTCTCGATGAACATGGTATTACTCATGAGTTCTCTGCCACGTACACTCCGCAACAGAATGGAGTTGTTGAACAAAAGAACAGAACTCTCATTGAAATGGCGAGAACAATGCTCAGTGAGTACAAAACTCCCATTCGCTTCTGGGCTGATGCTATTAACACTGCTTGTCATGTTATCAATCGCGTTTATCTTCACAAGTTCCTTCAGAAAACTTCATATGAGCTTATCACTGGCAAGAAACCGAATGTTTCTTACCTACGTGTTTTTGGTGCACCTTGTTACATTCTTGATATGAATCATTTGTCCAAGTTTGCACCTAAGGCACATGAGGTTTTCTTCTTGGTTATGGCTCGAACTCGCATACTTATCGTGTCTATAACTCTCACCACGGGAAAGTTATGGAAACGGTAAATGTGCAGTTTGATGAATCTAACGGCTCCCAAAAGGAGCACCTACCAAATGTGATAGATTGACCACTGATTTCGGATGCTATTGGGCAAATGGCCATTGGGAGCGTCAAGCCAGTTGAAGGAAATGCACCTGTGTTGGTGCAACAGACCCTGGGTCCATTGCACGGACTATGCACAGCCCAGAGACAAGATTACAAGACACAGATCAGACCAAACAAGGAGGTTCAATTCCTTTGAAGGATCCAAGTGCAAGTCGAGAAGGCCAAGGTGAGCCAGAGGAGCAAGGCATCGCTAAGGGAAGGACCTACCTTGCCGGGTAGGCGAGCCTGGCAGGGTTGGGTTTTGCCCCGAAAGCAAGCTCTAGATCATCCCGGCGGGGCTGCCGGGACTGGCGGAGGAAAGCCACTCCACCTCTCCACCTCACAAGCGACGCAAGTCGTTAATCAAAGTGGTGTCAAGCTCCAAGGTGACTAAGTGGCTGCTTTCTCCCACATGGCAGCCACTTCCTACAGCAAACACCTCCATATGACACCCGTCCTGAGACGTGTCAAGCGAGCAGGCGTGATGCTGGCAAAACAGCCCGACAGGGCCTGCCGGGCGAGCTATGATGTGACACTGAGTGGTGCATTTGATGCGCTCTATCAGCCTGCAGAGTTAGATATGATAGTATTGTTAGCTATCTAATCAGTATGCAAAGACTAATTTGCCACTGTGGTGACCCCTTAATCTATAAAAGGAGGCCCGTGGCAATGGTAGAAAGGGTTGGACCCTCGCATATCCATATGCGCGTAGCCACTCTCGCCCCCAGAGCGACCTTGCCGAGCGAGTGTGCTACGTTCACCACCAATATGCACCATCAATCCACCAAAGCAGGAGTAGGGTTTTACGCCTCACGGCGGCCCGAACCTGGGTAAAGACTGCCCGTGTGATCTCTGCCGTGTTGCGCGATGCTTCTCCACTCTTTGTGCAACATGCCCATCCCCCCGCCAAACCAAAAGGGGCTCATGGCCCCATAGGTGGCCATGGTTTCCCACGACATCTTTGGCGCGCCAGGTAGGGGGATCACTTGCGCGAAACCGAGAGCATACGCTGCGCGTCATCTTCATCGACATTTTCGTCGTCGACGGCGTCATCGACTATGGCGCCCAAGAGGAAGCCCGGAGCTGCAAATCACCCGTCCACCTCGAAGGCTCCGCCGCCTGCGACCGCCAACATCGTGGGGAATACGGGGGCTCGCGAGGGTGTGGATGCTGCGGGGGACGTGGTCGGCGAGGGCGGCGCCGTCACCACCTTCCCCACGGCCGAAGCAGGAACGGGAGGTAGCGGGGAAGGACAGCATCAGCAACATCCCGACGGCCATGCTCCACGAGGTACGGATGGAGGGATCATTCCGCCTGAACCCCTTCTCCTCGCCAACGGGCATAGCCGCAGTGATGATGCTCGCTCTGGGGCGAATCGCAACCCTCCGGCCGCGCCCGCTACGGGCGCGCCCGCAGGGCACGCGCCACCCCCGGGGCGGGCTGACCCAGCTACTGTGCCCAACGGAGCCGCTGGCCCTCAGGCGCCTCCACCGCGTCACCATGCCGTCCAAATGACTCGTTCACAGCAGCAAGGGCACGACGCAATCACCACCGGCAATGTCAGGAGCCCAGCGACACTATGATCTACATCGTCATCACCTATGCCAAGCACTGCCTCAGAGGCCATGGCGCGAGCCCAACTGCTGTTGTGATTTCCACCAGCGAAGGGAAGGCATGCTAGTCATCGACGAGCGGCGCCGCGACAACCCCCGCCGGTCCAATGGGTGTGATGGCCCCGATGACGACGAGCCCACGCTCGGAGATAGCGGGTGCCTGCCTTTCGAGGTTGGGTGCCCTGCCTTCACCCGTGAGCTGCGGCAAGTCCGTTGGCCGTCCACTCGCACGTTCAAGCCAGAGATACCCGAGAAGTATGATGGGAGACTAAACCCAGCAGAGTTCTTGAGCATCTACACCATCGCTGTTCAAGCTGCCGGGGGAAGAGATGAGAAGGTGTTCGCCAACTACTTCCCTTTCGCCCTCAAGTCAAATGTAAGGTCTTGGCTGATGCACCTGCCGGAGAACTCCATTTCGACCTGGGCTGACCTGTGCCACGAGTTCATTGGTGCCTTCACGGGCGGCCATCAAGAACCAGGGCGGCCCAGCGACTTGCAGCTTCTCCAGCAGAAAGAAGGAGAAACTCTACAGAAGTACTTGCAGAGATTTAGTCGAGTCCACAGAAATATCCAAGATATCCACAGAAATATCCCAGATATCTACCCAGCTGCCGTGATAGCTGCCTTCCAATCCAACATGCGCAACCGCAGGATACGTTCCAAGATGAACGTTCAGTTGCCCAAGACTGTGAAGGAGCTCTACACTTTGGTGGACAAATGTGCTCGGGTGGAGGAGGGGAGGAAACTTTCTGGAGAGGAAGATTGCATCGACATCGACTTAGAAGATGACGACGAAACCATCAATAAGAAGAAGAAGAACAAGAAGCACAACAAGAAGCGTAAGGATAAGACGGTGATGGCTGTTGAGGGGTCAGGCACGCCTAGTACCGGCAAGAAGGCCAAGGCTGAAGCCCCCGGCAAGGAGGCTACCGCATGCGTTGACTGCCGGGAGGCGACGGCTGCCGAGAAAGCTGGGAAAAGTGATGGGCCGTACTGTAAGATTCATCGGACCAAGGGCCATGATCTCTAGGAGTGTCATCAGTTTGAGCAGCTCGTCAAGAGACAGAAGGCTGAGTATGAGAAGCACGATAAGGAAAAAGGTCAGAATGGCGCTGGCGGGAAGGGCCGGGGTGGTGAAGAAAATCGCCCCGTCAAGGCTCCTCGGAAACAAGGGAAACCCGCCAAGGGCCAAGAGAAGGAGGATTGCAGTAATGAGAGTGATGGAGGGAATGAAGAGGAAACCAGCAAGCAGGAGTTCCAGAAAGCCACTGACGCCCTGTGCATTGACGGGGGTGCATCTTTCACTCCTCTCACCGCCAACTTAAACAGTGGGCGCGTCAAGTCAATGTCGTGGAGCCAGCGGCAGATTCTTGGAAGCCGCTCAAGTGGTCACGCATGCCCATCATCTTTGATGAAGATGACCACCCCGACCGCATTACTGCGATAGAGTGCTTGCCATTGTTGGTCTCACCAACAATTCACAACCTCAAGGTCACAAAGATGCTGGTTGACGGCGGGGCCGGGTTGAATCTGATTTCCCCAAAGGTTATCAGCAAACTCTAGATAGCAGAGGAAGAACTTAAGGCCACAGGCATGTTTCAAGGAGTCAATCCAGGCAGGAGCCTTCCTAAGGGAAAGGTTACGTTGCCAGTGACATTTGGAGGAGAGTTGAACTATAGGACTGAGAAAGTTGTGTTCGATGTGGTTGACCTCCCCCTGCCATACAACGGGATCCTTGGGCGCATCCCACTATGCCTACAACACCTTGAAGATGCCAGGGCCGATGGGCATCATTTCCGTTCCGTCGGACAAGAAAGACGCAATTATTTGCGTGGATAAGATGTACCGGGACGCGGTCGCGGCAGAGGTCGCGGAAGCCACAGTTCTCGCCAAGGAAAAGCATAGCAGAGGCACTGGCAAGGAATCCGGGAAGCGTACCTCTGTGGAATGTGCCGCGCCCGTTGATGACATGCCAGAGAGTTCCAGCAGCAAGAGATCCAAGGCTGCTCCACCCCAAGTGAAAAAAGGTCACGGCAGGGCTGGCTGGCGCTGACGGTACTTTCACTATCAGCGCCACCCTTGATGACAAATAGGAAAGCGCGCTCATTGCCTTCCTGCGGGAGAATATCGATATGTTTGCCTGGCAACCATCTGATATCCCCGGTGTTCCCAGGTAGGTAATCGAGCACCACCTTGCTGTCTGCCCACATGCCCGGCCCGTCAAGCAGAAGGTTCAGAAGCAGGCCTTGGAGCGGTAGCAGTTTATTGCCGAGGAAATCAAGAAACTTGAAGCAGCTGGTTTGGTCAGAGGAGTACTGCATCCAACATGGTTAGCAAACCCAGTGGTTGTGCGCAAGGCTAATGGAAAATGGAGGCTTTGCATAGATTTCACGGATCTTAACAAAGCATGCCCAAAGGACCCATTTCCCTTGCCGCGCATCGACCAGATCATGGATTCTACTTCAGGATGTGAGTTGCTCTCTTTTCTGGATGCATACTCTAGATACCATCAGATTTTTATGTCCAAGGAAGACAAAGAAAAGACCTCATTCATCACCCCATGTGGCACGTACTACTTTGTGCGCATGCCTTTCGGGTTGAAGAGTGCCGGGTCCACTTTTGCAAGAGCAGTCCAGATTGGCTTTGAACCATAGTTGCACAGGAACATTGAAGCCTATATGGACAATATTGTGGTCAAGACCAAAGACAGATCAACCCTCATCCAGGATTTAGAAGACACATTTGCTAATCTGCGCAAGATCAACTTGAAACTGAATCCGGAGAAGTGCGTGTTTGGTGTTCCCTCCAGCAAGCTACTTGGTTTCTTTGTGTCCCACTGTGGGATAGAGGCCAACCCCGATAAGATCAAGGCTATTGAGCAGATACAGGCACCCAAGACAGTTAAGGATGTGAGGCGTTTGACAGGATGCGTTGCCGTGCTTAGCAGATTCATCTCCAAGTCTGCCGAGCGCACCTTGCCATTCTTCAAGATTTTGAAGAAGGAAGGACCCATGAAGTGGACCCCGGAAGCAGATGCAGCACTGGAGGATTTGAAGGCCTACTTGTCTTCTGTGCCAACTTTGGTCACACCCAAACCACAAGAGTCGTTGCTGCTATATCTGGCAGCAACTAATCAAGTGGCTAGTGCGGCCCTAGTAGCGCAGCGGGAAGTGGAAGAAGCAGCCACCTCAGCAAGTGTCCCGCACGGGGAAGAGGAAGAGAGCGGCCCGGCAAGGCCAGATATGGATCAGGACGAAGAAGAGCACGGCAGCGGAAACAACCCCAAGGACACGGCAAGGAAGAAGGTAGTGCAGCGCCCAGTATACTTCGTCAGCTCCCTGTTACAGGGGGCTAGATCCAGGTATTCTGGCGTGCAAAAGTTGATCTTTGGCCTTGTCATGACCTCAAGGAAACTGCGCCACTACTTCCAAGCCCATGAGATCACAGTTGTCACCCACTTCCCGTTGCAAAGGATACTTCGAAACCCAGAGGCCACCGGCAGGATAGTGGAGTGGGCATTGGAGTTATCCAGCTTTGGCCTGAAGTTTGAAAGCACATCAACAATCTAGAGCAGGGCATTGGCAGAGTTTATTGCAGAATGGATGCCAACCCCTGATGAAGAAGTACAGGAAACAGTTATCCCCGGCAAGGAAGCGCCCCAAGAATGGTTCATGTATTTCGATGGTGCCTTCTCCCTACAAGGTGCAGGGGCTGGTGTGCTTCTCGTGGCTCCCACTGGAGAGCACCTGAGGTACGTCATCCAGATGCACTTTCCGCGGGAGGAGGCGACCAACAATACAGCAGAATATGAAGGGCTTCTTGCCGGGCTCAGGATTGCTACAAAGTTGGGAATCAAGAAGCTGATCATTTGTGGAAGGGTTGGTGTGCCGCTTCGGGGTCCCTGCCCAGATCATCACCGACAATGGCACCCAGTTCATGAGCCGTGCCTTCATCCAATATGTTCATGCCCTCGGAAGCAAGATCTCATTTGCCTCTATCGCACATCCTAGAAGCAATGGACAAGCTGAGAGGGCGAACGCTGAAGTGCTGCGAGGACTCAAGATGAGAACGTTTGTGTCGGCGTACGATACCTATGGGATCCCGAGAGATCCCTTTACGATTCGGCAGGGGGAGAGGTATACGCAAAGAGCAGAACCAGTGATCGACGCGGGAAGTTTTTACCCAGGTTCGGGCAGATGATCAGCGTAAAACCCTACTCCTGCTTTGTGTTCTTATTGATGTTCTTGAGCCCAGCCTTCAGGAGCGCTCGCAATGAACAGTACATTCAAAGAGCAGCTACGCATGCAGAATGGGCCAGAAGTTCTCCTCCTCTCCTCCTCTGTAGCAGTTGCCTTGGGCCTCCTTTTATATGCTCAAAGGGGTCTCCACAGTGGCAAAATGTACATACATTGAGGTGTAAAGTAGCTACAGGGTATCATACCTAACCCCTGACGAATTAGGACAAACGCATTTAATGCACCGTGAGGTGTCCGTTTAGGTGTCCTTACTTTCTTGGGGATGGAAAAAGGGGCCATCCCATCAGCACCGCTTAAGCTCTCCTCCACTGGCGCGTTGCCACGCATTCAGAGAAGGACCCAGAATGTCAGGCTTTGTCGCTGTGCCGGAGCGGTGGCATAGTGGCAGAATCTCGCCAGGCGCCGATCCTTGCCGGGCACCAATCCTTGCCGGGCGCCAGGGCTTGCCGGGCGCCAGGGCTTGCCGGGCGCCGAGCTTTGCTGGGAACCAAGCCTTGTCGGGCGCCGAGGCTTGCCGGGCTCCACGGGCCATCCCGGCAAGGATCTTGCCAGGGAGGCTGGCCTTCGATTACCAGCTTTGCTTATTTGTTGATTCTTAGATCTCTGACTTGATGATTCCTTGATGACTTAAATCGACCTCGAGCTGATCCCGGCAAGCCTTGCCGCGAGGACGGCTACAACTGCCCGTGCACAAGTAAGGGGTACTAGTGGCCCAATACTTAGTACACCGACAGGAGCCCCCGGGCCTGGGCCATACACGAGTGCGATGCGTTGTTGGGCTAGGCCCAAACAGTGCACGGGCACGCGTGGCAGGGAATTAACTGCTCGTAAAGATCTTGTTTTACTGTGCCCCCACTACGCGCACGGAGCGCGCGATGTGGGAAGTGTGCCAAAAAGGCTGCAAACTGTTTCGCACCCATAGAGGCGCATTCATATTGGGGGATAAACAAGGTGGCCCCGCTCCTTCCCCATAAAAAGGAGAAGTCGTGGAGGCGCAAACCCATTCACCCCCCTCTTCTTCCCAATCTGGCCATCGCCATCGCCTTCCTCTGCTCGAGCTCAGAGCGAAACCTTCCTTCCCTTCTGCTCGCCGCTCCCGCGCTCGTTCTGTCCTCCGGCTTCCATCTCCACGGTCGCCATGCCGCCCAAGGCTAGCAAAGGCAAGGCCACGGACAAGGAGCCGAAGGCTGAAGTCCCGGAAAGCGAGCTGGTGAAGATGCGGAAGAGGCTCGTCGTCTTCCCTCCGACGCTCGACGCCGAAACCTTGAAGGGGCGATACCAATGCATGTGGGCGAAGGGAACACAAGCTCACCCCGCCACACGCATAATCCCAGGTGCTAATTCCAAAGGCGGATCAGACAGATACCCCTTCTTCACTGCGTACTTTTATTGCGGGCTCTGTCCACCTTTTTCTGATTTCTTCAACGACATCATGTATACATACGGCTTCCGCCTTCTTGATTTCACGTCGAATGCCGTATTTTGCATGTCGATCTTTGCCCATCTTTGTGAAAAATTTGCCGGCGTGATCCCCAATTCTGCTCTTTTCCGCCACTATTTCTATCCTCGAATCCAAAAAGGAGAGGCTCTCTCTGGATCTATCGCTTGGATTCCAAGGGCCTGGAACAAAGAGATATACCCAGATGGAGTTTACCGCGAAAAGTGGGACGAGGGGCGGGCCGAATGGTGCTGGATCCAGGAAGCAGATCCTCATCCTTTTTGCCATCCCCGGCGACAGAAGGTGGTCCGCGGCAAGGATTGGGGCGATCTCGCCGCAGAAGACGAGAAGCTCACAATCGCCACTACTAGGATCCTCCGCTTGAAGGCTGCCAGGCTGACAATGGAGATGATCGGCTTCGACTTCCTCCGCCGCCGCATCGCCCCGCTGCAGAATAGGGGGAGGCCAGCCTGGGAGTATAAGAACGCAGCGGATGTCATGAGGCTGCGCCCCGGGCTGAACAACAACTTGACTGTTATGCAGCTTGGCGCTCTCCGCCAAAAGTTATTCCAGCGCGAAGACAAGCACCGGCTGCCAGCAAGGATCGTCCCCTTGTGCAACAACTCTGCACTGGGGTCGATCATTGCCTTCTTGCCGATGTTCAACGCCCACGGCCTTGACCCGACCTGGGTCGAGCCAAGCGAGGAAGAAGCGCAGAAATTCTTCGACAATCTGACGGAGAAGCCTGTCCGGCAAGAGTCAGATCTTATTCGCGCCACCACAGATCAGGAGGTAGCATACATTACTACCAGAGTGGAGGAAGCGAATCTTGCCGCCGAGGCCGGCAGCGTTGGCTTCATAGAGTGGGAAGCCAGCGATGCAGAGGTGGTGGTGGAGGCAAAACCTGCCGAGGAGAGCAAGGTTGCCGGGGAAGAAGGCGGCGCAGTCGCTGAAAGCTCATCCGGCGACGACACAGCCGAAGAGGAGACGTGAAAAGAGCCCTCGCCCCCGAAGAAGACAAAGCGTGTCCTTCGGAAAGCCGCATCGGGCGTCCCGGCAAGCCAGCCTACATCGAGCAATGAATCCCTCGGCAAGAAAGTGGCCGGCAAGACCGGACCGCGGCAGGGGGCCCGTCAACAGCCCGCGCGGCGCGCGAGACCCACACCAGCGGCCACCGCCGGAGCGGCAGGAGGGTCTCGTACAACCGTGCCAGAAGCTGCCCCGGCGCCTGCCACAGCCAAGCGGCCCAGGACCCCTCCTCCGCCTCCCCACTCAGGCGCCGCAACGGAGGTCGACTTCGACATCTCCGGCTTCAGTCCGGAGCGAGAGGAAGAAGAGTGAGTACCTGTCACAACTTCCACCTTGCAATCTGCCTCAGTCTTACTGACTTACTTGTATTGTTTCTGCAGTGACACAGAAACCTTGCTGGAGAGGATGGCGAAGAGGTCAAGGACTTCTACGGGCGACAAGCCCCCGGCAGGCTCCACTAGCGTGCCAGAGACCGTCATTGTGAGCCCGGAGTCTAGTCCTCAACGCAGCCCCCAGTGCAGCCCCCAGCACAGCCCCCAGCGTAAGTTCATAGTTCTTCTTCCGCTGGCGGGTGCCGAGGTTTCCATTCTTGTCGCTGATATCTTCGGGTTCGCAGGAGAAGAACGGCAACAAGGAGAAGATTGCCCCATTGTGCCTCCTTCATCGACCGCTCCGCCCACAAGCACATCTCCGGCAAGAGATCCTGCCGACGAGCCTGTCCGGATTGAGGAGGAGCCGACAAGCACGGACTCCGGTAACCCATCCCCGGCAACCGGAGTTGCCGGGAGAGGCGAAGCTACCTCTCGACAGCCCGACGCAGGTACTCGATCGCCTCAGAGTGCTAGTTATTCTTTTCCCCTTACTTCTTTATCTTTGATCACTTCAAACTTCAACCTTGATCTTATTCTGTTTTCCTCCTTCGCCCTTCAGAGTTCCCTGTGATGGAACACATGGACGTCGACGTTGTGATCGAGGAGACCGCCAGGGATGCTGCCGCCGAAGCGGACAGGATCGCTGCCAGCGAGGCCACCAAGGATGACGTTGTCGAGGCTGGTGGTGCTCTTGACGGGGAGGCCGCCAAGACAGCAGAAGAGGAAACCGCCGAAGAACCTACAGAAGGGGGCGACAGGGAGGCTGAGGACCGCACTGATAGCATTCCTGCCACAGGAGCGCCAGGCGCTACACCGGCCACAGAGCCCCCTGTTACTGGTGAGGCGGTCACTGAAGACCAGCCATCAGCATCTGAAGGCCCCTCATCCAGCAAGTACCTCAAGGTTGGCGAGAACCTGTTCATCAACTTGCCGGGGACGGCAAGCGCTGGGGCACCAGCCGAAGGACAAGTTTTCGAAGAAATCATCGCTGCTGCCGGGCTTGAAGTTGTCGACAATCCCAGCACTAGCAGCGGCAAATCTGAAGAGGATCAGCTCCTTCAGGCCATGGGCGAGAACTTCCGCAAACTCCAGGCTCTCCATCGCGCCCGGAAAGACAAAGCGGACTCCAGAATGGCAGTTGTTGAGGCGGCCGAAGCAGATTTCCAAAGGCGCGTCGCACAAATGCAGATCTGGCACACCGAGGCCCTCCAAGAGTTGGTTACCGGCCGGGAACAAGTGAGCCAGCAGTGGAATGAGATCCTCCTGAAGCAATCAGACATGGAGAAGGCGCATGATGAAGCTGTTCAAAGGATTGCTGCCAAAGATGCCCTCCTGACGGGGCGCCGCGTTGCTCTTGATGCTCATGAGGAAGATCTCACTGCTCGTGAGCAGGCGCTCGCAGCCAAGCTTCGCAGCAAGGATGAAGACATTGAAAATCTTGTCGCGCGGTGGACCCAGGAGCTGGAGCAGAAGCACAAGGAGGCGCTCGAAGCTCTAACCGCAAGTCACGCCGGCAAGCTCAAGGAGGCCGTCGATGCTACCGAAGCTGCAGAGGCCGCCAAGAACGAGTTGAGCGACAAAGTAAAGAGGCTGGAGACAGATCTTGATGAGCACGGCAAGGAGCTCTCGACGCTCAAGGGGGACAGGGAAAAAACCCTCCACTCCTTGGCGGAGATGCAAGTCGCCCTGTCCGACAAGACCAAGCAGCTCTCCTCCGCGGCTGATGATATTGCGGTTCTGGAGCTGAAGCTGACCACGCTGCAGAAATCTCTCGAGGCCGGCAGGGCCCGTGAGAAGGCTCTACTCAAAGATCTCCAAGGAGAGAGGAACCTGCTCAAGAGCGCCGCCGCTGCCCAGAACGAGTACGAGAAGGGAGTGGAGATCTGGACTGGTCGTCTCATCGCTGCCGTGGAGAAGCTTACGGCAGAACTGTCAACCATGGGCTTGTCGAACTTCAGATATTCTTCCGAGGAAAGAATATCCCCAAGCGCGAGATTGACGATGTTCTTTGAAAGCATCATCAATGCGTTGAGGGTGCTCCAGTCCAGCCGGACGACCCAACTGGCGAACGAGACTCGCCGGCTTTGCCGGGCCGTCCTTCGCAAGGTGCTCCTCAAGGTGGTGCACAGCAATCCCGGCATCGACCTCTCCAGCGCACTCGGCCACCTGCCAAAGGATGCAAATGTTGAGGCGCTTGAGAAGTGCATCGTGCCGATCCTTGAGAAGGTGGACTCCATCAAAAGGATCGAAGGCCAGCGCAGGGATTGAGTGCTTCCCTTTTATTCTTGCCGCCATCATCTCATGTAAAAGACAATTAAGTCTCGAGTTAGGACTGCGGCAACTCATGGATGTAATATAATTTAACTATGTTTAGGCTCATGCTAGCTACTTTCCTTGTCTGATTCCTTTATGTATGGAGTTCATCCTACGCTTACTAAAAAACTTGCCAGCGCGCAACCTGCCGCGTGCGCTGGGTGCGGGACTTCAGCAGCCTGCCGGAGGCGCAGCGGCCGGCAAGACTCCTTGGCGTTCTCAGTGCAGCCACTTAAATCGTTGAGCGGACTCGAAACAAAATAAGGGCGCAACTGATTACAACAAGGGTTACTTCGCGTGCAGATTTTCCATACAAGAATCGGAATCGTCTAGGGAAGCAACTTGGTAATGAAAGAAAAACTTGCTCTGAGTTTTTAGGACTTAGCTTTCTGTCTTTGTCCTTCCTCCGGTAAGCATACGATTCCGAACATCACCAACTGGTATTCATGTCTCCCTCCCCCCCCCCCCCGGCAAATGTGCACGCGCGGAATCCTTCTGTCTTTAAGAAAAAGAAAGAAGAGAAAATAAAGAGATGAAACCTTGGCGGTTCGTTAGAACTTACCGGGATCAGGTGTTATACATCATCTTAGACAAACATGCATATATGAATGTGAACATGAGAATCAATAAGGAAATGTATAACACTTAATTTTATTCGTCTGTGCTCAGGGTCTGCGCCTGGCTTTGTACAAAGGATCACATGCCTTGCCGGCAAGACTTGTACAAAAAGGTGGTTGCCGGGAGCCCCTGGCAACCGCGCCTTATGGATAGAACTTGCGAAGATGTTCGATATTCCAGGAATTACTCACTGGAACGCCATCCTCGGTCTCCAGGCGGATAGCGCCAGGCCTGGTGACTCGTACTACCCGATAAGGGCCTTCCCACTTTGGCGTCAACTTGTTTGAATTCTTGGCGGACTGAATCCGTCGAAGAACAAGGTCGCCTTCCTCAAGGCTTCGGGCATGAAATTTGCGGCTATGATAGCGGCGCAAAGCTTGCTGGTAGCGTGCAGCTCGCACAGCAGCCTGAAGACGATTCTCCTCAAGGAGCACAGCGTTATCTTGCCGCAGTTGCTCTTGCTCAAGCTCATCATAAGCGAGCACTCGAGGAGATCCGTATATGAGTTCCGTGGGGAGAACTGCTTCCGCTCCGTAGACCAAAGCGAAGGGCGTCTGGCCGGTGGCTCGATTTGGTGTCGTTCTGATTGACCAAAGAACCGCCAGCAACTCATCAATGCAGCGTCTTCCGCACTTTTTCAGCTTGTCAAAAGTTCTGGTCCTGAGACCGCGCAGCACTTCAGCATTGGCCCTCTCCGCTTGGCCGTTGCTTCTCGGGTGAGCAACAGAGGCAAAACAAATCTTGCCGCCAAGGTCTTGGATGTACTGCATGAAGGTGCGACTTGTGAACTGCGTGCCGTTGTCGGTGATGATCCTGTTAGGCACACCGAAACGACAAACAATTCCTTTGAAGAACTTGACAGCCGACTGCGCTGTCACCTTCCTCACTGCTTCCACCTCCGGCCACTTTGTGAACTTGTCGATAGCAATGTACAAGTACTCAAAGCCCCCGGCAGCACGGGGGAAGGGGCCCAGTATGTCGAGCCCCGAGACCGAAAATGGCCAGGAGAGAGGGATTGTTTGAAGAGCTTGAGCTGGCTGATGTAATTTCTTCGAATGAAACTGGCACGCTTCACACCTGGTTACTAGTGCAGTCGCATCTTGGAGGGCGGTGGGCCAAAAGAAACCTTGCCGGAATGCTTTCCCGGCAAGCGCTCTTGACCCTATGTGAGAACCACACATGCCCCCATGTATCTCTGCCAACAGCTCTAGTCCATCCTCCCGAGGAATGCACTTCAATTTCACACCGTTTGGTCTCTTTTTGTACAGGACGTCATCGACGAACTTGTACATAACAGACCGACGGGCTACTCTCTCCGCTTCTTCTTGTTCCTCAGGGAGTTCACCTGTCTGAAGGAAATGGACAATGTGCTGCGCCCACGCTGGAGCCTGAGGCTCGACAACTAGGACTAAAGGCATCTCGTCCGCCGGGGGAACATTTGTCTCGACAGCAAGGGCCTGAGGCCCTGCCAGAGCCTGTTGTTCCCCAGCAGGCATGTCAATCCCGGCAACTTCCTTGCCGGCGGCTCCGAGGAGCTCTGCCGGGAAGTACTGGCCAGAGTTCAACTTTCTTCTCTTTTCTTGCCGCATCAATGGCGCCACGGATGGTTGAGTCAATTGGAGCACAAAAGTTCCTGGTTCCACAGGCAACTTGAGGGCAGCACGCTTTGACAGGTCGTCAGCAACGCTGTTCTCAGCACGAGGGACATGCTCCATTTGGAGACCGTCAAAGCGCTCTTCCAATTTCCTCACTTCATCTACGTAGGCTTGCATCAATGGACTTTGATAGCTCTTGTTAACCTGCCTGACGACAAGCTGTGAATCACCTTTGATAATGAGCTTTTTGATACCAAGGTCTGCCGCGATCCTAAGACCGGCAAGCAAACCTTCGTACTCTGCAGTGTTGTTGGTTGAGCTCTCCCGGGGAAAGTGCATTTGAACTACGTACTTGAGGTGCTCTCCGGTGGGTGCGACAAGCAGCACGCCAGCACCGGCGCCTTGCAGCGAAAAAGCCCTGTCAAAGTACATAACCCATTGCTGATCGATTTCTTTGCCGGGGAGACTTGTTTCTTGAACTTCTTCGTCTGTTATCGGGGTCCATTCTGCAATGAACTCCGCCAAGGCCCTGCTCTGAATTGTGGAAGTACTTTCAAACTTAAGACCAAAGCTAGACAGCTCCAACGCCCACTCCACGATCTTGCCGGTTGCCTCCGGATTTTGCAAAATCCGTTGCAACGGAAAGTGAGTGACGACGGTGATCTCATGTGTTTGAAAATAATGGCGCAGCTTTCTTGAGGCCATAAGGAGGCCGAAAAGCAATTTCTGCACACCAGAATATCTTGACCTAGCCCCTTGTAAGAGGGAGCTAACAAAATAAACTGGGCGCTGCACCACCTTTTTCTTCTGCACGGGCTCTTCTGTTTGCGCAGATCCTGTCTTGCCGGGATCAACCCTTGCCGGGGAAGATCTTGCCACGTCATCTGGCGGTCCTGCCACTGATGTTGCCTCCTCATCAGCTTCCCTCTGTGCCACTAGCGCAGCACTAACCACTTGATTTGTCGCCGCCAGATACAGCAGCAACGGCTCTTGTGGTTTAGGTGCGACTAGCGTCGGCGGAGAAGAAAGGTATTTCTTCAAATCTTGCAGCGCAGCCTCCGCTTCCGGAGTCCATTTCATTGGACCTGCCTTCTTCAAAATTTTGAAGAAGGGCAGGGCGCGCTCAGCAGATTTGGAAATAAACCTGCTTAGAGCAGCGACACAGCCGGCAAGATGACGCACATTCTTGACGCGTCTCGGCGCTTCAATTTGCTCAATGGCTTTGATCTTGTCGGGGTTAGCTTCGATTCCCCGGCAAGATACAAAGAATCCGAGGAGCTTGCCGGAAGGAACACCGAACACGCACTTCTCAGGATTGAGCTTCAAGTTGATCTTGCGCAAGTTCGCAAATGTTTCTTCTAAGTCTTGAATGAGCGTTGCTTTATCCTTAGTTTTGACCACTATATCATCCATATACGCCTCCATATTTCTATGGAGTTGTGGCTCAAAACCAATCTGGATTGCTCTGGCAAATGTTGAACCAGCACTTTTCAACCCGAAAGGCATTCGTATAAAACAATACGTACCACATGGGGTGATAAAGGCGGTCTTCTCTTCATCTTCCTTTGCCATAAAAATCTGATGATACCCTGAATAGGCATCAAGGAAGGACAGGAGATCACAACCAGCGGTGGCATCCACAATCTGGTCGATGCGCGGCAAGGGAAAAGGATCTTTTGGACAAGCTTTATTGATATCTGTATAATCGATACAAAGCCTCCATTTCCCGTTCGCTTTCCGCACTACAACCGGATTGGCCAACCAGGTTGGATGAAGCACTCCTTTGACCAGTCCTGCCGCCTCCAGCTTCTTAATTTCTTCGGCAATGAACTCTTGCCGCTCCAAAGCCTGTTTCCTCACCCTTTGCTTGACGGGCCGCGCATGAGGACAGACAGCAAGGTGGTGCTCAATTACTTTCCTGGGAACGCCAAGGATGTCAGACGGTTGCCATGCAAACACGTCGACATTCGCCCGCAGGAAAGCAACGAGCGCGCTTTCCTATTTGTCATCTAGGGTGGAACTTATGGTGAAAGTTCCCCCCGTTCCGTCCTCCTTGGCAGGCACCTTCTTGGTTTCCGGCGGGGCAGCCTTGGACTTCTTGCTCTTGCCGGTGGAACTCTCTGGTGCGTCCTCGACGGAAGCGCAGCACTCCGAGGAGGTGCGCTTGCTGGAGTTCGCGCCAAGGTTCCTGCCGGTCTTCTTCTTCCCCCCGGGAGTTCCAGCGGCAGGAGCAGATGCCTTGATGGCAGGTGCTGCAACTGCTTCCCGGTAAAGTTGGTCGGCACAGATGAGCGCATCCTTCTTATCGGAATGGATAGTGATGACGCTCAACGGCCCAGGCATCTTCAAGATGTTGTATGCGTAGTGTGATGCCGCCATAAACTTAGACAGCGCTGGCCGACCAAGGATCCCATTGTATGACATGGGGATCTTGGAGACATCAAACACCACCTTTTCGGTCCTGAAGTTAAGCTCGCTGCCAAATGTTACCGGCAGCGTGATCTTGCCCTTAGGCTGGGTTCTTCCCGGATTGACCCCTTGAAACGTACCCGTTTCCTCAAGGTCTTCATCGGGAATCTGAAGCTTTGTGAGCACATCTGGTGAGATTAAGTTTAGGCCGGCCCCGCCGTCAACTAACATCTTCGTCACCTTGAGGTTGTGAATTGTCGGGGAAACCAACAATGGCAAATACCCGACCGCAGTTGTGCGATCAGGGTGATCCTCGGTGTCGAAGATGATAGGTGTGCTAGACCACTTCAGAGGCCTACATGCATCGGGGGATGGCTCTGCCGCATTAACCTCCCGCATCCACTGTTTAAGTTGGCGGTGGGAAGAATGCAGTGAGGCACCCCCATCAATGCACATAGCCTCCGTAGCCTTCTGGAATTCCTGCTCACTGGATTCGTCATCTTCTTCATCATCTCCTTCTTTATCTCGGCCCCGAGCGGGCCGATCCTTCTGCTGGTTGGCCTTTCCGCGGTGACCCCCTCGACCACCGCGTTTCTTGCCGGACCCCTCAGCACCATCTTGGGCCTTCTCCTTGTCTCGCCTCTCGTATTCGGCCTTCTGCTTTTCGGCAAGCTGCTCAACTTGCCGGCAGTCCTGGAGATCGTGGCCCTTAGTGCGATGGATCTTGCAGTACTGCTTGCCGGAGTTCTCTGACTTGTCGGCAGCCGCCAAGGCCTGACAGGAAGGGCACCCGGCAAGATCGTTGCCGGGGTCACCAACCTTGGCCTTCTTGGCGGCGCCAGGGTTGCCGGATTCCTCGACGGCAAGCACGGCCTTGCCTCCGCGCTTCCTATTCCGCCGCCGGCCTTTCCTTGATGGAGCCACGGCATCTTCTTCTTCTGAGTCGCCTGTCGCACCAACAGCCTCACCGGGGAGTTTCCTCCCCTCCTCAGCTCGAGCGCACTTGTCGACCAAAGTGTAAAGCTCGGCGATACTCCTGACTTTGTTCATTGCCAGCTCTTCCCGCATCCTACGGTTACGCACGTTCTGATGGAACGCGCTAATGACAGCGGCAGGATGAACGTCAGGAATATTGTATTGCACCTGGCTGAATCTCTGCATAAACTTGCGCAGGGACTCGCCCTCCTTCTGAGGGATGATGTGCAAATCACTTTCTTGGCCAGGAGCTTGGTGGCCTCCAACAAAGGCGCCAACAAACTGATGGCACAGATCCGACCAGGAAGAAATAGAATCCTCCGGCAGATGCATCAACCACGACCTGACGTTGGGTTTGAGCACCAACGGGAAGTAGTTGGCAAGTATCTTGTCATCCCGGCCCCCGGCAGCTTGCACCGCAATGGTGTAGATGCTCAGGAACTCCGAGGGATGGGTCTTGCCGTCATATTTCTCCGGGACCTCTGGCTTGAAGGTTCGGAGATTGGGCCACTGGACTTGCCGCAGCTCACGGGTAAACGCTGGAGGTCCTACCTCGTAAGGCAAGTCTCCTATGTTCCCTGGCGCGGGCTCATCGACAACCGGCCCCGCGCGCTTATCAGACTGAAAGCGCGCTTCCCGTCGCCGCTCGATGGTTGTTCGAGCGTCCTCCTTGCCTCATTCCTGGAGAACCAGACGCTGATCACGGCGCATCCGTGGATCGGACGACGCCGTGGAAACTTCTTCATGGCGGTCGACTTGCTGAGTCGTCGGCCGCTGCTGACGCCGCGGAGGAGAGTGCACCGTAGTTGCACCACCTCCGGTTTTCTCTGCACTGGCTCGTGTCGGATCGATGGGCCTCCGCTGAGAGGGCCCTGCCTCTTGCGGTCCATCCTTGTTAGCGAAGCCGATAAGGCTCTGGATAGTAGCTCGCCACTCCTCCATCTTCTCCGGGGCGGGAGGAAAATCGAGGAGCAGCTGTGCACGTGCCAAGGCTTCCGCTGGCGTAGGTGGCGGCGACAGGTGCGAGGTGCGTGAGGTGCTCTGACTCCTAACCAAGTTAGAATGAGCACCGCCACGGTCACGCGACCGCGCGCCACCTTCGCCGGCAGCTCGGTGTGCATGCTGGTCCCGCGCATCTTGGGATCTATGCACAGAAACCTTTTCGTGAGGAAGCCCCAAACCACCAGCGCCATGATGTCGCTCATCTCGCACGACCTGGACAGGTTGCGAGGCTCGCGCCGGCGCGGGAGCTCCAGCGGGCGCTCTTCGATCTCTAGAGTTTGTTGTGTCACCCGTAGGCAACACAATGCCATCTCTAGATCCAGCGGCGCGCAAGTTTCCACTGCCACTGCGAACGATACCGCTCGCTTGTCTTGGGTCACCAGAACGCCGCGGGGGTTCCAGTCCTCTTCCTTCTGCACCCACACCATCGCCTGTCTGCGAAGGCGCAGGCAAAGCAGATCCGGACGGTTGTGCTGTCGCAGCGTTCTTCTTCTTGGGCGGCATGACGATGAAGATGATGAAGGAACTAGGACGTCTACCACCAGATCAGGTTCACGCAACCTTCAATCCCCCTACCTGGCTCGCCAAAGATGTCGGCGTACGACACCTATGGGATCCCGAGAGATCCCTTTACGATTCGGCGGCGGGAGAGGTATACGCAAAGAGCAGAACCAGTGATCGACGCGGGAAGTTTTTACCCAAGTTCGGGCCGCTGATCAGCGTAAAACCCTACTCCTGCTTTGTGTTCTTATTGATGTTCTTGAGCCCAGCCTTCAGGAGCGCTCGCAATGAACAGTACGTTCAAAGAGCAGCTACGCATGCAGAATGGGCCAGAAGTTCTCCTCCTCTCCTCCTCTGTAGCACTTGCCTTGGGCCTCCTTTTATATGCTCAAAGGGGTCTCCACAGTGGCAAAATGTACATACATTGAGGTGTAAAGTAGCTACAGGGTATCATACCTAACCCCTGACGAATTAGGACAAACGCATTTAATGCATCGTGAGGTGTCCGTTTAGGTGTCCTTACTTTCTTGGGGATGGAAAAAGGGGCCATCCCATCAGCACCGCTTAAGCTCTCCTCCACTGGCACGTTGCCACGCATCCAGAGAAGGACCCAAAATGTCAGGCTTTGTCGCTGTGCCGGAGCGGTGGCATAGTGGCAGAATCTCGCCAGGCGCCGATCCTTGCCGGGCACCAATCCTTGTCAGGCGCCAGGGCTTGCCGGGCGCCGAGCTTTGCTGGGAACCAAGCCTTGTTGGGCGCCGAGGCTTGCCGGGATCCACGGGCCATCCCGGCAAGGATCTTGCCGGGGAGGCTGGCCTTCGATTACCAGCTTTGCTTATTTGTTGATTCTTAGATCTCTGACTTGATGATTTCCTTGATGACTTAAATCGACCTCGAGCTGATCCCGGCAAGCCTTGCCGCGAGGACGGCTACAACTGCCCGTGCACAAGTAAGGGGTACTAGTGGCCCAATACTCAGTACACCGACAGTTTGATAAGCTGCGGAAGCACGGCAGGCAATGGATCAATGAGCTGCCAGTGGTTCTTTGGTCCCTCAGAACATCACCAAACCGAGCTACCGGGCAGACTCCCTTCTCTCTAGTCTATGGGGTAGAAGCAGTTATCCCCATGGAACTCATTTACGGGTCACCTCGAGTGCTTGCCTACGATGAAGTAGCGCAGGAACAGCACATGCATGACGACGCCATGCTTCTCGAGGAGAACCGTCTCCGGGCTGCTACGCGTGCTGCACGCTATCAGCAAGCCCTGCGTCACTATCATAGCCGCAGGGTCCATGCCTGGTGTTTTGAGGAAGGCAACCTTGTCCTTAGGAGCGTTCAGTCCGCCAAGGGTACAAACAAGCTGTCGCCGAAGTGGGAAGGCCCTTACTGGGTAGTACGAGTCACCAAACCAGGCGCAGTCCATCTGGACACCAGAGATGGCATTCAATTGCAAAACTCATGGAATATTGAGCATCTCCGCAAGTTCTACCTGTAAGGCACGGCTGTCGGGCTCTGCCCGGCAGCCACCCTTTTGTACAGGCCTTGCCTCAGCTGCATGTAACCCCTTGTACAAAGCCAGGGGCAGACCCTGAGCAACAGAGAAATAAATGAAGCACTGGGGGGCCCCAACAAGTTACATGCATGCATAAGCATTTCATAAGCATTGCATGATTCATGTAGATAGGTTGCATAATCATGTAGATAGATTGCATCTAGCATCATCTTCATTTGCATAAACTGCAGGCTCCTGCCGTGGACTTTGTCCTAGGAAGAGGATGCGAAGACAAGCCAGCACTGCGGTCTCCGGCAAGCCAAACAAATAAGTTCCATCTCTTATCCATACTTGTTCCGTCAGTAGGACTTGTGCATATGAAAACCTCACCGCCTCGGAAACAAAGGTGCTCCCATCTACTAACACGAATGCTGCTTCGGTCAGGATGGTCGTAGTGGCCTTTGGCTGAAAGGGGTTGGCGGGGGGCTGGTCTCTCCCAATGGGTTCTGCGCCCGGCAGGCTCAGCCTCACGGCAGCAGTCCTATGGGGTACCAGCAAGGTAGCTTACCGGGATCCACTTGTTTACATGAAAGTATGGAGGCATTTCACCTCTGCATGGATATTGTACATGCACAAGTATCCGGCAAAGCTTATCTTTTTCATTAATATGCTGATCAACAAGTACAAATCTCACAGAACATAAACATGGATACGAGAGATTACATTATTTGAACTAAAATTTGGCAAGTGCATATAGATTTAAGATTAAAAAAAGATAAGTGCCCCGTAATGCCCTTTCTTTTCCCTCTCCTCCTAGGCACAGCTGTAGAAGGCGAGGAGGGCAAAAGGAGTGCCTGGACAGAAGCTCAGCCTGACCCTGTCGGGCTCCAGGAGAGGTTGCCCGGCAGGGGCGGGAGGGCATGGACGAAGACGATGATGGAGAGCATGGCGGAGGCGACCCGTCGACCACCACCACCAAGGCCAGCAGAACACAGCAGGGCTAACGGAGCTGCAGCCCGAGAGGAAGCCTGCCGGGGTCCAGCCGGAGGATTGCTGGAGGAGCCAGGGGGCACCGTCACCACCTCTGCACCCAACTTCCCAGCAAACCACCTTGCCGGGGAGAAAACGCAGGTGCAGATGACGATGCTGCCGCCTGACAAAGATGGTGAGGGCGATGTTCCGCCGGAGTCGGAGTCGTCGCCCTCCCAGTCGCTGCCGTCGTCATCACTGTCACTGTACTCCTCGTCGCTTTCGCTCGAGGAGGAGCTTTCGTCGTCGGTCGAGCTCTCCGCGCAGCACCCATAGCGAGCTCCCGAGCGCCCAAAGACCTTGACGAAAAGAAGGCCACTCTCCATTAATTTAAACTGGAGAACGTGCCCCTCAGACAAGCTATGGGTTGAGCAAAGGTCCTCCAGCCGCGGCGGAGGTACATAACATGAGGATTAGGGAAGTCAACATCCACCCACATGCCACCATTCCCATAGCCCCTCATGTGCAACCTCAGTGCACGTGGCTGTTCGAGCTCCATCACCCTTGCAAATGGAGTAGGGAGGCGGAGGCAGCTGCGCGGAGGCTTATACAGCCTGATGACAAACTCCAAGGGTTGATCCCCGATGTGGCCTTCCATCAGGGGAGGAGCATCCGGTGCGGGCGCAATTGAGGTGCCACCCCGGCCTCCTCAACCGCGCACATCGCGACGACCTCGGCCACGCCCCCTTCCGCCTCCTCTCACAGCAGGTTCAGCCCCCACATCATCAAGAGGAGGGGGGAGACGATGTCGAGCAGAAGTTCTCGTCTCCACCACTAGAGTACCACCACGCCCTCGCCCCCTCACCATGGCGAGCAAGGCAAGCTTTGAGGAAAAGGAGAAGGAAGGTGTGTGAGCAGACACACTACTCCTACCCCCTTTTTATAGGAGAACGAGCCAGGGGGCTGGCCTCTCATCCAGCAGGCGACCGCCTTGCTCCTCCAATGTGGTTCCCCTGTGCCTCCAACGGCTCGGGGAATTAGAGCCGCCCCCCTACACCACTCGGCGATGCCTGGCTTTCTGCCATGGCGCCCGTTCCCGCGCCCTCCGCGTCCACCACCTACCCTGCGCAATGCATGCGGTACACGTGGCGGAGGCACCCCGGGGTAGGAGGCAAGTGGGATGGCAGCTTCTTACCCCGTGATCATGGGGCGTGGGCTGCCCGCATATCGTGGTTCAGTTTCTCCCCTAAGCGTTTTGCACGACGCGTGGGAAAACCGGAAACTAACCCAAGCTCAGGTTAATGAAGAAGCAAAGAAGATCTCAAAGGGCAGAGCTGTCCTAACATTTCTGCCTATGCACTGGTTAGGGCCTACCCCGACGATGCCCAACAGCGCGTCTGTGCCAGGCCCGGGGGCTCCTGTCGGTGCAATAGACCCTGGGTCCATTGCATGGACTGTGCATAGGACAGAGACAAGATTACAAGACCAAGATCAGACCAAACAAGGAGGTTCAATTCCTTTGAAGGATCCAAGTGCAAGTCAAGAAGGCCAAGGTGAGCCAGAGGAGAAAGGCATTGCTAAGGAAGGACCTACCTTGCCGGACAGGCGAGCCTGGCAAGGTTGGGTTTTGCCCCGAAAGCAAGCTCCAGATCATCCCGACAGGCCTGCCGGGACTGGCGGAGGGAAGCCACTCCACCCCTCCACCTCACAAGTGACGCAAGTTGTTAATCAAAGCGGTGTCGAGCTCCAAGGTGACTAAGTGGCTGCTTTCTGCCACATGGCAGCCACTTCCTACAGCAAACACCTCCATATGACACCCGTCCTGAGACGTGTCAAGCGAGCAGGCGCGAAGCTGGCAAAATAGCCCGGCAGGGCCTGCCGGGCGAGCTGTGATGTGACACTGAGCGGCGCATTTAATGCGCTCTGTTAGCCTGCAGAGTTAGATATGATAGCACTGTTAGCTATCTAATCAGTACGCAAATACTGATTTGCCACTGTGGTGACCCCTTAATCTATAAAATGAGGCCCATGGCAACGGTAGAAAGGGTTGGACCCTCGCATATCCATACGCGCGTAGCCACTCTCGCCCCCAGAGCGACCTTGCCGGGCGAGTGTGCTACGTTCACCACCATTATCCACCATCAATCCACCAAAGCAAAAGTAGGGTTTTACGCCTCACGCACGCCCCGAAGCTGGGTAAAGACTGCCCGTGTGATCTCTGTTGTGCTGCACAACGCTTCTCCACTCTTTGTGCAACGTGCCCATCCCTCCGCCAAACCAAAAGGGGCTCATGGCCGCATAGGTGGCTGTGGTTTCCCACGACAACCTGAATCCTCTGATGATGATGCCCCCGTGAATCGAAGCAGAACTCATCAAGCCACTGCCGAAGAAAATGCTCCTCCGATTCCAAATGGCAATCAAAATCCAAATGCCGATCAAAATGGCAATCCCGAAGGGAATGATGATACAAATGCTGATGCTGATGAAAATGACAATGATCATCATGAAGAAAATGCTCATCCTCGAGTGGCTAATCGAGTTGATCCTTCATTAATTCTCGATGAACTTGAGAATCCAGGTTATCGACCCACAACTCATTCACGCACTCGTTTGCCTAACTACTATGGCAGTTTCTCCTTTGTTTCATTGGCAGAACCTACCAAGTATGAAGAAGCCATGAATGATCCAGATTGGATGAATGCCATGCAAGAGGAGTTGGTGCAATTCAAACTAAATGATGTGTGGGAATTGGTTGACAAACCGAATCCTAAGAAGCACAATATCATCGGTACAAAATGGATTTTTCGCAGTAAGCAAGATAAAAATGGCATTGTGGTGAGAAACAAAGCACGTCTTGTTGCTCAAGGGTACACACGTAGAAGGTATTGATTTCAGTGAAACGTATGCTCCTGTTGCACACCTTGAGGAAATTCGCATTCTTCTCGCTTATGCAAATTACAATGATATCTTGCTTTATCAAATGGATGTGAAAAGTGCTTTCCTCAATGGTGTAATTTATGAGGAAGTTTATGTTAGACAACCACCTGGCTTTGAACATCCTGAGTTTCCTAACAAAGTTTTCAGGTGGAAGAAGGCTCTATACGGGCTGAAGTAAGCCCCTCGAGCTTGGTATGACACCTTGAAGAAGTTTTTGCTCGATAAAGGGTTCAAGCCAGGATCCACTGATCCCACACTTTTCACTCATGATGTTGATAATGATCTATTCGTATGTCAAATCTATGTGGATGGTATTATCTTTGGCTGTACTAACAATGCTTGCAGCTTAGAGTTCGGGAAAATGATGTCCGATAAATATCAAATGTCTATGATGGTTGAACTCAAGTTCTCTCTCGGACTGCAAATTCGTCAAAAAGCAAATGGAATTTTCATATCTCAGTAGAAATACCTAAAAGAATGCCTGAAGAAGTTCAAAATGCAGGATTCCAAAATGAAGGGCTATAAAACTCCTACCCATGAATGGTAAGCTGGATGCATATGTGTATGGTAAGGATTACGATCAGAAGGCTTATCGTTCCATGATTGGTTCTCTTCTTTATCTATGTGCATCCTGACCTGACATTATGTTGAGTGTTTGCATGTGTGCCCGCTATCAAGCTACACCGGTGCGAATCGCATCACCAAGCGGTCAAGCACATTCTGAGATATTTGGCTCCCACCCCCACCTTAGGTTTATGGTATCCTAAGGGAGCACAGTTTGATCTCGTTGGATATTCAGACTCAGATTGGGCTGGTGACTTGGTTGACAGGAAATATACTTCGGGGACATGCCATTTCCTTGGTAGATCTTTGGTATGTTGGTCGTCAAGGAAGCAGAATTGTGTATCTCTCTCTACGGCTAAGGCCGAATATATTGTTGCCGGTGCTTGTTGCACTCAGTTATTATGGATGAAGCAGATTCTGAAGGATTGTGGCATCAAGGTCAAGCATATCCCTCTATATTGTGACAATGAGAGTGCCATCAAAATTGCACATAATCCTATGCAGCATTCTTGCATGAAGCATATTGCCATCAGACATCATTTCATTCGCGATCATGTTGCTTGAGAGGATATTGTCATCAATCACGTCAAGATCGAAGACAATCTCACTGATATTTTCACCAAGCCTCTCGATGAGAAAAGATTCTGTGTGTTACGATGTGAGCTAAATATCCTAGACTTCGCAAACTTGCAGTAAGCTGGACTCGTCACCTGTGCTAACACTTCCACAACTTTGAAGGAATGGGTGCATAACACTCGAAGAGTTTGAAAATTTTGATAAAGTTAAATTTTATTTTTGAGAGTGAATACATTAATGAAAACTAGACAAACCGGGTGCCACGATAATTATGCGATGCTTGGGGTCATACAGTTCTTATACGATGGGTCACGCCACCACAATTTTTTCTTTCGGTTTCTCTTCGTTCGAAGGATTTTTTTGTTTGTCCGAATGCATTTCTCTCATAGCTATTCCTTCGGGTGTTTGAGTTTCGTTGTCTGAGTTAAATGCCTAGGACCCTATTTTCCCTCTATTCTATCTCTTCCAGTCTATGATGTTCTGTTACAAATGCTCAATTTCATCTAGAATGAAACTTTATCTGGTGTCCTTGGCCACGATTAAGATTCAGTCCAAACGTTAATCTGTATTGGCGAAAGCTGTCCAAAATTTTGGGTTTCCCACCCAAGTCAGGACCACCGTCTTTTATGACGGTTTCCACGTGCGATCCATCAACTGTCATCTAACCATGTCCGTTGAATCGTAATAGTCTCTGAACTGAGGCCGTTCGATCAGATTCACAGCATGCGGTTATTTTCATTCGCATATAAACCCCCCCTTTCTTCCAGTTCACTTCTCTTTCTCTTCGCCTCCACTCCTCTGAAACCCTCGCCGCAGCGTTCCTCCTTGAGCTCGACGCCGACGACCCCTTCGCCGCTTAACTGCTAGAAAGAGGGCACCGGAGTCTATCTTCGCCGCCGCGGGCCATCTTCTTCCCCGCGCTGTCGTAGCCGCTGCATGCCACCAAGCTAGGATACGTGCAGCTCGAACTCGGGCCTCCGTCCTTCTCGTTCGAGTTCATTTACGGTTAACTTTCACCGATTTTACCACATATCTTACATCTTCACTACTTAGGTAACTTGTCTGGATACGGTTTGTAGTTTTCCCTCGTATCCAAAATCCTTCAGATCTAGGGTTTGTATTATGTCTCGTACAAATGGAATACTTAGCACGATAACTAGTATATTCCTCGAAACTACTAGTTTGTTCTATACATTTACTTCATTCGAAACATTTCTCAAAGTCTACATCTATCTCTTCCTCAAAAACGTTTTCGCTCAAAAAAATTCACCGTAAGCATTTGTGACCCTGTCCGCTTTTCCCTCGTATCTATTCTTATTCACAGGTGTAAGCATTCTGTTGAGGATTATGCTCGACCTATGAGCATGGCCGATGAAGATGAGGTAATCATGGGTACATCAGACGAGTCTAAGGCACCAAAGGCAAAGGGCCCAATGGTAGGCCCATCCACCAGCAAAAGAAAAAGGCACAAGCAAAATGAAGACGAGCAAGAAGAAGATGCACCGAAGAAAAAGAGAGGAGGCAGGCAACCTTATGCTAATTCAGTGGAGTATATCTCTCATGATGACTATAAAACTGTTACAAGTGAGACAAAAAGAGAAAGAGATAAGCGTCTGCAAAAGATTCGACGCCAATGGGTGCGAAAGTGGTTCCACTATAAAATGGTTCATCCTCGGTTTGCGAAGAACTTTGCTTTCCATCCTCCGTGGGGTGACTGCCGTGAGATTGGACTCATTCATCCAAGTGATCCCCGGAGAGACCACCGCCACCTGCCAATGCTGACAAGTCATCTCTTCGCACTCCCGAATCATATCCTGATGAATTGGCCAAGCGCTGAAATAATGCTGAAAAGAGAGCCAAGAAGGCTGAGAAAGAACAAGCTCGCGAAGAGGAAAATCTTCGCCTTATCAAGTCTGATGTTGAAAAGAAGAAGGCTAAAGGAAAATTAGAACACCGTTCTAAGCTCAAGCATGATCCCAGCACTGCTAAAATGAAGAAAAAGAGTGCTTCGAAGAAGAAGCCGGCTGTGCAAACCGATAAAAATGCTGAAAGCAATTCTTCTGATCAAGATGATCCCCCAGCAATAAGAGAAGAAGTTGAAGCTTCTGTCAGTCAGCAAGTAAACATCACCACTTCTACGGCGCTGCCTGATCTTCGAGCAAGTGCAATTCCAATAGCACCGAAGAGGAAGATTGTTCTGAAAAGAAAAACACCTCGTACCACTGTCACTATGGTGGATCAGGTGGATACAACCCCTCATCTTGAGGCCATTAACATGCAAGACTTGATTGTTGAAGCCCCTGTCAGCTCTGCCAAGCCAGGCAAGCAAATTCCAAAGCCTAAAGTAAAGAAAATCAAGGCTCCAACCACCGAGCACACTGCTCCACAAGATGTTGCACTGAAGGAAAAGTCTGCTCAATTTGCTGCTACTCTGACACAACCTTTGTCGTCTATGCCTCCATCCAAACAAAATCTAGCATCAACTGCTCCTGTTGCAAAGACTGCTGTACAATCTGATGCTCCACATTATTATGATCATGCATTCATTATGGAGCAGCTTGATAAGTTCGTTGAAAATCCTTTCGATGGAGAAGTGGCATCTTTGCCAATTCCTGCTGAAGTTGCTGCACAAGCCTCAAATGTTGTTAAAGATACGAGAAACGACTCTGTTGAGATCAATAACATCCAGGCCGAACTCAATGATCTAAATGATCAAATGCAGACAGCAACGTCCAAGTTTGTCATCAAGGAACTTGAACAATCATACGTGGATGTAAATCGGATATTGAAGCTTCTCCGCAGTAGAAGATTGGGTTTTCACTCAGATCTTGATGGAATTGTTCGAAAGATCTACCTTGATCATCAAGCACAAATCACTGGCTACAATGATCTTGTCAAGGGACACAATGATCCAACTTCTCAGCAGAAGAGGCGAAAGAAAACCATGAAGAAAAACACTCCTCGTCCTCCTACGACAACAGAAAAGTCTCCTGATCACTCAGATGCTCAGCCTGCGAAAGAAAATTCCTCTGAGCATGCAATTCCCTCACCAAGGCCAACTGAACCAGTGCATGTGGCCTCTCCTGTTTGAGCTGATATTCCCACTCAGCAAAATGTATCAGAAGAAGGTGAAATTCCTCATTCTGAGCATAAAGCTTCTCCAGCTCGTGTCAAACCAAATAAATCGGTTCCTCCCTCTGCACCTCAACCGTCTGCCGAAGAACAACCCCATCAGTCCCCAGTGCATGATTCAGCTTCAGTGCCACCTGCCAACATGTCTGCTCCCTCCCCACTGTGAATTTCTCTTGACACTGCGAAAAGAACTTTGGATGTTGATCATTCTACAGTGAAATATGCTTCTGCTCATCACTCAGATTCTGTAGTTTATGGCGATGATGTGATTTCCGTTGAAGATGAGCTCAAATATCCATATCCTCGGGAACAACTGTCGTTATTCTCCATCGGCGTTGGCATCAAAGGACCACTTTTCAATCGGAACACTCATCCTCTTTTCTTTCTAGAGAGTCCGTACAGCAAGCCTCGCACCTCTGAATCTCCTCGGTTCTGGACTCAAGAATAGGCTATATATTATTCTCAGATTCTATATGACAGCCGCAAGATGTTTCCTCATGAGTTCCCGGACATCACTGCTATGAAGAACATTGGCTGCTTTAACCAAGTATTGCAAGATATCCAAGATTTTGGCCTCACACATATCTTTGCATTTCAGCATCCGTGGAACAGAGAAATCATACTTCAATTCTATGCCACTTTATACATCTCTGGTGATGAATCTGATAGCACCAAGTGGAACATGGAATGGATGACCGAAGGGGAATGTATAAAATGCTCTGCAATAGACTTTGTCTCACACATTCATTTCCCTCGGTTTGAGCATGGCAAGACTGAAATTAGAGTTCACAACATTGATGCCATTTCTGATAAAGATTTTAGCTACACCATGGACCAAGAGAAAATTCGTGACTACAATGGTCCTCCCTTGCCCGAGTATTTGACTTTTGATAATTAGACTCTCTACCATATGCTCACTTATACCATTTGTCCTCTGGCCGAGATGAATACCGACAATGCTATATCTGATGTTCTTCGCAACACCATTCATGCAATATCCCAAGGTTATATCTTTGATGTCGAGGACATGTTTTTGCGTATACTGATAGATTCTACTCAGCACCCAAAAACCATAAAAGTCTTTGCGCCCTGGATTCAGAAAGTGGTTGATTATGCAATGCACACCGAATATTTGGCAAAAGACAGTCACAAAAGCTTCATTCCTCCAGTACATGACACCTTGCAGTTGATGAAGGATATTTCCTCGGGCAAAGCACCTATGTCAAGCCCTCCAGATTATCACAATACTTTTGATGGGCCAAGGCTACCTCAGTGTGATCGACAATGAACAAATCAACCTCCTTCACACCTTGAAGTTAGCTTGCGCATTCAATAACTGATGTTGCAGCATATGGCTGAGGATCGCCGAGAAAAAGAACATCTGGCTACCGAGCTGAATGCCATAAACAACCGAACGAAAGTTGTCCAGATGCTTACGGCTGAAAATAAGAAGCGCCTATGGAAATTACTTCGAAAGTTCTTCTCCAAGAAACAACTTCGCGATTCCGATCTCAATGAACTCTATGAGTATATTGGTCAAGGTTTCTCTACTGAAGACTTTCACGGTCGCATTGTTCCGCCTCTGCCCACTCGTGAACCAACAACTGATTTACTTCGGTTTAAGATGTGCAAGTTGCTCGATGAATCAAAAGCTACCTCACCAACTGAGAAACCAGCTGAAGAAAATGTGCTATCTCGCATGACTCAGGAAGCTGATCCTAATGTGCCTTCATCTTCTCAGCCACACGCCATTCCTGAAGGAACAACAGCTGCTGCTGACGATGAAGATATACCAGCCACTTTTGAATCAGAAACCTCTTCGGCCAGTTCTTCTGGAGATGCCTCAGAGTGAATCAAGTTCACCACTTTTGCACGCATGTTCTTCGTCACCTTTTTTACACTAGTTGACAAAAAGGGGGAGAATTGCATCGAGTTTTGATAGATTTGCTCTCTGTGTTTATTTGGTCTAGTTTTATGAGACCTTTAAGCTCTATGCCTTAAAGACTATATGTGCTCTGATGTGAAACTTCTGTGCTGCAATATTAATAACCCCGCCTGCTGCACTATTTCTCTTGAAGCATTTGTTTTGCAGGTGGAATTGTCATCAGAAGTTATGAATGATTGCACTACGTTCTCAATGGATTATATTTCATCAGTGCGAATCATTACCTCGAATGATTGAAAAATCCTCCACATACTTAAATGAATAGCAGAGAATTTTATCTCATATTTCTGACCCTGCATACATCTAGGGGGAGTATATTTCATCATCGAGCCAAGTAACGCATATTCACTCTTGTTCGATCTGCTTTTCACTTATCTATCTTCACTTTAATGATTATCTGTTTTGTCAACAACCGTCCAAAAAGGGGGGATTGTTGGTGCAATGATAGGCCCCTTATGTTTTTGGAGTTTGTTGACATAAACAGTATGGAACTTATGTGTTTGCTAGTGCACACAGAGTAACAAGTCCCCGATGTATCGAGGAGTTTGATGAATACGACGAAGATAATCTCCCTGCCCTGCAGTGAAGGTTATCACCGAAGATTATAATGACAAGAGTTACCCCTTGAAACTTGCTGAAGTGAAGCAATTGGTTCGGTGTCTGTCCGAGTAAAATGACTGCTTCCGAGGAGATTGAAGATGAAGTGAAGACGTAGCATTTATTTTGTTGTTTCTCTTCTCTTTATTGGGTCATAGGACCACCGTACTATTAAGAGGGGTGTAGCATTCGAAACTTTGATTCTCTGATGCTAAACCCAAATCCTATGAAAGTTGCGAGAGAAATCTCTTTGTGTTCTGAGCAAATATTTGCCAGCAAGAGACTGTGATCTTCTTTGCTGCGAGAGATTTGACTCAGACCGATGAGTTAGCATTACTTGTTCTTCAAGTAATGTTACCATTGCTCCAAAATCTGACCGTTGTGAACGTGTCGGTTGGCCATTGGCTGGACCGCGTGTCCAAAATGGTCATTTCTCATCTGGGAAGGTTGTGGCTATAAATAGCCACCCCGCACCAGCTTTGTCTGGTGGCTGCTCTATTTGATTTTGAGAAGATTGTTGAGCAACCTCCTCTCTGAGCGATTTGAGTTTAAAATCCACCGAGAGAAAAAACCCTTAGAGCCAAAAAATTATATAGTGGTTCAGCATCACTAGAATCTAAGTCCAGTACGCTTCGCCTATAACTCTTGAGAGCTACAAACTCTCTAGACGGTTAGGTGTCAATTTCTTCAGAGACCAAGTGTGATTGTGGTTCTCGAAGAAGAAGTCTGTAAAGGTTCGGAGACCGCCTTCAAGTATCTACCACGAGTGATCGCATTGGTTGATGAACCAATTGTCGAGGAGAATAGGGTGAAGAGAGTTTATCTTCCGTGTTAAGCCACAGCCCCTCCAACCAGACGTAGTCCTTGTGCAGAAGGATGAACTGGTCGAACAAATACCTTGTCGCCATCGAGCATCACCGGTCATCTCTGTCACCCATGTTTACCTTCGATGCATTTTCATTCGTGTGATTTGTATCAATGCATAACTTAGTTTCCTTTCGGTACGCAGTTTTAGTTCATTGTAGTTTGTTTTTCATTCGTTCCGCTGCTAGGTTCCGAGAGTTTTGTGTTTTCTGAAGAAAAATTAAAACTCCCATTCACCCCCCCCCCTCTAGTAGACATACTTCATTCCTACATCTCTGTTTAGATACAACGTGCGAAAGAGAGGGTTACCTCGAACCATGATTCTAATAAGCAATAACTGATGCATACGATGTCATGGGTGGTGACGCTTCGGAAGAAGTTGTTAGTAATTGACTGCCGAACACACATATGCTTCTAGTCTTCGAGACTAAGCAAGCCACACACTTCGGATAAGTGAAGATGCGTTGGGGTAGCGCGTGGTTGGTTGGCCTGATCTCTTGTTAGAAGGGTGGTATGAGCTCATTGGGGATCTACAAGCTTTGTGAGGACGCCTTTCCTAGGCGTTGAACTTGCCTGTTAAGCCGAAGACTATCCTGTTGAGGGAGTTATGGACTAAGGGGTCCTCGGGGCGACGGCCCAATGAATATGGGCTGGGCTGGTGAAGTCATACAGCGATAGGAGGCCTACGAAGCTGTGGTGTGCCCTCCAAGTCAAGGATAGGCAGGATCTCTTTACCCCTTATTGTAATCTATCTCTGGTAACCCTAACCATACCAGTTTCTATATAAACCGAGGGTTGTAGTCTTTAGGGCTAGAGCTAAATTCATCACCTCATCACCTTAGGGTTTAGCTCGTGTTGATCTCGAGGTAGATCTACTCTGTAACCATACTATACATCCAATACAATCAAGCAGGATGTAGGGTATTACCCCTTCGAGAGGGCCCGAACCTGGGTAAACACCGTGTTCATCGTCCCTTGTTCCCCATCGATTCTAGATCCACAGCTAGGGATCCCCTACCGCGAGGTCTGCCGGCTTTGACACTGACATTGGTGCTTTCATTGAGAGTTCTGTTATGGGGTCGCCCAAAGGATCAATGGCTTGCCTGATCATAGGAGAAGGCATCGGATCTGGGGACTTCTTTGTCCCCGGTCAACTCTTCGCGTTCGGCAGCATCGTGCTATCCGCCGACCCGACTGGTCGTTTGGATCAGATCGACAACTTCGCTCCTGAACACCGAATTCGATTCGGTAACCTGGAATACGTTGCGGACACGCGGGGCGATCTGGTCTTCGCCGGATTCACTGCACCCCCGCAGGCCTTGCCATGCCCTCTCTGGAGTCCCCCTCCAATCCGATCTACAGACCGGCCTGCGCCCTATGACAGCTTCAAGCCAGGAGGGCTCCGCTTCAAGCGGGGGCCAGACTCCACCTTCGGTCAGGTCCATCATGTCTGCGGAGGGCCTATGCTCGGCCTTCGAGGCAGAACCAGGAGGCGGAGGCCAAGAGTCAATCTCGGCCGAATCTTTCCGTCACAACGCTCCTCTGGCCTGAGCCCTTACGACGAACCAGCAGCCGATGGCCATGGGTCACCCCCAGGCCGAAGTAGGTCAATCTCGAATCCCGGCGTGGAAACCACACGCAAAAACTAAGGCCCGTCCTTAGTCCCCAGTGACGATCCGGACCCCCTCAAGGATCCGGCACCGTACCCCGAGTTTAGCTCAGCCTATGGAAACGAAGAACCGGCCAAGGCACTGACTGCCCCCTCCCCGTTACAACGGAATTTGTCCTAGAGCCCTCGAATTCGGTGACCCTCGCTATGTTAAATGAGGCACTAGACCGAATCCAGAAAATGACCATCCAGGAGGACCTGCCCTCCACCCACAACCATCAACCCTTCGAGGCGTACCACGGGGAATTTTACGTCCCACCCACCACCCACTTGGTAGCCACTGTCGATGATTTAACGGATATGCTAGATTATAATTCAGAAAATACCAAATACATGGACGAGGATAGCGAAGCCACGGCTAATACCGATGTTCCCCCCCCCCCCCCCCCCCGTCATCGACCGCTGGTCGGCCACGTCCACCTACGATATTTACATGGTGGACACCCCAAGGAGGGCGATGGCACTCCCAATCAAGACCAAGACAAGCCCGGAAATGAGCCGCCCAAACACCGAAGACAGCGTCGTCGATCAAAGCCACGTCAAAGCCATGCGAGCAACGTGGACTCTGCCGAGAACGGCACCGCGAATAACATGGATGACCTCACTGGAGCCGCAGCTAACAAACATCATCAGGATGACCCCGCGGGGCAGGAGGACCCGTTCAACCCAGAAAACCCCGATGACTCTGAAGACAGCAACTACCTCCCACCCTCCAAAGAGGAGGCCAGTCTCGAGGATGATGATTTCATCGTCCCCGAAGACCCGCTGGAGCAGGAGCGGTTTAAACGGAGGCTTCTAGCCACCGCCCGTAGTCTGAAGAAACAAAAACGCAGAATCAAGGCCAAACAGGACACCCTCAACGATCGATGGACCAAAGTCCTAGCCGCCGAAGAAGGGTACGGCCACGAACGGCCAATCAAAAGTTATCCCAAGCAAAGATTGCTGTCACAATTCAACGACGAGGCCGTAGAGCCCACATGTCCGACATACACACATGGCGAGCAGCCGGACCGCCCCCCTAGAGGGTAGGACAGAGAAGCTGACGAGGCCGAGCACCCCGCCGCCCCACCTCGCCGTTACGGTAAGGATCAAGTACGGCCCACCTACGAATACGACCTCCGCCATGACCTAGACACTCGAGGAGGCCGTACCAGGTCCATCTACGGACCCAGAGAAGATCCGCCCACTCACCGGGAAGGAAATTACGATTGGCCAAACCGAAACAATAGAGTCCGGGAGCAGCAGCGGACTTGGATGGCCGAAGACCTCCGACGCAATGTAGCCCGAGTTCGGGGCGCCGCACACCCCCTCTACTTCACAGAGAGGGTAATGCAACACCAATTCCCAGAAGGCTTCAAGCCTGTGAACATCGAGCCATACGACGGAACCACAGACCCGGCCGTATGGATAGAGGATTTCCTCCTCCACATTCACATGGCGCGAGGAGACGACCTCCATGCCATCAAATATCTACCACTAAAGCTTAAAGGACCAGCTCGACACTAGTTGAACAGCCTTCCCGAAGACTCTATAAGCTGTTGGGAAGAGCTTGAGGACGCTTTTCAAGCGACCTTTCAGGGCACCTATGTCCGGCCTCCGGACGCGGACGACCTAAACCACATCACACAACAGCCCGGAGAATCTGCCCGGCAATTTTGGAACCGATTCCTGACCAAGAAGAACCAGATTGTTGATTGTTCGGATGTCGAAGCCTTGGCCTCTTTCAAGCATAGTGTCAAGGACGAATGGCTCGTATGACAGCTCGGCCTGGATAAACCAACAACCATGGCAGCCCTTACTTCTCTCATGACCCGCTTTTGTGCGGGCGAAGACAGTTGGCTCGCTCGTAAAAACACCAACACCGACACACCCGGTACCTCCGAGGTTCGGGACGCTAATGGAAAGCCATGACGCAGCAAGAGTAAACGTCGCCACAATGACAAAGAAGGCGAGGATACGACATTAAATGCCGGGTTTAGAAACCCGAAGTCCGGACCCTGAAAGAAAGCCCCTAAAGGCAACGGCGATGGCCCATCCAGACTAGACGCAATCCTGGACATGACTTGCCAGATCCATGGCACTCCAGAGAAGCCCGCCAACCACTCCAACCATAACTGTTGGGTGATAAAGCAGGCCCGCAAGCTTACAGCCAAAGACTCGGGCAAAAGCCCACGAGCGAGGACGATGACGAGCCCCGCATGCCGAATAGTGGAGGCTAGAAACCCTTCCCTTCTGAGGTCAAGATGGTGAACATGATCCACGCAACCCACATACCAAAGAAGGAAAGGAAGCGAGCACTACGAGACGTATATTCCGTCGAGCCCGTAGCACCGAAGTTCAATCCATGGTCAGCCTGCCCGATCACTTTTGATCGCAGGGATCACCCGACCAGCATACACCACGAAGGATCCACAGCCTTAGTACTCGACCCCAGCATTGATGGATTCCACCTCACTAGAGTCCTAATGGACGAGGGTAGTAGCCTCAATCTGATATACGAAGACATGGTGAGGAAGATGGGGATAGATCCGTCAAGGATAAAACCCAGTTACACCACCTTCAAGGGGGTCATTCCAGGAGTGGAGGCCTGCTGCACAGGCACTGTGACGCTTGAAGTAGTGTTCGACTCTTCGGACAACTTCCGAAGCAAGGACTTGATCTTCGACATTGCACCTTTCCGCAGCAGCTATCATGCCCTCCTCGGCCGAATGGCATTCGCTAAATTCAATGATGTCCCTCATTACGCGTACCTCAAGTTGAAGATGCCCGGTCCTTCGGGCGTCATAACTATCAACGGCAATACAGAACACTCACTTCGGACCGAAGAGCACACTGCGGCCCTGGCGGCCGAAGACCAAACCGGCCTATACGGGTCCCATTACCAGCCCGCCGTAAAGGCCGGCGACAACAGTAAATGGGCTCGAACCCGCTCCCCATCATGCGAACCTGCACATGTTCGCCGCAAATAGGGATGCGCGCCCCATGGCACGCCCATATTCTTCACGCTCCATGTGCCTCGTCAGCACAATTTCGCATTCAAAATACCATGGGCAGCAGTGAGACATATATCAATAAATCTGAAGCATGTGTTCGGCTAACCTGAACTTCGGAATTACCTTGTCTTCGGATGACCCGGGGGCCAATTCCGAAACACACCCAAGCACAAAGCTTCATCGGCAGGATCCTTGCCCCTCAAGGTTTCCTCGAAGGTCCCAACCCCCACCTCTCATAAGCAAAGGCGCAGATGTGCATCAGGGCACAGTGGAGGCTTCGACTCACGCATCAAGGCCCTGCGTAAACCTTTCCTCTGTAAAACTTTTTCCTTTCTACAAATAATGCCATGGTAGTTCGAATTGTACGGTTAGACGTCTTGAGCTTACGAGAAATAACAAAAATGCCCTCATGGTGTTCGGATATTCGCATCTTGCGATTGTCTCCTTTCCTTCTGATTCTCCCCTCGCACTTCAAACAAGCCCGGCATGAAAACATGATCGGTTAACTAACCTAGAGCTCGATTTAACCCTCGGCTCCGTACCCCAAGTCCGACACCTTTTTTTCGACTAAGTGTTCGGCGTCTCGGATATTGCACTATATGCATCAGTTCCGAACTATGTCTTGGGTCAATAGTTGGATTACCCGGCTCCTGTGCTTGCCCCTTATGTTCCGCTCGTCCGGCTAAGAGGGCAAAGGGAGAACCCCTGCGATTGTACTTCTGGCTAGCCCGGTCAAGTACCTCAGGAGGAGAAAGCCGAAAACTGACTATCATAGTAAGCGTGAACTGGTCAGCGATCCAATGACGAGGTTTGACTCCAAAAAACCATTGGCGATTTCGCTGTGTCACACGAAGGGTTCCTCTTAACACAAACCATGTGATAGGAAAGGACAGGTATTGGCCCCCAAGTACGTCACAAGCCACCGGGGGCTAGTCACTAGCTCCCACAATCAAGCTCCTAAGGCTAAGTGAAAGCAATAAAACCGAATAGTCCGATTGCCTAGTTTCGCTCGCGCACTACCGCCTCCGGGTACCAAGACGTTGGCTAAGGGTAACAGTGCGGAGACAAAACACCCCTCATGATATTCACCTGGGGGTAGAAGCTGATGACTAGTAGCTTTTAGAATAAACATACGGCTGCACAGGAGTCAAAATTAAATCATGACAAGACAAAATAAGTTAGGTGGACGCATCATAAAGCATAAGGGTCCAATTAATAAAAACTTAACACAATTATTCAAGTACAACATCTTTCGAACACTGGCCCTCTATCGCCCCCGCGCCATTCATCACCTGTGCAAAATACTGCTCAGGGCGGCGATGCTCCTTTCCCTTGGGTGGAGGACTAGTGGCCATGTCCATCGGATTAATCTTCGACCAATGCACCATGGTCTTCGCGAACGCAAGCCTCGCCCCCTCATGGCACGCTTAGCGCTTCATGGCGTCAATCAGGACCGGCGCCTCCCGCAGCTTCTGCACAAGGCCGAAGTAGGTGTCTGGAATCAGCTTGGCAGGCCACAGAGGTCCTTCACGGCCAGCTCGGACATCCGATGCATCTCCATCAGCTGCTTCATTTGGTTCCTGAGGAGGGGAGGATGCACGGAAGCCGAAAACTGTGTCCAGAAGAGCCGTTGTAGGGAGTCCTCCTCGCGAGTGGCATAGTGTGCCGCTGCGGCCGCCGCACTCCTCGGAAGTTCGGTGAAGACGCCTGCGGAGCGCCATACTCGCGTCAGCAAGGAGAACCTGTTGCCTCCGAACACACTCTGCAAAAAGTATTTCTTACCATTGGCAATTTGCCCCACTTGGTGGAGCTCCTCCCGGACACCTCGCACTTTGGTCCTCGCCTCCTGGAGGTCTTTCTCCACCTTGGCCAGTGCGGAGGACCGCTCCCCCTGCTCCTTCTCAAGGGCTTCTAGCTTCTTGGTAGCATCCGTGAGCTCCACCTACACTTCGGTCACTCGAGCCTCGTACTTTTGGCTGGAAAGCTTGGCTTACTCAAGCTCGGCTATCGCCTTTTCGGCGGTCAATTTCTTGGTGGCCGCCTCAGCCTCGGCTTTCTTTAGGGCCTCCTTCAAGCCCTCCACCTCAGCAGTGCCAGCTGAAAAATCTGCACATAGAATGATCAACATACAGTCCAGGCGTATAAGTACCCGGCGATGAGCGATCACACACATTAACGAAAGGCTTACCTTGTGCTTCGTCAAGTCGTTTGTTGACAAGGTCAAGCTCCCCGTTGGAGCGTTCGATCTTCTGGTCCATCTCCTTTAGTATCGCGGCATTAGAAGCCGCAGCCAAGGAAGATGCCTGCGTCAGCAAAAGAAACATCGACATTATTAATCGGCCTACAGAGTTTGATCCTCTGCAAGCTTCTCCGAAGTCCTTGCAGAGTCTTGGGGGCTGCTATGTATACGGCCTACCCAAACTAAATATTACAACCGCTTTACATGATAAAAGCATTACTTGACTTACCTCAAAGCCTGTTAGCAGGCCTTGAACAGCGTCGTTCACTCCGGAATGAATGGACCGAACACCCTGGATAACCGCACCCATAAGAGTGCGGTGCTCATCGACGATGGCAGAGTTGCTCACCAACTCTGCCAGCGTGTCCGGCCAGCCCGCCGCCGCCCGAATAGAGGTGTTCAGCACGGGCGTCGGGCCCTCAGCACCTTCCCCACCGAAAGGAGGAATTGGCTCCCTCGAGGGCCTCGGGGCTCGGGAGCCGGATGTTGTAGGGGTTCGAATGATCCAAATCCCCTCGCCACGTTAGCCAACAGGGATGCATCCCCCTAGTCTTCAACTACCGAGGCATCGGCCTCGGCCATGGTGGCATCAACCTCCTCCCCTGAGTTCGGAGGGGGAGGGGCCTTTTGCGATAGCACCTCCCCAACCTCTTTGGGTATTAGAGGAGGTGCGGAATGTGAGCCACTGTCCGCCATTTCAGCAGGCGGGGACGTCCCCTCCGTGGTCTCCTCGGCGGGGTGGCCGTGCGGAGGGCTGCACCACCAAAAAACAATCAATCTACGTTCTACCAGGGACTACTAAAGAATAAGGCAATTGAAAATGCCGCGATATGTACCTGGTCGCATGGGGCTTGACCCTGGGTTCCCTCTCCGGTACCTTTTCAGATGCTTCAGACTCCACGTCGAAGTCTGAGCTGTCGGACAGGATCAGCTTAGGCTGGCACTGTCTCTTCCGGGCCTGAGGAGGTTGAACCTCCTCAACGTTGCTCGACGCGGCCCTCTTCTTAGAGGGCGAGGAGGTGCTTTCCTCCTCGTCCTCATCCTCGTCCCCCTCCTATGCGGATAGGGCCGCAGTGTCTCCGGACCGGCTGTCCGGACGAGCCCTGCGACGGAGGCCCTCCCTGGCTTCCAGCACCTCTGTCTTCTTGCCCTTCTTATCGGGCACCTTGTACGGCACCACAACCAACAGCTTCTCTAATTGTTCGGATCGGGGCCCTTCTGGCAGTGGCGTCGGGCCGCTGATCTTCTCGGCCTTGGTGAGCCAGCCCTGCAAAATCCACATAAAGAGGTTCAGATCAAATCATACGGTGCTAATATTCGAACTCATGTGAAGACCAATGCCGCTCACCTTCTTCGGAGGGGTCGCAGCGTCGAGGCCGATGTCCTCCCCCTCGATCGGCCAGTCCTTCTGCAGCTTGAATAGCAGACCCTGCACTTTCTTGTGGGTCATGCCAAAAAGATGGTGCACGGTGGCCGGATCTTCGGGGTCATACTCCCACATTGGCTTGGCCCTCTCCTGACAGGGGAGTAGTCGACGCTTGAGCATGATCTGGATCACATTAACCAGCTTCGCGCCAGTCTCCACTACGCTGACGACACGCTTTTGCAGCGCCTTCAAGTCGTCAGCGGACCCCCAGTCTGGGCTCTTGGTGGTCCACGAGGCCAGCCTGGTAGGGTGTCCGGATCTGAATGCGGGAGCTGCCGCCCAGGCAGCTCCCCTTGGCTCGGTGATGTAGAACCATTCCTTTTGTCACACCTTGACGGTGTCGATGAACTTGCCCTCCGGCCACAGGACCCGCGTCAGTTTGCTAATCATGGCCCCGCGCAGTCTGCGTGTTCACCACCAACCACCTTGGGCTTGACGTTGAACACCTTAGCCATAGGCCGAAGTATGGTCGGACCCGAAGGAGAGCCTCGCAGAAGATAATAAAGGACGAGATGTGGAGGAGGGAGTTGGGGGCTAGGTCATGAAAATCTAGCCCGTAAAAGAACATCAACCCCCTCACAAAGGGGTGCAGGGCAAATCCAAGACCCCTAAGGAAATGGGGGAGGAATATGACCCTTTCACCCGGCCGGGGCGTGAGGACGATCTGGCCCGCTTCAGGGACCCGATGGGCGATGTCCGCCAACAAGTAGCCGGCCTCCTTCAGCTTCAGGATGTCGCTATCAGTGACGATGGAGACGCCCCACTTCCCGTTGGCACCGGATCTGGCCATGGTTGAAGGAGACAGGATGCGATTTGCTATGGAAGCAGAGAAAAGGGGCGCTAGAGCTCTGAAGATCTACGTGAGCAGGAGGTGGAAGTAGGCATGGGACGCTGACTGTTGTAGCTCCCCCTTTATAGGCTGTTGATAAGCCAAGAGTTCCTTTTTTCACGCCGTTGGCTTCTCCACTTCCCGATAAGCTCACAACATGATGTGTGGGGTGGGGAATCGAAATCATTGATCGTATCCCCGGAAAGGCGGGGCACGATCTACACCTTGAGGAGACGTGCCAAACGTGGCGTCAGCCTCGAGCCACACTTCGAGAAATAATAACCGCTCGGCGTTATAGCCGGATGCGACTCTTCGAGGAAAAGCTGTCAGATGAAGGCACTATTTACATTTGAACGATCTTTTGCCTTCGGGGCTAAGTGAAGCGGTTGTTTCGGAACCCGGATATCACTTGACTCTGAACATTAATGAAGCACACTGCAGAACTCGCCTCGCAAGCCGAATACTGTTGAGTGAGCGGATGCCAGACACAAGCCTTGGCGTTGGAGGCAAGTTTGGGGGCTACTGAGGGAGTTATGGACTAAGGGGTCCTCGAGGTATCGGCCCATTGAATATGGGCCAGACTGGTGAAGTCGTACAGCGACAAGAGGCCTATGAAGCCATGGTGTGCCCTCCAAATCAAGGATAGGCAAGATCTCTTTACCCCTTATTGTAATCTATCTCTGGTAATCCTAACCCTACTGGTGTCAATATAAACCGAGGGTTGTAGCCTTTAGGGCTAGAGCTAAATTCATCACCTCAACACCTTAGGGTTTAGCTCGTGCTGATCTCGAGGTAGATCTACTCTGTAACCATACTATACATCCAATACAATCAAGCAGGACGTAGGGTATTACCTCTTCGAGAGGGCCCGAACCTGGGTAAACACCGTGTTTATCGTCCCTTGTTCCCCATCGATTCTAGATCCATAGCTCGGGACCCCCTACCCCAAGGTCTGCCGGTTTTGACACCGACACCGGTCGAAGAAAATATCCGAAGAGGATTATCATCCTTGGCTTAGAATACAAGTTTGGGGCTACTGACGGTGTCTAGGACTAGGGGGTCCTGGCCTAGCCGGTCTTGTCCAATGGGCCGGACTGCCAGCCCATAGAGGGGAAGAGACTTTGGAGGTATCTAGTCTCTTTCGACCAAAGACTTGGCGTGTACTTCAAGTATATTTTATAGATTCGACATGTAATCCCTAGGTGGTAATCGACCAAGTGTAACCCTGGATACCCCTGGTGCCTATATAAACCAGAAGGGTTTAGTCCGTAGACGGTCATTCATTCATCATCATCACCATTACCCCTAGGGTTTAGACCACAACTTATGATCTTGAGGTAGATCAACTTTGTACTTTGATACTCGACGTAGGGTTTTACCTCCTTAGAGATGGCCTGAACTTGGGTAAAAGCATCGTGTCATCTTTCTCTTGTTACCCATTGATCTGATCTCATAGCTCGGGCCCCCCTACCCGAGGTCTGCCGGTTTTGACACCGACACTTATGCACTGACTTTGTGATAGCCATAGTGCTTCATGTTATATATCTTGCTATCACATAGTTTTTTTATCTTGCTTAGCATAAGTTTTTGGTGCACATAGTTGAGCCTCGTATATTTAGGTTTTGTGCTTGACAAATTAAATGCTAGTTTTATTCCGCATTTTTTTAGCCTAAATCGTAATTGTTTTCAAACCGCCTATTAACCCCCCCCCCCCCCCCCTTTAGGTGACATCCACGTCCTTTCACATATACTATTCTTGTCACTTCACGATACTTTACAAAATCTGATGTGAGATATTTGGGCATCCCGTGAGTCAACACATTACCACTATGCCTGTCTCCTCATTACCGATTTTGTTCTCTTTTCTCATTCTTGTGTTTTGATATCCTTGTGAGCAAGTCATGCTTTGTATGGACATAAGATGGTAGATATTTTTACACCGATAGGGCCCCAATAATATGTCTTCATCACCAGAGGAGCAAATCTCAGTCTCGAGTATCTAGTCCCTTGAAATTCATTTTCGGTGAACCTGTAAGCTGCTGTTATGATCACCCTATCACGGTTGATGTTAGAACAAACCCAAAGTGCATCATCCAGTATGAGGTGACTCGATACTCTCATGGTCTAAGGAATTATGCATTCGTTAACTTTCTCATGTTATGGACTATAGACTTGTGACGAAATCATCTCCTAGTATAATATACAACTTTGGTCAATTCAACACAAGTGTTCTTCTAACATCGTGCCCTTAATGTTGTTGGCATCATCATTACACTTAATTATGCCTGTGATTAGGAAAACAGAACCATCATGCAACACTTGAGATAGTCCTAGAGGCAAGACTAGGAATCTATTTGACCGCTTATAATTCTACACACGCACATGAGTTTTCCTTTGAGCCTCTTGGTTTTCGCTGACTCGAGAACCATAGCAGTTATAACATAGAATATAACCATTAATCATAAACTTAGAAATAAATAATATTTTTATTATTGCCCCTAGGGCATATTTCCAACAAGCACCATGGCCAAAAAATGAGCTTGAGGATCCTACCTTGTAGGTACAGTTACCAAAGACATTATCCTAGCCACCTTCTCGAAAACTTGCTATTGTCGCTCATCATGGTAGGGATAGCAATCGTCATAAGATTGGTCATAGGAGCCCTGATGTTGTCCCATACCTTGATTACCATGACCTCCATAAGAGTTGATGCGGCCATCGTTGTGATAACCTCCTCTGCCATCACAGTTGGAACCACTGGCCAGCGGCGCACGCTGGCCACCAGGACCAACACGAGGTGCGCTGCTGAAAATGCAACTAACCCCCGGGTAGTTTTGGTAATTCATAACAACATATATCTCATTGAACTAATGTCCATTCAAGTTAAATATTTCAGGATGTTCAATGATTGTCATGGCAAGGATTAGTGATCGTGGACCCCTAAAAATGCTAAGGAAATGGATTGGCAAACTCTCAAGACTCTACATTTTTGGTTAAGTGATCCAAGATGACATTGAGTCCATAGGAAAGCCAGTACTATTAATAGGGGATGAGGTGTTGCTTAACAATCTTTTTGCTCAAAGTGCTTAGTGATATTCCTCGAAAATCCTCAACCACTTTCTCCATCCAAATATGTCCAAACCCTTCATTCCAACTCGGCCCCACCAAAACTTCCTATCCGGAGCCATCGAGTTCATCTGGACATAGCCACTGCCAAAACCCTAACAATTCGGATCCACCGATACGGATCTCGGTCCCATTGAGATGGGCTTGCCAGCTCTGATGCTTATTGCAATTATTTCGGTCCCACCGAGAATTGCAATCGGTACCATCGAGATGGCTTGCCAAACTCTCTGTTGCCTTATTACTTCACTTCGGTCTCACTGAGATAATGCAATCGGTGCCACCGAGACGAGGTTTTCCCTAAGCTCTTGCACATCGGTCCCTCCGAGTTGTTTCCGTCAGTCCCACTAATATTCCCAACATTCATATTTTTACATAGGTTGGTGCCACCGAGATTTCTGATTGGTGCCACCGAGTAGGGTCAAAAGTGTGTAACGGTTGGATTTTGTGTGGAGGCTATATACCCCTCCACCCCTTCTTCCTCATAGAAGATAGCCATCAGAACGTGCCTACACTTCCACCATTCATTTTCTGAGAGAGAACCACCTACTCATGTGTTGAGATCAAGAGATTCCATTCCTACCATTTGAACCTTGATTTCTAGCCTTCCCCCAGTTGCTTTCCACTCAAATCCTTCTTCCACCATAGCCAAACCTGTGAGAGAGAGTTGAGTGTTGGGGAGACTATCATTTGAAACACAAGAGCAAGGAGTTCATCATCAACACCGTCTATTACCTTTTGGAGAGTGGTGTCTCCTAGATTGGTTAGGTATCGTGTGGGAGCCTCTGACATGATGTGGAGTTGAACCAAGAAGTTTATAAGGGCAAGGAGATCGCCTACTTCATGAAGATCTACCAGAGTGAGGCAGGTCCTTTGTGGGCGATGGCCATGGTGGGATAGACGGTTGCTTCTTCGTAGACCCTTCATGGGTGGAGCCCTCCGTGGATTCGCGCAGCCGTTACCCTTCGTGGGTTGAAGTCTCCATCAATGTGGATGTATGATAGCACCACCTATCGGAACCACGCTAAAAATCTTCATGTCCCCATTGTGTTTGCCTTCTCCAAACCCTTCCCTTTACCTTCATGTGCAATGTTTTACATTCTGCTACTATAATCTTAGAATTGCATGTGTAGGTTGATTGCTTGACTTGTCATAATTGCTAAAATCTGCCTAAAAATAAAATCGAGAAAAGGTTAGTTTTTTTTTGGTTAAGTAGTCTAATCACCCCCTGACATACTTTCGATCCTACAAGTGGTATCAGAGCTTTGGTTTCCGTTACCTTGATTTCCATTGCTTTGGTGATCATAGCCTTGGTTTCACAACCTAGGAGAGTATGGCGTCTAGGGAGGGTAACTATCACCGTAGAGGTCCTTACTTTGATGGTACAAATTTTGCTAGTTGGAAGCATAAGATGAAATTGCATATTCTTGGTCATAACCCCGCTGTTTGGGCTGTTGTACGTATTGGTTTGCAAGGTGAATTCTTTGAAGATGGTAGAGAACTGGATCGTGAAGCGACCACAGAAGAATTGAAGATGTTGCAATACAATGCTCAAGCTTGTGATATTCTCTACAATGGACTGTGCCCCGAGGAATTCAACAAAATCAACCACCTCAAGAATGCGAAGGTAATTTGGGATACTTTGGTTGATATGCATGAAGGTACCGAGTCTGTCAAGGAATCCAAGTTGGATGTGCTTCAAAGTCAACTTGACAAGTTCAAGATGAAAGATGGTGAAGGAGTCGCCGAAATGTACTCTAGGCTTGCTCTCATCACAAATGAGATTGCTGGCTTAGGAAGTGAAGAGATGACCGACAATTTCATCATCAAGAAAATCCTTAGAGCCTTGGATGGAAAATATGATACCGTGTGCACATTGATCCAAATGATGCCCAACTACAAAGATCTCAAGCCCACGGAAGTCATTGGTAGAATTGTTGCTCATTAGATGTCACTAAAGGATAAGGAAGAGCTCCACAACAAGTCAAGTGGTGCATACAAAGCTTCAAGTGATTCTCCTACAACATCAAGTGACAAGCTAGTCTCCAATGAGGAAATAAGTCTAATGGTGAAAAACTTTAACAAATTCTACAAGAGTAGAAGCAAAGATAGAAGCTCCAAGTCAAGGTCCTACAATGAGAAAAGATCTTCTAGTCGTGATCGAAATTGCTACAATTGTGGAAGACCCGGACACTACTCCAATGAGTGTATGGCTCACTACAAGAAAAGAGAAGACTCACCAAAAAGGAGAAGTAGAAGAGATGAATCACCTCAAAGAGAGAGAAGGAGTAGAGATGATCGTTATGAATGAAGACCCTCTCGAAGAAGCAAGGATTTGGAAAGGAAAGACAAGTCATCAAAGAGCTACACAAGAAGAAGACATAAAGCTCATGTTGGTGAATGGATTTCCATCTCCGACTCCGACAACTACTCCAAGAGAAGCTATCACTCCGACTCCGAATATACTGAAGATGAAGGTGTTGCCGGACTTGCTCTTGTATCATCCAAATCCCACGAGATGTTTGATTCACCAAATGAAGGAATCGGAAGATGCTTCATGGCTAAAGGCGCCAAGGTATCACACCCCGAGTATCTTGATTTCTATAGTGATGAAGATGATTTGCTAGGTAATGATGATTTGCTTGTTGATAAAACTAGTGATGTGAACTATAATGAAATTGCTAGTAATCATGCTAATCAAGATGAAACAAATGACAATGATACGAAGGAGATTGAGCGTCTAACTAAAGAACTAAACACTCTTAAGTTAGCTCATGAAACAACTCAAGAGGATCATAGAGACCTCGTAAGAACTCATGAGAAGCTATGCTTCGAGAAGCTAAATTTAGAGCAAGAGCATGAGTTTCTAAAAGCTATCAATGATTATCTTCGAAAGAATAGTTCTTCCCACATTGCCAAACATCTCCTCTTGTCTACCTACATGCCACAAGTAAAATCTAGTGTTGGCCTAGTGGATATCGGGGTACCACGGCATGTCTGCCTACGGCCCAGGAGGCGGTTGTTGAGGCCCAAGAGGATCGGACCAATCTTGGGCCCCCGGGGAACAAGCCACCTTGTGAGGCGCCAGCCTCACGAGGCTCCGCCACCACTAGGTAGGGCACAACAAGTCCTTGGCAGCCTCGCGAGGCCAGCTCGCGGGGCCGCCTCGCGAGGCCAACCTCGGGGCTTCAGCCGCGAAGCCCGCGCTTGTCACATGGGTGACGTCCTGCTACCAGGATAAGGATGGCAGGGTACGACGGAGGCCAGTTTCCACTTCGGTGCTAGGGGAGCAGCGGCGCCTGCCTCCCTCTAAAGCAAGTCCCAAAGTTTTCCACTTTGGTGAATGAAGACCAAGACAGCTCCACGCGTAGGACAAGCATCATCGCCGAGCCCACGCTTACATCAGGATAGCGCATTTAGCAGGCGAAGACCACATTTGGCCAAGGTAAGCCTGCACCCTTGTCCCCCTTCAAACTTGCCGCCCTATGGAAGCCCTTTCCCGCTCATATTTTCGGGGAAGAGGCCCAAGGCATTATAAGAAGGGAGGACAACCATTGTAGAGGGGGACTTTACCTTCATCACCTTGCCTTGTAGATCCAAGAGCACTATTACCCACAAGCAATCCCAATCAAGCAGGAGTAGGGTTTTACAACGCCATGGTGGCCCGAACCTGGGTAGCTCGTGTGTCCCCTTCCACTGGTATAGAGAGGTGCTATACAAATGGTTTTTAAACCCTTTCCGCGATGGCATTTTAAACCGTCGCTAGCCGAGTGTGGGCGATAGGGGGGTCCTTCCCACACGACCCAAAAACCGTCGGGGATAGGGAGCCATGATGCATACAGTTGTCCCTATAAAACTGTTTCTGATATCTCGAATATGCCAAATGCTCCATCCTTGCTACTCGTTTGTGCTCGCATTGCCATCGCAGTCGGTATTCTGTGGTGCTACGTTTACGATGCGCAACTGAGGGAGTCATGGACTAAGGGGTCCTTGGGGTGCCGGCCAATTGAACATGGGCCGGACTAGAAAAGCCATATGGTGATGGGAGATCTATGAAGCCGTGGTGTGCCCTCCAAGTCAAGAATGTGCAGGATCTCTTTATCCCTTATTGTAATCTATCTCCGGTAACCCTAACCCTACCGGTGTCTATATAAACCGAGGGTTGTAGTATTTAGGGCTAGAGCTACATTCATCACCTCCTCTCCTTAGGGTTTAGCTCATACTGATCTTGAGGTAGATCAACTCTGTAAACCATACAATACATCCAATACAATCAAGCAGGACGTAGGGTATTACCTCTTTGAGAGGGCCCGAACCTGGGTAAACATTGTGTTCATCGTCCCTTGTTCCCCATCGATCCCAGATCCATAGCTCGGGACCCCCTACCCCAAGGTCTACCGGTTTTTGACACCAACATTGGTGCTTTCATCGAGAGTTCCGTTGTTGGATCGCCCACAAGATCGATGTCTCAACCGGTCATTGGAGACCATGCCCGCAACGAGGGCTTCCCCGCCCCTGGTCATCTCCTCGTCTTCGGTGGCATATTGGTGCGCGCTGATCCCACTGGTCGCCTCGACCAGATCAAAGGCTTCGTCCCTGTAGAGGAACACACCGGTTCAGGGGCATCAACCCCAGGACTAGCATTCTTTCAAGAATCGCATATCTCTCCGTGTCCGGCCTTGAAGCCTAACTCTGACAGATCGCCCACAAGATCTCCCGCCGAATCACCGGAGTGTCCGGCACCCTCGTGTGCGCAGCCGGCAGACCACTTGGTAAGTCTATTCCGTGCAATGGGAATCTCCGTCACCAGGCCCATAGCCTATGATCAGATTGGGCTTAAACCCGATGACCGAGAAATCAACACCCCTCCGGTCACTTACCTTGTCGCTACCGTTGAAGAGGCCCAGGAGGGGCTGCAGCTGTACAAGCTAAAAACGGTGTACACTCAAGTCTCCAGTTTGGAGTCAGACACCAGCCCAAAGATACGCCCGGACTCGAGCCCCAACGCTAGATCCGGCCTTGAGCCGATCCAGCCGTGCACTAGTCCGGATCCGAGCCCTGCACGATCGGAACCAGACATGACTCAACCACCCATCAACGATAGTTCGGGTCGCTGCAGGAGGAATTCTTGAATTTTTGCCACCCACCCACCACACGGAATACTCTCCGGATTTGGGAAACCTAGACATGTGGGAACTCATGTATGTCAAATAGCTGCCAAACGAGACAGTCCATCATTATTGGGCTAGATTTCTCCTGGTGAAGAACGGGATGGCGCCTTGCTGTGACAAAGAGATAATTAAAGCCTTCCAGTTTAACTGCAAGGATGATGGCCTCTTAAATGCCCTCACGCGTCGCCGAATTCAAAGCTTCACTGAACTATCAGACATGGTACGCAAATATTACGCCATGGAGAACATGTGGAGGGTGCAATAGATGAATATGGGGCCACCGCCCGCCGCACGGCATGGAAGGTCTCGCCCTAAACAGACATATACAAACCGGTCGCTGGAACGCGAGCCGGACAAAAAGAAGATTAGGCCTAGATCAGTGCTGGACGAGTTGCTAGATAAACCATGCTCAATACACTCAGTCTTGCTAGACGCGAACCCAACCCACAGACTTTGAGCCTGTTGGGTGGTAAGACAAGTGGCCAAATATGGCGAGCCAATCTTGGGCCTTACACTTCCAGATAAGCAGTCTGCGGCTTCACCGCAGGACCATAATGTCCTTACGGTATACGAGACGTTCGCCTCAAACAATAAAAGGAAAAAGGCTCTTCGAGAGCTCAGTTAGATATATCAAATGATGGCCGCACAGCCTTGGGTAGCTGCGCCTATTACCTTTGAAGAGAAGGATGAGCCAAGTCCACGCTGCAACCATGCACTGGCCGCACTGGTCCTTGACCCCATTATCGACGGTTTTCGGCTGACTAAAGTACTGATGGACGGAGGCAGCGACCTCAGCCTCATCTACAAGGACACTCTCGACAAGATGCAGCTCAACAGATCTCGCATCGAACGCAGCCACACCACATTCCGAGGTATAATACCTGGTAGGGAGGCACACTGCTCGGGACGCATAACCCTGGACGTTGTGTTCGGCACACCCGATAACTACAGATCTGAACCCCTGCTATTCCACATTGTGCCATTTCGCAGCGGATACCACACCCTTCTAGGACGTGAGGCATTCTCGAGATTTCAGGCCATACCGCACTACGGGTACATGAAACTCAAAATGCCAGGGCCCAACGGGGTAATCTCACTTAAAAGTGACCCAAGCAAAGCCTTACGAGCCGAAAACAAGACGGCATCCCTTGCCCCTAGAGGCACTATCTGAAGCCCTCGCGGTCGAAGAGTTGATAGCACTATGCACTATAGTCGACAGGGATGATGTGGTCCTAAGTAAAAGACAAAAATCCACATCATTCAAGCCAGCAGATGAAATAGTAATATTTCAAGTGCACCCAACAGATCCCAATAAAACGGCATCTATAGGAGCACAGCTGGACCCCGCAGTTGACGAGATGTTAAGAATGTTCCTGCATGAAAACTGGGAAATATTCGCCTGGCACCCCTCAGACATGTCGGGAATCCCGCGCAGGTTGGCAGAGCACAGCCTAAACATCTTAAAAGGCTTCAAGCCAGTGAAATAGACTCTACGCCGGTTTTCCGAACCCAAGAGACAGGCCATGGGCGAAGAGCTAGCAAAATTGTTGGAGGCCGAATTCATCCGCGAGATCAAGCATCCCGAGTGGTTAGCAAATCTGGTTATGGTACCCAGAAAGGACAAATCCTGGCGGCTCTGTGTCAATTTTAAAGACCTTAACAAGGCCTGCCCTACGGACCCTTTTCCCCTGCCAAGAATAGACCAGATCATCAACGCCACAGCCGGACACGACTCACTATGCTTCCTGGATGCATACTCCGGATACCACCAGATCAAGATGAAGGAGTCCGACCAGGCGGCAACCGCATTCATCACTCCTTACGGGCCTTTCTGCTTCAACACCATGCCCTTCGGACTAAAAAACACAGGAGCTACATACCAACGCATGATTCAAGCATGCCTCGAAAACCAAATCGGCAGAACGGTGGAGGCATACATGGACAACATGGTTGTCAAAACCAAAAACATCGACCAGCTGATAGACGACCTCCGCCAAACCTTCGACAACTTACGAACCTATGATATACGACTCAACTCGGAAAATGCGTCTTCGGGGTCCCTGCCGGAAAGTTGCTCGGATTCATCATCTCTCATAGAGGAATTGAGGCCAACCCAGCCAAAATTAGTGCGCTATCCCAACTCGCAATACCAACAGAGCTCAAGCACGTCCAGAAACTGGTCAGATGTGTGGCAGCTTTGAGCCGCTTCATATCCTACCTCGGAGAAAAGGCGCTCCCACTCTACAGACTGCTTAAAAAGACCTAGAACTTCCAATGGATAGACGAAGCAACTGCAGCGCTTGAGGAGATTAAAACACTTCTCGCTGGCAACCCCATCATGGCCACACCTAGCGTCGGCGAGCCCATGCTACTATACATTTCAGCCACCAATCAGGTGGTTAGAGCGGTGCTCATCGTGGAGTGGGAGTCCGAGGGCCACAAGTTCCAAGTCTAGAAGCCGGTCTATTATGTGTCCGAGGTAGTTACACCATGCAAATCACGATATCCCCACTATCAAAAGATAGCTTATATGGTTTTTATGGCATCCCGAAAGCTACGACACTACTTTCAAGAATGCTCGGTCACAGTGGCGTCAGAGGTCCCCTTGAATGACATAATCAACAACAGGGACGCCACTGGCCAGATCGCCAAATGGGCCATAGAGCTCCTTCCCTTCGAGATATCATACAAACCACACCGAGCTATTAAATCTCAGGTACTGGCCGATTTTATAGCCGAATGGACTGAAGCCGAACTACCCCAAGAATACAGCACATATTCGCACTGGACGATGTATTTCAACGGCTCAAAAATGTTAGCCGAACTGGGGGCTGGGGTCATCCTAATCTCCCCTACAGGCGACACTGTTCGGTATGTCCTACAAATAATGTACACGGACTCCAACAACGCAGCCGAATAAGAAGCACTACTACATGGTCTTTGTCTGGCCACGTCAATAGGGGTACAGCGCCTCAAAGTAAGGGGAGATTCAAACCTAGCTATCTCTCAAATCAACGGCGAATTCGACGCCAAGGACGCCAAGATGGCGGCATACAGAAATGCGGTTCTCGGGATATTGGCCTGATTCGAGGGCCTAGAATTCCACCATGTCTCTAGGGACAGCAACCAAGCCACAGACGTACTCGCCCGCATGGGTGCCAAGCGTGACTTGGCTCCTAAAAACACTTTCCTCGAGCGGCTCTTCAAGCCCTCCATAGTATGGAAGGACGGTGACACCGGCGCACTAGTCAACGAGCTCGCTCACAATGCCTCCCCGAACAAGGAGCTCGATGACCATATCATTGGCGGATCCGCACTCGAGGAAACACCTTCCGCCCACAAAATCATGGCCATAATTGCCCCCTGGACAGAACCTCTGCTCGCCTACCTCACTCGGCAACAGCTCCCGGAGGACCAGACGGAGGAACAATGTATAGTCTGGCATTGCAAAGCATACAAGGTCCATGAAGGCGAGCTTTACAAAAAAAGCACCACAGGAATCTTGCAAATGTGCATCTCCAAAGAAGAGGGGCACCAACTCTTGGAAGAAATACACGCGGGCATGGGCGGCCACCACGCTGCAGCTCAGGCCTTGGTCAGCAAGGCTTTCCGAGCAGGATTCTTTTGGCCTATCGCCCGTGAAGATGCCCGGGCTTTCGTCCGACGTTGCGTCGGATGCCAGCTGTTCTCAAATCAAAGCCACATGCCCCCCACAGCCCTTCGGACAATATCGATAACATGGCCTTTCGCGGTCTGGGGTCTCGACATGGTCGGGCCACTCAAAGGGGGCACAAAGAAAAAGAAGTACCTATTGGTCATGGTCAACAAATTCACCAAGTGGATTGAGGCAAGGCCCGTCACTTCGGTGGAATTCGGACCTATCGTCGAATTCTTATCCGACGTCGTACACCGTTATGGTGTCCCCCACAGCATAATTACGGATAATGGTACCAACTTCACCGCGCAGGAAGTCAAGGACTGGTGCGGCAAAATGGGCATTAAGCTTGACTACGCTTCAGTGTACTACCCACAGACCAATGGATATAAAATAGCATATTAATGCATATAAAATGTCCAAAACAGATAATATAATAGCATGGAACAATCAAAAATTATAGATACGTTGGAGACGTATCAGGGAGCCCCCATGCAAAGCTGGGTGTTACATTCCATGATATATATGGTATTGGCTTGGTATGGTTCGGTTCAGCCGAACACCTGCCCTGTTTAAGAAAAATAGAAAGAAGGAACAAAGAGAGGTAAGGATGCATGCGGGTGACAATGTCTAACTCACGCGTAAAAGTGCTGCAGCTGGGCTGCGTTCCACGGGTTCGGCTCGAGGCGATCGTCGGACGGGCGGCAAAGGCGGTATGCTCCTCCTGCTAGTACTTCGTCGATGATGTACGGACCCTCCCATTTGGGCAAGAGCTTATGCTCTGTTTTTTTGGGAGCCGGAGGATGAGGTCACCCACATTGTATGTCTTCGCCCGGACTTCGCGGTTTTGGTAGTGCCGTGCTTGCTGCTGATAATGTGCGGATCGAGCCTGAGCTATATCCCGTTCTTCGAGAGCGTCCAAATCATTCTGCCGATCCAACTCGGCTTCCTTTTCTTCGTACATGCGCACTCGAGGCGCGTTGTGGATGATAATGCATGGGAGGACGGCTTTCGCACCGTATACCATAAAAAATGGTGTGTATCCGGTTGACTGGTTGGGAGTAGTACGCAACCCCCATAATACGGAATCGAGTTCCTCGACCCAATGGCAGTCTGATTGTTCAAGTGATCAGACCAGGCAGGGCTTGATGCTGCTCATAATGAGCCCGTTGGCCCATTCGACCATTTTGCCGCACCAGTCCTTGACTTCCTGGGCGGTGAAATTGGTACCGTTATCGGTAATTATGCTGTGGGGGACACCATAACAGTGTACGACGTCGGATAAGAATTCGACGATAGGTCCGGATTCCGCTGAAGTGACGGGCCTTGCCTCAATCCACTTGGTGAATTTGTCGACCATGACCAATAGGTACTTCTTTTTCTTTGTGCCCCCTTTGAGTGGCCTGACCATGTCGAGACCCGAGACCACAAAAGGCCATGTTATCGGTATTGTCCGAAGGGCTGTGGGGGGCATGTGGCTTTGATTTGCGAACGGCTGGCATCCCACGCAACATCGGACGAAAGCCCGGGCATCTTCACAGGCGGTAGGCCAAAAGAATCCTGCTTGGAAAGCCTTGCTGACCAAGGCTCGAGCTGCAGCGTGATGGCCGCCCATGCCCGCGTGTATTTCTTCCAAGAGTTGGTGCCCCTCTTCTTCGGAGATGGACCTTTGCAAGATTCCTGTGGTGCTTTTTTGGTAAAGCTCGCCTTCATGGACCTTGTATGCTTTGGAACGCCGTACTATACATCGTGCCTCCGTCTGTTCCTCCGGGTGCTATTGCCGAGTGAGGTAGGCGAGCAAAGGTTCTGTCTAGGGGGCAATTATGGCCATGATTTCATGGGCGGAAGGTCTTTCCTCGAGTGCGGAGCCGCCAATGACATGGTCGTCGAGCTCCTTGTCCGGGGAGGCATTGTGAGCAGGCTCATTGACTAGTGCGCCGGCGTCACCGTCCTGCCATACTACGGACGGCTTGAAGAGCCGCTCGAGGAAAGTGTTTTTAGGAACTGGGTCACGCTTGGCGCCCATGCGGGCGAGTACTTCCGCGGCTTGGTTGCTGTCCCTAGAGACATGGTGGAATTCTAGGCCTTCAAATCGGGTCGATATCCGGAGAACCGCATTTCTGTATGCCACCATCTTGGGGTCCTTGGTGTCGAATTCGTCGTTGATTTGAGAGATAGCTAGGTTTGAATCTCCCCTTACTTCGAGGCGTTGTACCCCTATTGACGTGGCCAGATGAAGACCATGTAGTAGTGCTTTGTATTCAGCTGCATTGTTGGAGTCCGTGTACATTGTTTGTAGGACATACCGAACAATGTCGCCTGTAGGGGAGATCAGGATGACCCCAGCCCCCAGTCCGGCTAACATTTTTGAGCTATCTAAATAACTCGTCCAGTGCGAATATGTGTTGTATTCTCGGGGTAGTTCAGCTTCAGTCCATTCGGCTATAAAATCGGCCGGTACCTGGGATTTAATAGCTCGGCGTGGTTTGTATGATATCTCAAAGGGAAGGAGCTCTATGGCCCATTTGGCGATCTGGCCAGTGGCGTCCCTGTTGTTGATTATGTCATTCAAGGGGACCTCTGACGCCACTGTGACCGAGCATTCTTGAAAGTAGTGTCGTAGCTTTCAGGATGCCATAAAAAACATATAAGCTATCTTTTGATAGTGGGGATATCGTGATTTGCATGGCGTAAGTACCTCGGACACATAATAGACCGGCTTCTGGACTTGGAACTTGTGGCCCTCAGACTCCCACTCCACGACGAGCACCACTCTAACCACCTGATAGGTGGCTGAAATGTATAGTAGCATGGACTCGCCGACGCTAGGTGCGGCCAGGATGGGGTTGCCAGCGAGAAGTGTTTTAATCTCCTCAAGCGCCGCAGTTGCTTCGTCTGTCCATTGGAAGTTCTTTGTCTTTTTTAAGTAGTCTGTAGAGTGGGAGCGCCTTTTCTCCGAGGCGGGATATGAAGCGGCTCAAAGCTGCCACTCATCCGGCCAGTTTCTGGACATGCTTGAGCTCTGTTGGTATTGCAAGTTGGGATAGCACACTAATTTTGGCTGCGTTGGCTCAATTCCTCTGTGGGAGACGATGAATCCGAGCAACTTTCTGGCGGGGACCCCAAAGACGCATTTTTCAGGTTGAGTCATATATCATAGGTTCGTAAGTTGTCGAAGCTTTGGCGGAGGTCGTCTATCAGCTGGTCGATGTTTTTGGTTTTGACAACCACGTCGTCCACATATGCCTCCACTATTCTGCCGATTTGGTTTTTGAGGCATGCTTGAATCATGCGTTGGTATGTAGCTCCTGCGTTTTTTAGTCCGAACGACATGGTGTTGAAGCAGAAAGGTCAGTAAGGAGTGATGAATGCGGTTGCCGCCTAGTCGGACTCCTTCATCTTGATCTAGTGGTATCCGGAGTATGCATCCAGGAAGCATAGCGAGTCATGTCCGGCGGTGGCGTTAATGATCTGGTCTATTCTTGGCAGGGGAAAAGGGTCCTTAGGGAAGGCCTTGTTAAGGTCTTCAAAATCGACACAGAGCCGCCAGGATTTGTCCTTTTTGGGTACCATAACCAGATTTGCTAACCACTCAGGATGCTTGATCTCGTGGATGAATCTGGCCTCCAACAGTTTTGCTAGCTCTTCGCCCATGGCCTGTCTCTTGGGTTTGAAAAACTGGCGTAGATTCTGTTTCACCGGCTTGAAGCCTTTTAAGATGTTTAGGTTGTGCTCTGCCAGCCTGCGCGGGATTCCCGGCATGTCTGAGGGTTGCCACGCAAAGATTTCCCAGTTTTCACACAGGAACGTTCTTAACATCTCATCAACTACGTGGTCCAGCTGTGCTCCTATAGATGCCGTTTTATTGGGATCTGTTGGGTGCACTTGAAATTTTACTATTTCATCTGCTGGCTTGAATGATGTGGATTTTTGTCTTTTACTGAGGACCACATCATCCCTGTCGACTGTAGTGCGTAGTGCTATCAACTCTTCAGCCGCGAGGGCTTCGAATAGTGCCTCTAGGGCGAGGGATGCCATCTTGTTTTCGGCTCGTAAGGCTTTGCTTGGGTCACTTTTAAGTGAGATTACCCCGTTGGGCCCTAGCATTTTGAGTTTCATGTACTCGTAGTGCGGTATGGCCTGAAATCTCGAGATTGCCTCACGTCCTAGAAGGGCGTGGTATCCGCTGCGAAAGGGCACAATGTGGAATAGCAAGGGTTCGGATCTATAGTTATCGGGTGTGCCGAACACAATGTCCAGGGTTATGCATCCCGAGCAGTGTGCCTCCCTACCAGGTATTATACCTCAGAATGTGGTGTGGCTGCGTTCGATGCGAGATCTGTTGAGCTGCATCTTGTCAAGAGTGTCCTCGTAGATGAGGTTGAGGTCGCTGCCTCCGTCCATCAATACTTTAGTCGGCTGAAAACCGTCGATAATGGGGTCAAGGACCAGTGCGGCCGGTGCATGGTTGTAGCGTGGACTTGGCTTGTCCTTCTCATCGAAGGTAATAGGCGCAACTGCCCAAGGCTGTGCGGCCATTACTTGATATATCTGACTGAGCTCTCGAAGAGCCTTTTTCCTTTTATTGTTTGAGGCAAACATCTCGTATACCATAAGGACATTATGGTCCTGTGGTGAAGCCGCGGACTGCTTATCTGGAAGTGTAAGGCCCGAGATTGGCTCGCCATATTTGGCCACTTGTCTTACCACCCAACAGGGTTGAAGTCTGTGGGTTGGGTTCACGTCTAGCAAGACTGAGTGTATTGGGCATGGTTTATCCAGTAACTCGTCCAGCACTGATCTAGGCCTAATCTTCTTTTTGTCCGGCTCGCGTTCTAGCGACCGGTTTGTATATGCCCGTTTAGGGCGAGACCTTCTGTGTTGCGCGGCGGGCGGTGGCCCCATGTTCATCTGTTGTGCCCTCCATGTGTTCTTCATGGCGCAATATTTGCGTAGCATGTCTGATAGTTCGGTGAAGCTTTGAATTCGGCGACGCGCGAGGATGTTTAAGAGGCCCTCGTCCTTGCAGTTAAACTAGAAGGCTTTAATTATCTCTTTGTCATAGCAAGGCGCCATCCTATTCTTCACCAGGAGAAATCTAGCCCAATTATGATGGACTGTCTCATTTGGCAATAGTTTGACATACATGAGGTCCCATATGTCTAGGTTTCCCGAATCCAGAGAGTATTCCGTGTGGTGGGTGAGTGGCAAAAATTCGAGAATTCCCTCCTGCAGCGGACCCGGACTATCCTTGAAGCGTGGTTGAGTCATGTCTGGTTCTGATCATGCAGGGCTCGGATCTAGACTAGTGCGTGGCTGGATCGGCTCGAGGTCGGATCTAGCATTGGGGCTCGAGTCCGGGTGTATCTCTGGGCTTTTGTCTGGCTCTAAACTGGAGACTCGAGTGTACACCATTTTTAGCTTGTACGGCTATGGCCCCTCCTAGGCATCTTCGACGGTAGCGACAAGGTGAGTGACCGGAGGGGTGTTGATTTCTCGGTCGTCAGGTTTAAGCCCGATCTGATCATAGGCTGTGGGCCTGGTGACAGTGATTCCCATTGCACGAAATAGACTTACCAAGTGGTCTGCTGGCTGGGCACACGGGGGTGCCGGACACTCCGGCGATTCGGTGGGAGATCTTGTGGGCGATCTGTCGGAGTTAGGCTTCAAAGCCGGACTCGGAGAGATATGCGATCCTTGAAAGTCTGCTGGTCCTGGGGTGGATGCCCCCAAACCGGTGAGTTCCTCTACGGGGACAAAGCCTTCGATCTGGTCGAGGCGACCAGTGGGATCAGCACGCACCAATATGCCGCCGAAGACGAGGAGATGACCAGGGCGGGGAAGCCCTCGGTGCCAGCGTGGTCTCCAATGACCGGTTGAGCCGTCGATGCTTTGGGCGATCCAATAGCGGAACTCTCAATGAAAGCACCAATGTCGGTGTCAAAACCGGCAGACCTCGGGGTAGGGGGTCCCGAGCTGTGGATCTGGGATCGATGGGGAACATGGGACGACGAACACAGTGTTTACCCAGGTTCGGGCCCTCTCAAAGAGGTAATACCCTACGTCCTGCTTGATTGTATTGGATGTATTGTATGGTTTACAGAGTTGATCTACCTCGAGATCAGTATGAGCTAAACCCTAAGGAGAGGAGGTGCTAAATGCAGCTCTAGCCCTAAAGACTACAACCCTCGGTTTATATAGACATCGGCAGGGTTAGGGTTACCGGAGATAGATTACAATAAGGGATAAAGAGATCCTGCGCATTCTTGACTTGGAGGGCACACCACGACTTCATAGATCTCCCATCACTATATGGCTTTTCCATTACGGCCCATGTTCAATGGGCCGGCACCCCGAGGACCCCTTAGTCCATGACTCCCTCACACTGCGTCTGCAAGCGCCTCAGATGAAGGTGCGAAACCGAACAGCTCGAACAATCGCCTGGGAGTGGGCCGTGTGGGCGCGGGGATGAACCTGGGAGGTCGGCCATGGCGTCGTGGAATTTTTTCGGTGTCGTTTTTGCAAAAGGGGGAGGTAAGCTGTCCCCCGCACCTTTGGATCTATAAATAAGCGTCTCACCATGAAGCTGGAAGGACAAGTTCGTGGAAGGATGGCATTGGGCCGCACGCCTTCTAAAAAGGTGCATGAAGCCCTTGCCCCGAGGAATGGTATTAAACTCTGATGGTCCCACCTCAATCTCGAGATATCTTCGGATCCCAGAATCTTGAAACTATCTAGGCCCGAGTACTTTAGTTCGGGCTCCGGATAGTTCTCGGCGAGATTGACACGGCTCCGAACTAAATGAAGGAATGGAAGAACTCGTCTCGCAAGCTGATGATGTGAAGATTCCAGAGGACGATCCCCGGCGTTGGAGGCAAGTTCGGGGGCTACTGAGGGAGTCATGGACTAAGGGGTCCTCGGGGTGTCGGCCCATTGAACATGGGCCGGACTGGAAAACCCGTATAGTGATGGGAGATCTATGAAGCCGTGGTGTGCCCTCCAAGTCAAGAATGCGTAGGATATCTTTATCCCTTATTGGAAATCTATCTCCGGTAACCCTAACCCTACCGGTGTCTATATAAACCGAGGGTTGTAGTCTTTAAGGCTAGAGCTACATTGATAACCTCCTCTCCTTAGAGTTTAGCTCATACTGATCTCGAGGTAGATCAACTCTGTAAACCATACAATACATCCAATACAATCAAGCAGGACGTAGGGTATTACTCTTCGAGAGGGCCCGAACCTGGGTAAACACTATGTTCATCGTCCCTTGTTCCCCAATGATCCCAGATCCACAACTCGGGACCCCCTACCCCGAGGTCTGCCGGTTTTGACACCGACAGCGACCCATCACAAACAGTTCACGATTATAGAATGTGTACGATAAGCAGACAATCACACACATTTAATTTTCCACCACTGTATGCGATTCGATGTAAGAGTGCATACCGTTGTCCCTATAAAACTGTATGCGAAGCTTGAATATATCCCACACGATTCATCCATCGTACCCGCATCGCATGAAGACCTATCGCACGCGTTCTTCTATGACCAAATGTTTGTGATGCACACATCATCATAAACAGTCCATAATTTCCAAGCGTGTGTGATAAGGTGACTTTCGCATACATTTAATAAGATGGAACTGTGTGCGATGCTGTTGTTAATCTCACACGTTTTTTCTTGGCTGATCGTCTGTGCAGTAGAGATTGATCGCACACATAGTGGATCTGAGAAACGTGTCTGATCTCCACGTTTATCATAGATGTTTTGCTTTCGCAAACCGTGTGCAGTGTAATCCCTATTTTTATCCTTAATTTAATCCCTGCATTTAAAAATCACAGATTCAAACTTTGAAAGTAGGCAATCACTTATTTCATATCGAACCATTTTATTACAAATATAGGTTCAAGCACGAATGCATAATTCAATGCACATGTACATATACTGAAGAACTACAGAAGCACCAAGTAAAGAATGATGAACCACAGCTGTACTAAAGACTGTAAAGAGAGAGGCCAACAAAATTCTGGTTGCTGGAGAAGGTGAAGCAGAATGCCCATATTGTGCCCTCCTCCATGCGTAATGCGCGCACGACTCTAGGCCAACCCCTTGTGATGGTTGCCGGCCCATCCTTCACTCTCTTCATTAGGACTTCTCGATGCTCATTGTAGTATGGATGAAATACTTTAACCTTCATTGCATGTCCACCAATCATGTACTTTGCAAGGTAATCTTGAGTAAACTGCTTTGGGAACCACTGCAAACAAAAAAGATTCAGACATTGTTGTCTAACAACTCATTATGGGCAGTAAAAAGAGAAGGCTGCAGAGTTTGTAGTTACCATCCTACAGCTCACTATTGTGTTGGATAGAGTGTAAACAAATAATTTGCTTGCCACCATTCATATCTTTTTGCTAATAATCCTTATCAGTTTCCTCACTTGATGCTTGTTCATGAATATCTCATTGCCACATCGCAATAAGGGTCGATGCGTGGATCTTTGCCTAGGGCATATGTACCTAAAAGCAACAAGTCAATATTAGAAGCTAACAAGTGTCCAGGCCTAGATCTATATGCACTACATCATGGAACGATGGGGGGAGTACAAGCCGAGGGATGAAACTAACCTCGGCAGAAAATGCTGGCCACTCCCGTTGTTGTCCTGCATAAGTAGTGGCAAGTCATGATAAGTACAGCAACCTTAACATCAAACAAATATAGCCAAGGTAAACAACATCATCTCCAAATGATAGCTTGATTGTGTTGGTTTCAGCATGCTGTTAAAGCGGATATAAAATGGAAGGGAATGTTACCTACAACAGGCTTAACATACATCAAATATTGCAATGGTATTCTTGAAAATGAATAGAACGTAGCTCATGCTTAAACATCACACTGGATAAATGTGTAAAACTGAAATAAAGGGCATGTGTTAACTACACCAGGCATAACTGGAACCAAATATAGCCGTTCAAACTGGTATTTATGAAATCGAGTGGCACAGTTCTGACTTGCACAAAATGAACATCACATTGTGAATGACTGAAATAAACAAGGGATAAATGATCAGTATAACAACCAAATATAGCCATTGAAAACTGGACAGAGTCTCACTGCAACCAACCTAACAAGCAAATACAGATAAACAGGGCATATGCTTGAAAACTGGACAAATGCTCACTGCGACCAAACTAACAAGCAAATACAGATAAACAAGGCATATGCTTGAAAACTGGACAAATGCTCACTCCAACCAACCTAACAACCAAATACAGATAAACAAGGCATCTGTTTGATAACTGGACAAATGCTCACTGCAACCAACCTAACAACCAAATACAGATAAACAAGGCATCTGCTTGATAACTGGACAAATGCTCACTGCAACCAACCTAACAACCAAATACAGATAAACAAGGCATCTACTCACTATAAACAACCAAATATAGCCATTCATGAAACTGAAGTGGACAATTCATACTTAAACATCACATAGCCCTATTGAACATTACATTTTTGCATAACTGAAATAACTAAACATGGCACTGTTAAAACACCGCATGGCAAAAGCTACTACAACAAAGGGTATGGGTTGGCAAGCTAGAAAAGGTAAGATTTGCTGATAGGATGTTGCCTCACATGTCATGGATGGGATCCTTCCAGTTGGAAGAGCACAGACCCATGGTGCACTCTCTGATGTCGCAGATGGGTTGTTTCACCTTGGAAGAACCTTTGTGGGTGCCCTCCTCGTGGTCGTGGTCGATGAGATCTGACTTGGCAATTGAGGATCCCATGCCGCCGCCGTAGAACGTGTCCTTCAGAAATGACAAAATGGGCTCGATGGCGTACAACGATTGCAAATCCTTGATCGCGTGGCAGAGGAGATCAGCGACAGGGCCGTCGAAGAGATCGACGGCGGTTGAACCAGAGTGGTTGGGGATGGACCACTTAACCTGTGACATGGCCCGCGTGAAGCCGTCGCTATCGACGAGCTTGATGTCGTAGCCAGCTTTCCCAAGATACAGTAATACGCTAGCCCATTGACATGAAGCCTTCGGCATGGCAATGTAGTCAACGTCCTCGCCGGCTTCTGCGGTGAGGTGTTGCTCCATGATCGACAGGTCGGGATGAACGGCGGCCACCTCGCCAACGTCCGCCAGAGAGGCCATGATAAACCTCTTTTTGGCTGAACACTCGCCAGGCTCCCTGGGATACGTTGTCGGGCTTAGGCTGCGACTCTCTGGAGTAGGGGATGTGGATCTGGCAGGGAGGGACACCGCAGGCTTCATCTAAAACCTCAAGGGGGCGACGGTATGGGAATCGCTGGGTAACCTGAACTTTATTATCTAAGCTAGGAGGAACGGGCAGACCGACAGGGGTTGGCGACGGCGGTGGCGATCTATTGTTCGAGGGAGGAGGGGGCGGGTGGGAGGACTGTGGAGGGGGGCGGGGTGGTGTTTGAGGATACGTCGCGGCCACTAAAATTTTTAGTAATGGTGGGTGGAGATGGTGGTGGACGAGGGAGGGTGACGGTTCAAATGCCTCAGCTACTGCAATTTTACTATAAGGTCGGTGTTGGAGGAGTGGGGGCGGCGGTTGAAGTACCGCGACTACTAAAATTTGGGTAAAGGAATTGATGCGGGGCGGAGCACCCAAGATCGCACATGGTTCAATAAGAATATGTGTGTATGATAATAAGGAAAAGCGAAGGAACCGCCGATTTTTGCATCGCTCAAGGCGGGTAGTTTGTTTTTAGATTTCTAGCTAGCTGGTATATCGCACACGGTTCGTCCTAATTTCCAGACGCAGACGTATAATTCATTCTAAATAAACTACCCGCCTTTAGCTTGCGCAGGTGGTGATTTTACAACGCACTAGCATCGCACACGGTTAAGCCAGTACATCCACCCTTGCTCGCGCTTGCGCAGTTGTGGTGGTTTCACAACGCACTTGCATCGCACACGGTTAAGCCACTACCTCCACCTTTGCTCGCGCTTGCGCAGTCGTGGTGATTCATAGCACACTTGCATCGCACATGGTTAAGCCACTACCTCCACCCTTGCTCGCGCTTGCGCGGTCGTGGTGATTTCACAGCGCACTAGCATCGCACACGTTTAATCCACTACCTACACTCTTGATCGCGCTTGCGCAGTCATTGTGATTTCACAGTGCACTTGCATCACACACGGTTAAGCCAGTACACCCGTGTTCATTGAGCGTCATCCGGGTCTTCGCAGCAAAAAAAACCAGAGAGGGTCAGAAGACAGCCACACCAGCATGTGGCCCAAATATATATGAATGAAAAGGGTGGTCTGTGATGTTCTAAATTCCAATGCACAACTTTGACCGCGCGGGCCCATGGTTGAGCGCGTCGTCGAAGATCGATGAGAGGGGCCAGAAGTCAAGAACCACCTGGAAGTGGACAAATATATGTAGGAATATAGGGTGTGATGTTTAAAACTTTAAATACACAATGCACAACTTTGGTGGCACCTGCCTCGCAAACCGGAGAGCCCTCTTGGATGTAGCTATAATGACATAATGTCGTAGCTACCTAGCTAGGGTGCTTGACCCACCTCCCACATCGTATCGGCGGGGCGAATGCACGTACTGATACTTTGGTCATACATGCGTGTCGGCATGACCTACCATAAGACGGACCAGTGAATCTATCGCTTGGTCAAACGACAACTGTTGTTGTCGATCAAAAATGGATGGAATATATATATATAAACCTCTTGGGCCAATAGATTGAGCCATCATCAAAAATCGCATGAGAGGGACCACAAAACCAGCACCGCCTGCATGCGGCCAAAAATGATGTACGTTGGAAGGGGTGATGTGTGTTTTCAATATTGAATAATGTACAATTTAGATGTGGCGCCTGCGTCTCGATACAGACAACCACCATGAAAGCCAGGTAATTAAGGACAAAATATGTAGGGTACGGTGTCGGTCCAACCTACCAATCCGAGCGTGTGGGAGGGAATCCTGACAACGCATGAGCTCAAACTTTGCTGGAACGACATGTGACAGAGACCGGCCCTAACACGAACTAGGAGGAACCCCTTCATGGCCAACACATACCCCTCATTATCGGTCAAAGGGATGATATATATATACACCCGGGGAGCCCACAGATATGTGTGTCATCACAAAAAACCGCACAAGGGAGACATGGTCAATCAGAAGACCCCCTATACAATGCATGCGGCCCAAAAATATGTATGGGTGGTGTGTGATGTGTTCAAATCCCCAATGCGCAACTTCGATGAGGCACCAACTACATTACAAACCGAACAACGTACCCGACCCCAAGCCAGGTTCAATATGTACGATGTCGGTTCCCCAACTTCAAGATGGGGGTGTCGTCCAACGCATGTGCTCAAACTTTATTTGGTCTGACATGGCACACATAGCAATAGGAAACTGTCATGGTCAAACCCTTCTCGTATGTTGGGTCAAAGGGATAGATTGTGTGGGGCCCCCTCGTTATCGGTCAAGGATGATATATATAGAGAGAGAGACCTCGGGGAGCCCACAAATATGTGCGGCGTCTATAAACCGCACAAGGGATACGTACTCGATCAGAGCACCCCCTATATATACCCTGCATGCGCCTCAAAAAAATGTATGGGCCTGGTGTGTGATTTGTTCAAATCATGAATGCACAACTTCGATGGGGCACCAACTACATTAGTAACATTACAAACTGAACATTGTACCCCCCTTAGCCAGGTTAAAGACGTACGATGCTGGTTTCGCAACTTCGAGGCGGGTGGGGGTAGGGGGTGTCGTCCAACGCATGTGTTGAAACTTGATTTGCTCTAACATAGCACACAGAGCAAAGAGGAAACCCTTCTCGTGCATTGGGTCAAAGGGATAGTTTGTGTGGGTCTACAAATGTCGATCATTCTTCGATTTTTTAGAACAAGAAATAACCAATAAAAAACATATTCTACAAATTACCAAAACAAGGATCCCAAGGTTTACATAATCGTCATGATAGGTCACTGCAGATACATTTAGATGATAAATGTCTATAATGACCATATCATGGCGCTTTAATGAAGCTTGAGATATGCAACTTCCCACCGGGTCACCCATCCTTAGACTACTCCAGCCCCAGCATGCTTAACTTCTGCGTTCTATTCGACTAGGTTAGCGGATGGGAAGCCGCCCCTTGCTGATAAGAATTTCCTCCTTGCCTTTAAGGCGTTTCACGCTGGTCACCCTATGGGACCTACTCCCTACTATCACATATGTTTGTGCTTTTAGAAACTTTGTGCGATATTTACATGGCCGGTGTGTCGCCTCCTAGCCTTCTATGAGCACTGACACTGGCAGCGGGAAACCGATGGGAGAAGAGGTGGGAAACCGATAGGACGAGTGGTGGGAAACGGTAGCGTGTTTGGATATATAATATGGAAAACTTAGTAAAGAAGGAAGTGATAACCACAAGTATAGGGGATCGCAACAGTTTTCGAGGGTACAATATTCAACCCAAATTTATAGATTCGACACAAGGGGAGTCAAAGAATATTTGTAAGTATTAGCAGTTGAGTTGTTAATTCAACCACACCTGGAGATTAAATAGCTGCAGCAAGGTGATCAGTAGCAAGGTAATATGATAGTTTTGATAGTAGTGGTAACAGTAGCAGTAACGGTAACAGTGGTAGCAATGATTTTCTAGCAAGTGTAACAGTAACAACAGCAGTAGTAACTTAGCAAGAACAGTATGAGGAAAACTCATAGGCATTGGATTGGTGAATTCGTTGGATGATATTCATCATATAATAGTCATAACCTAGGGCAATACAAAACTAGCTCCAATTCATAAATATAATCTAGGCATGTATTCCATAAATAGTCATACGTGCTTATGGAAAAGAACTTGCATGACATCTTTTCTCCTACCCTCCCGTGGCTGCGGGGTCCATAAGGAAACTAAGGGATATTAAGGCCTCCTTTTAATAGAGAACCGGAACAAAGCATTAACACATAGTGAATACATGAACTCCTCAAACTACGGTCATCACCGGAAAGTATCCCAATTACTGTCACACTGGGGTTTACAGATCATAACACGTAATAGGTGAATATGACTTGCAAGATTGGATCTAGAACATAGATATAATGGTGAAAACATAAGCGGTTCAGATCTGAAATCATGGCACCCGGGCCCTAAGTGACAAGCATTAAGCATGGCAAAGTCATAACAACATCAATCTCAGAACATAGTGGATACTAGGGATCAAGCCCTAACAAAACTAACATGATTACATGATGAATCTCATCCAACTCCTCACCGACCAGCGAGACTACGAAGGAATTACTCACTCCCAGTGGGGAGCATCATGGAAATGGTGATGAAGGAGGGTTGGTGATGGCGAAGACCAAAGATTCCCCTCTCCGGAGCCCCGAACGGGCTCCAGATCTGGCCTCCCGATGAAGAACAGGAGGTGGCAGCGGCTCCATATCGTGAAACGTGATGAAACTTCCTCTCTTATTTTTCTCCAAAAATAGGATTTTATAGCATCGGAATTAGGGTCTGCGGGGCCATGAGGTGGGCACAACCCACTAGGGCGCACCAGAGGGGGGGCGCCCTAGTGTCTTGTGCCCAGCCAAGGGCCCCCTCCGGTGGTTCTTAGCTCTAGTATTTTTCTTTTATTGTAAAACAATTCTCCAAAAAGTTTCGTTCCATTCTAAGAACTTTTATTTCTGCACAAAAACAACACCATGGTAGTTCTGCTGAAAACAGCGTCAGTCCGGGTTAGTTTCATTCAAATCATGCAAATTAGAGTCCAAAACAAGAGCAAAAGCGTTAGGAAAAGTAGATACGAGGGAGACGTATCAACTCCCCCAAGCTTAAACCTTTGCTTGTCCTCGAGCAATTCAGTTGATAAACTGAAAGTGATAAAGAAAAACTTTTACGAACTCTTTTGTTCTTGTTTACATAAATAAGCTTAAGTAGAACCCAGGTTTTTAGCAAAGATTATGACTAACCATGTCAATAATAACTCTTAAAAATTATATTAACTCATATCAATAGCATAAGAAACTAGCGAGCAATAATAAGATATCTCAAATGACAACACTTTGTCAAAACAACCATGATATAATATGACAATAAGGGTATCTCGCTAGCCCTTTCAGAGACCGCAAAACATAAATGCAGAGCACCTCCAAAGTTCAAGCAGTGACTAAACATTGTAATTCATGGTAGAAAAGATCCAGTCATGATGCATCCAACATTAACTATACACAATGCATGAGGATGACAATAGTGCTCTCAGATCTGACGCTTATTTGAGAAGGTGATGACTCAACATAAAATTAAATAGATAGTCCCTTCGCAGAGGGAAGTAGGGATTTGCAAAGGTGCCAGAGCTCAAAGTTTTAAAAATAGAGATAAATATAATTTTGGGAGGTACACCCTTCCTGTCAATGTTACGACCAAGAGTTATCAATATCTTCCATGCTAAACACATTAGTGGCGGTTCCCAAGCGATAAAAGTAAAGGTTTACTCCCCCTCCACCAACAAACACACTCCACGGCTAGCCAAATCCATGGGTACCGTCCATACCCACATCAGTCCTGGGGGAGTTTTGTTCAATTATTTGCAATTTTTGAATTCGGGACTGGGCATCCCTATTACCGCCCCTCTTGTGCAAGGACGAGTGAATAAACACTCATCATGAGAACAACCCAATTAGCATGGAAGATAATGACCGCCCCTTGCCGCTCCATGAGTGGTCCAGGCACACAAAACAGATGTTCATTTGAAATTTTAGAGGTGGCACATGCAAATTTACTTGGAACGGCATGGTAATACCGCATATAGGTAGATATGGTGGACTCATCTGGAATAACTTGGGTTTTACGATTTTGATGCACAAGCAGTATTCCCGCTTAGTATAGGCGAAGGCTAGCAAATAGGTTGAGAAGCGGCCAGCTAGAGAGCGAAAACGATCATGAACATGCGTTATGCATAATTAACATTGAATACTAGCATGAGTAGGATATGAACACCATGAACATAAATATCGTAGAGGCTATGTTGGTTTTGATTCAACTACATGCATGCACATGTGCCAAGTCAAGCCACTTGAAACATTCAGAGGAGGATACCATATCATCATACTACATCACAATCATTTTAATGCATGTTGACATCCAAGATAAATCATTATCCAATCCTAGCTACTTAAGCATGGCATGAGAAACTATAATCTTTAATTGTCATCACAAACATGTTTGATCATAATATGCTGAATCATGGATACTAGGTTAAACATATTTACAAAAATAGAACAAGTTGAGTTCATACCCGTTTCTCTCTGCCACAGCCAGTTCATCAAATATCATCATTATTGCCTTTCACTTGCATGACCGAATGATATGAAAATAATAACAGTGCAAGAGTGTCATGGACTAAGCTGGAATCTGCAAACATTTTTTCAGAAGGAGAAGACAAGGTAATTTGGGCTCTTTGTTAGATCAATAGTAATGCATACGAGAGCCACTACACATTTTCATCATGGTCTTCTCCTTAGTATGACTCAATAAAAAGAAAAGAATTTTAGAGAAACACACTGAAATATTTTTGGAGTTTTTAGTTTTTCTTGAAGAAAGCAAATTAAAGAAGGAAAAACGAAAACGAGAAAAACTATTTACATGAGAAAGCTCCCAACAAGCAAAGGATGAACATGGAAATCTTTTTGGGTTTTCTTTTAACACTACAACTAAATTAAGCTAGAAAGAAAAACCGAAAAGAAGCGAGAAATATTTTTGGGTTTTTTCTCAAAGTTTTTCAAACACACAAGAAGAAAGCAAGAAAATAAATCTAGCATGGATAATACAATGAAAAAGTGTGGACACCGACAACTGGAATGAAATGTGTGAACATGAATGTAATGTCGGTGGAAACACGTACTCCCCCAAGCTTAGGCTTTTGGCCTAGCTGGTAATCACCATCCGCGGCCTGCATAGCAGTCAGAGTGATAGATCACGGAGGCTCTTGGTGCAGCCTCCTCAGCCCGCCGAGCTGCCTCAATCTCTGCCTTGTACGAGCGGGCCTCGCTCTTAAGAACATAATGTCTTCTTTTTCTATCAAAATCAAAGAGAGCAGGTGCAGGCAAAACAATAGGCACAATGGTTTCTTTATTGAACCTCAAGTTATAAGTATAATCAGTGATTTTGCCCTTAAGTAACTTATGGCGCTTCATGGCCTCAAAGTCTAAGTACTAAGTAGGTAAGATGGGATCATAAGGCGGAGGTGTAACACCAACCTCTTTAGCTAAACAAGAAGCATAAATCCCACCATAAAAATAACCACTACTAGCGTTGTGCTGCAACCTTCGTGCAACAATCACTCCAAGATTATAATGTTTAATTTCGGCCAGAGTAGTGTATATGAGGCTCAAGTCAGGAGCACATAGTGTGCTACAATCTTGCTTGCCTACGATGCATTTGGCATTAAAGAGTGCAAAGTATTGAATTGATGGGAAATGAATACTTTTTATTCTACCTTGTGTCAGTCCTCTATCCTCACCATAGCAAAGGCTAGTCAAAAATGACTCATACTCAGATCTTGGTGGCTCGTCTAGCGAACCCCAATATGGAATTTTGTAGGCATCACAGAACACACTTAGAGGCATGGTAAATGGGTGATCATAAAGGCTAAACAAAACTCTAAACTCACGAGGAAAATATTTAAATTTCTTAGTAAAAGTTTATGTGAGGTTGAGATGCTGGATGCACTTATCTTCAATGTAGGGGCCGAGCTTGGCATTGTGAACATATTGATCAAATTCTTCCTTAATGCCTGCGCTCACCATGAAATCGTTACATGGCCATAGGCATGATTTGATAGCGGCATCCCGCATTGCGCTTGCACTTGGTTCAACATAAGACCAACATATCAAGCCACTACTAGATGATGCCTCCGTAGACCTCCTCCTCGAAGAACTCCTAAAGAATTGCATTTTTATTTGCGAACAATTTCTTGGGACACAAAATTTTTGTCAAAAAAACTTCACAAGATTGATAGCAACTACTCATAAGGATGCATAGAGGCCATATCAAGCATTCAAACTACTTACAACTCTAAGAATTCAACATGCAAGCTCATCTACAGCAGCACCAAGAGTAGCTAATTATTCAAAATATAAACCACTAAAGCGAAAACTAATTGGAGCAATGGAAGAGTCACATACCAAGTAGCAATCCCCCAAAACAGTTTTGGAAATGGAGCTTCGAGCAAAGAGATCAAAATCCGCGGGTTTGAGAGCAAGAAAAGGAGAGAGAGAACTATGGTGATTTTTTTCTGGAGGTAGGAGATGACATGGGCTAAATAAGTAAGTGAGGGAACCCACGTGTGGACCACAACCCACCAGGGCGCGCCTGGGGTTGCTGGAGCACCCTGGTGTCTTGTGGTCACCAGGTGCACCCCCCCTCTGATGTTATTTGCACCAGAAATTCAGAAATACTCAGATAAAATAGTATTAAATTTTCAGGGCATTCTGAGAAGTTTTATATTTGGGTGATTTTTTATTGCACGGGAAATTCAGAAAACAGACAAAACATGGCATTTTATTTTATTTAACTAAGAAAAACAGAAAACAAAAGTTGGGAGCAGAAGGTTATGCTTACTAAACTCATCAACTTCATACCTCTCAAAAATGATCCATTAATAAGGTTGATCAAGTCTTATTAACAACCACCTTCGATTAGCATGAAACTGAAGAACTTCCGTAAAACACTAAGTTACCTCAACGGAGATGTGAATATCCCCAACAATAAGTATGTCATATTTCTTTTTGGCAGTAGGTAAAGGTAGTTGAAAACTTCCAATAGTGAGTGTCGGAGATTTTTCAATAACATTAATACCAATCACTTGGAATTGTTTCTTCGGAAAGTGCACCGTATGTTCATTACCATTGATATGGAAAGTTACCTTGCTTTTATTGCAATCATAACAGCCCCTGCAGTATTCAAAAAGGGTCTACCAAGGATAATCGACATGTTGTCGTCCTCGGTCATCTCAAGTATAACAAAGTCTGTTAAGATAGTAACATTCGCAACAACAACGGACACATCCTCGCAAATACCGATAGGTATGGTAGTTGATTTATCAGCCATTTGTAGAGATATTTTAATAGGTGTGAGTTTATTCAAATCAAGTCTTTTATTTAAGGAGAAAGGCATAACACTAACACGAGCTCCTAAATCACACAAAGCAGTTTTAAATTAATTTGTTTTGATGGAGCAAGGTATAGTTGGTATTCCTGGATCTCCAAGTTTTTTAGGTACTCCATCCTTAAAAGAGTAATTAGCAAGCATGGTGGAGATTTCAGCTTCAGGTATCTTTCTTTTATTAGTGATAATGTCTTTCATGTATTTTGCATAAGGGGTCATCTTTAAAATATCGGTCAAGCGAGTGCACAAAAAGACTGGCCTAAGCATTTTAGCAAAGCGTTCAAATTCTTCATCGTCCTTTTTCTTAGTTGGTTTAGGTGGAAAGGGCATGGGTTTTTTAACCCATGGTTATCTTTCTTTTCCATGTTTTCTAGCAACAAAGTCTCTTTTATCATATCTTTTATTTCTAGGTTGTGGGTTATCAAGATCAATAGCAGGTTCTATCTCAACATCATTATCTGGTTCTTTACCATTATTCGGTTGAGTGTCTTCATGAACATCATCATTATCATTTTCATTATCACTAGATGAATGTTCATTACCGGATTGAGTTTCAGCATCAGAAATAGAAACATTATTATTATCTTAAGGAGGTTTTTCTATTTTAGGTTCACTAGAGGTATGCAAAGTCCTATCATTTTTCTTTTTCTTCTTCCTTTTAGAAGGACTAGGTGCATCAGTCTTTATTCTTTGAGAGACTTGTTCAATTCTTTTAGGGTGTCCCTCAGGATAAAGTTTTTCCTAAGTCATTTTGCCTCCTCTAGTTGCTACTCTAACAGCAAAATCATTTATATTATTATTCATCTCACTAAGCAATTCTCTTTGAGATTTAGCAACTTATTCTAGCTGGGTTTGAACCATAGAAGCATGTTTTCCGACACCTCTAACATCATTAGTGATTCTAAATAACAAGTCACTCAAGCGAGCAATCATATCAGAGTTGTATTTCAATTGTTTCATAACATTTGCATTGAAGTGATCTTGTTTGATAATATACCTATCAAATTCATAAAGGCATTGGCTAGGATGTTTATTGTAAGGGATATCACCTTCATCAAACTGTATAAAATAATTTACCTCTACCACCGGTGGTGGTGGTGTGTCAAGTCCATGTATTTCTTCAATAGGAGGTAAATTTTTAACATCCTCAGCTTTAATACCTTTTTCCTTCATACATTTCTTTGCCTCTTGCATATCTCCGGGACTGAAAAATAAGATACCCCTCTTCTTTGGAGTGGGTTTAGGCGGTGGTTCTGGAAGAGTCCAATCATCATAATTTTTCAATATTTTATTCAATAATTCCTCAGCTTGTTCAACAGTTCGTTCCCTGAAAACACAACCAGCACAACTATCTAGGAAGTCCCTAGAAGTATCAATTAGTCCATTATAGAAGATATCAAGTATTTCATTTTTCTTAAGAGGATGATCAGGCAAAGCATTAAGCAATTGGAGAAGCCTCCCCCAAGCTTGTGGGAGACTCTCTTCTTCAATTTGCGCAAAGTTAAATATTTCCTGTAAAGCAGCTTGTTTCTTATGAGCAGGAAAATATTTTTCAGAGAAGTAGTAAATCATATCCTGGGGACTACACACACAACCAGGAGCAAGAGTATTGTACTATATCTTAGCATCACCCTATAATGAGAACAGAAATAATTTGAGAATATAATAGTAGCGAATCTTCTCATCATGATCAAATAGGGTGGCTATATCATTTGATTTAGTAAGATGTGCCACTACAGTTTCAGTTTCATAGCCATGGAAAGGATCAGATTCAACCAAAGTAATTAGCTCTGGGTTGACAGAGAAATCATAATCCTTATCGGTAACAAAGATAGGTGAAGTAGCAAACTTAGGATCACATTTCATTCTAGCATTCAAAGATTTTTCTTTCAGTTTGCATAGTAATTTCTTAAGATCATCCCTATCATTGCAAGCAAGAAAGTATCTAGCTATCTCCTCATCCATAACATAACCTTCAGGTATCTTAGGCATTTCATATCTAGGAGAGCTAGGTCTAATAGGTGTTTCAAGATTTTCAGTTTCAAGTACTTCATCAGTTTGAATAATTTCATCAGTTTCAGCATTCTTAATATCTTTAGCTCTAGCAATTTGTTCATCAAGAAATTCACCTAGTGGCACATTATCATCAAGAAAGGTACTAGCATCATCATGAGTATCATTCATAGCAAAAGTAGCATCATCAATAACTTGCGACATATCAGGATTAATAGCATGTGGTGGTGTTGCAAATCTACTCAAAACAGAAGGCGAATCAAGTGCAGAGTGTGATGGTAGTTCCTTAACTCCCCTCGTCCTAGAGGGAATGATCTTGGTTTTTGTATCCTTCAGATTATTCATAGTGATAAATAGATAATAATCCCAAGTGACTCAACAAATCTAGCTATGCTCCCCGGCAACGGCGCTAGAAAAAGGTCTTGATAACCCACAAGTATAGGGGATCGCAACAATTTTCGTGGGTAGAGTATTCAACCCAAATTTATAGATTCGACACAAGGGGAGCCAAAGAATATTTGTAAGTATTAGAAGTTGATTTGTCAATTCAACCACACCTGGAGATTAAATATTTGCAGCAAGGTGATCAGTACCATAGTAATATGATAGTTTTGATAGTAGTGGTAACAGTAGCAGTAACGGTAGCAGTGATAGCAATGATTTTGTAGCAAGTGTAATAGTAACAGCAGCAGTAGTAACTTAGCAAGAACAATATGAGGAAAATTTGTAGGCATTGGATCGATGAATTCATTGGATGATATTCATCATATAACAGTCATAACCTAGGGTGATACAAAACTAGCTCCAGTTCATAAATATAATGTAGGCATGTATTCCGTAAATAGTCATACGTGCTTATGGAAAAGAACTTGCATGACATCTTTTGTCCTACCCTCCCATGGCAGCGGGGTCCATATGGAAACTAAGGGATATTAAGGCCTCCTTTTAACAGAGAACCAGAACAAAGCATTAACACATAGTGAATACAAGAACTCCTCAAACTACGGTCATCACCGGAAAGTATCCTAATTACTGTCACACTTGGGTTTACGGATCATAACACGTAATAGGTGAATATGACTTGCAAGATCGGATCTAGAACATAGATATAATGGTTAAAACATAAACGGTTCAGATCTGAAATCATGGCACCCGGGCCCCAAATGACAAGCATTAAGCATGGCAAAGTCATAACAACATCAATCTCAGAACATAGTGGATATTAGGGATCAAGCCCTAACAAAACTAACTCAATTACATGATGAATCTCATCCAACTCCTCACCGACCAGCGAGCGTACGAAGGAATTACTCACTCCCGGTGGGGAGCATCATGGAATTGGTGATGAAGGAGGGTTGGTGATGATGAAGACCAAAGATTCCCCTCTCCGGAGCCCCGAACAGGCTCCAGATCTGGCCTCCCAATGAAGAACAGAAGGTGGCGGCGGCTCCGTATCGTGAAACGCGATGAAATTTCCTCTCTTTTTTTTCTCCGAAAATATGATTTTATAGCATCGGAATTAGGGTTACGGGGCCACGAGGTGGGCACAACCCACCAGGGCGCGCCAGAGGGGGGTGCGCCCTGGTGTCTTGTGCCCAGCCAGGGGCCCCCCTCCAGTGGTTCTTGGCTCCAGTATTTTTCTTTTATTGTAAAACAATTCTCCAAAAAGTTTCGTTCCATTCTGAGAACTTTTATTTCTGCACAAAAACAACACCATGGTAGTTCTACTGAAAACAGCGTCAGTCTGGGTTAGTTTCATTCAAATCATGCAAATTAGGGTCCAAAACAAGAGAAAAAGTGTTAGGAAAAGTAGATACGACGGAGACGTATTAGGAAGCATGAGCTAGCATGACACATGCTCACAGTCCTTGCCCACGGATGACAAACGGTTGACCAGAACTGCTGTAAATATTCAGGGTTCATTTGGCCTTTTTTATACATTATAATTATGTTTATAAGCATTAATTTAATGTGCATAATTCAAATTAGTGCACCAAAATGGCTACAAAAATCATACATGTGTCCTTGGATGCATGTTTAGGTCCCATGCAAAGAATGGGAATGAATTACAACCGTCTCGGCGTCTGGCTCGGCCTCGGACATTGCGAATCTTGGTTTTTAAATCCCCGTAAATTCAAAACACACCTGAAAATCGTGAAACTTGGCATGGTGTCACGACATGGGACATATATGTCGTGGAAAAAAATTTGTCCATTTTGGGGCAAGTATTATTACAAGCCTCTTACAAACTGGAGCTTCTCTCAAGAAGCCTCGTGGTTCCGATAGGGAAACATGTCCCCCTTGTGGGCGAAACGACAATCGCTGCCTCTTTTCGCCTTGTATTTTTTCTACGGGCAACATGGAATGACCGGATATCTGTGCTGAAATTTAAAATTATTCAGGGTTCGTTTGGCCTTTTTATACATTAATTGAGTTTCCTAGGCATTTAATATCCATAATTCAAATCTAAACTACAAATACATGCTGCAGTTCACCAAAATGGCTAGAAAAATCATACATGTGTCCTTGGGTGCATGTTTAGGTCCCATGCAAGGAATGGGAATGAATTACAACCGTATCGGCGTCCTGGCTCGTCCTCAAACATTGGGAATCTTGGTTTTTAAGTCCCCATAAATCCAAAACTCACCAGAAAATCATGAAAGTTGGCATGGTGTCACGTCATGGCACACATATGTCGTGGTCAAAAAATTGTCCAATTTGGGACAAGCTTTATTACAAACCTCTTACAAACCAGAGCCTCTCGCAAGAACCCTCGTGGTTTCGATAGGGAAACGTGGCCCCTTGTGGGCGAAACGATAATTGCTCCCTCTTCTCGCCTTGTATTTTCTTCTACATGCAACATGGAACAACAGGAGATTCGCGCTAAACTTTGAAATTATTCAGGGTTCGTTTGACCTTTTTTATATATTAATTGAGTTTTCTAGGCATTTAATGTCCATAATTCAAATCCAAACTACAAATACATACTCCAGTGTACCAAAATGGCTAGAAAAATCGTACATGTGTCCTTCGGTGCATGTTTATGTCCCATGGAAGGAATGGGAATGAATTCAACCTTCTCGGCGTCCTGGCTCGGCCTCTAACATTGCGAATCTTCATTTTTAAATCTTTGTAAATCCAAAACTCACTAGAAAATCATGGAACTTGGCACGGTGTCACGACATGGCACATATATGTCATGGTAAAAAAATTATCCAATTTGGGCCAAGCTATATTACAAGCCTCTTACAAACCGGAGCTTCTCGCAACCCTCATGGTTCCGATAGGGGAACATGCCCCTATTGTGGGCAAAACGATAATCGCTGCCTCTTCTCGCCTTGTATTTGTTTTCTACATGCATCATAGAATAACAGGAGTGTCGTGCTGAAATTTGAAACTGTTCAGGGTTTGTTTGGCGAATTTATATATTAATTTAGTTTTCTAGGCATTTAATGTAGTCCATAATTCAAATTTGAACTACACGCACATGCTCCAGTGAAGCAAAATGGGTGGAAAATCATACATATGTCATTGGGTGCATGTTTAGGTCTCAATGAAGGGATGGGAATGAATTACAAACATCTCGTCGTCCTGAAACATTGAGAATCTCGGTTTTTAAATCCCAGTAAATCGAAAACTCACGCAAAAAACATGAAACTTGGCATGGTTTCATGACATGGCACATATATGCCATGGTAAAAAAAAACGTCCAGTTTGAGACAAGGCGCACACATTAATAGCCAACGAAGTCCTTCTGAAACAAATAGTTGACACGTTAATATCGCAAACGGTTGTATTATATGAACCATGTGTGTTCCCGTAACCATTTAAGTGCGGCCACGCGTCCCTCTTTTCTTATGAGATAGTACTACCTCGGTCCTCATATTGGTCATCTTTGTATTTTGTGCCAAAATTTAACCATACTCGGTGGCGTGCGTGCAGCTGTTTGATTAGATGGGACGAGCACGAGAAGTCCGCCGTGCAGGCTCCGCGGGACATGTGCGAGCAGTCCGCCGCGCAGGCTCGACGAGACACGTGCGACCTGTCCACCTCGCATGCTCGATGGGACACGTACGAGCAGCCAAGGCCGCGCATGCTCACCGGGAAGCAAGCTCTTTGACCTCCATCCACCAGCCGCCTGCCTCGCTCACAACTTCTCCATTAATGGCGGCCGAGCCGCTGTTTAACACGCGGTTAATTAAAGCACCTGGACGAAGGGTGTTTGCTTGTGATCCCATGGCCCCGCTCAATGTTAGCATTTGCTTTGTTCGTGTTTTCAACTTGTATTCCAGATAATTTAAAATGCACATAGGGCAACGGATAATACGACGACAAATAAAATGGCAACAGATAATACGACGACAAATTTACAATGGGGCGGATAATAATTGTCTTACATATTCCGGATAATATAAAATGCCACATGCGGCAAAGCCCGGAAGACACGGGGGCAAGAGAAGAAGGAAAACGCATACAACGATCTGGGTTGCTACTGTCTCTACTCCTGGATGGATCACCGGGCGACAAGATCCTCCAGCTCCTTCAATTCATCATGACTTTGCTTGACAGCAGGCATAGATTCCTCCACCTCCTGCTCGTGCTCGATCCGGAGCTTCCTCAAGTCACCCATCAGTTCCTCGATGACCACTTTCAGCGTCATCCCTGAGGCACTGCTCTGCTCATGCAGCTTCTTCCAGCCGACGGCCTCCTCCTCCATCTCGGCGAGCACCTTGAGGAGCTTTGCATTTTCACCCATGAGTTGCTCGATGAGGCCAGTCGCCTTCTCAACCGAGGCATCGCTAGTCTCGAGCAGCTTCATCAAGCCATCGACCAGCTCCTGCTGCTTAATTAGGCCAGTGAGAATGTCATCATCGCTGGCCAAGGACTTCAGCACTGCCAGCTCGTCGCGATCGCCGATGCAAAGAGTGCGCTTGTGAGAGCCTTCGCGTGCCGGTAAGAGCTCATTCGAGGGCTCCGCGGTGCGCTAGGACATCTCTGCTGCGGCTGCCGCGTAGCGGCGGGACCTCTCTAGTGCTTTCGCGGCCTTGGTCATTGCTCCCTGGTTATATGTCGAGCCGAACTCCTCCTACCGGTCATGGCGGAATGACTTGACAGGAAAGACCTATTTTGTGGGTGATGAGGAGAGGAACTGTGAAGTAATATTCGAGTGGGTAGTTTTTATAGCCTGGTGCTAAGTGTGAACACATTTAGGTTTGATCGGTGTGAACAGATTTGCAATTACTTATTGCGTGGTAATCTGGAATGTGACGAGAAACAAGGTCAAAATTTATTGATGCTTCTGGGCTCGAAGCCCAAAACATACCTTCATATGGCTGCCCGTTTCTGTTGTTTTGGCTCATCGCAAACAATTCTTATGGATCAACTATATGCCATGCATCGCACATGCATCGGAAGCCCAAAACGGTTCCCGGATGGCGTACGTGGGCCCGCGTTCTCGGATGTACATATACATATCTGCCCACTATCACACACGGTCCAGATATCACCATCGTGTCCGATGGATGCGCCGTCGCGCCTCCCATGGGGTGCCAGAAGGTTGACCAGAATTGCAATATGTAGGTGTGGTTGCTCGCCGTTGAGGTGGCCACGACGCGCTATGCTCGTCATTGAGGCGGCTGCGGCGTGCTCTGCTCATGTCCGTCCGCGCGTTTTGCTCACCATTGAGGCGGCCGCGGCGCGCTCCTCTCTGGCATCCCTGCGCGCGCTCTGCTCGCCATTGAGGAAAATTTACAATTGCAATGGTTAATAATTGTCTTACGTATTTAGGAGAATTTAAAATGCCACATGCGGCAACGCCCAAAACACACATGAGCTACATATGCTTAGTGACTTAAAATGTTGATATGCAACATTTCCATACAATTATAATAAAATATAGGCTGAAAGTCTGAGCTGGCGGCCTTCCAACGACGGTCTTCTCGGACTCCATGATCAGCATAGCACCCTTGTGGCCGTTCATTATGATCGAGTGTCCCGACCCGTGGCCACATTACCTGTCTCCGCCTACAGAGCTGCTGGCGCTGGGAGGCTCTTGGGGCTGTTGGGCCTCTTCCAGAAGAGCTTGACAGTGTGCAATCGTGCGCATGAAATCTCCACGGAACCGCTCCATTTCCATGTCTCTGCCCTGCTAGAAAATTCCGTCCATCACCTGCATCCTCAAGATACCACGTTGGCGATGTTCTACTTTGTCGGGGACGTCAACTCTGCCAAGGATGTGCTCGAGCCTGGCCACCACATCGTCGGGATCGAGGTTGACACGGCTGCCACCGGCAATGATGAAGCCACAGGCTGGCTGTCTCATAACTAAATCGCAGAGGTCCTCTGTCCATTCCTTGCGGGGCATCAGGCTCTTGATGAGCACCGGTGACAGCAGCTCTTCGGGTGGGTCATCGATCATGCCGCCAAGCAGCTCTGGATCTTTTACGCGGTAGATGGCAAACTGCTCATCACACTTCCTCCACAATATGTCCATTGCACCCTCAAGGACTAGCACGGCGATATCGTTGCCGATGGGCCATGGCGCCTGCACCGGCCGATGAAGCTCTTGCTCCCCGACCTGCTCCGGCTCGTTCTCCTCGCCAAAGATGTAATGCAGGAAGGGGTCGATGTCGAAGCTTTCGTCGGTGCCTGGCATGCTTTGAATAACTAATGGTAGATGGGTGTGGACTAGATCTTCACATAGTGTCGCTACGGTGCATTGCCACCTGGGTCATATGGAGCAAGCCACTTGCTGGTGGCGGGAAACCGATGAGGGAAGAGGCGGGGATTTTACAATTCACCCATGTGGAGCACGGGAAGCCTTCGCTGGAGTGCGGAAGCCTTCCCTGGAGCGCGGGAAGACTAAGTGGAGCACAGAACCCGACAACCGTATGCGGTGTCACGTGTTATCTATCACACACGTGTTAACATAAGGAAACATATGTGTAACTTACTAATCATCGCACATGAGTACTCGAAGACGCATCGTGTGCGATACTCCTAGCCACCGCAATTAACTAGTTTGCATTTTTCAATGTTTTTTATACAAACAGAATCGCACATGAATTAACTGTAGTAACCGTCTGTGTTATATTTTCTCATCACAAACAGTTCATCCGAGTGGGTTGTTTGCTGCGTATCACACACATCTTGTTTACACGAATCATTTGTGTTCTTTTGGCTCATCGCAAACAGTTCATCTATGTGAACTCTATGCCGCATATCACACACATCCTGTTAAGTTGAACCATTTCCCTAATCGAAAACAGTTCGTCTAAGTGAACCGTATGCCGTATATCACACACACCATATCTGGCTAACCGTTTCTGTTGCATTCCCTAATAGCAAACAGTTCATCCGAGCAAACTGTATGCCATATATCCCACACACCTTTATATAGCCGCCCGTTTCTGTTGTTCTGCCACATTACAAATAGTTCTTATGGATTAACTATTTGTCACGCATCGCACATGCAACTATAATATGAACCGTGTTTGATGTATCCGCCATCGCAAAAGTTTTGCATCTTTTTTTACGGTTTTTTTACATCACCGTTTGCGATTAATGCATCGCACACAGTTTTGTCAAAGGGTATCTGACCGTAGTGTCACATTAGCAGCATCCTGCAGTAGTGTTCATGTCTGGCGAGCACTAGCGAGCCCATCATAGTTCAACCGTAGTCGTCAAGCAAAGCCTCCTAGAGTTCGAACCCTAGAGTTCGAACCCCAGTTCTTGGAGAAGTTTCTTGGAAATAGATTTGAGACTCTGACATTTGGTGCGCTGATGACCCACAAGTATAGGGGATCTATCACAGTCCTTTCGATAAGTAAGAGTGTCGAACCCAACGAGGAGCAGAAGGAAATGATAAGCGGTTTTCAGCAAGGTATTCTCTGCAAGTACTGAAATTATCGGTAACAGATAGTTTTGTGATAAGAAATTTCGTAACGGGCAACAAGTAACAAGTGTAACTAAGGTGCAGCAAGGTGGCCCAATCCTTTTTGTAGCAAAGGACAGGCCTGGACAAACTCTTATATAAAGCAAAGCGCTCCCGAGGACACATGGGAATTATTGTCAAGCTAGTTTTCATCATGCTCATATGATTCGCGTTCGTTACTTTGATAATTTGATATGTGGGTGGACTGGTGCTTGGGTGTTGTCCTTACTTGGACAAGCCTCCCACTTATGATTAACCACTCTCGCAAGCATCCGCAACTATGAAAGAAGAACTAAGATAAATCTAACCATAGCATGAAACATGTGGATCCAAATCATCCCCTTACGAAGCAACGCATAAACTAGGGTTTAAGCATCTGTCACTCTAGCAACCCATCATCTACTTATTACTTTCCAATGCCTTCCACTAGGCCCAAACAATGGTGAAGTGTCACGTAGTCGATGTTCACATAACACCACTAGAGGAAAGATAACATACATCTCATCAAAATATCGAACGAATACCAAATTCACATGATTACTTATAACAAGACTTCTCCCATGTCCTCAGGAACAAACGTAACTACTCACAAAGCATATTCATGTTCATAATCAGAGGGGTAATAAATATCATTAAGGATCTAAACATATGATCTTCCACCAAATAAACCAACTAGCATCAACTACAAGGAGTAATCAACACTACTAGCAACCCACAGGTACCAATCTGAGGTTTTGAGACAAAGATCGGATACAAGAGATGAACTAGGGTTTGAGAGGAGATGGTGCTGGTGAAGATGTTGATGGAGATTGACCCTCTCTCGATGAGAGGATCGTTGGTGATGACGATGGCTTCGATTTCCCCCTTCGGGAGGGAAGTTTCCCCGGCAGACTAGCTTCGTCGGAGCCCTAGATTGGTTCTGCCCAAGTTCCGCCTCGAGACGGCAACGCTTCGTCCCGAAAGCTCTCTTCTGATTTTTTTTCCCAGGACAAAACCCTCCATATAGCAGAAGATGGGCACCGGAGGCCTGCCAGGGGCCCATAACCCACAGGGGCGCGCCTAGGGGGTAGGGCGCGCCCCCCAGGCTTGTGACCTCTTGGTGGGTCCCCTCTGGTATTTTCTTCGCCCAATATTTTTTTATTCCAAAATAATTCTTCGTAAATTTTTAGGACTTTTGGAGTTGTGCAGAATAGGTCTCTTAGATTCACTCCTTTCCGGTCCAGAATTCCAGCTGCCGGCATTCTCCCTCTTCATGTAAACCTTGTAAAATAAGAGAGAAAAGGCATAAGTATTGTACCATAATGTGTAATAGCAGCCCATAATGCAATAAATATCAATATAAAAGCATGATGCAAAATGGACGTATCAACTCCCCCAAGCTTAGACCTTGCTTGTCCTCAAGCGGAAGCCGAAATCGATAATCATGTCCACATGTTTAGAGATAGAGGTGTCGATAAAATAAAATATGGACATGAAGGCATCATGATCATCTTTAGAACAGCAACATATATTGTCATATATTTTCTTATGCTAAAGTAACAATTCATTCACAAGGTAAAGTATGAAACAAGAACTTTATTGGAAACTAACAAACTATGATCTCAGTCATTGAAGCAATTGCAATTTATCATAACGTAGGAAAGAGTCAATATAAGAGCTTTTCAGCAAGTTCACATACTCAAATATCATTTAGTCTTTCATAATTGCTAACACTCATGCGATACTTATGAGGTCAAAGTTTCAATCGGGCACAGAGAAAGATAGGGGCTAATGATTTCACCTCCCAACCTTTTACCTCAAGGGTAATGTCAACAATAATAGCTTATGAATATCTACATCCGAGTGGATATATATATATCTGGATCTCCCCCCAACATATAGTGCTTGCCAAAAAGAAAAAGTGTAAAAAGGAATAGGTGTTGATCACCATGACTCGTGTATAAGGGTAGAAGATAAAAGTAAAAGATAGGCCCTTCGCAGAGGGAAGCAGAGGTTGTCATGCGCTTTTATGGTTGGATGCACAAAACCTTAATGCGAAAGAACGTCTCTTTATATTGCCGCTTGTGATAAAGAACTTTATTATGCAGTCTGTCGCTTTTATTTCTTCTATATCACAAGTTCGTATAAAGCTTATTTTCCTCACACTAATAGATCATACATATTTAGAGAGAATTTTTTATTGCTTGCACCAATGACAACTTACTTGAAGGATCTTACTCAATCCATAGGTAGGTATGGTGGACTCTCATGGCAAAACTGGGTTGAGGGATGTTTGGATGCACAAGTAGTATCTCTACTTGGTGCAAAAGATTTGGCTAGCAAGGGGTGAGAAGCAAACTCAACATGTTGGAGGATCCAAAACAATATAACTTCTATTCGGATATAAAGAAACATAACCCATTATGTTGTCTTCCTTGTCCAACATCAACCTTTAAGCATATAATATTTTAATGAGTGCTCACAATCACAAAAAGATGTCCAAGATAGTATATTTATATGTGATACCTCTCTTTCTTTATTACTTCCTATTAATTGCAACAATGACCAAAAACTATGTTAACTAACAACAGATTTTATGCGACATACTTCTTATATGTGAAGTCATCACTTCCCATAAGATCATTATACAATCTTTTTATTTCTTTCATTCTTTATTTCTTTTTCTCATGATCATAGCAAGAAAGCAAAGCCCTCAACTCAAAACTAATCTTTATTATATAACTCTCGGACTCGATTACATAGTGGGAACACAAAGCAAAACTCAAAGCTAGATCATACTAAAATTTTATTCTACTAAACTGAAATCTAATCAAAATGATCGAACTAAGAAAACGATAAAGGTAAAGATGTGATGGTGATACGATACCGGGGCACCTCCCCCAAGCTTGGCAGTTGCCAAGGGGAGTGCCCATACCCTTGTATTTAGGTCTCTTTCTTCGAAGGTGGTGATGATGGAGTTTCGGTTAGCTTGATTAAGCTACCCTTCAGATCCAGCAATTCTCGGAGTACACGTTGAAGCATAATTGCATTCTTCTGAATCTCCTCTAAAAGGTGCTTGTTTTCTGGCCACCATGAGCTTTTCCCTGCACCACTTTCACTTGGAAGGGATATATCCCAATTGGAGGGTATGTGTGTGCGAGGTGTATTCTCCACTCCATAATTATGAACCAAACTGTGAAAGTTGTTCCGATTTAACCTGTGTAAGGGCCTCCTGGGAGGAAGTCCTTCTTGTATCTGTTGGCCTTCATGGTTGCTTGTAGTCCCTACGGCTTGATGGGGATTGGGAATAGTGGAGATGCTAGCCAGAGTGCCTCTCTCCGAAGCCGGAGGGTGAACCTCTAGAAAATCCCCTTGATCTTCTTCCATCGTGACTTCCTCGGCTTCCGCCCTCCTGAGTTCCATCTGCATCAACCAAGCATCGTCATCCACATTGTTGGAGGAGGAGGAAGACATGATGCTTGGCCTTGAAAACTCTGGCAGAAAATAGCTCAAAACGAAGACACGAGATATTGTCGTGGTACGGTGGTCAAAACCTTCGGGAGATTATATAATGATTTTTTACCGACCAAAAGAAGTGTTCCACAAGAAAACGGAGTCCAGAGGGCACACGAGGTGGCCACAAGGCAGGGAGGCGTGCCCAGGGGGGTAGGGCGCGCCCCCAGGGCTTGTCGCCTCCTCGTGCACTTTTCCGACTACTTTTAATTTTCCTAATTTTTTAAATATTCCAAAACGGAGAAAATTTGCCATTGAAAAAGTTTTGGAGTCGGTTTACTTACCATACCACATACCTATTCCTTTTCGGAGTCTGAAACGTTCTAGTAGGTTTCCCTTATGTACTCCTCTGGTGTTATGGTATTAATAATATTGGTCTCAAAATTTATGGGAGTACCTGAGATATAATGTTTGATTCTTTGCCCGTTCACCACCTTCGGGTTGGTGCCTTCGGTGTTGTTGATTTTGATGGCACTGGAACGGTAAACCTCCTCGATAATATAAGGACCTTCCCATTTAGAGAGAAGCTTTCCTACAAAAAATCTTAAACGAGAGTTGTATAGCAAGACAAGGTCACCGACATTAAATTCACGCTTTTGTATCCTTTTGTCATGCCATCTTTTAACTTTTTCTTTAAACAACTTAGCATTCTCATAGGCTTGGGTTCTCCATTCATCAAGTGAGCTATGTCAAATAACCTCTTCTCACCGGCAAGTTTGAAATCATAGTTGAGCTCTTTAATTGCCCAATAAGCTTTATGTTCTAGTTCAAGAGGTAAGTGACATGCTTTTCCATAAACCATTTTATAAGGAGACATACCCATAGGGTTTTTATAAGCAGTTCTATAAGCCCATAATGCATCATCAAGTTTCTTAGACCAATTCCTTCTAGATCTATTAACAGTCTTTTGCAAGATCAACTTAATTTCTCGGTTACTCAATTCTACTTGACCACTAGACTGAGGATGATAAGGAGATGCAATTCTATGGTTGACATCATATTTAGCAAGCAATTTACGGAAAGCACCATGAATAAAGTGTGAACCACCATCAGTCATTAAATATCTAGGGACTCCAAACCTCGCGAAAATAACTTCTTTAAGCATTTTAATGGAGGTGTTATGATCAGCACTACTAGTTGGAATTGCTTCTACCCACTTAGTAACATAATCAACAGCAACCAAAATATGTGTATACCCATTGGAGGAAGGAAAAGGTCCCATATAATCAAAGTCCCAAACATCAAATGGTTCAATAACAAGTGAATAATTCATAGGCATTTCCTGACGCCTACTAATATTACCAATTCTTTGGCATTCATCACAAGACAAGACAAACTTACGAGCATCTTTGAAGAGAGTAGGCCAATAAAAACCAGATTGTAATACCTTGTGTGCAGTTCTATCTCCAGCATGGTGTCCTCCGTAGGCCTCGGAGTGACACTTGCATAGGATCTATTCCTGTTCATGCTCAGGTACACAACGTCTAATAACACCATCTACTCCTTCTTTATAAAGGTGTGGGTCATCCCAGAAGTAATGTCTTAAATCATAGAAAAACTTTTTCTTTTGTTGGTATGTGAAACTAGGTGGAATAAATTTAGCAACAATGTAATTAGCATAATCTGCATACCATGGAGCATTACGAGAAGCATTTATGACAGCTAATTGTTCATCAGGAAAACTATCATCAATAGGTAGTGGGTCATCAAGAATATTTTCTAACCTAGACAAGTTGTCTGCTACGAGGTTCTCAACTCCCTTTCTATCAATAATATGTAAATCAAATTCTTGCAGCAAGAGAACCCATCTAATAAGTCTAGGTTTAGCATCTTTCTTTTCCATAAGGTATTTAATAGCAGCATGATGAGTGTGAACAGTTACTTTGGAATTAACAATATAAGATCTAAACTTATCACAAGCAAAAACAACTGCTAAAAATTCTTTTTCAGTAGTAGCATAATTTCTTTGAGCACTATCTAGAGTTTTACTAGCATAATGGATAACATTTAATTTCTTATCAACTCTTTGTCCTATAACAGCACCTACAGCATAATCACTAGCATCACACATAATTTCAAAGGGTAGATTCCAATCAGGTGGTTGAACAATAGGAGCAGAAATCAAGGCTTTCTTAAGAATTTCAAATGCTTCTACACAATCATCATCAAAAACAAATGGAACATCTTTTTGCAAGAGATTAGTGAGAGGCCTAGAAATTTTAGAGAAGTCTTTAATAAACCTCCTATAGAAACTAGCATGACCAAGGAAACTTCTTATACCTTTGATGTCTTTAGGACACGGCATTTTTTCAATAGCATCAACTTTAGCTTATCAACTTCAATACCTCTTTCAGAAATTTTATGCCCCAAGACAATACCTTCATTAACCATAAAGTGGCACTTCTCCCAATTCAAGACAAGATTAGTTTCTTCACATCTCTGCAAAACTCGATCAAGGTTGCTTAAGCAATCATCAAAAGAAGTTATGTAAACGGAGAAATCATCCATGAAAACCTCAACAATCTTTTCACAAAAGTCAGAGAATATAGCAGTCATACATCTTTGAAAGGTAGCAGGAGGATTTCATAAACCAAAAGGCATACATCTATAAGCAAAGGTACCGAAAGGGCAAGTAAAAGTAGTTTTTTCTTGATCCTCTTTTGACACAGGTATTTGAGAAAAACCAGAATAACCATCTAGAAAGCAAAAGTGTGTATGTTTTGATAGTCTTTGTAGCATTCGATCAATAAAAGGTAGAGGATAGTGATCTTTCCTAGTAGCTTTATTCAACTTTCTAAAATCAATAACCATTCTATAACCTGTAACAATTCTTTGTGGAATCAATTCATTCTTATCATTAGGAACAACAGTAATACCTCCCTTCTTAGGGACGCAATGAACAGGACTTACCCATCTACTATCAGCAATATGATAAATTATACCTGCCTCCAGAAGCTTTAGTATTTCATTTCTTACCACTTCTTTCATCTTAGGATTTAACCATCGTTGGTGATCAACAACTGGTTTAGCATCAGGCTCCATATTAATTTTGTGCTGACATAGAGTGGCACTAAGGCCCTTAAGATCATCAAGAGTATATCCAATAGCGGCACGGTGCTTCTTTAGAGTTTTCAATAATTTCTTTTCTTCATGCTCTGAATAGCACTGATAATAACAGGATATATCTTCTTCATCGAGATAAGCATATTTCAGGGTATCAGGTAGTTGTTTAAGCTCAAATACGGGATCACCCTTGGGTGGAGGAGGATCCCCAAGAATCTCAACAGGCAAGTTGTGTTTCAAAATAGGCATTTGGTTAAAGAATATTTCATCGAATTCCTTTCTTTCATTCATGAACATATCATTTTCATGGTCTAGCAAATATTGTTCTAAAGGATCTATAGGAGGCACAGCAATAGAAGCCAGACCAATAATTTCATCTTTATTAGGCAATTCTTTATCATGGGGTTGTCTACAAAATTTAGAGAAATTAAAATCATGAGACACATCCCCAAAACTTACAGTAACAGTTTCTTTTTCACAATCTATTTTGGCATTAACAGTGTTCAAGAAAGGTCTACCAAAAATAATGGGACAAAAATCATCTTGTGGGGAACCAAGGACTAGAAAATCAGTAGGGTATTTTATTTTCCCATAGAAGACTTGAACATCGCTAACAATCCCAATTGGTGATATAGTATCTCTATTAGCAAGCTTAATAGTGACATCAATATCTTCTATTTCAGCAGGTGCAATATCATTCATGATTTCTTGATATAAAGTAAATGGAATTGCACTCACACTAGCACCCATATCACATAAGCCATGATAACAATGATCTCCTATTTTAACAGAAACAACAGGCATGCCAACAACAGGTCTATGTTTATCTTTATCATCGGGTCTAGCAATTCTAGCAGCTTCATCACAGAAGTAAATAACATGCCCATCAATATTATCGACCAAGAGATCTTTAACCATAGCAATACTAGATTCAACTTTAATTTGTTTAGGGTGTGTAGGTGTTCTAGTATAACTCTTACGAACCACAACTGAAGCTTTAGCATGTTCCTTTATTCTAACAGGGAAAGGTGGTTTCTCAATATAAGCAGTAGGAACAATAGGATCAACATTATAAGTAATAGTTTCTTCTTCAGCTTTAATTGGTTCTACTACGTTCACTTCAATGGGAGGATGATATTTAAACCACTTCTCCTTAGGGAGATCAACATGAGTAGCAAATGATTCACAGAAAGAAGCTACTATCTCAGAGTCAAGTCCATATTTAGTGCTAAATTCACGAAAAGCATCGGTATCCATAAAAGATTTAACACAATCAAACTTGAGGTTTATACATGACTCCTTACCTTCGTCGAGTTCCCAATCTTCAGAGTTGCGTTTAATTCTTTCCAATAAATCCCATTTGAATTCAATAGTCTTCTTCATAAAAGAACCAGTACAAGAAGTATCGAGCATGGATTGATCATTACGAGAAAGCCGAGCATAAAAATTCTGAATAATAATTTCTCTTGAGAGCTCATGATTGGGGAATGAATATAACATTAACTTAAGCCTCCCCCAAGCTTGAGCGATACTTTATCCTTCACAGGGCCAAAAATTATAAATATAATTCTGATCACGATGAACTAGATGCATAGGATAAAACTTCTGATGAAATTCCAATTTCAATCGATTGTAGTTCCAAGTCCCAATATCATCGCATAGCCTATACCATGTCAATGCCCTCTCCTTCAAAGATAAATGAAAGACCTTCTTCTTGACTTCATCCTCGGGCAAACCTGCAAGCTTAAATAATCCACAAACTTCATCCACATAGATTAGATGCATATCAGGATGTAATGTTCCATCTCCTACATAAGGATTAGCTAGCAGTTTCTCTATCATACTTGAAGGAATTTCATAGTAAATATTTTCAGTAGGTTCAGTAGGTTGAGGGGCAACTCTTTGCCCTTCCGGTCGGGGTGAAGATACCCCGAACAAACCCCTCAAAGGATTATTTTCCATAGCAACAAGTGACAGTAAATTTCAGCACACTATATTAATGTTTCCTTACCAAATTCCACTTACCAAAGGTGCTTCACTCCCCGGCAACGGCGCCAGAAAAGAGTCTTCATGACCCACAAGTATTGGGGATCTATCATAGTCCTTTCGATAAGTAAGAGTGTCGAACCCAACGAGGAGCAGAAGGAAATGACAAGCGGTTTTCAGCAAGGTATTCTCTGCAAGTACTGAAATTATCGGTAACAGATAGTTTTGGTATAAGATAATTTGTAACGGGTAACAAGTAACAAGTGTAACTAAGGTGCAGCAAGGTGGCCCAATCCTTTTTGTAACAAAGAACAAGCCTGGACAAACTCTTATATAAAGCAAAGCGCTCCCGAGGACACATGGGAATTATTGTCAAGCTAGTTTTCATCATGCTCATATGATTCGCATTCGTTACTTTGATAATTTGATATGTGGGTGGACCGGTGCTTGGGTGCTGTCCTTACTTGGACAAGCCTCCCACTTATGATTAACCACTCTCGCAAGCATCCGCAACTATGAAAGAAGAATTAAGATAAATCTAACCATAGCATGAAACATGTGGATCCAAATCAGCCCCTTACGAAGCAACGCATAAACTAGGGTTTAAGCTTCTGTCACTCTAGCAACCCATCATCTACTTATTACTTCCCAATGCCTTCCCCTAGGCCCAAACAATGGTGAAGTGTCACGTAGTCGAAGTTCACATAACACCACTAGAGGAAAGATAACATACATCTCATCAAAATATCGAACGAATACCAAATTCACATGATTACTTATAACAAGACTTCTTCCATGTCCTCAGGAACAAACGTAACTATTCACAAAGCATATTCATGTTCATAATCAGAGGGGTAATAAATATCATTAAGGATCTGAACATATTATCTTCCACCAAATAAACCAACTAGCATCAACTACAAGGAGTAATCAACACTACTAGCAACCCACAGGTACCAATCTGAGGTTTTGAGACAAAGATCGGATACAAGAGATGAACTAGGGTTTTATAGGAGATGGTGCTGGTGAAGATGTTGATGGAGATTGACCCCCTCTCGATGAGAGGATCATTGGTGATGACGATGGCTTCGATTTCCCCCTCCGGGAGGGAAGTTTCCCCGGCAGAACAGCTCCGCTGGAGCCCTAGATTGGTTCTGCCCAAGTTCCGCCTCGAGACGGCGACGCTTCATCCCGAAAGCTCTCTTTTGATTTTTTTTCCTGGTCAAAACCTTCCATATAGCAGAAGATTGGCACCGGAGGCCTGCCGAGGGCCCACAAGCCACAGGGGGCACCTAGGGGGGTAGGGCGCGCCCCCAGGCCTGTGGCCTCCTGGTGGGTCCCCTCTGGTATTTTCTTCGCCCAATATTTTTTATATATTCCAAAATAATTCTCCGTAAATTTTTAGGACTTTTGGAGTTGTGCAGAATAGGTCACTCAGATTCACTCCTTTCTGGTCCAGAATTCGAGCTGCCGGCATTCTCCCTCTTCATGTAAACCTTGTAAAATAAGAGAGAAAAGGCATAAGTATTGTACCATAATGTGTAATAATAGCCCATTCTGCAATAAATATTGATATAAAAGCATGATGCAAAATGGACGTATCACGCGCTAGGTAGGGGACTTGCCATCTTCGCACCTTCGACCTCGATGGCAATGCCAGCATGGTTGAAGCCGCCGCTCGCCGCGAACACACCGCACGCCGAGTTGCCGCCAGGGTCCATGCGGTGCCCTCTGCCCGAGGTGCCCCTGGGCGGCGCCCGTTGGGAAGCGAGTGGCCTCCTCTGTCCACCCGTCGATGAACGAGCAGGCGCGTGGCCGCTCCGCCACTGCCTCCTCGCTCGCGCTTCGCAACCCTCCCGCTCCGCACACTGCTGCTCATGGCTCAGGAGCTGCTGCGCTACCGCCCCACCGAGGATGGCTACGATGCCTGGCTCGGCCGCATCACATAACACATCGACGCCATGTGAGATGGCCCGGTGCCCTCCCGCTCCCTACCAGCTCCGTCGTCACGTGACAACCGGGCTAGTCGTGACGTGCCTCCTCCTTCGCCCCTGGCCCGTGACGCGCCCGAACGACGCGTGGCGGGACGCGCTCCGAAGCCATCCCATGAATCGTCCGCGCTAGCCGGTGGTGGCGAGAGCTGCCAGATCATCCATCGCGTGCCTCTCGGCACGCGCGTGATCCTCAAGAAGGCGCGCAACTGCCAGGACCGTGTCCTCCATGACGTTGCCCCCACTAGGCGCCAGAATCATGCGGCCCTCGACAGAGGCATTGCCACCATCAGGGGCTACCTGGCCCTCGCCCCTGGCCTACGCCATGTGGTGTGGCCTGACAAGTTCAAGCCGGAGCTCCCTCCCCACTACGATGGCAGCACCAACCCCACAGAGTTCCTCCTACTCTACACCATCAGCGTTCAGGCTGCGAAGGGGGACGATCAGGTCATGGTGAACTGGTTTCCCATGACCATCAAGGATGCGGCATGCACGTGGCTCATGAACCTCCCCGAGGCATCCATCTCTTCGTGGGAGGACCTGTGCAAGCAGTTCGTTGCCAACTTCACGGGCATGAGCGACCGCCCCCTCACCCTAAACGACATGCGGGTCGTGCGCCAACGCCCTGGCGAGTCCCTCCACAAGTTCATCCAGCACTTCATCCAGGTGCGCAACATGACCCCAAAGGCTTCAAACGTCGTGATCGTCTCTGCCTTAACCAATGGCGTCACGAACATGAAGATGTGCGAGAAGCTCTCCGTCAGGGACGAGCTCGACTTCGTGGCAGAGCTGTTCATCCTCGCCAACCGTTGTGCCAAGGCCGAGGAGGGACGCCTTTTCCTCCACAATGACCCAGACGCTGAGCCTGTTGTGGAAAAATCCAAGGGTAAGGACACCAAGCGCAAGAGCCCTGCCGTGTTCACAGCGGAGTAGGACTACAAGCGCGACCGTGACAGCAGCGAGGCCAAGAAGGATGACCATCCCTTCTGCGCCTACCATAACATGAACTCCCACAGCACTGAAGACCGCCACACGCTCAAGCTGCTCCGCGAGGGCCACGGCAGCAGCAAGGAGCACGGCAAGGGCCATGATGGCGGCAGCGGAGGTGGCCGCTGGGGCAACAACAACAATGGCGCCACCGCCAACAACCGTCAGGGCTGGCAGAACCAGTCGCGGCAGGCTGACCCTCAAGCCAACACCGCACCACCAAGCACAAACAACTCCCCTACCGCTGAGAACACTGGGGGCTATCAGGAGCCCCGCAGGGTGGCCTGCATCCTCGGCGGGGCCTAGGCCCCCCGTCCAACTGCCACTTCAAGCAATTCTCTCGGGAGGTGAACGCGGCCCTCCTGGCGCTCGAGTCTGCCAGCCGCCTCAAGTGGTCTGACTTCCCCATCGCCTTCGACGCAAGTAACCACCCCGAGTCCACAAAGGTTGTGGGTGTCGTTCCATTGCTGTGCACGCCCACCATCAGCAATGTGGCTGTCACCAAGACGCTCATCGACGGTGGTGCGGGTGCTCTCTGTGGAGACTTTAGAGACGCTCCAAGTGCCCTACGAGCGCCTGATGCCCACCAGGCCCTTCTCGGGCGTCACTGACGGCTCCATCATTCCCCTGGGGCAAGTGCGCCTCCCCGTCACCTTTGGCACCCGCAGGAACTATCGTATAGAGTTCATCGTCTTTGATGTGGCTCACATCGGCCTGCCCTACAATGCCATCTTGGGCTACCCGGCGCTCTCCAAGTTCATGTCCGTGACCCACCACACCTACGACCTCGTCAAGATGCCCGGTTGCAGCGGTACCCTCACCATCCGCTGTGATGAGAAGGACGCGATGCACACCCTCGAGCACACCTACAAGGCTACCTCCATCGCTTACCCGGCCAATGAGGGCGTGCTCGAGCCTGCCGAGGAGGCACCAGTGAAGAAGAAGCCCCTGCTCTCTTAGGAGCAGGCTAAGTCCAAGAAGGCGTCCCTGGATGGGAGCGAAGCGGGCCTCTCCCTCGCCATCAGCGGCGGGCCCTCCCCCAAATAGGAAGGCGCGCTCATCACCTTCCTACGGGCAAGCCCTGATGCATCGTCCTGGACAGCGTCAGGCATGCCCGGTCTACCAAGGGAGGTGGTTGAGCACCACTCAGCCACGTGCCAAGGCGCACGGCCCGTTAAGCACAAGGAAAGGCATCAGGCACCCGAGAAGCAAGAGGTCGTCACCCAGGAGGCCAGCAAGCTCCTCGAGGCTGGAATCGCCCGTGAAGCGACCCACCCCAAGTGGATCATCACCCCCACCCCCATCGCCAGGCCGCGTACCAGCGCGTGCATGTGCATCGACTACATCGCCCTCAACCAGGCTCGTCCCACAAGCCCCTTCCCTTCCTCGCGGATCAACCAGATCGCAGGCTTGCCCCGGCCCATGCGCATGCCTTTTAGGCTTGGAGGGTGCCGCTCCCACCTTCGAGAGGCTGATGCGCATGAGCCTAGAGCCCCACATTGTAGTGCTCACCACCCACATCATGGCCCGCCACGGCCCGACTCGTGACGGCGGTGGGTGTTCCGGTACAAAACACATGGAACACCTACCATCACCGTAAGTTCTGTCTGTGCCTCCACGGATACGAGCGACATGGAGCTGTACACGCTCCGGAGCTCTCTCTACCAGCGTTACTATCGGCACGCGGGAGCTCCTTCCCACTCTCGTGGAAGCCCCATGCTCAGCGCTGGCGGATGCCCCATGCTCAGTGCTGGTGGCCTACTTACCTGAGGGGCCCTTGGCCATCACATCCTCAAGCTGACCCATGTCGAACATGGCAGTATGTATCTTTCTATTATGTAATGAACCTGCTTCATGCATGTATCTTTCAGAACCATGTGTGCTTACACCTGAGTGTGCCTCAGTAGGGGCGCACGCTCGTAATCTCCCCGTGTCTCTCACGCGAGCGGGGGCTGGGCACGGTGCTTGTGCTCGGGTCAGTCCTAACAGCACTGCAAAACCCAAGTGACTGAGCTCTTGCTCGCAGGCCTGCTCTCGTGTACGTCACCTCACCAGGTCCTTGGTGCTCTTGTCTCCTCGCGTAACACCCATAGGCAACCTTGCGAGCGCACCCTGCCGCACTACTTGCGAAAACTTGGCAATTTTCCTGGTGCAGAATGTCAAAGGCCTCAGGAGCCTCCCTCGGGAGGCCTCACGAGCAGCGCCCAGTGGGCGGAAGGCTTCACTAGGGGCCGCGTCTTATGAGCCGCGCCCAGCAAAGGACTTGCTCCAAGCCACGCCCCTCAAAGGGAGCTAAGTTTAAAGCACCCCTCGGGTTCTCTCCCTCTTGTTTCTCTCTCGTAGCATCCTGATTTCCTTGGCACGAGCCGCCTGCGCGTCAAGGGGGGCGGACCCTGAGCATCGCACCTTAGGGGCTCCTACCAGCCCTAAGATCCCTACACCCTCTGGCCTTGCTGAGCGCATGCTCTAGGCATACCAGCGACGGTCATAGCCTGCCTCGGGGGCTGGATCTCAGCGACGAAGGGCACTAAGGCAACATAAAAGGAAAATAAGGGACTCGGGAGGAAAACGGAAACACACATTAAGCATTGAGTGCTTAGAGCAAAAGTGCAGTGCAAATGTCTTCACACCCCCGCAGGGCCATACCTACTCGATTACAGATAAGGAGCAGAGGAAGGAGGATCTCGGGGGATGGTGCACCATCGTCGCCACCCCGGTCGCCGGGAGCCTTGTCGTCAGCTTCGTCGCTGGGCCCGAGCTGAAGTGTGAACCGCCTGATGTAGCCAGCCACGTGGTCCTCCACCTTCTTCCCGAGGTCCTCGCAAACCTCTGCTGGTATGGGCGTCACCACTTACCCAAAGTTGAAGTCGGCGTCCAGGCGAAGGAGGTTGCTGAAGAGCCGCGTTGTTGCCTAGGCCAGCAGATCACGGCAGGCTTCCTCAAGGGCAGCATCCGCCTCCTGCACCTGCTGCTTGAGGTCGCCGATCTCGGCCTGGGTTACCGCTAGCTCGTGGTCCTTCGTCAGCAGGGCCTCCTGCTCCGTCTCCAGCTTGGACGCGGCTGCCGCGAGCTTGCACTCATGGGTCTCGGCAGCCGCCTCACGGGAAGAAACCATCCCCTGGCGCTCCAGGAGCTCCTCCTCGCCCTTCGCCTGCTCCCCTTGGGATGCGAGCCAGCCTTCGTGGGCATTCACAGCCTCCTGCCATGCCTGGAGCTGGCGCTCGGTGGCCTGCTCCTAGAGCACATTTTTGTGGGCCTCGGCCTCCTCCTGCCGCCACGCGGCCTCCCAGGAGGTCTCTTGGGCCTGCTCAAGGAGATCCTTGGCTTCTTGGGCGATCCGGTCACGCTGAGCCTGCGCCTCGGTGTCCTGCTCATGGTTGCACATCATCGCCTCCTGGAGCAGGTCCCACCCCTCCGCTATGCGTTGGTGCTCCTCTTTGCAATGCTTCTCCTCCGCCCGGATGTTGCTCTCGAAGGTGTCGAGGGCCACCCTGAGGTCGCTAATGGCCTCGCCCCTCAGGATGGGGTTAACCATCACCAACACCAAGGCATGGCCCCGCCGCACTCCTTTGTCGCCTCTAGAGCTCACGATGTGGGAGGTCTCGGCTAGGAGTTCCCCTTGCAGCTCCGCACCACCGCCACCGCCAGGGGGCAGGCCCTGCGTGGGGAGCGGGGCGCTCGGGTCAGTCTCCTCTAGCTGCGGAGGCATCATCGTGCGCTCAGGGTCTGCTGCAGCTGTCACGGGGCCCGAGCATGGGGACGATTGCAGGTGTCCGGGCGCTCCCTTCAAGCCCGCGTCGCCCCTACCCCCCAGTGGTGCCCGACAGATGGTGGAACAAGCAGCACCATGCCCCCCTTCACAGGGCCGCTCGCGGCACCTAGGGCAGCCTCCAGGGACCCCGACTCAAGGGCCTCAGGGGGCACCACATTTAAGAGGACCGCCTCGCTGCTTCCCTCAGGAGGCGTGCCACGACCGTCTCTCACCTCGCCCTCGGTGTGAGGCCCAATCACCGCGGGACCCTTTCTTGCGACGCTTGCGGATGCCGCGGTGAGGCAGGCTGCGTGGCTACCGCGGAGGTTTCCCCTCCTTCTGCCCCTCCTCTTTCCGCCTCTTGGCGGCTCTCTCGGCGGCGCTGCAAGGGTAGAAGCTCAGCCCAGTCCTTGGGAAAGGGGGTAAGGAGCGGGGCTGAAAGTCACAAGCAAAGGAAACTCATCCATCGTTGATCGTCCAGCACCTCTTCCTCCGCTCCCTGCCGGCGCCACTTCCGTCGCTGCCTCCCCCGTGGTGCCCGCTTGGGTTCCGGCCTGCGGACGCGGCGTGAGGGCTGCCGGCGCACCCCCATGGTCATGGAATCTCCTTTCGCCTCTTCCTCACAGGGCTTGCTGGCCTCACCTCCGCCCTTCGTGGACACGGGTTGGGCGCGCGAGGTGCCGAACACGCTGTCATCGTCATTTCCATCTTCATCGTCGTTGTCTTTGATGTCGTAGTCATCATCATCAGGGGCCTCCCGCGGGAGCTGGTGGCGGGACAGCAGCGGTGAGTCCTCGCCACTCTTCTTAGCCTCCGGGGTCCCCGAGGCCGTCATGCTTCCCTGCCCCCCCCCCCCCCCCCACGCGGTCCCCTCCTCCATGGAGTCCTTGGAAGACTCTTCAGGCTCCTCTAGGGGCCCTCTGGGGGCCTCCTGGATCAGCCCCTGTTGGTCTAATTGGGGCATGGCATCGACGAGCTCATCCCTATCGGCCAGGCAGTACAAAAGGGAGGCATCGGGAGGCACGGCGCCCACCTTGCCCGGGAATAGGAACTTAATGGCCTCCTTCATGATGATGCCCGGAAGGCTGTCCCGGCCCAGCCGGATCTGGTCCTCCTTCCGAGTGATCTCCCACATGGGGCACGAGCGCCTCTGAAGAGGTGTGATGCACTGACGGATGAACTCCTTGGCGACCACTACCGCCATGAGCCCGGTCGTCTTCAACTCTGCCATCCGCTCTAGAATTGGCTTTAGTACAGCGTGACCGAGCTTCTCGTGTTCCCAACCGTCAATCTTCTCGGCCGGCTCAGTGGGAATCGCTAGGAGGGGGTGAGCCCGCCTGGCATCGGTATATATCCAGCGCGTCCCGAAGCCCTCCACTTTCTTTGCCATCTTCATGTTGATGATGAGCTTGTCCATCTTGTCGACGATGCGGAAGGAGGTGCAGGACGAGCGCTGGTACCCCCGGGAGATCCGCAGGCTATAGAAGGTCCGTAAGAGTGCCACAGATGGCATCATTCCCAGGAAGGCCTCGCAGAGGTAGGCAAAAATAGCGAGGACCAGGATGGAGTTGGGCTGGAGATGGAGCAAATGGACCTGATAGTGCTCCAAGATGGCATAGAGGAATTCAGAGAACGGCGGCACCAGCCCGACGAAGAACGAGTGGACGAAGATTGGCACCGCCATAGCCATCATGTCGCTCCGCGGGGTTGAGCCTGGCCAGATCTGAACAACGCCCTCCTCGTGGTGCTTGCCGTCCAGTAGGGGGCACACCTTGGCCAGCCCTTTCTCATCAATGACGGACGAGCGCTGCAGGGCTGGCTTGGGCCCGCCCGCCGCCGGCGGCGCCTTGCTGGGAGAGGCTCGCGTGGTCGTCGTCTTCTTGCTGGAGGCCATACGAGCGCTACAGGGCTGGCTTGGGCCCGCCCGCCGCCGGCGGCACCTTACTGGGAGAGGCTCGCGTGGTCGTCTTCTTCTTGCTGGAGGCCATGGCGAAAGAAGAAGAAGGGATAAGGAGAGCAGTTGCGTTGGAGGAGGAGGATGAGAAGAGCAGCAATGATGTACTAGCGTGCCGCGCGCAGGCTTGATCACCGTGACAGCGGTTTCCGAGGCGTCGTGGGGAGTGGGGGTGTCCCATCCCATCAAAGCCGCTACATGTCACCACCTAGGCCTCGTAGTTGGTAGGCCCCATGTCGTTTCGCTCCCAATGGGCAGGCGGAGTGCGCGCGCCACGCGCCCGGGGCTACTATTGGCCCAGTGGAAACCAGGGTACCACGGCGTGTCTGTTCTACGGCCCAGGAGGCGGCCCTTAAGGCCCAAGAAGATCTGTCCAAGCCTGGGACCCCGGGGAACAAGCCACCTCGTGAGGCGCCAACCTCACGAGGCTCCGCCGCCGCCAGGCAGGGCACGACAGATTTCACCAAGTCCTCGGCAGCCTCGCGAGGCAAGCTCACAGGGCCGCCTTGTGAGGCCTACCTCGCGAGGCCAACCTCGGGGCGTCAGCCACGAAGCCTGCGCCTGTCACATGGGTGACGTCCTGCTGTCAGGATAAGGATGGCAGGGTACGACGGAGGCCAAGTTCCACTTTGGTGCTAGGGGAGCAGCAGCGCCTGCCTCCCTCCAAAGCAAGTCCCAAAGTTTTCCACTTTGGTGAATGAAGACCAAGACAGCTCGGCGCACAGGACAAGCGTCATTGCCGAGCCCATGCTTACATCAGGATAGCGCCTTTAGTAGGCGAAGACCACCTTTGGCCAGGATAAGCCTGCACCCTTGTCCCCCTTCAAACTTGCCGCCCTGTGGAAGCCTTTTCCCACTCATATTTTCTGGGAAGAGGTCCAAGGCATTATAAAAAGGGAGGACAACCATTGTAGAGGGGGACTTTTCCTTTCTCACCTCGCCTTGTAGCTCCAAGAGCATTGTTGCCCACAAGCAATCCCAATCAAGCAGGAGTAGGGTTTTACACCGCCATGGTGGCCCGAACCTAGTTAGCTCACGTGTCCCCTTCGTCTCCAGCGAGCACTAGCGAGCCCGTCGTAGTTCAGCCGTAGTCGTCGTCGTGTCTTAGGTCGCCAAGCAAAGCCCCCCAGAGTTCAAACCCTAGTTCTTGGAGAAGTTTCTTGGACGTAGATCCGAGACTCCGACATCTAGTAACAAGAGCAAGAAAGATTCTTCTTCTAGTAGTAACAATAACCATGCTAAATCCAATGTTGTTATTTCTAGTAATTCTCTTGTTTGCACTAATGATTCACTTAGCCAAGTTACACTTGAGCAAGAAAATAGCTTATTGAAGGGAATTATAGAGAAAGGTATTTACAAGAGTCTTGCCGGGAGTAAGCAATTTGAGGAAATTGTACGTAAGCAAGGAAGACAGCGGAAGAATCAAGGTGTTGGTTTTGAACAAAAGTTCAATGCCAATGGAGTTGAATGGGAAGAAGATCAATACCCCAAGACAAAGATTGTTCCTCAACAAGAGAAGTATGACCCACTTCTTTTGAGGGAACACAAGCTCAAGATGATCTTCCACCACAATACCACAAGCTACAAGGCAAGGGCAAGCTTCAAGAAGAGATCGACTCATTTGAAGAAGCACCTAAAGCCATGGTCAAGTGGGTTCCCAAGGCTTCATCAAGCTCTACTTCATCAAGTTCAACTACAACTCCAAGGATTCCCATCAAGTTGATGTGGGTCCCAAAGAAGAAGAACTAGAGTGTTCTTGAGGCTGACTTCGCCAACATACTTCACTCATATTCATTTTGGCAAAGACTTGTGCAGCCAACTTTCACATCTTGCACTAGTTCATGGAGTCACGAACCCTCTTGTTGGTAAGACAAGGGACAAGGTAACTCGATGCATTCATGGACATCATCACATGTTCACTTCACTCTATGTCTATGGATATCCTTGTATGTTCCTTGTGGGACTAACCCGTGTAGGTATTGAAAGTGCAAAACTCCAAAGGATTGCTACAAACTCTTAATGGACTACATCAACATTGACCATCCACATCTTCACTATCTACATGAAGTCATCATCGACAAAACCCAAGGTTAGTTCATCCCTCCTTGGGGGGATATCACATCTAGGGGGAGCTTTTCTCTAAAAATTGAGCTAAAGCAACTCTAATGGTGTGAACACATTAATGCTTTATGTAAAAGTGGCAACCCCACTTGTGCTTAAATGATGAGTATGACCTATGATCAAATGTTACCATTTGACTCCTAAGTCAATATACTCATATATAGATGACCTAGTCATCGCCAATTGCTTGATAGATGCTAGAATTGGTTGTGCATGTTTGACACATATTTCATTTGCTATTTTATTGTGTGAGCATGTTGGTTTGCATGTTTTCTCCTTTCGAGGGCATCCATTTGTTGTTTTGATTGTCTTGGTTTTTCTGGCCAAGTGGATTTACAAGAATGCCTAAGAACCTTCTCTAGCTATCTATGCTTTCTTGTCTCAAATTCTCTTCATGCTACATCACAAAAATTGAACAAGTAATTTTCGGACCCTCCGAGTGAGGCGCACTCGAAGCCACCGATCTGAAAGGACCGACCTCCAAAACCTTCAAACTTGCTTCGGTGTGACCAACCCACTCTCATTCAGACTCACTGAAATAGTTTGATTGATCTAGTTTTTCAATCTCGGTGCTACCGATTAGAGCAACTCGGAGCCACCGATATACTATAACTGCTTGCAGTAACACATCTCGGTGCCACCGATTTGTTCCACTCGGTGCCACCGACAGCAGCTGGGTATATATATCCCACGGGTCCCGTATGGTTGAAATTTCTCAAACGTCACGCATCCCGCACCCCTCTACTGCCGTCACCCTCGTATCCAGACTTCATCGTTGTGTCCAGCGCGCCCTCGCTATTGGACTCCACCGCTATCAATGGAAATCATTCCCGTCGTTTTCGCCTTAGGGGATTTGCACCAAGTTAGGGTAAAAATTCGACCCCCTTGTGCATCTACTTTTCTGATTCAATGCACTATGTTTTTGCCATGAATCTTGCCACGTATTAAACACTTCTATCCAATAGACAAATTCCATAGATTAGTTTTGAGCAAAAAGTTTACGTTTAGGTTTCCACCAAAAGCATCTCGGACTGACCGAATTGAAATTTTCGGAGTCACCGATTTGGCCCTGGCCATTGCACTAGTACATCTCGGTGCCACCGAGAAGTACGAATCGATGAGACCGAAAGTAACGTTTATGTGAAACCCTAGCATCTCGGAGAAACTGAATCACATCTCAGTCTGACTGAAATGGTGTGCTTTGGTTCTATTGAGTGCTTCGGTATCACCGAGATTATCAACTCGGTGGATCCGAAATGCATTCTGTGAAAACTTAAAAATAAGATTTGAACTCAAATTTTTTTAAATTGTCTGCATTTTGTGATGACTCATCTACTCTACCCATACATATCTATTCACAGGGTCTGCTTGCAAGATGTGAAGTGCTAGTGATAGCTAGAATGTGTCAAAACAACATGAGGATCTTGGTGAAGGATCCAGTCATGAGGGCAGTTATTATGAGGGAGAGAGAAGCTCTCCAGATCTTCCAAGGGCTGCCACCAAAACCAGGAAGAAGAAAACCTCAGATGATGAGGATGAGGATTTTGTGGCCACTTCTAAGAAGAAGAAAGTCATGCTTGCTAAGGAGTATGGCACATCAGCTAGTTCCAGGCCTGCTGGCATTGCCAAGGACAAAACTGCAGTGGGGAAAGTTCCTCTCTCCAAGTCAGACAAGGCCACAGCTCCAAGGGAACGCATGACATTCACAGTTGAGGAGCCAAGTGATACAGAAGTTGCTGCAGGAAAGAAGAAGAAGAAGAGGGCTAGGAAGACTACTACTTATGTCATTGGCAAACCTTCCATGGTTGCTAGTGAGGAGGAGGAAGAGGAGGAACCAACAGCTAATGCACCTCTAGCTTAGACTCATAAGCTCATGTCTGATGTAATGAAGACTGCTGCCCCCTCCAAGTCCAAGCCAAAGCTCTAGGACCTAAGAGATCAACGAGGAACATTTCAGCTAGTGAGAAGAACAAGGCCCCAGTGCCTGAGGCTGAGATTGATGATGAGCCACTAGTACTCAGAAGGTTGAGACCCAAGATTCCAGACCATGATAACACACATCCAGTTGTAGAGAACATAATGCTGAGGAAAGACAAAGGATTGCGCCAATGGAGATTGTCAGATCCATATGCTGCAAGGAGAAGGACTGCATGTGATTATCGTTTCCACACACGAGAGCAACAAGATTTCTATGAGACAGTGTTGCTTGACAAGAAGCCCATAGTCAGTGACATGAAGTGAGTGGACTGGGAGCACATTGATGAAAATGAGGATCACTTCCCCCATGTTCATGAAAGCTTCAAGATTGCAAATATTGCTGATTTTGTTGGGAAGAAGCTCACAAAGTGGAATGATGAGATGATCATGCAATTCTATTCCACTGCACATTTCTACCTGATGGCAGAATTATATGGATGACTGAGGGATCCAGATACCAGTCAAGCATCTTTGAATGGGTTGATCTTCTTGGTGCTCTAGAAGAGGTGGAGAATGATATTGATGTCTATGCCAGAAGGAGCATCAAGTGTTGATGGTCAATGAAACCACTAGTTTCAAGAAGAGCAAGGGAAAGAAGGGAAACTTCAAGAAGGGTGGCAAAGCAGTTGCTCCTCCCGTGAAGAAACCCAAGGCTGGACCCAAGCCTAAAACTGAGTGCTTCTATTGCAAGGGAACTGGCCACTAGAAGCGGAATTGCCCCAAGTATCTTGCTGACAAGAAGGGGACCAATGTCAACAAAGGTATATATGATATACATGTTATTGATGTGTACCTTACCAGCTCTCGTTGTAGTGCTTGGGTATTTGATACCGGTGCAGTTGCTCACATTTGCAACTCTAAACAGGAACTACGGAATAGATAAAGGTTGGCGAAGGACGAAGTGACGATGCGCGTGGGAAATGGTTCCAAGGTTGATGTGATCGCCGTCGGCACGCTCGCTCTTTGGTTACCATCGGGATTAGTGATAAACCTGAATAATTATTATTTAGTGCCTGCGTTGAGCGTGAACATTATATCTGGATCTTATTTAATGTGAGACGGTTACTCATTTAAATCAAAGAATAATGGTTGTTCTATTTATATGGGTAATATCTTTTATGGTCATGCACCCATTGTGAGGGGTTTATTCTTATTGAATCTCGATAGTGATGATACACATGTTCATAACATTGATGCCAAAAGATGTAGAGTTGATAATGATAGTACCACTTTCTTGTGGCACTACCGCTTAGGTCATATTGGTGTAAAGCGCATGAAGGAACTCCACGCTGATGGACTTTTGGAGTCACTTGATTTTGAATCACTTGACACATGCGAACCATGCCTCATAGGCAAGATGACCAAAACCCCATTTTTTGGAATAATGGAATAGGCAAGTGACTTATTGGAAATCATACATACTGATGTGTGCGGTTCGATGAGCATTGACGTGCACGGTGGATATCGTTACTTTCTCACCTTCACCGATGATTTGAGTAGATATGGGTATATTTACTTAATGAAGCATAAGTCTGAAACGTTTGAAAAGTTCAAGCAATTTCAGAGTGAAGTTGAGAATCATTGTAACAAGAAGATTAAATTCCTTTGATCCGATCGAGTGGGAGAATATCTGAGTTATGAGTTTGGCAATCACTTAAGACAATGTGGAATTGTGTCACAACTAACGCCACCTAGAACACCACAGCGTAATGGTGTGTCCGAACGTCATAATCATACATTATTGGATATGGTGCGTTCTATGATGTCTCTTGCCGATCTGCCACTATCGTTTTGGGGTTATGCATTAGAGACAGCTGCATTCACTTTAAATAGGGCACCATCTAAGTCCGTCGATACGACACCGTATGAACTATGGTTTGGCAAGAAACCTAAGTTGTCGTTTCTAAAGGTTTGGGGCTGCGATGCTTATGTCAAAAGGCTTCAGCCAGAAAAGCTCGAACCCAAAGTGGACAAATGCATCTTCATAGGATACCCAAAAGAGATGATTGGGTATACCTTCTATCTCAAATCCAAAGGCAAAGTGTTTGTCGCTAAGAGCGGGTCCTTTCTCGAGAAAGAGTTTCTCTCGAAAGAATTGAGTGGGAGGAAGATAGAACTTGATGAGGTTGTTGAACCTTCACTTCAACCAGAGAGTAGCCTAGCATAGAAAGATGTTTCTGTGGCACCTACGTCAGTTGAAGAGGATGATAACCCACAAGTATAGGGGATCGCAACAGTTTTCGAGGGTAGAGTATTCAACCCAAATTTATTGATTCGACACAAGGGGAGCCAAAGAATATTCCCAAGTATTAGCAGCTGAGTTGTCAATTCAACCACACCTGAAATACTTAATATCTGCAGCAAAGTATTTAGTAGCAAAGTAGTATGGAAGTAATGGTAACGGTGGCAAAAGTAACAGTAGCAATTTTGTAGCAATCGTAACAGTGGCAACGGAAAAGTAACTTAGCAAAGATCAATATGTGAAAAGCTCGTAGGCAATGGATCAATGATGGATAATTATGTCGGATGGCATTCATCATGCAACAGTTACAACATAGGGTGACACAGAACTAGCTCCAATTCATCAATATAATGTAGGCATGTATTCCGAATATAGTCATACGTGCTTATGGAAAAGAACTTGCATGACATCTTTTGTCCTACCCTCCCGTGGCAGCGGGGTCCTAATGGAAACTAAGGGATATTAAGGCCTCCTTTTAATAGAGAACCAAACCAAAGCATTAGCACTTAGTGAATACATGAACTCCTCAAACTACGGTCATCACCGGGAAGTGTCCCGACTATTGTCACTCCGGGGTTGCCGGATCATAACACGTAGTAGGTGACTATAACTTGCAAGATAGGATCAAGAACACAAATATATTCATGGAAACATAAAGGGTTCAGATCTGAAATCATGGCACTCGGGCCCTAGTGACAAACATTAAGCATAGCAAAGTCATAGCAACATCAGTCTTAGAACATAGTGGATACTAAGGATCAAACCCTAACAAAACTAACTCGATTACATGGTAAATCTCATCCAACCCATCACCGTCCAGCAAGCCTATGATGGGATTACTCACGCACGGCGGTGAGTATCATGAAATTGGTGATGAAGGATGGTTGATGATGACGACGGCAATGATTTCCCCTCTCCGGAGCCCCGAACGGACTCCAGATCTGGTCTCCCGAGGAAGAACAGGAGGTGGCGGCGGCTCCGTATCGTAAAATGTGATGAATCCTTCTCTCTAACTTTTTTCTCCCCAAACATGAATATATGGAGTTGGAGTTGAGGTCGGTGGAGGTCAGGGGGCCCACAAGGACAGAGAGCGCGCCCTGGGGGGTGGGCGCGCCCCCCACCCTTGTGGACAGGGTGTAGGCCCCCTTCAGTTGATTCTTTCGCCAATATTTTTTATTTATTCCAAAACTGATCTCCGTGAAGTTTCAAGTCATTCCGAGAACTTTTGTTTCTGCACAAAAATAACACCATGGGAATTCTGCTGAAAACTGCGTCAGTCCGGGTTAGTTCCATTCAAATCATGCAAATTAGAGTCCAAAACAAGGGCAAAAGAGTTTGGAAAAGTAGATACGATGGAGACGTATCAACTCCGCCAAGCTTAACCCATTGCTTGTCCTCAAGCAATTCAGTTGACAAACTGAAAGTGATAAAGAAAAACTTTTACAAACTCTTTTTGATCTTGTTGTTGCAAATATGTAAAGCCAGCATTCAAGTTTTCAGCAAAGATTATGAACTAACCATATTCACAATAACATTTAGGTCTCACATTTACTCATATCAATGGCATAATCAACTAGCGAGCAATAATAATAAATCTCGGATGACAACACTTTTTCAAAACAATCATGATATGATATAACAAGATGGTATCTCGCTAGCCCTTTCTGAGACCACAAAACATAAATGCAGAGCACCCCTGAAGATCAAGGACTAACTAGACATTGTAATTCATGGTAAAAGAGATCCAGTCACAGTCATACTCAATATCAATTAATAACAAAGCATACCAATGACAGTGGTGCTCTCTAACTGGTGCTTTTTATAAGAGAATGATGACTCAACATAAAAGTAAATAGACAGGCCCTTCGCAGAGGGAAGCAGGGATTTGCAGAGGTGCCAGAGCTCGATCTTTTTGAAACAGGGATGAATATAATTTTGAGCGGTATGCTTTCATTGTCAATATAACGACCAAGAGATCTCGATATCTTCCATGCTACATACATTATAGGCGGTTCCCAAACAGAATGGTAAAGTTTTTTTTTACTCCCCCTCAACCAACAAGCACACTCCACGGCTGGTCCGAAACAATGGGTACCATCCATACAAGCAACAATCCTGGGGGAGTTTTGTTCTAATTTATTTTGATTTGATTTGAGCATGGGACTGGGCATCCCGATTACCAGCCATTTTCTCGTGAATGATGAGCGGAGTCCACTCATCATGAGAATAACCCACCTAGCATGGAAGATACTGACAGCCCCCAGTCGCTACATGAGCGATTCGAGCATAAAAATATATTATCATTTGAAGGTTTAGAGTTTGGCACATGCAAATTTACTTGGAACGGCAGGTAAATACCGCATATAGGAAGGTATGGTGGACTCATATGGAATAACTTTGGGTTTATGGAAGTGGATGCACAAGCAGTATTCCCGCTTAGTACAAGTGAAGGCTAGAAAAAGACTGGGAAGCGACCAACTAGAGAGCGACAACAGTCATAAACATGCATTGTGATTAACCAACATTGAATGAAAGCATGAGTATGATATAAATCACCATGAACATAAATATCATGGAGGCTATGTTAATCTTGTTTCAACTACATGCGTGAACATGTGCCAAGTCAAGCCACTCGAATCATTCAAAGGAGGATACCATCCTATCATACTACATCACAACCATTTTAAAAGCATGTTGGCACGCAAGGTAAACCATTATAAACTCCTAGCTAATTAAGCATGGCATGAGTAACTATAATCTCTAATTGTCATTGCAAACATGTTTCATTCATAATAGGCTGAATCAAGAATGATGAACTAATCATATTTACAAAAACAAGAGAGGTCGAGTTCATACCAGCTTTTCCTCATCTCAATCATTTCATCATAATTTGTCATTATTGCCTTTCACTTGCACGACCGAACGATGTGAATAATAATAATAATAATAGTGCACGTGCATTGGACTAAGCTGGAATCTGCAAACATTTATTCAAAGGAGAAGACAAGGCAATATGGGCTCTTTGTAAGATCAACAATAATGCATATGAGACCCACTCAACATTTTCATCGTGGTCTTCTCTCCTCGACCCCCAAAGAAAAGAAAAGAATTTCAAAGAAACATACTGAAATGTTTCTGGAGTTTTTGTTTTTCTAAAGAAAGTAAAACAAGAATGAGAAAAACTATCTACACGGGAAAGCTCCCAACAAGTAAAAGAAGAACGAGAAATCTTTTTGGGTTTTCTTTAGTACTACAACTAAGCATGGAAAGTAAACTAAGCTACAACTAATTTTTTTTTCTCAAAGGTTTTCAAACACACAAGAAGAAAGCGGGAAAAAGAAATAGACTAACATGGATAATACAATGAAAAAGTATGAACACCGACAACTAGAATGAGCATGTGAACATGAATGTAATGTCGGTGAGAAATACGTACTCCCCCAAGCTTAGGCTTTTGGCCTAAGTTGGTCTAAGCCCATGGATCAAAGTAGCCCTCTCCGGTGTACTGAGGAGGATCCTGGGGGTTCCACTGGTTAGTGAGCTCCTGTGGCTCCCACTGATAAATAGACTCCTGATATGGATCAGGTGATGGATCTGGCTCAGGAGCTGGGGATCGCGTCCCCTCCCAGTATGCATGAATGTCCTCGGGCAAAACAAAGTTCCTGCCTGAATGAATATCAAACAAAGCAGGTGCAGGCAAGGTAATAATCTGAATAGTATCCTCGCTAAATATCAAGTTATAAATGAGTCTCTTTTCCTCATCATTGCGAATAAACTTATGTGCTACCATGCTGTCATAATCTAAGTATATAGTGGGTAGCAGTTTCTCCTCTTTCTCATTATGCCTAATGGGTATCTCAAAGCGTCTAGCAAGTCGAGAGGCAAAGAAACCTCCGAAAATAGGACCCTTAGTACGGTTGAGACTCAACCATCTAGCAACCATAGCGCCTAAACTGAAAGTTTTATCGCTAAGTAAAGCATGGCGTAAAATGGCAAGGTCAGGAGCACTAAGGCCTCCACTCTCCCCTCGACCAATTAAACATCTCCCAGCAAATAATGAGTAGTAGCGCAAAACAGGAAAATTTAAACTAGCTACTCTCGCTTCCGACACCTTTCTCCTTTCCCCTACGGTAACTTCATTAATAAAATCTTCCACATCACTAGGACGTGGTTCCTCGACGCTACCCTCATAAGGTAATTTGCAAACCTCACAAAAGTCGTAAAGCGTCATCTCCTTATGCTCATCATATAAGTGAAAATCTACCATGGGTGGTGATCTCCTAGCATGAAAATGAAAATTTTGCATGAAAGTATTAGTGAGTAGGAGATACTGATCACACTAGTCGTGGAGGAAGTCGGTGATGCCTGCATTCTCAGCCAAATAATAGAAATCCTCATAAATTCCGGCCGCTTCCAAGAATGCATCACATGGCCATTCACACGGCCGAATCTTCGCGGCACGAGGACGATTGTACTTGGGCTTTTCCTTCTCCTGATTTTTTTTTCCTTCGAACCCCAGCTCGAAGAGCCTCTCAACAATCTCCTCATCATTTTCTTTCTCTGAAAATTTTCTGAAATTTTTAGTAACTCAAAATAAAAGTGAACCAAACTCAACAAAACTGATAGCAACTACTCCTACAAGTGCCTAGAGGCTATATCATGCATCAAAACTACTTTGGACCATATAAATTTGACATGCAAGCTCAAGAACAGGGTCACTACAGCAGCAAAAATTTGCAATATATAAAGCACTAGAACAAAAACCAATTGGACCATTGGAGGAGTCACATACCGAAGAACAATTCCCCAAAACAGTTTTGCAAATGGAGCTTTACACAAGGAGATCGAAAATGGCAGCAAGATGAGCTAGAACACGGGTTTGAGCACTAGGATGATTTTTTCTGGAGGAAGACAAAGTGGATGGGTGCTGGAATAAGTGAAGGGGGGCCACGTGGGACCCATAAGATTGGGGGGCACGCCCAGGCGGGTAGGGCGCGCCCTCCGTCCTTGTGGACAGGTGGTGGGTCCCCCTGGTGTGTTCTCAGTGCCAGAAATTCTCAAATATTCTATAAAAAAAATCATACTAAATTTTCAGGGCATTTGGAGAACTTTTATTTTCGGGTCATTTTTTATTTCACGGATAATTCAGAAAACAGACAGAAAATACTATTTTTGCTTTATTCATTCTAAATAACAGAAAGTAAAAAGTAGGTACAAAAAGTTGTGCCTTCTAAATTCATCCATCTCATGCCCATCAAAAGGAATCCGTTAACAAGGTTGATCAAGTCTCATTAACAAACTTCTTTCGAATAACATGAAACCGGAGAATTTTCGAATAACACTAAGTTACCTCAATGGGGATATGCATGTCCCCAACAATAAGAATATCATATTTCCTTTTGACAGTAGGGAGAGGGAATTCAAAACCTCCAATAGTAATAGTTGAAATTTTTCCAATAGAATTGATACTATGCACTTGAGGTTGTTTCTTCGGAAAGTGTACCGTATGCTCATTACCATTAACATGAAAAGTGACATTGCCTTTATTGCAATCAATAATAGCCCCTGCAGTATTCAAAAAGGGTCTACCAAGGATGATCGACATACTGTCGTCCTCGGGAATATCAAGAATAACAAAGTCCGTTAAGATAGTAACGTTTGCAACCACAACAGGCACATCCTCACAAATACCGATGGGTATAGCCGTTGATTTATCAGCCATTTGCAAAGAGATTTCAGTAGGTGTCAACTTATTCAATTCAAGTCTACGATATAAAGAGAAAGGCATAACACTAACACCGGCTCCAAGATCACATAAAGCAGTTTTAACATAGTTTCTTTTAATGGAGCATGGTATAGTTGGTACTCCTGGATCCCCAAGTTTCTTTGGTATTCCACCCTTAAAAGTGTAATTAGCAAGCATGGTGGAAATTTCAGCTTCCGGTATCTTCCTTTTATTAGTAACAATATCTTTTATATACTTAGCATAAGGAGGCATTTTAAGCATATCAGTTAAACGCATACGCAAAAAGATAGGTCTAATCATTTCAGCAAAGCGCTCAAAATCCTCATCATCCTTTTTCTTGGATGGCTTAGGAAGAAAGGGCATTGGTTTCTGAACCCATGGTTCTCTTTCTCTACCATGTTTTCTAGCAACAAAGTCTCTCTTATCATAACGTTGATTCTTTGATTGTGGGTTATCAAGATCAACAACAGGTTCAATCTCTACATCATTATCATTACTAGGTTGAGCATCAACATGAACATCATCATTAACATTATCACTAGGTTCATGTTCATCACCATATTGTGTCTCAGCATCAGAAATAGAAATATCTTTTGGATTCTCAGGTGTGTCTATGACAGGTTCACTAGAAGTATGCAAAGTCCTATCAGTTTTCTTTTTCTTTTTATTACTAGGACTAGATGCATCAGTATTAATTCTCTGATAATCTTGCTCAACTCTCTTAGGATGGCCCTCAGGATACACAGGTTTCTGAGTCATTTTACCACCTCTAGTCATAACCTAACAGCATTATCATTGTTCTTATTATTCAACTCATTAAGCAAATCATCCTGTGCCTTAAGTACTTGTTCTACTTGAGTTGTAACCATGGAAGCATGTTTACTAATAAGCTTAAGATCATTAACAGTTCTACTCATATAATTACCCAAGTGGTCAAGCATGTAAGCATTACGTTTCAATTGTCTACTAACATAAGCATTGAAATTTTCTTGTTTAACAATAAAATTATCAAACTCATCCAAGCATTGACTAGCAGACTTATTATGAGGAATATCACCTTCATCAAATCTACGAAGAGAGTTTACCTCTACTACCTGTGTCGGGTTATCAAGACCATGTATTTCTTCAATAGGCGGTAAATTCTTAACATCTTCAGCTTTAATACCTTTTTCTTTCATAGATTTCTTTGCCTCTTGCATATCTTCAGGACTGAGAAATAGAATACCTCTTTTCTTCAAAGTTAGCTTAGGAGTTGGTTCAGGAAGTGTCCAATCATTATCATTAGTCAATATATTATTCAATAGCAATTCAGCATGCTAAATAGCTCGTTCCCTGAAAATACAACTAGCACAACTATCTAGGTGGTCCCTAGAAGCATCGGTTAGTCCATTATAAAAGATATCAAGTATTTCATTTTTCTTGAGAGGATGATCAGGCAAAGCATTAAGTAATTGGAGAAGCCTCCCCCAAGCTTGTGGGAGACTCTCTTCTTCAGATTGCACAAAGTTAAATATTTTCTGTAAGGCAGCTTGTTTCTTATGAGCAGGGAAATATTTTTGAGAGAAGTAATAAATCATATCCTAGGGACTACGCACACAACCAGGAGCAAGAGAATTAAAACATAACTTAGCATCACCCTTTAACAAGAAAGGAAACAATTTAAGAATATAATAGTAGAATTTTTTTTCCTCATGAGCAAATAGGGTGGCTATATCATTCAGTTTAGTAAGATGTGCCACACTGTTTCAGATTCATAACCATAGAAGGGATCGAATTCAACCAAAGTAATTAACTCAGGATCGACAGAGAATTCATAATCCTTATCAGTAACAAAGATAGGTGAAGTAGCAAAATTGGGATCATATTTCATTCTAGCATTCAAGGATTTTTCTTTCAGCTTAGCTAACAGTTTGTTAAGATCTTCTCTATCATTGCAAGCAAGAAAGTCTCTAGCAGTTTCTTCATCCATAATATAACCCTCAGGTACAATAGGCAATTCATATCTAGGGGGAGAATCATAATCTTCAGTCTCAATAATATCATCAGTTTCAGTAATTTCATTCTCTCTAACCCTAGCAAGTTGTTCATCAAGAAATTCACCAAGTGGCACAGTATTATCAAGAAGAGCAGTAGTATCATCATTAGCATCATGCATAGCAGAAGTGGCATCATCAATAACATGCGACATATTGGAATCAATAGCAGGTGTAGGTGTCGCAAGTTTACTCAAAACAGAAGGTGAATCAAGTGTAGAGCTAGATGGCAGTTCATTACCTCCCCTCGTAGTAGAGGGAAAAATCTTGGTTCTAGTATCTTTCAAATTCCTCATAGCGATCAACAGATATAAATACCAAGTGACTCAGAGAATAGAGCTATGGTCCCCGGCAACGGCGCCAGAAAAAGGTCTTGATAACCCACAAGTATAGGGGATCGCAACAGTTTTTGAGGGTAGAGTATTCAACCCAAATTTATTGATTTGACACAAGGGGAGCCAAAGAATATTCTCAAGTATTAGCAGCTGAGTTGTCAATTCAACCACACCTGAAAGACTTAATATCTACAGCAAAGTATTTAGTAGCAAAGTAGTATGGAAGTAACGGTAATGGTGGCAAAAGTAACAGTAGCAATCGTAACAGTGGCAACGGAAAAGTAACTTAGCAAAGATCAATATGTGAAAAGCTCGTAGGCAATGGATCAATGATGGATAATTATGTCGGATGGCATTCATCATGCAACAGTTATAACATAGGGTGACATAGAACTAGCTCATCAATATAATGTAGGCATGTATTCCGAATATAGTCATACGTGCTTATGGAAAAGAACTTGCATGACATCTTTTGTCCTACCCTCCCGTGGCAGCTGGGTCCTAATGGAAACTAAGGGATATTAAGGCCTCCTTTTAATAGAGAACCGGACCAAAGCATTAGCACTTAGTGAATACATGAACTCCTCAAACTACGGTCATCACCGGGAAGTGTCCCGACTATTGTCACTCCGGGGTTGCCGGATCATAACACGTAGTAGGTGACTATAACTTGCAAGATAGGATCAAGAACACAAATATATTCATGGAAACATAAAGGGTTCAGATCTGAAATCATGGCACTCGGGCCCTAGTGACAAGCATTAAGCATAGCAAAGTCATAGCAACATCAATCTTAGAACATAGTGGATACTAGGGATCAAACCCTAACAAAACTAACTCGATTACATGGTAAATCTCATCCAACCCAACACCGTCCAGCAAGCCTATGATGGGATTACTCATGCACGGCGGTGAGTATCATGAAATTGGTGATGAAGGATGGTTGATGATGACGACAGCGACGATTTCCCCTCTCTGGAGCCTTGAACGGATTCCAGATCTGGTCTCCCGAGGAAAAACAGGAGGTGGCGGTGGCTCCGTATCATAAAACGCGATGAATCCTTCTCTCTAATTTTTTTCTCCCCGAACGTGAATATATGGAGTTGGAGTTGAGGTCGGTGGAGGTCCAGGGGGCCCACAAGGACAGAGGGCGCGCCCTGGGGGGTGGGCGCGCCCCCCACCCTTGTGGACAGGGTGTGGGCCCCCTTCAGTTGATTCTTTCGCCAATATTTTTTATTTATTCCAAAACTGATCTCCGTGAAGTTTCAGGTCATTCCGACAACTTTTATTTCTGCACAAAAATAACACCATGGCAATTCTGCTGAAAACAGCGTCAGTCTGGGTTAGCTCCATTCAAATCATGCAAATTAGAGTCCAAAACAAGGGCAAAAGATTTTGGAAAAGTAGATACGATGGAGACGTATCAGAGGAAGCTAATGATAGTGATCATGAAGTTTCGGATCAAGTTACTATCAAACCTCGTAGGTCGACAAGGATACGTACTGCTCCTGAGTGGTACAGTAACCCTGTCTTAGAGGTCATGTTGTTGGACAACGATGAACCTATGAGCTATGGAGGAGCGATGGTGGGCCCGGATTCTGACAAATGGTTAGAGGCCATGAAATCCGAGATGGGATCCATGTATGAAAACAAAGTATGGACTTTGGAAGTATTACCTGAAGGGCGAAAGGCCATTTAGAATAAATGCATCTTCAAGAAGAAGACGGACGCGGACAGTAATGTCACCGTCTATAAAGCTCGACTTGTGGCAAAGGGTTTTTCACAAGTTCAAGTTGTTGACTACGATGAGACTTTCTCACCCGTAGCGATGCTTAAGTCCGTTAGAATCATGTTGGCAATAGCTGCATTTTTCGATTATGAAATCTGGCAGATGGATGTCAAAACAGCGTTCCTTAATGGTTTCCTTAAGGAAGAGTTGTATATGATGCAACCGGAAGGTTTTATCGATCCAGAGAATGCTGACAAAGTGTGCAAGCTCTAGCGATCCATTTTGGACTGGTGCAAGCATCTCGGAGTTGGAATCTTCACTTTGATGAGGTGATCAAAGCGTTTGGGTTTATACAAGTTTACGGCGAAGCTTGTATTTACAAGAAAGTGAGTGGGAGCTCTATAGCGTTTCTAATATTATATGTGGATGACATATTGCTGATTGGAAACAATATAGAACTTTTGGAAAACATGAAGGAATATTTGAACAAGAGTTTTTCAATGAAGGACGTAGGAGAAGCTTCTTTCATATTAGGCATCAAGATCTATAGAGATAGATCGAGACGCTTAATAGGACTTTCACAAAGCACATACCTTGATAAGATTTTGAAGAAGTTCAAAATGGATCAGTCCAAGAAGGGGTTCTTGCCTATTTTGCAAGGTGTGAAGTTGAGGAAGACTCAATGCCCAGCGACTAAAGGGGATAGAGAAAAGATGAGTGTCATTCCGTATGCTTTTGCCATAGGCTCTATCATGTATGTGATGATGTGCACAAGACCAGATGTCAGCCTTGCCATAAGTATGGCCGGAAGGTTTCAAAGTGATCCAGGAGTGGAACACTGGACAGCGGTCAAGAATATCCTTAAGTACCTGAAAAGGACTAAGGAAATGTTTCTCGTTTATGGAGGTGATCAAGAGCTCGTCGTAAAGGGTTACGTCGATGCAAGTTTTAACACTGATCCGGATGACTCTAAGTCTCAAACCGGATACGTATATATTCTAAATGGCGGAGCGGTAAGCTGGTGCAGTTCCAAGCAAAGCGTGGTAGCTGATTCTACATGCGAAGCGGAGTACATAGCTGCCTCGGAGGCAGTGAAGGAAGGTGTCTGGATGAAGTAGTTCATGACAGATCTTGGAGTTGTGCCTAGTGCACTGGACCCATTGACTCTGTTCTGTGACAACACTGGTGCCATTGCTCTGGCCAAGGAACCAAGGTTTCACAAGAGGACTAGACACATAAATAGACGCTTCAATTCCATCCGCAATGCGATCAAGGAGGAGGACATAAACATTTGCAAAGTACATACGGATCTGAATGTTGCAGATCCGTTGACTAAACCTCTTCCACGCAAAACATGATCAACACGAGAACTCTATGGGTGTTAGATTCATTACCATGTAATACTAGATTATTGACTCTAGTGCAAGTGGGAGACTGTTGCAAATATGCCCTAGAGGCAATAATAAGTGGTTATTATTATATTTCCTTGTTCATGATAATCGTTTATTATCCATGCTATAATTGTATTGATTGGAAACTCAAATACATGCGTGGATGCATAGACAACAACATGTCCCTAGTGAGCCTCTACCGGGCTAGCTCGTTGATCAAAGGTGGCTATGGTTTCCTAGTCATAGACATGAGTTGTCATTTGATAACGGGATCACATCATTAGGAGAATGATGTGATGGACAAGACCCAAACTATAAATGTAGCATATGATTGTATCAAGTTTATTGCTATCGTTTTCTGCATGTCAAGTATCTGTTCCTATGACCATGAGATCATGCAACTCACTGACACCGGAGGAGTAGCTTGTGTGTATCAAACGTCGCAACGTAACTGGGTGACTATAAAGATGTTCTATAGGTATCTCCGAGGGTGTCTGTTGAGTTGGCATTGATCAACACTGGGATTTGTCACTCCGTATGACGGAGAGGTATCTCGGGGCCCTCTCGGTAATACAACATCACAAGAAGCTTGCAAGCATGTGACTAATGAGTTTGGTCACGTGATCTTGTATTAGGGAACGAGTGAAGAGACTTGCCGGTAACGAGATTGAACTAGGTATGGAGATACCGACAATCGAATCTCAGGCAAGTAACATATCACCGGACAAAGGGAATTGTATACAAGATTAACTGAATCCTTGACATAGTGGTTCAACCGATAAAGATCTTCGTGGAATATGTAGGAATCAATATGGGCATCCAGGTCCCGCTATTGGTTATTGACTGGAGAGGAGTCTCGGTCATGTCTACATTATTCTCGAACCCGTAGGGTCGCACGCTTAACGTTCGGTAGCGCTAGGGTAGTATTGAGATATTAATAGTGGAAAGTCCGAAGGTTGTTCGGAGTCCCGGATGGGATCCGAGACATCACGAGGAGCTCCGGAATAGTTCGGAGGTAAAGATTCATATATGGAAAGTTGTTATCGGGGTTCCGGAAAAAGGTCGAGTTTTTTCGGTATTGTACCGGGAAGGTTCTAGAAGGTTCTGGAGTGGGGCCCACCTGCATGGGGGACCCACATGAACGTGGGTAGTGGGGAAAGTCCCCACAACCCTAGTCTAGGCGCACCAAGATCCTCTCTTAAAATGAATAGTATCATATCCCAAGGGGATAAGACCAGGATCCTAAAAAGGGGATAGCGATCGGTGGGGAAGGAAAGGTGCGAGTTCCTTCCTCCCCCTTTGGCCAACGACCCTAGGGCCTTGGAGGGCAAGCCACCAGCCCCCTCCACGCCTATATAAAGGTGGTGAGGCATTGGGGGCAGCCACCCTTCGACCCTTGCCCGTTACCTCTCCCAACTCCTCCCACGTTTCACCGGTACGCGCTTGGTGAAGCCATGCCGGAATTCCGCTGCCACCCCAACAACCATACCGCTGTGTTGGTCCTGATCTCATCTACCCCCTCTCTCCCCCTTGTTGGATAATGAAGTAGAGGACGCCGTCGAGCCGCACGTGTGCTAAACTCGGAGGTGTCGTCCGTTCGGCACTTGATCGGGAGTTCGTGGACGGATCGTGATTGGATCGCCAAGATGTTCGACTACATCAACCGCGCTTCTTAACGCTTCCGCTTAGTGATTTACAAGGGTATGTAGATCCAATCTCTCCTCTCGTATATGTGCATCTCCTAGATTGATCTTGGTGAGCGTAGGAAATTTTTTGTTTCCCATGCAACGTTCCCCAACACTTATGACAGTGGAGATGACAGAGCTACGACTGAGAGATACCAGGCAGTACCCAGAGCACCCAGATCTACTACAGTGCTAGTTGCAGACACTAGGACGACTCACTCTGCACCTGCTACTACTTCTAAGTGCCACCTCCAGTCTCTAATCCACCAGTTCAGCGGACGTCAGATGAAGCCTTCGCTGATGCACTTCTCTCAACGCCATCTACGCACACCGGAGCCGGCAGCCAGAGATCACCTTTAGGAGCTGCCGAGGATCATGCCTAGAGAGACGTATAGCTCTATACCTATTCGAACTTTTTGGTACTTGTTACCAAAGGGGGAGAATTCGTATAGATTATTAGGCTTTGAGAGTGAGTGTCTTGCTTTTTGCTCGTTTGTTTTTCTTGAGAGTTTCTGCTACTATTTCCATTTGATTCGTGCTAGTTTGCTCGTTATGCTTGTGAGATACTTTGGTTATGTGTGACTGATCATACTATGCTTCATGTGATGCTTATCGCTTATCCTTAATCATTATTTGTGTATGATCATTCATTTATGTTGTTGGTGATGCGTGCTTACTATTCTATTCATATCATTTTGTGCGCTCTACCAAGTTGTATGTGACATGGAAGAGTGACCCATGATCCTAATCGATTGTGCATTTGCATTCAAATGCAAAATTTTAATAATGCACAAATTTAGGGGGATCTCTTGCTTATCACATACTTCTCAAAGCGATGATGTATTTCATTCATTTTATCATTTGTCGAAGCTTTGATCTATATGTTGTCATCGATTACCAAAAAGGGGGGAGATTCAAAGTGCATCTAATCCCCGGGTGGTTTTGGTAATTCATAACAACATATATCTCATTGAACTAACACTACTGCAGGATGCTGCTAACGTGACACTACAATCGGAGACCCTTCGACGAAACTATGTGCGATGCAATAATCGCAAACGGTGATGTAAAAAAACCGTCAAAAAAGATGCAAAACGTTTGCGATGCAGGATACATCAAACACGGTTTGGATTTTAGTTGCGTGTGCGATGCGGGGCATACGGTTCAGTACAATGAACTATTTGTGATAAGGCAGAACAACAGAAACGGCAGCCAGATGAAGGTGTGTGCGATATAGGGCATACAGTTCACTCGGATGAACTGTTTGTCATTAGGCGGAACAAAAGAAACGGTCAGCCAGATCAAGGTGTGTGTGATAGAGGGCAAACAGTTCAGTCGGATGAACTGTTTGCGTTGAGCCAAGAGAATAGAAACGGATCAATTTAACAAGATGTGTGTGATACGCGGCAAACAGGTCTGTAATCAGAAATGTGTGCGAAGACCGATAATAACACAGACGATTGCTGCTAATAAGACGTGTGTGTTGTGCGATGGGATAAGATATAGAACAACAACATATATATACACACTTATAAGGACATGGTTGCATAACCAAATTAAACATCCAATTACATAGGTGGCTACTACACACATGACATTTGCACACACCAAAGTAAACTATTTCATGCATAATTACATAGGTGGCTACTACACACATGACATTTCCACACACCAAAGTAAATTATATATTACATGCATAATTAACTAGGATAAACGATTATCTGATCATCATCTACTTCTTGTGACGCTTGCCGCTACTGCTCTGCTTGTGGCTCGATCCGGCCTCGTCGATTTCGGTAACGAGGCACTTCCTCATGTCAACGATCCGCCTGTGGATCTCGTAGCATGTGTACATGCTCTTGGCCGCAAACCTGAGGTGAGGTTCATCCAGTTGCCGCGTCCAGGCTCCGTGCCAGGATACATGATTTGTTCTCTTGGCATCCTGCTTCATCTTTTCGTAGTAGGGGTTGATGGTGGCCGAGGCGAGTTCAACCAGGGAGTCCTTCATGCTACCCCAAACCCTGTAGTGGCCACGGATTTCGACAAGGTTCTTGCAGGCCAAGCCCGTAACCATGAGCGCCTTTACATCGTTGCAGGTTTCCACCATAGCGAAGTTCTAGTCGGTGTTGTTGACAAACCTGGCGAAATGGTCGCAAGGCTCTGCGGCCATGCAGTAGTGGAAGATGAGGACATGATGGCGCACGCACAACTGGGCGACAGCAACCTTCTGGTCTTTGCCGGGATGACCGCCGGTGTACTGGAGGTCGATGCCGACCACCTTGTACTTGTCTCGAGCAAGCAACTGCTCCACGGTGTTGATGTAGTCCTCCACCACGGCCGGGTCAATGGTGTACACCACCAAGAGATCCGTCTCTCTCGCATGGGTCTCCACTTTATGCTCGCCGAACTTCATTGGAGCGCCGCTAGATCTCCTCTCTGTATGTGTCGTTGTGGGTGTGCTTGTTGTGTTGTGGGGCGAGATCGAAAGGTTGAAGAGACTAAGGTTATAATGGTCGCGGGAATTAATGGGGAAGCCGTACGGCCTGGAATATCCGCACGCCTGGATAGCAATTCTAATTTGCAGCACGTAACTCCATCGTGTCGCACGTAACAGCATCATGGCGACGCGCGCGGCGCAACCGCATGCATATGGGCCCCAACATGATCATGCGCAGGCCCCAACCACTGGCAGAGCGCACGCGCAGGGACGCGAGCAGAGCGCTCCGCGGCGCCTCAACGGCGAGCAACCATACATATGCATATAGCAGTTGAACACGCAAGGAAAAGCTATCCACAAGCCGAGCGCAAGGAGGTCGCGAGCAGAGCACGCCACGGTGCCTAACGGCGAGCACAGCATGCTGCGGCGCCTAACGGCGAGCAGAGCGCGTCGAGGGACGCGAGTAGAGGCCGGCACAGTGATACGTGGCAAATAAAATGAACTGTGCGAGCGATGGCGGAGACATCAAGCACGAATTACAAGCATAGTAAACTAGGAGAAACGAGCATCTAATCATCTACATCTTGTTGCGACGATGCTTTCCATTGCTCTGCTTTCGGCTGGATCCCTGGTCGTGAATGGTTAATAAAATCTAAGTCTATTGCATATTAAGGTCAAAATAGTACTACCAATATACGAGTCTCATACGATGCCATTTCAACGATTGTACCACAAAAGCCCGAAATATTACAAGGTTCAAATTCCAGAGTTACATGGCTCAAATTCGAAGATTACAAGGTTCAAAGTGATATTAGAAATGAAATTCAGCTCATTCAGCTGCAAACGCCCGTGCTGATCAGCTGAACATGGAGATAAGAGAGGTTCAAACTAAAAATACAAATAGTAAGGCTGGTTTCGAAACCTCGTCATTTCTGCAAAGGGATCAGCCGCTGACAAGTCATGTATGGGGTTGACACAATGACTTCCAATTACTCTGTCATATGCAGTTCCAATACGAAGTTTAGCTTTTTTGGAGCCTCTTCCCTTCTGCAGTAACTGCCGGCTCTGATCAACAACCATTCATATTTTCTATATAAATGCATGTTCAACCTCATTACCTTCAGCACCCTTGCTCTGACAACAAAGAACCTGGCGAATATAATCTCCGGTAAGGTCCCTCGGTAGAAGTTCAAAGTATTTTTTGAGAGATGCAGATCTAGGCATTCGATGTGATTGTCGTTATATTGTATCACATTATCCACCACCGGGCCTATTATTATCTGCAAAAGAAGAGAACGTGTTAGTGCCTACATGCAGTTTTGAACACTACTATAGGCCTATTTGGTTTGCAGGATTTGTAGAATTCACCAACATGCCATCTTTGATCTGACATGATTAACATGGGCATTTGATTACAATCTAGAAAAATGTATCCTTCTTCACAAGAGGTTGGAGTGGATGAAAAATTCCCTAAGAAAACTAGTACAGATGAATCCAAAGGAGAAATGCTTATGGATTGTAACCATATGAATCAAGCAACCAATATGGGGTGGGGGGATGTATGTCCTAAAATCCTCCAAAATTCCTTCAGAAATCGTAGTACATTGTCATTGTAAACTTGGGAAAAGGTGCCAAAAATTGAACTCCCTTATGGTTAACATTTAACAGGAAAGGAACATCACCTCGATATACAGCTTCTTCACGCACGGAAAGCATCTCAGGAAACTGACAACTTCGTGCAGGTTGGGGCCGATAGATTCTAGTGCCAAGACCTTCACTGTGCGCAGAATCTGGGTCAAGCTTTTCTGGATGACAGACGAACATACATCTTCAAAATTAGAAATAATGTTGATATCAAGAAGGAGAGGTAGAAGGCGACTGTTGTACCTGAACGAGTGTGGATCCAATAACAAGTTTGGAGTATTTGACAGACGAGTAGCCCACCACTATCAATTTCGGCGCAGAAATGACATTGATTCTTGTTGGACCTTGTTGATCAACTACAAGTAATCTCTCAAGTGAAGGTGTGTCCTCAATGACCATATTGTGGTCCACATTTTGTGATCTCTTATTGCAGCACCAGCAACACACATAAATAGTCCGGAGAGACATGGAGGTGATGTGGAAGCTAGTCGACCAATTCATCGCCTGAAGATGAAGGAACTCGAGTGCAGTATAGCCGCGGAGTAGGCGCTCCATGTCATCCTTTGGGATGCAGACGGTGACGAGCTCGAGGTGCTTCAGTCGTGGTAGAAAAAGAGCGGGCGCGTCATTAAGGGGGGGGCGAATGGCAGTTCATGAACTTGGCGAGCCACAGCGTGGACGCGAAGCGGAGCGTGGACGTTGGCAGCGAGCGCATATGCCCATCATTAAAACTGAGCTCCTCGAGCTGATCTAGGACGGGGGATCGGAACCACTCGTCAAGCTTGGCTCGGTCCTTGCCGTTGGAACAGAACTTGCTCGTGATAAGGCCTCTGGTTGGGCCATGGTGATTGCCGAGGATCTAGGAGAACACATCCAAGCTTTTGCGATAGCCATGGCAGAGCTCGTGGGCGTCGAGGAGGTCGAGAGGGGTGGAGAGCCATAGGGGGCTCCACCACTGGGAAAGGATGGTTGTCCTCGTCCCATATTTGATTGGGAGGAGGGATATGATGACTGTCAACATATCATCAGGGAGGCTGCCGATGAAGTCTAGGCCTGCTGGAGTCGCTTGCGGTTCTTTCTCGACCTGCCTCCACTTGTTGGCAGCCTCGTTCTCCACCTCATCGGTGGCGACGGAAACCTCTGTCTCCAAATTCACGCCGTGCTCCAGTGCTTCAGCAGCCCCGGCGTCGCCACTCCCTCCGATGGGGCGCTTCGGCGGCATCCTCATACGCTGACGGCTTTGAGGACTGAGAGCAGCGTCGAGGATGCGGGCTGAGAGAGAGAATTGTGTGTGTGACGAGGATGGGGGGGTGCGGCCGCTCGGGCGTGCCATTAATACGGACCAGTGGGAGCGAGGCGGGCGGCGGTCAAAGGCTGTCTCGCTTCCCGGTGAGCCTGCATGGCGGACTTCTGGCATTCCTATACCATCATTTCACACAGCTACTCGCACGCCTCCCGGTGACACTGCGCAGCGAAAGCGCCTCCCATCAATTCACACGCCTGCATGCACGCCTCCCGGGGTGCCTGCGCGGCGGACTGCTTGCATGCGTCTCATCAACTCATGCATGCTCGCACGCCACACGTGGCGCGTGGCATGTATATTTTTTGTTTTTTGATGATTCATTCTGCCGCTTTACTGCTTAACCGAAGCATGGCACGGTCTAATGCACACGGTCCTAATAAATACTCCGTATGAGATATTGGTTGCCAGTTATTAACAATCTCCCGTTTGTAAGTAGATTATATCAAAAGTTGTCTCAAATTTGATGAAAAAATACAATATCACAGTCTACTGGTGTCCATATATGACACCATGATAAGTTTCATGAATTTCAACTAAGTTTTGGATTTACTGAATTTTAAAAATCAATATTCTCAATGTTTTGAAATTTCTTTGACGGGGAAACATGCACCGAGGGACACACATATGATTTTTCAATCCATTTTGGTGCACATGTAGCTCAAATTTGATTTTTGCACATTAAATCCCTAGGAAATCAATCAATGTACAAAACGGGTCGAATGATCTCTGTTTTTCTTTCAAACTTTAACACAACACTCCTTTGGTCACATGTTCACTGCAGAAAAAGTTTGACATGCCTCAGAGTGGAGGTGATGGTGCGGGATATGTGTCTGTGTGTGGGGGGGGGGGGTCCATGAGTACACTACTAGTCGTGAGCCTCCGTGATGTGGGATTATTGATCATTTTGTGAGTCATGTATATATGCCACATCAAAGTCGTGAATTGGTTATTTAAAGCATTACACAACCCTTTCATACATACATGTTCGGGCCACATTCATGCATTGGTGGTCCTCTCGGACACTCCCTCATGTGGTTAGCAGCGACGTGCCCATTCGTTAGCCCGCAAAGGTTTTCAGTTTCCACCGACAACGAGAGACATCGGACCGAAGGTGGATTCATCTTGGCATGTGTGTTACGGTGTGGATCATGGTGAGATTCCATATCAAAGTTCGGGCACGTGCGTACACATGAGTCCCTCACACCGGCTCGAAGTGAGGGGGCTAGCTACTACGCATCATGAACCTCTGTGTAGTGCGTTTCCGGTTTGCGAAGCATGAGCCACGTCAAAGTTGTGCATTGGGTATTCAAACATCACACAACACACGACAACATGCACGCGGTGGTTTTCCTATGACACTCGCTCGCGTGTAACTCTCTGTGGGCCCGCGAGGTCTTCGTCGATAAATTGAACGTACAACGAGAAAGAGGTTAATTTGACCAACAAGGATGGTTCTTTTTTTTGTCTGTGTTACGTATATGCACGGTAGGAGTATGTATAGTACATGTCAAAGAAGGGGCAACATGTATACTCTCTCTCTATATATATATATGTGTGTGTGTGTGTCATAACCTCGCTCCATGTGGGGACTTTCCGGTTCCCGAGGCAGGTGCCACATCAAAGTTGTGCATTGGTATTCAAACATCACGCAATACCATGCAGGTGGTGGTTGCCCTATAGGAACTCACTCACGTGCGGCGCTTCCATCTGTGGGCCCGCGAGGTCGTCCTCCATCACTTTGACCCAACGAGAGAGAGGCACATTTGACGAACAAGGAGGATTAATTCTTTTAGGGCTGTGTTAGGGTAGGAGTATATATATAGTACGTGTTGAAGGGGAGATGGGACCAACATATATTAGGTGTCACACATGAACCTCACTCTGTGTGGGGACTTTGCGGTTTTTGAGGCAAATGCCACATCAAAGGTTGTGCATTAGGTATTCAAAACATCACAACCACACACCTCTCCATATATATGTTTTGGCACACATGCAAGCGATGGTGGTTGTCCTGTGGCACTAACTCACGTGGTTATCGGCGATGCTTCCATCTGTCAGCCCGCTTGGTCCATCGCTTTCACCGACAACGAGAGAGGTTAATTATTTTGACTTAGGAGGGGATTAATTTTTTGGTTGTCTCGTGATATAGGTGAGATTACATATATAATAGCACATGTGTACACATGAATCCTTCCCGCTGGATTGAAGGGGGGGGGGGCGAGCACACGACACGTCATGAACCTCTTGCTCTGTGTGGGGACCTGTGCGATTTTGAACGCATGCACCACATCAATGTTGTGCATTAGGTATTCAACACATATGCATGCATCACGCACCTCCATAAATATGTTTGGGACACATGCATGCAATGGTTGTCTTTGCACACTCTCACTCGCTTGGTTATATATGGGCGGCAGGCCTATATATATTTGTGGGCCCGCGTGGACGTCCATCATTTCGGCCGACGACGAGAAAGGTTACCAGGGTGGATTCTTCTTCTTTGGTTCGTGTTACCGTATAGTAGGTCGATCATTTTAGGCCTAATTAAGTTTGAGCGCATGCATGCTACGCATCGTGAACCCTCGATCAGTGTGGGGATTTTATGGTTCCAAAGCATGGTGCCACATCAAATTTGTGCATTGCGTATTCAAACACCACACACACCACTTCCATATACATAATTGGGCCACATGCACAGAGTGGGTTTTGTCTTTAGACAGTACTCCCTCGTGAGTTTATCGGCGACAAGCTAGCCCATTTTGCGGGGCCGTGTGAACGTCCATCACTTTGACCAACAACGAGCGAGAGAGGTTGTACGATCAAGTTGGATTCTGTTTGGTCCGTGTTACAGTACGTCTTGGTGAGATGCCCTCCCCCCGACACGTGTGTGTGGGGGGGCTACTTCGCACTACCTGCAACCTCCGTGGGGTCGGGGAAGTCCGGTTATTTTGCGAGGCACACGTGCCACATCAAAGTTGTGAATGGTAGTTAAATATCACACCACACCCTTTTCATACATATAGTATAGGGCCACCCGCAGGTGGTTCGTATGTGGTCTCACCCATCTCCCGCCACAAACACACATTTGTGGGTCGGCACACGGTCCACCTTTGTTCGGAAGCGAAAGGGGAAGTTTGACCATATATATGATGGACTCCTATAGGTTTTGTGTTACGATAGGGTGAGATTTCAAACCTAACTATCTGGGGGCATGCATTCGTAGCTAGGATTCCCTTACCGCCGACACGAAGTGGGGTTCGTAGGGGGTGGCTGACTAGCAATACTGTGCACTTTGTGCGACAGGTGCCACATCAAAGTTGTGCATTGGTTATTCGAACATCAAACCACCCTTTTCATAGATATATTTGGTCCACATGCAAGTGTGTTCGTGTTCTGACCCTTTCCCGCATTATTCTTTTTGCCAAATTTATAAACAGCACACGAGTTGGATGCAGAAACCGTCTGCGATTGGGTACACAACAGACACGGTTCGGTCAGACTACCCGTGTGCCACGACCATGCCCCTGCAGTCACTCACATCAGCACAGTAGATTGGGCTCCACGAGGCTTGCCTCCCACTCTTGAAAATATCTACTACCTCGTAATCTCGAAAATATCTACCCGCGTAGAGGGTTTTTCTGTTTGATAGCACACGATTCGTATGTGTGGACCGTGTGCGATGTCTGTTACTCCCGCTCTGCTTCAATTAGTGGAACCAAATATTCAGTAGCCCCGGATATTTTTTTGAACTAGAGCCCCGGCATTTTACTCCCGCCCGCATCCTTCGCAATCTCAAAAAATATCTTCTCGGCTGGAGTGGTTTTCTGTTTGATAGCACACGATTATTATGTTTTAACCGTGTGTGATGTTCGTTACTCCCGCCCCGCTTTACTTCGATCACTTGATCCAAATTTTCGGTAGCCCCGCCATTTTACTCCCGCCTAGTAAAATTTTCAGTACCCGCGGCATTTCCTCAAAAACCACCTTGGACCCCCTCCACACACACACCCCAAATCCTTCGCTCACCCCAAATCCCCCGCTCACACACATACACGCCACCCCTCCCTCGCTCCAAACCTAGCTAGGTCGCCGCCGCCGCCTACATCGTCGACCTCTGCCGGTTTGCCCGTGTAGTTTAACCACCGATATACATACCCTCGCCGCCCTGAGTTTCTTAGATGACGCATGCGAAACACCCCCTTTCCCAGAGATCCCCATCCCCACCCCCTCCCCCACTAAAGAGCGTCGCAGCCTAAGCCCAGCTACGCTTCCCGGGGAGCTCGAGGAGCGAATCGCCCAAAAGAGCTTTACCGCGGCCTCTTCGCCTGACGTCGGCGAGGTGGCCGCGGAGGAAGCTGACAACGATGACTGGACCTGGATTGAGCCTTTCAATCAGCGGGCTAGAGTATTCTGGCATGTCACGGACGCCGGCTACGACATCGAGGTCGTCGACAGCGACGGGTTGACGCGGGCTATGTCACAGGTTAAGTTGCCCACCCCCAACCCTTCGGGTTTGACAGCCGTCGATCTCATCGATGGCCCTGCCGCTGATCTCCTGCGGCTCGTTATGAACAATTTGCCATCCTTCATCGCCATGGAGCCCCTTTTGTCATTTCTGAAGGACACGTTCTGCGACGCTGGCTTGGGATCCTCAGCTGGCAAGTCAGACCTCATCAACGGGAACCACGAGGAGGAGCCAATCTGTGACAAGTGAGGAAACCCATGATTTGTTTTCTCGAACCCCTTTTGTAGTGAGAATCTGTCCAGTATTTATTGCTATATTTGGTTGTTTGCATGGCGCCTTGTTTATTTCTACGGTTTATAGTTGTTCGGTTGTTTGTAGTTAGCATATGTCCAGTTTCAATTGCCATCTTTGGTTGTTCGTAGTATGCCTTGTTTATTTCAGCTATTCACAGTGTGATGTTCTATATGTGCTAGTATGAACTGTGCAGTTCAACTTCATCAATACCAATTTTAACAATAGCTCTATGAATGACTATATTTGGTTGCTGTTAAGCATGTTGTACTCCCTCCGAATCTTTTTAGTTCGCATATAAGATTTGTCTAAAGTCAAGCCTCGTAAAGTTTAATCAACTTTATAGAAAAAAATACCAACATTCACAATATGAAATCAATATCAGTAGATGTGTCATGACTTAAATTTTCATATTGTATAACTTTAGCATGGTAGATGTTGATATTTTTTTCACATAAATAAGGTCAAACTTTATGAAGTTTGACTTCAGACAATTCTTATATGCAAAGTAAAAGGACCGGAGGGAGTATTAACATGCCTTTCCATTTGATTTAACAATGGCACTGTTTGGATACTCTAACTTAACTAGAGGTTAGAGTTAGTTTCTAGCTCATGACAGTTAAAAGGGAGAGAGAGAGAGATTGGTGGAATAGTTGATTGTATTGCTTGAGCCTCGTGGGCATATATATAGGAGTACATGGTCATCTTGGATTACAAGTCAAGGTAGAATAAATCCTATGCTATCCTACGTTTCCTAAATAACAATGATACTCAACAATGACTAACCCTAAACTAACTCTAGCCAAAGAGGTGTTTGGATGACAGGGTTAGATTGACAATAAATGCACTAGGAGAACTAGTCCCAATTAGCACCTCTTGGGTGGGATAGTTGTTTTGGGTGGGTTAGACGCAACTAGCTCAATCTAGCCTTCATGTTTGGATACTTTAGGGCTATTTGAGCCCAAATTAGCTCAAACTAACTCTAACCCATGGATCCAAACAGGGCCAATAACTAGTGTACTTAGACCTGCACAATACAAGTTTGAATGACTATGTTTGCTTGTTTTTAAATATTAGGCATGTTGCAGTTAATAACACATCTTTCCACTTCTTGTTTTTAAATATTAGGTTTTTAACAATTTGGTCTTGCACATGTAGGTCCTGCTGTCAGAGGTTTTGACCCACTGTTTGACCCTTTTTGCATATGGGGAAATGAGTTGTCCATGAATATCAGTCAAGTCAAGAAATTCAGAAAGATTATTAAGATAAAGAAATTAGAGACAAAAAACAACAAGATTTTTGTCTGCACAATGAAGAAGACATCAGTTCACTACAACATGGTACTAACTGTTATACCTTGTCTTTTTAATTCCTTTGCGCCATTTTAAATCTAGAGAAGATATTTATGCATATCCTTGTTTTCATGCCTTTCCAAAGCAGTTCCCTGATGATTACCTCTCAAACCACTTGTATGGTCAGGAGGCGAGGAAGGTATTCTTACAACACCCACGGTTCAATATTGAAGTCTTCCTGAAGAGGACGAAGGATGGACGGTCAATCATCCACATGCACTGGCCTAAAGTTGCAAAGACGTTCAACATCAATGAAGGCTCAATATTCGCCTTCCGCTTCAGCAGTTTTCCAAATGAGATTCATCTATCTATGTACTGTCTATGATACTAATTTCCAAAGGTTATAGATGTTACATGTGAAACTTGGTGCTGGTGCAGTTGTGTAGCTGAGTGCTGAAGCTATATGATGTTTTACTCTGATGTATTTCAATTATGAAATCCTGCTTCCTTAATATGAAAATGAAATATATTGTGTGCTTGATATGAAATGTCAATTAGATTAATAAATAAATTATTAATAATAGGCCAATTAGCCTGCTAATTACCAAATTAGCCTGCTAATTAGGTTTTTCTCTTGCAAACGGTTATTGAGAAAACACCGTGGGCGATGACCTCAGACAACGCACACAGTTTTTAGGAATAAAACGTGTTGGATCAATGAATAATCGCACACGACTTCCTCTTGAAAACTGTTTGCGTTATGCCACCATGCGCAAATATTTACCACATAAAAAGTGTGTGTGATGGACAGTCTATGCCACACAGTTTCTTCTACACACCGTGTGTGATGCATTCAATAACACAAACTGTAAAATTGTTAATATCGTCTACAATGGCAACGCTATCACAAACGATTTAATGGGAAAAATTGTGTGTGATGTACATGCGAACGAAAACGTTTTCCTTGGAGTGACTGTGTGGGATGTATATACGAACAGAAACGTACTTCTTGGATTGACTGTGTGGGATGTACATACTAACAGAAACGTATTCCTTGGATTGACTTTGTGGAATGTACATACGAATGGAAACGTTTAGCCGGGACTGACTGTGTGGGATGTACTTACGATCGGAAACGATTTGGCCTGTATAATTGTATTTTTTTAGCACAACTGTACGTATAACCGTATTTGATCGCTCGCCCGTCGCATACGACCTCATTTTGCCGAGCGTGTGTGACCGGAGGGCCTATCCCCGACGGTTTCTGGGTCGTGTGGGAAGGACCCCCCCTATCGCAGTCACTCACTTGGCGACGGTTCAAAACGCCGTCGCGGAAAGGGGTTAAAAACCATTTGTATAGCACCTCGCTGTACCAGTGTAATGTCCATTCAAATTAAATGTTTCAGGATGTTCAATGATTGGCATGGCAAGGATTAGTGATTGTGGACCCCTCAAAATATTAAGAAAATGGATTGGCAAAAGCTCAAGACTCTACATTTTTGGTTAAGTGATCCAAGATCACATTGAGTCCATAGAAAAACCAATACTATTAAAAGGGGATGAGGTATTGCTTAATGATCTTTTTGTTCAAAGTGCTTAGTGATATTGCTCCAAAATCCTCAACCACTTTCTCCATCCAAATATGCCCAAACCCTTCATTCCAACTCGGCCCCACCGAAACTTACTATCCGGAGCCACCGAGTTCATCTGGACTTAGCCACTACCAAAACCCTAACAATTTGGATCCACCGATATGGATCTCGGTCCCACCGAGATGGCCTTGCTAGCTCTCTGTTGCTTGTTGCAATTATTTTGGTCCCACCAAGAATTGCAATCGGTACCACCGAGATGGCTTGCCAAACTCTCTGTTGCCTTATTGCTTCACTTCGGTCTTACCAAGATGATGCAATTGGTGTCACCGAGACGAGGTTTGCCCTAAACCCTTGCACATCGGTCCCTCTGAGTTGTTTCCATCGGTCCCACCGAGATTCCCAACGTTCATATTTTTACACAGGTCGGTGCCACCGAGATTTCTGATCGGTGCCACCGAGTTGGGTCAAAAGTGAGTTGGGTCAAAAGTGTGGAGGCTATATATACCCCTCCACCCCTTCTTCCTCATAGAAGAGAGCTATCAGAACGTGCCTACATTTTCACCATTCATTTTCTGAAAGAGAACCACCTACTCATGTGTTGAGATCAAGAGATTTCATTCCTACCATTTGAACCTTGATTTCTAACCTTTCCCAAGTTGCTTTCCACTCAAATCCTTCTTCCACCATAGCCAAATCTGTGAGAGAGAGTTGAGTGTTGGGGAGACTATCATTTGAAGCACAAGAGCAAGGAGTTCATCATCAACACACCGTCTAATACCTTTTGAAAAGTGGTGTCTCCTAGATTGGTTAGGTGTCGCTTGGGAGCCTCCGACATGATGTGGAGTTGAACCAAGAAGTTTGTAAGGGCAAGGAGATCGCCTACTTCCTGAAGATCTACCCGAGTGAGGCAAGTACTTCGTGGGCGATGGCCATGGTGGGACAGACAAGGTTGCTTCTTCGTGGACCCTTCGTGGCTGGAGCCCTCCTTGGACTCGCGCAACTGTTACCCTTCGCGGGTTGAAGTCTCCATCAACGTGGATGTACGATAGCATCACCTATCGGAACCACGCTAAAAATCTTCGTGTCCCCATTGCGCTTGCCTTCTCCAAACCCTTTCCTTTACCTTCATGTACAATGTTTTACATTCCGCTGCTATACTCTTAGAATTGCATGTGTAGGTTAATTGCTTGACTTGTCATAATTGCTAAAATCTGCCTACAACTAAAATTGGGAAAATGTTAGGTTTTATTTGGTCAAGTAGTCTGATCACCTCCCCTCTAGACATACTTCCGACCCTACAGCTGCCATGGGAGGAGGAGCACTCCCAAGATCACGACCATCACCGCCCAGCTCCATGCCGCGCCCTGCCATGACGACTTTGACAAAAAGGCGTGAATCCGATGTTTGCCACGCCCGTGTAGATTTTCCACGTCCCAGAGACCTAAACCCAAGTTTATCCATACAAGCCGCAAAGGTTGAACGTAAATCACATGGTGCAGTAGGGAAGGAAATGATCAATATCGTCCCACGCATGATTCCTGTCACAGAGTCATGGGCGGCATGCAGATCCTGATGGGCCACATCTGGCCCATCATCATCTAGCTGGGTCCGACATGCGAGCAAATTTGAACTTGACAGCCGATGTCCATCCACTAAGGTTGCATCCGACTCCGACTATGGTGATGCCACAAATCGGGGAAGGAGGGAGGCATCCCTCCTCAGATTACGAACACTTTGAAGATTAACATGCGCTGCCACATGGTGCAACCTACCCTTCCTTTTCCAAGGCATTACCTTGGTCCATGAACTATTTAGAAAATCGGTGAGTGTGACGGTCGGACGGCTGACCACCGGTAGATGTCCACACCGGGCCTTTGAAGAGCGTCGAGCCACAACCCTGCGCACCAAGTCACCACCATGGCCTTTTCAAATCCTTGCATGCCATCTCGTCATTGCCCTTCCCGCGCCGGATCGAAAACCGAGATCTGTAGGGTCGCCCCAACCTCCTCTGCCGAGTATCCCGCGACGTGGTAGTCCTAGGCCCAAAGAGAGGGAGAGAACGAACCAGGAAGCAAACCACATTCACCGTCGGGATTGACTTTGTCCTCGAACTCATCGGAGAGAACCCAAAATCACCCCTCAACGGTCATCCGCTCGCCCCCCATCCGAAAACCAAGCATCGTCCGCTCGGCCCCCATCCGAAAACCAAGCATGGCAAACAATTTTGCTTAAAACTTTGATATAACCTGTGGCCAAGAAAACCAGAGGAACACAACTTAGCTTTTTTTTTCTGAGGGAAGGAACACAACTTAGCTTTAGTGAATGATGATTTTTGCCACATTTCCAAGACTTGGTCAAACTTGAGGGTACACCGTCCCCGCGGCATCCAATCCAATGGCCGAGAATTGTCCACGGCATCACCGGACGCAACTTCCTCACCCAATCCACTGGGCCGTTGGAACGAGCTAGAGAGAAGCGTCGTCTCGTCACGTCACGCCATGAGAGCCGCTTGCTTCTCCTTGTCCTTCACCGCCGCCTCCCTCCCCCTCCCTTCCACCTCCACCGCTGCCTCGAGCCCACGCTGTCAGAGTCACGCCTCCTACCGCTGGTCCCAGCCACGCCACCGCTGCGGCGGGGTGGTCCGGGCCCTCGACGAGCGGCTGCTAGAGGCACCAACCCCCGCACCAGCGGAGACCGAGGTCGAGGATGAGAGTGGTGTCGGTGAGATAGAAGACGGCGGTGAACGGGAGGGAAGAGATGGGGAGGCTGATATTGTGGGCCCGTCGGAGGCCCAGGAGCCGCCGAAGAGCAGGCGACGACAGCAGCAGGAGGAAGAGGATGCCGCGGCGGAGCGCGCCCGGTTCAAGCTCATCAACGGCAAAGAGGTAGACGGCTTCGTATTGCTTAGCTGCTCTAGGATCATGAATTGTCCCCGCACAAATAAGAATCGCTGATGCTTGTGAGAAACTGGGGGCCCCGAGAAACTGAGGATGAGACAATTAGATGCAGCTACCGAATTCACCGGAGATGGCCCTGTTTTCTTACATTCCGGAAAGTAACTCTATTTGTTATTTGAATCTATGGTGTGGTCCATGGACTGAAACTGGAAGCTTGCTGCAGATATTTCAAGAGAAGACCTACCTAGTTGGAGTCGAGTGCAAGAGGGCCGCAAGAGATAACTTCAGCGTAGAGGAATCGCTCAAGGAGCTCGAGCAGTTAGCTGATACTGCTGGGCTCATGGTTCTCGGATCGACCTATCAAAAGTAAACTCCTGACCCCCTCATTTCCTAACTGATTCTCATTCAGTTGTTGAGGTGGACCCTGCTATATCGGAGCAACTGATTCACAACGTAGCTATATTTACTCCCCAAAAGGCCATTTTCTTCTCTTCTTTCTAAAAATCCTTCCGTTTGCCACCCAAATGTAGGAACCAGGAACCATGCTTTTGTCTTGTCTACATCGTGTTTGAGGACATGCGGGGAATATTTGGCATGACAAGTCCGAGTCCATTGCTGACGATTCATGTGCAAACATAAAATTGATGAATGATTTGTATAGTTATACTAAAAGGATTTCCAAACCTGGTAAGCAGGTCGCACAATCATATTATCAGACACAACTGTAGCAATGGATTCTTTCAGCAAGTGCCGAGATGCTCAATTTCATCCAGCATGCTCAGATATCTAATTGCACAACTTTATAGTGTTGGATTTGGTGGAAGCGTCTCAACACCCATACATGGGTGCCCGCGTAGTATTTATTGATAGATCGAGACTTTGGGTCTCGTAGGATTACCGAGGGCTACGGTTGTTGAACCGTGAGGAGGAATACATGGAGGGATAGAGAGATAGAAAGATAAATGAAATATATCTCTAACTGCTCGTGATTCTATACATGAGAGACAAGCTCAAGGCTGTCATGTCACGTGGTACAAAATATCTCCAACACACCCCCTTAATCACAACGTTGCCAAGTTGAGATTACGCCTAAATTCTTCAGAACTTCTAGTAGGCAACGCTTTAGTGAAGCCATCTGCAAGTTGATCTTTGGAGGGAATGAACATGGTCTCCAATTGTTTGTTGGCGACTCGCTCTCTTACCAAATGAAAATCAATTTCAATATGCTTGGTTCTGGCATGAAAAACTGGGTTAGCAGATAAATATGTTGCTCCAAGATTGTCACACCAAAGACAAGGAGATTGCACTTGGGCAACCCCAAACCCTTTCAACATAGACTGAACCCAAATAACTTCAGCGGTTGCATTTGCCAATGACTTATATTCTGCTTCTGTACTTGACCTGAAACTGTTGCCTGTTTCTTTGCACACCATGAAATTAGGTTAGGACCAAAAAATATAGCAAACCCACCGGTGGACCTTCTGTCATCTACACAGCCAGCCCGGTCTGCATCAGAGAATGCACTCACAAGAGTAGAGGAAGACTTGTTAAATGTGAGACCAACTGTCATTGTATTCTTAACATACCTCAAGACTCGCTTAACTGCTGTCTAATGAGCTGTAGTGGGTGCATGAAGAAACTGGCATACTTTGTTAACTGCAAATGAAATGTCAGGTCTGGTGAGAGTCAAGTACTGAAGTCCACCAACTATACTTCTGTAACTGGTGACATCCTCCTGATTTAGGGGTTCCCCTTCTGCCAGAGACAAGGATTCTGAACTGGACAGTGGTATTGGTGATGGTTTGCAGTTTTGCATGCCAACCCTGCTTAACAAGTCAGATGCATACTTTTCTTGTGACAAATGAATACCACTCTTAGTTTTCTTAACTTCAATGCCTAAGAAAAAATGCAGATCACCTAAATCCTTGAGAGCAAATTCAGAACTTAAATCCTTAAGCAAGGCTGTTACAGCCGCACTAGAAGAACTAGTTACAATGATATCATCAACATATATGAGAACAAAGATAGATGTCTGCAACTTGTTGTAGATAAACAGAGATGTATCAGACTTCGATGGAGCAAACCCAAGTTTCTGCAATTTTGTACTTAACCTGGAGTACTATGCTCTGGGAGCTTGCTTTAACCCATACAAGGCCTTATCAAGCTTGCAGACATGAAAGGGTGCATCCTTGTTTTGAAACCCAGGAGGTTGTTTCATGTAAACCTCCTCTTCCAGAACACCATGAAGGAACGCATTCTGCACATCTAGCTGTCCGAGACTCCATCCCCTGGAAACAACAATGGATAATACAAGACGAATGGTTGCAGCTTTTACAACTGGACTAAAAGTGTCCTCATAGTCAATGCCATATCTCTGCTTAAATCCTTTTGCTACTAATCTTGCCTTATAACGATCAATAGTGCCATCAGATTTTCTTCTGATCCTATAGACCCATTTGCAATCAATCAAATTTTTACCTTCATGCCAAGGAACCAAATGCCACGTTTTATTTTTCTGCAATGCCAAGTACTCCTCCTCCATTGCCTTTTTCCATCGGGTATCACCAAGTGCTTCACTCAATGTTTTGGATTCACCACCTGCTGAACATGCCAAGCCGTATTTAGTTTTGTAATTGACACGAGTAATTACCTCCCGTTGGAGACGTATGCGCGGTGGAGAAATTTCAGCAGTGGCTTCGGGCGCAGAAGATCCCGGCTGTATGGCTGTAGCAGATCCCGCCGCACTAGGAGACAGCCCGACAGGTGTGGATCCCAAAGCCGGATCCTCTGCGGCAGAGGTGGCTGATGAAGACAAAGGCGAGGCCACAGAAGATCTGGGTGCGCATGCCGGATCAGATCCCGTGCCTGAGCCGGGCCCGGCTGGCGCGTCGGCAGCTGCATGCGGGGGCCGCCTGACGTAGACGTGGGGAACCGGCGCGTACTGCGCGGTCGGCAGGGTGGATGCAGGGGCCGAACCAGGCGCGAACAAGTGGAGACGGTCAGGCCCCATGCGCCTCGTGGGGAGCCCGGATTGGCGAGTGGCGTGTGGCGTCTGGTGCGTGGAGTCCAACGCGGGCGGATCGCCCTCGCCTGGCGCTTGCGGGGTGGATCCCGAGAAGGATTGCGTGGCAGATGGCTCAGGGGTTGATCCCGACGCGGATTCGCCCGAGATTTCTGTGCCAGGAGGCGGGCACATAAAATGACACCATACTACTTCCTTTGCCAGCGAATTTTCACCAATTTCTGCACTAGAAAAAACTGAACCACCAAGCTGGGGGGCAGGGTTAGCCAATGATGGGTTAGAACAATTATTTTCAACCCCATTATCAATGCCAGAAAGATGTGACGGAAGTACGAAGCAGAGCGCCGGCATTAGGATGAAGTTGTTCGAAAGGGAATTTTGTTTCATCAAAGACAACGTCACGAGAGATGTAGACACGGCCAGTAGATACATCAAGACATTTGACTCCTTTGTGTTGTGCACTATAGCCAATAAAAACACACTGTTTAGAACGGAACATGAGTTTGCGATTATTGTAGGGGCGAAGGTTAGGCCAACAGGCACATCCAAAGACACGAAGGGGAGTGTAATCTGGTTTGACATGCAAACGTCGTTGTGTAGGAGTTTCATTTTTAATGACACGACTAGGCAAGATATTGATAAGATGAATAACAGTAAGAAAATCTTCATCCCAGAATTTTAGTGGCATAGTGGCAGCTGCAAGAAGAGCTAAACCCACTTCAACAATGTGTATGTTTTCTCTCTGCAGATCCATTCTGCTGATGAGCATGTGGGCATGACACATGATGAGAAATCCCTAATTGCTGAAAAAAGGAATTTAACTTCTCATATTCACCACCCCAATCAGATTGGACAACAATTATCTTAGCATCAAACTTTCTCTCAACAAGAGCTTGAAAATTATGGAATACTTGAAACACATCAGAACGTTTCTTAAGGAGATAAATCCAGGTATATTTGCTAAAGTCATCAATGAAACTAGCATAGTATGTATGTGTACCAACAGAGGAGGGGGTTGGACCACAAACATCAGAAAAAATGAGCTGTAAGGTTTGACAGAAACACTGGTGGAAATTGGATAAGACAATTGATGACTTTTAACTCGCTGACAAGAATCACAAATAGTTTCTGGATTGTGCTCACCAACAACTGGGAGTTTATTTTTGCTAAGTACTTGCTGAACAACTGAGAAGGAGGGGTGGCCTAATCTATCATGCCATCTTTCTAATGAGATTTTAATGGCACTACACACTTGTTTATTGAATCTGCTAACTGGAGGAATCAACGGGTAAAGTCCATCCACGCATCTACCTTGGTAGAGAATTCTCTTCGTGACCTGATCCTTGATCACAAAAAAAAGAATGGGTGAAATTCAAAAAAGACATGATTATTAAGAGCAATACGATGAAGAGAGAGTAGATTTGTTTTTAGTGGTTGGACAATGTAAGATTTTGTTGAGATGGATGTCACGATATGGGGTTTTAATAATTGACTTGCCAACATGACTTATTTGCATACCTGCCCCGTTTGCATTGTGGACTTGCTCATGACAATGGTACCTCTCATGCATGGTGATCTTCTCAAGTTCGTTGGTGGTGTGATCCGTAGCCCCGGAGTCGGCATACCAATTGGTATCCACACCATATGAGCCATCTACTGCCGCAGCAACCTTTTTCTTCGGTGAGTTAACCTCATAACGCCAATTGCAATCCTAGGCAATATGGTTAGTTTTTTTTTTACAAATTTGACATTTTCCCTCATACTCATCATACCCTTGAAAAACGATGCCGCCGCCGCCTTGACGTCCCCTGCTGTTGTTGTAGTAGGGGCATCGATTGTTGCTGTTGTTGTAGTGGCCTCCACCGCCGCCGCCATGGTTGTTGTTGTAGTGGCCGCCGGCGCCGCTATTGTTGTAGCTGCTGCCGCCGTTGTTGTTGTTGTAGCCGCTGTTGCCGCCGCCGTAGTTGCTGCCTCCGCTGCTGGAGCCCCCGCCGCTGGACTTGGGGCGGCCACCGCCACCACGGTAACCCTTGGAGGGCCCCTTTCGGCGATGTGATGGGAGAGGAAGGCTCTGATACCATGTTGGATTTGGTGGAAGCGTCTCAACACCCATACATGGGTGCTCACGTAGACTTTGGGTCTCGTAGGATTACAGAGGGCTATGGTTGTTGAACTGTGAGGAGGAATACATGGAGGGATAGAGAGATATAAAGATAAATGAAATATATCTCTAACTACTGAGTCTATATGTGAGAGACAAGCTCAAGGCTGTCATGTCACATGGTACAAAATATCTCCAACATATAGAACCAATTCAGCCTGCAGAAAAAGGAAATGCAATCTTGAATTATTGGTTGTCATATGACCATAGTTTGCCTGGATTGGTTTAATCCAGCCCCAATCTAATACGAATATTTCTATCTTATTGTTTGAGCTATGAAATGAAAACATACCACATACAACAAACTTTAATCTGCTGTCAAATCCAGTAAGCTCATTTGCCAAATGAACAATCTAGATCTACTTTTTGGGTGCATTAATCCTAAGAGTATCTCGAGCAATGCCCCTACTCAGGCCCCCAAATTAGTTTTTGAGGCCGGAGGGAAAAAATAACTATCCAAACACCGAAATAGCCCCCCCCCCCACTTCCCAAGCATCCAGTCCTTGTGTCAGGTTAATTAAATCCAATTGGGATAAAAGATTTTGCCCCCATCTAGCCTGTAGGGACTATTGCTGGAGATGCTTGTCACGTTGTACATATCTTTTTTTCTCAGTTAGGTCTCATGTTTTCTGCTTTTCATCAGGCTTTCAAGTCCAAATCCAAGGACTTATATTGGTTCAGGGAAGGTTGCTGAAATTAGGAGTGCAGTTCAGGCCCTTGATATTGAGACTATAATTTTCGATGATGAGTTGTCTGCTGGGTAAGCTCACATCAGACTCAACATGTTTATTTTATCTACTGAAGCTATTGCAATCAAAGAACTGTTTTGTGTTGAAATGAGAAATATTACTCTGTTTGGAAATGTGATGTGTACTTTGACTATTCAAGATCAAACTTTGACTAACAATTATGATCCAGTAATATGTGGGTTTGTTACACACAATTGATATCATTGGACTTGTATTCAAAAGTACCTTTTATGACTGAATGTTGTAACGATTCAAAAATGCTGTACAAGAATTATAAGGTTAAACTTCAAACTTTGCATGGTCAAACTCTGCCCTGCATTTCCAAACGAAGGGAGTACCACTCTATGTTTTGTTCGGTTTGCAATTTACGGTATGTTTGGTTGCTGCCCAATTTTATCCCACCAAAATTATGGTAGGGTATGTTACTTTGACTGTTGCTTGGTTGGTTGCCAAGATCTTGGTTGCCTATGGAATCTCTCCAACTTTTCTCACTCTTTTCACAAATCTTGCCAACTTTTGGGCCAATAAATGGTCAAGGAATTAGCAAATTGTTGGCCAATTTTGGTAGGGCATTGTTATGGCATGAACCAAACATACCCTTAGAGTGCCCCTGTTTATCTTCACTTCTGCGCTCCGAGGTTAAACACAAAGAAAAAAAAGAGAAGTCTAGTTATCTTTGTTAAGCTTAATGCACTAGCCAACGCAACCAAACGTCCGAATTGATGGAAAGGGCTAGGCAATCCGCATATACACTTCAACACCCCCTCTCACGTGTGACGCAGGAAGTCAACTCATGAATAGACTAAGTGGTATGACTCAAGAGGCCTATACATGGAGACAGAGGGGACAACAACAATTTTTGGACATATTGCGAAATCTAAGACTTGAACTCAAGGCCTTAGGCTCTGATACCATGTTAAGCTTCATGCACTAGCCAATGTAATCAAAAGTCCGAACTGATGGAAAGGGCTAGGCAATCCACATATACACTTCAACAATCTTGTCTTGAGAGTTTATTCCTTGATTATTTGCTCAATTTTAAACAGACAGCTGCGTAACTTGGAGAAGTCCTTTGGTGGAGGTGTTCGAGTCTGTGACCGGACTGCTCTTATTCTGGACATTTTTAATCAAAGGGCAGCGACACATGAAGCTGCTCTGCAGGTAAACATAACAAATAGGTGTTAAGCGGTCCTTTAAGGTATTCTGTGACTGCTGCATTAAGTGATCCTATAAGATATTTTCTGAGGTTATGACTTCTCATCAATATTCGGATAACATGGAAAATGATCTCTTTTCAATACACTACTGGTGTAGTAGTGTATGCCCCTTGCCCCCTTTACATTTATGAATGCTGAGTGGGTATGCTGGGCTGTTAGGTTGCCATAAGGTAAAACATTTCTCTGGCATACTATCTTGGAGACGAAGTTGTACCAGCTCATCACCGTTTTGATGACATGATATTTGGAACTATATTGCTATTTGTGAACATCTGAAGTTATGTGCATAACTCTGTACCATCATCAGACTAAATTTCTACATAAACATTTAATGTGCGGACTTAATTGAGATATCTTTACAGTGGAAAGTAACTTCATTTGCTTTGGAATTGATGCACAAGTCCGATGTTTCCTTTTTAGGTCACCTTGGCACAAATGGAATATCAACTTCCTAGGTTGACAAAGCTGTGGACTCACCTTGAGCGGCAGTCAGGAGGCCAAGTCAAGGGTATGGGTGAGAAACAAATTGAAGTTGACAAGCGCATCTTGAGAACACAAGTAATATTCTTGTTCTTACAGTTAGATGATTTATATGTGAACTGCCAAATACGAAACCACCAAGGTTCAAAATACTCCAATGCTTTAAGGACATTTAATTGTTCAATAGAGGAATAATGTTCTTATTCTGTACCTTTTTTTTTGTGCCATGGAATCTGATCTAATTTTTTACTACTTAAGATCTTCTCTATCATGTAAATTGTATCAGCGTGTGTATACAGTTCAATATATGTAACCAGAACATAGCCAGAGATGCTCCATTTCTTGTTTATTAAGTAGTTCGAGCAATGTAATATGTGTGACTTCATCATTTTGTAACCACCTATTGCCTATTCGTCAATTACATGTCACTTTCACCATTCATGTGTAGAAGAAATGATGATTTGTAGCCATTTACTAGTTACACATGAGTTCCTCGTGTTAATGTCTGAGAAACTTGTATATAATTTTGTTACTTACTCTAGTTGCACTTCCTGTTCTTTTTCTGGAATTGATGATTCTCGAACCTAAGTATCTTCTGTAGATAAGCGCTTTGAGGAAGGAATTGGAGTTTGTCCGAAAACATCGAAAGCTTTATCGCAACCGTCGACGGTCGGTGCCTATTCCTGTTGTTTCTCTGGTATAACCATGGAATTTTTGTTGAGTCTAATAGGAAGTTCCTTTTAATTATTAGTTATTAATAGATAAATTTTCCAAAAAAATCAGGTGGGATATACAAATGCTGGAAAAAGTACACTCTTGAACCGCTTAACTGGAGCTGATGTGCTCGCTGAGGATAAATTATTTGCCACACTAGACCCAACAACACGGAGGGTGTTGGTATGTTGCTAAGAAACTGACATCTTAAGGAAACTTAGATATATGACTGTGCAAGGTACGACGTCTAATCAGTGCATGCACCACTTTGCAGATGAAGAGCGGCACTGAGTTCCTCCTAACAGATACTGTCGGGTTCATTCAGAAGCTACCCACTATGCTAGTATGTTTTCTACACATCTTCGTGAACAAGCTTTATTGTGACCCTCCTGTCGGGGGGATGAACCCCGGGCAGGCAACGGAACCCGGATCCCTTTCAAAAATATCAGGGCCAGCAGCGCCCCACAATCCGGCTTGTCCTTGGCCGGGTTCCGCAACCCGGCCAAGACCCGTAATTCGGCCAAATCCCGCAACCCGGCCAAGCCTGCTGGCGCATGCCGGCCGGTCCTAGCAAGTCAAGACTTTCTCGACAAGTAAGCACCATCATAGTGCGCCCCTCAACCCGGCCACGGGTCAGCTCCCGTCCCGTCCAGGGCGTATGACGCAACAAGTTCCCATGAAGAGATGAGCAAGGCAACAGTGGCCCACCTACCCCGCTGACCGGCAAGAGCGTGGCCCACCTACCCCGCTGACCAGGGCCGGCATGGCTACAGTGCGTCCCCCGTCCTGCTGACGCGAGCCGACGGCAACCAGGCGACGCGCCACTGAAGCCGAGCCGGCTCAACCACTCCGTGACGCATGACAAGATGGGGAACAATGCCCTCTGGCGCACGGGGCCCGCGCCCGGAGAACCCGGCGTACCCTGGTACCCGCCGGCCCCAGCGCCGGCTTCCCAGACGCTGACATCCCAGCCCCACGGGCATGTAACTTTACCATTGTAGCGCCGGCTTCCCAGACGCTAACATCCCGGCCCCACGGTCATGTAACTTTACCATTGTAACCCTGGGGGGTTGACCTATAAAACCCCCCAGGAGGCCTCCATGCACGGGGGAGATACGATCAGATCATCAGTAGAACACACACACAAGGAGGAGCAGCCTATGCTCTGGCCTGTCTTCCTTCCCAAAACAGCTCCAGGAGCAAGCTTGTAGCATCCACATATAAACCACACTCAGCAGGACTAGGGGTGTTATCTCTCCGGAGAGCCCCGAACCTGGGTATGTCTTGCGTCCCTCGCTCGCTCATGCCGACCTCGCCTCTGGAGCCCACCGGTGCCCTCGAGCCTGTCCCTCTCTTTAGCCATCCTTTGGCATCTGCCGTGCGCCCACCACGACAGTTGGCGCCCACCGTGGGGCAGCTCGAGGTCCCGGCCGGAGACATGTTCCAGACGGGGCCCTTCATCGACTTCGGTGAGCACATCGCGCACTGCACGTTCCCCGCGCCCGACGCGCCAACAGCTGGCCTCACCGACTCGCTCAACGCCTCCTTCGGCGCGCTGCGCATCTCCGACGCGTCCGCGGCTGACGAGTACCCCAGCAGGGTTCTCGACGTCACCGACTCGCCTGTCCCCCTCGGCGATGATGTCTTCGCCGGGGTGGCGGATTTCTGTGTCCGGGTGGAGGTGCTGGCCACCGACTCCGGCTCCACTTCGTCTAGTGCCGCGAAGAAGGCCGCTGCCGCCAGGGCCGCAGCGGAGCGCGCCAGCGTGCCCGACCCGCTGCGCGCCACGATGCAGAACCTCAGCATCCCCATCGTCACCGACGTCAACGCTACCAACGCCGCAGAGGCCCTGGCCCAGCTCGAGGTGGGGCGCAAGCGCTTGCTGGACGAGGCCGAAACGCTCGCTGCTGCGCAGCGCTGTTTGGAGTCCGTTCAGCAGGAGCACAACGCTGCGTACGGTTTCACGCCAGCTGCTGCCGAGCCCAGCCGGGTTGGCGAGGTGCGGAACCGTGGCGCCGCCATCGGCCGCGCGCTGGACGCGATCCCGCCCGTCTACGACACCCCCGTCAAGAACATGCGCGCCGCGCAGGCGGCCGCCGTCGGCTTGGAGCAGCTGCAGGAGCACCTGCGGCGCATGAACGAGCTTCTCGGCGCTGTGAACACGCAGCAAGACCGCCTCGACCGTCCCGCGGGATCTGTCTCGCGCCGCACCAAAGACCTCGAGCAGCCGAACACGGCGTCCTCGCCGCCCCCTAGCGAAGCTCATTCCGGCCGTACCCGAACCCGGCGCCATCACCAAGCTCATCATGAGGGGCGACATCCCGCCGCCTCCGGCTCCGGCTCCGGGTGCGGGGCAGCCGCCTCCGCCTCCTCCCCCGCCCCCGGCAAACGGCGCGATGCGCGACGATGTCTTCCCCAACCAAAACGCAAGCTACGTCGTCTTCACCAGCCTCGGCGACGACAAGCGTAGCGAGCGCCTGCTCCGGCAGGAGGTGAACACCGTCGTCCCGGCCGTGCCGGAGTACATGCACTGGTCGGAACGCCCGATCAGCTGGACCCGGGAGGACCACCCGACCGTCATGCCGAACCCGGGTGGCTACGCCCTCGTCCTTGACACCACCATCGTCACTGCCAAGCGCACCTGCAAGTTCTCGCGAGTCCTCATCGATGGCGGCAACAACATCAACATCCTCTACCGCGACACCATGACCAAGCTCGGCATCGAGGCCAAGCAGTTGGAGCCATCCTGGATGGTATTCCACGACATTGTACCGGGTCTGTCCTGCTCCCCCATCGGCCGGATCCGGCTTGACGTCCTGTTTGGCGCGAGCGATCATTTCTGGCGCGAACCCATCTGGTTCGAGGTGGTGGACCTGTCCAGCGCGTACCGCACGTTGCTAGGCCGGCCTGCACTCGCCAAGTTCATGGCGGTCCCCCACTACGCCTACCTAAAGATGAAGTTACCGGGTCCCAAGGGCCTCATCACCGTCGCCGGAGACTACAGAAAGTCTTTGGAGTGCGCTCAAGCCAGCGCCAAGCTGGCCGAGTCGCTGGTCATAGCCGAGGAGCGGCGCCAGCTCGACCGGATTGTTGCGCTGGCCAGCGAGGAGCCGGCTGTGCCGGCTTCGGCTAAGGAGCCGGCCGGCGAGGCCTTGTTCCAGCCGTCCAAGGAGACCAAGAAGGTCAAGCTGAACCCGGAAGACCCCAGCAGCAGCAAGTACCTGGGTCGACCGGTGGTCGCGCACGGCCTCGTCTGCCTTCTCCTGCGTTTCCGGGAAGTACTCTGTCGAGCAGAGAAGCAAGACAGTCAGCCACAAAATAAACAAAGCCGGCTTTACAACCCGGCGAAACAAACGAAGAAACACTTACTGGCGAAGGCCTCATCCAGGTGCTGTGCTTCGCACAACATACCGTGCCGCTCCAAGTCCCCGGCACGGTCGCGCGCCTTAAGCGCCTTCTCCAGCTCGGCGCATTTGTCGACGGCCGCCTTCAGCTCGTCGTCCTTGGCGGCGGCCGTCTTCTCATGCTCCCCCTTAAGACGGAGGAGCTCCGCCTGGTGAGCCTCCGCCGTCTTAGCGGCCTCCGCCTTCAGGCGCTCCACCTCGGCCTGGAGATGGCTCTTGTCGCCTGCCAGCTGGTCACGCTGCTGGCCGGCTTCGGCGAGCGCCTGCTGGGCCTCCGCCACCTTGGCGGCTTCCGCCCTCAGCTGCCCCACCTCGGCCCGGAGCCGGCCGGCGTCGGCGACCGCCAGATCACGCTGCTGGCCGGCTTTGGCCAGCCGGGTTCGCAGGACCGGCACCTCGGCTGCAGCGGTTGCGCGGCAAAGATCCAAAGTCAAGACGGCGAAAAGAAAAAGACACATTAAGATTCGACCCAACTGGTACGCAGTTGGCCCGAATCTCGGGGGCTATACCCAGTGGGTGCGCTAGCGCGCCCCCACTAAAGAGCACGCAAGACGTACCTTCAGCAGGGCGGAGCGCCTCCTCCTTGGCGGCAAGCTGCGCCGTGATCTGCTGATGCTTCTCCAGAAGCCGGCTGTAGATGCCGACTCGGAGGGCATCCAGGTGCTGCAGAAAAACAAGAATTAGCACAAGAGACTCTTTAAGATTCGACCCAACTACTACGTAGTTAGCCCGAACCTCGGAGGCTACACCCAGTGGGTGCGCTGGCGCGCCCCCACTAGCCGGCTACAAGAGAGAAGCCAGAGGAAGAAAACTCACGATCACGGAGCGCTCCAGCTCCCGCGCCCGCTCCATCTTGGCCTGGGCGAAGGCCTGAACCCGGTCCTCGCGCTCGTGAAGATGCCGACGCACGGCGTCCATCGACGCCTCCTCCTGCGTTAGCGGCTCGAAGACGGCTCGGCTAGACCCGGCCCGAACCTGCTGCGACCCAGCAGCGGGACGACCACCCGACGCCGCTTGCGGCTGCCTGATCACCAAGGCGTGCTCGCCGCCCGCCGTCTCCTCGCCGGCCAGTGTCCCCTCCGGCACACCGGCTGGTGTCCCCTCCGGCGCTCCGGCCGGCGTCGCCAGCGGCGCCCTGTCTGGCGTCGCCTGCGGCGCCCCTCCCGGGACAGACCCCCCTCCGCCTCCTTCAACCTCCACCCGCTCGACCACGTCGTTCCGGGGTAGGGTGTCATCGTCGATCTCCACGACCTCCCGGTCATCCACCGCCATCTCCACCCGGCCGTCCGGGTCGCGCCCCTCCTCTGTCGGCAGCACGACGATCGTTTCCGCCGGCTCCATGCCCGCCGGCATCTCCGGCCATGCCGGCTCCGCGGCGGTCCTCTCCCTTGCCTCCGCGGCCCTAGCCAAGGCTTGGGCCGAGGCCGCCTCCAGCTCCTCCTCGGCCTTGTTCCGGGCCCGCCAGGCGCAGCGCTCCGTGTCCGCCGGGTCCAAGCCAAGGTCCTCCTCGGCCGAGCCCTCGGGCAGATCGATGGCGCTGCTCCGGGTCCTCTGGAACGAGAAGCCGCCCCCAGACGCGGCATCTGTCGCCGCCAACGCCAACTCCAGCGGCGTCCTGGATCACACCAAGGAAAGCATAAGAAAAGAACGATTGGGCAGCACGCCGGAGTCGACAAAGAAACATACTCAATAGCCGTCGGGACGGCCTGTCTCAACGGCACCGCTGGGATGGCGCGGCGCCTCTTCTTGGCGGCTGGCTTGCCGCCCGCGGCCGGGCCCTCCGCCGCGCGCTTCGTGGCTTGCTTCGGCGCCACGTCCTCCTTCCCGTGCGGTTGGCTTGCCGCGGCCGGCGCGCGGGACGACCCGGCCCCAGCCGTCTTCTCCGGCCGCCTTGAGGGATCGACGCCGCCGCCTCCTCCCCTCGGCGGCGCTGCACCACCGGCGTGCGTCAGGACCACGTCGTTGTTCGACCAATCTCGTAAGAGATCTGGATGCGGAGACTTCCCCGCACGGCGCGCCTCGCCGGCTTCGGCATCGGCCATCTCCGGGTTCTCGGTGAAGGACTCCGCCCCCTCTGAGCAGGCCCGCTCGACAGCCAGTACCTGCGTCCTCGTCCCGTCACGCGTCTGTCGGATTGCGTTCAGCAGCACCTCCCGCGTCGCATCAGGACGAAGGAGAAGCTGGGACATTTCGAAAAAAGAAGACCAAGGACTCACCGCGGGCGCCGGGTGCTCGGCGTTGTAGGGCGCCTTGCCGAAGCACCAATCAGGGGCCAACCCGGCCTTGGAGACGGCCTTCACCGATCGGCCACCTGCTCCGGCGCCAGCCTCCCGGACGACATCCGGGTGACATCCCGGCGGTCGCCCATCTGGCCGATGATGTGCGCCCGGCGTTGCAGCGGCAACACCCGGCGTGCGATGAAGGCGGAGATGAGATCCGTCCCTTTAAGCCCCTCCCGCGCCGTCATCTCCCGGATCCGGTCGCACAAGTTCTGCACCCCCTGCGGCGGGTTCCTGGGCGTGTGGCCCCAGTTCCTCTTGGCGAGCGGCTGCTCGTTGAAGAACGGGGGCAAGTTGATGGCATCAGCGTTCCCGCCGACGTTGCGCACATAGAAGAAGGTGTTCAGCCATTTCTTGGCAGAATCCTCGAGGGGCATCTTGGGGAATATCCCTCCCGGCCGAATCGAAACGACGGCGGCCCCACAGTCGAACATGGCCCCGGCCTCTGGCCCCTGCTGCTTGAGGAAGAAGAGGCGGCACCAGAGTTCCACGTCTTGACTCCACCCCCAAATAGCCCTCGCAGAGGGTGTGACGAAGCCCGAGAGCTGCAGCACGGCGTTCGCACCAAGATGGTGCGGCTGCAGCCCGAAGAAAGCGAGGAAGGCGCGGAAGAAATCGCTCGCGGGGAGACCAATCCCGCGCTGGAAATGGCTGTAGAAGACCACGTGCTCGCCGTTCTGCGGCTGCGGCTCCACTTCCCCTCCGGGCGCGCGTGCGGCGACATCCACCGCCGGCGGCAGTCGCCGGGTCTCGCGGAGACGCTGGATGTCGGCGTCGGTAACGATGGATCCCTCCCACGAGCCTTTCGGCGGCGCCATCTGTGAGCTCGGCGAGGATGCGAGGCGCGTTGGCGAGAAGGAGCTAGTGCGGCAGGCGGGCGATTCGAGCGGCGTCTAGCTTTCTGGTGGGCGGTGAGCTCAGGAACTGGGCGAAGGAAGGAGGTAGGGGGCGCGTGCGTGAATGATTTCCGCCAACCCCTCCCCCCGATTTATAACCACGGCAAGAACGTGGGGAAGTGGGATCGGTTGCGCCCACCTTTTCCACTTCCCCGCAGTGTGTGGCCACGACTCCCCCACGAACTAACTGCATCGAGAAGGGCAACCGTCCGCGGCCGCCACATTAAATCCCCGCGCGGGGGCCGAGGGCGCGGCGTGGCGGGCCCCAGCCCGCTGTTACGTCTCGTCACGCATGTGGCCTGGCAGTGCCTCCTCGGCTATTGTCCGTCACGTGGCGCCCGCATCGGGTCGTGGGACGCGCGTCCCTTCCCCTTCAAGATTCGGCGGACTCCTTGGTTTCTCGCCCAGGCCAGAATGTCGCGATCCGGCTTCCGGAAGCCGGCACACAGTGGGTGCTGCCGGACCCGGCGGTCGCAAGCTTTATCAATACCAGCCGCCTTCTCAGGGGGTGAAACTGCGAAGGCCCCCCTCCCCCTCCCGCTTGAAGCCGGCGAGCCTTCACAGCTTCGGGGACTACTGTCGGGGGGATGAACCCCGGACAGGCAACGGAACCCGGATCCCTTTCAAAAACATCAGGGCCAGCAGCGCCCCTCAATCCGGCTTGCCCTTGGCCGGGTTCCGTAACCCGGCCAAGACCCGCAATTCGACCAAATCCCGCAACCCGGCCAAGCCTGCTGGCGCATGCCGGCCGGTCCTAGCAAGTCAAGACTTCCTTGACAAGTAAGCGCCATCATAGTGCGCCCCTCAACCCGGCCACGGGTCAGCTCCCGTCCCGTCCAGGGTGTACAACGGAACAAGTTCTCATGAAGAGATGAGCAAGGCAACAGTGGCCCACCTACCCCGCTGACCGGCAAGAGCGTGGCAACAGTGGTCCACCTACCCCGCTGACCAGGGCTGGCATGGCTACAGTGCGTCCCCCGTCCTGCTGACGTGAGCCGACGGCGACCAGGCGACTCGCCACTGTAGCTGAGCCGGCTCAACCACTCCGTGACGCATGGCAAGATGGGGAATAGTGCCCTTTGGCGCACGGGGCCTGCGCCCGGAGAACCCGGCGTACCCTGGTAACCGGCGGGCCCCAGCGCTGGCTTCCCAGACGCTGACTTCCCGGCCCCACGGCCATGTAACTTTACCATTGTAACCCTGGGGGGTTGACCTATAAAACCCCCCAGGAGGCCTCCATGCACGGGGGAGATACGATCAGATCATCAGTAGAACACACACACAAGGAGAAGGAGCAGCCTATGCTCTGGCCTGTCTTCCTTCCTCCCCAAAACAGCTCCAGAAGCAAGCTTGTAGCATCCACATATAAACCACACTCGGCAGGACTAGGGGTGTTATCTCTCCGGAGAGCCCCGAACCTGGGTATGTCTTGCGTCCCTCACTCGCTCATGCCGACCTCGCCTCTGGAGCCCACCGGTGCCCTCGAGCCTGTCCTTCTCTTTAGCCATCCTTTGACATCTGCCGTGCGCCCACCACGACACCTCCCCTTTATGATCTTCTGAGCATTAACTATTGGTGCTTGTCCAGGTGGCAGCATTTAGAGCAACACTGGAGGAGATATCAGAATCATCAATTATTGTTCATCTTGTAGATATCAGGTGTGCAACTGAAATACAAAAGATATTCTCGTCATTATGATTCAATTTAATGCATCTATTTAGGTATGATAGTGTTTGTGTCATGTGTGTTCCAGCCATCCATTAGCTCAACAACAGATAGGTGCTGTTGACAAAGTACTGAAAGAGCTGGATATAGACTCGGTTCCGAAGTTGGTTGTGTGGAATAAGGTTCGTTGTTAGAAGTGACGTAGTACTGACAACAATTTAATCGCTTTAAGCTAATTTCAAGTGTTAGTAAATGTCAAAATTTAAGCTTCCAGCTTGTGTTTGCTCTAATTTTAACTTCTCTTTAAAATGTTATTTTGGTGCACCAAGACATTGTTAATTAAATTAGTAAATACCTAAGATCTGGATAAATAGTATTTTGAATTGCTCTTAATTAATATGTTTCTGAATTGACCGAAGTAAGTTGTATGGCATGCAGATTGACAATACCAATAACCCATTGAGAGTGAAGGAGGAAGCCGAGAAACAAGGGATAATCTGCATATCCGCCATGAATGGTGATGGTTTGGAAGAGTTCTGCAATGCAATCCAAGCAAAGTTGAAAGTATGAGCTGTTTCGGTTCTGGACTTTTGAGGCATGTGGTGCGTCTTTAATTTATCTGAGGTGAATCACGCCTATGTATGTGTCTTGTGCAGGACTCACTGGTACCCATAGAAGCTTTTGTTCCGTATGACAAAGGAGATCTGCTAAATGACATACATAAGGTTGGAATGGTTGAGAAAACGGTGAGTGTCCTGTTTGCTCATTGAAAGCAAAACAGCAATTCATTTTTTTAAATACGGAGTACCCCGCTATGAAGTCAATCCAAACCCAACATGTAAATTTCATAAACTACAAAAAAGGACGACACAAACTTTGAGATTTTTATGACCTTTTTTTTAGGGTAGATTTTTATGACCTGGCGCAATCAATCTTACCTGCAGGAGTACATGGAAAATGGCACGTTGATAAAAGCACATGTGCCTCTACCTCTTGCAAGGCTTCTCACGCCGTTGCGGCAGCAGGTGGCTGCTCCTCTATGATCATCCCTTTTCCAGCTCGAGTCCATCATCGGCTGTCATATAGTTTTTGTTGGCGGGCGATGTACAAAGTTTAGTAGGAGAGGTTATCTTGTTTCCCGTTTGACCTTTGTAGGGCAGCAAGTACACAGTTAGTTTTCGCAACAAAAACAAGTACGCAGTTTATTTTTTGACAATAAAGAAAAAGTACACAGTTGGTTGTACATGAGTTAGTCCACTGTAGGACATCAACCAGTTTGATTTTCTTTGTAAACATTTTTACTGGAACGGTTTCTTGTTTCCTTCACCAGAGACAAATGTTTCAGTGGTGTGTGCATGGCACTGGTGTTGTGCACGAGTACTTCGGTCGAGTATTTTTTTCCTCCTTCCAAATTTGATTCAGTTTTTTTTAGATTCTCAAATTTGATTCAGTTTGAGTGGTTGAATGATGCGCTCGGCGTGTGGGCCTTGTTGGTACTGGAAACAAAGAAAAAAACAAGGAGAGGTGGGATGACTTTTTTTAAGGGAAAGCCATAAAAAAATGAGACCAATCAGGACTAGCCCGATCTGGCACCTGTGATGTTCGATGGCAGCAGCCCGTCCTCTATCTACACCGCGTCCTCCTCTGCATTGAAGGTGCAGCAGCCCCTCGTCAATCAACACTGCGCCTCCTTTGAACACAAAAGATATGCAGCAAAAACAAGGGATGGCAACGGCGCCGGCGACCTCCCAGCACCGGAGCCGCCGGAGATGCTGCTTCATAGCTGCAAAAGAGACGCCGGCGACCCGCTGCATCGCAGCGTCGAGACTGACCGGGGGACTGCACTATGGTAGCACCGAGGGCTGCAAAAAAAAAAAGCTTCAACGCAGCAGTTACGATGCCCCGACGAAGCTCCAGTGCAGCTCCATGGAAGCATCGTTGACGCCCGGCGAAGCTGTATTGCAGCCCCGGCGACGCTCCATTGTAGCCGCAGCGAAGCTCGAACGACCGCGACGGCGCTCCATTGCAGCCGCGGCGAAGCGCCATTGCAGCAGCGGCAAAGCTCCGACGACCCTCCATTGCATCCCGGCGGCACTCCATTGCAGCTCTGGTGGAGTTCCATTGCAGCCGCGGCGAAGCTCGAATGACCCCGACGGTGCTCCATTGCAGCCGCGGCGAAGCTCCGACGACCATCCATTGCAGCCCAACTGCGCTTCAAAGCACCAACGGCGGAGCACCATTGCAGCCCGACGACCTCGGTGATGCGCCGACGAGGCTCCACCGCAGCACCAACTGCGCTCCAGTGGAGCGGCGGCGGAGCTCCATTGCATCCCCGGCGCGCGTGGCGAAGCGCCGACGCAGTATGATGGCGTGATGGAAGCTCCACTACAGCCGGAGTTGAGGGAGATGTGCCGTCACAACAGCAGCGGCCATGGCGAGGATGCAAACAGCAGCAGCACCGGTGGCGAGTGAAGCCGGCCTCCGGTCTTTGTGTTGCGATGCAACACCAGTGGCCGGTGCGCCCATGGCAAGCAGCACACAGCTCCTTCCTACTGGCGGCAAATAGTCGTGCGCCCATGGCGAGTAGCACACAACTCGTGGTCGTGTCGCCCCTCGCTGGCACCATCAACCCCTATTTGGGCGGGGTGCAGCAGGCGGTGTTCGTCGCCGTCCCTCTCGATTTGCAGCACCGGCGGCTGGTGGTCGGCGTCGCCATGGGCACCACCTCCCTCTCGGATGCTACGGACAAGGAGATGAGGAGAGAGAAAAAGACGAGAGGAAGAACGAGTGGACGAGCAGCTACGTGAAAGAGATAAGGCTCGCGGGGGAAGCGGTGGACTCGCGCGGGCAGGGGACACGTGTCGCGCAGAGGACCAGGTTTACGCGACGCTGTTTTCATCCGGTTGAAAACAAACGTTTTCCAATTTTTATCCAAGTACCGCGCGCCACTTCGGGACTTGAACACGGAAAGCCACCGTGATGACTTTATTAATTTTCGGACATGATTACGTCGTCCATCAAGCTAATGCTAATAATGAAACTGCTCTCTCTAGAGAAGGTCTGCTTATCTGGAAAAAACATTTTGCAGAAAAGCCCTCGGAAGATAAGAATACTCTCTCTATCAACATACCTGTAAGTTAGGTTCAATTTCATTGTCCATCTTCTCATGACACTTGATAAATTTGGATGGACTATGCATATGTTAAGATCTCCTTTGTGGGAATTACTATCTGAAGTTGAAGGAAATGAAGAAGTTATACTTTTCCACATACCTGATAAATGCTCAACTCCTCATGCACCTGTCTGTCAGATTAATGCTCTTGAGAGGGAGCAAGCTCTGGGCAAGAATAAGGAAAATGATGGAGACTCCTCCAACCAGCAAGACTTAGGGTCACAGGCTCTTCTGCAGCCCTTTGGACCTGAGAATATAAAGAAAAGAAGAGGTGGCAAAACTTCTTTCGTTGAAACTGAGGTAAGGAGGAGTGACCGAATAAAGAAAGATAATTATGGTTACAAAAGGAATTCTTGTTCAGACACAAAATGTCTTCCTTGTAATGTTGTCCATCCAATTGCTCAAAAAATAGTTCTAAAAAATCTCACTACCTCTTTCTGTAAGGTTGCTGAGCTGGAACTGGAGGACAAGCTGGCTAAGAAGCCCAAGAGAAGGTCTAGAGAGGAGTTGGTGAAAGGTACCCTTGGCCAAGGGAGAAGACAATGATTCCAAGACCACTTAATGACACTGCACTGCAATCACAATGTTGGCTGGAGGGGCACCACTTTCTGCCTCTCATATAATGCTTTGGTTGTAATAGACTTCTGTTTAAGGTCTGGAAAGAACTCTTTTGTAGAACCTTATGCTCTGATGGTGTACTGCTACTGGTTGCTGATGATACTCTATGTCATGCTCTGGTTCATGCTGTTGCTGATGATACTCTATGTCATGCTCTGGTTCATGTTGTTGCTGATGATACTCTATGTCATACTCTGGTTCATGCTGTTGCTGTGTTGTTTCCCAATCATATTTATGGACCAGGTGTTGGAACTTGATCATTGGTTATATGTGCCCATAATTTCTCATGAATAACACAACCAAGAACTGGAATATTAGGGGGGGGGGGGTGAATTCTGAAGATAAATGGCTGGCTCTAAGGCAAAAATTTGCTGAGAGTGATTGTGCTATACTCTGTTTACAGGAAACTAAGAGAGAGAACATTGACTCTGCTTATCTCAAAAACGTTTTCCCTAATAGAATTAACAAATTTGCATTCCTTCCCTTTGTTGGGGCTTCTGGTGGATTGCTGGTTGCATGGAGTGGCTCTTTGTTTGAAGGGGAGGTTAGTGCTCAGAACAGATTTTTAATCTCAATACAATTCACTAGCCTTCAATCAAACCAGTCCTGGATTCTTACGAATATTTATGGCCCTTGTGAAACACAAGACAAGATTGAGTTCATTGATTGGTTCCACAACATTCATATGCCTCTTGACACTGATTGGATTCTTATGGGTGATTTTAATTTCATTAGATCCCCCTCAGATAGGAACAGACCAGGTGGTGATGTAAATGATATGTTCTTGTTCAATGAGGCAAAAAGTAATCAAGGTTTAGTGGAGTTACCTTTGCATGGGAGGCAATTTAGTTGGAGCAATATGCAAGAAATCCACTTCTTGTCAAACTTGATTGGTTCTTTACATCTACTTCTTGGATGACTTCATTCCCTAATACCATTGTGCTCCCTTTAGCAAGGCCTATCTCTGATCATTTGCCATGTGTTATCAAAATTGGAACTGCAATTCCAAAGGCAATGGTTTTTAGATTTGAAAACTATTGGTTGCAACACTCAGATTTTAAGCAAGTGGTAGATGCTACTTGGAGCATTCCTGTGGGCAATATGGATGCTGCCAAAAGTATTAATGCAAAATTCAAAAACCTAAGAAGAGCTCTGAAGCAATGGGCAAGATCCCTTTCCTGTTTGAAGACACAAAACTGTTCCTATTAATGAGGTGATATTTCTTCTGGATCTTTTTGAAGAATTCAGAGAACTGGGTATTTTTGAGAGGAATTGTAGAATTATTTTAAAGGAACATTTGCTCATACTCCTGAAAATCAAAAGATTTATCGGAAGCAAAGGGGAAAACTCAAGGGTGTAAAATTTGGTGATGAGAACACAAAATTCTTTCACACTAAAGCTACCATAAATCACAGGCATAATCACATTGCTGTACTCCAAAATGAAGACCAAATGGACAATTCTGATCATGCTGGTGTGACAGCCCGAGACCGACGCTCCAGGCGCCTTCCAATTATTTCGTTGTTGCCGTGTGTTTTATTTGCTTGTTGCATTCATCATGTCATCATGAGCGTTGCATCCACATGTTTTCATAAAGCTTGCATCCGCTCGTAGTTGCCGCTTCTCTCTTTGTCTCTGTTGACCTTTTGTCAGGCCCCTTTGTCTTTGTCGACCTCTCTCAGACCCCCCTTGCGTGTGCGTCCGAAACTTACCTGAACCCGAACCGAGCTGTCGTTACCGATGGGTCCGGATCATCCCCAAACATCCCTAAAACATCTTCGGTTTCTTATTTGGACTGTCCTAGTCTATTTATCTCGACCGTCCGATCTAAATCGGAGGGCTTTAATTAGACCGCACTTTGATCCTCTGCTATATATATCACGTCCAACCCTAGAATGTAGGCACCTTGTCCCATCCTCCCAGCCGCCGCCGCCACTCCACCAAATCCCGCTCGGGATCCATCCCTACCCAACCAGCGTTCGCCGCCAGCAGCCAACCTCCTCCCTCCTCGTTTTCAGCCACCACCCAAATCCTCGTCCGCAGCCAGTGCAACCTCGCTCAAGCCCTCGGGAGAGGAGCTCCTCCTCTGCCCGGCGCCTACCATCCCCGCCATGGATTTGGAGCTCGTCTCCAACCTCGACGCCTTCCCTCACGTCACGTCGCGGCCCTCCTCTTCCTCCTGTTTCCTCCTCTTCCGTCCCCATCTCTCAACTCCCCTCCTCTGCTTCTTATCGCAGGAACCAGACGCAGCCAGCCATGGCGCCCCACCGAAGGACCCCGCCGCCCACTCTACAACCGACGGCGACCAGCAGGTCACCAGCGTCGCGCCCCCTACTCCTTCGTGCTGTCGTCGAGACCTCACCTCCACCACCAGATCCAGCTGGCCTCCGTCGCCCTTGCCCGTTCCTGGCCGGATCCCGCTGGCTGGGCCCCGTCCCCGCCGCCGGCGCCCCAAGTTCCGTCGCCGCTACCGTTTCCCTGCCATGGCACCTCGGCCTCCCCTGCTTCCCGTCGCGCGGCCCTTCGCCAAGTCCACTGTCGCCGGCCTCTGCTTCCCCTACAACGAGCAGTAGCCGCTGCATCGTCTCCGCATCGAGTGCGCTCCCGCCTGCGCCCGTTGACCGCTTCAACCTTCCGCGTGGGCCCCGCGTCGCCAGCCTCAACCGGCCTCCTCCCCAGCACGCGGCCTGCTGCCGGCCTCGCCTGGGCCAGCGCGCCTCCAGCCAGCCCACGACCACTGCTTGCCAACTGGGCAAGGCCCATGGTGAGAATATATGCGGCTCGTATCATGTTTTTTCCCAGTTCTGCGAATTTAGCTATTAATCGAGAGAAAATAGTTTTTCAGAAAAACCCTCCATGTTCATGCATTAATAATTCACAAACTGTGCATCGGATTAAAATGTTATATATATGTAAAATGCTCAGATTTTCATGTACTTTCATAATATGCAACATTCATCCATGTTAAAGTGTTTAAACTTGCTGTTTACATTTAATTCTCATAAATGACATGCTAAAATAGTTTATTTCATAACTAAATAACCGTAGCTCCGAATTAAATAAACTTTATATGTAAATGGGGTAGAAAACTGCATAGATTAACATGGTGGCATTACTTTGAATGTTTAACAACTCTAAAATTGTGTATAGGGCAGAACAGTACCAAATCCAAAATATGCACATGGGGATTTTCTGGAATTGTTGTTTGTTGTTCTGGCCTCATTTAAACTTGCCTAGATAGGTAGTTTTATTATGCTTCACCTCTTGCCATATTAACCAAAATTTAATTTTGATGAGTAGCATAAACAGGAGCGAACTAAATATTTGGAATGTGGGGTTTCGTCGATATGCAACTCGTTGCATATTGAGCTCCACTTAATTTGTAGTATTGTTTGTTGCACTTTGCCATGCCATGACTCATTAAACCGGACATGCATCATACTTGGTTGCGCATCATGCCATGGTTATGATATGTGTATTTACCATGTTGTTTGCTTCTTTCCGGTGTTGCTTCTTCTCGATAGTTTCGGTTACGTTGCGATTGTGAGGATTCGTTCGGCTACGTTGGTTCGGCTACTTCATGGATTCGGTCTTCTTCCTAGCGGGATTTCAGGCAAGATGACCATTACCTGGATATCACTACTATCTTTGCTTTGCTAGTTGTCTCGATGCTATCGCTATGTCGCGCTACCTACCACTTGTTTGTCAAGCCTCCCAAATTGCCATGATAAGCCTCTAACCTTTCCACCATCCCAGCAAACCGTTGTTTGGCTATGTTACCGCTTTGCTCAGCCCCTCTTATAGCGTTGCTAGTTGCAGGTTGTTCCATGTTTGGGACATGGATATCATGGGATATCACAATATCTCTTATTTAATTAATGCATCTATATATTTGGTAAAGGGTGAAAGGCTTAGCCTTTTGCTTGGTATTTTGTTCCACTCTTGCCGCCCTAGTTTCCGTCATACCGGTGTTATGTTCCTTGACGAGCGCTCCTAACACATGTGGGTATATGGCGACCCCCTGACCATTCGCTTAGGCTAAAACTCCTCCAGCAAGGCCCAACTTTGGTTTTACCATTTGCCTAATAACAACTAAAATTTGCATAGGGACTTTCCGGACCCCGAGGATAATTAATCAACAACCCCGGGCCAGTACTCCTCATGAGTGTTGGTACAAACTAGAGCCACTTGCGGCGCCACCTGGGGCAACTCAGGTTTTTGGCTGTCATACGTAGTGTTCATCCACCGTGTCCTGAGAACGAGATACGTGGCTCCTATCGGGATCGTCGACACGTCGGGAGGTCTTGCTGGATTAGTTTTTACCTTTGTCGAGAGGCAGGTCCACCGGAATTCCTTATCGTAAGCATCGTGTTCTTCATGGTGTGAGGATGTTCCATCGGATGCGCGTGGAATTTATAATGGACCACTTGGAGCACCCCTATAGGGTTAAATCTTTTCGAGAGCCGTGCCCGCGGTTATGTGGCAGATTGGATATTTATAATATCCGGTTGTAGAGAACTTGACACCAGATCTGAATAAAATACACCAACCGTGTGCATAACCGTGATCGTCTCTTTTCGAGGGAGTTTGGGAAGAGAACACGGTGGGGTTATGTTTGACTCGTAAGTAGTTCAGGATCACTTCTTGATCATTACTAGTTTGCGACCGTTATGCGTAGTTACTCTTCTTATTCTTGTACTCGTAAGTTTGCCACCATACAATGCTTAGTGCTTGCTGCAACCTCACCACTTATCCCTTCCATACCCATTAAGCTTTGCTAGTCTTGATACCCATGGTAATGGGATTGCTGAGTCCTCGTGGCTCAAAGATTACTACAACAACAGTTGCAGGTACAGGTAATGTGATGATCTGACGCGAGAGCGATGCTTGCTTGTTTTGGAGTACTTCTGCTTCTTCTTCTTCTTCTTCTTCTATCAAGGGATAGGTTCCGGGTCGGGAGCCTGGGATTAGCAGGGTGGATGTCATTCTTCTTTTTCGTTTGATTTCATCCGTAGTCGGATCCTGCTCTTCTGTATGATGATTGCTATGTATTAATGTATTCATGTTGTAGCTTGTGGCGAGTGTAAGCCTTTATCTTGTATTCTCATCTATTCAGTACATGGTATGTTGTAATGATATTCACCTTGCTATGCGCTCGAAATGCGGTTGTGCCCCAATCATGAGTTCATCACGTGATTGGGATAGAATCGCATCTTGGGCGCTACAAGTTGGTATCAGAGCCTTACCGACCGCAGGAGCCCCTTGATTGATCGAACCGTTGCCGTTGTTGAGTCTAGAAAAAACTATTTTGAGTCTAGTTATATCGGAGAGTAGGAATTCTTTTTACTCCACATCCCCTTCGTCGCTCTGGTGAGGAATCGTGACATAGGTGTTTTTGTTTCCATTACTCTCCTTTTTCACTCAAATTTCTTTTAGGATCACGCGGGTATTATGTAATCGGTCTGATATCATTCTGACGGGAGCTCTGTTCTTGGTGCCTCCTGACATTTAGGGGTTGTGGCAGTGTCCCAGGGAGTTGAGCTCCAAGGTGTTTTCGTCACAGTGCTTATCGTTTCAGTTCCGGAATACCAGAGGACGCCGACATCGAAAACGCTTCTATACTCTTCGTGGTGAGAGTAGTTTGGCGCCACCCAGTACTGGGGAGAGCGATCAGATGTATTGCCACAGCTAGTATATCGGATGTTTTTCGAAGGTCTGAGGTACACAATTTCCGAGGTTCTTGGTTATGTGTTGATGGAGGCAGTACATTTGGAGCGTAGAATTCTGCTAGGAGTTGTGTGATGATATTTTGCTCCTTGTACTTGTTGTACCAGATTGCATAACTGAGAATTTTGGGAGTTCATAGGTGGGAATTCAAGTAGTTACCTAGAATTATCCTTCCAACAAATGCATGGGGAGTTATGTATTTGTTTCCGGCTTATTGTGCAAGCCCAATCCTTTGTTTTGTTTTGAGTTGTGGTATTCGAGTTGCTTCAATGTCAAGTGTGGATTCCATACCTTTTCCTAAGCGGTGTTCTCATATTTCTATGGGAGTGCTAATCCTTCTTGATCATCAAGATTGTCATGTCAATCCTTTTCAACCGGTGTGCTTCTCTTCAAGTTATTCCATACGGGCGCCGTTGAGAAGCCTGAGGATTGTCCGTTTCATCCGCCCCAAGTTGCCTTTGTTTGTCAGGACCCCGATTCTAAGTCACACCGATCTAGCCTGTAACACCTCATATCACTTTACGGACTCACGCACGGTATTCCCACGGGTGTCGCCTTACCATGGCCCGGGACCGTTTGCGCCTTTTGGCTCACGTATATGATAGTGTTGCTAGCATCCATATGACAGAGAACCCGGGTCGACATGGCTAGTCGTGAACCCAAAGCGGCGCTAACTTACGGGGACAGGCATACATGAATCAACATCGAGCATGTCGGTCAGCAGCGTGTGAATCCGGGCTGTAGCACTGGGCTAGCAGGACTCTGGGAAACCGGGCTGTAGCAGGCTAGGCAGGACTCCGGATATCACCGCGTGACATTTCCCCGAAGGGACAGACACAGGAACGAAGTGAAACACATGCCGGCCAGTCTAAGTGTTCCGGAGCAGCAGTGCTGGGCTAGCAGGACTCCGGTAAACCGGGCTGTAGCGGACTACCAAGGCTCTGTGGAGACACCAGACTACATTTCCCCATAAGAGAGGCTGCCAAGGATAAACAACTAGATAGTCGGATCCCACACATAGCAAGCATTTCAATCATACACACAATATGCTCGATATGTGTAAATACAACATGGCATCACAACAAAACTCTACAACTCAAAGTACTTTATTTAAAGGCTCCGGGGAGCCATACATAACATGTTCATACAGATAGGGGTCACACGACCCGACACTCAAGTCATACAAACATACAAGCACATGCGGAAGCAACTAGTCTGAGTACAGACACTAGAAAGAAAGAAGGCTTGACGAAGCCTGTCTATCTACATAGGCCCTTCACAAGCTCAGGTCACCACCTGGGTGGCAAGTCACTCGTCAACGTCGAGATCTACATAGAACCCATCGAAGGGGGCGGTGTTCTCGTCTGCAACAATTATTAAAGCAACATGAGTACAAAGGTACTCAGCAAGTCTTACAACAGATCCTAATATATATGCACATCCTCAAGAAGGGTGGTGGAGTTATTGCAGCAAGCCAGCTTTGACTCTTGGCTACACTATCCTACGAGACACCACTTGAGAAATTAGTTTTCGCACACGAGTCCACTAAACACCATCACAATACTCCACCGTGGATCCTCCCTCGTAATCCTACGAGAGGGCCATCCGCGGTACTCACACTTATCTTGAGTCTTTTAGTAGTAACCATTAACTTGTCTATGAACTGCATAAGTGACCAAGTAGTCCTTTACCGTGGACGCGGCTATTCGAATAGTTTTATACCCTGCAGGGGTGTACTTCTTCACACATGTTTCCACCACTTAGCGTCTGCACACGACATGTGCTCGGCAGACTTCAAGCGAAAGCCGACGTGGGTGTAGACCACGACCTAACTAAACACACGAGTCTCTAGTCCAGGTTTATCGCCTATTCGGGTTCCATCCGCAAGGAAATCCGGCCGGGGTGTCCTCAACGGCCCCAAACGATGTGTGCAGGGTTCCCGAGATACCAAACGGGCGACCCGGTACACCGTGCCACGTGCCTACCGCATCACAGCCCACCCCTAAGGTCAGCGCTGCGCACGGCCTCCAGCAACTACAAACACCAGAAACTACTTGCAACTCCTGGATAGAGGACGGGGTGATTAATAAGTCGAGAGAGTCAATTAAGGATCCCAATGTGTGGTAGTAGCTGAATCTTAAATCACGCATACATATCTCAGTTCTTAAGGACGGCCTCAATGAAACAACCCACCATGTACTCCTACATGGCCTCTCATCGATACCTTTACCAAAACATGTTCAACACTTCACCCTCATTACCGACACAACCATTCACTCTAGTTCATCACCCTGATGAGCCAGACCTGACACAACTCTAAGCATAGCAGGCATAGCATGGTAGGAAACACAGACATGGCTCAATCAACTCCTACACATGCTAGTGGGTTTCATCTAGTTACTGTGGCAATGACAGGTCATGCAGAGGATATGGGTTCAACTACCGCAACACACAGCAGTTTGAAACGCGTTGTTTTAATGCAGTAAACGAGAGCAGAAGCGAGAAGATGGGTTTGTATCGAAATGATCAATGGGGTTGCTTGCCTGACAGAGTGGTAGTGGAATACTGCCCTTCAGTTGGATACTCGTGAATATCCTCGGAGGCAGAACCTACCACGAAGAACACATCGAAACACAATCATCACATGGCAATATGCAACAATATAATGCATGCTATGACATGGCAAAATGAGTGTGTTTTGGCTAATGCATCTTAGAACAGGTTGGTTTGAGTTCATTTGAGTCAAGGATTCAAATGCAAACCCAAAATAAGAGGTCATATTAGTGCAATAACTTGTTTCATCTAATCAGCAAGGTTAAAGTGTTCTGACATGCATGAAACCAGTACAGATGGAAAGATTGGATTTTTCTGATCCAAATTCATATATAATTTGTTTGATTTGGAGCTACGGTTGAATTACTATGAATTTTTGAAGTTTTTGGTATTTTCTGGAATTTCCTGATTAAAATAAATCCAGAAAATACTTATTGCGTCAGCATTGCGTCAGGGTGACGTCAGCAGTCAACGGGGCCGGTCCAGGTCAAACCTGACGCTGGGGCCCACATGTCAGTGTCTAACTAACTAACCTAAGTTAATTAGTACTAATCTAACCCTAAACCAGATTAGTTAAGGCCCTGGGCCCACACGTCAGTGACCCAGGGGGGGTCAAATCCCTGGTCAAACTGGGCTGACTCGCCGACGTTTAGCCGCCGGCAAGGCCAGACGCGGCGGGGCGGTGCGGGTTTCGTCCTCCGACGACCAAAACAACGGCGGAGCACATCTACGTGAAGCGGGGAGTGAGCCGCGTCGAGTGGTGGCAGTGGGTGGAGCTGGGGTGGCCGGAAACGACGCCGACGACGAGCTGTGCGACTGCCGGAGTTCGGGCGAGCTCGGGCTCGTCGCTAGGGGGCACGGCGAGGTGCGTGGAGTGGTGCTGCGGGCTCCTGGGGATGCGGTGAAGACGATGGCGTGCTCGGAATCGAGCCAACGTGGCTGTGGCCACGACGGCGACGTGCTGAGGCGGCGGCGGGTGCGGCCGAGCTCGGTGCAGTCGATGCAGGGCTCGAGAGCGAGAACGGAAAAGATGGGGAGGTAGCTGAGCTCACGGCGGTCACGACGGAGCAGTCGGCGAGGTCGGGGACGAGCTGCTGCGGTGGTGACGGCGAAAGGGATCTCCGGCGACGGCGAGGTCGGGCGAGGCTGTTGCGGTGGTTCCGAAGCGAACGAGCGCTCGGGGCTCGGTCTGCTCGATGGAGAGGACGACGACGGAGCTCATGGACATGGCAGCGCGGCTCGGGGACGACTGTGGACGCGGGTTTCACGGTGGCGCGGCTGCGGCTGCGTCGGCCATGGTGGGGAGAGAGCGAGAGAGAGGCGCAGGGGGGAGAATGAGGTGTCGAGGGGGTCGAGGCGACGACGTGGAGGACGTCCAGGCGTCCAGCGGCTCGAGCGGCAAGCAGCTGGCGCCGTGGCGGGCTCGCGCACGCCGGCGTCACCTCCCTGCCTGCCTGGCGGGGACGAAGCAGCTGGCTGGCATGGGCCAGCACAGTGCTGGGCCGCCAGGTGGGCCGGCTGGTGACTTTGCCAGGTAAGTTTATTTTCCCTTTTTTTATTTCTGTTTTCTTATTTCTGCAAGTTTGTGGCTTTTTAAAAATACCTAGGCACTTTCAAAAATCACCAAACTGCTCATGCCCACTGTATAGAGTATATCCAACATGGAACATTTCAGTTTGGGATTATTTGGACATTTAAAATATTTACTAGCATTTAAATGCCCAAATGCAAGTTACATATGATTTAATTCAATGACCTTATGATGACCTAGAAAAATGTGAACCAGTTTTGGCAGAGGTTCTAACCAAAGACAAAAATGATGGACATTTTAGAAGGGCATTTCAGGTTCATTGAAAAAGATTTTAGTAAACCCTAGTTGTTTCCAGGGGGTGCTGGGGGTTCTATCATCCCCATTTCAGGTTTTCGGAAAAGCTTAAACATGATGCAACACTCTAATGCCTGAACTAGCTAGGGTGTGACATTGTTTTCCCACGATCCCACCCTTTTCTTCAAGGATTCAAATATCTTAATCAAGTATCCATCTTATTGATGTGAAGTCTCTTCATTCTTTTCCTTCAATGTTCTAACTCGGTGACTCTCATGAAGATGGTCAGCAGTTTCAAGTTCATCATTCTTCATTCTCATAAGCTTTTCCGGTGGATTCAATTCAAGCTTTTGGTGTTGATCATATCCCTTTCCTCGTTTCAAATGCTTCCCCATGCTGGTACACCTCTTAATCATGCACCTCTCTCTATTCACATCCGGAGTGCTGAAGATATCTCAGAAGATTCATGTTCCATTTTAGATCCGTTCAAGCTATTTTGAGGTTGTTATCTCATTCAATCCATTTAATTCAACCGGTGCAATATCTCTTTGAAAATCGTTCAACGGTGTTTTCTTTTGAGTGGGCCCATAACCCATAGGTTTTTTCCCAGGATCTTACCTGACTCTTCTAATTTTTCCGAAGTGATTCTCAAATTCTTTTCAAAGTTTGACGTAAGAATAAATTTTCATCAGTCAGATGCCTCCTTCAAGATTGCTTCCAAATTATTTTCATCTTTGGCTCAACCTTTCCTCTTTTCATTCTTCCAAAGTGTCTCAACAATTTTGGTGGTGTTCCTCGTCTTCATTCTCAACATTTGAAGACCGAAGATTTTTTTCCTAAATCTTGGTCCGTTCTCTTGAAGATTCATGGTTCTAGCTTCAGGCCATCCTCATAATTGTTTTCGATTATGATAATTCTTTTCTTACCCATCTGAAGTATTTCAGGAGTCTTTTCGTTTTGATTCTCCGGAGGCAATCATCTCAGAATGATTTTCATTCTCAGCTTTCAGCTCTCGTTCTCCAAATCTTACCGGTGCATCGTTCAAGTATTCTCTAGTCAGCTTGTCATCTCTTCATTCTCTTGTATCTAAATTCACTCAAGTATCTTCGTCCGTTTTCTAATTCTTCCCGGTGTTTCGTTATCTTTTCTTCGTTTGTTTTTATCTTCTTACGGCGGTTCGTTCAAAATTCCTCTTCCTTTGTTCTCGTATCAATTAATTCGTTCTTTCCAAATCCTACCGATGGTTTGTTCAAGTTTTTCCCAAGTTTGCGCTATATCTCTCCTCAATCCTTGCAAGAAGAATAAGTAGCATGCATACCTATTGCTTTTCATCAATTTAACTTGGTGAAGGATGCGCATAACATAATTCTTATTCTTGTTTCATCCAAGTGTTTAATCCCTTCTTCCGGAGTTTGTTCACGATATCAATTTCTCGGTTCTAAGTTGTTCATCTTTTCTTTTCCGGAGTTCTTCCAAGAGGTCCTTCGTGGTGGTTCATTAAGAATTTAATTCATTCTCGGAGTGTTCATTAAGATTCTTGTTGGAGGAGCTCAAGTATTCTTCTTCTTGCATTTCGAAGTGCAATCCATTCTCCCTTATCGTTTGAAGTGGAGTTTTGCATCTCTTCATTCCTGTCAACTAATAAATCATTTGGTAGTGGCAGAATCTCACCTCAAGTTTTGAGATGTTTTCCATAAGCCCACAACAAGTTTATTCTTTTCATTGGTGATTTTCCAACAACTCCGTTCAATCCTTCTTTGTAAAATGCTTTTCAAATTCAATTGTGGTAGGACTTGTCATTTTCTCCTTCGTTCTTTTCTTTCTAATGATATAGCTTCCATTCTTTTGATCCGGAGGCATGGTGATGTTGCTCTCTTCGAACCATCATCTCGTCCCCGCCGCCGGCGCCCCAAGTTCCGTCACTGCTGCCGTTCCCCTACCATGGCGCCTCGGCCTTCCCTGCTTCCCGTTGCGCCGCCTTTCGCCAAGTCCACCGTCGCCGGCCTCTACTTCCCCTGCAATGAGCAGCAGCCGCTGCATCGTCTCTGCATCGAGCGCGCTCCCGCCTGCGCACGTTGACCGCTTCAACCTTCCGCGTGCGCCCCGCGTCACCAGCTGCAACCAGCCTCCTCCCCAGCACGCGGCCTGCTGCCGGCCTCGCCTGGGCCAGCGCGCCTCCAACCAGCCCACGGCCACTGCTTCCCAACTGGGCAAGGCCCATGGTGAGAACATATGCGGCCCGTATCATGTTTTTTCCCAGTTCTGTGAATTTAGCTATTAATCCAGAGAAAATAGTTTTGCAGAAAAACCCTCCATGTTCATGCATTAATAATTCACAAACCGTGCATCAGATTAAAATGTTTTATATATGTAAAATGCTCAGATTTTCATGTACTTTCATAATATGCAACATTCATCCATGTTAAAATGTTTAAACTTGCTGTTTGCACTTAATTCTCATAAATGACATGCTAAAATAGTTTATTTCATAACTAAATAACCGTAGCTCCGAATTAAATAAACTTTATATGTAAATGGGGTAGAAAATTGCGTAGATTAACATGGTGGCATTACTTTGCATGTTTAACAACTCTAAAATTGTGTATAGGGCAGAACAGTACCAAATCCAAAATATGCACATGGGGATTTTTCGGAATTGTTGTCTGTTGTTCCGGCCTCATTTAAACTCAAGAATCTACACAAATTTTACTACAGACACAATATTCCATGGGTAAATTTAATTTGGGAATCATACTATAGTAATGGATCACTACCTGGCAACAGCTGGATGGGATCTTTTTGGTGGAAAGCCAACCTCAAGCTCATTGAACACTATAAGTCCATGGCCAGATGCAATGTGGGTGATGAAAAAAGTTTGTATTTTTGGTCTGATCTTTGGCATTCTGCATGTTTGCAAAATATGTTTCCACACCTCAATTCTTTTGTTAAAAGGAAACTTCTGTGCATACAGTCATGCAACTTTAATACCTTGAGGATCTCTTTCATCTGCCACTGTCAGTCCAAGCATTTGAAGAATTTGAAACTATGGAGGAAATCTGTGCCACATTAAGAACATCTGAATTCACTGATACTTGGAGCTATATCTGGGGCAATGAATGATTTTTATTAGCCAAGGCATATAGAATCATGATGGGAGTTAAAGTGGTGCCATAACAATTTCAATGGATTTGGAGTAGTTCTTGCCAGCCAAAGCACAAGGTGTTCTTTTGGAGAATTTTGCATGACAGGCCAATTACATTTGGACAATTACAACTGTGCCATTCACAATTGCCCACGGGAAGAAACACTGCAGCACCTTTTCTGGACTTGCCCATTTGCTTCACAATGTTAGGATTTAGTCTGCTCTACTACGAAAACCAATGTTTCAGTCCTGGAAGCCTTTGCTGATCTCAAACAGAAACTACATGTGCCCTTCTTTATGGAAATAATCATATTGGCTTCCTGGGCCATCTGGATCACCAGAAACAATCTCATCTTTCAAAATATCGCCCAACATTCAGAGATGGAAAGATATATACAAAGAGAAACTTCATCTTCTCAAATACAGGATAAAAAAGAGCTATGCTAGGGAGTTCTCCTCCTGGCTAGACAATCTTCCTTTGTAATTATTGTATTTTAGCCTGTATTTTCTTTTCTTTTATTCTTTTATTTTTCTTTCTTTCTTTTTGTTTAGTTTTATCTAGATGAGCTCTTCTCAAGCCATGTAAGCACACTGTTCTTTTGCTTTTTGCAGTGGGGTTTTGTCCTACTGTTTATAGTCAAAAAAAGCTAGATATAGTGAAAGTCAAAGATCCTTGAAAGTTAGAGGATCTCTCATCCAGATACATGTCTGGGACCCTTCCGCGTGTGCGGCTTATATACAGGCTACACTATTTCTTTCCTTACCCTTCGACGTGGGCAACTAATAGACGAGCTACACTAATCCTTTGCCTAAGGCAACGTTATCACATGAGAAGAAGAAAATCCTTACTAAAAACCCACACTTTTTGTAGATTGCTGAAGCTTCTGTCATTGAAAAGCCACCATCATGCATAGTCTGAACTTCGTCCATGCAGTCTGAGTTAATTATAATCTTCTCACATACAATTTATCCCGCAGGGATCTGACCATCTAGGCCGGTCCTAAGATTTTAGGGGTCCGAGGCGAACCTAGAACCCGGGGGCCTATTATAAATGTCGAAAGAATAAATATGTCAATTTTATTGTATATTAAATGTTATCGAAAGCATTACAAGTGCATCCAAAAGGGACATGCTTAAACTGAGCTCGAGCTCATGTGAGCTCGGGTGAACAATAAAATTACAAAATGAAAAAAAAATCAGCAAATTCGGTTTTTTGTAAACATTGACAAATGTTTTCACTGTTTGCAAAGTTTCATTCACGAAATGACATTCATTCATGGAAGACATGAAAAAAAATCAATGCTTCAAAATATGTAATTCCGATTTTTTTATTTTATTATTCATTCGAGCTCAGAAAAGCACTTTCGATCAAAAGGAAACAATATATTGAATAATGTATACATATTACCTTAAAAAAATTCGCTCACATTCCTATATGTCAACATTGTATTCCATAAAGCTAACATTTTCTGAATCTCTACTTTGAGAGTCTGCGATTGGTGATGGTACATCAGTACGTTGCCGTTCGTTTCAAGTTCCCATCGAACGAAAGGATCTCTGCACCTCGCCCACTCCCCTTCGATTTTTCTTATCATCCCAAAGTTGCCAACTTTTTTCGTAGATGCAACCAACATATCTCGTCTAAATCAAAACTTTCCCAAACAACCAAATGAAATAATCTCAACCAAATCGGCTATTGCGAGAGAAACGGATCCATTGGCACCCGCTGCTGGATCTCAGGGGCCGCACAATGATCCACCGTGCCGCTGCCTCACGAGTCGCGACCTGCTTCCCATGCGAAGTGGGAAGGACTCAAACATGGTATAGCCTGGTCGTGTTCCTTGCTCCCAGCCGACTTCTCTCCGGGCGTGTTTGGTTGTCATCTCCATATTTGCCTACATTGCATACTTGTCTCAGTTCAGCCTCCTGAGCAAAAACAGGCCAAAAACCAACATCCGCATGTTGTTTGGTCGCCCGCATTGCATTTGTGGCCATTTTAGGGCTGGCTGTTTGGTTGCACGCAGGTGTGCTTCAAGGGTCAGCAGATGCACACCACAGTTGTTTGGTTGCGTGCACGTTTGTGTTCTGCTCACCCCTTTCAAATGTGGTGGCCTTACCACCACATTTGTAGCACAATAGTAGACACAACATATAAGAGCATAATACATAATTAATAGCACAACAACAGATAAACAGCATGTTAGAGAGCAGATAAACATGCATAATACTAGTAGGGGTTAAGTTTTAAGACAACAGGGGCATCCGATGCCCCCTGCTTCACACCAGGGTACTGATCCTGGCCAAAACATTAACAAGTTCACAACACTAGTTCAGACCATCACCATAAACTACTACCAGGTTCATACTTAAGACTTCGTACTAACTGACGATCTAGAGCGCGAGACTGATGTCACCGATGCAGCTATGCCTGTTGCAGCGGACCCTGCACATGATGGAGCTGTCATGGTTGTAGATCTACACCTTGAGGCCAAGCCCAGAGATTCGCAGGATGAGGAGGCCCCTGGGGACGATCTTGTGGTGGTGGCAGAAGTACTGCCAACCCCTACCAAGGACCATATGACCCTCGAAGTTCTAGACCTGAACCTAGAACTCGTACCATTTGTTCACCAATATCCTGACAACGCGTAGGGGCTTGATCACTAGCCACTTCTTCATCACCTCCATGAACTTGGGTGGGATGATGAGCATGGCAAGATCCTCCATGTCCCTTATATGAACTTAGAAGCAAAGCGGCTCTCGTACACCCTCTTCGTGGCCGTCCTCAGAGACTGTCCTCATGATCGTGGCTGGCTCATGGTAGTGACCCTGCCAAGCAGGCTCACCCTTTTAAGCCACCGGTTCATCGGGATCGGGTCCCCGGTGCCCTCGGCGCCAGCCATGACCTGTGCTCTTCCACCGGCTACGTCCCACTCCGCATTCATGATCTTGTCATGTAAGACGACTTGTGTTAGTAACAGTGCATTGGCAACTGTCTCTAATGATTGGCAGTTGCAAATGATCAATGCGATGATCATTGGAAACTCTCACGGATCAATGGTAGTTTCCCAAGCCCAAGTGGCACTCATTAGTGGCACTTACACTTTGGAAACTGCCACTGATCAATGCCATTTGCCAAACATGCAATGCTATGTTTAGATCATAGCACAGGATCAGTGGCGCTTGTTAAATCATCAGTGCTATGATCTAAACATAGCACTATAAGTTTGGCAAGTTGCCAATCATTACTTGCACTTCCACATTTGGCAGCATTTAGATTGGTACTAGTATCTAAACGAGCAAACACATTGGTCGTACAACGTCTATGAGCATGCACATTTGTCCTACCTACACTAATCGCCATGCACGTACTCAAATCATGCACAAACCCTAACTACAAACAACACAAAATACCTATCAGTAGCACTTGTGTAGCATGAACATCAAGCAAATATCATGAATATAAAGCAAATTTCAGTACCAATCTAGCATGAACATCAAGCCAATGTCACTACCAATCTTGCAAGAACAAATCTACCAATCTAGCAAGCACAATACCACCTATTTTGCATCAACACCGGAGGCAGTACATGAATCTACACTAACAGTCAACAGCACTCGATTGGATTCGAATTGATTCGATTGGAATCAGATCGAATCGAATCGAGTCAAATCTAATCCAATCCATGCCTAGTACAGCGCAAACCCTAATCTACATCTACAAGCAAAGGGGAAAGAATGCAAGTTACTGGAGCGGTTGCCGTTGGAGAGTACACCGGCCAAGGAGAAAATCCCGACGGGAACAAGGGGCCTCTTGAAGAGGACGAGCTGACAATGCCTAGGGCCATCACTGATGCGCCGGTGCTCCTGGTCAGGCGGGAGGTAGACGAAGACGGTGCCGTCGTGCATGGCCCTGCTACGCTGTGCTACTTCTTGAGCTTGCATTGGTTTTTCCCTTGAAGAGGAAAGGGTGATGCAGCAAAGTAGAGATAAGTATTTCCCTCAGTTTGAGAACCAAGGTATCAATCCAGTAGGAGGAACACACAAGTCTCCAATAATAGCACCTACACAAACAAACAAATACTTGCACCCAACGCGATAAAGGGGTTGTCAATCCCTTCACGGTTACTTGCAAGGATGATATCTAATAGAGATAGGTATAAAAGATAAATAAAAGTGCAAAACTAAATAAATCGCAGCAAGTTATTTTTGGGTTTTTGGTTTTACAGATCTGAAAATAAGATGATAAAAATAGACCCGGGGGCCATAGTTTTTACTAGAGGCTTCTCTCTTGAAAGAACGCTTACGGTGGGTAAACAAATTACTGTTGAGCAATTGATAGAAAAGCGCATAGTTATGACGATATCTAAGGCAATGATCATGAATATAGGCATAATGTCCATGACAAGTAGACCGACTCCTGCCTGCATCTACTACTATTACTCCACACATCGACCGCTATCCAGCATGCATCTAGTATATTAAGTTAACAAGAACGGAGTAATGCCTTAAGCAATATGACATGATGTAGAGGGATAGATCCAATCAATATGGTAAAAACCCCATCTTTTATCCTTAATGGAAACAATACAAATACGTGCCTCGCTCCCCCTTCTGTCACTGGGTGAGGACACCACAAGATTGAACCCAAAACAAAGCACCTCTCCCATTGCAAGATAGATCAATCTAGTTGGCCAAACCAAATCAATAGATCGGAGAGAAATACAAAGCTATCTTAATCATGGATAAACGAGTTCAGAGAAGACTCAAATAATATTCATAGATAATCTGATCATAAATCCACAATTCATCGGATCTCAACAAACGCACCGCAAAAGAAGATTACATCGAATAGAACTCCAAGAACATCGAGGAGAACATTGTATTGAAGATCAAAGAGAGAAAAGAAGCCATCTAGCTACTAGCTATGGACTCGTAGGTCTGTGGTAAACTACTCACACATCATCGGAAGGGCAGCATGGTTGATGTAGAGGCCCTCCGTGATCAAATCCCCCTTCGGCAGAGTACCATAATAGGTCTCCAGATGGGATCTCACTAGGACAAAGACTTGCGGCGGCAGAAAAGTATTTTTGGTGTGCCCTCTGGTATACGGGGAATATTTGGGTATTTATGGAGCTGAGATTAGGGTTAGGGGAGTCCTGAGGGGCCCACAAGCTTGGGGGGCTCCCCCCTAGGGCGCGCCTCCTGGGCTTGTGGCCCTCTCGTGGCTCCTCTGGCCTCCTCCCGAACTTTGTGGGTGTCTTCTGGTCCAAGATAAATCGTCAAAAGTTTCGTTCTGTTTGAACTCCGTTTGTTATTGATTTTTTGTAAAAGACAAAAACAAGGAAAAACAACAACTGGCACTGGGCACTAGGTTAAATGGTTATTCCCAAAAAATGATATAAAATAGCATATTAATGCATATAAAACATCCAAGATGGATAATATAATAGCATGGAACAATAAAAATTTACAGATACGTTGGAGACGTATCAAGCATCCCCAAGCTTAATTCCTGCTCGTCCTCGAGTAGGTAAATGATAAAACATATTTTTGATGTGGAATGCTACCTAACGTTTTTATCATGTAATCTTTCTTTATTGTGGCGTGAATATTCAGATCCATAAGATTCAAAACAAAAGTTTAATATTGACATAAAACAATAATACTTCAAGCATACTAAATAAAGCAATCATGTCTTCTCAAAATATCATGGCTAAAGAAAGTTATCTCTACAAAATCATATAATCTTGTCATGCTCTATCTTCATAACACAAAGTATTTATCATGCACAACCCCGATGACAAGCCAAGCAATTGGTTCATACTTTTAATGTTCTCAAGATTTTTCAACTCTCACATAATACATGAGCGTGAGCCATGGATATAGCACTATAGGTGGAATAGAATATGATGGTGGAGGTTGTGTAGAGAAGACAAAAAAGGAGAAATTCTCACATTGACGAGGCTAATCAATAGGCTATGGAGATGTCCATCAATTGATGTCAATGTAAGGAGTAGGGATTGCCATGCAACGGATGCACTAGAGCTGTAAGTGTATGAAATCTCAAAAGAAAACTAAGTAGGTGTGCATCCAACTCGCTTGCTCACGAAGACCTAGGGCAATTTGAGGAAGCCCATCATTGGAATATACAAGCCAAGTTCTATATTGAAAAATTCCCACAAGTAATATATGAAAGTGACAAAATAGGAGATTCTCTATCATGAAGAACATGGTGCTACTTTGAAGCACAAGGGTGGAAAAGGATAGTAACATTGTCCCTTCTCTCTTTTTCTCTCATTTTTCTTTTTTTTCTTCTGTTTTTTAACTCTTTTTTGGGCTCTTTGGCTTTTTTTATATTTTGGGCTCTTTTTTATTTTAAGTCCGGAGTCTCATCCCGACTTGTGGGAGAATCATAGTCTCCATCATCCTTTCCTCACATGGTACAATGCTCTAATAATGATGATCATCACACTTTTCTTTACTTACAACTCAAGAATTACAACTCGATACTAGAACAAAGATATGACTCTATATGAATGCCTCCGGCGGTGTACCAGGATGTGCAATGATCTAGCGTGACATGTATAAAAAATATAAATGGTGGCCAAGCCACAAATACTATGCCAACTATATGATCATGCAAAGCAATATGACAATGATGGTGTGTGTCGTAATAAAACGGAACGGTGGAAGTTGCATGGCAATATATCTCGGAATGACTATGGAAATGCCATAATAGGTAGGTATGGTGGCTGTTTTGAGGAAGATATAAGGTGGCTTATGTGTGAAAGAGCGTATCTTATCACGGGATTTGGATGCACTGGCGAAGTTTGCACCAACTCTCAAGGTGAGAAAGGGCAATGCATGGTACCGAAGAGGCTAGCAATGGTGGAAGGGTGAGAGTGCGTATAATTCATGGAATCAACATTAGTCATAAAGAAATCACATACTTATTGCAAAAGTTTATTAGACATGGAAGCAAAGTACTAATACGCATGCTCCTAGGGGGATAGATTGGTAGGAAAATATCATTGCTCGTCCCCGACCGCCACTCATAAGGAAGACAATAAAAAATAATCATGCTCCAACTTCATCGCATAACGAGAGACCATATGTGCATGCTTTGGGAATCACAAACTTTAACACAAATATTCTTACTAATCCACAATTACTCACTAGCATGACTCTATTACCATCTTTATATCTCAAAACAAATGCAAGGAATCAAACTTCTCATATATTCAATGATCTTCATGAAAGTTTTTATTATATCCCTCTTGAATACCCATCATATTAGGACTAAATTCATAACCAAAGTAAATTGCCATACTATTTTTAAGACTCTCAAAATAATATAATTGAAGCATGAGAGTTCATCAATTTCTTAAAAATAAAACCACCGCCGTGCTCTAAAAAGATATAAGTGAAGCACTAGAGCAACTACCTAGCTCAAAAGATATAAGTGAAGCACATAGAGTATTCTAATAAATTCATGATTAATGTGTGTCCCTCTCAAAAGTTGTGTACATCAAGGATGATTGTGGCAAACTAAAAATCAAAGACTCATATAATACAAGATGCTCCAAGCAAAACACATATCATGTGGTGAATAAAAATATAGCCTCGAGTAATTCACTGATGGATTGAAGACAAAAGAGAGGATGCCATCCGGGGCATCCCCAAGCTTAGATGCTTGGTTGTCCTTGAATATTACCTTGGGGTGCCTTGGGCATCCCCAAGCTTAGTCTCTTTCCACTCCTTATTCCGTAGTCCATCGAAACTTCACCAAAAACTTGAAACTTCACAACACAAAACTCAACAAAAAACTCATGAGATCCGTTAGTATGATAAAACAAATCTCCACTTTTAGGTACTATTGTGAACTCATTCCAATTCTATATTTGCATTATATCTACTGTATTCTAACTTCTCCATGGCTTATACCCCCCGATACTACCCATAGATCCATCAAAATAAGCAAACAACACATCAAAAATAGAATCTGTCAAAAACAGAACAGTCTGTCAAGACCGGAATTATAGTCATACTTCTGTAACTCCAAAAATTCTTAAAAATTAGTAAAGCAGATGCAATTCATATATCAATATTGTGTAAAACAATCAGAGTTTTTCCATGTTCCAGTGAATTTTAACAAATCTGCTACTGGACGCAAAAGTTTCTGTTTTTCAGCAAAATCAAATCAATGATCTACCAAAGCATCCCAAAGGTCTTACTTGGCTCAAACACTAATTAAAATATTAAAACACAATCATAACAGAGGTATAATTGAGTATTCTCATAAAAAAAGAAAATAATAATATTGGGTTGTCTCTCAACAAGCGCTTTTCTTTAAAGCCTTTTAGCTAGGCATTGGTAATTTTAATGATGCTCACATGAAAGATAGCAATTGAAACACGAAGAGAACATCATGTAGCATGTGAAAAACAAGTTTAAGTCTAACATAATTCCTATGCATAGGCATTTTATAAGCAAACAAATTATCAAGACAAGCAAAAACTAGCATATGCAAGGAAGAAGAAAGAAACAATAGCAATCTCAACATAACGAGATGTAATTTAGTGACATGAAAATTTCTACAACCATATTTTCCTTTCTCATAATAATTACATGTGGGATCATATTCAAATTCAACAATAAAGCTATCACATTACATATTCTCTACATGATCCACATGCATGCAAAGTTGACACTCTTCCAAAATAGTGGGATTATCATCAAATAAAGTCATGACCTCTCCAAGCCCACTTTTATCAAAAATTTCATAAGATTGAGCATTACCCAAAGTAGTAGGATCATTATTACCTAGAGTTGACACTCTTCGAAACCCACTTTCAATATTATCGCAAACATATTCATCATGAGGCTTAAATAAATTTTCTAGAACATAAGAAACATTATCACCAATCATGATCATTGCAATAAGTAGTGGACATAACAAAATCATCATCCCCAAGCTTGTAGATTTGCATATCATTAGCACAGTCGACATTCATATAATTTATAATAACATCATTGTAATCATGCTTTTGATTCAAGGAACTATCAAGTATGGGTGCAATAGCAATAATTTCATGTTTAACATAAGGAACTATAGCAAATTCATCTCCATAAGCATTATTAATATTGGCATCATGGCCATAAGAATAGCAAGCATCAGATTCATTAATAGGGGAAATTTCAATCAAATCAACAGAATCATAATTATCTATAGATTCATGCATATCATTATTTTCTTCCAAATCAGCGGACATTCTCTCAATAAATTCTTTAACATAGACATTATACGCATAGTTTTCATAGCAATATTTAAGTATGTCAAAAAATTTAGATTTGTAGAGAGTAATATCATACTTTTCAATGAAAGAAGCAACTTCATAATCACCCTTAAAAGCAACAAATTCTTCAATTTGTTTGATATCATAGTAACTATAAACACCTTTGGCATAAGAAGATAAGATTTCATTATCATTAAACTCACATAGGTAGGAAGGTGTTTTTTAGGGTTCTCCGAGCAACAAGTAAAATCATAAATTTCACATAGATTACAAGCATAGCATAGCAAACAATTTATTTGATTCCATAAGAGTCCCCCTTTTTGAGACAAACGGTGACGAACAAAATGAGCATGCTCATCTAATTATTTTCCCTCAACTAAACTAGTTGGGGTTTCAGCACGAGCACATATAGATCGAAGATGATCCAAGTAGAAAACTTTAAGTGGATCCATAAAACTTTTGCTTTCTGATTTGCAATAAACATACAATTATACCAAGAAAACAAGCAAACAAACCAAGTAAGACATAAAGGCAAACAAAAAAGAAGGCGAATAAAAAGGAAAATATTTTTGTGTTTTTCTGAAAATGTTTTAGAAGTGGGGGAGAGGAAAACGAGAGGCAGATGGAGAATAATGTAATGCAAGAGATGAGAGTTTATGATGGGTACTTGGTAGGCTTGATGTAGATCCTTCCCGGCAACGGCACCAGAAATTCTTCCTGCTACTTCTTAAGCTTGCGTTGGTTTTTCCCTTGAAGAGGAAAGGCTGATGCAGCAAAGTAGAGATAAGTATTTCCCTAAGTTTGAGAATCAAGGTATCAATCCAGTAGGAGGGACACACAAGTCTCCAATGATAGCACCTACGCAAACAAACAAATACTTGCACCCAACGCGATAAAGGAGTTGTCACTCCCTTCACGGTTACTTGCAAGGATGAGATCTGATAAAGATAGGTATAAAAGATAAATAAAAGTGCAAAACTAAATAAAAGTAAATAAATTGCAGCAAGTTATTTTTGGGTTTTTGGTTTTATAGATCTGAAAATAAGATGATAAAAATAGACCCGAGGGCCATAGTTTTCACTAGAGGCTTCTCTCTTGAAAGAACGCATATGGTGGGTAAACAAATTACTGTTGAGCAATTGATAGAAAAGCACATAGTTATGACGATATCTAAGGCAATGATCATGCATATAGGCATCACGTCCGTGACAAGTAGACCGACTCCTGCCCGCATCTACTACTATTACTCCACACATCGACCGCTATCCAGCATGCATCTAGTGTATTAAGTTAACAAGAACGAGTAACACCTTAAGCAAGATGACATGATGTAGAGGGATAGATCCAATCAATATGGTAAAAACCCCATCTTTTTATCCTTAATGGCAACAATACAAATACGTGCCTCGCTACCCCTTTTGTCACTTGGCGAGGACACCGCAAGACTGAACCCAAAACAAAGCACCTCTCCCATTGCAAGATAGATCAATCTAGTTGGCCAAACCAAATCAATAGATCACAGAGAAATACAAAGCTATCTTAATCATGCATAAAAGAGTTCAGAGAAGACTCAAATAATATTCATAGATAATCTGATCATAAATCCACAATTCATCGGATCTCAACAAATGCTCCGCAAAAGAAGATTACATCCAATAGAACTCCAGGAACATCGAGGAGAACATTGTATTGAAGATCAAAGAGAGAAAAGAAGCCATCTTGCTACTAGCTATGGACCCATAGGTCTATGGTAAACTACTCACACATCATCGGAAGGGCAGCAAGGTTGATGTAGAGGCCCTCCGTGATCAAATCCCCCTCCAGCAGAGTATCAGAACAGGTCTCCAGATAGGATCTCACGAGGACAAAAACTTGCGGCAGAGGAAAAGTATTTTTGGTGTGCCCTCTGGTATACGGGGGAATATTTGGGTATTTATGGAGCTGAGATTAGGGTTAGGGGAGTCTCGAGGGGCCCACAAGCTTGGGGGGCACCCCCCTAGGGCGCGCCTCCTGGGCTTGTGGCCCTCTCGTGGCTCCTCTGGCCTCCTCCTGAAGCTTCGTGGGTGTCTTCCGGTCCAAGAAAAATCGTCAAAATTTTTCGTTCCATTTGGACTCCGTTTGGTATTGATTTTCTGTTGAAGACAAAAACAAGGAAAAAACAGCAACTGACACTGGGCACTAGGTTAATAGGTTAGTCCCAAAAAATGATATAAAATAGCATATTAATGCATATAAAAGATCCAAGATGGATAATATAATAGCATGGAACAATAAAAAAATTATAGATACGTTGGAGACGTGTCACGCTGCCCGGAGAAAACCCCCGAATGGGGGTAAAATACCCCCTCCGGCCACTGGGGTTCTGAACAACGGCACACCTGATGTCCCCTCCAGCGGTGCAACCGAACCCAGAACCAGCAGGTACGGATACAGAGGCGGAGCCGGAGCGGCCGAAACCTCATTAACCCGATGAGGGGGCCTGGTGTAGAAGGGCGACGATGCGCGGATGGCCACCATCAGGTCAATGCCAATGTTTGCAAGGCTGGCACTACAAAAAACACTTCCGTGATGATACATGTTTGTCACGGTAGGTCACGTTTTCTGTCACGCATGTACATCGGTGACAATTTTATGATAGAATGAAGATAGTCATACCTATGCTGTCGTAGAAGTGTTCCTTGACAATACTGAAATTACCATCACTGAAGTGTCCACCTCCATGACAATACATGGTGCGTCATAGAAGTGATTTCGTCAAGGGTAACCGACACATGAAAGCCACCATAACGGGTCGCCATTAAGCTATTGACTGCTTCTTTTGGATCTGATACCTGTTAACAGCCCCGACCAATGGCGATTTTCCATGTGTCAAATTCTCATTCGCCAATGGAACCATGTGTCAGCTCTACATCGCGACAAATGTCATCCATTCACTGGACGATAGGCGCCTATGATTACGTCGACATGTGGCATGGCCCAATAGTGGCCCATATAGTACAAATAGGTCGGCCCGACAATGGCCTGGTTACACATGGCCCATTTACAGCCACGACACATTTACAACCATGACCCATCAGGAGGGTATCAATTTGGGCCATTAGTGGCTCATTGCCATTCAACATTATTACGGCCCATCGACACTTCCGGCCTGTTAACATTCCGCTATGTATATGGGACCAATTACGCCCTGGTGTGTTTTCGGCCTGTTAACGGCCCATGTTGGAATTTTGCATTTTCTGTTAGGTCTATATTTTGGCCATTTAGCGGCCCGTTAAAGAGTTGGGACTTTTCCTGTCCTGTGTAACTTTCGGCCTGTTAACGGTTGCGAGTACACTTGGGCCATTTGTAGTCCGACGTGACATTCAGCCTATTAATGATCCATGTTCTCCAGGTCACCATTCTGGCCCGCCCTTACTTTTGGCATGTTAAAAGCCCATGTAGTACATCAGTGCATTTATGGCTCGAGCTGGCATTTGGTCTGTTAACAGCCCAGCATGTAACTGGGTCGGCACTGGCCGGTTTGGCCTGCTAATGGCCAATGGGTTTCCCGATACATTTCAGGCCCAAGCTTCCTTTCAGCCTGCTAAAAGCGCTTGGTATCTTATGGTCATTAAGGCCCAAGTTGAGTTTTGACTTGTTAAGGGCATGTGGCTTGTATGGGCCAAATAAGTCCTGCAACTTATTTCGGCCTGTTAATGTCCCATTGTTACTATGGGTCCATGATATTTATGGCCAGATTTTTTGGGCCTTCATTGGTTTTGGTCCAGTTATTTTAGGTGGGCTATATGCCCATTAGTGACCATAATTGTAAGAGCGGCATTCATAACATCAACATGCAGCTCGGGGCCGGCCCCCAATTATGGCCCATTGGCCTCCTACGATGCTATATCCACCTACAAGTAGACCGATGAAACCAAATACATTAACTAACAATAAACCTTACACTATACAAAAATGGCTTGCTATTTTCTACTGCCGTTGGCTGCCCATTAAGAACAAATGTTGTATCGCAACAAAATAAACTACATCCATAAAACAAAAGGGAGGTTGGCATAGAAGTTTACAATCAGGCAGATAAATGCAGCATCAGAAGTTCAAAAACTCAGATCATTTGACCTGGCTTGTATGTTTTCATGTTGCAGTGTCTGATGGAGCAACATAACCTTTGCCTTCATTTCTCCTAGGCTCCTGAACTACGTAGCAAATGTCTGATAGTCTGGTTTCAAAACCGTGCATATCTTCATGCCATCTGATAATGGTTGTTCTTGTTTCGGAAAGGTCCTCTGTTAGGGATTGGACTTGTGTATGGAGCACAAATATATCATTCTGCCGGGCTTGAAGATCTTGTTCATGAGGCAGTTTGGACAAGGTTGGACAAGGTTACCTTAACAACCAACCCAGTATTACGCAGGAAGGTGCTTTTAGCACTGTTAGTGGAGAGATACTGACCCACTGCAGCCAGAGGTGACATTGTGATTGTGGTTGCCTTGTCACCTTCAGTAGGTTGTGGTGGTTCCACTATTTGTTCCATAGCTTGCTGAAAAGTTTAACTTGTACATTAGTAGTACCAGAAAAGAAGTTATTAATGAGGCAACAAAAACAAATAGAATAGCTTTGGCGTATATACAGAACTTATTTTCGTGAATCCGTGTAACATATTAGTTGTATTTTACTGCAAAGTACATAATAAAACCAGGTTCCAAACATACTTCCATGTAGCATGGCTAATGTATTATCTATTTCTTTGCATTGTATTGACAGCTAAGGATAAAGACACAAAGTTTATAATACGATGAGCATAGTATGCCATCATTCATATCACAAAACAACTGAGATCAGACACACAGTTAATTGTAACATTGTGTGGGCAAGTCCAACACGCAACTAGATTACATATCAAGAGCAAAAGAACATCGTTCCTCTCTTTTAAACCTTGTAAGGTGCAATCATACTTTAAGAAAACTATGTATAAAATTGAAAAGATTAACAGACATTGGCTGCAAACTATGCAGTTCAATGCACAAGTCAGAGTAACCAGTAGTTCAAAGGCATGAGGATTAAGGACTTACAATAGCAGCTTTGACTAGTGTAGTCATGCCCTTCGTCTTGCTGGTGTGGCAGTCCTTGAGGATTTCCACCGCATTTGGTTTAGGTTCTTTTTGGTCCTTACGGGCTTTCCTCTGCATTTGGAATAAGTCAATATAGTATGGTAATATGGCACAACTAAAAGAGTGAAACAACAACTAGTTACAAGAGCCTTGTAGTGTGCAATATAGCTACGCGATCCCGTTGTCTGTTGGAATTTCACTTTTGTACGGTTGGCTTTGTTCTTTGAATGGTTGACCTAGAAGAAGATAGATTTGTAAGGCACATGCGTAAGTAGGAGTTCAACATGTGATGTGATCACAAATATATAACGTACCTGATACTTCGGATCAGACAAGTGTTTAACATGGGTCGTCCAGTCTTCATCCGTTATATTTTGCGCTAGAGATGTTTGAGAAATTTCATTGTTAGCCTTGCCTTCGAAGTAAGTTTTTCTCAGGTTATATCGATACTATCGTAGAGCAGACTTGAAAACATGAGTGCATGCTTGTCTGGTTGCATCATCTTGCCGATCCAACTTGAACCTCATATGTTGGAAATTATGGGAGTCTCATTACCAACAAGCTAGAAAGTATGGGACATAGCAGGATGATAGTACTAATTGCCATAAATAACAATACTTATAGATAAATGGTCAAGGAAGTTGTTAAACTAGCTTTCGCTTTTGTCATTCCTATACCGAATCCATGTTGGGAGGACACATACATGACACCTAACGATAATGGCTGCCTCTGATACTAACTTGGCTGACTCTTTAGCATCATGTGGCCTTTTTAAACCTACCTCAAAATGGATCTTCATCCTTCCTCCTTTAGATTTAGTTAACCTGTCAAGCATTATCCCTGATGTCTATTTCCTCTTGCGCCTAGGTGCTAGTTCAACAACGAACATGGTAAGCGTTAGTGTACACCGAACTATGAGACTACATATAAAGAAGCATGCAACTGTAACTTGTTTCGATCAGGTATCTTCTTGGTGTTGAAGCTCACAAGGTTCATCTGATCTTTCCAAGTCCTCTTGTGTCAAGAGTGCTTCGGAAATAGTGTTAGCTAGGAAGGGATGTTGGGAACATGCTGCTAGCAGAGCTTTCGAACGAGTAACTCATTCAGATGTAGGTACTGGGGAAGAAGGTGATGCAACCACTAGGGCCGTCATTGCTTGTTTGGTGGCAAATCTTTGTTTGTTTTTGATATGTGATGTAGCTGGTGGAGCAGGGGATATTGTGTTTATAGATTTATCCGGTGGACTTCAACCTTTTATTGCACTATCAGTACCAACAGAATCTATAGAGATGTTCCATTTCTGTTGGTCTCTATGATTAACACCGTCCCCTACCATACTCTTTTCCTTCCTCTTTTTGTTTTTGCCATGTCAAGTCAAACCCACAAGAAAAAGGAATAAAAATTTGCTCTTCGGAACTAAGTGATGCGTGATACAGATGAACAATACTTTGATGTTAGACAACCACATGAAAGGAGGATGGAATATGTACGAAAACAGGACAGCATGAGATATTCAGACCTATGATGTGTAAACTAAGCAAAAGGCATCTCGATAAATTAGAAGCAATGCAAGCTAAACACCATATGAAAGATGCAACCAATATCTGCCAAGTTAACAATGTCTCATCATAAGTTGCATTTAAACAAATTTAAAGGAGTACAAGCAATAAATCATATGGTAGATGCAACCAATATCACACTACCAAGTTAAAGGTGTTTCATCATAAGTGATTGATGCAGGATAGACACGAACAATAGTTTGATGTTAGAACATGGTTAATAGACAGATGTAGTGTGTGCAAAAACAGGAAGACATGCCATATTCACATGTATAATGCGTAAACTAAGCATATGCAATTTAACCAAATTAGAAGCAATACAAGCTACACACTATATGCAACATGCAAGCAAATATCACCTACCAAGCTAGAGGAAGCACCTCAGATGGTGGAGTAGGATTGTTGGGCCCATCATATTTACTTGGAACATCTACTGCACTAGCAGTAGCAGTAGTAGTAGGATATCTAGAGGGCCTCTTTTTCGGTTGCACCGGACAACCTCCATCAGCCCCTACCTGATATTTTTTCCTTCCTCTTTTTTTGACTTGTCAAGTCAAACCCATAAAAAATGAATAAAATTTGCTCTTCAGAACTCATTTATGCATGATACTGACAAACACTACTTTCATGTATGGCAACCACATGATAGGAGGATTGAATATGTAAGAAAAAAGGACAACATTGCATATATTATTCACACTTATTATGTGTAAATTAAGCAGAAGGCATTTCAACAAATTAGAAGAAATGAAAGCTAGACACCATATGAAAGATGCAACCAATATCACTCTACCAAGTTAAAAGTGTCTCTTCATAAGTGCCATTTCAACAAATTAGAAGCATTACAATCTAGAAAACAATGCAAGATGCAACCTATATCACAGTCCTAAGTTAAATGTGTCTTGTGGTAAGTGATTGTTGCATGATACACAATGGCAGTACTTTGATGTAAGAACATGTTGCGATAGACAGATATAGTATGTTCTAGAAATAGGAACACGTGTCATATTCACAAGTATAATGTGTAAACTAAGCAGATGCAATTGAACAAAATTAGAAGCAATACAAGCTAGGCAGCGTATGCAACAGGCAATCACATATAACTGTGCCAAGTTAGAGCAAGCAACTGTGATGGTGGAGTAGGGGAGATGTGCCCATCATCTACACAACTACATTGTCTGTCTAGCCTTGCATTGTCTTGCATATCTTGTTGGGAGGATGGCGAAGTAAAATTTGCACTATTTCAGTTGCTCAGAAAGGACCACCATCATCCACTGCCTTACTAATTTCCTTTCACTTTATTGATTTTGCATTATCAAGTCAAACCAATAAGAAAAAGGAATAAAGTTCACTCTTCAGAACTCATTCATGCATGATACTAATGAACACTACTTTGATGTAAGGCAAACACATAATACAAGGATGGAATATGTACAAAAAAATAGGATGGCATGACATATTCACACCTACATTGTGGAAACTAAGTAGAAGCCATTTCAACAAATTAGAAACAATGCAAGCTAGACACCACATGAAAGATGCAACTAATATGACTCTGCCAAGTTAAAAGCGTCTCATTATAACTAGCGTTTCAACAAATTAGAAGCAGTACATGCTATAAATCATATGCAAGATGCAACCAATATAACACTACCAAGTTAAAGGTGTCTCATCATAAGTGATTGATGCGGGATACATAAGAATAGAAGTTAGGGGCACTGGCTCACACTAGAGCTCTGTATTTGTTGAAGACACAATTAGTGGACCAGTTAAACAGTCCACGTGGCGCGTCTAGTGTTGCATCATCAGCGCACATTATCTCACTACCATAGGGCCCACCTGTCAGCGGGTATAATAAAGAAAACAAAGGAAAATAAATTATTGCTCGGTGGGTATTAGAAGGGATTCAAAGTCGTGACCTCGGGTTCGCACGCGCGCGCGCTAACCACAACTGTCAAGGTGCCCTTGTGTTGGTATGTTGAGCCAGTTCTTTTAATACACATGAGCTACTGTGGTGATTATACACATAGCACACGCGCACACATGCACACGAGCTGCATGGATGCAACACTCACAAGTACACATGCACGCACGCAACACTCACATGCACACACGCACGCATGCATGCACACACCACACGATCTAAGATACACGCTCACGCTCAAGTGCTCAACCTACACATGCATGCACACACATACACATCTAGGGTGGTTCGCGCGCAAGGTTTGGGGTCTTGTCACGCGTGCATAAAGTTTTATTTATCTTATCTGTTTCCTCTGCCAACTGATAGGTGGGACCCACAAGGCATGTGACCAATTAACTAGTCGATATAGTACCACATAGACTATTTGGCCGGTCAACAAAGTGCAATACAATGCTCAACGGTGAGCTAGTGGCCGTATAATCACCGCAAAATGTATATAGTGATCGTAATGAGCGTATTCTGAAGTCCGGTGACTGTATTATGCTTTCGCTTCAAATATAGTCACCTCCAGTGCATTTATCTCTTCTCTCGCTCTCTCTATGGAGCAGACTAGGCCAAACTCCCACACCTAAATTGGCACATTCCACCCCAATATAGTTCTACTGGTTTCGTAAGAGCGAACAAGCATTCACGTCTACCGTACATTCTCTAGATATGATTTACAAATGCTATGATGACAAATACAAATGTTTGAATCCACTTTATGCCCAATTTCTCTCTATAGGCCCTTCAAAAGTACGCCCCTACACATTCTTGCATGTTACATCTAACAACTATGCAATACAGTACTACTATACTCTAATACAATAAATCATATGCATTTTTAGTTTTATATATCATATTGTTACTTCAATTATTCATGTTGAATACATTGAAATGTATGGCTAGTATCATGTAGTGATCTGAAAGGGTCGACTACGCACAAAAAAAATGGCCCACTACACATTCAAGCATTTCACATCTTTCTCTCGCTCTCTCTGTCAAACTGACCATGCGAAACTCCCCTGCCTGCTGCGCGGGAAAAGACATGTCCTCGCCGTTTTAATCGGGGTTTGTATCGATGGATCACGCGAAGAAGCAAAACCAAGTGGTACAAGACTACCACATACTATAGTACTACAGTGCAAATTATATAGTTCACTTGGCTGCCGCGTCTTGTACTCCTCCATCATAAGAGTGGAGACGCTCACTTTCATAAATGCTCTACTCCCTTTGTCTGACATGTGGGACATCTAGCATCCGGGTCCATGTGCCATGCATCAAATAATATTGCAGAACAGCAGGGGGACGCACCCCGGTCGCAGCGCCACAGTAGTAATGAGCAATGAGGCGTTAAATCAGAAAGCCGCACCTTTCCCGCAGTATAAGTTGGATGGACGAAGCAACCACCATTTCACTCATCGCTGAATCCACTTCTCCCTCATCTTCTTCAAGAAAATCATGTGTTGCTTCTACCATTCTTCTGCCGCATGTGGGACACGCATTGGCTTGCTACAACAGTGAGGACCGCATGTTAGCAAACCAACATGCCAACCTCCCCCGCCTACCGTGCGGCAAAAGCACCTCCTTTTTACTAATATGAATATCTTTTTTTAGATCAATATAATCGAGATATGTATATATCGCACGAAGGAGAAAAACCAACACTACAAAAAGAAAGACACATCCGTGACATTATGGCCCGAACAAAAACTTTTTCTGTCATGGATATGACACTTCTATGATGATAATTGTGACGAAACACGTATCATCATAGATGTGGTGGGCTCCTACTTCTATGGCAAAAAATTATGGCACAAAATGGGCTTTTCGTCCAGCGGGCCGGAGATGAACCTGCATGACATTCTTTGGGCCGTCCGTGACATAAAAAATCATGGTAGAAGTGAGGGTGAGGAAATTTTCGGGGAGTTCCCGGTATACGGTGGGGTGGTCGGTCCCGAGTGATGCAGTCGTTTGCACGTTTCTCTCATACACGTGCGTGTGTGCAAGCTGTGTTGGCTAACTGAACCCGAGCGATCGACCTCCCCCCCGGACTACGTACTGAACCCGAACGATCTACCCCTCGCACTACGTATCGAACCCGATCGATCCCTTCGCTGCTAGCTGAACCCGAGCGATTCCTTTGCAATTGCTAACTGAACCCGATCGATCAGTCCTTCTCACTGCTTATTGAAGCCAATCGAGCCCCCATGTGAGACATAGCTGTCCGGTGTTGGGTTGCCTCTTGATGAACAGTGCTCGTTGCTGCCATGCGCGCGATACTTATAGACACGAGTCGAGACACATCGATTGAGCCGGTTGGTTGGTTGGCTATGGATGAACAGTTCCCATTGCCGCCGTTTGCTCGTACAACCTACCCCAGCCGATGGGGATTGGATGAACAGGACCCCGGCCATGTAGGCAATAGCCACTGGATGAACAGGACCCCGAGGAGGCCCCCACACCCCAGCCGATTGGGGGTGGATGAACAAGACCCTGTGGAGGCTGGATGAACAGTAGTTAGTGGAGGCTGGAGGTAGTTGATGGTGATGAACAGTAGCTGGTGGAGTCCCATTTTGCAGTACGCCAGACCCCTCCCAATGAAAAAGAACCCATTTCGATTGTAGGCGGTTGGCGAGAAGTCCGTTTCCTCTGTTTTGCGGTACGCCACACCCCTCCTGATGAACAGGACCCCATTTCGACCGTAGGCGGTTGGCGAGAAGTTTGTTTCCTCTGTTTTGCGGTACGCCACACATCTCCAGATCAACACGACCCCGTTTCGACCATAGGCAGTCGAACAGAAGTACATTTCCTTTGTTTTGCGGTACGCCAAACCCCATTTTGGCTGTTTCGTCCAAGCCGGTTGGCTCCTAATGAACATGACACATTTCGACCCAGTAGCTTGGCTCCCGATGAACATGATGTTGCTTGTTCATTTTGAACCAGCCGGATGGCTGCTGATGAACAGGACGCCGTTGCTGCTGTCCGTTGCCTCTCCATGTACACGAGCCCTGGCCATACATATGCACGAGTATGCATTCGAGACCCCGCCCGTATGTAGGTACGTGGCCGTATTTTTCGTCGTGTGGCTCTATGTACGTGTACACGATTTAGACGGGACTACCTTAACTGCTACGTCGGGGGCTCTACTACGACACGTGCCTCCACTTACTCGTCCAATGTTCATCCTTGCAGAGAGACCGATCGACTAGTATGTACATACACGTTCATGATGAGACACACAATGCTATGTACGCTTCAACCGGGTGGTCCTAGCTGTCAGGGAGGATAAGGAGGCACTTCCTTGTGTGTGAAGATATATCTAGTGGGTCCCAGCTGTCAAGGAGTAATCATTTTTTTTGCATGTAATAAGGAGGCACTTCCTTGCGTGGGAAGATGTAGCTGGTGGGTCCAGCTATCAGCCTCACCGTGTACAATCCTCTTCCGATGGCTGTCGTTCGTTAACCACGCCGCACCGAGAGCACCAAGGCAGTGGAGGATGGCAAACCCTAGGAAGGGAACAACACAGAGCCGGGGAAGACACGACATTGGATGCCCATGTGGAGGGCGGTACGAGGGTTGACTGTCAGCTGTGATGTGAGACTGTCGTCGCCAGAGAATAACAAGGGGTGTGGGTGAGTAGAGGGAAGGCCTGGCCAGCTGTGGGAGTAGGGTGGGGTGGTGAGGCCTGCGCGACATCACAGCCAGCCACGGGAGGTAGGAGCGGGTGATATGTCCGGCGCTGGTTTGGGCGGCTGGAGCAAGAAGACCAGAGATTGAAGAAGCAGCACGGCCGTTGGATTAAGTTGACAAAACCCTGCGTACGCGTCAACTTTGTTGGCCCACAAGTCAGCCTCCAAATCTGGTGGGTCCCAGCTACTAGGGGAGGAATCATTTTTCTCGTGCGTAATAAGGAGGCACTTCCTTGCATGCGAAGATGTAGCTAGTGGATCCCAGCTGTCAGGGGGAGGAAACCTTTTTTTGCATAATAAGGAGGCACTTCCTTGCGTGCGAAGATGTAGCTGGTGGGTCCAACCTGTCAGGGGGAGGAATCGTTTTTTGTGTAATAAGGAGGCACTTGCTTGTGTGCGGCCATGGAACATGTGGGTCCCTACTGCCAGCCTCTCCACATACATCCCTCTTCTGATGTCTGTCGTTTGTTGACCATGTTGACCACACCGCGTCGAGAGAACCAACGCGGTGGAAGACGGCGAGGCCTAGGAAGGGAATGACCCAGAGCCAGGGAAGGCTCGACAGTGGTTGCCCACGCGGAGGGGAGTATGAGGGTTTACTGGTTCGGCTGCAATGCGAGGCTACCCTCGCTGAAGAATAATAGGAGGTGTGGGTGAGTAGAGGGATGGCCTGGCCGGCGATGGGAGTAGGGTGGGGAGGAGAGGCCTGCGCGGCAGCATAGCCGACCACGGGAGGTGGGAGTAGGCGGTTTGGGCAGCTGGAGCAAGAGATCAGAGATTGAAGAAGCAGCACGGCCATTGGATTAACATCCAACGGTCACTGCTCCTATAATCGTTTGTGGACTAAGTTGACAAAGCCTTGTGTACATGTCAACCTAGTGGGCCCACAAGTCATCCTCCAAATCGGTCGCAAAAACGTAATTCCCATTTGCTATTATTTTTAATAATTTACAACACATTTGCTAATTCTTAACGAATTTATTGCAACACATATTCTTTTTGTTAGAACTACAACCCATATTCTGGCCACGTTTAAAAATTTGAATGAAACTTTGCATATTTCGGTGGGGTCCGAACTGTTTTTAATCCCGAAGTTTCTAGTCAGATCCAAATTAATTTATAAATTAAACATACATTAATTGAAAATCCAATACATTTTCCCTGCAAAAAAATCAATGAAATTTAAAATATCAAAATAAAAAAAAGTAATTTGAAACTAATTACTTGTTTCCTATATTTTTTGAATTTACATCCCATTTCTTATTACTTATAGCCCATTTTCTGGGCAAATTGAATGCATCCCTCCTCGTCTTGAAAGATTTCCAGCACAGCAGGACGGAGAAAAGCAAGTAGGCCTCCGTTGGATATTCTGCGAAAAACAAAAAAGCTGGGCTAGCCATTTTCACAAAGAAAAAAAACAACTGGGCTGGTCATGTGGTAAACATATGAAATAAAAGACTGGGCTAGACAGGCCATAGCCCCCGCATAGCCTAGTTGATACCCTGCTCCGTCTCAAAAACAAAAAAACTACTGCGCGAGCTACTGGGTCCCCGGTGTCAGCCGCTCCTTGTGCGATTCTCTTGTTTATTGACTACGCTAACAATGGTGTGGGACCCAAATGTCAGGAAACCATGAGGAGGAAACCTTTTTTTCCTTGTAATAAGAAGGCGCTTACGTACTGCCATGACCCTGGTGGCTCCCTATTGTCATCCTCTCCACGTACAGTCATCTCCTAATTTCTCTCGGTTGTTGACCATGTTGACAACGCCAGAAGGCGGCACCGCGACAAGCGAACCAAGGCGGAGGACAATGGCGAGGCCTCAGACAGGAACAAACAGGAGCCAGGGAAGATGCGTTGGTGTAGTCGCGGGTGGAGGGGAGTACAAGGGTTGACTGGTTTGAGTGCGGGGTGGGGTTGACTTCGCCAAAAAATAACAGGAGGTGTGTGCTCCTTCTTGAGCTTGCATTGATTTTTTCCTTAAAGAGGAAAGGGTGATGCAGCAAAGTAGAGATAAGTATTTCCCTTAGTTAAGAACCAAGGTATCAATCCAGTAGGAGGCACAAGCAAGTCTCCAATCTATGCACCTGCACAAACTAACAAACACTTGCACTCAACGCGAAAAAGGGGTTGTCAATCCCTTCACGGTCTCGAACAAGAGTGAGATCTAACAGAGAAAGGTATAAAAGATAAAGAAAAAGGCAAACTAATGTGAATCTAAATAAATTGCAGCAAGCTATTTTTGGGTTTTTTGGTTTATAGATCTGAAAATATATGATGGAAAATAGACCCGAGGGCCATAGGTTTCACTAGAGGCTTCTCTCTCGAAGATAGCATACGGTGGGTAAACAAATTACTGTTGAGCAACTGATAGAAAAGCGCAAAGTTATGACGATATCTAAGGCAATGATCATGAATATAGGCATCACGTCCGTGACAAGTAGACCGAAACGATTCTGCATCTACTACTATTACTCCACACATCGACCGCTATCCAGCATGCATCTAGAGTATTAAGTTCATAAGAACGGAGTAATGCCTTAAGCAAGGGCTGCAAAGGACGGGAAGGGAAAAGCCGAGGATGAGAGTTCCTCCCACAGTGGTAGCGAGGCGCAGGCCACGGAAGAGGTTGCCGGGGAAGATCTTGCCGGGGACGAGATTTCTGGGCTGGAGGCTCTAGCTACCGTGGTAGCAGAGCCCCAAAAGGAGGAGGAGGCTGCTGAGGCAGTGAAGCCCGAAGCGGAGTGGCTTGCGGCTGGTCCTCAAGCCCCCGAGCCAATTTTGGATCAGCGTCCCCACATGCGTGCTGCTAACCGGGGAACGGCGGCCCCAAATCCAGCGCCTGCCGCCAGGAAGGTGAAGAAGATCACCACCAGAAATACCAAGACAGATGTGGCATGCCTCTTGCTGACCCAACCAAAGGACCCCTGGCGAGACCCTCCGTGGATGAGCCTGCACAGAGCGTCACCGTGGCTGCCGCGGCAGGGGGCGGAGTTCATGGCCCGGCAACTGATGCTGCCGGTGAAAATAAGGCCCCTGCCCGGCAGACTTCTCCGGGTACTTATCTTCCGCTCTTCTTCTTCTTCTTCTTCTTCTTCTTCTTCTTCTTTCTCTTATGTATCCCCTCTCCCTATATCCCGGTAATCTAAACTTCTGCCTTTTTTGCCATTCGCTTGTCCTTTCATCCATAGTCCTTCAGGCCGAAGAGCCAGAATTGCTGGAAGAGGTGGCCAGCATAGGAAGAGCTGCCGTGGTCGAGGCCGCCGAGATCGCCATCGCGGAGGGACAGGGCCCCGCTGCCGGGAGTGTTCAAGATCCTTTGGCGGTGGCGGAACATACTTCTGAAAGTGCCCCAGAGGTGGGAGTGGTGGTCGAGGGGAAGATTCCCCTCCGAACCATGGATCCCCTCCCCTCCTTTGGGCCCATGGTGGGGACCTCGCCATCCCCCTCAAGCCAGTTGGAGCTGGTGTTGGCACAGCCCAGGATTGGAGCCCTCGGCCCGTCAGCACCGACGAACGTGGAGCTTGATGAAGAGCTCCAGTGAATCCTGGTGTCGCTGCACCAAGGGGTTGAAGAATCGGGCGATTCTGTTGCCGTTGCAATGGTTTGTCCTTCCTGGAGTCCGTGGCGGCGGGCATCAAAGAAATGCAGGCCCGACACGACCAGAAGTGGCAGGTGCTCAAAGAGTAGCGCGAGTCCGCCAACAAAGTGGACCAGAAGCTGAAGGACAAGTACCTGGAGCTGCGCGAATGGCACGACAAGCTGTTCCAAGTACTTATGAGGCAGCAGGAGGCGATACTGATGACGAGGGAAGATGTCATAGCCCGTGAAGCGCGCCTGGCGGATCGCAAGGCACGTCTGGATGCTAGAGAGCAGGAGATTTCTCTCTGGGAGGAGAAGCTTGGAGCCATCCTTCGCGCCAAAGATGATGACCTGGATGCCCTCGTGCAACAACACACCAAGGAGTTGGAGGACAAGCACAAAGCTGCCCTGGACGCCCTCACAACTGATTCTGCTGTTCGACTGAAGAAACTCACTGATGATCTTGCTGCCGCATCTGCTGCCAGGACTGACCTTGATCGACAGGTGACTAAGCTGACTGAGGAGCTTGCCGGGAGCACCAAGGAGATGGAGGCTCTCAAGGAGGAAGCACGAAAGGCGGAGGTCCTTCTGAGCGATGTGCAGTTGCAGCTTTCCTCCAGGACCCAAGGCCTTGAAGCCGCCAACAGCACCATCATGAATCTGAAGGCCAGGATTGGTACCTTGGAAAGCGTGGTAGAGTCCAACGGAGCCCACCAGCAACAGTTGTCCAAAGATCTAGACACCGCCCAGCACCTCCGAAAGGATGCAGAGGACAAGCTGACGAACCAATCCGAGCAGGTGAACCTCTGGATCAGGAGCATGATTGACATCGCTATGCGCCTTGCTGCCCAGACCGTAGCGATGGGCATGGATGGGCCAGGTTTCTCGATCAACAGGCAGGAGGTCCCTAGTGCCAAGCTGGGAGTTTTCTTCAACGAGCTGATCAAAAAGCTGAAGGTGCATGAAGAGGGGAGGGCCAAGCGCTTCGCGACCGAGTCCCGGAAGCTTGCTCACGGCGCCCTCCTCATGGTCCTGAGCAACATCGCCTGCCGTCATCCAGACCTCGACCTTGCCGACGGATTTAAGGAGCCGCCGGCGGGTGCTGATGTTCCAGCTGCCAAAGAGAAAGCTGCCCCTCTGGCCGCCAGGGCCCTTCACGTCCCAACGGCTTCACGCAGTCACCGGGCTTGACTCCGAGCTATTCTTGTCATCGTGCTATCCTATAACAAAGCATGATGTATGCTTCGTGTTTAGGTATCGTACTGTTTACGTTTGCGTGGAACTGATGTCCCCTGCTTAATCTTAAATGCACATTTATCCCTCTGAGATTATATGCTTGTGTTCGTACGATTAGTCCCTATGCATGTTCTGGTTGCTTGCCGGTATCATATTGCCGCGATTGTCGTAAGGGTTCGGCCCTTAACATTCATCTTGGCGTGGATGCGTCCCGGCAAGTTTTTCCTTGGTAGCTCTCGACGCAGCCGCTCGTTCTATGAGCAAGGCTCGGGACAGAACGAGGGTGCAGACAAAGAACTAGCCAAGGTTCCATCACACGAAGGATTTCATAGTACGAACACTTACTAAAACCGAGGGATAAACGGATGCAAAAATCTAGGATTCATCAAAAGGAAATGATTTGCTTGGACTTAGCTTTTATTCTCGCTCCTTCCCATCCTTTCTAGTTGCGTGTGTTTGGCGTGCTCGCAATACCCGGAAAGACGGAGGCCAAGCGAATAACTCTCTGGTTCCCGGCAGGGACCAACATACGTCAAGCGTGTCTGGTGGGCGGCAGGATATGGTGCCGGGCTTTCCCGGCCCCTCTTTCTCTCCTCCACTCTTTTCGAACAATCCGACAGCGGCTAGCGCAAGAGTCCCGCCAGTGTGGACGACCTTGCCGGAGCATACTTGCTGGGGCATCGATCAATGGATTCATACCAACGTTTTACTCAGGATTTCCCTAAGCAGGGTAAATGCTGAACTGAGTATCGCGCGGTACTCATCGACATTGACGATGCCATGGTCAGAGCAACTCGATTGCCGAAGAGGGAGAGAGATGGAAATAAGAGCCTCGTTCCCGCGCGCCTCGCCCCTTCTCCCCGGATGGCGCCCGAGCAGTGGTCGCGCCGCCTAGGCCGCCTGGGGGGAGCATACCACCGTCAGTGCCGATCTTCACCGCGTCCGCGACCGCGGTGGGATGAGATGATGAACAAAGCAGGTGCGGGGACGGCCCTGCTCTCCCGCTTTGTCTTCATATCTCCATGAGCACCCCCGACGCCAAAAACTTTGGCTGGGCTTCAATGGAGACGACGCGCTGCCAACGCTCTCAGTTTCGCGCAAGTGATCCCCCTACCTGGCGTGCCAAAGATGTCGTGGGAAACCACGGCCACCTATGGGGCCATGAGCCCCTTTTGGTTCGGCGGGGGGATGGGCACGTTGCACAAAGAGCGAAGAAGCGTCGCGCAGCACGACAGAGATAACACGGGCAGTCTTTACCCAGATTCGGGCCACCGCGAGGCATAAAACCCTACTCCTGCTTTGGTGGATTGATGGTGGATAATGGTGGTGAACGTAGCACACTCGCCCGGCAAGGTCGCTCGGGGGGCGAGAGTGGCTACGCGTGTATGGATATGGGAGGGTCCAATCCTTTCTACGGTCGCCATGGGCCTCCTTTTATAGATTAAGGGGTCACTACAGTGGCAAATCAGTCTTTGCGTACTGATTAGATAGCTAACAGTGCTATCATATCTAACTCTGCAGGCTGACAGAGCGCATTAAATGCGCCGCTCAGTGTCACATCACCGCTCTCCCGGCAGGCCCTGTCGGGCGGTTTTGCCAGCTTCGCGCCTGCTCGCTTGACATGTCTTAGGACGGGTGTTATATGGAGGTGTTTGCTGTAGAAAGTGGTTGCCATGTGGCAGAAAGCAGCCACTTAGTCACCTTGGAGCTCGACACCGCTTTGATTAATGACTTGCGTCGCTTGTGAGGTGGAGCGGTGGAGTGGCTTGCCTCCGCTAGCCCCAGCAGGCCTGCCGGGATGATCTGGAGCATGCTTCCGGGGCAAAACCCAACCCTGCTAGGCTCGCCTGCCTGGCAAGGTAGGTCCATCCCTTAGCGATGCCTTACTCCTCTGGCTCTCCTTGGCCTTCTTGATTTGCACTTGGATCCTTCAAAGGAATTGATCCTCCTTGTTTGGTCTGGTCTTGGTCTTGTAATCTTGTCTTTGAGCCCGTTAGCTCGCTGTCCGTGCACAGTCAGGGGAAAACATATACCCCTGTCTGTGTTCCCCGACATAGAGTGACCTAGGTGTGTGTCAAAGAGCAACCTGATGAGTGGGATACAATCCCGATACCTCGAGAGATCGATCATGTGTGAGATGCAAAAAGGAAGAGAGGTGGTATGTGTGTGTGTGCGAGAGAAAGAGAGAGACCCCGAGATGAATCCAAGAGAGATTGAGTGGGTGTGTAATATAGAGAGAGGGTGCGTCAAAGAAAATAAATGAAACAACACTTTATGTTGGGTGTGTGAGACACATTATGCATAAGAAGACACATGGTATTTGAATCCAACCTAAAAAAGTTTCAAATATTAGAATTCAACCTAAAGTGGATTCAAATATTTGAACCGGTGATCATAGCATTTGCAAATCTTTTCAACGTACAATATACGTATGTACAAGCACGTACATAGATTTGTATTCAAATAGGAAATGGTTTCCAATTTGTATTCAAACACGTGAATGCTTGTTCTCACGCATGCGCTTGCTACTAGGATTTCACCACGTCTAGCCAGTTCAATAGCAGTAGGAGTACTAGTAGAATAGTACTGTAGTGGAGTACTGACTACATCTGCAGTAGAGTATGGAGTGCTCCTATTTATTAACACATGGCTCACCTCACACTCTCAACAAATTTCTTGGAACCTGTGCTACAATCTCTCCCACCTCGTCTCTATCTTATAGTGTGATTTTTTACATCAGTCATCTCTCTCTTCTAAATTCAGCCAACGCGGGTGGGGGAGGGGGAGAGGGAGGGGGAACTTTGCCTACCGTCGGTTTGCTCTCAACTACGGTCCCACAAGCGAGTGAAAACGCAAAGCGAAGCACATTCCATTCGGTGAGCGACATGCCGGACCAATCATGTCAGGGTGCAGCGCGACCGCGACAAGAGTGATGTACACCGTTCGTTCCTTTTTAACTTGCATACTTCGAGTACTCCTATTGTGTACGTAACACTTGGTTTTGCTGCATCGAACGATCCATCGATACAAATCCCACATACAACATCTAAAAAAACAAATCGCAGAGACCGACCGGTGGGGAGGTCCAGATGTCTGACGCGTCAAACTCCGAAACTTTGGTCCCATCCCACCCCACAACTCTCCAGGCTCCAGCCGTCTGGCTTTGCAAACCCTAAACAGTCAAAACCGATTGACCGGTCATCATCGGTATCACTATTCACACCGAAACCTTCACTGCTGGGCTGACGCCAGCTACTTGCCCGCCGGTCACTGATAACCCACAAGTATAGGGGATTGCAATAGTTTTGAGGGTAGTATTTCACCCAAATTTATTGATTTGACACAAGGGGAGCCAAAGAATATTTGCAAGTATTAGCTGTTGAGTTGTCAATTCAACCACACCCGGAGAAATAAATATATGCAGCAAAGTGTTTAGTAGCACAGTAGTATGATAGTTTGATAGCGGTAGTAACAGTAGCAATAGTAACGGTAACAGTAGCAATTTTGTAGTGATTGTATCAACAACAACAACAAAAGTAATTTAGCAAAGATAAATATGCAAAAAGCGTAGGCATTGGATCAGTGATGGATATTTGTGTTGGATGACATTAATCATATAACAGTCACAACCTAGAGCGATACATAGTAGCTCCAATTCATCAATGTAATGCAGGCATTTATTCCATATATAGTCATACATGCTTATAATAAGAGCTTGCATGCCATCTTTTGTCCTACCCTCCCATGGCACCGGGGTCCATAAGGAAACTAACAGATATTAAGGCCTCCTTTCAATAGAGAACCGGAACAAAGCATTAACACATAGTGAATGCATGAACTCCTGAAACTATGGTCATCACCGGAACGAATCCCAAATATTATCTCTTTGGGGTATGTAGATCATAACACGTAATAGGTGCATATTACTTGCAAGATAGGATCAAGAACTCAAATATATTCAGGAAAACATAAAGGGTTCAGATCTGAAATCATGGCACTTGGGCCCTGGTGATAAGCATTAAGCATAGCAAAGTCATAGCAACATCAATCTCGGAACATAGTGGATACTAGGCATCAAGCCCTAACAAATTGACTCAATTACATGACAAATCTCATCCAACTCCATCACCGTCCAGCAAGCATACGAAGGAATTACTCACTCTCGATGGTGAGCATCATGAAATTGTTGATGAAGAAAGGTTGGTGATGATGATGGTCACGAATCACCCTCCCTAGAGCCCCGAGCAGACTCCAGACCAGCTCTCCCGATGAAGAACAAACAGGAGGTGGCGGCGGCTCCGTATCGTAAAACGTGATGAAACTTCTTCTCTTATTTTTTTCTCGGGGAGAAGGAATTTATAGGCTTGAGATTAGAGTCAGCGAGCCACGTGGGCCCCACGAGGCATCAGGGCGCGCCCAGGGGGGTGGCCGCACCCTGTTGCCTTGTGGGCAACTGGTGGGCCCCCTTCGGTGGACACTAGTGGAAAAAGGGCTAGCCACAACTTTAATTAGTGGCGCGTCATTTTTAATCCACGCCACCACTATTTTTTTAAATAGTGGTGGCATTGGCATATTTGGTACGCCACCACTATGTCATTACTGGTGGCGTGTTGCCTAAAATCCACGCCATTACTATTTAGGATCCAGCAGCCTACCCGGTGGGAAGTTAGTGGTGACGTGTAAATTTCTTCACGCCACCAGTAATCAACATACTGGTGTCGTGTGACTTTTTTTCCACGCCGCCAGTAACTTGCGACAAATTGTTCAAAAACCAAAAAAATTGAACAAGTTACTGATGACGCGTACAGTTCAGCCCACGCCACCAATACCCTTTGCAGCCCACGCCACCAATAATGACTGGAAAATAGGCTAGGCATATTTGCTAATTGGGCTGAAAAAAAAGCCCACTCTCCCTCTCGTAACGCTCTCTCTCTATTTCCAAATCAAAGCCCAAGCCAAAATATAAAGATAAATAAAACTACACAGAGAGATTTGTCTCAAAAAAAAATTTACAGAGAGAGATTAAGCGATCCCCATTGTCTCTCCCGCAGTCGCCGGCCGCCTACCTCGCCTTCTTCTCGCAGCTTGCCACCGCCGGCCCCTCTGCCCCTCCCCTGCCCTGCCTCAGGCAGCGCCTGTATCCGCCCCCACTGAGCACCACACCCAGCCATCTACCCGTGAGCCTTCTCTGTCTCTCCCTCAAACCCTGGTTGTACCACGCAATGCCGACTGATTCCGGCGACCCCGATGGTTATGGTCGACGCGCAGCTCCGCCCCGACCTCGCCTCCCTCCACTGCGTCCTCCCCTCCGGCCAGAGCCGCCACACGCAGCCTCCAGCGCTCGTTCCCAACCCCTCCCCGCAGCTAGGGTTTCGGGCACGGCATCGCCCCCATCGCCGGCACTGCTCCGTTGTCCCTGGCGGCTCCTCTGCATCATCTACCGCACCCCCTTGCACGGTTGTGCCTCTTCCAGCAACGTCATCTACTATGAAACATCCACAGTGAGCTTAGTTTAATGGTACAATGTAGCGAAGTGGTTTGCCTCATATTAGACTGTCCAGTTGTGACGCTCGGATAATTAACCTACAGTGAACCTCTGCTAATGATGCCACGTCACCTCGGTTATTGTTGATAAACTCGCATTGATTCGAAATCGATTCAAATTTAAAATACAGTCAAATATTTACTTCTTCAAAAACGCAAACAAAAATGTTCGAGATGTTATAAATAATCCCCAAGTAATTTTCATGGAGAAATCAACTCAAATTGGAATTTTTATTTTTGGCCTTGCCATTATTTAGTAGACCCGCAACATTTAAATTGGTCGTTTAAATTCCAACAAATATTCTTACTTCTCCCAAACCACATGAAACCTTGTGCGTGGCCCTAGGCTAATGCACTGGGTTTATGTGCCAAGTTCACAAAGAACAAAATTCATTTAGCCGCAAAATAAATGACAAAACTGTAGAGCAAATAAAAAAAACAGGCAGATGTGCTATTGTACACTTAGCCCATTTAACAATAGAAGAGGCCCAGCCCACCCTTGTTTTCTTCAACCTGTAGCAGAGGGGGCTACGTGGACTAAATCCTATTCGGCGCCCGTTGCGCCGGTTAAAGGCATCGGCGCAAACGGGCGCACACCCACCCCTCTGCTTTGGGCCGGCGCAGATACCCTTTTTCCTTCTGTTTTTAAAACGCCACAAAAATGAGTACCGTACGTGATTCGATCCCGTGACCTCTCTCCTTCTGTGCTAGCGCCGATAGCCAACTAGCCAGCCAACCTGACATGGTTTGCTACATTCTTTTTCTCTTTTTACCTTTTCCTTTTTTATTTTTATTTTCTTTTTTCAAAAATATGTGATCCTTTTCTTTTCTCTTTTTTCCTTTTTCTTTTTAATTTTTCCATCAGAATTGAACTTTTTCCATCAGAATTGATGAACTTTTTTTTTCTGAATCTGATGAAACTTTTTCGATATTCATGAACTTTTTTGGAATTCGTGAACTCTTTTTGAAAATCCGTGAACATCTTTTGAAATCAATGAACTTTTTTCAAATTATGAACATTTTTAATCAAAACCGATGAACCTTTTTTAAATCTGTGAACATGTTTTCAAAATCTGGTGAACTTTTTTCAAATGCATGCACATTTTTTTTATCAAAACCGATGAACTTTTTCTAAATCAATGAACTTTTTTTCAAAATCCGGTGAACTTTTTTCAAATGCATGAACATTTCTTTATCAAAACCGATGTACTTTTTCCAAATCAATGAACTTTTTTTCAAAATCTGGTGAATATTTTTCAAATTCGAGATTTTTATATAAAAATCAATGAACTTTTTCCAAATCCATTGAACTTTTTTTGAATCCGTGAACGTTTTTCAAAATTGATGAATTTTTTATTTTCGTGAACATTTCTTTGAAAATCCGTGAACTCTTTTTTAAAATTGATGAAATTTTTAAAAAATCACAAATTTCGGTTTCCTTTTTTCAAATATTTGTACTGGGACTGAAACATGGGTCAAGTAGTACTGTTTTCCAATAAAGCACAACAAAGCGACGTGGTGCAGTGGTTCTAAAGCGAAGTCCATTGACAATAGCATGTGGGTTCAAATCCCACGTACAGAAGCATTTTTTCCTTGCCATTTGTTTTTTGAGGATACTCGAGCGAAGCTGGGCCGACCCACTACAGCGCGTCTTCGAGCGCCAGCTAGGCTAACAGGCGCTGAGGGCGCCGAAGAGGAGCACTCACTGCATGGAGCATATCCACGGACACCATGGCGCCGTGGCGCGCATCCACGGCCCCTCTCGCCCTGCTTAGCGCTCGCACCCCCCTCCCCAAGCGAACCCTAGCGCCATTCCCTCCCTTTCCCCGCGCCATTTTCGCTCATTCTCGAGCTCCACCGGGAGACACATGGCCGCGCCGTCGCCACCACCGTGGCTACTGCCCTCCCCATCGCCTAGGATTGAGCCAAGAGCTCCGCTTGACTCCGCTGCTTCCTCTACGCTGAAGAACACGAGCCGAATGCCTCTGCTTCGACCGGATCGAGTCGATCCCTTCCTCTGCTCCAACGTGCGCCCTCACTCGATTTGATCGACTCCGAGCATCCCCGGCTGCGCAGAGCATCTCTCCAAACTTGCTGTAAGCACCACTGCAATTCCCCCTGTCCTTAATCTCGGTTTCGAGCTGTAGCTAGGTAGAGCCGTAGTCCCGTCGTCCTCTTCGTTTTGCTCCGGCCGCGCCTGGGGCCGCGCCTCCATTGTTCTTGTGCGTCCCCGCGCCTGCTTCGCCCTGGCTCATGCTCGTCGCACCCTGTGTGCCCCGCCGCGCCCGGAGCCACGCGCGCGCCGGCAGCCGCCCGTGCCTGTCTGCTCCTGGCCGTGCCCCGCCGCTACTGCTCCTCGCCCGCGTAGCCCGTGCTCCCCTGCTGCGCTGCTGTCCTCTGCCCCGCTGCTGCTGCGTGTCGCGCTACCTGGTACCGCTGCCGCCGCCGAAGGCCCGCGAGCGCCGCCTCGGAGCCCCCGCACCCACCTCTGCCGTGCTCCACTGCCGCCATCGCCGCTGCCCCGCATCCACACGCTGCCGCTGCTCGCTACTGCTAGTGCCGCTGCTCGCCCCGGCCTATGCCTGCTGGCTGTGCACGCCATGCCGTGCCCCGCTTGCTTGCCCCCGCTCCCCCCCGCGTAGTGCCTCCCTTGGCCAACGCCATGGCCATGGCCGCCGCACACATGCGTGCGTGTGTGCCATCCATGTGAGGCCGGCTAGCTCACAGCCTGTGGGCTAGGCCAATTAGTTTAGGCACTAATTAGAAGCCTTAGTTAGGTTAATTAATTGTTAGGTTAGCCTAGTGGCCCAATGAGAGAGGGGCCCTCTGATAATTAAACAAAACAAACTAATCTAATAAAGCTGAGACAATGACAGCCGGGTCCCGCCTACACTATTCATCCTTTGACCATTCAACCTTTGACTGGGTCAACCCAGCCCCACTGGCCCCACAGTCATACTCATAGGCTAGAGTAACACTAGGTGACAAAAACTATTTACTGTTTTATTTTCGAATTAATTTAAATTCCAGGAAATGGTTAAAACTTAGAAAATTAATAGAAAATTAACCGTAAGTCAGATGAAAAAGTTTTATATATGAAAAATGATCAGAAAAATATGACGGATCCGAATACGCAGTCCGTTCATCTGTCACATGCCTCTAGCATAGCGAACATGGAACCTTTCCCCTCTGTTTCATCTGTCCGAAAATGCCTAACACCGGGAAAACATTCCCGAATGTTTTCCCCCTTCACCTGTACCGCGTAGCACTGCGTTAGATCACCCTTAGGACAACGTTTTGCCTTGTCATGCTTTGTAATGCATTTGTTTACTTTGTTATTTATTATGTTCCCCCTCCGTTACTTCTTTCCGGTAGACCCCGAGACCGCGGTTGATCCGGTGATCGACTACTTCACCATTGAGATCCGTTTTCATTTGCAAAGCTTCCAGGCAAGCAAACCCTCCTTGACCACCCCGATATCGCCTACTCTTTCCCTCTACTGCTTGCAATAGAGTATTGTTACTGTTGGCGGTTTGATCCTATACTACTGCATAGCCTGTCCTTGTTGCTACTGTTGATACTTTACCTGCAATCCTAAATGCTTAGTATAGGTTGCTAGTATTACATCAGAGGCCCTACACTCTTGTCCGTCTGCCATGCTATACTACTGGGCGGTGATCACTTCGGGAGGTGATCACGGGCATATACTATATACTATTACATTTCTTATGTTATTGTTCGGATATGGGGGCTGAAGGGGCATGTGGTTCCACCCAGGTAGTGGTGGGCCTGGGTTCCCGACGGCCCCTGAGTGTTACTTTGTGGCGGAGTAACAGGGCAGGTTGTGATCACCTAGGAGACAGGTGGGCCTGGTCCTAGTCGGTGTCCGTGGTTATATCAATTAACGCGCTTAACGAGATTGGGTATTTGATCTGAGTCTGGCTACGAGCCTATACGCACTAACCAAATACGTGGGAACAGTTATGGGCTCTCGACGTCGTGGTATCAGCCAAAGCCTTCTGGACATCGGCGGTTGAGCGGCGCACCCCGGATTGGACTAGAACGCCTGCACTTGTATTAAGGGGGCTAGGTCTGCTTCCGGCCATGTTCGCAACGTGTAGGTGTGCAATGGGCGATGGGCCCAGACCCCTGCGCGCTTAGGATTTAGACCGGCGTGCTGACCTCTCTGTTGAGCCTAGGTAGGGCTGCAACGTGTTGATCTTCCGAGGCCAGGTATGACCCAGGAAAGTGTGCCCGGCCGGAAGGATCGAGCGTGTTGGGAAATGTGGTGCACCCCTGCAGGGAAGTTTGTCTATTTGAATAGCCGTGTCCCTCGGTAAAAGGACGACCCGGAGTTGTATTCCGACCTCATGACAACTAGAACCGGATACTTAATAAAACACACCCAGATAAGTTCCAGAGACAACCCGGTGATCGCTTTCCCACAAGGCGACGAGGGGAGAATTGCCGGGTAGGATTATGCTATACGTTGTTACTTGGTTAACTTACCAGCTATTCTCTTCTACATGCTTCAAGATGGAGGCTGCCAGAAGCGTAGTCTTCGATAGGACTAGCTTCTCCCCCTCTTATTCTGGCATTCTGCAGTTCAGTCCACAGATACTACCCATTTCATTGATAGCAATGCATATGTAGTGTAGATCCTTGCTTGCGAGTACTTTGGATGAGTACTCACAGTTACTTTGCTCCCTCTTTTCCCCCTTTTCCATTCTTCTCGGACGTCGCAACCAGTTGCTGGAGCCCCGGAGCCAGACGCCATCGTCGACGACGACCCCTACTACACCAAGGGTGCCTACTTATACGTGCAGGCCTTCGACGACCAGGAGTAATTAGGAGGATCCCAGGCAGGAGGCCCGCGCCTCTTTCGTTCTATGTCCCCAGTTTGTGCTAGCCATCTTATGGCACCTTGTTTAACTTATGTCTGTACTCAGATATTGTTGCTTCCGTTGACCCGTCTATGATCGAGCATTTGTATTCGAGCCCTCGATGCCCCTGGCTTGTAATATTAAAGCTTGTATGACTTATTTGTGTTTAGAGTTGTGTTGTGATATCTTCCCGTGAGTCCCTGATCTTGATCGTACACATTTGCGTGTATGATTAGTGTACGATCAAATCGGGGGTGTCACAAGTTGGTATCAGAGCCGACTGCCTGTAGGAATCCCCCTTCCAACTCCTTGGCCGAAGTGAGTCTAGTCATTGCAAAACTTTTACTAACATGGCTGTGTGGCTTACAGGCCCACGTCGCCATTGGGTGGTATTAGGATATTTTATTCCTCGACCTATACTCTGGAACTCTGATCTCTCTTCTATTCGGGTTAAATGATTTTACTAACGCCGACTCTAGGTTCTCGTAACTACTTCCTCCCGGAGAGCCCTTACTCCAGATGATTACTTGGTGCACCAGAAGATTCCGAAGATACTCTCCGATATTCTCCCAAGATTTTGTGCCCACCGCTTTTGCTATTCCCGACCACCGATAAACCCTTATGGATAACTACTTACACTTGTCGTTCATACCTTCGTTCCTAGTTGCCCTTGTTATTACTTGATACCCTGAAAAATTCTCCGATATTCTGAGAATCCTTTGTGCCCACTGCTTTGCAGCTCTTTTTCGCATTAATACCCCTACGGATAATTCCTCGCACATACCAAGTATCCGCTCATCACCAGTTGTTCATGTGTTTCACAAAGGTCTTCGAAATACTATTCGATCTTCCAAAAATCCTCAACAGCTTATTGCTCTTGAAATTCTTGCTTGCTTGCATTATGGTCAATCCCATAAGTATAGTAATCTTATTGGCGTCCTTTGTCACTATCATTTTGAATCCATTGATTCAATAAGTGCGAATGCTCGCAATGCTCAATCAGATCCTAGAATTCATCCTTCCAGCTCAGACGTCATTTTAAACATGAGCTGGATCTCGACCAATCAAATCGCCATCGATTGTACCCCTAAGCCTACTCAACTTATCCATCCTTAATCAGAGCGTTTTCTTCCAATCCCTTGAATTGGAAATCATAATTCCTTTGCATCTGAGCTTTGATTTAGTCAGTTGTTTCTATAATTCAATGCCTTTGCATTGTTTCTTCCACTGGTTGTGTGCCAATGCTCACATCAGCTCCGTCATGGACCATCAGATCCTTTGTTCAATTTTCATCTGACAGTGTCCTTTGTATACAAAAACCTCGAGAAGTTCTTTCCCTGATACATAATGCCATTGTTAAATCTTATTCTCTGATATGGCCAACGATGCTCTGCTTTCGAACTTGAGTTATTTACTTCTGAACTTTGTAGTATATGTTCCTAAGATACCTGATGGGTTGAACCAATGCCTTCCCTAATCTGTGCAAACCCAAAAGATTTCACGGGTCATACTTATTTGGTATTGCACCAGGTAAACCTTTCAACAATTAATGTCATTTCGAAAAGAAACGAGAAGTGAATGGAAGGTTATACATTGAAGAAGTGCGAGTCGACCTTGAACTTTGCGTTCATGCCCATGGACACGATGCATATCATATCATGGAAGCTTCTCGTAAAATAGTTACCCCCTTGTTATAAGTTCTTCTTGTATCTGTGGTTTGATCATTTACAAATGTGGTTCTGACCATATTGTTCCCCTTTGATTCAATTTCTCAGACAAGTTAAACCACTTGTCCTCTGCAGATCAATGCACCCGTCCAACCTCTATTATGATCTACCTTCGAGTATTACCTCGTGGTATCTCGATAATATCACAGAACCATATTACTTCTTATGAGTTCTTCTTCAAGTATTATTTCTCACCGATTCCAATTTTCCCCGGGTTCTGAGTTGTTAGATACTCAAGGGCACCGATAAGTGAATCAATTCCGCACTCCGATTCAATAACTCGAAGTAATCTTCGTTGTTTATGAGTTTATTAATCATTCAAGTCATTCCTAGCCTGATCGGCTATATCATTATCGTGCAACTTTATAACTGTGCTACCTGGTCCTTCTTCCCGGAGCACAATTTTCGATGATGAGCTGAGCTTACGTCGACTTTCCTCGTCATATCATTTCGCCTTGAACAACAAGCTTGATTCCGAGTTTGTGACGTACCCGTGGTTCCAATAACCTTTCGCTTCATCATTCCTTTGACTTGATGTCATCGCTGATCGATTACACCTTCATGAAATCTCTCGACAATTGTGTCGTGATCATCATCAACATTTTGAGCTCTTCCAGGATATCAATCGAATTCATGATGGGAAATACCATCCTTGCCCCTCGATGATTTGTGTTATCATCGACAACATTCTTGCCTTCCCCCAACACAAACTTATTCATGTTTTGTGTTGAACCTTGATTTCCTTGCTATCTAGCTTAGGTTATGTTCTACCTTGTAGTATTAGTATCTTCTATATCAAGAATGTTGTGAGGATTGCTCCACCTCTTAAGAATTCTTGGTATAGTGATACTTCTCACCATCACCATTCTTTCTTGGTCCCCGTGTTGATTCTAGCCGGGGTACTAACAAGTGAACGGTGCTGTTTGGATTCTGCACTTCTAGCAACCCTATTGCTTTGAAGTTAATGATCGACAGTTCAATCTTAGCCTATCGGTTATTGAATCACCATTCTAACAATTGATCAGGCTACCTATGCCCATATTTCGGGCGCACCTGTCAACCAATGTTTAATCGAGTATGTTTTCCTCGAGCATACCTCATTATATCATTTGATCTGACAAATGTTATCTCCTTGTTCACATAATTGTGGAAATCCATCTTTTGGAAATCTCGATGAATTGTCACTGAGTTCATCAGCCACCTCCTCATTCTCTCCTTGGTTTAATGATGAACTCATGATTCGGAACTTGCTTCTATAGTTCATTTCCCGAGAATCTTACAATGTCATCTCATCAATTTGTGTTGCACCTTTCTTCTCAGGCATCCTGAGTCTGATGTATCCTGACACCAATCGGATCTAAATCTCGGTCAGATATGATGGTTGGAACATATTTCCAAGAGTTATAACGTTGGTCTTATATGACCCGGCAAGGTGATGTCATGCCTAGCACACCTGGCTAGAGGACTATTGTTATAGTTTCCTTTTTAGCAAGTTTAGCAATTCATCCATGAGGAAATTATAAAACTTACTCTATGAGTTGTTCCTGATGGATCCATTGTGTATCCAAAGTCTGACCTTTGCTTGAAGACCGTGCCAATGTTATCTCTAAGCATGTCTGTGGTACTCCGATTAGCAATAAAAACATTTGAAGCACAATGCTAAATTTTATTTATCAATTATCCAACACCGTTGTATGGGTAATGTCTTTAAATTTCTCTCCCTTACCTAAAGGGTTTTCTACATTATATCATGTCATGGATATCATGCTTTGCTTGTCCTTGGGAAGGATATACCACTGAAATATGTGTTTAAACCCATTTTCCTTTTCATTGTTCTGTTTAATCTGATAATCACATTTTCCTTTCCATTGTCTTGTTTAACCTTTCTCGTGGTTTATATGATCTAAGCAGTAATAATTCGCTGCTTATGTAAACACCCTGGTGTACAACCTTGTCAGTAAGACCGTGTTACTATTGTTGATGACATTTCGGTAACCACCGATGGACGAGAACTTTGCCTATTGGTCTGCCTCATTTCAATGAGCAGGAAAATGGTTCTCTTCGTCCCTCGCCCTTGGTACCGATGTTGTTGCTGACATAAATGACAGTCTATTCTCCGACATGCCTTGCTATCATGATCATGCAAGATGACATCGTCCCCCTACTTTTAACCCACATGGTGGGCCCATAACCCATAGTTCCACAGGATCGAAACCTGACTCTCCTGTACACCCCTGTTCCCAAAGTCAATCCTCACGTTTGACTTCGTATGTAATTCACGGGCCACCTTCCTATTGTTCTATTTTGGAATCAGACACAATACTTATTCCCGTTGCTTTGAACCCCTTTCACGCCCTGTTTTAGGCATCGAACGATTGTCCGCCCGCTCGAAACTTCCCATGATACCTCCTTACTTTGCTCTCGATATTTTCTTAAGTTTCAATTCGAGAGTTACTTTCAGCCACCTTCCCCGATGTTATCGACCAGATAGTCAAACTTGCAGAGGTCCGTTCTCCTGGAATACCCACCCTTTATTCTTTCGTAAGTACGATGAAGTTCCCGAAGAAAGGATGCCGACTTCATCATCATGACCTGAAGCAGAGAAATGAAGACATCAACGTAATAGATCGATCTCTTCGAGAAGAGCAACCAAGACTGAGAAGATTCGTTAGAATTTCGTAACCAGATCGTTCCCCCTTACTCCACCTCTTAAAATCTCGGGACGAGATTTCTTGTAGTGGAGGAGAATTGTGACGCCCGGATAATTAACCTACAGTGAACCTCTGCTAATGATGCCATGTCACCTCGGTTATTGTTGATAAACTCGCATTGATTCGAAATCGATTCAAATTTAAAATACAGTCAAATATTTACATCTTAGAAAATGCTAACAAAAATGTTCGAGATGTTGTAAATAATCCCCAAGTAATTTTCATGGAGAAATCAACTCAAATTGGAATTTTTATTTTTTGGCCTTGCCATAATTTAGTGGACCCGCAACATTTAAATTGGTCGTTTAAATTCCAACAAATATTCTTACTTCTCCCAAACCACATGAAACCTTGTGCGTGGCCCTAGGCTGATGCACTGGGTTTATGTGCCAAGTTCACAAAGAACAAAATTCATTTAGCCACAAAATAAATGACAAAACTGTAGAGCAAATAAAAAAAACAGGCAGATGTGCTATTGTACACTTAGCCCATTTAACAATAGAAGAGGCCTAGCCCACCCATGTTTTCTTCAACCTGTAGCATAGGGGGATGCGTGGAGCATATCAACGGACACCATGGCGCCGTGGCGCGCATCCACGGCCCCTCTCGCCCTGCTTAGCGCTCGCACCCCCCTCCCCAAGCGAACCCTAGCGCCAGTCCCTCCCTTTCCCCGCGCCGTTTTCGCTCATTCTCGAGCTCCACCGTGAGACACATGGCCGCGCTGTCGCCACCACCGTGGCAACTGCCCTCCCCATCGCCTAGGATTGAGCCAAGAGCTCTGCCTGACTCCGCTGCTTCCTCTATGCTGAAGAACACGAGCCGAATGCCTCGGCTTCGACCGGATCGAGTCGATCCCTTCCTCTGCTCCAACGTGCGCCCTCACTCGATTTGATTGACTCCGAGCATCCCCGGCTGCGCAGAGCATCTCTCCAAACTTGCTGTGAGCGCCACTGCAATTCCCCCTGTCCTTAATCTCGGTTTCGAGCTGTAGCTAGGTAGAGCCGTAGTCCCGTCGTCCTCTTCATTTTGCTCCGGCCGCGCCTGGGGCCGCGCCTCCCCTGCTCCTGTGCATCCCCGCTGCTGCTTCGCCCCGGCTCATGCTCGTTGCGCCCTGTGTGCCCCGCCACGCCCGGAGCCACGCGCGCGCCGGCAGCCGCCCGTGCCTGTCTGCTCTAGGCCGTGCCCCGTCGCTACTGCTCCTCGCCCGCGTAGCCCGTGCTCCCCTGCTGCGCTGCTATCCTCTGCCCCGCTGCTGCTGCGTGTCGAGCTACCTGGTACAGCTGCTGCCGCTGAAGTCCTGCGTGAGCCGCCTCGGAGCCCCCGCGCCCACCGCTGCCGTGCTCCACTGCCGCCGTCGCCGCTGCCCCGCATCCACTCGCCACCACTGCTCGCTACTGCTAGCGCTGCTGCTCGCCGCGGCCCGTGCCTGCTGGCCGTGCACGCCCTGCCGTGCCCCGCTTGCTTGCCCCCGCTCCCCCCCGCGTAGTGCCTCCCTTGGCCAACGCCATGGCCATGGCCGCCGCACACATGTGTGCGTGTGTGCCATCCACGTGAGGCCGGCTGGCTCACAGCCTATGGGCTAGGCCAATTAGTTTAGGCACTAATTAGCAGCCTTAGTTAGGTTAATTAAATGTTAGGTTAGCCTAGTGGCCCAATGACAGAGGGGCCCTCTGATAATTAAACAAAAACTAACTAATCTAATAAAGCTGAGACAATGACAGCCGGGTCCCGCCTACACTATTCATCCTTTGACCATTCAACCTTTGACTGGGTCAGCCCAGCCCCACTGGCCCCACAGTCATACTCATAGGCTAGAGTAACAGTAGGTGACAAAAACTGTTTACTGTTTTATTTTCGAATTAATTTAAATTCCAGAAAATGGTTAAAACTTAGAAAATTAACTGTAAGTCAGATGAAAAAGTTTTATATATGAAAAATGATCAAAAAAATATGACAGATCCGAATACGCAGTCTGTTCATCTGTCACATGCCTCTAGCATAGCGAACATGGAACCGTTCCCCTCTGTTTCATTTGTCCAAAAATGCCTAACACCGGGAAAACATCCCCTCTACCGCGTAGCACTGTGTTAGATCATCCTTAGGACAACGTTTTGCCATGTCATGCTTTGTAATGCATTTGTTTGCTCTGTTATTTATTATGTTCCCCCTCCGTTACTTATTTCCGGTAGACCCCGAGACCGCGGTTGATCCGACGATCGACTACTTCACCATCAAGATCCGTTTTTGTCTGCAAAGCTTCCAGGCAAGCAAACCCCCCTTGATCACCCCAATATTGCCTACTCTTTCCCTCTACTACTTGCAATAGAGTATTGTTACTGTTGCCGGTTTGATCCTATACTGCTGCATAGCCTGTCCTTGTTGCTACTGTTGATACTTTACCTGCAATCCTAAATGCTTAGTATAGGTTGCTAGTATTACATCAGAGGCCCTACACTCTTGTCCATCTGCCATGCTATACTACTAGGCCGTGATCACTTCGGGAGGTGATCACGGGCATATACTATATACTATTACATTACTTATGTTACTATTCGAATATGGGGGCTGAAGGGGCAGGTGGTTCCACCTAGGTAGTGGTGGGCCTGGGTTCCCAACGGCCCCTGAGTGTTACTTTATGGCGGAGCGACAGGGCAGGTTGTGATCACCTAGGAGACAGGTGGGCCTGGTCCTAGTCGGCGTCCGCGGTTATATCAATTAACACGCTTAACGAGATTGGGTATTTGATCTGAGTCTGGCTACGAGCCTATACGCACTAACCAACTACGTGGGAACAGTTATGGGCTCTCGACGTCATGGTATCAGCCGAAGCCTTCTTGATGTCAGCGGTTGAGCGGAGCGCGCCGGATTGGACTGGAACGCCTGCACTTGTATTAAGGGGGCTAGGTCTGCTTCCGGCCGCGTTCGCAACGTGCAGGTGTGCAATGGGCGATGGGCCTAGACCCCTGCGCGCTTAGGATTTAGACCGGCGTGCTGATCTCTCTGTTGAGCCTAGGTAGGGCTGCGACGTGTTGATCTTCCGCTGCCGGGTATGACCCAGGAAAGTGTGCCCGACCAGAGGGTCGAGCATGTTAGGCAATGTGGTGCACCCCTGCAGGGAAGTTTATCTATTCGAATAGCCATGTCCCTCGGTAAAAGGACGACCCGGAGTTGTATTCCGACCTCATGACAACTAGAACCGGATACTTAATAAAACAAACCCATATAAGTTCCAGAGACAACCCGGTGATCGCTTTCCCATAGGGCGACGAGGGGAGGATTGCCGGGTAGTATTATGCTATACGTTGTTACTTGGTTAACTTACCAGCTACTCTCTTCTATATGCTTCAAGATGGAGGCTGCCAGAAGCGTAGTCTTCGATAGGACTAGCTTCTCTCCCTCTTATTCTGGCATTCTGCAGTTCAGTCCACAGATACTACCCATTTCATTGATACCAATGCATATGTAGTGTAGATCCTTGCTTGCGAGTACTTTGGATGAGTACTCACGGTTGTTTTGCTCCCTCTTTTCCCCCTTTTCCATTCTTCTCGGCCGTCGCAACCAGTTGCTGGAGCCCCGAAGCCAGACGCCACCGTCGACGATGACCCCTACTACACCGAGGGTGCCTACTTCTACGTACAGGCCGCCGACGACCAGGAGTAGTTAGGAGGATCCCAGGCAGGAGGCCCGCGCCTCTTTCGTTCTGTATCCCTAGTTTGTGCTAGCCATCTTATGGCACCTTGTTTAACTTATGTCTGTACTCAGATATTGTTGCTTCCGCTGAATCGAGCATTTGTATTTGAGCCCTCGAGGCCCCTGGCTTGTAATATTAAAGCTTGTATGACTTATTTGTGTTTAGAGTTGTGTTGTGATATCTTCCCGTGAGTCCCTGATCTTGATCGTATACATTTGCGTGTATGATTAGTGTACGATCAAATCAGGGGCATCACACCAGTACAAGCATATGTTCAATGCATAATTTGTTTAATGGTGGTAGCACAACGTGTAACATAGATTGTGAGCCGTAATACAAAGTTATACTAAATTGACTCACTACATTAGGCGATTCAGTACAAGTATTACGTGCAAAAAGGAAGCCTTGAAAGTAGTCCAGGCATCCATTGTAAGAATCGCTGGTGCCATGCTAGAACAGGCCTAGAGTAGAATAATCTGAACCAAGTAGTAGTAATAGTAGTAGTATTTTATCATCTGAACATAGAGGCCAATTGACTGATAATTAGAAAGCAAGACCAAGCTTATTTCTATGAAAAAAGAAGGTGGTCAAACTGATTCCTGAGTTCGTACATTTGCCCAGTTTTTGATGATTACATCGGAGTTAATGCACATTGTTTATATACTTCCTACTGCATTTTGCCAGAGATGCTTCTCAGGTAATACCAATTTTCTTCTTCTTAAATTTCATGTAACTCCATGAGGATTGGTACATATCTGTTTTGGTATATCCTCGGACAATATTTTTCTTGAGAGTATCTTTCCAATAGGACCTCATTTTCACGAATATCACAAACTTAATAGGTTTTAGAACATATGTTTTATTTGCTTAATTTTTTTTTGTTGTATGTCATTATCTAAATTTTCATCGATTGTGTGGGTGTTTTGCACATTATCTGGTGTCAATTTTTCCACGAGACATCATTTTCTAAATTTCACAAATTCTGCACTTTAATGTTTTTTTCACTCATGAAGATTATTAAGAGGCAGATAAGCAGTTCTCCCAATGTAATACCACACTTGCAAATTAGTACTAGGCTCTGGCTCTCGACAAATTAGGCTGTTGTAGTTGCTTTATAAATATATGTTCTACTCATTTGATTGTGTAATATATAGGCAAGAGTTCGAACTGATCCATAAAATCAGTTTAGATAGGCACTTGACAATAATCACATAAGTGTGTACTGTAGTTGCATATGTGAAGATCCAGTCATTTGGCTATAAGAAATTGGTAGGACTACAAGATCACTACGTACATTCAGAAAACCTTCTACACAACTTCTTAGTTACACTAACATATTCCTAAGAGGAATGACTTCAACGTGTGCACATGCTAGTATTTATGCGAGGGTTAGTTCGAACAAATGTTGTAGCACATCTTTGAATTAGGAGTGATGGTGTGCATTTTTCCTGAAACTTAGAACTTGTTGCTGCTGCTCTGTTTGTGAATCCCTGGTTGTACACTTGTCGAAATAAGAAGATAAATGGATTCAAAATATTGTACGACCTGGGAATAGACATGTATAGAACTATTATTGATTAAATAGCTACACTACATTACACAAACTCAATTCAGAGTAGTAGCTATGCTCCTGTAGCACTTAATGTTTCAAGATTTAATTAGGTATTTTGTAAAGCAACTTCAGAGAACATTTACTCATTTGCAATAATGGCTCAATTAGGCTCTCCATGTGGTTAGTTTTGTTAGACTAATAGAAATCTTCTGCATTCTATATTTTAACCAATAGCTAGCTTAATTTCCATTGGAAGTAAGTTGGTGCAGCGATGACGACATCGACACGGGGCTACGACGATGATGTCCTCAACATAGGGCTTCGGCGATGATAATATCGACACAAGGTTGTGGTGGTGGCGATGACGACGGCGACGATGACGATGACATTAACACGGGCTATAGCTGCGACAGTGATGGCTACATTGTAGAACTGATATATATATGGATGAATGTATGAATTGTATAATTAATTTGAATATTGAATGCATGTATAAGTATTTGGATGCATGGATGAAATTGTATTAACGATTTTTTTAAATCAGTAAATAGCTGGTGCTGGCGTGGGAGGCTATGTCAACGTTGCTACTAGTAGCGTGGCTAAATGTCCACGCCATTGCTATTTCACATAGTGGTGGCGTGAGTGAATTGTGCCATGCCACCAGTATGTAAAATACCAATGGCGTGGGGCCCACACGCCATCAGTATTTTGTTAACAATGGCACATATTGGTGATGTGGACCCTCCACGCCACCAAGGTGGTTTTTAGCTCGCCATTGCTAGCATTTTCTGCACTAGTGGGATCTTCGCTCCAATATTTTTTATATATTCCATAAAAAATCTCGTCCAATTATGAGAACTTCTATTTCTGCACAAAAAGAACACCATGGTAGTTCTGCTGAAAACAACGTCAGTCTAGGTTAGTTTCATTCAAATCATGCAAATTAGATTCCAAAACAAGAGCAAAAGTGTTTCGAAAAGTAGATACGACAGAGACATATCAACTCCCCTGAGCTTAACTCATTGCTTGTCCTCAGGCAATTCAGTTGATAAACTGAAAGTGATAGAGAAAAACTTTTACAAACTCTTTTGTTCTTATATCCGTATATAAGGTTAAATATCACCCAAGTTTTCAGCAAAGATCATGAGCTAACCATGAAAATGATACACTTAGAAATCACATTTACTCATATCAATGGCATAATCAACTAGCAAGCAATAATAACATATCTCAAATGCCAACAATTTGTCCTAACAATCATGATATGATATGATAACATGGTATCTCGCTAGCCCTTTCTGAGACCATAAAAAATAAATACAGAGCACCTCCAAAGTTCAAGCAACGACTAAACATTGTAATTCATGGTAGAAGAGAGCCAGTCATGATGCACACAATATTGGCTATACACAATGCATTAGAATGACAATAGTGCTCTCAGGACCGGTGCTTTAATTTAGAAGGTGATGACTCAACAATAAAAGTAAATAACATAAAAGTAAATATATAGGCCCTTCATAGAGGGAAGCATATATTTGCAGAGGTGCGAGAGCTCGAAGCTCTAATCAGAGATGAATATAATTTTGAGAGGTGTACTTTTCCTGTCAGTGTTACGACCGAGGATTTTCAATATCTTCCATGCTAAACACATTATCAGCGGTTCCCAAGCAGAAAGGTAAAGTTTACTCCCCCTCAACCAACAAACACAAGCCATGGCTGGCCAAATTCATGGGTGCCCTCCATACCAACAACTTTCGAGGGGAGTTTGTTTCATTTTTTTTTCATTTTGATTATAGGATTGGACATCCCAATTACCAGCCTCTCTCGTGCAATGACAAGTGAGTAAACACCCATCATGAGAATAACCCGCTTAGCATGGAAGATACTGACTGCCCCTGTCGCTCCATGAGAAATATGAGCACACAAAACAGATGCTTATTTGAATGTTTAGAGGTGGCAAATGCAAATTTACATAGGATGGCAGAGTAATACCGCATATAGGTAGATATGGTGGACTCATCTGGAACAACTTTGGTTTAAGGATTTGGATGTACAACCAGCATTCCTCCACAGTACAGGCGAAGGCTAGCAAATAGATTGAGAAGCGACCAACTAGAGAGCGACAACATTCATAATAATGCATTGAGAATAATTAACATTGAATACTAGCATGAGTAGGACATAAAGAGCATGAACATAAATATCATGGAGGCTATGTTAGTTTTGAATCAACTACATGTGTGAACATGTGCCAAGTCAAGCCACTTGAAACATTCAGAGGAGGATACCATACTAACATACTACATCATAATCATTTTAATGCATGTTAACATTCAAGATAAATCATTATCCACTCCTAGCTACTTAAGCATGACATGAGTAACTATAATCTCTAATTGTCATCACAAACATGTTTACTCATAATATGTTGAATCATGGATGACGAGTTAAATATGTTTACAAGAACAAAAACGAGAGTTCATACCAAATTTTCTTTGCCACAGTCACTTCATCAAATCATCGTCATTATTGCCTTTCACATGCACGACCGAATGATACGAAAATAATAATAGTGTAAGAGTGCCGTGGACTAAGCTGGAATCTGCAACCATTTTATTCAAAGGAGAAGACAAGGTAATATTGGCTCTTCGCTAGATCAACAATAATGAATATGAGAGCCACTCAATTTTCATCGTGGTCTTCTCCTTGCGATGAGTCAATGAAAAGAAAAGAATTTCAGAGAAACACACTGAAATATTTTTAGAGTTTTTAGTTTTTCTAAAGAAAGTAAATTAACGAAGGAAAAACGAGAAGTGAGAAACACTTTTTACAGGGGAAAGCTCCCAACAAGCAAAAGAAGAAATGAGAAATCTTTTTGGGTTTTGTTTTAATACTACAAACTAGTTAAACAAGGAAGAAAAACCAAAAAGAAGCAGGAAATATTTTTGGATTTTCAAAGTTTTTCAAACACACAAGAAGAAAGCAAAAATAAATCTAACATGGATATACAATGAAAAAGGATGAACACCGACAACTGGAATGAAAAGAGTGAACATGAATGTAATGTCAGTGAGATACGTACTCCCCCAAGCTTAGGCTTTTGGTTAGCTTGGTAATCACCACCCGTAGTAGCCATCGGGTCTGGTAGGGAAGTGGTTGTGTGGAGGCACTTGAGCGTCCCAAGGTTGGGTCTCGTTCTCCTCTACGACCACCTTGTTCATATAAGCAATGATGTCCGGTGGCATGATGACGTATCCATGCGTGCCATGAGAATCAAATAAATAGGGTGCAGGCAGTGTAATAATATCGCGAGTGTTCTCGCTAAATACCAAGTTATAACGAATGTGGTGAGGAGGCTCACGGTTATCAATAAAATGGTGATCTATCATAGCCTGGTGATCCAGATAAACTTTAGGCAACAAGTAATCATTGTGGCATATATTAACATGGAGACGTCTCGCCAAGCGAGTAGCATAAGTACCACCATGAACTTTACCCCTAGTCCTATTAGTGTGCAAGCGACGCGCAATGGTAGCTATAAGTGTTGTCACTGAAGAGTGCGCAGCGTAAAATGGCGAGGTCAGGGGCCCTGAGCGTGCCACCTTCCTCCATAGCAGTCAAGCGTTTCCCTATGAATAAAGCAAAGTAGTGCACAGCGGAAAAATGCAAACTAGTAGCTCTGGCTCTCGACACACACCGACACTCTCCCATAGTTAAAGTACGGAGAAATCCTCAAACTCCTCTGGTTGAGGCTCTCTTAATTCCCCATCAGTGAGAATCAAACTTATCTCACAAAACTCCGTGAGTGGTATGTCATGATGTTCAGCATATAAATCAAAGCGTACCATCGGAATATTGAGCCTATGCAAGAAATGGAAATTTTGCACAAAGGAATTCGTAAGGATGTGGTATTGATCACACTCATATGTGAGGAAGTTGGCCAACCCGGCATTTGCAATGAATTGTGTGAACTCCTGGTGAAACCCGGCTTTGTTCATGAAGGCATTGTGTGGCCATTCGCATGGCTCGACCTCCATCCTACACGGAATGTTATGGTCACGGTCTGGGGCATCCCCGATGATCCCCTTGGCACTCCGTCTCGAAGAACCTCTCCTGAAGAAGTTCATTTTCCTATGAACAAATTTCTAAAATTTTTGGACCACAAAAAGATGTTGACAAAACTTCACAAGATTGATAGCAACTACTCATATGGATGTCTAGAGGATATATCAAGAATTCATACTACTTGGAACTCAAAGAATTCAACATGCAAGCTCATTTTCAGTGGCACCTAGAGCATCAAAATATAATCCACAAAAGAAAAACTAATTGGAGAAATGGGGGATTCGCATACCAAGAAGCAATCTCTCAAAACAGTTTCGGAAACAGAGCTCCGAGAAAAGAGATCGAAAATCTCAGGTTCGGGGGCAAGAACACGAGAAAGAGAGAGAGAGAGAGAGAGAGAGAGAGAGAGAGAGAGAGCAACCAGGAATTTATTCAGTGCCAAAAATTGTTAAATATTTCAGAAAAATCATGTTAAATTTTTATGACATTCTGAGCACTTTTATTTTTTGGCTATTTTTTATTGCATGAATAATTCAAAAAATAGGATAATCATGATATTTTACTTTATTAAACTATAAATAACAGAGAGCAAACTATGATTACAGAAGGTTATGTTTACTAAATTCACCGACCACATGCCCCTAAAAAAGAATCCATTAATAAGGTTGATCAAGTCTTATTAACGAACCATTTCTGAGTAACATGAAACTGAAGAATCTTCGTATAACACTAGGCTACCTCAATGGGGATATGCATCTCCCCAACAATAAGAGTTTCATATTTCTTTCTGACAGTAGGAAGAGGGAATCTAAAACCTGCAATAGTGATTGTCATAATTCTTTCAATAGAGTTGATACTATTCACTTGGAGTTGTTTCTTCAAAAAATATATTGTATGCTAATTACCATTGGCATGAAAAGTGACCTTCCTTTTGTTGCAATCAATAATATCCCCTGCAGTATTTAAAAATGGTCTACCAAGGATAATCGACATGTTGTCGTCCTTGGGCATATCAAGAATAACAAAGTCTATTAAGATAGTAACATTTGCAACTACAGCGCACACATCCTCACAAATACCGATAGGTATAGCAGTTGATTTATTAGCCATTTGCAAAGAGATTTCAGTAGGTGTCAACTTATTCAAATCAAGTCTTTATATAAAGAGAAAGACATAACACAAACACCGGCTTCCAAATCACATAAAGCAGTTTTGACACAACTTTTTTGAATGGAGCAAGGTATAGTAGGTATTCCTGGATCTTCTAGCTTCTTAGGTATTCCACCTTTAAATGAATAATTTGCAAGCATGGTGGAAATTTCAGCTTCAGGTATCTTTCTTTTATTAGTGACAATATCTTTCATATATTTAGCATATGAAGGCATTTTCAAAATATCAGTCAAACGAGTGCGCAAAAAGACAGGTCTAAGCATTTCAACAAAACATACAAAGTCCTCCTAATACTTATTTTTCGGAGGCTTAGTAGGGAAAGTCATAATTTTTTGAAGCCATGTTCTCTTTCATTACCATGTTTTCTAGCAATGAAATCTCTTTTATCATATCTTTTATTTTTAGGAGGTGGGCTATCAAGATCAATAGCAGGTTCTATCTCTACATCATTATCAGGTTCTTTATCATTATCTGGTTGAGCATCAACATGAACATTATTATTATTATTATCATTATCGTTAAGTGGATGTTCATTACCAGGTTGTGTCTCAACATCATAAATAGAAACATCATTACTTTTCTCACAAGGTTTTTCTACCACAGGTTCACTAGAAGCACACAAAGTTCTATCATTTTTCCTTTTATTTTTATTTTTAGATGAACTAGGTGCATCAATATTAATTCTATGAGAATCTTGCTCAATTATTTTAGGATAACCTTCAGGATAAAGTGGCTCCTTAGTCATTCTACCACCTCTAGTCATTACTCTAATATCATGATCATTCATTTTATTATTCATCTCATTAAGCAAATCATTTTGTGACTTAGCAACTTGTTTTAAATGAGTATGAACCATGGATGCATGTTTACCTAAACCTTTAACATGATTAGAAATCCTAAACATCAAGTCACTCAAGCGATCAATCAAAATAGCATTCCATTTCAATTGATTCTTGACATACATATTAAAGTGTTCTTGCTTAACAATGTAATTATCAAATTCATCCAGGCATTGACTAGCATATTTATTATAAGGAGTATCACCTTCATCAAATATATATAAAGAGAATTTACCTCTACTACCTGTGTCGGGGTATTGAGTACATGTATTTCTTCAATAGGTGGTAAATTCTTAACATCTCCAGCTTTAATACCCTTTTCTTTCATAGATTTGTTTGCCTCTTGCATATCTTCATGACTGAGGAATAGAATACCTCTCTTCTTCGGAGTTGGCTTAGGTGGTGGTTCAGGAAGTGTCCAATCATTTTGATTTCTCAATATATTATTCAATAGTTCTTCAGCCTTTTCAACAGTTCATTCCCTGAAAACACAACCAGCACAACTATCTCCCTTCGTCTTAGAGGGTAGGATCTTGGTTCTAGTGTCTTTCAGATTCTTCATAGTGATCAACAGATATAAATCCCAAGTGAATCAACAAATAGAGCTATGCTCCCCAGCAACAGTGCCAGAAAAAGGTCTTGATAACCCACAAGTATAGGGGATCGCAATAGTTTTCGAGGGTAGTATTTCACCCAAATATATTGATTCGACACAAGGGCAGCTAAAGAATATTTGCAAGTATTAGTAGTTGAGTTGGCAATTCAACCGCACCTAGAAAAATAAATATCTGCAACAAAGTGTTTAGTAGCACAGTAGTATGATAGTTTCATAGCGATAGTAACAGTAGTAATAGTAATGGTAATAGTAACAGTAGCAATTTTGTAGTGATTGTAAAAACAACAACAAAAGTAAATTTGCAATATGCGAAAAGCGTAGGCATTGGATCAGTGATGGATATTTATGTTGGATGACATTCATCATATAACAGTCACAACCTAGAGCGATACACAATAGCTCCAATTCATCAATATAATGTAGGCATTATTCCGTATATAGTCATACGTGCTTATAATAAGAACTTGCATGACATCTTTTGTCCTACCCTCCTGTGGCAGCAAGGTCATAAGGAAACTAAGGGATATTAAGGCCTCCTTTTAATAGAGAACCAGAACAACGCATTAACACATAGCGAATACATGTACTCCTCAAACTACGGTCATCACCGGAAATAATTCCAACTATTTGTCACTTTGGGGTATAAGGAACCTAACATGTAATAGGTGCATATAACTTGCAAGATAGGATCACGAACTCAAATATATTCATGAAAACATAAAGGGTTCTGATCTGAAATCATGGCAGTCATGCCCTAGTGACAAGCATTAAGCAGAGCAAAGTCATAGCAACGTCTATCTTAGAACATAGTGGATAATAGGGATCAAGCCCTAACAAATTTACTCGATTACATGCTAAATCTCATCTAACTCCATCACCATCTAGCAAGCCTACAAAGGAATTACTCACTCCCGATGGTGAGCATCATGAAATTGGTGATGAAGAAGGGTTGGTGATGATGATGGCGACGAATCCCCCTCTCCGGAGCCCCGAACGAACTCCAGATCAGCCCTCCCGATGAAGAACAAGAGGTGGCGGCGGCTCTGTATCGTAAAACGTGATGTGCTACTTCTTGAGCTTGCATTGATTTTTCCCTTGAAGAGGAAATGGTGATGCAGCAAAGTAGAGATAAGTATTTCCCTCACTTAAGAACCAAGGTATCAATCCAGTAGGAGGCACAAGAGAGTCTCCAATCTATGCACCTGCACAAACTAACAAACACTTGCACACAACGTGGAAAAGGGGTTGTCAATCCCTTCACGGTCACGAACAAGAGTGAGATCTAATAGAGACGGGTATAAAAGATAAATAAAAGAGCAAACTAAAGTAAATATAAATAAATTGCAGCAAGCTATTTTTAGTTTTCTTGGTTTATAGATCTGAAAATATATGATGGAAAATAGACCCGGGGCCCATAGGTTTTAGTAGAGGCTTCTCCCTTGAAAGAAAACATACAGTGGGTAAACAAATTACTGTTGAGCAATTGATAGAAAAGCGCATAGTTATTACGATATCTAAGGCAATGATCATTAATATAGGCATCACATCCGAGACAAGTAGACCGAAACGATTCTGCATCTACTACTATTACTCCACACATCGACCGACTCCTGCCTGCATCTAGAGTATTATGTTCGTAAGAACAGAGCAACGCTTTAAGTAAGATGACATGATGTAGAGGGATAAACTCAAGCAATATGATATAGACCCCATCTGTAACATCCCAAAATTCTAAATTTTGGAATGTTATATTAAATAAATAGTTTTGATTGATTGTTTGATTGTGGTGTGGTTGCTTGTGTGAAATTGAGTGAAATTTGGAAACTTTTTGAAAGTTGAATGAGAGGGAATAAAATGACTTTCCCAAAACTTTCACCTTGCATTTATGATCTCCATGAATTCATATTCATTTCATCACAAACCCTAGAGTGAAGATAACATAACTTCTTCTATTTTAAAAGGGGTTTTTGAAAAGATTTGAATTCCATTTGGAAATATTCCAAATTCGAAAACTTTATGCAACTCAATGATTTTCATGAGAGGAGATAAAATGACTTCTTCAAATTATATGAAATATGAGTTGGAAGTTTAAAACAATCGAATTTAAAGTCCCTTTGAAATTATTTTCAATTTGGAGTTATTTGGTTTTTATTCAAATTGTTTTTATCCAAAAATAAAATATATGGAAATTAGGGTAAAATGATTCCCTTCAATATAAAATTAGAGGGAAATAAATTTGAAATCATTTTGTATTTTTAAAATGATTTTTATTAGGTTTTATTGCAGCAGTAGCACTGTTTGCTTTATTAAATTTTTGTGAAATTTATTTGCCGCTGAAAATATGTTCATATTTTAGGAAATCTTTTATGAAAATTTTGATATATAATATGCCTATGGAAATTTTTCTATTTTCCGTTTACCTTTTTTTTTGTTTTTATTCTAAAAAAAAAAAAAAAAAACTGTGCGAGCGATCGACTGCTATCCTTCGCCAGCGTGCGCAACATAGCTAGCAGGTCGGACTATATATTTTTCCAGTTGTCCTTTAATTTATTTATTTCTGTTAAAAAAAAACAAAAACGCACGCAGACATGCGGCATGCGCGCAGGCCGGCCAAAGGCCCATGCGGCGTCGTTTCTTTTCTTTCGTCTGCCCTTTGTTTACGTTTAGTCCCACATTGCCTAGCTTTTGACCTCTAAGCCTCTTTCCACCTATAAATATAGACCCATAGAGCCTCCAAAAATCATCCGATCGGGTTAAATCAATATATTTTGGTTTGACTAGATTCACTAAATAAAGTATTTTTCTTCTCTCCGGCGGACTTTCTGAAAGTTGTTTTCCTCTCGGAGTATCTTTTCTACTATAAAGGTATCTTTCTTCGTATTTTTATATTACTCCCGTAGCTTTATTTCTAGACTAGTACGGTAGAATAATTAGATTATAAATTAGTCCTTGTATTTACGTTTAGGACTAGAATTCTTTTAGCCATAACTCTTTTTTCGTAAAACAGCTTGGCCCTGATTTTTCAAATAGCCATAACTTTTACTCGTTCATCCAAATTAGCGAAACCAACGCCAATATTTTTGTCTTGATTCCACCTTTCTAGTGAATCTATCAAATAAACTTTTTGCAACTTTCAAATTTCGAAAATTGTTCAGATATATTCAAACTTGTTTTGGCTATAACTTGAGTTTCGTAACTCCGATTTAATTGATTCTTTTTGCTAATTGAAGCTCTTGACCTAAACTTTCTGATAAGACCAAAATCCACCCAATTTTGGTACTGTTAGAAATTGTTTTCTGTTGCAAGAGTTAATTGCTAGTTTTCGAAGTTTTCGAGATCTTTTCTTCGATTCTTTTGCATGAGTGCTTATGTATGCAATGCTTGCTCACGTTAGATTGAACGGAGTGTGACGAGTAGAACTATCAGGAATATGAGTGCGGGATCTTCATCAACAGTACAGGCAAGTTCAACACTTTGATCATACTCTTCTATACCCAGTTTTTATGCATTAGTTTTATCCTCAAACACTACATGACTAGGATGTGATAACTGGGTATTGGGAAGTAGATGATGAGGTAGAACCTATTGCCCTTTTATTATAAAACCCTTGGGAGTTACTTCCACGCTATGCTTATGTTGCCATGCTATGCTCGTAGACGTGGATTGGGTTTTGAGTGTATCCATGACAGATGTGAGATTTTTAATTAATGGTTCACAATTAAGGTGGCAACTTTAATACACATCTGGGTGGATTGCTTGTTTGGGCACCTGGGGATATACCAGTGGTGTCCTAGGAGATCCCGGGATATACCGTGTGATCCTCCTACGGTCCGCCACCCAGGCTCAAAGGGATCATAGATTATTCATGCTAGAAACTTCCGTGTGCAGCCACAAGCTATTATGGGCTCTAGCATAGTTGAGTATGTTACATGACCTCTTCAGTGGTAGGCTAGCAGATGTAGGGAAAGTAGGTGTAACTGTCTACCCAGAGTAAAGAGTAAGTTTTCTGAAAGACTGTGTCTCGGTCATCCGTTTCTAAACACCATGTAGTGCGAGAAATCAACGGAGGAGGATCGAGTCTTGTGGGGAAAAGTGCACAAAACTCTGCAGAGTGTAAAAAAACTAATCATGATTAGCCGGTCCCCGGTTATGGACATCTTGGTATCTGGTTCTTGGATTTTCATATTGAATCCCATCACTCAAATTAATTGTTGGGATTAATGATTACTTTTAATTGGGATTGAGAGGGGGTTTTTACCTTCTCAATATTTTCAACCCAACTTTGGAGTTAAACAAAATATATTCCTTTGATGTAGGGAAAAATTAGCTTTTCGCAAAACATATTAACCGTAGAGCCCCACCAGCCAATATGCATGTAGTGATAGCATTTATTCTGTTCATTGCTCACTGTGTTACTTGGCAGTATATTCAATGTACGACCCGTTTCGGGCTGCAACGTCTCATGTGGCAGGATTCTTACGACGAGTAAGTGATACGTTAGGGTTACGATTTCCACACTCAACTTTGCGTTGGTGTTGATGGGATCCACAACCCTGTTGTTACTTCCGCTATTTGGATTGAGGTAATAGTATTTACGTTACTTTATACATGTGATTTACCTTTGTTATAATCCTCGAGTACGTGTGTGTCAGCATACCGATCCAGGGATGACACTTAAGCACAGAGACTTTGATCCATTCGGGTCGGGTCGCTACAAGATGGTATCAGAGCACATGTTGACTGTGGACGTGACCTAGAAACTGGCGAGCCCATAGAAGATTTTTCTCTACAACTTTCTTTTCAAAAGGATCTCTTACCTCTCTTCTTTTCTAAGCTTTATCAAATTTCCTTTTAGTTAGACTATACCCCTTTGCCCTTTTGACCACTCGAAGGTTCAACTGATGAGACCAATCCAAGAAGTACAAGATATCGGACAACTAAGACCACTTCGGAATGAAGAGGAATTTACCGTGCATTATAATAATGGAAACTACAACAGTTGAAGACTCCGAAGACTAGGAGAATTTGAAGTTTCTGAAGAATTTCCAGATTGGTATGACCTAGGAAGGCTACCCTTATGGAATTTGTCAGACTATTGAAGCTGTCAATACCCGAGATCAAGGTGTGTCGGAGAAAGACCGGAACATGGAGCGTTAAAACTCAAAGTTTTTGTCAAGAAAACCCTAAGGCAGGAGATATCAACTATGGAATGATAGCTCATGGCAATGACAAGGGCAGAAACACTGCTATCCATGATGTTATCGCCCGCTTATGCTATTGTCGTCGTGCTGAGTTAAGCATGCATTTCGTCGGAAGGATTGGATGACAAAAGGGCTAATGGAGCATCTATCAGCAAAAGATGAAGTTTAACCTTAGCTGGTGTATCGACAGGATCTGGAGTATTACATCGAGAATTTTAAGATGGACCTTCAGGAAGCCGTATTTGACAAGGAAGCATTTCGTGAAGAACTCAGGACCCAGAAGCTGAAAGTAGCCAAGCTGGAGGAGAAAAACCTCGAGATACCAGAGATTCGTCAGGAACTGAAGGACAGTAGGACCATGGTTCATAGCCAAGGATGTTGAAACCCAGAAGTTTGGAATGCAACTCTAGAATATTAAAGGACGTCACGAGAGACTTCGCGTCAACAGAGATGATTTGGCAAAAGAACTTGAGAAGGTCAAGCACGATCGGAAGAAGCCCATCGGAGACATGAACAAGACTTGAAGAGTTTGGCGACTTTGAAGATTTATTGACCTTTAGAAGACCAAACCCCTGTTATACCTACGTTAGATGCGACGATTGTGAGCTGTCATTTGTTTGATGTTTTTTCGACAGCCACAAAATAAAATTTGCCTCTTCAAATCTATTGTTTGTATTGTGTGTATCCCTCTCTATCTCTCTTGTCTCACCCCAAAAAAAAAAACCCTTGGAACCAATAGAGGATGAATGGAGATGAACTCATATTTTATGGACCGATGACTCAATTGGAGACGGACCGATGGATTCAAAACATGGAAGATCACATGAAGAATAACACTATAGCCGGAAAGGATATGGCCCAGCATGCTCTTCAGTGCTTTGAAAGAGGTGCTGCTACTTGGTGGAGGATGTACCAAACCATCAATGGATGGCAAAGAGTAACCACTTGGGAAGAATTTAAGTTGACTCTGCAAAGGTCTCGGCTTGTGTCCCAGAAGTTGAAGCCTTATGGAAATGATATGAAGAAACCTTGTGCATGCAAGTTCTGTGGAGAAATAGGACACAACCATAAAGAACACAAGGATGAATGCCCTCATTGTGTAGGAAATCACCCAACTGAAGAATGCCCAACTAGGCAGATTACTTGTTTCTTGTGTGAAGGGACTACCCACTACCCTGCTCAGTGTCACATTTACCCCATGGTACAAAGAACCATCCAGCAGAAGAAAGAAGAAATGAAAGGAGCCCTCATGGAAATTTTAGAAGAACCTGTGATGAAGGAAGAGGTGGAGGACACACCCGAAGAAGACCCAATTAAACTCTGCACCAAGTCATGCTATTCATGTGGAGAAGAAGGACACATATCCCAGAATTGTCTGAAGGGGGATCTAGTAGCATTTCCGACAGTAGAAGTAGAGTATGACCCACAGGAAATAGAAGCCCTGTTTGGAATGGAAAAGTCCAGAAAAAGAAGTAGATTGGATTCCAGGAAGGATCTGAGTCATATCACCTGTTATAGGTGCAAGGAGTCAGGGCACTACCTCAACAGTTGCCCAAAAAGGAAACCTCGAGACTTGTCAGAAGTAATATGTTTTCGTTGTAATGAAGCAGGGCACTTTGCCAGAGAATGCCCCAAGGAGAAGGAGATTTGTGATAATTAGTTGTGTCCATGAGAAATATAGTAGTAGTAGTGAGAACATTTCCTTTATATTGAGGTGTTGAGTTGAGGCATGTAATGGAAATGCAGGAGATTGTAATAATTGGAGAATCAATAAAGTTAGCATTATTGTTGGTACTGATTTGGATTTTATGAGTTGTTACTCTATGAAGAAAGATTTTGACCATTTTCGAGGATATGAGAAATATGGTCTACGGATGAATTTGTGCAGTTCAAGGGTGGTAGTACCCTGTGAGGACACTTGACCTCTGGAAAAGATAATGATATTCCATGGAGTGGACTTTGGACAAAATAAGTACGAGTTTTATCTCGATATGTGGGATACCCCAAGAATATGATGGGATGAAGTACTATTGGATATAAAGGAGGTATAATGTTGGTAATATGGAGCAATTGTAACTCCATGATGAGTCTGAGTAATCACGTCTTAGTACCAATAGAAGGAGGGGAGACAGTATAATTGGATGGATTTAAGAATGCTGGGAAGCTCAAGGTTGGAATAAGGATCCGTTGCCCCGATGTTGAGCTCAAGGTTGCAAGTGATGAGATGGGCCATAACCCAAAGGCCCCAGGACCTGCCAAGAAGCAAGCACATTCTTGCTGAAGGAAAAACCCTGGAAGAGGATATGCCTTTATCAATAGACGATCTTATAGGAGTTACGCAAAACCTGAGAGCTGTGAAGGAACGATAGATTGTTTGTCTGGCTTGCAGAATCAAGGGATTATCCGAACTTGGTTCGTCGACAAGAGAAATTCTGCAATGCTTGTGAGGATGACCAAGTGTTAGAATGCGAGATTCGCTAAACCGTATACAAGGTAATGATTTGGGTGCGGGATGGATTGATCACCATACCGACTTACTCTTATTATTCGCCTTGCTATATGGGATGGTAAATCTGAGTGACTTACCCATAGTAGAGCGACGACGATCAAAACCTTGTTTAAACCATAGAATGGTGTGACAATTTTTCCCCTTGTACACGGCAGTTGTTGCCAACCGTAGGTTATGCGGTGAGGTTCAACCCAGACCCATTTCCTGCAGGAGAAACCATAAATTGTTGACCACCATGAGATATCGATAGTTGTTTAGTATTGGCGCCAGACCCGTCAGCTAAGAAGACCCGGTAACAGAAGAACCTTACCAAGATGAAAGGACACGGGAATTGAGGAAAATAGTTATGCCCCTACCGGAAGAGCCAGAGTAGGATTTTTCCCGAGGATCTCAGAGGACTGACCCTGTCAACAATAAGGATGGAGTATATAAGTTTTGATGGAACCGTAACAATGCTTCTAAGGGTGGTAGCACCCAAGACCCCTGTGACGATCGATGGATTTTGAGAAGACCCCAAACCTAACCTATTTCTTTCTAGCCTCTCCGAATCTCGAGGACGAGATTCATTTTAAGGGTGGTAGGTTTGTAACATCCCAAAATTCTAAATTTTGGAATGTTATATTAAATAAATAGTTTTGATTGATTGTTTGATTGTGGTGTGGTTGCTTGTGTGAAATTGAGTGAAATTTGGAAACTTTTTGAAAGTTGAATGAGAGGGAATAAAATGACTTTCCCAAAACTTTCACCTTGCATTTATGATCTCCATGAATTCATATTCATTTCATCACAAACCCTAGAGTGAAGATAACATAACTTCTTCTATTTTAAAAGGGGTTTTTGAAAAGATTTGAATTCCATTTGGAAATATTCCAAATTCGAAAACTTTATGCAACTCAATGATTTTCATGAGAGGAGATAAAATGACTTCTTCAAATTATATGAAATATGAGTTGGAAGTTTAAAACAATCGAATTTAAAGTCCCTTTGAAATTATTTTCAATTTGGAGTTATTTGGTTTTTATTCAAATTGTTTTTATCCAAAAATAAAATATATGGAAATTAGGGTAAAATGATTCCCTTCAATATAAAATTAGAGGGAAATAAATTTGAAATCATTTTGGTATTTTTAAAATGATTTTTATTAGGTTTTATTGCAGCAGTAGCACTGTTTGCTTTATTTAAATTTTTGTGAAATTTATTTGCCGCTGAAAATATGTTCATCTTTTAGGAAATCTTTTTCTGAAAATTTTGATATATAATATGCCTATGGAAATTTTCTTATTTTCCGTTTACCTTTTTTTGTTTTTATTCTAAAAAAAAAACTGTACGAGCGACCGACTGCTATCCTTCGCCAGCGTGCGCAACATAGCTAGCAGGTCGGACTATATTATTTTTCCAGTTGTCCTTTAATTTATTTATTTTCTGTTAAAAAAAAAAACTCCGCGCACGCACACATGCGCGCACACGCGCAGGCCGGCCGAAGGCCCATGCGGCGTCGTTTCTTTTCTTTGTTTTTCCTATATCTTTCGTCTGCCTTTTGTTTACGTTTAGTCCCACATTGCCTAACTTTTGACCTCTAAGCCTCCTTTCCACCTATAAATATAGACCCATAGAGCCTCCAAAAATCATCCGATTCGGGTTAAATCAATATATTTTGGTTTGACTAGATTCACTAAATAAAAATATTTTTCTTCTCTCCGGCGGGACTTCTGAAAGTTGTCTTCTCTCTCGGAAGTCATCTTTTCTCTACCTTATAAAGGTATCTTTCTTCGTATTTTTTTATATACTCCCGTAGCTTATTATTTCTAGACTAGTACGGTAGAATAATTAGATTTATAAATTAGTCCTTGTATTTACATTTTAGGACTAGAATTCTTTTAGCCATAACTCTTTTTCTTCCGTAAAACAGCTTGGCCCTGATTTTTCAAATAGCCATAACTTTTTACTCGTTCATCCAAATTAGACGAAACCAACGCCAATATTTTTGTCTGGATTCCACCTTTCTAGTGAACCTATCAAATAAACTTTTTGCAACTTTCAAATTTCGAAATTTGTTCAGATTCATATTCAAACTTGTTTTGGCTATAACTTGAGTTTCGTAACTCCGATTTAATTGATTCTTTTTGCTAATTGAAGCTCTTGACCTAAACTTTCTGATAAGACCAAATCCACCCAATTTTGGTACTGTTAGAAATTGTTTTCTGTTGCAAGAGTTAATTGCTAGTTTTCGAAGTTTTTCGAGATCTTTTCTTCGATTCTTTTGCATGAGTGCTTATGTATGCAATTGCTTGCTCACGTTAGATTGAACGGAGTGTGACGAGTAGAACTATCAGGAATTATGAGTGCGAAGGATCTTCATCAACAGTACAAGGCAAGTTCACACTTTGATCATACTCTTCTATACCCAGTTTTTATGCATTAGTTTTATCCTCAAACACTACATGACTAGGATGTGATTAACTTGTGGGTATTGGGAAGTAGATGATGAGGTAGAACCTATTGCCCTTTTATTATAAAACCCTTGGGAGTTACTTCCACGCTATGCTTATGTTGCCATGCTATGCTCGTAGACGTGGATTGGGTTTTGAGTGTATCCATGACAGATGTGAGATTTTTAATTAATGGTTCAACTTAAGGTGGCAACTTTAATACACATCTGGGTGGATTGCTTGTTTGGGCACCTGGGGATATACCAGTGTTGTCCTAGGAGATCCCGGGGATATACCGTGTGATCCTCCTAAGGTCCGCCACCCAGGCTCAAAGGGATCATAAGATTATTCATGCTAGAAACTTCCGTGTGCAGCCACAAGCTATTATGGGCTCTAGCATAGTTGAGTATGTTACATGACCTCTTTCAGTGGTAGGCTAGCAGATGTAGGGGAAAGTAGGTGTAACTGTCTACCCAGAGTAAAGAGTAAATGTTTCTGAAAGATTGTGTCTCGGTCATCCGTTTCTCAAACACCATGTAGTGCGAGAAATCCAACGGAGGAGATCGAGTCTTGTGGGGAAAAGTGCACAAACCTCTGCAGAGTGTAAAAAAACTAATCATGATTAGCCGTGTCCCCGGTTATGGACATCTTGAGTATCTGGTTCTTGGATTTTCATATTGAATCCCATCACTCTAAATTAATTTGTTGGGATTAATGATTACTTTTAATTGGGATTGAGAGGGGGTTTTACCTTCTCAATATTTTCAACCAACTTTGTAGTTAAACAAAATATATTCCTTTGATGTAGGGAAAAATTGGCTTTTCGCAAAACATATTAACCGTAGAGCCTCCACCAGCCATATATGCATGTAGTGATAGCATTTATTCTGTTCATTGCTCTACTGTGTTATCTTGCCAGTATATTCAATGTACTGACCCGTTTCGGGCTGCAACGTCTCATGTTGCAGGATTCTTACGACGAGTAAGTGATACGTTAGGGTTACGATTTCTACACTCAACTTTGCCGTTGGTGTTGATGGGAATCCACAACCCTGTTGTTACTTCCGCTATTTGGATTGAGGTAATAGTATTTACGTTACTTTATACATGTGATTTACCTCTGTTATAAATCCTCGAGTACTGTGTGTGTCAGCATACCGATCCAGGGATGACACTTAAGCACAGAGACTTTGATCCATTCGGGAAAGGCCCCAAGATGGGATCTCACGGGAACAGAGGCTTGCGGCGGCGGAAAAGTATTTTGGTGGACACTTCTGATGTTGGGGGAATATTTCTGAATTTGTAGAGGTGGAATTAGGGTTGGAGGACACCCGAGGGGCCCAGAAGCCCTCAGGACGCCCCCTGGGCACGCCCTAGAGGCTTGTGGCCTCCTCGGGACTCTTCTAGCCCTCTCTCCAAGTTACGTAGGTGTCTTCTGGTCCAAGAAAAATCATCGTAAAGTTTTATTCCGTTTGGACTACTTTTGATATTCCTTTTCTGTAGAAGTCAAAAAACAAGGAAAAAACAGAAACTGGTACTGGGCTCTAGGTTAATAGGTTAGTCCCAAAAATAATATAAAATAGCATATTAATGCATATAAAACATCCAATACAGATTATATAATAGCATGGAACTATAAAAAATTATTGATATGTTGGAGACGTATCGAGCATCCCCAAGCTTAATTCCTGCTCATCGTCGAGTAGGTAAATGATAAAAATAGAATTTTTTGATGTGGAATTCTACCTAACATATTTATCAATGCAATCTTCTTTATTGTGGCAAGAACATTCAGATCCATAAGATTCAAAACAAAAGTTTAATATTGACATAAAAACAATAATACTTCAAGCATACTAATAAAATAATCATGTCTTCTCAAAATAACATGGCCAAAGAAAGTTATCCCTACAAAATCATATAGTCTGGCTATGCTCCATCTTCATCACACAAAATATTTCATCATGCACAACCCCGGTGACAAGCCAAGCAATTGATTCATACTTTTGGTGTTCTCAAACCTTTTCAACTTTCACGCAATACATGAGCATGAGCCATGGATATATCACTATAGGTGGAATAGAATATGGTGGTTGTGGAGAAGACAAAAAGAAGGAGAAAGTCTCACATCAACTAGGCAAATTAATGGGCTATGGAGATGCCCATCAATTGATATTGATGCAAGTGAGTAGGGATTGCCATGCCACGGATGCGCTAGAGCTATAAGTGTATGAAAGCTAAAAAAGAAACTAAGTGGGTGTGCATCCAACTTGCTTGCTCACGAAGACCTAGGGCAATTTGAGGAAGCCCATCATTGGAATATACAAGCCAAGTTCTATAATGAAAAATTCCCACTAGTATATGAAAGTGACAAAATAGGAGACTCTCTATCATGAAGATCATGGTGCTACTTTGAAGCACAAGTGTGGAAAAAGGATAGAAACATTGTCCCTTCTCTCTCATTTTTTTCTTTCTTTTCTCTTTTTATTTATTTGGGCTTCTTTGGCCTCTTTTATTTTATTTAGGCTTCTTTGGCCTCTTTTATTTTTTATAAAGTCCGGAGACTCATCGCAACTTGTGAGGGAATCATAGCTTCCATCATCCTTTCCTCACATGGGACAATGCTCTAATAATGATGATCATCACACTTTTATTTACTTACAACTCAAGAATTACAACTCTATACTAGAACAAAATGTCATGGGAAACCACGGCCACCTATGGGGCCATGAGCCCCTTTTGGTTCGACGGGGGGATGGGCACATTGCACAAAAAGTGGAGAAGCATCACACAGCGCGACAGAGATCACATGGATAGTTTTTACCCAGGTTTGGGCCGCCGTGAGGCGTAAAACCCTACTCCTGCTTTGGTGGATTGATGGTGGAAATTTTTTGGATGAACGCAGTGCTCTTGCCCGGCTAGGTCGCCTCGGGGCGAGAGCAGCTACGCGCATATGAGTGTGTAAGGGTCCGGATCAGCCAACCCCCTCTACGGTCGCCATGGGCCTCCTTTTATAGATCAAGGGGTCACCAAAGTGGCAAATCAGTCATTACATACTGATTAGATAGCAAACAGTGCTATCATACCTAACTCTGTAGGCTGACAGAGCGTATTAAATGCGCCGCTCAATGTCACATCTCAGCTTGCCCGGCAGGCCCTGCCGGGCTGTTTTGCCAGCTTCGCACCTGCTTGCTTGACACGTCTCAGGACGGGTGTCGCCTGGGGGTATTTTTTGTAGGAAGCGGCTGCCATGTGGCAAATAGCACCCACTTAGTCACTTTGGAGCTTGACACCGCACTGATCGATGACGTTTGTCGTGATGAGGTGGTGCGGTGGAGTGGTTTGCCTCCGTAAGCCCCGGCAGGCCTGCCGGGACGATCTAGAGACTTGCTTCCGGGGCAAACCCAACCTTGCCAGGCTCGCCTGTCCGGCAAGCCTGGTTCTTTCCTTAGCGATATCTTGCTTCCCTGGCTCATCTTGATCTGCACTTTGGTCCTGCCAAAGAATTGATCCCTCGTGCTTTGATCTGACCTTGGTGTTGTAATCTTGTCCTTGGGCCTGTGCACAGTCTGGGCAACGGACCCAGGGTTTGTTGCACCGACAGGAGGCCTCGAGCTTGCACGAACGCGCTGCTGGGCGTTGTCAGGGTAGGCCCTAACCAGTGCATAGGCAGGAGCGCAAGGGTGGCTTCACCCTTTGAGATCTTCTTTGCTTCTTCATTATCCCGAGCTTGGGTCAGTTTCCGATTTTCCCGCGCGTCGTGCGCAATGTTATGGGAGGAACCGGACCACAATCCATGGATCGCCCATGCCCCATGATCACGGGGTAGAAACTGCCGCCCCACTCGCCTCCCACTTCAGGTGCATCTGCCACGTGTACCGCATGCATTGCGTAGGGTAGGTGCAGAAGCGGAGGGTGTCGGTGTCAAAACCGGCGGATCTCGGGTAGGGGGTCCCGAACTGTGCGTCTAAGGTCGATGGTAACAGGACACGGGGGAGGGGGGACACGATGTTTACCCAGGTTCGGACCCTCTCTATGGAGGTAATACCCTATGTCCTGCTTGATTGATCTTGATGAATATGAGTATTACAAGAGTTGATCTACCACGAGATCATAATGGCTAAAACCCTAGAAGTCTAGCCTGTCTGATTATGATTGTGATTATGATTGCCTCTACGGACTAAACCCTTCGGTTTATATAGACATCGGAGGGGACTAGGGTTGTACAAATTCGGTTACAGAGAAAGGAATCTTCATATCCGAACGCCAAGCTTGCCGTCCACGCCAAGGAGAGTCCCATCCGAACACGGGAGAGAGTCTTCTGTATTGTGTCTTCATGGCCCATCAGTCCGGCCCACATTATGTAGCCTGGACACCCGAGGACCCCTTAATCCAGGACTCCCTTAGTAGCCCCTGAACCAGGCTTCAATGACGATGTGTTCGGCGCGCAAATTGTCTTCGGCATTGCAAGGCGGGTTCCTCCTCCGAATACTCCAAAACAAACTTTGAGCACTGAAAACGTGTCCGGCTCTGCAAAACAAGTACCACACACAACCGCAGAGAGTATAATATTTCACGAGTCCAATCCGCTGACAACTTTTTGTAATGCGACACCACGTTCCTGCACGGTCATTATTTCGAATCGTTTTTTAGCCTCCCGCTCTGCGCTTTAAGATGCGGTTTCCAGTGGCACACCTTGTCACAGCAGAGATTGTGTCCCTTTATTACGGGATTCTTATCAATACGGGCGTGGGTAATCCAACCGTGCCGTCTGCACGGCCCTTGGGAATAGGCGAGTTTTAAGGCGAGTGGGGAGGCGCTTGATATTCAATGCCTTTATAAGGAGATAAGGATTCACCCCCTTCACCCACGCCTTCTCTTTCTCTGCCTCTCCATTCTCGAGCTCCAGCGCCCAAGTTTTCATCTTTTCCGCCTCAAAGAAGCACTCCGACCATGTCCGGATCTGGAGCGCAAGGCAAGTGGACGGCCTCCTCTGTCAAGGAGAAGGACATCACGAAGCTCCGGGAGGCGGGGTATTTGGCCAAGGAAATCGCCCACCGGCTTCCGGCCAAGGGACAGATCATCCCCACCCCCAAGCCTCATGAGAGGGTGGTGTTCATCCCTCACTTCATCCGCGGGTTAGGGTTTCCTCTCCACCCTTTCGTCCGCGGACTCATGTTCTACTATGGGCTAGATTTCCATGATCTTGCCCCAAATTCTTTCCTCAACATCTCGGCATTTATTATCGTGTGCGAGGCCTTCCTCCGCATCCCACCCCACTTCGGACTGTGGCTCAAGATCTTCAATGTGAAGCCGAAGGTGGTGGATGGCCAACACGCAGAGTGCGGAGGCGCCATGGTGAGCAAGATGCCCAATGTCACATGGCCCAAAGGTACCTTTGTGGAGATCGTCAAAGGGTGGCAGCAACTGTGGTTCTATATCACAGAGCCCCGCGACGCCACCTGGGCCGCGGCTCCTGAATTCAAGTCCGGAGCCCCAATGCGGCTCACCTCCTGGCTAGAGTAGGGCCTGAATTGGACGTCGTCAGACAAGCTGACAGCGCTGCAGGTGCGTATCCAGAGCATGGTGGACAAGAACATCAAGCTTGTCAACGTGATCCAGGTGATGCTAGTTCGCCGGATCCTTCCATGCCAAAGCCGGACTTGCCATCTGTGGGAGTTCGATCCGGCCGAGCACCAGACCCTGCAACAGTTCTTCGGAACTACGCACGAAGACATCTGGAAGGTGCTATTTAAGGCCAGTGAGAAATGGCCGGAGACGACCGAGGACCGCGGGCACGACCTGGCCCATCCCGCCAGTCCGGTAAATCTTTCACGCTTTCAAGGTGTATCCTTTACTTTCTTATTCAGGTAAAATGCCTAAGCCTCCCTATTTATTTTTTTAGGGCTAGACGAAGAAGGCGGAGCGGATTAAGTGTCCGACTCCGCTGCCCGAGGAACCAGCCATCCCGCTTCTGACGAAGATGCTGGTCCCGGCGCCCTACCAGGCGCCGGAGAAGAAGGCCAAGAAAAAGGCCAAGGAGACCAGAAGTGGCCTCCGTCGCAAGGGAACTTCGGACGCGACGTCCGAAGACGCCGAGACTCACTCCTCTGCCGTAGAGGACGACAAGGAGGAGGAGGAAAGCAACTCTCCCCCTGAGGGGGGAAGGAAGAAAAGGGCGGCCTCCATAAATCTGGAGGCAGAGGCGTCCAAGAAGGGGAAGGTCTCCCTCGCGGATAACTCCACGTGGGACGTCGACAGCAGCCCAGAGCGGCGCCCCCGAGATAAGCCCCTGGCCGGATCGTGAGTACTCAAAGACCCTGATGCATTCATATATCCAGCCTCTTTTCTCCATAGTGTTAACATGTTGAATCATGTACTTGCAGTCCGGTTCGTTCCGACCTCGAGCGATCCTCATCCTCGGGGAATTCGCTGGATCCGAAGGTGATGGACAGCGGGTCCCTTCCGACGGCCTCCTCTCCCAAGGCCATGGATGACACTGAGGTGTTGTCCCAAAGGATCCCAGGCCAGGGAGAGACGCAGGAGGCTGTCAGCGCGGCGCCAGAGGGTGAAACCTCGGCCGCCGGACACATGGGGGAGCAAATCCCCATGGAGCCTGGCAATGAGGGCCAGGTCCAATTTGGCCCTCAGCCGAATACGGTCCCGGAGACCTATGCGGCTCCGGAATCCGGCAAGCAGCCTCCTTTGAAAGAAGGGGGTGCGCCCATTTTGCCAGTGACCTCTGTCCAACCAGAGGCACCGAACACCCTACTGGAAGCGCTGCGAAGTGCTTCCATTGTAGAGGAACACCGTGCCCTCATGGGTACGGTGATTGAGAAGATTCAGTACGCGAAGAGCGGACTGACCGAAGCGTGCACAAGCCTTCTAACAGGTTTTGAGGTATGAAACACAATTATGTAAAAAGAATGTCACAGTATAGACAGTAGCCCCTGAGACACTGTCCGGTGGTCGAAAAGAAAAGCCGGACAGAGGATCAAACAATTTTCGCAGGAGACTAACCATACATGTCTATGTGAAAAAGCAGGCGTCGCTGCTGGCTGCGACCTCCCATGCTGCCGAAGTCTCCGGACTGAAGCAGAGTCTGGAGCGGGCCGAGGAAGAACTCGGCCGTGTGAAAAAGCAGCTGGAGGATAAGCAAGGTATGCCATGACGTTCTGTATATCAGAAAGGATAGATGATTTGCATTGACCATAGTGCCATGATATTTGTAGGAGCGACGACTGAGGTGGAGGCCCAAAAGAGTGCAGCGGAGGAACAATCCGTCCATGAAAAGCATGAGGCCAGGGTCAGTGAGGTCCAACAAGAGCTCCAGGACGCTGTAAAGAAATGCGAGTCCTTGGAGCGCAAGATTACAGATCAAGAGTTCGAGCTTGCTAAGGCCCACCAAAGCACACAAGAGGCCTGGGTTGAAGCCCAGGGCGCCCTCCAGGAAATCCAAGAGGCCAGGAAAATTGCGGCGGGTAAGGCCTTTATAATGCAAAGCAAATTTGTGAAGAAAAGGTAACTCTTACTGACCCGGATTTGGAGTTCTCCAAGAGCGTTTGCGGATCTGCTGCACAGCATTGCAGATGCTGCAGATTTCTTCCGAGCCAAAGAGGGGAGCTCAACGGAGAAGCTGTTCTGGTCGCAATACCTTGCGCCAGAGCATCCGGTGCCCCTCAACGATCAGCTGAAACAGCTGACCGAACTGCATAGGGCGGCTGAATTGGCCATGAAGGATTTGATAATCCGTCTCTGACCTGCCGAAGCCATACCCCAAAGCTACTTCGGGCTCGTGAAGCGACCGTTTGCTGCCTGCCCTTGGCTTGATGCCATCAAGCGGTCGGTCTGCATCGAAGGTGCGCAGATGGCCTTCGCCCGTGTCAATATGCAGTGGGCGAAGATGAACGCCGTCAAGCTCGCGACCGAGGGACCGCCTGTGGGCAAGGAGCACCGCACGCCCGAGCGATATTTTGACGATGTCCTAGAGGGATCCCGCATTGTAGCGGAGCAGTGTGCAAAAGACATTATCTTCGGATGAATATGTTATCCTGTCCTGCATAATGAAACAAAACTAATATGTAATATAATGTTAGTTGTTTATATCAAGATTTTTCCTCCTGAGCGGCCGTTTTATTAAATCTGAGAGTTGGCCAGTCGTTGGCTTCAGCCCCCACGTAGGTAGTACGGGGGTGTTTGGGATAAAATCTAAACACTCTTGATCCAAAGTTTGGTCCTTGAAGGAGGTGTTTAGCGCAACGAACCAGGCAACCGGACTATGTGGCTTTATCACCCTCACTTAGCCATAGCAGTTTTATAATAGAAATTTAGGCGCAGCCCCTAGTATTTGTGAATCTGAACTAGGGTGCTGTAAACACCGGATCGTGTAGAGACCGATTCGTCGCATAATGCGGAAAAAATCGCAAAAGATTTGTAACCTCCGAAGAGCTGACCGGCTCACGCCGCATCATGACAGTCAGTTTTCGGCTTTCTCTACTGAGGTGCTCATCCGGATGACCCAGGGCACAATCACAGTAGTTCTCCCTTTACTACCCTAGCCGATATAGCGGAACGTAAGGTAGTAAGCACAGGAGCCGGGCAACCCAACTATTGACCAAAGACATGATTCGGAGCCAATGCATATAATGCTAAATTCGGGGTGCCAAACTATACTATAAAAAGTGTTCGGACTTTGTTTCCGTAATATGGGGCGCAATAAAGCCGCTGGCAAATTTAGGCCGTACCAAAGTGTACGGGTGCAATGGATAAGATTATAAAAAATGAAGTAGTAAGCTAGTGCCACAAAAGTTGGGCCGCGAACTGTTTCCATTATAATTTATTGATACGTCAAAGCGTATAAGTAGTGCGATAAGCAACAGGGCTATTTTACATGCCATGACCAAGGGAGAGCTGCGTGAGGGTCCGGAGAACAGGTAGAGTGATCGTCAAGAAGACTTCCTAGAGATTCCCGTATACCGCAATGCTTCTTGCTGTCTTGGTGTATCTATCCTTCGAAAGGACCGATGATTAGGCCATCTTGAGGGGCCTGTGGAAAACCTAAAAAGGATGAAAAAGAAAAAGTGAGAGTACATGTGTCCAGGGGAGGTCGAGCCGCATTATGGACCACAATATAGTTATGCCTCCGTCTATGCCCATGGTATTTTAAGTGCGTAGTTATGTACGCGTGGTACGTATGCCGCCATTTGGCCGGGACGGAGACGGAGGCCGGATTGCTAGTCTAATTCCTGATGAGCTAGACTATTATGATGCGGAGTAGTCCGGATCCGCTTGACAGTGTCCGGGAGCTTGGCCGCTGAATTAAGATTCTGTTTGGCAAGGCCGCTCTGTACTTCCGCTGCCAAGGCCGCGGTGTGCTCCTCGGTACGGAGGGAGCGCTCCGTGTTTCCATTAACTGTTATGACACCGCGTGGTCCCGACATCTTGAGCTTGAGATAAGCATAGTGTGGCACCGCATTGAATCAAGCAAATGCGGTTCGTCCGAGCAGTGCATGATAGCCGCTGCGGAAGGGGATGATATCGAAGATCAACTTTTCGCTTCTGAAGTTGTCCAGGGATCCGAAGACAACCTCCAGTGTGATTGAGCCCGTACAGCGGGCCTCTACACCTGGTATGACTCCTTTAAAGGTAGTTTTTGTGGGTTTGATCCTTGAGGGATCGATGCCCATTTTGCGCACTGTATCCTGATAGAGCAGGTTCAGGCTGCTGCCGCCGTTCATGAGGACGCGCGTGAGATGAAATCCATCAACAATTGGATCGAGGACCAGTGCGGCTGAGCCGCCATGACGAATACTGGTCGGATGGTCCCTGCGATCGAAGGTGATCGGGCAGGAAGACGATAGGTTGAACTTTGGGGCGACTGGCTCCATCGCGTAGGCGTCCCTGAGCGCTCGTTTGCGCTCCCTTTTAGGGATATGAGTGGCGTATATCATGTTCACCATTTTAACCTGGGGAGGGAACTTCTTCTGTCCTCCTATATTCGGCGGACGGGACTCCTCGTCGTCATCCTCGCTTTGCGACCCCTTCTCCTTGTGTTCGGCATTTAACTTGCCGGCCTGTTTTAAAACCCAACAGTCTCTGTTGGTATGATTGGCTGGTTTATCAGGGGTGCCGTGGATTTGACATGGACGATCGAGTATGCGGTCCAAGCTGGATGAGCCCGGATTGTTTCTTTTGTATGGCTTCTGCCGCTGGCCGGACTTGGAGCCACTGAAACCGGCGTTGACCGCCATGTCATCGGCAGTGCCACCATTGCTTCGGCGCTTATGCCTGTTGCGTCGGGGCTTGCCATTGCCATTCTTGGCTTCAGAGGTACCGGAATCACTTGCAGTGTTATTGCTATGAGCTAGCCAACTATCCTTGCCCGCACAAAAGTGGGTCATGAGTGCCGTGAGGGCTGCCATGGACTTTGGCTTTTCTTGGCCGAGGTGACGAGCGAGCCATTCGTCGCGGATGCTATGCTTAAAGGCCACTAGGGCTTCGGCATTCGGGCAGTCGACGATCTGGTTCTTTTTAGTTAGGAACCTAGTCCAGAATTTCCTGGCCAACTCTCCAAGCTGTTGAACTATGTGACTTAAGTCATCGGCATCCGGAGGTCGTACATATGTGCCTTGGAAGTTGTCGCGGAAGGCGTCTTCCAAGTCCTCCCAGCTGCCAATAGAGTTTTCAGGCAGACTGTTTAACCAGTGCCGAGCTGGCCCCTTGAGTTTTAGTGGGAGGTATTTGATGGTGTGAAGGTCATCGCCGCGGGCCATATGAATATGGAGAAGAAAATCCTCAATCCATACCGCGGGATCCGTTCTACCATCATATGATTCAATATTTACGGGTCTAAACCCTTCTGGGAATTCGTGCTCCATTACTTCATCAGTGAAGCAGAGGGGATGTGCGGCGCCTCTATATCGGGCCAAGTCGCGACGTAGCTCGGATGGAGTTCGGCGGTAGTTTTTGGCCCGGGCATGGTTATGTTTGTCACGTCTGGCTTGATACCCGTCGTCGCGCGCCAGGGCATGCCCCCGTGATCCGTAGATCGATCTGGACTGACCTGCTCTATTGTCCAGGTCCTGCCTCAGGTCATATGTATGACCCCGGGCTGTTATGTCTCTGCTTTTGCGGTGAGGTAGTATGGGCTGGTGTTCGGCTTGAGTTGCCGCTTTGTCCCGGCCACGTGGTGGTCGGTCAGCCGCATTACGTGTTTTTGGCATGGGCTCAAGTGCCTCGTCGTCGAATTGGGGTAGCAGTTTACGCCTCGGGTAACTTTTAATGGGGCGCTCGAGTCCGTATTTCTCGGCTGCCAGTACATTAGTCCATCTGTCGTTGAGTAGATCTTGATCAGCTTGAAGCTGCTGCTGTTTCTTTTTCAGGCTCCTTGCAGTGGTTATTAGCCGGCGCTTAAAGCGCTCCTGCTCGACGGGTTCCTTAGGCACGATAAAGTCTTCGTCGCCGAGGCTCACCTCATCTTCGGAGGGTGGAAGATAGTTGCTGTCCTCCGAGTCTTCGTTCATGGCCTGTTCGTCAGGGCTGGCTTACCCATCTTCCCTATCATCCTGTTCGAAAGGCAGCTCGACGGGATCTTCTTTTTCTTCGGCCTCATCCGGAGTATTGTTTTCTCTCATGCCGGTATTGCTGTCTTTTCCACGGCGTGATTTATAGCGGTGCCGCTGACATCAGCGCTTTGGCTGTGTCTCAGGAGGTTTATCCTCGACTGGATCTTTCTTGTCATCGTCGTTATTCTCTTTGGGAGCATCCACCATGTACACGTCATACGAGGAGGTGGCTGTCCAGCGCCCAATAAACGGAGGGTTTTGGGCCCTCTCCTCTCCAGCATCGTCGTCCGTACCATCGATATCTTCGGAGTCATAATCGAGCATGTCGGTTAAGTCTTTGATAGTGGCAATGAAGTGGGTGGTGGGTGGGAAACGAAATTCTCCACCATCAGCCTCCAGTTCAAACCGGACATAGTTCGGCTGTGAGTCCCCCGCTAAGGAGAGGGTTTTTAATGAGTTTAGCACATCACCCAAAGGTGAGTGCCAGAAGATGTCCGCGGAGCTAAACTCGATGATCGGCGCCCGATCGAGCTCGATGGGCGCAGACACACGCGGTTCGGAACCTGTGGCCGGAGACGAATCCGTGGTTCCGGTGACACAGATCTCATTTGAAGTTGGGTCTGTGTGCGGCTCCAACGCCGCTGAGTCTGCGGCTTCTGTGGCGGGGTTGAGCTTCCCGTCCTCGGATGGTGCAATCTGCTCCGGATCTAGGGCCAGAGCAGTTATAGGAGCTATCTCCTGGGTATGGTCCGATGACAGATTTAGGTCATGTTCATTGCGGTGGCAGGGAGCGGCTGCCATGGGCTCGAATCCGTCGAAGATCAAGTCTCCGCGGATATCAGTAACGTAGTTCAAGCTTCCAAATCTGACCTGATGGCCAGGGGCGTAGCTGTCGATCTGCTCTAGATGGCCAAGCGAGTTGGCCCGCAGTACGAAGCCACCGAATACGAAGATCTGGCTGGGGAGAAAGACCTCCCTCAAGGCAGCATCGTTGTGGATGATTGATGGAGCCATCGAGTCTTCTAGCGACGACACAACGGAACTCTCAATGAAAGCACCAATGTCGGTGTCAAAACCAGTGGATCTCAGGTAGGGGGTCCCAAACTATGCGTCTAAGGTCGATGGTAACAGGAGACGGGGGACACGATGTTTACCCAGGTTCGGGCCCTCTCTATGGAGGTAATACCCTACGTCCTGCTTGATTGATCTTGATGAATATGAGTATTACTAGAGTTGATCTACCACGAGATCGTAATGGCTAAAACCCTAGAAGTCTAGCCTGTCTGATTATGATTGCCTCTACGGACTAAACCCTCCGGTTTATATAGACACCGGAGGGGACTAGGGTTGTACAAAGTCGGTTACAGAGAAAGGAATCTTCATATCCGAACGCCAAGCTTGCCATCCACGCCAAGGAGAGTACCATCCGGACACGGGAGAGAGTCTTCTGTCTTGTATCTTCATGGCCCATCAGTCCGGCCCACATTACGTAGGCCAGACGCATGAGGACCTCTTAATCCAGGACTCCCTCAGAGGGCACAGGGCGGCGTCATGGCAGAAAGCCAGGCGTAGCAGATTAGCGCAGAAGGTCGGCCTGGATTCCCTGAGCCATTGAAGGCACAGGGAAGCCGCATTGGAGGAGCAGGGCGGTTACCTTCTGAATGAGAAGCCAGCCCCTGCCCCGTTTCTCTATAAAAAGGGGCAGGAGTGGTGTGTTTGTTCACACACTTTCCTTCTCCCCATCCTCAATTGTTATTTGCTCTCCATGGTGAGGGGACGAGGGCGCAGTGGTACTCTGGTGGTGGCGACGAGAGCTTCTACTCGACAGCGTCTCCCTCCTCCTCCTGAAACCGCGAGATCGGAGCCTGCTGTGAGAGGAGGAGGAAGAGGATGAGGTCGCACTCGTCGTGGCGCTCACGGAGGAGGGGGGTGGGGCGGCGCCCTGATCGCGCCCCCACCAGACGTTCCTCCTCCGTTGGAGGGCCACGTCAGGGACCAGCCTCTGGAGTTCGTCATCAGGCTATATAAGCCACCACGTGGCCGCCTCCGCCTCCCTACTCCATTTGCAAGGGCGATGGAGCTCGAACATCCACGAGCGTTGAGGCTGCACATGAGGGGCTGCGGGAATGGCAGCATACGGGTGGATGTAGATTTCCCCGCCCCTCACATCATGTACTTCCGTCGAGGTTGGAAGACTTTTGCTCGTGCCCATAGCTTGTCAGAAGGGCACGTCCTCCACTTTAAGTTAATGGAGGACGGTTTCCTTTCCGTCAAGGTTTTTTGGAGCTCGGGTGCTCGCTTAGGGTGCTGCGCGGAGAGCTCGACCGATGAAGAAAGCTCCTCCTCGAGCGACAGCGACGAGGAGGACAGTGACGGCGATGATGACGGCACCAACTGGGAGGGCGACGACTCTGACTCCGGCTGAGCATCAGTCGGACCGTCATCGTCAGGCGGTGGCAGCACCATCTGCATCTGCATCCCCTCTCCGGCAAGGTGATTTGCCGGGGAGTTGGGAGAAGGGGTGGAGGTGGTGCCTCCGGCTCCTCCAGCAGCCTTCTAGCTGGACCCCGGCAGGCTTCCTCGCGGGCTGTAGCTCCGTTAGCCCTGCCGCATCCTGCTAGCCCTGGTGGTGGTGGTTGACGGGTCATCTCCGCCATGCTCTTCATCGTCGCCTTCGTCGGTGCCCTCCCGTCCCCGCCAGGCTACCTCTCCTAGAGCCCGATAGGGTCAGGCTGGGTTTCTGCCCAGGCACTCCTTTTGCCCTCTTCCCCTCCTGCCGCAGTGCCTAGGAGGAGAGGGACAAGAAAGGGAATTACGGGGCACTTATCTTTTTTTTAATCTTAAATCTATAGGCACTTGCCAAATTTTAGTTCAAATAATGTAATCTCTTGAATCCATGTTTGCGTCCTGTAAGGTCTGTACTTGTTTGAAGCATATTAATAAAAAAGATAAACCTTGCCGGGGACTCGTGCAAGTATATGTCCATGCAGAGGTGGGATGCCTCTATATTTATAAGTAAACGAGTTTCCCCTGGCAGGCTACCCTGCCGGTACCCTCTGTTTTGTTGCCGGGGAGTTAGGCCTACCGGGCACAAATCATGAAGAGGGATCAGCCCCCTGCCAGTCCTTTTTCAACAAAGGCCACTGCGACCACCCTGACCGAAGCAACTTTCGAGTGGAAGGGCGGGAGCACATAAGTTTCAAAGGGTAGCAGGGTTTTCTCATGCGCAAGTCTTTACTTACAGAACATGTATGGATACAAAGAAGAACTTATCTGTTTGGATTGCCGAAGATCGCAGTGTAGGCTCATCTTCTTATCTCCTCTTGGGCTGAATACACTATAGGAGCCAGTAGTTTATGCAGATGAAAATGATGCTAGATGCGATCTTATCTACATGAACATGCGATGCTCATGATATGCTTATGCATGCATGCAACTTGTCGGGGGCCCCCAGCGCTTCATTTATTTCTCTGTTGCTCAGGGTCCGTGCCTGGCTTTGTACAAGGGGTTACATGCAACTGAGGCAAGGCCTGTACAAAAGGGTGGCTACCGGGCAGGGCCCGACAACCGCGCCTTACGGGTAGAACTTGCGGAGATGCTCAATATTCCATGAGTTTTGCAATTGAATGCCATCTCCGATCTCCAGACGGACTGCGCCAGGTCTGGTGACTCGTACTACCCAGTAAGGGCCTTCCCACTTTGGCGTCAACTTGTTTGTACCCTTGGCGGACTGAACGCACCTAAGGACAAGGTCGCCTTCCTCAAAACACCGGGCATGAACCCTGTGGCTGTGATTGCGGCGCAGGGCTTGCTGATAGCGTGCAGCACACGTAGCAGCCCAGAGACGGTTCTCCTCGAGAAGCACAGCATCGTCACAACGGTGCTGATCCTGCACTACTTCATCGTAGGCGAGCACTCGAGGCGACCCGTAAATGAGTTCCGTGGGGATAACTGCTTCTGCCCCATAGACTAGGGAGAAGGGAGTCTGTCCGGTAGTTCGATTTGGTGTCGTTCTGAGGGACCAGAGTACCACCGGCAGCTCGTCGATCCACCACCTGCCGCACTTCTGCAGCTTATCAATTGTCTTGTCTTGAGTCCTCGCAACACTTCATCGTTCGCCCTCTCAGCTTGTCCATTGCTTCTGGGATGTGCAACAGAGGCAAATGAGGTCTTGCTTCCGAGGGCATGAACATATTGCATGAAGGGACGGCTCGTGAACTGGGTGCCGTTGTCGGTGATGATCCGGGCAGGGACCCTGAAGCGGCACACCAATCCTTTCAAGAACTTGATAGCTGACTGAGCAGTCACCTTTCTCACGGCATCTACTTCCGGCCACTTTGTAAACTTGTTGATTGCAATGAACAAGAATTCAAAGCCCCCGGCAGCTCGGGGGAAAGGGCCGAGGATATCGAGCCCCCAGACCGAAAACGGCCATGACAAAGGGATTATCTGAAGAGCTTGGGCAGGCAGATGGATGTTCTCGGAATGGAACTGGCAGGCTTCACACTTGGTGACTAGCTCGACCGCATCTTGGAGGGCTGTGGGCCAATAGAATCCTTGCCGGAATGCTTTCCCAACTAAAGCCCTTAATCCAATGTGGGAGCCGCACATGCCTTTGTGTATTTCCGCTAGCAGTTCCTTTCCTCCTTCCCAGCAAATGCACTTCAATTTCACACCGTTGGGCCTTCTTCTGTATAGTGTGTCATCGACAAACTGATACACACTGGCCCTCCGGGCTACTCTTTCAGCTTCTTCTTGCTCTTCGGGAAGTTCTCCAGTTTGGAGGAAATGGACTATGTGCCTTGCCCAAGTTGGAGCCTGGGCTCGGCAACAAGGACTAGCGGCACCTCCTCATCTGCAGGAGTGCGTTCCTCGATCGCGGGGACCAGTGGCCGGCAGGAGGGCGCAGCCCGGCAATCGAAGGGGAGTTGTTTCCGGCAGGGTCCCTGCCAGGAGCCTCGAGGGGCTCTACCGGGAGAGGCTTACCGGAGTCCAATTTCCTTCTCTTTCGGGCCATTGTTGTCGGGGATATGGAGGGCTAAGTAAGATGGAGAACATAAGTTCCTGGTTCCACAAGAAGCTTTTACGCAGCACACTTTGACAGATGATCAGCGGTGCTGTTTTTCGCACGGGGTACGTGCTCTGTTTGCAATCTGTCAAAGTGCTCCTCTAATCTTCTCACTTCCTCAACGTATGCCTCCATCAATGGGATTTGGTAATCCTCATTGACTTGTCTCACCACAAGTTGCGAGTCTCCTCGAATGATCAGCTTCTTGATTCCCAATTCGGTGGCAATCCTGAGCCCGACAAGGAGCCCTTCATACTCTGCTGTATTGTTGGTCGCCTCCTCTCGGGGAAAATGCATCTGGACGACGTACTTCAAGTGCTCTCCAGTGGGAGCACCGAGAAGCACACCAGCCCCTGCACCTTGTAGGGAGAAGGCACCATCGAAATACATGATCCATTCTTGGGGCGCTTCCTTGTCGGGGATAACTATTTCAAGCACTTCTTCATCAAGGGTTGGCGTCCATTCTACAATAAACTCTGCTAATGCCCTACTCTGAATCATTGATGTGCTTTCAAACTTCAGGCCAAAGCTGGATAACTCCAATGCCCATTCTACTATTCTGCTGGTAGCCTCTAGGTTACGGAGTATCCTTTGCAACGGGAAGCGAGAGACAACCGTGATCTCATGGGCTTGGAAGTAGTGGCGCAGTTTCCTTGAGGCCATGATAAGGCCAAAAATCAACTTTTGCACACCAGAGTACCTTGATCTAGCCCCCTGTAATAGGGAGCTGAAGAAGTACACTGGGCGCTGCACTACTTTCTTCCTTGCCGCGTCCTTGGGGTTGCGTTTGCTGTCGTGCTCTTCTTTATCCTGATCCATATCTGACCCTGCCGGGCTGCTTTCTCTCTCTTTCCTTTGATTTCCTTGGCGGGAACTGCGGCTTCCGCGGCCTCTGCCGCGACTGTGTCTCAGTACATCTTATCCACGCAAATAATTGTGTCCTTCTTGTCTGATGGGATGGAAATGACACCCACTGGCCCTGGCATCTTCAAAGTGTTGTAGGCATAGTGGGATGCCGCCATGAATTTTGCCAAAGTTGGGCGTTCAGAGATTCCATTATATGGCAGGGGGAGGTCGACCACATCAAACTCAACCTTCCCAGTCCGGTAGTTCAACTCCCCTCTTAATGTCATTGCCAATGTGATCTTTCCCTTAGGATGACTCCTGCCGGGATTGACTCCTTGAAATGTGCCAGTAACCTTAAGCTCTTCCTCTGCTATCTGGAGTTTGCGGATAACCCTTGGGGAAATCAGATTCAACCCGGCCCCGCCTTTAACCAACATCTTTGTGACTTTGAGGTTGTGAATTGTTGGTGACTCCAACAATGGCAAGCACCCTACCGCAGTGGTGCAGTCAGGATGGTCCTCTTCGTCAAAGATGATGGGTGTGCGTGACCACTTGAGCGGCTTCCGAGAATCTGCCACTGGCTCCACGTCATTGACCTCACGCGCCCACTGTCTAAGTTGCCGGTGAGAGGAGTGCAAAGATGCACCCTCGTCAATACACATGGCGTCAGTGGCCTTCTGGAATTCCTGCTCGCTGGTTTCCTCTTCATTCCCTCCATCACTCTTAGCATTGCAATCCTCCTTCTCTCGGCCCCTGGCAGGTTTTCCTTGGTTCCAAGGAGCCTTGCCGGGGCGATTTGCTTCACCACTTTAACCCTTCCCGCCAGTACTATTCTGATCTTTTTCCTTATCACGCTTCTCATATTCAGCCCTCTGCTTCTTGATGAGCTGCTCAACCTGGTGACACTATTGGAGATCGTGGCCCTTGGTCCGATGAATCTTGCAATACGACCCATCGCCTTTCCCAGCTTTCTCGGCAGCCACAGCCTCCCAGCAGTCAGTGCACGCGGCAACTTCCTTGCTGGAGGCTTCGGTCTTAACCTTCTTGCCGGTACTAGGCGTGCCCGATCTTTCAACGGTCATCACTGCCTTATCGTTGCGCTTCTTGTTCTTCTTCTTCTGACTGGTGGACTTGTCGTCCTCCTCTGAGTCGATGTCGACACAATCTTCCTCTCCAGGGAGTTTCCTCCCTTCCTCCACCCGAGCACATTTGTCCACCAAGGTGTAAAGCTCCTTCACAGTCTTGGGCAGCCAAACATTCATCTTGGAGCGTATCCTGCGGTTGCGCACGTTGGATTGGAAAGCGGCTATCACAGCTGTTGGGTGGATATCTGGGATATTTCTGTGTACTCGGCTGAATCTCTGCAAGTACTTTCGAAGAGTCTCTCCTTCTTTCTGCTGGAGAAGCTGCAAATCACTGGGCCTCCCTGGTTCTTGATGGCCACCCGTGAAGGCGCCAATGAACTCATGGCACAGGTCAGCCCAGGTCGAAATGGAGTTCTCCGGCAGGTGCATCAACCAAGACCTCACATTTGACTTGAGTGCCAAAGGGAAGTAATTAGTGTAAACCTTCTCATCTCTTCCCCCGGCAGCTTGAACAGGGATGGTGTAGGTGCTCAAGAACTCTGCCGGGTTCAGCCTCCCATCATACTTCTCTGGAATCTCTAGCTTGAACGTGCGAGCGGATGGCCAACGGACTTGCCACAGCTCACGGGTGAAAGCAGGGCAGCTAACCTCGAAAGGCAGGCACCCGCCATCTCCGAGTGCGGGTTCGTCAATGTCGAGGCCATCGCACCCATTGGACCGGCGGTGGTTGTCGCGGTGTCGCTCGATGACGACGCGCGTGCCTTCCCTCCGCCCGTCCTCCGGGGCTTGTCGTTGGCCTGGACGCGCTCGAGGGTCAGAAGAGGCCATCGAGACGCCATCTGGTTCTTGGTTTCGTGGCTCCCACGCTAGCTGCCATGGTGGGGATTGCACCATGGAGGTGGCCCCTTCCGTATGGCCAGCATCACGTCGCTGCTTGGGGAGGCCGTGGCGGGCCAGCTCGCTGTGATCTTCCCGCCTCGCCGAAGGCAATCAGGCTTTGGATGGTGGCTCGCCACTCATCCATCTGATCGGCTGCTAGAGGGAATCTCAACAGTAGTTGAGCCCGTACCATGGCCTCTGAGGCAGTGCTCGGCATAGGTGATGATGATGTAGATCACGGTGTCGCTCGGCTTCTGACGGTGCCAGTAGCGACCACGCCGCGCCCTCGTTGTTGCGAACCAGCCGCTTGGATGGCATGGTGACGCGGGGGAGGCGCTTGAAGGCCAGTGGCTCCGCTGGGCACAGTAACTGGGTCAACTCGTTCTGGAGGCGGCGCACGCCCTGCGGTCGCGCCCGCGGCGGGGGTGGCCGGAGGGTTGCGATTCGCCCCTGAACAAGCGCCACCACTGCGGCTGTGCCCTTCGGCGAGGGGAAGAGGTGCAGGCGGAATAAGCCCTCCACTTGTACCTCGTGGAGCATAGCCGCCAGGATGTTGCTGATGCTGTCCTTCCCCGGTGCTTCCTGTTCCTCCTTCAGCCGTGGGGGAGGTGGTAACAATGTGGCCTGCGCCGACCACATCCCCCGCAGCGTCCACATCCTCGCGCGTCCCTGCACTCCCCGCGACGTCGGCGGTCGCGGGCGGCGGAGCCTTCGAGGTGGACGGGTGATTTGCGGCTCCGGACTTCTTCTTGGGTGCCATAGTTGATGACGCCGTCAATGACGAGAATGGTGATGAAGATGATGCGCTATTGACGCTCTCGGGTTCGCCCAAGTGATCCCCCTACCTGGCGCGCCAAAGATGTCGTGGGAAACCACGGCCACCTATGGGGCCATGAGCCCCTTTTGGTTCGGTGGGGGGATGGGCACGTTGCACAAAGAGCGGAGAAGCATCACACAGCGCGGCAGAGATCACACGGGCAGTTTTTACCCAGGTTCGGGCCACCGTGAGGCGTAAAACCCTACTCCTGCTTTGGAGGATTGATGGTGGATGAACGCAACGCTCTTGCCAGGCCAGGTCGCCTCAGAGCAAGAGCAGCTACGTGCGTATGAGTGTGTAAGGGTCCGAATCAGCCAACCCCCTCTAAGGTCGCCATGGGCCTCCTTTTATAGATCAAGGGGTCACCACAGTGGCAAATTAGTCATTACATACTGATTAGATAGCAAACAGTGCTATCATACCTAACTCTGCAGGCTGACAAAGCGCATTAAATGCGCCGCTCAACGTCACATCTCAGCTTGCCCGGCAGGCCCTGCCAGGCTGTTTTGCCAGCTTCGCACCTGCTTGCTTGACACGTCTCAGGACGGGTGTCGCCTGGGGGTATTTTTTGTAGGAAGCGGCTGCCATGTGGCAAATAGCAGCCACTTAGTCACTTTGGAGCTTGATACCGCACTGAACGACGACGTGCATCGTGATGAGGTGTTGCGGTGGAGTGGTTTGCCTCCGTAAGCCTCGGCAGGCCTGCCAGGACGATCTGGAGACTTGCTTCCAGGGCAAACCCAACCTTGCCAGGCTCGCCTGTCCGGCAAGGGAGGTTCTTTCCTTAGCGATATCTTGCTTCTCTCGCTCATCTTGGTCTTCTTGATCTGCACTTTGGTCCTGCCAAAGAATTGATCCCTCGTGCTTTGATCTAACCTTGGTTTTGTAATCTTGTCCTTGGGCCTGTGCATAGTCTGGCAACGGACCCAGGGTTTGTTGCACCGACACAAAATATGACTATATGAATGCCTCCGGCGATGTACCGGGATGTGCAATGATCAAGAGTGACATGTATAAAAAATATGAACGGTGGCCTTGCCTCAAATATTATGCCAACTACATGATCATGCAAAGCAATATGACAATGATGGTGCGTGTCATAATAAAATAGAACGGTGGAAGTTGCATGGAAATATATCTCAGAATGGCTATGGAAATGCCATAATAGGTAGGTATGGTGGTTGTTTTGAGGAAGGGTATATGGTGGGGTTAATGCACCAGCGAAAGTTGTGCGGTACTAGAGAGGCTAGAAATGGTGGAAGGGTGAGAGTGCGTATAATCCATGGACTCAACATTAGTCATAAAGAACTCAAACACTTATTGCAAAAATTTATTAGCCATAAAAACAAAGTACTACACGCATGCTCCTAGGGGGATAGATTGGTAGGAAAATACCATCGCTCGTCCCCGACCGCCACTCATAAGGAAGACAATCAAAAAATAAATCATGCTCCAACTTCATCACATAACGGTTCACCATACATGCATGCTACGGGAATCACAAACTTTAACACAAGTATTTCTAACAATCCACAATTAGTCACTAGCATGACTCTAATATCACCATCTTCATATCTCAAAACAAATGCAAGGAATCAAACTTCTCATCTTATTCAATGCTCTTTATATGAAAGTTTTTATTATATCCCTCTTGGATGCCCATCATATTAGGACTAAATTCATAACCTAAGCAAATTACCATGCTGTTTAAGACTCTCAAAATAATATAAGTGAAGCATGAGAGTTCAACAATTTCTATACAATAAAGCCACCGCCGTGCTCTAAAAAGATATGAGTGAAGCACTAGAGCAAACTGCCTAGCTCAAAAGATATAAGTGAAGCACACAGAGTATTCTAATAAATTCACGATTAATGCGTGTCCCTCTCAAAAGGTGTGTACAGCAAGGATGATTATGGAAAACTAAAAATCAAAGACTCATATCATACAAGACGCTCCAAGCAAATTTACCAATGGATTGAAGACGAAAGAGGGGATGCCATCCGGGGCATCCCCAAGCTTAGATGCTTGGTTGTCCTTGAATATTACCTTGGGGTGCCTTTTTCATCCCCAAGCTTAGGCTCTTGCTACTCCTTATTCCATAGTCCATCAAATCTTTACCCAAACCTTAAAAACTTCCCAACATAAAACTCAATAGAAAACTCATAAGATCCGTTAGTATAATAAAATAAATCACCACTTTAGGTACTGTTGTGAACTAATTCTAAATTTATATTGGTGTTATATCTACTGTATTCCAACTTCTCCATGGTTCATACCCCCCGATACTACCCATAGATTCATCAAAATAAGCAAACAAACACATGAAAAAACAGAATCTGTCAAAAACAGAACAGTCTGTAGTAACCAGAATATTAATCATACTTCTGTAACTCCAAAAATCTGATTTTTTTTAAACATAGGAAATTCATATATCAATCTTGTGTAAAAAATTCAGAATTTGTCCACGCTCCAGTGAATTTAAACAATTCTGTTACTGGACGCAAAAGTTTCTATTTTTCAGCAAAACCAAATCAACGATATACCAAAGCATCCCAAAGGTCTTGCTTGCCTCAAACACTAATTAAAACACAGAAACACAATTACTAAAGAGGTAATAATGTTTATTTATTGAAAAACAGAACAAAAAACAAACAACCTAAAAATAAAATTGGGTTGCCTCCCAACATGCGCTATTGTTTAACGCCCCTAGCTAGGCATAAAACATAGATCTAGGTATTGTCATCTTTGGTATGCAAACCATAAGTAGCCCTCATAATAGATCCATATGGCAACTTAATTTTCTTTCTTGGAAAGTGTTCCATGCCCTTCCTTAACGGAAATTGAAATCTAATTTTTCCTTCTTTCATATCAATAATTGGACCAATCGTTCTAAGGAAAGGTCTACCAAGAATAATAGGACATGTAGGATTGCAATCTATATCAAGCACAATAAAATCTACGGGCACATAATTCCTATTTGCAACAATAAGAACATCATTAATCCTTCCCATTGGTTTCTTAATAGTTTAATCCGCTAGATGCAAATTCAAAGAACAATCATCATGTTTAGGGAAACCTAGCACATCACATAAAGTTTTTGGAATCATGGAAATGCTAGCACCCAAATCACACAAAGCATTGCACTCATAATCTTTAATTTTAATCTTAATAGTAGGTTCGCACTCCTCATAAAGCTTTCTATGGATAGAAACTTCCAACTGAAGTTTTTCTTCAAAAGATTTCATCATAGCATCAATGATTTAGTAAAAGCTTTATTTTGATTATAAGCATGGATTGCAACAAGGAAATACAATCTATCAAAGAACAATTATCATAATTAAAGTCCTTGAAATCCAAAAGAGTGGGCTCATCACTAGTTAAAGTTTTGACCTCGCCAATCCCACTCTTATCAATTTTTTCATTAAGATCTTCACTCTCCAAATTATTGGGACGCCTTCTAGCTAAAGTTGACTCATCTCCAGACCATTCTTTATCAAGTGTTACATTAGTAAACAAAGATTCAATAGGAGTCACACCAATCACTTTAAGATCTTCATCATTATTTAAAGACTCCGGTTTAGCGGCCATCTGATTTAGCAAAGTGGTTTGCTTATCGGAAATTTGGCCTACTAAATTTCAATATGAGCAAATTGAGGTTTAAGACCATAAATTTCTTTAGTAACATCATCAAGATCTTTATTAATATATTCCATCATAGTTTTTTGTTCCTTAAGTTCGTTCCTAAAGAAACTATTATGCTGAAATTGTAAGGACATAAAACTTTTTGCATTATTTTCAAATTCTTCCAACTTCCTATAGTAAGGATCAAAGCACCTGGGTTGAGCCATACGAAAAAGCAAGCAATCTAACAATCAAGCAAATGAAAAGACGAATGAAAGAAGGGTGAATAAAAAGGCAAATATTTTTGTGTTATTCTGAAAATATTTTAGAAGTGGGGGAGAGGAAAACGAGAGGCAAATGGAAAATAATGTAAGTGCAAGAGATGAGAGTTTATGATGGGTAATTGGTAGGCTTGATGTAGAACCTCCCCGGCAACGACGCCAGAAATTCTTCCTGCTACTTCTTGAGCTTGCGTTGCTTTTTCCTTGTAGAGGAAAGGGTGATGCAGCAAAGTAGAGATAAGTATTTTCCTTAGTTAAGAACCAAGGTATCAATCCAGTAGGAGGCACAAGCAAGTCTCCAATGTATGCACCTGCACAAACTAACAAATACTTGCACAGAATGCGAAAAAGGGGTTGTCAATCCCTTCACGGTCATGAACAAGAGCGAGATCTAATAGAGACGGGTATAAAAGATAAATAATAGAGCAAACTCAAGTAAATATAAATAAATTGCAACAAGTTATTTTTTTGTTATTTGGTTTATAGATCTGAAAATATATGATGGAAAATAGACCCGGGGGCCATAGGTTTCACTAGAGGCTTCTCTCTTGAAAGAAAACATACGGTGGGTAAACAAATTACTGTTGAGCAATTGATAGAAAAGCGCATAGTTATGACGATATCTAAGGCAATGATCATGAATATAGGCATCATGTCCGAGACAAGTAGACCAAAATGATTCTGCATCTACTACTATTACTCCACACATCAACCGACTCCTCCCTGCATCTAGAGTATTATGTTCATAAGAATAGAGAACCGCTTTAAGTAAGATGACATGATGTAGAGGGATAAACTCAAGCAATATGACATAAACCCCATCTTTTTATCCTTGATGGCAACAATACAATACGTGCCTCGCTACCCCTTCTGTCACTGGGTGAGGACACCGCAAGATTGAACCCAAAACTAAGCACCTCTCCCATTGCAAGAAAAACCAATCTAGTTGGCCAAACCAAACCGATAGTTCGAAGAGAAATACAAAGATATCTTAATCATGCATAAAAGAGTTCAGAGAAGACTCAAATAATATTGATAGATAATCTGATCATAAATCCACAATTCATCGGATCTCAACAAACACACCGCAAAATAAGATTGCATCGGATAGAACTCCAAGAACATCGAGGAGAACATGGTATTGAAGATCAAAGAGAGAGAAGAAGCCATCTAGATACTAGCTATGGACCTGTAGGTCTGTGGTAAACTACTGACGCATCATCGGAAGGGCAGCAAGGTTGATGTAGAGGCCCTCCGTGATAGAATCCCCCTCCGGCAGGGTGCCGGAAAAAGCCCCAAGATGGGATCTCATGGGAACAGAGGCTTGCGGTGGCGGAAAAGTATTTTCGTGGACACTTCTGATGTTGGGGGAATATTACTGAATTTATAGAGGTGTAATTAGCATTGGAGGACACCCGAGGGGCCCACAAGCCCTCCGGGCTCGCCCTAGAGGCTTGTGTCCTCCTCGGGACTCTTCTGGCCCTATCTCCAACTTACGTAGGTGTCTTCGAGTCCAAGAAAAATCATCGTAAAGTTTTATTCCGTTTGGACTCCGCTTGATATTCCTTTTGCGTAAAAGTCAAAAAGAAGGAAAAAACAGAAACTGGCGCTATAGGTTCATAGGTTAGTCCCAAAAATAATATAAAATAGCATATTACTGCATATAAGACATCCAAAACAAATAATATAATAGCATGGAACTATAAAAAATTATATATACGTTGGAGACGTATCACGATGAACCTTCTTATCTTATTTTTTCTCGAGGAAAAGGAATTTATAGGCTTGAGATTAGGGTCAATGGAGCCACATGGGCCCTGCAAGGCATCAGGGCGCACCCAGGGGGTGGCCTCGCCATGTTGCCTTGTGGGCAACTGGTGGCCCCCCTCCGGTGGATCTTCACTCCAGTATTTTTTTATATATAGATTGCATAAAAAAACTCCAAAAAGTTTCATCCAATTCTGAGAGCTTTTATTTCTGCACAAAAACAACACCATGGTAGTTCTGCTGAAAACAGCGTTAGTCCAGGTTACTTTCATTGAAATCATGCAAATTAGAGTCCAAAACAAGAGCAAAAGTGTTCGGAAAAGTAGATACAACGGAGATGTATCAGTCACCACTGCCCCAAAACCACACCTCCCACCTTTCGACCCCCTAGCCCACATCAGCCGTCCCTAGTTCGCTGGATAGCCATGGTGTGCAGCAAGAGCACTGCGTAGAAATCGCGGTGGCAGTCGGCGCCACTGTCGGTGTATTAAACATGGGTGTATAATACCTTGACCTATACATAGACAAGTCACAGCTTCCCCGCCAGACCAAAGTCTCCGTGAAGCTTCTTGGTTCAGAGAAACAGCTCTTTGGAAGACCACGAAATGCATCAAGAAGACCAGGGAATAGAGCAAGGCAAGCATCAAGCCAGAATACTGGAAGCAACCTTCGCTGGCAAGATCGAGCCGGCAAGACGAAGACCCGGCAGGCCCCGTGGCTAGTAGACCCCCGCCGACTACCAGCGGTCCACCTCACTAGCCAGCTGGTCACTAATCGGTGAGGTGTCGAGCCCGCAGGCAGTGATGTGGAGTTCGCCGACACGTGTCGGCACGCTGGAGAGAAGATTACCTTTATCGACACCCGTCCAAATGGCATGTCAAGCTAATAGGAGTTAGCTGGGAAGCGGTGCTGCATCCTTGCCGGGGCTTCTCCTCCTCATGACACCTAGCGATGCATTAAATGCTTCTTGTCCTAACTAGCAGAGTTAGGTATGATAGCACTGTATCCTATCTAATCATTGTGTAATTACCTTTTTGCCTCTGTGGTAACCCCTTGAGCTATAAAAGGAGGGCCAGGGCAACCTTTATAAGGGTTGGAACCCATTCAAACCCCACGCAAGTTTGCTCATGTAGCTGCCTTCTCCTAGCACCTTGCTAGGGGAGAGCTCTCCGTGTACTTGTGCTCCACACTCTTTTTCGAGAAAGCGCAAAGACTTTGCGTTTCATTTCATTGAACGGAAAGAGAGTTTAGCAGTACAGTTCTCCGAGCAGGAGAATTGCAGGGACATGGTGTAAGGAATTAGTGGACGTCCCATGTCCTTGGTGTGACGACCCTGGCTTAATCGAGCACTAATCATACACGCAAATGCACACGATTAAGCCTAAGGACTCACTTGAAGATATCACAACACAACTCTAAAACATAAATAAATTCATACAAGCTCTATATTACAAGCCAGGGCCTCGAGGGCTAGAATACATAGCTCGATGGCATACAAGTGTCAGCGGAAGCATCAGATATCTGGGTACAGATATATTACAGAAAGAGAGATAAGCCTTCACAGAGGCGGGGCAAAATAAAATACTACGATCGAAAGGCGTGGGCCTCCTGCCCTAGACCCTCCGAATCCTACTCCTGGTCGTCGGTCGGCTCCTCGTAGAAGTAGTACTCTCCGGGCTGGTAGTAGTAGTGGTCGTCGGTGGGGACAACTGGCTCCGGGTCTCCGTCGTCTGGATGCGACAAAGGAATAAAGGGGGAAAAAGAAAATAAAGCAAACGTGAGTACTCATCCGAAGTACTCAGCAAGCAAGGATCTACACTACATATGCAACATTTTCAAAGGGGGCTGTATATGTGGACTGGGCTGCAGAAATGCCAGAATAGAGGGGAAAAGCCTAGTCCTATCGAAGACTAGCATCTTCAGCATCTTCATTAGTCTTGCAGCATTAGAAGAGAGCAGAATAACATAATGTAAAGTATAACAGTGTCATCAACCTCGGCCAGAGATTCTTACTCGACTCCCTGCGAGAAAGCAATCCCAGAGCCGTACTATCCAGTTCTCATCTCAAGTCATGTTCTAGTTGTACCGATCGGGATACAACTCTGAGTGTCCGTTACCGTAGGACAGGCTATCGATAGAAGTTTCTTCCCTACAGGGGTGCACCAACTTACCCACCACGCTCGCTTAACTCCGGCCGGACACACTTTTCTGGGTCATGCCCGGCCTCGGCTAAGCAACACGCCGCAACCCGACCAAATACTTAATAGAGAGGTCAGCACGCCGGTCTAACCTATGCCCCCAGGGGTCTTGGGCCTTCGCCCCGGGAACTCCTGCGCGTTGCGTGGGCGGCCGGAAGCAGACCTAGCAACCCCTTAATACAAGCGCGGTTGCGTAACCAGTCCAATCCAGCGCGCGCCGCTCAGTCGCTGACATCGATTAAGCTTCGACTGAAGTATACGACGCAGAACGCCCATACTATGCCCACATGATGGTTAATGCTATCAGGCCAGAGGCCCCTCGGATCAAATATCCAAACCGTTAATGGATTAGGAGCGCGCGGTAACGAGCAGAGACTCATGATCGATGTGACCCCGTCACCCCGTCTCGAGGACTTGCGGCAAGGGCTAAGAATTCCCGGCCACGCCTCGTAGTTATCTCGCGGGCACCTCTCAGGTCAACCCGACTCCACATCACTTCGCATCCAGGCTCGCACGGGTACCCCTCAGGGCTGACCCGTCTTTACTATCATGGTTCAAAGTAAAGTCATAATATCCAGAGTAGCTGTGTGTCTGACACCGAAGGGAGAACCCTGAGGAATCACCCTCGTTGGAATTCCCGCTCGATGCTATCATCAAGGTGAACGAATGAGGAATCACCCTCGAGGTCCACACTTGAGAAGTTGCACAACGACGTCGTTATCGGGGGTGGTGTAGGAGGAATTACCCTCGCTTACCATGACCGACTAACTAACCTACAAGGTTATCATCAAAAGTGCTGACGAGGTATCACCCTTGGCACTCGGTAATAACCCAGTAGTGTCGAGCAACATAGGGGAAGTGACGTGCGGTGCCCGGGTCTGATCTTCGATCCTGTTGCTCGGGTCTTCTGAGAGTCCAGCGGGGCAGTCGGGACAAGTGGGTCTCTGATAAGGCTCTACCCATCCTATACTAAACAGTTTAGGCGAACAGGCAGGTATCAAAAGTAGGTTACAATAAAACAGGCTATGCAACAGATGTAGGACAATAGTAGCAGCAGTAACTTCTAATGCAAGCATAAGAGAGAAGAGAGTGGGCGATATCGAAATGCTCAAAATGGGGGTGCTTGCCTATCTACTCGACGGCAAGGGCAGGGTCGTCGGGGACGTAGTCGTACTCCGGAGCGGCGTCTGCCTCAGGAGCTATGGCAACGTCGGGGTCTACCGAGAGAGAAGAGGGGGATGAAACAAATAAATACACAGCAACGATGCAATACAAGGTATGCTATGACTATGATGCAGTGCAGGGTTGCCTAAAGATGCATCTAGGTCGTTGCAGTTATTTTAGGATTATCGTGGGATTTATTTACCGGTGATTAGTCACTATTCATCTATCGGATACGGGTTCGGAGTTACGAGTTCTCCTATGTAGGAGGTTCCGACAAGGAAACAGACGGCATGATCAAACTCGTCTTGTCGTTCTGAGCAACTTTCATGTTTGAACTTTTTCGATCTGAGCTACGGTTTAAAAGTTATTAATTTTCGAAGTTTAAATGATTTTCTGGATTCATTTTTATTAACAGAATTGAATTATGACATCAGCATGACTAAAGGATGACATCAGCATCCAACAGTATGGTTGACTGGGTCAAATATGTCCTGTGGGTCTAGTGGGACCCACATGTCAGTGTCTGGACTAACTAATAAGGGTTAGTTTAATTAATCTAATCTTAACAATCGGGTGGGCCCGCATTGTCAGTGAGTGATTAGCGTTTAAACTAATTATCTGACTAATTAACCAAATACTTATTTATTAAAATGTTTTAACCGAGCGGGACGCACATGTCAGCGGGCGGGGCCGCGCTGACTCGGTCAAAGGGCCCGCAGGGCCCACAGTCAGTCACTCAGAGGCGGGACCCAGCCGGCCACGTCGGACGCCAGCTGGACACCGGCCGCCGGAGCTCTCCGGCGAGGCCGCACGACGGCGACAACTCCGGCGAGCCCGGATTCTCTCTGTAGGGCACCGTTTCGGGTGTTCTCGGGCTCTAACGAACGAGTAGAGGACGCCGCGTCGCGTGGGACGATCGGTTGGACGTGGGGATGGACGGAGAGACGCCGACGATGACGTGTGGCGGCGGAGCTCTCGGGCATGATCTGGAAATGCGGCAGTGGTGCGGTTTTGCGCGTGCATTTGGTCGCGCACGAACGAGGGTGTAGCGCCGCGTTGTTCTGAGGCACTAACGCGAGTTGAAACGACCGGAGCCGAGTGCTAGATCGTCGCCGGCGGACGCCGGAGTCGGGCGTCAGCAGATCTAGTGCTGCATGGCTCGAGGAGACGTGCTAGGGGTCGCGTTGAGCTCGCATGAGCTCGAGGGGCTCGACGCTGGGCTCTGCCACCCGTGACTGTGACGGAGACCACGGCGGCGAGCTCGTCGGCGGCAGCGCGTTCGGGCGCAGCGTAGCAGCTAGCTAGCGAGCGTGCGCAGCCAAATGGGAAGGGGAAGGCGGTGGAGAAGCTCACCACAGGGCACATGGTGGCTGTCGGAGGATTAGTAGCGCAGTACGGCGACCGGAATCGAGGATGGACGACGGCGACCCGAGGAAGGGGACGAGCTCGTGGCGCTCACATCAGTGCTCCCCGTCTCGAATGGCCTGGCGCAGTCGACGGAGAAGACCGCGGCGGAGCTTCACGACATGTGTGCAGAGCTTGAGGATGCCAGAGTGTGCGGGATCGACGGCGGTGGCGACGGTGGTTTCGGGCGAGATGGGGAAAAAGAAAAGTGAGGCATGCGCGGGCGAGAGAGTGGCTAGGGTTGCGGGGAAGAACGAGAAGGGCTCGGGGCAACACTTATCGGCGTCACTGAGGCGGCGGATGGGCGACAGCGCACCGGCCGTCGCCGTGTCGACGAGGGCGAGTGACAGCGCTGGGGAGGATGGGGATGAGCTCCCGGTGGGCTGGGCTGTGCACTGTGCACGTAGCGTCCAAGTGCACAGTGTCTGGTAAGCCTTTTTCTTTTTCTTCTGTTTATTATTTTACTTTCTATTTTGCAAATTGTTTTAACCACCGTTTGAATTTTGGGAAATATGTGATTTAGATAAATAGTTATAGTGCAATATTTACCTCTACCAGAAAATAGTTTGGAGCCAAAATGATTTCATTTGATTTTTGATTTAAATGAAATGGATTAAATCATTGCTGTTTGGTACTGTTCAAAGTTGTTGGAGTCACTTAACCAACTCTTTTAGTATTGATTATATTTTTATAATTGCTTCTGAAATATCTGCAACATTATTAACATTTTAGTTTTGTTGTTTGAGGAATTATTTATTTGACTTGTATTTTAAATTTGAATTGAGTTGGATTATTTCCTAGTTGCAATTTATTTAGATTGATCATGATGACATGGCAAGTTAAGTAGCTTAACTAGGGTGAGGTAACCTGGGGATGTTACAAATCTCCTCCACTACAAGAAATCTCGTCCCGAGATTTAAGTGGGGAAATAAGCAGTGACTTCGGGAGAACTGACCCTTATAGGGTTAATTATCTGATGAACAATTTAGGGAATGTGGTAGAAGTAGCTCTCGTGTTGAAACTTAAGAGAACACCGAGAGCAAGTATGATAGTTCAATAAGAAGTTTCAAGTGAATGGACTTCCGATCGATACCTGAACAGAGGGTGAGAAGAGGGTTCAGAGTATCGGGAATAAATTATCTCTCGGAGAGTGGCTCGTAACAACACACAAATCCAAGAACATATGATACTTCGGAATCAAAGATATACTGGAGAGTCAGGTTCCGATCCTGTGGAACTGTGGAGGGGTGTCAATCAAGAGTAGGGAGATCGGTGGCATCCTACCGGTCACGACAATAGGGTATGTCAGAGAATAGTCTGTCAGTTAAGTTGGTAATAGCATCGGTACCAAGGGCGAGGGACGAAGAGAACCATTTTCCTGCTCGTTAAAACGAGGCGGACCAATCGGCAAGGTTCTCGTCCATCGGTGGTTACCGGAATGTCATCAACCATAGTAACGGGGTCTCTCTGACGAAGTTGTGCACCGGGGTATTTTATAGGCAGGGAGTTATTTCTGCTTACATCATATAGATCTCAAGAAAGGTTAAACAAAACAATGGAAAGGAAAATGTGTTTTTACACAAGAATTGGGAATATATCCTGTCCAAGGAAAAGCGGAGCATGATTTACATGATGGGACAGCAAGTTCAAAAGTATCTAGTCAAAGGGACGAGGGAAGAATCATGATATTACCCATACAACGATGCTTTGTACAATTGATGAAGAGACATGTAGCATTGCATTTTCACTGTTCTCAATGATATTCGGAATACCATAGTCATGCTCCGAGGAAGTGATAACATGGTGTTCCAAGTAAGGGTTGGATTGAAAGATCACAAGAAATGCAAAGGAACACTTCCAGGATTATATCGAAACGTAAAGATTAACCAAGCACAACCAGGTCTGTGTTGGTAGAAAGTTAAGGATGTCATCGATGATATCACAAATCATCGAGGGGCAGAGTTGGTAATTCTAGCCATGAATTCAATGGACATCTCCGAGGAAGCCAAAATATTATCGGTGATCACGACACAATTGCCGAAAGATTTGAAGAAGATGTAATCAGTCAGCGATGACATCAAGCAAAAAGGAATGCCAGAGCAAAAGGTTATTGGTACCATGGATACGACACAAGCTCGAATTCAAGCTTGTTGTTTGAGGTGATATGACAGGATGAGGAAGATCGATGTAAGCTTAACTCATCGTCGAAAATTGTGCTCCGGGAAGAAGGGCCGGGTAGCACAGTTAAAAGTCGGCACGATAATGATATAGACGATCAGGCTAGGAATGAGGTAATGGAGTATTTAACTTCCCAGTAACAAATACTAGGGATAATACCGGAAGGTAAATCGGAGTAGAGGTTGGATGGGGGAAATGATTTGCAGAGGATAAGTATTTTATCTTTTCCAGAAAATGGAATCAAGGAGGAAATATGGTCGGAACCACGATTGCAAAGGATCAATTCGTAGATTCAAGATGAACTTGTACCAAGGAAATAATTAAATTTTTTTTACGAGCAGCTTCCATGATAAGTTCTACATCGGGTCCATGGGCATGAACACAAAGGTTCAAGGTCGACTCCCACTTCTTCAATGAACAACTTCTCATTCACTGCTCTCTGTTAAGAATGTTTAGAGTTTGAAAGTTTAACTGGTGGAACAACGGAAGGTATGGCACATGAAGCCTTGTGGGTTCTCACAGCTAGCGAAGGCATAGACTCAACCCATAGGGGCATTTTACGGATCTATACCCCACGCTTATAGAAGCAACAAACAACATTTAATAATTTAATATGGACAAAAAGAATTACATGATACCGCATTGCCGAAGGCAATTGCAACAGGGAAAGAATTCTCAAAGATAGAAGATGAAGGACATTGTCGGATAATAATCCAACAAAAGAGGAGGTGGTCAGCAAAGGATCTGACGTGAGTAGCGGTACTTAACCAGAAGAAGAAAGAATGTGACGGCATCAGATTATAGAAACATCGGAACAATCCGACGTTTAAGTACAAAGGAGTTATGGTTCAGAAACGAAGGATCAGAAGCAAAAGCTTTGTCCAAATATGAGTAGGTTGAATAGAACTAGATGAACAACTTTAGTGTTCCGTCTTGCAGAGATCTCCAACCATGTTTACGGGACATGTCCTGGTCAGTAGTCAGTCCCAAGTCAATATGGAGAAGGAATGCACTGTCTCTCCGTGCCATGCAAGCAGGACGGATATACATATGGCAAGAAGTAGAGAATGCTTCAGTGCCAAAGGCAATGTCAACGGGGAAGGAACCGATAAGGTTCTTAGAATAGAAAAGAATCGGTCGGATAATTGTCCACAAAAGGAATCAAGTGATCCGTGAGAACTAACGGGGTAAGGTTTAAACAACTGGTTCCACCTGAAAGTCCTCCGAGAAAAGACGGGAGGCAAGCACATTGAATTAAGGAAGTACTTGAACAACCCAAGTATAAAATTCAGAGGGTTCACGATTTCCAAAGTCAGGAGTGACAATTAGTTCACCTGGGCAAAGGGACGAGTGATTTATACATGCTTAGTTGGACAATCAACCAATACTTGATTGGCCGAGAACCAGCTCATGTCCGGAATGGTGATTGAGCCGGAAGGACGAGTTCTAGGAATCGACTGATGATTGCGAGCATTCGCACTCATGTTGAATCAATAAGACCAAAATGACGGTGTTAAAGGATACAAATGATTATTGCCACATATATGGAATTAACCATAAGGCAATCAGGCAAGAATTTCAAGAGCAATAGGCTGCAAAGGATTTTTGGGTGTTCGAATAGCAATACGAAGTATTTCGTGAAACACAATAACAACTGGGGATGAATGGACCCCCGGAAATGTGAGGAATTATTCGTAAGTATGTTCAGACGAAAAGGAACTGCAAGGCAGTAGGTTCAGAGAATTCTCGAAATGTCGGATAGTATTTCGATATGTCGGATGGAACCAAAGAGTAACTGGAATGAATATATGTGCGATAAGTGTAAGTAGTTATCCATCGTAGTTTATCGGTGGTTAGGAACTGCAAGGCAGTGGGTACAGGGTCTCGGGAACTTCGAGGAGTATCGTCAGAATCTTCTGATGAAGCAGACGATCATCTGTAGTGAAAGGGGCTCTCCGGGAGGAAATGGTTACGAGATCCTAATGTCGGAGTTAGTAAAATCATTTAACCCGAATAGAAGAGAGATCAGAGTCCTAGAGTATAGACGAGGAATAAAAGATCCTAATACCACCCAGTTGGCGACGTGGGCCCGTAAGCCACACAGCCAAGTTAGTAAAACAGTTTTCGACCACTAGACTCAACTTCGGCCAAGGAATTGGATAGGGGGACTCCTAGAGGCAGTCGGCTCTGATACCAACCTGTGACGACCCTGGCTTAATCGAGCACTAATCATACACGCAAATGCACATGATTAAGCCTAAGGACTCACTTGAAGATATCACAACACAACTCTAAAACATAAATAAATTCATACAAGCTCTATATTACAAGCCAGGGCCTCGAGGGCTCGAATACATAGCTCGATGGCATACAAGTGTCAGCGGAAGCATCAGATATCTGGGTATAGATATATTACAGAAAGAGAGATAAGCCTTCACAAAGGCGGGGCAAAAAAAAATACTACGATCGAAAGGCGTGGGCCTCCTGCCCTGGACCCTCCGAATCCTACTCCTGGTCGTCGGTCGGCTCCTCGTAGTAGTAGTACTCTCCGGGCTGGTAGTAGTAGTGGTCGTCGGTGGGGACAACTGGCTCCGGGTCTCCGTCGTCTGGATGCGACAAAGGAATAAAGGGGGAAAAAGAAAATAAAGCAAACGTGAGTACTCATCCGAAGTACTCAGCAAGCAAGGATCTACACTACATATGCAACATTTTCAAAGGGGGCTGTATATGTGGACTGGGCTGCAGAAATGCCAGAATAGAGGGGAAAAGCCTAGTCCTGTCGAAGACTAGCATCTTCAGCATCTTCATTAGTCTTGCAGCATTAGAAGAGAGCAGAATAACATAATGTAAAGTATAACAGTGTCATCAACCTCGGCCAGAGATTCTTACTCGACTCCCTGCGAGAAAGCAATCCCAGAGCCGTACTATCCAGTTCTCATCTCAAGTCATGTTCTAGTTGTACCGATCGGGATACAACTCTGAGTGTCCGTTACCGTAGGACAGGCTATCGATAGAAGTTTCTTCCCTACAGGGGTGCACCAACTTACCCACCACGCTCGCTTAACTCCGGCCGGACACACTTTTCTGGGTCATGCCCGGCCTCAGCTAAGCAACACGCCGCAACCCGACCAAATACTTAATAGAGAGGTCAGCACGCCGGTCTAACCTATGCCCCCAGGGGTCTTGGGCCTTCGCCCCGGGAACTCCTGCGCGTTGCGTGGGCGGCCGGAAGCAGACCTAGCAACCCCTTAATACAAGCGTGGTTGCGTAACCAGTCCAATCCAGCGCGCGCCGCTCAGTCGCTGACATCGATTAAGCTTCGACTAAAGTATACGACGCAGAACGCCCATACTATGCCCACATGATGGTTAATGCTATCAGGCCAGAGGCCCCTCGGATCAAATATCCAAACCGTTAATGGATTAGGAGCGCGCGGTAACGAGCAGAGACTCATGATCGATGTGACCCCGTCACCCCGTCTCGAGGACTTGCGGCAAGGGCTAAGAATTCCCGGCCACGCCTCGTAGTTATCTCGCGGGCACCTCTCAGGTCAACCCAACTCCACATCACTTCGCATCCAGGCTCGCACGGGTACCCCTCAGGGCTGACCCGTCTTTACTATCATGGTTCAAAGTAAAGTCATAATATCCAGAGTAGCTGTGTGTCTGACACCGAAGGGAGAACCCTGAGGAATCACCCTCGTTGGAATTCCCGCTCGATGCTATCATCAAGGTGAACGAATGAGGAATCACCCTCGAGGTCCACACTTGAGAAGTTGCACAACGACGTCGTTATCGGGGGTGGTGTAGGAGGAATTACCCTCGCTTACCATGACCGACTAACTAACCTACAAGGTTATCATCAAAAGTGCTGACGAGGTATCACCCTTGGCACTCGATAATAACCCAGTAGTGTCGAGCAACATAGGGGAAGTGACATGCGGTGCCCGGGTCTGATCTTCGATCCTGTTGCTCAGGTCTTCTAAGAGTCCAGCGGGGCAGTCGGGACAAGTGGGTCTCTGATAAGGCTCTACCCATCCTATACTAAACAATTTAGGAGAACAGGCAGGTATCAAAAGTAGGTTACAATAAAACAGGCTATGCAACAGATGTAGGACAACAGTAGCAGCAGTAACTTCTAATGCAAGCATAAGAGAGAAGAGAGTGGGCGATATCGAAATGCTCAAAATGGGGGTGCTTGCCTGCCTGCTCGATGACAAGGGCAGGGTCGTCGGGGACGTAGTCGTACTCTGGAGCGGCGTCTGCCTCAGGAGCTACGGCAACGTCGGGGTCTACCGAGAGAGAAGAGGGGGAGGAAACAAATAAATACACAACAACAATGCAATACAGGGTATGCTATGACTATGATGCAGTGCAGGGTTGCCTAAAGATGCATCTAGGTCGTTGCAGTTATTTTAGGATTATCGTGGGATTTATTTACCGGTGATTAGTCACTATTCATCTATCGGATACGGGTTCGGAGTTATGAGTTCTCCTATGTAGGAGGTTCCAACAAGGAAACAAACGGCACGATTAGACTCGTCTCGTCGTTCTGAGCAACTTTCATGTTTGAACTTTTTCGATCTGAGCTACGGTTTAAAAGTTATTAATTTTCGAAGTTTAAATGATTTTCTGGATTCATTTTTATTAACAGAATTGAATTATGACGTCAGCATGACTAAAGGATGACATCAGCATCCAACAGTACGGTTGACTGGGTCAAATCTGTCCTGTGGGTCCAGTGGGACCCACATGTCAGTGTCTGGACTAACTAATAAGGGTTAGTTTAATTAATCTAATCTTAACTATCGGGTGGGCCCGTATTGTCAGTGAGTGATTAGCGTTTAAACTAATAATCTGATTAATTAACCAAATACTTACTTATTAAAATGTTTTAACCAAGCGGGACCCACATGTCAGCGGGCGGGGCCGCGCTGACTCGATCAAAGGGCCCGCGGGGCCCATAGTCAGTCACTCAGAGGCGGGACCCAGCCGGCCACGTCGGACGCCAGCTGGACACCGGCCGCCGGAGCTCTCCGGCGTGGCCACACGATGGCGACAACTCCGGCGAGCCCAGATTCTCTCTGTAGGGCACCGTTTCGGGTGTTCTCGGGCTCTAACGAACGAGTAGATGACGCCGCGTCGCATGGGACGATCGGTTGGACGCGGGGATGGCCGGAGAGATGCCGGCGATGACGTGTGGCGGCGGAGCTCTCGGGCGTGATCTGGAAACGCGGCAGTGGTGCGGGTTAGCGCGTGCATTTGGTCGCGCACGAACGAGGGTGCAGCGTCGCGTCGTTCTGTGGCACTAACGCGAGTTGAAACGGCCGGAGCCGAGCGCTAGGGGTCGCGTTGAGCTCGCATGAGCTCGAGGGGCTCGACGCTGGGCTCGGCCGCCCGTGACTGTGACGGAGACCACGGCGGCGAGCTCATCGGCGGCAGCGCGTTCGGGCGCAGCGTAGCAGCTAGCTAGCGAGCGTGCGTAGCCAAATGGGAAGGGGAAGGCAGTGGAGAAGCTCACCGCGGGGCACATGGTGGCTGTCGGAGGATTAGTAGCGCAGTACGGCGACCGGAATCGAGGATGGACGACGGCGACCCGAGGAAGGAGACGAGCTTGTGGCGCTCACATCAGTGCTCCCCGTCTCGAATGGCCTGGCGCAGTCGACGGAGAAGACCGCGGCGGAGCTTCACGACATGTGTGCGGAGCTTGAGGATGCCGGAGTGCGCGGGATCGATGGCGGCGGCGACGGTGGTTTCGGGCGAGATGGGGAAAAAGAAAAGCGAGGCGTGCGCGGGTGCGAGAGTGGCTAGGGTTGCGGGAAAGAACGAGAAGGGCTCGGGGCAACACTTATCGGCGTCGCTGAGCCGGCGGATGGGCGACAGCGCACCAGCCGTCGCCGTGTCGACGAGGGCGAGTGACAGCGCTGGGGAGGATGGGTATGAGCTCCCGGTGGGCTGGGCTGTGCACTGTGCACATAGCGTCCAAGTGCACAGTGTCTGGTAAGCCTTTTTCTTTTTCTTCTATTTATTATTTTACTTTCTGTTTTGCAAATTGTTTTAACCACCATTTGAATTTTGTGAAATATGTGATTTAGATAAATAATTATAGTGCAATATTTACCTCTACCAAAAAATAGTTTGGAGCCAAAATGATTTCATTTGATTTTTGATTTAAATGAAATGGATTAAATCATTGCTGTTTGGTACTGTTTGAAGTTGTTGGAGTCACTTAACCAACTCATTTAGTATTGATTATATTTTTATAATTGCTTCTGAAATATCTGCAACATTATTAACATTTTAGTTTTGTTGTTTGAGGAAATATTTATTTGACTTGTATTTTAAATTTGAATTGAGTTGGATTATTTCCTAGTTGCAATTTATTTAGATTGATCATGATGACATGGCAAGTTAAGTAGCTTAACTAGGGTGAGGTAACCTGGGGATGTTACACTCGGGAGGATCAGTCCCAGGACGTTGGCGCCTGCCCTGACCCAGAGCACCGCCTCATCTTTAGTTCTTGCCATGAGCTGGGTGGCGGAGGGTTGCGCACCGTTGAACACGCAGGCGTTCCGTTCCTTGCAGATCATCCAGGCCGTCAAGTGGATCGCCGATGCAAGCCCTTTTCGCATTGGTTGAGGTGTGGCTTTCTTGGCTTGCTGCCACCAGTGCTTGAAGCAGCCGTCCTGGACCGGGTCGGGCGGCCGATAGGTCAGGTGAAGCCAAGTGAAGGCATCATGCCAGATTTGCCGTGAGAAGGGGCATGCGACAAGCAGGTGCTTCATCGTTTCCGGCTCCTGGTCGCAGAGGACGCAACGGGGGTGATGCTGTACACCGCGGCGGCTCAATCTTTCCACTGTCCAGCAACGGTCTAGGTTGGCCAGCCACATGTGAAATTTGACCTGTGGCGGGGCCTAGCTTTTCCAGATCAGGTCCCATGCATCGCAGCTGGAGGAGCCCTCGAAGGAGGCCAGATAGGTGCTGTGTGCTGAGTAGACACCATCCGGGCGCCACTTCCAGACTAGTGTGTCGGGGCAATCATGGAGTGTAATGTGCTCGGTGTCCCACCACAGTATCAACTATTGCCCAATTTTGTGGACTCCAATGTTGCCGGTGATGTCGCGCGCCTAGTTATGGTTCTGTAGGCCATCAACAATGGAGCATATCTTCCATCGTTGCGTGGGGATGCAGGAGTAGAGCTGGGGCGCAACTTCACGGATGGATCGGCCATTTATCCAGTGGTCTTCCTAGAACTTTCGGATGTGCCATCGCCAACAATCATCGATGTAGAGGCGAAGAACATGGCATGCTCCTCAGCAGAGAATTGGAGATCGAGGCCTTACTAGTCCCTCTCCGTGTCAGTCTTGCAATACCAAAGCTAGCGTAGCCGCAAGGCTAAGCCCGCTCACTCCATGTCCTGGATACCGAGGCCCCCAGGGGAAGTAGGCCGACACACGCGATGCCAGTTGACATCACAGCTACCACCATTAGCAGCGGCACGCCCATCTCACAAGAATCCTCTCTGGATTTTCTCGATGAGCTTGATGGTTTTCTTCGGGGAGCGAAGACGAGTAGCTGGTGGATAGGGATTGCGCACAAGACGCTTTTAACCAGTGCTAGTTTTCCGGTTTTGTTCATAAGCCTCAATTCCAGCACGTGAGCATGCCTGCAACCTTGTCGACGAGCGGCTGGAGCTGCGCACTCGTGGGATGCCTAATGGTCAGCAGGATCCCTAGGTAGGTTAGCGGCAGGTCGGCAAGTGCACATCCCAGGTTCCTGGTGATCAGTGATGCATGCTCCGGTCCACAATTAAGCAGGGAGGCCGAGCTCTTGTTGTAGTTCAACAGCAGCTCGGAGGAGCATCCGAAGAGCTCGAGAATAGCCTTGATCGCACTAGTGTCACTTGGCAATGGGTGGCAAGAGAGCACGACGTCATCGACATATAGTGAGATCTCCGGGATTGGGTGCTGGGGGTGTAGCTGCTCGAGGACACCCAGTGTCACGGCGCGCCTGATGAGGCGTCCCAGCGTGTCCACAGCTAGGACAAAGAGCTAGAGTGACATGGGGTCGCCCTATCAGAATCCGCGCTAATGCCAAATTGGGGGGCCGGGCTCGCCATTGATTAGCACGGGCGTGCTAGCGGTGGGGAGCAAGATGGCCAGCCAGTCGAGAAATCGAGGCCCGAATCCGTACTGGCGTAGCGCCTTAAATAGGAATGGCTAGGAGATGGTGTCGAAAGTGCGCACCAGGTCCAGTTTGAGCAGAACTTGTGGCGCACATAGCTGGTGCAACACGCGCGTCGTTTGCCTGATGAGGATGAAGTTATCATGGAGTCTGCGACCGACAATGAAGGTGTTCTAGTTCTTGCTAACCAGCCCATTGAGCTTTGGCGCAAGGCGTAAAGAGAGCATCTTGGTGAAGATTTTGGCCATCAGGTGGATTAAGCTGATGGGTCAGTAGTCCCCTATGTCCTTAGCGCCCGGGCACTTAGGTACCAGCGATAACAGGGTCTGGTTCAGGCGATTGAACCCGTGGCCCCGCAGCTCGAATAGCTGGTGGAAGACGGTGATGATGTCAAGCTTGACGGTGCTCCAGCAGGCGCGAAGGAATTCAATAGTGAAACCATCAGGGCCTGGCGCTTTGTGCGTCATCATGCATTTGACCGCATTACATATCTCCTCCTTCGTGAAAGGCGCATCGAGGTCAAGGAAGTCACCGGCCTACTCGATCAATTACTCAAAATTGAGCATGCACTCACGACGGGCGTCGTGCCAATGAGGTCGTTGAAGTGGGCGAATGCGGCCTCCGCTATCTCGTCCTGCTCGGTGAGGACCCAGCCATTGATAGTGAGGCTGGAGATCTTGTTCTTTTGCCGGTGGTAGGAGCACTACTGGTGAAAGAACGTTGTGTTAGCATCACCGTCTTTCAAGGAAGCAATGTGTGCGTGCTGCGGGGCTATGGTGTGTTCCAGAGATGCGAAGCAGAGATAGGATAGCTTCAGGCTCTTGTGGAGCCTGGCCTCATGCTGCGTTAGCAGTCTACACTTTTGCGCCTTGTCAAATCGGGGGATGAGCTCCCTGCAAAGAGCGAGTTTGTGATGGACTCTACCCACCGGTCTTGCGTTCCAGCTTGACAGCTTCCGAGCGGTGGCTTGGAGGCGCAACACCAAGCGGCGGAAGGGGTCTACGTGGTCGACCGAGACCCAGGTTTCAGCGACCACCTCCTAGAAACCATCGAGGCGCAGTCCAGTAGCAGGGGACAGTGGTCGGAGACCATGATCGCGAGGCAGCGCAGGTGTCATTCACCAATGACACCCTGCCAGTCAGATGTGCAGAGGACGTGGTCGAGATGGACTAGCATGGGCGGGGACTGTGCGTTAGACCATGTGTATCATCGACCGTTGAGATACACCTCTTTGAGCGCCAAGTCGTTGACTCAGCGTCGGAAGCGGCCCATCATCCTCCGGTTTAGGTGGTCGTTATTTTTGTCCTCATCATGGAGAATGAGACTGAAATTGCCACATAGCATCCAAGGCCCCGTGCAGTCTGCCCATACGTGATAACCCACAAGTATAGGCGATCATTTGTATCCTTTTTTTGATAAATAAGAGTGTCGAACCCAACGAGGAGCTAAAGGTAGAACAAATATCCCCTCAAGTTTTATTGACCACCGATACAACTCTACACACACTTGACGTTTGCTTTACCTAAAACAAGTATAAAACTAGAAGTACTTTGTAGAATAGGTTTGCAAGAATATAAAGAATTTGAAAATAGAAGTTAGGTGTTGTTTTAATAAAAGTACAATTTAATAAAGCGAGTGTGGAAAAGTGGTGATAGGATTTGCGGAATTGTCCCTAGGTAATCAATAACTAGACCGGTAATCATTCTTGCAATTTTATATGAGGGAGAGGCATGAGCTAACATACTTTCCTTACTTGGATCTTATGCACTTATGATTGGAACTCTAGCAAGCATCTGCAACTACCAAAGATCATTAAGGTAAAACCCAACCATAGAATTAAGTATCAAGTCCTCTTTACTCCCATACGCCATAACCCCCTTACTCGGGTCTGTGCTTCTGTCACTCACGCCACCCACTATAATAGAACCATGAACATATTGCAACACCCTACAACGGGGACCCATCACGTTTGCGCGAGACGGAGGGCACCGTAGGACAGCACCATAATAAAATATACACTCATACCAACAAAGATCATGATTAACCCATAGGACAAAATAGATCTGCTCAAACATCATAGGATGGCTACATAGTATTGGATAATAATATGAAGCATAAAGCACCATGTTCAAGTAGAGGGTACAGCAGGTTGCGGGAGAGTGGACCGCTGAATATAGATGGGGGAAGGTGATGGAGTTGTTGGTGAAGATGACGGAGTTGTTGGAGTAGATCGCCGTCACACGATATTGCCCTGGCGGTGTTCCGGCGCCACCGGGGGAGAGGAGGAGAGAGCCCCCCTCCTTCTTCTTCTTCCTTGGCCTCCCCCCTAGATGGGAGGAGAGTTCCCCCTATGGTCCATGGCTTCCATGGTGGCGGAGGGGTAGGAGCCCCTCCGAGATTGGATCTCCCTCTCTATTCTCTTCTGTTTCGCGTCCCTGTTTTCTGGCCGAAAACGTTTCTTATATTCCCGGAGATCCGTAACTCCGATTGCGCTGAGATTTTAACACGATTTTTTCTGGATATAAGCTTCCTTGCGCCCGAAGTAGAGCTCCAACCAACTTATGAGGAGGGCACAACCCACCACCACGCGCCTGGGCTGCCTGGCATGCCCAGGTGTCTTGTGGTGGCTGTCGGCCCCCGTTTGTGATGATTCCACCTCCCAAAAATCACAAATATTCCAAAATAATTCGCCATAAATTTTTATCATTTTTGGACTTTCTTTGATATGGATATGTTGAGAAACAAAAAACATGCAAGAAACAGGAACTTGCATTGGGCACTGGATCAATAGGTTATCCAATAAATCATATAAAATCTTGCCAAAAATATGTGAAAGTTGTATAATATTGGCATGAAACAATAAAAAATTATAGATACGATGGAGACGTATCAGCATCCCCAAGCTTAATTCCAGCTCGTACTTGAGTAGGTAAATGATAAAAAAGATAATTTTTGATGTGGAATGCTACCTAGCATAATCTTGATCATATGTCTAATCATGGCATGAATATTAAGACACGAGTGATTCAAAGCAATAGTCCATAATTTGACATAAAGACATCAATACTTAGGCATCCCAACAAACAATCGTGTCTTTCAAAATATCAATGCTAAAGAAAGCTATCCCTAAAAAATCATATAGTCTTGTCATGCTCTGTCTTCTCGACACAAAGTATTTATCATGCACAACCCCGATGACAAGCCGATCAATTGGTTCATACTTTTTGATGCGCTTCAGCTTTTTCAACCCTCACGCAATTCATGAGCGCGAGCCATGGAATTAGCACTATGGGTGGAATAGAGTATGATGATAGGGGTAAATATAGAGAAGATAAAAAAGTAAGAAAGTCTCACATCGACGCGGCTAACCAACGGGCTATGGAGATGTCCATCAATTGATATAAATGCGAGGAGTAGGGATTGCCATGCAACGAATGCACTAAGAGCTATAAGTGTATGAAAGCTCAACATGAACACTAAGAATGAAAAATTCCCACTAGTATATGAAAGTGACAACATAGGAGACTCTCTAAATGAAAAACATGGTGCTACTTTCAAGCACAAGTGTGGAATTAGCATGCCCCCAATCTCTTTTTCTCTCATTTTTTCTTTTTCTTTTTTTCTTTTTCTTGGGCTCTTTTTGGCCTCACTTTTTTATTTTTCTTTTTATATTTGTCAGAGTCTCATCCCGACTTGTGGGGGAATCATAGTCTCCATCATCCATTCCTCACCGGGACATGCTCTAATAATGAATAATGATGATCATCACACTTCTATTTACTTAGAACTCAAAGGAAATAAAAATTACAACTCAATACCTAGAACAAAGTATGACTCTATATGAATGCCTCTAGCAGTGTACCAGGATGTGCAATGATCTAGCATAACAATGATATCAAAAAACGGACAAGCCATGGAAATATCATGCTAGCTATCTTACGATCATGCAAAGCAATATGACAATGAATGCTCAGGTCATCAAAACAGAAGCGGTGAAAGTTGCATGGCAATATATCTCGGAATGGCTGTGGAAAGGTTATAATAGGTTGGTATGGCGGCTGTTTTGAGGAAGATATAATAAGGCTTATGTGTGATAGAGCGTATCATATCACGGGGTTTGGATGCACCGGCGAAGTTTGCACCGACTCACGAGGTGAGAAAGGGCAATGCACGGTACCGTAGAGGCTAGCAAATTGCGGAAAGGTAAGAGTGTGTATAATCCATGGACTCACATTAGTCATAAAGAACTCATATACTTATTGCAAAAGTTTATTAGCCCTCGAAGCAAATTACTACTACGCATGCCCCTAGGGGGATAGATTGGTAGGAAAAGACCATCGCTCGTCCCCGACCGCCACTCATAAGGAAGACAATCAATAATAAATCATGCTCCAACTTCATAGCATAACGAGAGACTATACGTGCATGCTTCGGGAATCACAAACCTTAACACCAATATTCTTACTAACCACAACCATTTACTAGTACCTCCCACATATTACCATCTCTATATCGCAAAACTATTGCAAGGAATCAGACATATCATATTCAGTGATCCACAAGTTTTATGTAGGATTTTATGACTAACCATGCAAATTACCAATTCTTGTTGACTCTCTAAATAGATGTAAGTGAAGCATGAGAGTTTAATTCTTTCTATAAAAGACCAAGCTCGAATAAATATAAGTGAACCAAAAGAGCATTCTACGAATAATGGTTTTCTTATGTGAAGAGAAAGAGGCAATCCAAACTTCAAATGATATAAGTGAAGCACATGAAGCATTCTATAAAGCCATACTCAAAAGATATAAGTGAAGTGCAATGAGTATTCTATAAATCAACCATGTAATATCTCATACCAGGATGGTGCATAAAAGAAAAGTGAAAACTAAACACAAAAGACGCTCCAAGATTTACGCATATCACGTGAACAAAACAAAGACGAAAACATACCGATACTTGTTGAAGAAAGATGGGATGCCTTCAGGGGCGTCCCCAAGCTTAGACGCTTGAGTCTCCTTGTATAATTACTTGGGGTGCCTTGGGCATCCCCAATCTTGAACTCTTGCCTCTCCTGCTTCTCCTCATATCGAGACCTCCTCGATCTTTGATCACTTCATCCACACAAAACTCAACAGAAAGCTCAGTAAGATCCGTTAGTATAATAAGGCAAATCACTACTTTAAGTACTATTGCAAACCCATTCATATTTTATTTTTTCATTATCCCTGCTGTATTATAACTTCTCCATGGCTTATACCATCGATAAAATTGAGAGTTTCATCAAAACAAACAAAACAATGCATCAAAAACAGAATTTGTCTTAAACAGGACAGTCTGTAGTGATCTGAACTTTGACCATACTTCTATAACTCCAAAAATTCTGAAAAAATTAGCAAAAAATAAACAATTTACATAGAAGTACTGTGTAACTTTTTTAGAAACTTTTGGCATTCCAGTAAAAAACGTAAAATCACGCACTATAGCCAAAGTTTCCGTTTTTACACAGCACATACCAACAAGCAATCTAATCATCCTAAAAGAAAATCTTGGCACATTATTTGTATAATACAATGGATTTGTATAAGGGGATAATTATTTTTGTTGAAAAGTTTCTGTAATCGAGATTCATAAAGTTTCCATGGGCATGAACAAAGTTCAAGGACGTCCCCCACTTCAACGGTGTTCATCTTTCTCACTTTCACTTTTATTTTGGTGAAGTTTTAAGTTCCCCTCTATATATTTTTGTTTTTAAACTTTATAAAAGAACTCAACAGAATAAAATGACTTCCTAAAACTTCTGGGTTGTCTCCCTGGTAGCGCTTTCTTTAAAGCCATTAAGCTAGGCATAAAGTGCTCAAGTAATCGATCCACCCGGATCCCAAGGTATATCAAAGCCAATTTTAATTAGCAATGATTTATAATTTAGTAATGAGCACAAAGAAACATATATCATGTAATGACGAAGTCTAACTCTCTTTCTATGCATCGGCATGTCATAAAAGGACAATTAATGCACATCAAGGAAAGGCCAATACATAGCATAAGCAATTTGTTGCAATTTTATCGTGTTGGAAACATAAAGAGATGGAGATGTAGTTCCTCTCTCATAATAATTGCAACTAGGAGCAGCAAGCACATGCATATTATATTCATCAAAATCATCATGTAGTAGCAAAATGCAACCCATCAATATAATCCTTAATAAGTGCAAACTTCTCCGATATAGTGTAGTTGGGAGAATTCAAAAAGATAATAGGACTATCATTTGTGGGTGCAATAACAATTTCATTCTTAACATAAGGAACTATAGCAAGTTCATATCCATAAGCATAATTCATATTGGCATCTTGGCCACAAGCATAGCAAGCATCAAGTTCATCAAAAAGGGATATTTCAAATGAATCAATGTGATCATAGCAATTATCATAGCATTCATCCTTTGGTAAGCACGAAGGGAAATTAAACAATGTATGGGATGAAGAGTTACTCTCATTAGAAGGAGGGCACGGGTGATCAATCCTCTCTTCCTCCTTTTGTTCTTCGCTCTCCTCCTCATCTTTTTCATCTAATGACCTCACAATTTCATCAATTTCTTCTTCCAAAGACTCTTGCAAAATATTAGTCTCTTCTTGGACAACGGAGACTTTCTCAATAAATACATCAATATCGGAATTGTATTTATAATTATCATAGAAATATTTAAGTATAGAAAAAATTTTAGGTCTATAAACATCATCATCAAAAGCTTCATACTTTTCAAACAAAGATTCAATTTCATAAGCACCCTTAAAAGCAACAAATTCTTCTATTCGTTCCACATCATAGTAATCATATCTACCATTAGAATAAGAAGCTAAGGTTTCATTATCATTAAATTTGCATGAATGGGGAAGGTGTGGAGACTTCATCCTAGAGCAACAAGTAAATCATATCTCCGGCATAAATTCCAAGCATACCAATGCAACATATCAATTTGATCCCATAACAGTTTCCCTTTTTGTGTCAAGCGATAATCCCTAAAGTATTCACGTTGATCCAACGTGTCTCCCACTATCAAGTTGAATGGGGTTTTCTCAGGATTATCAAAGTAGTGAATAATATTTTTCACATAACGAGCATCGAGGGTTTTAGGAGGTTCCCCATCCCATGAGTAGCAAGTACAACTAACTTTTTTGGTATTTCGTGTTCCATATCCATAATTAAAGATAAAGAACAACCAAGAACAGAAAATAAAAACTACTCAGTGATAAAGCAAACAAGCACACACGAGAATATTCACCCCATGCTATTGCTCCCCGGCAACGGCGCCAGAAAAAGGTCTTGATAACCCACAAGTATAGGGGATTGTTTGTAGCCTTTTTCGATAAATAAGAGCGTCGAACCCAAAGAGGAGCTAAAGGTAGAACAAATATTCCATCAAGTTTTACCGACCACCGATACAACTCTACGCACACTTGATGTTTGCTTTACTTAAAACAAGTATTAAACTAGAAGTACTTTGTCGGATAGGTTTGCAAGAATATAAAGAACGTGAAAATAAAAGTTAGGTGATGTTTTAATAAAAGTACAATTTAATAAAGCGAGTGTGGAAAAGTGCTGATAGGATTTGCGGAATTGTCCCTAGGCAATCGATAACTAGACCGGTAATCATTCTTGCAATTTTATAGGGAGAGGCATGAGCTAACATACTTTCCTTACTTGGATCATATGCACTTATGGTTGGAACTCTAGCAAGCATCCACAACTACCCAAGATCATTAAGGTAAAACCAAACCATAGCATTAAGTATCAAGTCCTCTTTACTCCCATACGCCATAACCCCCTTACTCGGGTCTGTGCTTCTGTCACTCACGCCACCCACTATAACAGAACCATGAACATATTGCAACACCCTACAGCAGGGACCCCTCACGTTTGTTCGAGATGGAGGGCACCGTAGTACAGCACCATAATAAAATATACACTCATACCAACCAAGATCACGATTAACCCATAGGACAAAATAGATCTACTCAAACATCATAGGATGGCAACATAGTATTGGATCATAATATGAAGCATAAAGCACCATGTTCAAGTAGAGGGTACCGCAGGTTGCGGGAGAGTGGACCGCTGAATATAGATGGGGCAAGGTGATGGAGTTGTTGGTGAAGATGATGGAGTTGTTGGAGTAGATCGCCGTCACACGATATTGCCCCGGCGGCGTTCCGGCGCCACCGGTAGAGAGGGGGAGAGAGCCCCCTCCTTCTTATTCTTACTTGGCCTCCCCCCTAGATGGGAGGAGAGTCCCCCCTCTGTTCCATGGCCTCCATGGAGGCGGAGGGGCAGGAGCCCCTCCGAGATTGGATCTCCCTCTCTATTCTCTTCTATTTCGCGTCCCTGTTTTCTGGCCAAAAACTGTTTCTTATATTCCCGGAGATCCGCAACTCCGATTGCGCTCAGATTTTAACACGATTTTGTTAGGATATAAGCTTCCTTGCACCCGAAGTAGAGCTCCAACCGACTTACGAGGAGGGCACAACCCACCACCACGCGCCTGGGCTGCCTGACACGCCCAGGTGTCTTGTGGTGGCTGTGGGCCCCTGTTTGTGATGATTCCTCCTCCCAAAAATCACAAATATTCCAAAATAATTCTCCATAAATATTTATCGCGTTTGGACTTCATTTGATATGGATATTCTGCGAAACAAAAAAAATGCAACAAAAAGGAACTGGCACTGGGCACTGGATCAATAGGTTAGTCCAATAAATCATATAAAATGTTGCCAAAAATATGTGAAAGTTGTATAATATTGGCATGAAACAATGAAAAATTATAGATACGACGGAGATGTATCAGTATGTCCCTGAGTTCTTGGGGGAACGCGACCTTGTCATCATCATCTTGAGTCCCATAGACGACGGAGATCCACCAAGGGGCGCTCTTGGCGCGGCCACCTTGGCTGTCATGATATTCATGGTGAACATTGGGTCGAAAATGGTCACAACCCTGCTCTTCCACGCGAGGAGGATGCCTCCCCGAGTGTCGGCTGTGGGCAGGTACACGTACTCATCGAATTCGGCGCCCAGGGTCCAGCACGGTCGAGGAGCAAATTATCATCATCTTGATCTCCAGTAGGCGCACGATCGACGTGTCGGTAGTAGCGATGAGCGAGCAAATAGCCACTCACCGCGCACGTGCGTTCAGCCCACGCACATTCCAGATTGCAATTTTGAGGTTTATGAAACACGAGTTCAAGAATCAAGACAACAACACCAGGCTAGACCTCCACGAGGCAGCCAGCGGGCACAGATGTGCATGGTGGTGGGTCAAGGCTGGCCGGCAGCTCGCGATCCACGAGCACGGTGATGGCCGCCAAGACACGTACATGTATGGGAGCTGCAAAAATCCCATCGTAGGCCTTCATTTCCTCCGGCGTGATTTTCTGGTTGCTGCCAATGATACCCAGAGTGTGTAGGACTTGACTTTGGCTCGGCGCTCTGCTCTGGGAGGCATTGATTGTGTCGTCTTCACTGTAGCTGATTGACCGTGCCAAGGCGAGAAGTTGAGGACCCGGCGGCATGGGCGCTTCCGTGGCATGGGCAAAGTAGCCTAGAGCTGTCTGGTGGTGATGTCTACTATGCAACTTTATTCTTCTAGACTCGTGTTAGGCCTCCAAGTGCAGAGTTTTGTAGGACAGTAGCAATTTTCCCTCAAGTGGATGATCTAAGGTTTAGCAATCCGTGGGAGGCGTAGGATGAAGATGGTCTCTCTCAAACAACCCTGCAACCAAATAACAAAGAGTCTCTTGTGCCCCCAACACACCAAATACAATGGTAAATTGTATAGGTGCACTAGTTCGGCGAATACATGGTGATACAAGTGTAGTAATGATAGTAGATATTGATTTTTGCAATAGGAGCAATAAAAAACAGCAAGGTAGAAATTGGTAAAACGGAGCACAAATGGTATTGCAATGCTTAAAAACAAGGCCAGGGTTCATACTTTCACTAGTGTAATCTCTCAACAATGCTAATATAATTGGATCATAAAACCATCCCTCAACGTGCGATGAAGAATCACTCCAAAGTTTTTATCTAACAGAGAACATAAGAAGAAATTGTTTGTAGGGTACAAAACCACCTCAAAGTTATCCTTTCCAATCAATAAATAGAGCTATTCCTATAAGTGTCACAAATAGCCCAAGAGTTCGTACTAAAATAACACCATATGATACACAACAACCAACTCTAATGTCAGCTAGATACTCGAATGTCACCACGAGTATCCGTGAGTTGATTATACGATATGCATCAAACAATTTTAGATTCATAATACTCAATCCAACACAAAGAACCTCAAAGAGTGCCCCAAGATTTATACCAAAGAAAGTAGGAGGAAAACGTGCATCAACCCCTATGCATAGATTACCCCAATGTCACCTCGGGAATCTGCGAGTTGAGTGCCAAAACATATATCAAGTGAATCAATATGATACCCCATTGTCACCATGGGTATTCATAGGAAGACATACATCAAGTGCTCCCAAATCCATAGAAGTATTCAATTCGATAATAAAGAAATCTCAAATGGAAAACTCAATTCATCACAACAAGATAGAGAGGGAGAAACACCATATGATCCAACTATATTAACAAAGCTCGCGATACATCAAGATCGTGCCAAATCAAGAACACGAGAGAGAGAGATCAAACACATAGCTACTAGTACAAACCCTCAGCCCCGAGGATGGACTACTCCCACCTCCGCATAGTGGCCGCCGGGATGATGAAGATGGCCTCCGGCAATGATTTCCCCCTTCGGCATGGTGCCGAAACAGGGTCTAGATTGGTTTTTCGTGGCTACAGAGCCTTGCGACGACAGAACTTCCGATCTAGGGTTATTTCTAGGGGTTTCTGCATTTATAGGATTTTTTGGTGTCGGTTTCACGCAAAGATGGGCCTGAGGGGGCCCACTACCCACCAGGGCCCGCCAGAGGGAGGTGGCGCGCCCTAGTGCCTAGTGGGGAGCAGGGGGCCCCCTCCAGTTGTTCTTTACTCCATTATTTTCTTTTTCTTCCAAAAAAATCATCAAAAAGTTTCGTCCAATTCCGTGAACTTTTATTTCTGCACAAAAAACAAGACCATGGTAGTTTTGCTGAAAAGAGCGTCAGTCCGGGTTAGTTCCATTCAAATCATACCAAAACCATATAGAATTGTTGTAAACATGGCATGAATACTTCATAAATTATAGATACGTTGGAGACGTATTAGCATCCCCAAGCTTAATTCCTACTCGTCCTCGAGTAGGTAAATGATAAAAGAAATAATTTATGAAGTGTGAATGTTAGCATAGTGCATAAGTTTGATCAATGATAATTTCAATCACTTTTCCTAGCATCATAACAGCAACTCTTTCCCATAAAACTCATCATGATAAAGTAGCAATTGAAAACAGAATTTTTGATGTGGGATGCTACCTATCATATTGCTCATATAATCTTTTCTTTTATAGCATGGACATTTGGACTTGAATGATTCAAAGCAATAGTATATAATTTGACATGAGGACATCAATATTCAAGCATATCAACAAGCAACCATGTCTTTCAAAATATCAACACTAAAGAAAGCTATCCCTAGCCCATTATGCTCAATCTTTGATCCATTCATGAAACACACTCGAATATTAACTATGCCCAATGCACAAGTATGACAATAGTGTTCCCTAGTTGGTGCTCTATAAGAGAAGATGGAGAATCAATAAAAAAATTGCATAAAGTAAATAGATAGTTCCTTAGCAGAGGGAAGCAGAGATTTGTAGAGGTTCCAGAGCTCAAAGCTTAAATTGAGAGATAAAATTGTTTTGAGAGGCATGCTTTTTCCTGTCAATGAAAACGATCGAGAATTCCCAATACTTTCCATGCTAGATACATCATAGGCGGTTCCCAACCATAAAATAAAGTTTATTCCTTTTTCCACCCTTCTTTCACAATCCATGGCTAGCCATATCCATGGGTGCCTTCCATACCAACACTTTCCAAGGAATTATTATTAACAACATAAATAAAATTTCTTTTTTATTTGGGGACTGGGCATCCCTATTACCTGCCACACTCTCGTGCAATGACAAGTGAATAAACACTCATCTTGAGAATAACACATCTAGCATGGAAAATATTGGCCACCCCCTGCCGCTTCATGAGCGGATATGGGCACACAAAAAGGAAATTCATTTTGAGAATTACAGTTGGCACATACAAATTTACTTGGAACGGCATGGAAATATCGCATATAGGAAGGTATGGTGGACTCATTTGGCACAACTTAGTTTAAGGAGTTTGGATGCACAAGCAGTATTCCCGCTTAGTACAAATGGTGGCTAGCAAATAGATTGAGAAGCGACCAACCAAGAAACCAAAACGATCATAAATGAGAATTACACATAACTAACACCGAATAATGCACCACAAGTAGGATATAACTTCATTGCGTAACTATAGACTTTCGTGCTTGCATAAATAGTCACAAACCTTAACACCAATATTCTTACTAAGCATAATTACTCACCAACATGACTCACATATTACTATCTCCATATCTCAAAACTATTACAAGGAATCAAGTTTATAATGTCCAATGATCTTCATGAAAGTTTTTATTATAGCCCCCTTGGTTATCTATCACTTTTGGACTAATTTCATATATTACCATTGATACTAACAGAGCTCTCAAAAAAATTTAAGTGAAGCACAAGAGCATAAATATTTCTTCAAAACAATTTTCATCTCTCAAAATAATATAAGTGAAGCAATGAGAGGTTATTTCATTAAAATTTTACTAACTCTCTAAATAATCTAAGTGAAGATCAAGCGAGTAGTTAAGTAAATGGGTAGCTATTTGAGGACTCTCTCTCATTTAAAAACTTTCAGATCTAATTATTTTATTAAAACAGCAAGAAAAATAAAATAAAATGACATTCTAAGAATAACACACATCATGTGAAGAAGCAAAAACCTAGGTTCAACCGATACTAACCGATAATTGTTGATGAAGAAAGGTGGGATGCCTACCGGGGCATCCCCAAGATTAGATGCTTGAGACTTCTTGGAATATTATCTTGGAATGCCTTGGGAATCCCCAAGCTTGAGCTTTTGTGTCTCCTTAATTCCTTTTATATCACAGTTTCCCTAAATCTTACAAACTTCATCCACACAAAACTCAACAAGAACTCGTGAGATAAGTTAGTATAAATCAATGCATAACCTTATCATTCTCTACTGTAGCAAATCACTAAAATTATTATTTAACATTGCATACTAAATGTCTCTGCATATTTAATACTCCTATTCTCAAATAGAATCATTAAACAAGCAAAGATATGCAAACAATGCAAACATAACAGCAATCTGTCTAAACAGGACAGTCTGTAAAGAGTGCAATTATACTCATACTTCCCTAACTCCAAAAATTCTGAAAAATTACCACACTATATAAAATTTGTCATAGCTAACCGTGTAAAAATTTCAAGATTTTATCATGTTCTTAGTATTTAAATATATTCAAAACATAATAACAAACTTTCCGTTTTCAAATAGCAACATATAGACTTGCAAAATAAGCATGGTAAAGGCTATCCTTGACACTTTTATTGAAATAAAAGATGCAAATAATTATTCTAAATAACAGCAAGCAAATCCTAATAGAATAAAATGATGCTCCAAGCAAAACACATATCATGTGACGAATAAAAATATAGCCCCAAGTAAGGTTATCGATAATATTGGAGACGAAAGAGGGGATGCCTTCCGGGGCATCCCCAAGCTTTGTTGCTTGGATCTTCCTCGAATATTATCTTGGGGGTGCCTTGGGCATCCCCAAGCTTTGGATCTTGTCACTCCTTATCTATACCTACTAATAAAAGAAATAGTTATTCTTAGTCCGTTTTGCTATTTTTATAGAAAACCCCCTAATGTTTCTGACATTAAACCCGCAGTACATATCAAATATTTTTTTAAATACTTATATCTTCTAAACCCGTAACTCCAAATTTAACATGTTATATATGGAATTTGATTATAAAATATGTAGAATCCGAATATGATGTTATTTTTCCTGTTAACAATTTACAAAATACTATCTAGGCTGCAATGTTAATCAACAATGCATTATCCGTCTTTCTTTCATACCGGTATTGATTCAGATTAGGGATGAACACCTCAGCAAAATCATGATTGGACATGAAATTGAAGATAAATTTGGTAGAGACACCCAATAAATAAGGACATGCATGACAAGAAATAAAAGAAGGAACCAATAAAGATGGGATGTCCACTATAAAAGAAATAAAAGAGAAAATGCAGAGGAGATCGGATAAAGATGAGATGTTGCGCTATTATCCTATATATAAGAAGAAAAAAGAGAGGACTTGCATGAAAAAAAATTAAAAAGGAGGCATGCATGACAAAAAATAAAATAAAGACAAGTTTGATAAGATATAAATAGTGATGAAACAGGGACCAATACCTATGACATGTATGGCAAGAAATAGTGATGAAATAGGGGTGTAAGTACCTACGTACACAGGAGACCATACAAAAATGTTCTTTTCCAGAGAAAAAAATCTCTTTTTATGATTAAAAAATCCTGTATCTTTTCAACAACCTTTTTAACAACTCTTCATGTATTTAAGAAATATGCATGTGAAAAAAGTGTTCAAGAGTTACCCTAAGTTGGTGATTCTTAAACTGAAAACTGCCATTGATGCACACATGTCTTCATAGTGCGCTAATGTGTCATCGTTTGTTTTTGTCATTTTTCTTTACTTGCCCATAACAACACCCCATTCCGAACATGACATGAATAAATGCTTGATCACTTGCCCATTTTTTTGTACGGATTAAATCTCCATGCAAGCCGTGTTGAAAAAGAACACCTGTAGAATCTTAAACTGTGCTTTTAGAGGTTAAGACCATCTTTGTTTGGGCCGTAGCTACAAATTCTCAGATTATAGACCATTTTTTGTAAATTAAGAGCGTGTGGTATTTTTTCTCCCGTTGCAACGCACAGGCCTTTTTGCTAGTTCTCCTCATATCAATATCTCACCCAAAACTTGAAAACTTCAATCACACAAAACTTAACGAAACTTCGTGAGATGGGTTAGCATAGTAAAACAAATCATTCACTTGGGTACTGTCAAAGACAAGATTCATAATTGTTTGCACATAATGCGTACTATACTCTATAATTTCCACAATTTATATTAAGTAATATAAGCCATAGAAACCATAAAACAAGCAGACTATGCATTGCAAACGCTGTAAAAAACAGAACAGTCTGTAAAGATCTGAATAATTACTATACTTCTGTAATTCCTAAAATCTGAAAAATTAGGACAACATAGGAAATTTGTAGATCAACTATATGTAAAAAATTCATAATTTTTCGACGCTCCAGTGATTTTTAACAATTCTGTTACTGGGCGCAAAAGTTTCTGTTTTTGCACATAATCAAGTCAACTATCATCCACACTATCCCAAAGGCTTTACTTGGCACATTATTGAAACAAAAGCTATAAAACATGATTACTACAGTAGCCTAATCATGTGAACACACAAAAACAGTAGAGGTAAATGTTGGGTTGTCTCCCAACAAGCACTTTTCTTTAATGCCTTTTTAGCTAGGCATGATGATTTCAATGATGCTCACATAAAAGATATGAATTGAAACATAACAAGAGCATCATGAAACACATGGCTAGCACATTTAAGCCTAACCCACTTCCTATGCATAGGGATTTTATGAGCAAACAACTTATGGGAGCAAGAATCAACTAGCATAGGAAGGCAAAACAAGCATAGAGAGGAAACATGATATTATTGCAATATGTAACAGCATATGTTCCCCTCTCATAATAATTTTTAGTAGCGTCATGAATGAAATCAACAATATAGCTATCACATAAAGCATTCTTTTCATGATACATAGGCATAGAATTTTTTTTACTCTCCACATAAGCAAATTTATTCTCATTCATAGTAGTGGGAGCAAACTCAACAAAATAACTATCATGAGATACTTGATTGGCATAATCAAATTGAACATTAAAATTATGATGAGAAGTTTCATGGTTATCATTACTCTTTATAGCATACGTGTCATCACCATAATCAACATAGATAGGAACTTTGTTTTCATAATCAATTGAAACCTCTTCCAAAATAGTGGAATCATCATTAAAAAAAGTCATGACCTCACCAAATCCACTTTCATAATTATTACAATAAGATTCAACACCCTCCAAAATAGTGGGATCATTACTTCCTAGAGTTGACACTCTTCCAAACCCACTTTCATCTATATAATCATCATAAATAGGAGGCATGCTATCATCATAATAGTTTTTCTCATCAAAACTTGCGGGGACTAAAAATATCATATTCATCAAATATAGCATCCCTAAGCTTATGGCTTTGCATATCATTAACATCATGGATATTCAAAGAATTCTTACTAGCAACATTGAAATCATGCTTATCATTCAAAGATTTTGTGCCAAACATTTTATTGAATTCTTCTTCTAACAATTGAGCTTAAATTTCCTTTCCATCATTTTCAAGAAAGACATGATAAAGATGAATAATATGAGGCAACCTCAATTCCATATTTTTTGTAGTTTTCTTTTATAAACCAAACTAGTGATAAAACAAGAAACTAAAAGATTTGATTGCAAGATCTAAAGATATACCTTCAAGAACTCACCTCCCCGGCAACGGCGCCAGAAAAGAGCTTGATGTCTACTACGCAACTTTATTCTTGTAGACTCGTGTTGGGCCTCCAAGTGCAGAGTTTTGTAGGACAGTAGCAACTTTCCCTCAAGTGGATGACCTAAGGTTTATCAATCCGTGGGAGGCATAGGATGAAGATGGTCTCTCTCAAACAACCCTGCAACCAAATAACAAAGAGTCTCTTGTGCCCCCAGCACACCAAATACAATGGTAAATTGTGTAGGTGCACTAGTTCAGCGAAGAGATGGTGATACAAGTGTAGTAATGATAGTAGATATTGATTTTTGTAATAGGATCAATAAAAAACAGCAAGGTAGCAATTGGTAAAACGGAGTACAACCGGTATTGCAATGCTTAAAAACAAGGCCTAGGGTTCATACTTTCACTAGTGCAATCTCTCAACAATGCTAATATAATTGGATCATATAACCATCCTTTAATGTGCAACAAAGAATCACTCCAAAGTTCTTATCTAGCGAAGAACATAAGAAGAATTTTTTTTGTAGGGTACGAAACCACCTCAAAGTTATCCTTTCCGATCGATTTATAGAGCTATTCCTATAAGTGTCACAAATAGCCCAAGAGTTCACACTAAAATAACACCATATGATACACACCAACCAACTCTAATGTCACCTAGATACTCCAATATCACCACGAGTATCCGTGAGTTGATTATACGATATGCATAAAAAAAATCAGATTCATAATACTCAATCCAACACAAAGAACTTCAAAGAGTGCCCCAAGATTTCTACCATAGAAAGTAGGATGAAAACGTGCATCAACCCCTATGCATAGATTACTCCAATGTCACCTCGGGAATCCATGAGTTGAGTGCCAAAACATATATCAAGTGAATCAATATGATACAACATTATCACCACAGGTATTCATAGCAAGACATACATCAAATGCTCTCAAATCCATAAAAGTATTCAATATGATAATAACGAAATCTCAAAGGGAAAACTCAATTCATCACAACAAGATAGAGAGGGAGAAACACCTTATAATCCAACTATATTAACAAAGCTCACGATGCATCAAGATCGTGCCAAATCAAGAACACAAGAGAGAGAGAGAGAGATCAAACATGTAGCTACTAGTAGAAACCCTCAGCCCTGAGGGTGGACTACTCCCTCCTCATCATGGTGGCCACCGGGATGATGAAGTTGGCCTCCGGCGATGATTTCCCCCTCCGGCAAGGTGCCGGAACAGGGTCCAGATTGGTTTTTCGTGGCTACAGAGGCTTGCGGCAGTGGAACTTCTGATCTAGGGTTATTTCTGGGTGTTTCTGCAATTATAGGATTTTTTGGCTTCGGCTTCATGCGAAGATGGGCCTCAAGGGGCCCACTACCCACCAGGGCGCGCCAGAGGGGGGTGGCGCACCCTGGTACCTAGTGGGCTGCAGGGGGCCCCTCCAGTGGTTCTTTGCTCCATTATTTTTCTTGTCTTCCAAAAAAAATCATCAAAAAGTTTTGCCCAATTCCGAGAACTTTTATTTCTACACAGAAAACAACACCATGGTAGTTCTGCTGAAAACAACATCAGTCCTGGTTAGTTCCATTCAAATCATACCAAAACCATATAGAATTGTTGTAAACATGGCATGAATACTTCATAAATTATAGATATGTTGGAGACGTATCAGGTGGCTGCGGAAAGGAAATCACCGAGCGTCCAGACTGTCAGGCAGGAGCCGTCGCAAGGCTGCAACCTGCGTAGCGTGATGGGCGGCGAGGCGAAACGGATAGGGGAGGCGTGGCCCGTTGATGTGGCGTAGGCTTTATTTCGTCGTTGCGGGCTGGCAAGCACTGGCCTGGAGCGTGGCTCAATGGGTCCGAAAAAGGCTCCCAGAGGTGGAGCTGGGCTGTCAGCATGTGAAAGGATCGAGAAGAGGTGTCTAGAGGGGGGTGATTAGACCCTCAACAAGCAAAAGTAGCAGTTTTTATGTTCTTCAAGTTGAGGTGGAGTTTTAGCACAAGTTTAAGCATTCACAATACATTTCAAGCAAGCATGACAAAAATATGAGCAGCAGAAAGAGTAAAGCATGCTATTTGCAAGAAAGTAAAGGGATGGGATTGGAGTGTGCAAACGCAATGAAGACATGGAGATTTTTGGTGTGGTTCCGATAGGTGGTGCTATTGTACATCCACGTTGGTGGAGAATTCAACCCACGAAGGGTAACGGTTGCGCGAGTCCACAGAGGGCTCCACCCATGAAGGGTCCAAGAAGAAGCAACCTTGTCTATCCCACCATGGCCATCGCCCATGAAGGACTTGCCTCACTCGGGTAGATCTTCACAAAGTAGGCGATCTCCTTGCCCTTACAAACTCCTTGGTTCAACTCCACAATCTTGTTGGAGGCTCCCAAGTGACACCTAACCAATCTAGGAGACACCACTCTCCAAAAGGTAATAAATGGTGTGTTGATGATGAACTCCTTGCTCATGTGCTTCAAATGATAGTCTCCCCAACACTCAACTCTCTCTCACAGATTTGGCTATGGTGGAAAGATGGTTTGAGTGGAAAGCAACTTGGGGAAGGCTAGAGATCAAGATTCTTGTGGTTGGATTGGTATGTCTTGATCTCAATACATGAGTAGGTGGTTCTCTCTCAGAAAATGAGTAGTGGAAGTGTAGGCATGATCTGATGGCTCTCTCTTGAATAGAGAAGGGGGTGGAGGGGTATATCTAGCCTCCACACAAAACCCAACCGTTACACACATTTGATCCAACTCGGTGAGACCGAATAGAAGAACTCGGTGAGACCGATTTAGTTCAAAATGTGAATGTTAGGATTCTCGGTGGGACCGACATGATCAACTCGGTGGGACCGATGTGCTAGGGTTAGGGCAAGACCTCATCTCTGTGTGACCAATTGCATGAACTCGGTGGGACCGATTTCAGCAATGAGTTAAACAGAGAGTTGGTCAGGCAAACTCGGTGGGACCGATTACATATTTTGGTGAGACCAAAATAATTACAACAGGCAACAGAAAGTTTGCATTGTGAACTCGATGGGACCGATCGCTCATTTCGGTAAGACCGAAACGTTACAAAGGGAAACAGAGAGTTTGCATTGCCATCTCGGTGAGACCGAGATCCCATCGGTGTGACCGAAATGATTAGGGTTTCTGGCAGTGGCTATGTCAAAGAAACTCAGTGGCGCTGGATAGATCAAATTGATGGGGCCGAGTTTGACTTTAGGTTTTGGACATATTTGGAAATGAGAAAGTGGTTGAGGGCTTTGGAGCATATCACTAAGCATTTTGAGCAAGTAGACCATTAAGCAACACCTCGTCCCCTTTTAATAGTATTGGATTTTCCTATGGACTCAATGTGATCTTGGATCACTAAAATAGAAATGAAGAGTCTTGAGCTTTTGCCAATCTTTGTCCTTAGCATTTTGAAGGGTTCCACATCCTCTTGTTCATGCCACGCCATTGTCGAACTTTCTGAAATATACTAGATGAAGATATTAGTCCAACAAGAGATATGTTGACATAAATTACCAAAATCACCCAGGGAGAACTTGTGCTTTCAATCTCCCCCTTTTTGGTAATTGATGACAACATACATCCAAGCTTTAGATAAGGATATGAAGAGTAACAAGTAAAGCTTTGGAAGGACATGTAACATGCATAGGCTCCCCCTACATGTATGCAATCATGTAAAGATAGTATGTAAGATCATGTGAATGCATAAGCATGTCAGAGCAAGCGATGAGTTACATGTATCTTGGCTATATGCATCAGAGCAAATGATGTATACAGGAAGTGTACCTTTATGTTCACGAGTCCTTCTTGCAAACAATATGTACATCAGCAAGAGATCATCTTGCACATGAGTGTGATGCATATACTTACCTTGTGGTCTTGGGCTGGCTTCGAAAGAGATGAGCTTGAGAAAACAAGGTTAGATAACACAAGAACACTCTAAATGAAGCAAGTTCAGGAGACCACAAGATTACCAAGACTGGGATGACATGTAAAGAGTAAGTACTTAGTACTCTATTTGGATATGGACATGTCCCCAAAGATTAAAGATATGCAATGAATTCCAAAGATTTTCTTCCCTTAGTTAGGAACTCTTTCTCCCTATGAATTTGATATTGGATAATGGGAGAAGGTAGGGTAAGAGAAAATCAGAGCAAGAAAAGATACTAACTCACATTTATTAACATGTCTTTCCCCTCTTAAAGACATGTGACTTCTCTCCTCTATTGTTAATAAGCATCTGGAGAAGCAAGCTAAGATGTGCTTTCCCATGTGATAAGCTTTGATGTGCTCTCTCTCTCCCCCTTTGACATCAATTTCCAAGAAGGGACCTTCTGGAGCATGAGTCAAATAGGTTTGGTCCTTGAAACACATTACAAAGCAGCATGTAGTATAAGATGCGAGTAGAGGATAAGAATCATTGAGTGGAGTTGGAGAAGAAATGACATTTGCAATGGCAAAAAGTTTTCTCATTAGTGAAATCAGTAACACTGATCTATTTTCATCGGTGACACCGAGTTGGCGGTGTCATAGATGATGCATATCGGTCAGACCGGGTTAGTCCTTGTCGGTTGTACCGATGAACTTTCTACAAGGTATTGTAGTTCGGTCTAGCCGATGGGCATGAATCGGTGAGGCCGAGTTCAATACAGAGGAAAAGTCTTGTCAACTCAGCTCACTTGGCAATTAAAATCTCATAAGGATTTGCAAGGAATTAATTGAAGAATTTGCAATGAATTAGATGCCGAAAAATACAGAGAAACATACAAAGGAAAAGGATCTAGATGAAGTTTTTTTTTGATAAGGGGAACAAACAAGTAAAAACATATGCAAAACAAAGAAACACTAGAGAACTTCATCTAGAAGGGGTCGGTGACAAAGTCACCTATGTTAGAGTATATTGACTGAGGAGTCAAGTGATGACACTTGATCGTAGGTCATACTCATCGTTTAAGCTCAAAATGGGGTTACCATTTTTCATTTAAGCTTTTTGGTGTATTCACATCTTGTTGAGTTGCTTTGACCCATGTCTTGGAGTAAAGCTTCTCTAAGATGGAATAACATACCTTGAGTGGTGGTGTTCATCTTGATCATGTAGTCGAACTTGTGTTGGATGCTCGAGGTTGATGTAGTTCATCAAGAGTTGAGAGCACCACTTATAGTTTGAGTTCATCTTCCTACATGGGTTAGTCTTGCAAGGAAGAGCACTTGTGTATCCAAGATGACAATCATGAAACTTGATACAAAATGAAATCTGAAATATAGAAATTGTCAGAGGATATGTTGAGTGAATCCACGCTTCCTTGTATTCAACAACCATATAGTAGAAACTTGGTGATGTAAAGATCGCTCAAGATGTGAGTGACTTGCAATCTCGTAGATTTGGGCTCATCCAAGTATCTACAAGGGTTAGATAACATGCAAGGGTACAAATATAGTTCCAAGACATATGATCATCATCATAAGAGTAATATCAAGGATTAGTCAAAAGACAAGCTCATGCCTTGCATGTATCCGAATGGAGTTTCTACTCCAAGTTTGAGGCATCAATAATATTTAATTCTCCTCTCAAATGGCAAAATACTTTCTCATCAAGCGGTTTGGTGAATATATCCGCCAATTGCTTATCGGTACGAACATGCTTAAGATCGATGTCTCCTTTAGCAACATGATCTCGAATGAAATGATGACGAACTTCAATATGCTTAGTTCGAGAATGTTGCACGGGATTGTGAGCAATCTTAATAGCACTTTCATTATCACATTGCAATGGAACATGTTTCACATGTATCCCATAATCCTTAAGAGTTCGGGTCATCCAAAGTAATTGAGCACAACATGATCCGGCGGTGGATAAGGATACCGAGTTTTGTTTCTTGGAGGACCAAGACACAAGAGATCTACCAAGAAATTGACAAGTTCCCGAAGTGGACTTTCTATCAACCTTGTCACCGGCATAGTCCGAATCGGAGTAGCCAACAAGATCAAAAGAGGACCTCTTAGGATACCAAATGCCAAAGTTTGGTGTATGGATTAAGTATCACACTATCCTTTTCACAACCTTAAGATGACACTCTTTAGGGGCCGCTTGATATCGTGCACAGATGCACACACTTAGCATAATATCAGGACGGGAGGCACATAGATATAACAATGAACCAATCATAGAGCGGTAAACATTTTGGTCAACCGGTTTGCCATCCTTAGTCAAGTCAAGATGTCCACTAGTAGGCATGGGTGTTTTCATACCTTTGCTCTCTTGCATATTGAACTTCTTGAATAAGTCCTTGGTATACTTTGTTTGGGAAACAAAGGTACCCTCCTTAGTTTGCTTGATTTGCAAACCAAGAAAGAATTTGAGTTCACTCATCATAGACATCTCAAACTTCTCCGACATTAGCCTTCCACACTTTTCACTAAAATGAGGGTTAGTCGAATCAAATATGATATCATCCACATAAATTTGGCACAGAATTAATTCACCATTAACCCTTTTAGTAAAAAGTGTAGAATCAATTTTTCCAATCCCGAAGCCTTTTTGAATAAGAAACTTAGTCAAGCATTTATACCATGCTCTAGGAGCTTGTTTGAGACCATAAAGTGCTTTGTGAAGTTTGTAAACATGATTAGGTTTCTTGGGATTAACAAAGCCGGGAGGTTGTTTAACATAGACTTCCTCCTCAATTTCTCCATTTAGAAAGGCACTTTTAATGTCCATTTGCTATAGAGTGATATCATGGTGATTGGCATAAGCAAGTAAGATGCGTATGGACTCAAGTCTAGCAACGGGGGCATATGTCTCACCATAGTCCATACCTTCGACTTCAGTGTAACCTTGGGCGACGAGATGGGCCTTGTTGCGTACAACTTGTCCATCTTCATCTTGCTTATTCCGAAACACCCATTTGGTTCCAATGACATTGTGCTTTTCATCGGGCTTTTCAACAAGCGTCCATACTTGATTCCTCTCAAAATTGTGTAGCTCTTCATGCATAGTGTTCACCCAATCCAGATCATCAAGAGATTCTTCAACCTTCATAGGTTCAATGTTAGAAATGAATGAGTAATGTTCACAAAAGTTAGATAAGCGAGACTTAGAGCGAGTAATTCTACTGGTTTGAATATCATCGAAGATTTATTCGATGGGATGATCTCTTGAGACTCTTGCTCTAACTCGTGAGAGCTTTTGTTTGGGTCGGGGTGGAACATCCTCTTCATTGTCTTCTTCTTCCTCTTGTCTATTTTCATTGTTGTTGGCATTGATGTTCTCTTGTGGAGGTGGACAAGGAGGTCGATGAGGTTCATCTTGTTGTACTTCCTCGTCTCCTTCATCTTGACGTGTTCCACTTGTGGATGCCTCCAAGTCAACTTGTGGTTCACCTTGGTGTGAAGTTGAGGCTTCCACTTGAACGGACGAGGTACTCTCCTTCACCTCCGTTGGGCGAATCTTGCCAATAGACAAGTCTTGAATCGCTTCTGAAGGGACTTTGTATCCTACATCTATTGGCAATTGCTCTACTTGCGAGCTGTTAGATTCATCAAACTTCACATCTACCGTCTCTTCAACCTTTCGGGTGAAATTGTTGTAGACACAGTAAGTGTGAGAGTTTGAGCCATAACCGAGTAGGAAACCTTCATGAGATTTAGGGGCAAATTTTGAACGACGATGTTTATCAAGAATGTAGCACTTTGAGCCAAATACTCGAAAGTATCCAACTTGGGGTTTGTTACCGGTGAGAACCTCGTATGCCATCTTGCCAAGAAGCTTGTGAAGATATAGTCAATTTGTTGCATAACAAGCTGTCTCAACTGCTTCCACCCAAAAGTGTTTTGCCGTCTTGTATTCATCAAGCATCATTCTCGCCATCTCAATGAGTGTCTGGTTCTTCCTCTCAACAACTCCATTTTGTTGAGGTGTGTACGTAGCCGAGAACTCATGTGAAATCGCTTCTTCGTCAAGAAAGGTATCCACATTGGCGTTCTTGAACTCCGTTCCGTTGTCGCTGCGAACCTTCTTGATTTTTACTTCAAATTGATTTTGGGCCTTCCTAGCGAAGTTCTTGAAGATCTTTTGGACCTGTGATTTATCATCAAGAAAGAACACCCACGTAAATCTTGAAAAATCATCAACAATGACTAAACCAAACGAGTTACCACCGAGACTCTTGTAGGCGTTGGGACCAAAAAGATCCATGTGGAGTAGCTCAAGCGGTCTTCTCATGGTCATAATGTTCTTTACGGGATGACTTCCTCCAACTTGTTTTCCTGCTTGGCAAGCACTGCAAAGTCTATCCTTGTCAAATATAACATCTTTAACACCAAGGATATGATCACCTTTAATAAGCTTATCAAGATTTTGCATGCCCACGTGACCTAACCTTCTATGCCACAACCAACCTTTGGAAGATTTAGCAATTAATCAAGTTCTAGGTTGAGCTATTTTAGTGAAGTCAACAATGTATAGATCACCTCTACGTATACCGATAAAGACCATATTATGATTATCTCTTCGAAACACTTGGCAGTCTACTTTAGTGAATAGAACATTGAGACCGAAATCGGCTAGTCTAGATACGGAAAGTAGATTGTAGCCAAGAGATTCAACGAGCATAACATTTTGGATGGAGCTGTCATGTGAGATGGCCACCTTACCAAGGCCAACCACCTTACCCTTTGAGTTATCACCAAAAGCGACATACTTTCGAGGGCCGTTGTTTTCAGCAAGCTCACAAAACATATCCTTGTCTCCGGTCATGTGATCGGTACATCCACTATCAAGAACCCATTCATTTCCTCCAGCCATGTAACCACGAAGGTTAGCCATAAGACCAAAGTGTCTCATAGACTCATCAAGATCAAAGTCACTATCATCATCCTCGTCATAATATCCATGTTCAACATCATCATCATATGAATGATCATTACCTAGAGAAGGTAATTCATTAGATTTATAACCAAGACAATGTTCATATTTATGAATTCTAATGACTTGAGGGATGATGTCACTAATGATTCCAACATCTCCTTTGGCATGCATGAGGTCACGAAGCTCAAATAGACCATCACCAAACTTAGGATCACTAGAATTCATCTTATTTAAAGCAATGGACTTTTGAAGAATCTCATCTAGATTTTTCAAGGAATAGTTTGGAAAGCGTTTCTCGAGGTATCTCCATATAGTGTAAGCACATTCAAGTGTAGGCAAGCATACAATCAAGTTTCTACGCAATCCTCTAATGATAAGATTAACAGTTCTAAGATTGTGGATCATGTCAAGAGACTCATCGGGGGTAGGATGCAAAGGATCAATAGGAGGTGCACAAGGGCAAGTAATATACTTGTTCAAATTATATTCATTGAAAATCTCAAGCATCTCATTTTTCCAAGCATGATAGAACTCTCCATCAAGTATAGGTACTCTACGTCTAATACTCCCAATCATAGACTCATCCATCTTCCTCCAATGGTGATTAAACCAAAGCAATGGAGACCAAAGCTCTGATACCAATTGAAAGGATTGAGAAGAGGTGTCTAGAGGCGGGGTGATTAGACCCTCAACAAGCAAAAGTAGCAGTTTTTATGTTCTTGAAGTTGAGGTGGAGTTTTAGCACAAGTTTAAGCATTCACAATACATTTCAAGAAAGCATGACAAGAGTATGAGCAGCAGAAAGAGTAAAGCATGCTATTTGCAAGAAAGTAAAGGGATGGGATTGGAGTGTGCAAACGCAATGAAGACACGGAGATTTTTGGCGTGGTTCCGATAGGTGGTGATATCGTACATCCACGTTGGTGGAGACTTCAACCCACGAAGGGTAACGGCTGCACGAGTCTATGGAGGGCTCCACCCATGAAGGGTCCATGAAGAAGCAACCTTGTCTATCCCACCATGGCCATCGCCCACGTAGGACTTGCCTCACTCGGGTAGATCTTCACGAAGTAGGCGATCTCCTTGCCCTTACAAACTCCTTGGTTCAACTCCACAATCCTGTCGGAGGCTCCCAAGTGACACCTAACCAATCTAGGAGACACCACTCTCCAAAAGGTAATAAATGGTGTGTTGATGATGAACTCCTTGCTCTTGTGCTTCAAATGATAGTCTCCCCAACACTCAACTCTCTCTCACAGATTTGGCTAAGGTGGAAAGATGGTTTGAGTGGAAAGCAACTTGGGGAAGGCTAGAGATCAAGATTCTTGTGGTTGGATTGGAATGTCTTGATCTCAACACATGAGTAGGTGGTTCTCTCTCAGAAAATGAGTAGTGGAAGTGTAGGCACGATTTGATGGCTCTCTCTTGAATAGAGAAGGGGGTGGAGGGGTATATATAGCCTCCACACAAAATCCAACCGTTACACACATTTGACCCAACTCGGTCAGACCGAATAGAAGAACTCGGTGAGACCGATTTAGTTCAAAATGTGAATGTTAGGATTCTCGGTGGGACCGACATGATCAACTCGGTGGGACCGATGTGCTAGGGTTAGGGCAAGACCTCATCTCGGTGTGACCGATTGCATGAACTCAGTGGGACCGATTTCAGCAATGAGTTAAACAGAGAGTTGGTCTGGCAAACTCGGTGGGACCGATTGCATATTTTGGTGAGATCGAAATAATTAAAACAGGCAACAGAGAGTTTGCATTGCGAACTCTGTGGGACCGATCGCTCATTTCGGTAAGACCAAAACGTTACGAAGGGAAACAGAGAGTTTGCATTGCCATCTCGGTGAGACCGAGATCCTGATCGATGTGACCGAATTGATTAGGGTTTCTGGCAGTGGCTATATCAAAGAAACTCGGTGGCGCCTGATAGATCAAATCGGTAGGGCCGAGTTTGACTTTAGGTTTTCGACATATTTGGAAATGAGAAAGTGGTTAAGGGCTTTGGAGCATATCACTAAGCATTTTAAGCAAGTAGACCTTTAAGCAACACCTCATCCCCTTTTAATAGTATTGGCTTTTCCTATGGACTCAATGTGATCTTGGATCACTAAAATAGAAATGAAGAGTCTTGTGCTTTTGCCAATCTTTGTCCTTAGCATTTTGAAGGGGTTCCCCATCCTCTTGTTCATGCCATGCCATTGTTGAACTTTCTGAAATATACTAGATGAAGATATTAGTCCAAAAAGAGATATGTTGACATTAATTAGCAAAATCACCTAGGGAGTACTTGTGCTTTCAGCATGGTCTGCCCCGGCTGCAGCGTTGGTGTCTCTATTCAGCATCGTGGTAGTTGGCGAGGTATTTGAATCCAGTTAGGATTCGATGCGGGGTAGAGCCGTGGTGTCATCCGCGTTGTCACTAACGGGCCGTGACGGCTGGTCGACAGAGCAGTCCAGGGCGGTCCCTGTAGCAGATAAAGGTAAAGATTGTCCCGACAAGGGATCCTCCTCGACTGACGTGCGCGACAGTGGCTGCAAGTCAGGGACCTCGCTTTCCAGGGCTAGATCCAGAGCGGGGCGAATCGGAGAGCTGGGTGGGATAGGCACGAACGGAGTGTGAATAGGCTCATGCGTGGAAGGCAACATTGAGTTGGAAGGAGTGGCGGCCCTTCAGCTGCTGTGTTGGGGCAGGTGTGCAGTCGTGGGGCACCAGCTGGCCTGTCCATAGGTGGACTAGTCGCGACTTAGTCCGCGGTGGGGTCACCCGCTGCCGGATCAGGCTGTTGACCCCTCTTTTACCAGACGCGCTTTCCCCTTTTGGGATGATGACAAGGGAGGCCGGCCCTAGCCAGCCCAGCCCAGGGCGACATCCTGAGGGCATTGACAGCTGGGTCTTGACACAACGGCACCGTATGATGGCGAGTGTCCGTCGAGCCACAACCAGCATCGACAGCGACTCCATCAGCATGGCGAGAGCCGCTGGCGGTTGACCAGGTAAGGGCGTCAAAGGCCCTGTCATCAACATGGCTGGCGGGTGGCGATGCAGCATCAGGGCGGCGGCGCTTATGGCCACGGCGGCGGCTGGGGCCTCGTCGCTCGTTGCGTTCAGAGGGGTCGCGGCCGTCCTCAGTACCCCCATGGCCGTCAGCATCATTGCGGTGGGCCAGAGGCGGCGTCGACCGGTCCGGCACCATGCTGACAAGCTAGATGGAGACATGGTAGGTCAGCATCTAGACAGAGGGTGCCTCAGACGATGCGCACCGGGATGATTTTGAGTATCTCGAGGATGGCCTGGCGGCGGATGGAAGATGGATCACGGGTGCGCGCAGAAAGTCGAAACATGGCAAGATCCGCCCGCGACTATGTCCCCGAGTGGAGGCGCTCCACCCAGCAGCTTGACCAGAGCAGGTGCTCAGCTGTGGAGAGGTGCCACACCTTCGCAGGGATGCGACGAAACTCGAGCTCGACGCGCTGCTCTAACCTATCACAGCCTTCGTGGGCGAGCTTGCTCCATGGGCATAGGGAGAGCGTGAAGTTGGGACCGTCGATGAAGTGGTCACCGCGGATCCTATCCTTGATGGCCCGAGTGCTGCACATGATGAGGAAGTCCTCGGGGTGGTGGATGTGGACCGTGAAGTCGCCAGGGCGCAGCTCGAGCGAGGTGTACAGTGTGTCCGCAACCTCGTCCGCGGTGACCACCGGCCTGGTCCCGGTAATGGAGGCAACCATCCCATGCCGCAACACCTCCTCAGCCTCCTCCATCTCGATAGGGCAGGACAGGATGACACGGACTGGGCCATGAGAGTCAGTAGCAAGCGCTAGCGTTGCACGGTCGCACATGGTCGGAGGATGGGGCGGCGACAGCGGCGGAGTGGTGCGACATCGCGTGGGAGGTGAGGCCTGTAGCAGCGCGCGGTCATGGGCCTAGCACTCGGGCGTGCACTCCCTGGAAACGTGGCCAGAGAGGAGGCAGCACCTGCACCTGACCTTGTTCATGCAGTTGCGGATGTGGTGGCCCGGGTCGAGGCAGCGGAAGCAAAACCAGCCTCTTCCTCCGGCGTGGGGCTACGACGAAGGCGGGGCGCGGGGGCCTCTATGCGGCAGGCGCAGTGGCGCCTATCTCTGCCCCTTGGCTGTAGCCATGCGTATCCCTCGTCCGCGGCCTTTGTTATGGCACGCTCGACGTGGTGGACCTCCGAACGGGGGCCGAGGTGGGAAGAGGCGGGTGCACACTGGGTCGGTGCAGGGGGAGCTTACAGCAGGCGTGATGACGGTGCATTAGGGGGATGAGTCGGTGTCGGAGTCCCTCCAGCGTACCTCGCGGTGGCGGTGGCGTGCACCTCTATCATCGTCGCTGGAGGCCATGGCGCCGGGAGGAGGAGGGGGGAGGGTGATAGGGGGTTAGGTGCCGGGAGGGAGGCTACCTGCGGGGGCTCAACGGCGGCAAGGGAGCTCGACTAGGTCAGGGGGCTAGGGGAGTGGAGCAGGAGCAAAGCAGCAGCATCGCCTCCTCCCCGTGCTCCACATTCTCATTACACCAAAAGCAGGAGTAGGGTGTTACACCTCAAAGGTGACCCGAACCTGGGTAAAATGCTTGCGTTTTCTGCTGTACCTGCTCTTTGCGTTTTGTGCAATCCCCTCACCGAACCAAAAGGGGCTAGAACACCCCATAGATAGTCGATCCACAACGACATCTTTGGCGCGCCAGGTAGGGGGGTTCACTAGCGTGAACCTGGTCAGCAGGCTGCGCGTCGACTTCACGAAGATTCGTCATCATCTTCATCACCCATGGTGCCCAAGAAGAAGGCCCCCATGGCAACAAAGCCCTCCACGTCCAAGCTTCCTTTGCACGCGCCCGCGCAGCCACCGTCGCGGGTGGTGCAGACGTCGCGGTAGGCACGACCAGCGTAGGTGGCGTGGTCACTGTGCCCACCGTGGTGGGAATGGGCGGTGGCGACACAGTAGGCGGTCGCCTTCCGCGACGCTCCGGCTAAGACAGTAACAATGGCGCAGGCGGTGCAGACACACAGCTTCCGCCTCCCCAGCGCAACGTTGAGCGCGGCAACCGGAGCCACACAGCCCGGTCAGGTGCAAGCCAAGATCCTCTCGCAGCAGCAACTATAGCGGCGGCACGGGAGACAACGTCGAAACACACACCACGCCCGTCACGAGGTGGGCGCCACATCACCCCGAGCATCGTTATTGACCGCACATAAGAGCGCCCGCACGACAAGTCGCCCGTTGATCAAGTTCAAGATCCTCAGGCACCACTCCCACACCGCTCCCCCTGGGCTTGTGGCCATATCGTGGCTCTTCGGGCCTCCTCCCGAAGCTTCCATGCTGTCTTGTGGTCCAAGAAAAATTGTCAATAAGTTTCATTCAATTTGGACTCCGTTTGGTATTGATTTTCTGTAAAGACACAAACAAGGAAAAAACAGCAACTGGCACTGGGCACTAGGTTAATAAGTTATTCCCAAAAAATAATATAAAATAGCATAATAATGCATATAAAACATCCAAGATTGATAATATAATAGCATGGAACAATAAAAAATTATAGATACATTGGAGACGTATCAGCGACATCAACCCCGGCAACAGCATCAACGAACCCAACGGACCGCCGAGCCTGATGACGTCTCAATGGCCTCTTCAAAACCGCGGACACAACAAGATAAACGGCAATTACTACTGGACAGGCAGACAGAGGATGCTTGTACCACCATTCAACGTCGCCGGGAGGCACACCGCCAATTCGACGCGCGTAACGGTCCAGTCGTTGATGAGCCAGTGCACGTTGTTGGTGGGTACCTACCCTACGAGGTTGGGTGCCCGGCTTTCAGGCATGAGCTGCGACAAGTTTGCTGGCCATCCGTCCATGCATTCAAGACCGAAGTACTAAAAAAGTACAATGGATAGCTGAATCCAGCAGAGTTCATAGGAATCTACACTATCGCTGTGCAGGCTACCGTGGGAAGAGATTAGAAGATCCTTGCCAATTATTTCCCATTGGTACTCAATCCCAATGTGAGATCTTGGTTGATGAACTTGCCGGAGAACTCCATTTCCTCGTGGTCAGGTCTATGCAATGAGTTTGTTGGTGCTTTCACCGAAGGCTAGAAAGGCCTTGGACAGCCCAGCGACTTGCAGGTGATCCCACAGAGAGAAGGAGAAGATCTGCGTAAGTATACTCAAAGATTCAGCCGTGTTCACCACAACATACCACATGTAGACCCCACTGCTATGATCGCCGCATTCCATACAAATGTACGCAATCGCAAAATGCAGGAGAAGATGAACATGCGACTGCCGAAGACTGTAAATGAGCTTTACACATTGGCGGACAAGCCTGCCAGGGGCAGAGAGAAGAAAGAATGAGATGAATGGACCGAAGAGGAGGATGACGATGAGTCCAGTGAGCATGAGTTCCAGAAGGTAACAGAAGCCATGTGCATTGACAGGGGTGCATCCTTGCATTCCTCTCATCGCCAACTTAGACAGTGGGTGCATGAGGTTAATGTGGTGGAGCCGACAGCGGATGCTCAAAAGCCCCTCAAGTGGTCTCACACGCTTAAATTTTTCGATGCCGAGGACCACCCTGATCGCACAATTGTGGTCGGGTGTTTGCCATTGTTGGTTTCACCAACAATACTCAACCTCAAGGTCACGAGAATTCTAGTTGACGGTGGGGCTGGCTTGAACTTGATGTCTGCTGAAGTGATCGAGAGGCCGCAGATCTCTGAGGAAGAGCTCAAGAAAACTGGGACATTCCAAGGAATTAATCCGAGAAGGAGCCAGCCTAAGGGGAAGATCACACCGCCGGTGACGTTTGGCGGGGAACTGAACTACAAGATCGAGAAGGTCGTGTTTGATGTTTTCAAGATCCCCTTGCCAATTAATAGAAAGCTTGGCCTCCCGGCACTAGCCAAGTTCATGGCAGCATCTCATTATGCCTACAACATGCTGAAGATGCCATGGCCTATGGGTGTCATCTCCATCAACTCTGATAAGAAAGACGCAGTATTATGTGTTGACAAGATTTACAGAGACGCGGTTGTAGCGGAGACTATCAAGGATACAACTCCCGCCAAAGGAAAGAAGGGCAAGAAGCCCGGTAAGACCTCTGGCATGAATCCCGGGAAGCGCGCCTCTTCGGAGTGCTGCACACCAGGTGAAGACTTGTTGGAGGGCTCTGCCGGCAAGAGATCTAAAGATACCCCACCGGCCACGGAGAAGGTGTCTACAAAGGAGGACATCACTGGTGGTACATTCACCATCAGTGCCACTCTTAACAGGAAATAGGAAAGCGCGCTCGTTGCCTTCCTGCGGGCGAATTAGATGTGTTTGCATGGCAACCATCTGACATCCTCGGTGTTCCCAGGGAGGTAATTGAGCACCACCTTGCTGTCTGTCCCCATGCTCAACCCGTCAAGCAGAAGGTCAGGAAGCAAGCTTTGGAATGGCAGTAATTTATTGCTGAGGAAATCAAGAAACTTGAAGCAGCCGGTCTGGTTAGAAGAGTACTACACCCAACTTGGTTGGCGAATCCAGTGGTTGTGCGCAAGGCAAATGGGAAATGGAGACTTTGTATTGATTACACTGATCTCAATAAGGCATGTCCAAAGGATCCTTTCCCCTTGCCGCGTATTGATCAAATTGTAGACTCTACTGTTGGCTATGAGCTGCTATCATTCCTTGATGCATATTCTGGATACCATCAGATATTCATGGCAAAGGAGGATGAGAAGAAGACCGCATTCATTACTCCATGTGGCACATACTGCTTCGTGCGTATGCCTTTCAGATTGAAGAGTGCTGGATCAACATTTGCAAGAGCTGTCCAAATTGGTTTTGAGCCGCAGTTACAGAGGAACATAGAAGCTTACATGGATGATATAGTGGTCAAGACCAAGGACAAATCGACCCTCATTCAAGATTTAGAAGAAACTTTGCAAAACTGCGCAGAATCAACATGAAGCTTAACCCTAAGAAGTTCATATTCGGCGTCCCATCCGGCAAACTCCTCGGGTTCTTTGTGTCTCAGCGTGGGATAGAAGCAAATCCCGACAAGATCAAGACTATCGAGCAAATTCAAGCACCTAGGACTGTCAAGGATGTGCGGCATCTTGCCGGTTGTGGTGCCACTTTGAGTAGGTTCATTTCAAGGTCTGCTGAGCGTGCCTTGCCGTATTTTAAGATATTGAAAAGGTAGGTTTAGTAAAATGGACTCCATAAGCGGAGGCTGCACCGCAAGACCTAAAGAGATACCTAACCTCTGCACCAACATTAGTTGCACCTAGGCCCTAGGAGACGTTGTTGCTGTATTTAGCAGCAACGAACCCAGGTGGTCAGTGCTGCAATAGTGGCGTAGAGAAAAGTTGGTGATGAAGAGACAACAACGGCAAGTACATCCCATAATGAAGTAGAGCCCTCCCCGGCAGATCCCGGTGCCGGCAAGGCTGAAATGGTGCAAACAACAGAAGTTGATTAACAGATAGTAGCGAAGAAGAAAGTTGTGCAGCAGCCCATGTACTTTGTTAGCTCTCTTCTACAGGCGGCTAGGTCAAGGTATTCTGGTGTGCAGAAACTGCTTTTTGGCCTCCTCATTGCCTCGAGAAAAGCTGCACCACTACTTCCAAACACATGAGATCACTGTTGTCACTCGCTTCCCGTTGCAGCGTATTCTAAGGAATCCAGAGGCAACTGGCAGGATAGTGGAGTGGGCATTAGAATTGTTGAGTTTTGCACTCAAATTTGAGCACACTTCAACCATTCGGAATGGAGCATTGGCGGAGTTCATTGCAGAATGGACCCCAACACAGGATGAAGAAATCCAAGAATCAACTCTCCCCGGCAAAGATGCTGACAAGGAATGGGTCATGTACTTTGACGGTGCCTTCTCGCTGCAAGGCGCCAGTGCCGGAGTGCTGGTTATCGCACCCACCGGAGAACACCTTAAGTATGTGGTTCAAATGCACTTTCCCAGGGAGAAGGCAATTAACAACACTGCTGAATATGAGGGGCTCCTTGCCGGCCTCAGAATCGTGGTAGAGTTGGGAATCAGAAAGTTGATTGTTCATGGAGATTCACAGCTCGTTGTGTAGCAAGTGAATAAGGATTACCAGAGCCCCTTGATGGAAGCCTACATGGATGAAGTGAGGAAGTTGGAGGAGCACTTTGACGGGTTGTAAACAGAGCATATCCCTCGTGTGGAGAACAGCATTGCTGATCACCTATCAAAGTGCGCTACCCAAAAGCTACCTGCGGAACCAGGGACTTTTGTACTCCATTTGTATCAACCATCAGTTAACCCGTCAACATAAGCCAGAAAGAGGAGAAAGTTGAACACTTACAATTATTTTTCGACAGAGCTTCCTCAAGCCGCCAGCGAGAGTGTGGCCGGGAACAATAATGCGCTTGACGGTGAGCCGCAGTTCCGCATAGAACCTCAGATTCTCGTTGTTGAGGATGGCGCTCCCTGGGCTGTAGAAATGCCTTTGGTCCTTGTCGCTGAGCCACAAGCTCCAGCGTGGGTGCAACACATAGTTCAGTTTCTCCAAACAGGAGAGCTTCCCGATGAGTAAGAATAGGCTGAGAAAGTAGCGTTCAGTCATGTATGTACTAGTTTGTGGACAACATTCTGTACAGAAAGAGACCAAACAGAGTGAAATTAAAGTGCATTTGCCAGGAAGATGGACTTAAGTTGTTGGTAAAGATACATGGAGGCATATGTGGCTCTCACATAGGATCAAGAGCCCTTGTCGGGAAAGCTTTCCGGGAAGGTTTTTATTGGCCCACAGCCCTCTGATAACCCACAAGTATAGGGGATCATTTGTAGCCTTCTTCGATAAATAAGAGTGTCGAACCCAACGAGGAGCTAAAGGTAGAACAAATGTTCCCTCAAGTTCTATCGACCACCGATACAACTCTATGCACACTTAACGTTTGCTTTACCTAGAACAAGAATAAAACTAGAAGTACTTTGTAGGTGTGATAGGTTTGCAAGGTAATAAAGAACGTGAAAATAAAAGTTAGGTGCTGTTTAGATAAAGAAACAATTAAGTTTAGTAAAACGAGTGTGGATAAGTGGTGGTAGGATTTGCGGAATTGTCCCTTAGCAATTGACTACGTTGCTAGACCGATAGCAAGTTTTTATGTGGGAGAGGCCACTGCTAGCATGTCGTCCCTTACTTGGGGTTCTATGCACTTATGATTGGAACTATTAGCAAGCATCTGCAACTACTAACGTTCATTAAGGTAAAACACCCAACCATACTATTAAGATATATATTGGTCCCCCTTCAATCCCGTATGTATCAATTTCTATGTTTAGGCTGAAGCTGCTGTCACCCTTGCCCTCCAATGCATAGTCCTATCAACATACAACTAACCCTATGGTGTGATCCACATGCGCTCTCATATGATGGGCACCAAAGGACAGCAACATAACCACAAGCAAATTAAACCAACCATAGCAATTCACCAATTACCGATAGGACAACAAAAATCTACTCAGACATCATAGGATGGCAACATATCATTGGATAATAGTATGAAGCATAAAGCATCATGTTCAAGTAGAGGGTACAGCGGGTTGCGGGAGAGTGGACCGCTAAATATAGATGGGGGAAGGTGATGGAGTTGTTGGTGAAGATGACAGAGTTGTTGGAGTAGATCACCGTCACACGATGATTGCCCCGGCGGCGTTCCGGCGCCACCGGAAGAGAGGGGGAGAGAGCCCTCCTCCTTATTCTTCTTCCTTGGCCTCCACCCTAGATGGGAGGAGGGTTCCCCCTCTGGTCCATGGCCTCCATGGCAGCGGAGGGGCAAGAGCCCCTCTGAGATTGGATCTGTCTCTCTGTTCTCTTCTGTTTTGCGTTCCTGTTTTCTGGCCCTCCACCGCTTCTTAAATTCCCGGAGATCCGTAACTCCAATTACCCTAAAAAATTTACATGATTTTCCCCATAAATTATCTTTCTTTCACCCGAGGAAGGGACCCAACCAACTTACGAGGAGGGAATAACACACCTAGGCGCGCCAGGGGGCGCCCGACGCGCCCTGGTGGGTTGTGGAGGCCGTGGGCCTCCGTTTGCGTTGATTCCACCTCCTAAAAATCACAAATATTCCAAAATAATTATCTGTAAATTTTGATCGCATTTGGACTTCCCTTGATATGGATATTCTGCGAAACAAAAAATATGCAACAAATAGGAACTGGCACTGGGCACTGGATTAATAGGTTAGTCCAATAAATCATATAAAATGTTGCCAAAAATATTTCAAAGTTGTATAATATTGGCATGAAACAATAAAAAATTATAGATACGACGGAGACGTATCAGCATCCCCAAGCTTAATTCCTGCTCATCCTCGAGTAGGTAAATGATAAAAAAGATAATTTTTGATGTGGAATGCTACCTAGCATAATCTTGATCATATATGTAATCATGGCATGAATATTAAGACACGAATGATTCAAAGCAATACTCTATAATTTGACATAAAGACATCAATACTCAGGCATCCCAACAAACAATCGTGTCTTTCAAAATATCAACGCTAAAGAAAGCTAATCCCTATAAAATCATATAGTCTTGTCATGCTCTGTCTTCTTAACACAAAGTATTTATCATGCACAACCCCGATGACAAGCCGAGCAATTGGTTCATACTTTTTAACACGCTTCAGCTTTTTCAACCCTCATGCAAGACATGAGCGCAAGCCATGGATATAGCACTATGGATGGAATAGAGTATGATGATAGGGGTAAATATTGAGAAGACAAAAAAGTAAGACAATCTCACATCGACGCGGCTAACCAACGGGCTATGGAGATGCCCATCAATTGATATCAATGCGAGGAGTAGGGATTGCCATGCAACGAATGCACTAAGAGCTATAAGTGTATGAAAGCTCAAAATGAAAACTAAGTGGATGTGCATATAATCCTATAATGAAAAATTCCCACTACTATATGAAAGTGACAACATAGGAGACTCTCTATATGAGAAACATGGTGCTACTTTGAAGCACAAGTGTGGAATTAGCATGCCCCTTCTCTCTTTCTTTTTTTTCTTTTTCTTTTCTCTCTCACTTTGTCCGGAGTCTCATCCCGACTTGTGGGGGAATCATAATCTCCATCATCCTTTCCTCACTGGGGCAATGCTCTAAAAATGGATAATGATGATCATCACACTTCTATTTACTTATAACTCAAAAGAAATAAAAATTACAACTCGATACCTAGAACAAAGTATGACTCTATATGAATGCCTCTGGCAGTGTACCAGGATGTGCAATGATCTAGCATAAGAACGATATCAAAAAATGGACAAGCCATGGAAATATCATGCTAGCTATCTTACGATCATGCAAAGCAATATGATAATGAATGCTCAAGTCATCAAAACTGAAGCAGTGGAAGTTGCATGGCAATATATCTCGGAATGGCTATGGAAAGGCCATAATAGGTAGGTATGGTGGCTGTTTTGAGGAAGATATAATAAGGCTTATGTGTGATAGAGCATATCATATCACGGCGTTTGGATGCACCGGCGAAGTTTGCACCAACTGTCGATGTGGGAAAGGGCAATGCACGGTACCGTAGAGGCTAGCAAATTGCGGAAAGTTAAGAGTGTGTATAATCCATGGACTCACATTAGTCATAATGAACTCATATACTTATTGCAAAAGTTTATTAGCCCTGGAAGCAAAGTACTACTATGCATGCCCCTAGGGGGATAGATTGGTAGGAAAAGACCATCGCTCGTCCCCGACCGCCACTCATAAGGAAGACAATCAATAATAAATCATGCTCCAACTCCATAGCATAACGAGAGACTATACGTGCATGCTTCGGGAATCACAAACCTTAACACCAATATTCTTACTAAACACAACCATTTACTAGTACCTCCCACATATTACCGTCTCTATATCGCAAAACTATTGCAAGGAATCAGACATATCATATTCAGTGATCCACAAGTTTTATGTAGGATTTTATGACTAACCATGCAAATTACCAATTCCTGTTGACTCTCTAAATAGATGTAAGTGAAGCATGAGAGTTTAATTCTTTCTATAAAATACCAAGCTCGAATAAATATAAGTGAACCAAAAGAGCATTCTACGAATAACGGTTTTCTTATGTGAAGAGAAAGAGGCAATCCAAACTTCAAATGATATAAGTGAAGCACATGAAGCATTCTATAAAGCCATACTCAAAAGATATAAGTGAAGTGCAATGAGTATTCTATAAATCAACCATGTAATATCTCATACCTGGATGGTGCATAAAAGAAAAGTGAAAACTAAACACAAAAGACGCTCCAAGATTTACGCATATCACGTGAACGAAACGAAGACGAAAACATACCGATACTTGTTGAAGAAAGATGGGATGCCTTCAGGGGCATCCCCAAGCTTAGACGCTTGAGTCTCCTTGTATAATTACTTGGGCTGCCTTGGAAAGGGATCCCCTCCTTCTAGCGCCAAAAGATGTCGGCGTACGACACCTATGGGATCGCGGGGATCCCTTTTTCGGTTCGACAAGGGGAGAGGTATGCGCAAAGAGCAGAACCAACGATCGACGTGAGGGGATTTTTACCCAGGTTCGGGTCACTCATCAACGTAAAACCCTACTCCTGCCTTGATTTATTATCAGTGTTTTTGTCCCAGTTCTTGGAGCACTTGCGATGAACAGTGTGTTCGTGCAGCAGCTACGCATGCAGAATGGGCCGAGAGTGTTCTCTCCCGTCCGTGTAGCAGTTGCCTTGGGCCTCCTGTTATATGCTCAAAGGGGTCACCACAGTGGCAAAATGTACATACATTGAGGTGTAAAGTAGCTACAGGGTTATCATACCTAACCACTGACAGTTTAGGACAAATGCATTTAATGCACCGTGAGGTGTCCGTTTAGGTGTCCTCATTTTCTTGGGGATGGAAAAAGGGGCCATCCCATAAGCACCGCTTAAGCTCTCCTCCACTGGTGCCTTGCCACGCATTCAGAGAAGGGCCCAGAATGTCGGGCTGGTTGCTGTGCTGAAGCGATGGCACAGTGGCAGAACCTTGCCGGGCGCAAATCTTGTCGTGCTTTGCAAGCCACCCCGGCAAGATCTTGCCGGGGGCTTAGTCTTCGGTCTTCAGCTCTTCTTATCTCCTGATCCTCTGATTCTTGGCTCGAGTGTCCCTTTGACAACCTTGAACCAATCTCCAGCTATTCCCCCGACAAGCCTTGCCATGGGTTTGGCTACAACTGCCCGTGCACAAGTATGGGGTACTAAAGGCCCCATATTTTGTACACCAACAGGAGCTCCCGGGCCTAGGCCACACACGAGTGCGAGGCGTTGTTGGGCTAGGCCCAAATACTACACGGGCACGTGTGGCTGGGGTTAACTGCTTGCAATTATCCTGCTTAATGCGCCCCTCCATTGCGCGCGTTGAATGCGTGACGTGGGAAGCGTGCGCTGAAAGGCTGTAGCCACAGCGCGCTTGTAGAGGCGTATTTACATTGGGTAGTAAAAGAGGCGGCCTCGCTCCTTCCCCATAAAGAGGAAACCGCAGAGACGCTGCCCATTTACCCCCCTCTTCTTTCCAATCTGGAATTCGCCATGGCCTTCCTTCTCTCGAGCCCAGAGTAAAGCTTCTCCTCATCCGCTCACCGCCTCCGCACCCGCTCCATCCTCGGTTTCCACCCTCACAACCGCCATGCCACCCAAGGCTAGCAATGGCAAGGGCAAGGAGACGAAAGCCGATGCCCCGGAGAGCGAGCTGGTGAAGATGCGGAAGAAGTACGTCGTCTTTGACCCGACGCTCGACACGAAAGCTCTGAAGAACCGGTACCAGTGCATGTGGCCGAGGAAGACAAAGGCTCACCCCGTGACTCGCGTGTTTCCTAGTTCTTGTTCCAAAAGCGGACCAGACAGATATCCCTTCTTTGTCGCTTATTTCTATTGCGGGCTCTGTCCTCCATTCTCTGATTTCTTCAATGATATTATGTACACATACGGCTTCCATCTTCTTGATTTTACGCCGAATGCCGTAATGTGTATGTCCATCTTTGCCCATCTTTGCGAAAACTTTGCCGGAGTAGTTCCCAACACTGCCCTCTTCCACCATTACTTTATTCCTCGCATCAAAAAAGGGGAGGCCCTTTCCAGTTCTATCGCCTGGATTCCAAGGGCTTGGAATAAGGAGATATACCCAGATGGGGTTTACCACGAGAAATGGGAAGAATGGCGGTCTGAGTGGTGCTGGATCAAGGAAGCAGATTCCCATCCGTTTTGTTTGCCCCGACAGTAGAAGGCGGTCCGTGGCGATAACTGGAGCGATCTCGCCGCGGAAGATGAGAGGCTCACGATCGCCACCACCAGAATCCTTCGTCTGAAAGCTGCCAGGCTCACAATGGAGATGATTGGCTTCGATTTCCTTCGCCGCCGCATCGCCCCACTACAGAACAAGGGAAGACCAGCTTGGGAGTACTGGAACGCTGCAGATATCATGAGGCTGCACCCCGGGCTGAACAACAACTTGACTACCATGTAGCTTGGTGCTCTCCGCCACAAGCTATTCCAGCGCGAGAACAAGCACAATTTGCCAGCAAGAATTGTCCCTTTTTGCAACAACTCCTCCTTGGGGTCAATCATCATCACAATGCCAGTGTTCAACGCCCACTGCCTTGACGCGACTTGGGCCAAGCCATCTGAGGAGCAGGCACAATAATTCTTCGACAACTTAACGGAGAGGGCCATCCGGGAAGAGACGAACCTCATTCGTGCCACCACTGATGAAGAAGTGGCGTATATTGCCACTAGGGTGGAAGAGGCGAATCTTGCCGCGGAGGCCGGCAGCGTCGGTTTCACAGAATGCGAAACCAGTGACGTAGAAGTCGTGATGGAAGAAAATCCTGCTAGGGAAGATAAGGCTACCGGGGAACAGAGCAGCATAGCCGGTGAGAGCTCGTCCGACGAAGACGCAGTCGAAGAAGAGCCACAGGAGGAGCCCCCAGCTCCGAAGAAGACAAAGCGTGTTCTTCGAAAGGCCGCTTCTGGCATCCCGGCAAGCCAACCCTCTTCGAGCAGCGAGGCTCCCGGCAAGAAGGCGGCCGGCAAGACTGCACCACGGCAAGGAGTTTGACAGCAACCTATGCGGCGTGCGAGACACACACCTGCGGCAACTACTGGGGCAACAGAGGCGTCTCACACAACCGCACCGGAGGCTGAGGCGGCAGAGCCACGCCAACCCCCTGCACTTGCTATAGCCAAGCGAGCCAGGACCCCTCCTCCGCCTCCCCATACGGACACTGCAACAGAGGTCGATTTCGACATCTTCGGCTTCAGCCCGGAACAAGAAGAGGAAGAGTAAGTATCCTGTCACAGCCTTTATCTCCCAAATTTCGGATTAATCTCATAGCCTTGTTTTGTCTCGTCTCCGCAGCAATGCCGAAACCTTGGCAGAAAGGATGGCGAAGAGGGCAAAGACTTCCATGGGAGACGAGCCTCCGGCAGGTTTCACAAGTGCGCCAGAAACTATCGTCATCAACCCGGAGCTTAGCCCTCGACGCAGCCCCCAGCACAGCCCCCAGCGTGAGTCCATTACTCATTTTCCGCTGGCGGGCGCTGAGGTTTCTATTCTTGCCGCTGATATCTTTGGGCTTGCAGGGGAAGGACGGCAACAGGGAGAGTCATTGGAAGACGCCCCCGTCGTGCCACCTCCGTTGACCACGCCGCCCACAAGCGCATCCCCGGCAAGAGTTCCTACCGACGAGCCTATCTTGGTTGAGGAGGAGCCGGCAAGCATGGGCACCGGCAACCTTTCCCCGGCAACCAAGGTTGCCGGGAGGGGCGAGGCCACCTCTCAACAGCTCGATGCAGGTAACTGTTTGCCTCAGAGCGCTTGCTATCCTTTCCTTTATCTCTCTTTCTTTTGTCTTTTTGAACTTCAATCTTGATCTCATTTTGTTTCCCTCCTTCGTCCTTTAGAATTCCCTGTGATGGAACACATGGACGTCGACGCTGTCATCAAGGAGACCGCCAGGGATGATGCCGCCGAAGCCGACAAGATCGCTGCTGGCGAGGCCGCCAAGGATGCCACCGTCAAGGCCGGCGGTACCTCTGCCGACGAGACCGCCAAGGCTGCACAGGAGGAAACAGCCAAGGAATCTGCTGAAAGGGCCGGCAACGAGGCTGGTGACCGTACTGACGGCATTCCTGCCGCAGGAGCGCCAGGCGATATACCGGCCACGGAGCCCCCAGCTGCCGGTGAGGCGGTTGCTGAGGATCAACCGTCAATATCTGAAGTTCCTCCATCAAGCAAATATCTCAAAGTTGGCGAGAACCTGTTCGTCAACTTGCCGGGGATGGCAAGCATTGGGGTACCGACCAAAGGGGAAACTTTTGATGAAGAAATCATCACTGCTGCCGGGCTCAAGATCGTCAACGAACCAAGTGCCAGCAGCAGCAAATCTGAGGAAGATCAGATCCTTTAGGCCATGGGCGATAATTTCCGCAAGCTCCAAGCGCTCCACCGTGCTCGAAAGGAGAAGGCAGACTCCAGAGCTGCAGTTGTTGAAGTAGCCGAGGCAGATTTTCAAAAGCGCGTTGAGCAAATGCAAATCTGGTACGCCGAGGCTCTTCAGGAGTTGACTGCCAACCGGGAACAAGTGAGCCAAAGCTGGACGGAGCTCCTCTTGAGACAATCTGACATAGAGAAGGCGCAAGAGGAAACTACGCAAAGAGTTGCCACTGAAGATGCTCTCCTGACGGAGCGTCGCATTGGTCTTGACGCTCACAAGAAAGATCTTGCCGCACGCGAGCAGACGCTCGCCACCAAGCTTCACAGCAAAGATGAAGAAATCGAGAAGCTTGTCGTGCAATGGACCCAGGAGCTGGAGCAGAAGCACAAGGAGGCGCTCGAAGCTCTAACTATAGATCGCGCTGGCAAGCTCAAGGAAGCCGTCGATGCTGCCGAGGCTGCAGAGGCCACCAAGAACGAGCTGAGCGACAAAGTGAAGAAGCTGGAGGTGGATCTTGAAGAACACAGCAAGGAGCTCTCGACGCTCAAAGGTGACAGGGAGAAAACTCTCCACAGCCTGGCGGAGATGCAAGTTGCCATATCCGACAAGACCAAGCAGCTCTCTTCAGCCAACGATATCATTGCCAATCTGAGGCTGAAGCTGACCACGCTGGAGAAGTCTCTTGAGGATGGCAGGGCCCACGAGAAGGCTCTGAGCAAAGATCTCCAAGATGAGAGGAACTTGCTTAAGAGCACTACCGCCACCCAAATCGACTATGAGAAGGGGGTGAAAATCTGGACTGATCGCCTTGTCGACACTGCGGAGAAGCTCACAGCACAGCTGTCAACCATGGGCCTGCCAAACTTCAAGTATTCTTTCAAAGAAAGGGTATCTCTGAGTGCCAGGCTGACCATATTCTTCGAAAGAATCATCGATGCTCTGAAGCTACTCCAGTCCAACCGAGCGACCCAACTAGCCAATGAATCCCGCAAGCTTTGCCGGGCCGTCCTCCACAAGGTGCTCATCTAGGTGGTGCACAAGAACCCTGGCGTCGACCTCACCAACGTGCTCGATCATTTGCCGAAGGATGCAGATCTCAAGGCACTTGAGGAGCTTGTCGCGCCTATCCTTGAAAAAGTAGATTCAATCAAGAGGGTCGAAGGCCAGCGCAGGGACTAGCTGCCTCATTTTCCCTTGTCGCCACCATTCCATGCCAAAGACAATTAAGTTTTAAGTTAGAACTGCGGCAACTTATTGATGCAATATAACTTGCTTATGTTTGGGTACATGCATGCTATTTCCCTTGTCTGATTTCTTTCTGTATGGAGCACACCCTACGTTTACTGAAAGCTTGCCGGCGCGCAACCTGCCGCGAGCGCTGGGTGCGGGACTTCAGCTTCAGCAGCCTGCTGGAGGTGCAGCGGCCGGCAAGACACCTTGGCGTTCTCAGTGCAGCCACTTAAACTGTTGAGCGAACTCGAAAGAAAATAAGGGCGCAACCGATTACGACAAGGGTTCCTTCGCGTGCAGGTTTTCCATACAAAGATCAAAATCGTCTAAGGAAAATAACTTCACAATAAAAGAAACTTGCTCAAAGTTTTGTAACATAGCTTTCTGTCACCGTATTTCTTCCGGTAAGATGTCAATTCTGAACGTCGCCCACTAGGGGGCTCCTGCCTACTGTGGCCCATCCTTGTTGACGAAGCCGATGAGGCTCTAGATGGTAGATCGCCACTCCTCCATCTTCTCCGGAGCAGGAGGGAAATTGTGGAGCAGCTGCGCACGTGCCAAAGCTTCTGCTGGTGCAGGCGGCGGCGACATGTGCGAGGTACATGAGGTGCTCTGACTCCTAACAATGTTAGAAGGAGCACCTTCACGATCGCGCGACTGCGCGCCACTTCCACCGGCAGTTTGGCGTGCATGCTGGGCCTGCGCACCTTGGGATTGATGCGCAAAGGTCTTTTCATGGGGACGTCCTGAACCACCAGCGCCATGGTGCTGCTTGTCGCATGCAACCTGTGAAAGCCGCGATGCTTGAGCCGGCGCGGGAGTCCTAGGAGGCGTCCTCCAATCTCTGGAGTTCGCTGCGCCGCCTGTAGGCAGCACAACCCCATCTCTGGATCCAGCGGCGTGCAGGTTCCCGTTGGCACTGCGAACGACGCCGCTCGCCTGGCTTGGATCACCAGAACGCCGTGGAGGCTCTAAACCTCCACCTTCTGCATCCACGCCATCACCCGTACGCGAGGGCATGGGCAAAACGGACGTAGATGGTAGCACCATTGCGGCACTCTTCTTCTTGGGTGGCATGGTGATAAAGATGATGAAGAAACTAAGGCGCCGATCACTGGATCAGGTTTGTGCCACCTTCTTCCCCCTACCTGGCGCGCCAAAGATGTCGGCGTACGACACCTATGGGATCGCGGGGATCCCTTTTTCGGTTCGACAAGGGGAGAGGTATGCACAAAGAGCAGAACCAACGATCGACGGGAGGGGATTTTTACCCAGGTTCGGGCCGCTCATAAGCGTAAAACCCTACTCCTGCCTTGATTTATTATCAGTGTTTTCGTCCTAGTTCTTGGAGCACTTGCGATGAACAGTGTGTTCGTGCAGCAGCTACGAATGCAGAATGGGCCGAGAGTGTTCTCTCCCGTCCGTGTAGCAGTTTCCTTGGGCCTCCTTTTATATGCTCAAAGGGGTCACCACAGTGGCAAAATGTACATACATTGAGGTGTAAAGTAGCTACAGGGTTATCATACCTAACCACTGACGGTTTAGGACAAATGCATTTAATGCACCGTGAGGTGTCCGTTTAGGTGTTTTCATTTTCTTGGGGATGGAAAAAGGGGGCCATCCCATCAGCACCGCTTAAGCTCTCCTCCACTGGTGCCTTGCCACGCATTAAGAGAAGGGCCTAGAATGCCAGGCTGGTTGCTGTGCTGAAGCGGTGGCACAGTGGCAGAACCTTGCCGGGCGCAAATCTTGCCAGGCTTTGCAAGCCACCCCGGCAAGATCTTGCCGGGGGCTTAGTCTTTGGTGTTCAACTCTTCTTATCTCCTGATTCTTGGCTCGAGTGTCCCTTTGACAACCTTGAACCAATCTCCAGTTGTTCCCCCGACAAGCCTTGCCACGGGCTTGGCTACAACTGCCCGTGCACAAGTATGGGCTACTAAAGGCCCCATATTTAGTACACCGACACTTGGGCATCCCCAAGCTTGAGCGCTTGCCTCTCCTCCTTCTCCTCATATCGAGACCTCCTCAATCTTTGATCACTTCATCCACACAAAACTTAACAGAAAACTGGTGAGATCCGTTAGTATAATAATGCAAATCACTACTCTAAGTACTGTTGCAAACCAATTCATATATTTTTTGCATTTTAGCTACTATATTATAACTTTTCCATGGCTTATACCACCGATAGAATCGATAGTTTCATCAAAACAAGCAAAACAATGCAAAAAAAACAGAATCTGTCTTCAACAGGATAGTCTGTAGCAATCTGAACATCTACCATACTTCTGTAATTCCAAAAATTCTGAAAAATTAGGACACAATAAACAATTTGTATAGCAATACTGTGCAAAAAGTTTTAGAAACTTTTGATGTGCAGTAAAAAATGTAAAATCATGCACTACAGCCAAAGTTTCTGTTTTTGCACCGCACGTACCAACAAGCAATCTAATCATTCTAAAGGCAAATCTTGGCACATTATTTTTATAATACAATGGATTTGTACAAGGGGATAATTATTTTTGTTGAAAAGTTTATTTAATTCAAGATTCACAAAGTTTCCATGGGCATGAACAAAGTTCAAGGCATGCTCCCGCTTCCACGGTGCTCGTCTTTCTCACTTTCACTTTTCTTTTTGTGAAGGTTTAAGTTCCCCTCTATATTTTTTTGTTTTTAAACTTTTATAAAAGCACTTAACAGAATAAAATGACTCTCTAAAACTTCCGGGTTGTCTCCCTGGCAGTGCTTTCTTTAAATCCATTAAGCTAGGCATAAAGTGCTCAAGTAATGGATCCACCCGGATCCCAAAGTATATCAAAGCCAATTTTAATTAACAATGATTTGGTATTTAGTAGTGAGCACAAAGCAACATAAATCATGCAATGACTAAGTCTAACTCTCTTCCTATGTATTGGCATACCATAAAAGAACAATTCATGCACATCAAGTAAATGCCAATATATAGCATGAGCAGTTTCTTGCAATTTTATCATGTTGGAAACATAGAGAGGTGGAGATATAGTTCCTCTCTCATAATAATTGCAAGTAGAAGCAGCAAGCACATGCATATTATTTCATCAAAACCATCATGTCGTGGGAAACCATGACCACCTATGGGGCCATGAGCCCCTTTTGGTTCGGCAGGGGGACTGAGCACGTTGCACAAAGAGCGGAGGAGCGCAGCGTAGCGCGACATAGATCACACAGGGTAGTTTTACCCAGGTTCGGGCAGCCGCGAGGCGTAAAATCCTACTCCTGCTTTTGTGGATTGATGGTGGATGGTGGTGGAAACACAACGCTCTTGCCCCGCAGGGTTGCCTCAGGGCGATAGCAGCTACGCGCGTACGAGTGTACAAGGGTCTGAATCCTTTCTATGGTTGCCATGGGCCTCCTTTTATTGATCAAGGGGCTACCACAGTGGCAAATTAGTCATTGTGCACTGATTAGATAGCAAATAGTGCTATCATATCTACTCTACAGATAGAGCAGAATGCATTAAATGCGCCGCTTAGCGTCACATCATGGCCTGCCCGGCACGCCTTGCCGGGCTGTTTGGCCACCTTCTCTCCTGTCTGCATGACATGTCGATGGACGGGTGTCATTTGGAGGCGATTCCTGTAGGAAATGGCTGCCATGTGGCAAAAGGCAGCCACTTAGTTACTTTGGGGCTTGACACCACACCTATCGATGACTTGCGTCGCTGTGAGGTGGGGCGGTGAAGCCTTGGCGGGGTGTTTTGCCTTCGTAGGACCCAGTAGGCCTGCCGGGGCGGCTTTGAAGCTTGCTTCCGGGGCAACCTTGACCTCGCCAGGCTCTCCTGTCTGGCAAGGGAGGTTTTCCCTTAGTGGTGTCTTGCTCCTTGGCTTGACTTGGTTTCCTTGGTCTGCACCCTGGTTTACCAAAGAGCAGATCTCTCATGCTTGGTCTGGTCCTGGATGTTGCAATCTTGATCTCGGGCCTCTGCACGGTCTGGGCACCAGACCCAGGGTTTGTTGCACCGACAGGAGCCCCCGGGCGTGGCCCGAACACGCTGTCGTGCGTCGTCGGGGTAGGTGTAGGATCGAAAGTAGGTCTAGAGGGGGGTGATTAGACTACTTGACCAAAAAAAATCTAGCCTTTTCCCAATTTTAAGTCTTGGCAGATTTTAACAACTTAGCACAAGTCAAGCAATCAACCTACAGATGTAATTCTAAGAGTATAGCAGTGGAATGTAAATCATTGCATATGAAGGTAAAGGGAGGGGTTTGGAGAGGCAAACGCAATGTAGACACGGAGATTTTTGGCGTGGTTCCGATAGGTGGTGCTATCATACATTCATGTTGATGGAGACTTCAACCCACGAAGGGTAACGGTTGCGCGAGTCCATGGAGGGCTCCACCCACGAAGGGTCCACGAAAAAGCAACCTTGTCTATCCCACCATGGCCATCGCCCACGAAGGACTTTCCTCACTCGGGTAGATCTTCACGAAGTAGGCAATCTCCTTGCCCTTACAAACTCCTCTGTTCAACTCCACAATCTTGACGGAGGCTCCCAAGTGACACCTAACCAATCTAGGAGACACCACTCTCCAAAAGGTAATAGATGTTGTGTTGATGATGAACTCCTTGCTCTTGTGCTTCAAATGATAGTCTCCCCAACACTCAACTATCTCTCACATATTTGGCTATGGTGGAAAGATGATTTGAGTGGAAAGCAACTTGGGAAAGGCTAGAGATCAAGATTCTTGTGGTTGGATTGGAATGTCTTGGTCTCAACACATGAGTAGGTGGTTCTCTCGCAGAAAATGAGTAGTGAAAGTGTAGGCACGTTCTGATGGCTCTCTCTCTAATGGAGAGGAGGGTGGAGGGGTATATATAGCCTCCACACAAAATCCAACCATTACACACAAATGAGCCAACTCGGTCAGACCGAATAGGTAAACTCGGTGAGACCGATTCAGTCAAAAATGTGAACGTTAGGCTTTTCGGTGGGACCGATATGATCAACTCGGTGGGACCGATGAGCTAGGGTTAGGGCAAAACTTGATCTCGGTTTGACCGATTACTTCAACTCGGTGAGACCGATTTCAGTAATAAGCAAAAAGAGAGTTGGTCATGCAAACTCAGTGGGACCGATCGCTCCTTTCGGTAAGACTAAAACGTTATGAAAGGAAAACAGAGAGTTTGCATTGCGAACTCAGTGGGACCGATCGCTCATCTCGGTGAGACCAAAACGTTATGAAGGAAAAATAGAGAGTTTGCAATCCTATCTTGGTGAGACCGAGATCCCTATCGGTTAGACCGAACTGATTAGGGTTTCTGGCTATGGCTATGTCAAGTGAACTCGGTGGTGCTGGATAGATCAAATCGGTGGGGCCGAGTTTGACTTTAGGTTTAGGACATATTTGGATATGAGAAGATGGTTGAGGGCTGTGGAGCATATCACTAAGCATTTTGAGCAAGTAGACCATTAAGCAACATCTCATCCCCTTTTAATAGTATTGGCTTTTCCTATGGACTCAATGTGATCTTGGATCACTAAAATAGAAATGTAGAGTCTTGAGCTTTTGCCAATATTTGTCCTTAGCATTTTGAGGGCTCCACATTTCTAGTCCATGCCATGCCAATCATTGAACTATCTGAAATAATCAACTTGAAAAGTTATTAGTTCAATGAGCTATATGTTGTTATGAATTACCAAAACCACCCAGGGATTAGTTGCACTTTCAATCTCCTCCTTTTTGGTAATTGATGACAACATATAGATCAAAGCTTCGACAAATGATAATAAGAATGAAACATATCTGTCGGGGACGAATCCGCGATCACCTATGGGACCCAGGGAAGGACCCCTTTACGTTCGGTAGGGAGAGACGGTCGCACGAAGAGCAAATCTAGCGAAGAACACGACAGTGCACGAGAGAGATTTACCCAGGTTCGGGCCGCACGGATGCGTAAAACCCTACTCCTGCTTTTTGGTTTATTATCTATATGATTGTTCTAGCTCCAGGAGCGCTACAGTACAGAGTAGCTGCGTACAACACTGGAGTTCTCCATCTCCCAGTTTCTCCTTTTCTCCACGTTGCCTATGGGCCTCCTTTTATACGCACAAAGGGGTCACCAACAGGTGGCAAACAGTAAAGGTAGAGGTGGAAAGTTGCTACAGTAAGGCCATTATTACCAGGATGACATGTCCTACCTACCACTGACGGCAGGGGACAAGGGCATTAAATGCCCATGCCTTTGCTGTCCAAATACATGTACCCGGACGTCTTGGACGTGGGAAAAGCCTATCCCACCTGCTCCTGCACTGCTAGCTACAGTGTACCACCGTCTACACAGTGCCCTGCCACACACGCTTGGAAGGACCCAGAGCGCCACGCTGGCAGAGGCACCGGAGTAGCACAGTAGCACAGTGGTACAGTAACACTTGCCGCGGCAAGACCTTGCCGCACCTAACAGCTTGCCGCAACCCATAGCTTGCCGCGCAAGGTAACTTGCCGGGGCAAGTACCTTGCCGCAGCCAATACCTTGCCGCAGCCAATGACTTGCCGGGGCAAGTACCTTGCCGCGGCAAGTACTCTGCTACAGCAAACCTCAGGCTGGGCCTCAGCTGTCCCTCCCGGCAAGCTCCTCTTGCCGGGGCCTTAACTCTTGCTTTGTATACTTTGTTCTTGAATGGCTTAATAATCTTGAGCTTCTCTCTGGCTGTCCTCCCGCAAGCCTGGCCGCGGGATGCTACTACTGCCCGTGCACAAGTACGGGGTACTAGGGTACCCCTATTCTAGTACACCGACAGGAGCCCCCGGGCTTGGGCCACACACGGTGCCGGGCGTTGTTGGGCCAGGCCCAAACAGTGCACGGGCACGCGTGGCTGGGATAAGCCGAAACGTCCCTATGCTGTTTAATTGCACGCTCTCCCACGCGTTGCGCGTTGAATGCAGAGCGTGGGAAGCATGCGCAGCTATCTCGAATGACGAAGGGGCGGATGGTTCCGCATCTTTCCCCATAAAAGGAGGGACCTGCAGAAGCACTCACACACCCCTCTCACCATTCTCGATCTCCAAATCTCCGCCTTCTTCTTCCTCCACTCCAAAACAAAGCGGTTTCCCAATCCTCCGCCACCGCGCGCGTCCACATCTCCCTCGGTCCTCAGCTCCGCCTTCGCCATGCCTCCCAAAGGAGAAAAGGGGAAGACGGGGAAGTCCTGAAGGACGGAGACCCAGGCGCAGTTGAAGAGGCAGAAGTACGCGCTCTTCGCTCCGACGCTCACGGGGGCGGATCTGAAGGCCAAGTTCCAAGGCATGTGGGCCGTGAGGACCAAGGCGCATCCGGCCACCCGCGTTCGCCCAGCCACCGACGAGAGCGAAGTGAGCAAGTACCCCTTCTTCGCTTGCTACTTTTGGTGCGGGCTCTGCCCACCGTACTCGGATTTCTTCAGCGACGTCATGTACACCTTCAATCTCCGTCTGCTGGATCTCACACCGAATGCCGTATCCACCATGGCAATATTTGCGCATCTGTGCGAGAACTTCATCGGCATCGCACCCAACACCGCGCTGTTCAGGCATTACTTCACTCCCCGTGCTGAAAAGGGGGAGCCTCTCACTGTTGGCGTCTCGTTCGTTTCAAGATTGGGCGCCAAGGAGCATTATCTGAAGGGGGATCTCCGCCCAAGATGGGGAGAAATCCGGTCTGAATGGTGTTGGATCATTAACGACTAGCCGCCACCATACTGTGAGCTTCGCAAGACCCCAGCAGCGCGTGGCACGGACTGGAGCGATCCGGATCCCCAGGACAAAAAGCTGGAGATTGCCGCTACCAGGATCATACGGCTCAGGGAGGCCGGGCTCACCATAGGGATGGTTGGCGCAGACTTCCTCCGCCGCAGCATTGCTCCTCTGCAGCAGAGAGGAAGGCCGGCCTCTGATTGGAAGAACCCAGCCGATATCATGCGGCTGCGCCCTGGACTGATCAACAACTTCACAGTTCTGCAGCACGACTTTTTCATGCGAGAACTGTTCAAGCAAGAGACAGATCCAGAGAAGCACGACAAGGCGTTCACGCTGCCGAAGCACATCGTGCCCCTTTGCAACAACTCCGCATTGAGTGCAATCATCGCTATGATGCCGCTCTGCAATGCGCACAGCGTTGAAGCAACTTGGGACATGCCGCTCGAAGAAGACGTGCGGCGATTCTTTGACTCCACGGTCGAAAAGCAGGTCCAGGTGGAGGAGTGGCTCGTCCGCAACACCACTGAGCAAGAAATAGTATTCATTGCTCGAAGAGTGGAGGAGGACAGGCTCGCCAGGGAAGCTGGCGATTTTGGTTATACTTTGGCGGAGCTCGACGAGGCACAAAAGGAGAGCCTTGCCGAGCAGGGGATGCTTGCCGGGAAGGGCGAGCTCGCCGCACCCGGCAAGGATGTCGGGCCAAGCCAGCCTGCCGACGAGTCAGGCAGCTCGGAGGATGAGGGCTCCTCTTCCGAGGAGGGCACCGAAAGCCCACCGCAGTCAGAGTCCCCAGCCCCTCTGAGGAGGAAACGCCTTCGCAGGCTTGGCAAAGTGGCTGAGCGGCAAGAAGTTCAACAACCGCCGGAGCGCCGTTCGACGCGCTCGACTGCGGCAAGGGCTGGTGCTGCGGGAGCGTCTGACGCGGCCCCGGCAACTGGAGCAGGGTCATCAAAGACCGCTGCTACTACCCCCGCCAAGCGGCCAAGGAGCCCAGCTCCCCCTCCTCCCCCTCCTCACACGGAGGCGGACTTTGATTTTTCCGCTCTCAGCGAAGAGGAGGACGAGGAAGAGTAAGTTCCCTTGCCGCGACCCTCAATCTTTGTAAGGTTTTGTTTCTGTCCTCACTTGTCGCGCTCCGGCCTTGCTTCCGCAGGGAGGAAACCTTGGCGGAGAGGACAAGGAAGAGAGCTAAGGTCTCGACGAGCAAGACCATGGTGGTCGTCGAAGATGAGCCCACGGCAACCACCGGGGGAGCGTCTGAGACCATCCCGACCAGCTCGGAGCCCAGCCCTCGTCGCAGCCCCCAGCGTAAGTATTTCAACTACCTTTCGCTGGCGGTCGCTGAGGAACAAGCATTTTGTCACTGACATCTTTGGGCGTGTAGGAGAGGAGCAGTAAGTGGAGCCATCTGAAGGTGCTCCAGAAGTACCACCCCCCTCGACCACACCGCCAAGGAGAAGATCTCCGGTAAGGGCTCCCACTAGCGAGCCGAGCCACGAAGAGGAGCCGGCAAGCGCCGAAGTGCCAAGCACCAGCGCTGGCGGCCCCACCCCAATGACAAACGTTGACGGGGGAGGGGAGCCCACCGCTCCTGAGCTCAACACGGGTAAACCCACTTGCCGCAAAACTCTTTCTGCTTTCTTTCTTTTGTCTTCTTGAATTTCTTCCTGAAGCTCTTTTTGCTTTACTTCTCGGGTTGGCAGAGCCCTCCTCGGTGGAGCCAATGAACATTGACTCTTCTGCCGAGGAGAACACCGCAGGGGCCATCGACGACGAGGCCGCCAAGGCCGCCGCTGCCAAGGCCGACAAGCTGGCAGCCGACAAGCTTGCCGACGAAGAAACTGCCAGGGCTGCCGAAGAGGCCGGCAAGGCCGCCGAGGATAATACCGCCAAGGCGCCCACCGATGAAGCCGCCAAGGCTGCTGAAGCTGAGGCCGCCCAGAAGGCTGCTGAGGAGGCCGGCGAGGGAGCCGGTGGTCGTACTGACGGCCCTGAGGCCACAGGAGCGCCAGGCGCTACTCCGACCATGGGTCCCTCAATCACTGACGAGGCGGCAGCGCCCAAGTCGCCTCCGCCAAGCAAATACATCCGGGTCGGCGAGAACGTCTACGTCAGCCTCCCCTGGACGGTGGGCTCCAGAGCGCCAACCGAGGAGGATGTTGTGGACGAGGAGATCCTTGCCGCTGCCGGGCTCCAGCTTGTGGATGCGCGAGGCGCCAGCAGCAGCAGCACGTCTAAAGAGGAGCAACTGCTTCAAAAGCTGCTGAATCTTCATCGCGCCCGACGGGAGAAGCTAGCTTCTAGGGAGGCGCTCATCGAGAAGGCCGAAGCTGACATGTTGAGGCGCGCGGAGATCTTGGCGGACGTCCGCACGCGATCTCTTAATGCGTTAGAGGTCAAGCGGGCACAGCTGGCCGAAGAACGGCAGGCCCTCCTCCTGATGAAGCAAGACATTGAAAAAAAACAGGAGGAGACCGCCAAGGAGTTGTCTGCTCAGGCCGGTGATCTGAACCAGCGGAAAGTGGACCTTGATGCCCACGAAGAGGAACTTGCCGAGCGCAAGAAGAAACTTGCCGAAACCCTCCAGCAGAAAGACAAGGAGGTGGCAAGACTTGTTGCAGAGCGGACCCAGGGGCAGGCACAAAAACACCAGAAGGAAATCGAAGCCTTGGCCCAAGAGTACGCCAGCAAGTTGGTGGAGGCCACCAACGCTGTCTGCTGCAGAAGTGAACAGGAAGGAAACGGAAGAGAAAGTGGCAAGACTAGAGGCCGCCCTCAAAGCAAACGGTGACAAGCTCTCAACGCTTGAAAGTGAGAGGGCAAAGGTGACCCACACTTTGGCGGAGATGCAAGTTACCATAGCCAAGAAGAACAATCTGCTTGCCGCCGCCAACGACTCCAGAGCAGACCTGAAGCTGAAGCTGACCACGCTGAAGGAGATGCTTGACAACACCAGAAAGCGCGAAGGGCTTCTAATGACAGAGCTCCAGAAGGAAAAGGGTCTGCTTCAAGACGCTACTGCAACCCACAAGAAGTTCAGGGATAACGTGGGGATCTCCACAGACAGGCTTGCCAGCGCCGCCGAGGACATCGACAAGGAGCTGACTGCCCTGAAGGTGCCGGACTTCGGGTACTCCACCGACAAGAACACGCAAACTAGCGTCAAGCAAGCCGAGTTCTTCGACGGAGTAGTAGAAGCACTCCAACAGCTCCAAGTCAATCACAAGGCTCAACTGGCCGACGAGTCACGCAGGCTTTGCCGGGGAGTTCTCCGGAGGTTGTTGGTGAAGATAGCATACAGAAACCCGGGCGTCGACTTTAGCAACATCTTCAAAAGCTTGCCGAAGGGATACGACCCCGCGCCACTAGAGGCCCTTGTCGCGCCCATCGTGGAGAGGGTGGACCATATCCAGAGAGTCGAAGGCGAGCACCGCAATTAGAGAGCCCATTCTTCTCCCTCCTTGCCGCCGCTAGACATGTTAAAGAACAATCTGTTTAAGCCGCGGCAACTTATCTTGTAATATAACTTGCAATATTTTGGAGTTAATGCATGTCATCTCCCTTGAGCAATTTCTTTATTTGTGTGTACTTGCCCTACGCTTATAGGGAACTTGCCGGTGCGTGCACCATTGCCGCGAGCGCTGGGTGCGGGACTTCAGCAGCCTGCTGGCGGTGCCGCTGCCGGCAAGCAACCTTGTCGCGCTCAGTGCAGCCACTTAGGTTGTTGAGCGGACTCGAAACAAGGTAAGGGCGCGACCGATTACGCTTAGGTTCCATCGCGCACAGGTTTTCCATACAAAGAGTAGTATCGTTCAAGGAAAATAACCTTGAAAATAAAAAAGAATTTGATTGTTCAAACTTTGGCACTTAGCTTTGTCGCTGATCTCTCCGCGGCAAGGTCTTGTCACTGCTTGCCGCTGCCTTCTTCCCGGCAAGGCAAAGTTTCTTTGAACGACGCCTGGTCCACGCCTGGTCCATATCATTATCCCATCCCCCCCGGCAAACTTGTGCGCGAGGGAAGCTTCTGTCTCTTTGAGAAAAAGAAAGAAGAGAAAATAAAGATATAGGAGCTTGGCGGCTCGTTAATGCTTACCGGGGAGGCTGTACTGCACAGTATGTCAGATAATCATGCAAAATAAAAGTAAACATGAAATCGTCAAAAACTGCGAAATACAAAAGGTTTATTTATGCACAGGGTCTGCGCCTGGCTTTGTACAAAGGATTACATGCAACAACGGCAAGACTTGTACAAAAGATGGTTGCCGGGGAAGGGCCCGACAACCGCGCCTTATGGAAAAAACTTACGAAGATGCTCAATGTTCCAGGAATTGATCACTGGAATGCCATCCCCGGTCTCTAGGCGGACAGCACCGGGCCTGGTGACTCGTTTCACCCGATAAGGGCCTTCCCACTTCGGCGTAAACTTGTTTGAATTCTTGGCCGACTGAACGCGCCGAAGAACAAGGTCGCCTTCCTCGAGACTTCTGGCATTAACTTTGCGGCTATGGTAGCGACGCAAAGCTTGCTGGTAGCGAGCAGCTCTCACAGCAGCCTGAAGACGATCCTCCTCGAGGAGCACAGCGTCATCTTGCCGCAGTTGCTCTTGCTTAAGCTCATCGTAAGCAAGCACTCGAGGTGACCCGTATACGAGTTCCGTGGGGAGAACTGCCTCTGCTCCATAAACTAGAGCAAAAGGCGTCTGGCCAGTAGCTCGATTTGGCGTCGTCCTGATCGACCAAAGAACCACTGGCAGCTCCTCGATCCAGTTCTTGCCGCACTTGCGCAGCCTGTCGAAAGTTCTCGTCTTGAGCCCACGCAGCACTTCAGCATTTGCCCTTTCAGCTTGACCGTTGCTTCGCGGGTGAGCAACAGAAGCGAAACAGACCTTGGCGCCAAGGTCTTCGACATACTGCATGAAGGCGTGGCTCGTGAACTGGGTACCGTTGTCGGTGATGATCCTGTTAGGAACACCAAAGCGACAAACAATTCCCTTGAAGAACTTGATGGCTGATTGTGCTGTCACCTTCCTCACTGCTTCCACTTCCGGCCACTTCGTAAACTTGTCGATGGCCACATACAAGTACTCGAAGCCCCCGGTGGCACGGGGAAAGGGGCCGAGGATGTCGAGCCCCCAGACCGAAAATGGCCAGGAGAGAGGGATTGTCTGGAGAGATTGAGCTGGCTGATGAATCTGCTTGGAATGAAACAGGCACGCTTCACACTTAGTTACTAGTGTAGTTGCATCCTGGAGGGCGGTGGGCCAAAAGAAACCTTGCCGGAAAGCCTTTCCAGCAAGGGCTCTTGACCCTATGTGGTGGCCACATATGCCTCCATGAATCTCCGCCAACAGCTCATGTCCTTCTTCCCGGGGAATAGACTTCAATTTCACACCGTTTGGTCTTTTTCTGCACAGCATGTCATCGACAAATTGATACATATTGGACCGTCGGGCTACTTTCTCCGCTTCTTCCTGCTCTTCGGGAAGTTCTCCTGTCTGAAGGAAACGGACGATCTGCTGCGCCCACACTGGAGCCTGTGGCTCGACAACGAGGACTAAAGGCATTTCTTCTGCCGCGGGAACATCAGGCCCTACGGCAAGAGCTTGTCGCTCTACCAGAGCCGGCCATTCCCCGACGAGCTTGGCGGGAACAGCCGCTTCAACGACAAGAGCCTGGGGCCCTGCTGGAGCGTGCTGTCCTTCAACAAGCTCGTCGGGAGCAGTTGCTTCAACGACGGAAGCCCAGGGCCTCGTCGGAGCATCTTGCTCCTCAGCGCTTCGATCAGGAGCGCCTGCTTCAACGACAAGGACCCGAAGTCTTGTCGGAGCAAGTTGTCCCTTTGCCTCTTGCCTAGGAGCACCCGCTTCAACGACAAGAGCGTGAGGCCTTGTCGGAGCAAGTTGCCCCTCTGCATCTTTGGCGCTGGCTTTGGCAGCCTTCTTGCCGGCGGCTTCGGGGAGCTCTGCCGGGAAGTAGTCGCCAGAAGCCAACTTCCTCTTCCTGCCTTGCCCTACTGATGGCGTCACGGATGGCTGAGTTAGTTGGAGCACAAAAGTGCCTGGTTCCACAGGCAATTTGAGTGCGGCGCGCTTTGACAATCCATCGGCAATGTCATTCTCAGCACGTGGGACGTGCTCCATTTGTAGGCCGTCAAAGCGTTCCTCCAACTTCCTCACCTCATCTACATAAGCTTCCATTAATGGGCATTGGTAGTTCTTGTTCACTTACCTGACGACAAGCTGCGAATCTCCCCTGACAATAAGCTTCTTGATCCCAAGGTCTACCGCGATCCTGAGACCGGCAAGCAACCCCTCATATTCTGCAGTATTGTTCGTCGCCTGTTCCTTGGGAAAGTGCATTTGGACCACGTACTTGAGGTGCTCTCCGGTGGGTGCGACAAGCAGTACGCCAGCACCGGCGCCTTGCAGCGAAAAGGCACCATCAAAGTACATAAGCCACTCTTTGCTTGTCTCCTTGCCGGGGAGAGTAGTCTCTGGGATTTCTTCGTCTGGCGTTGGTGTCCATTCTGCGACAAACTCTGCCAAAACTCGGCTCTGTATGGTTGATGTACTCTCAAACTTGAGACCAAAGCTCGACAACTCCAACGCCCACTCGACAATCCTGCCTGTCACTTCTGGATTTTGCAAAGTCCTTTTCAGCGGGAAGCGAGTGACGACGGTAACTTCATGTGCTTGAAAGTAATGGCGCAGCTTTCTCGAGGCCATGAGAAGGCCGAAAAGCAGCTTCTGCACACCAGAATACCTTGACCTAGCTCCCTGCAGAAGAGAGCTCACAAAGTAGACCGGGCGCTGCACCATTTTCTTCTTTTGTATCACTTCGCCTGACTGCGCAGACGAATCCTTGTCGGCAGCAAAACTTGTCGGGGGAGCCCCCAGCTTGTCGCTGGACGTGCTTGCCGCAGTTACTGCCTCCTCATCCACCTCTCTCTCCGCTACCAGCGCAGCACTAACCACTTGATTGGTTGCCGCTAGATACAGCAACAACTTCTCTTGTGGTTTAGGTGCGACAAGTATTGGAGGAGAGGAGAGGTATCTCTTCAAGTCTTGCAGCGCTGCCTCCGCCTCCGGAGTCCATTTCAATGGACCTGCCTTTTTTAAGATTTTGAAATGGCAGGGCGCGCTCAGCTGACTTGGAGATAAACCTACTGAGAGCAGCAACACAGCCGGCAAGTCGTCGTACATCCTTGACGCGCTTCGGTGCTTCAATTTGGCTTTGATCTTGTCAGGATTGGCTTCAATTCCACGTTGAGACACAAAGAACCCGAGAAGCTTGCCGGAGGGAACTCCAAACACGCACTTCTCGGGGTTGAGCTTCAGGTTGATCTTGCGCAGATTTACAAAAGTTTCTTCTAGATCTTGAACCAAAGTAGCCCTGTCCTTGCTTTTGACCACTATATCGTCCATATAGGCTTCCACATTTCTGTGCAGCTGAGGCTCAAAAGCAATCTGGACGGCTCTTGCAAATGTTGAACCAGCATTTTTCAAACCAAATGGCATACGTACGAAACAGTATGTGCCACAGGGTGTGATAAATGCGGTCTTTTCCTCATCTTCCTCAGCCATGAAGATTTGATGATACCCTGAATATGCGTCAAGAAATGAAAGCAAATCACATCCTGCCGTGGAGTCAACAATCTGGTCTATGCGGGGCAAAGAAAATGGGTCTTTGGGACAAGCTTTATTGACATCAGTGAAATCAATACAAAGCCTCCATTTTCCATTCGCTTTGCGCGCGACAACAGGATTGGCCAACCACGTAGGATGGAGCACTCCTCTGACAAGGCCTGCTGCTTCCAACTTCTTGATTTCTTCCGCAATAAACTCTTGCCGCTCCACAGCTTGCTTTCTGGCTTTCTGCTTGACGGGCCTCGCATGGGGACAAACGGCAAGGTGGTGCTCAATTACTTTCCTGGGAACACCGGGGATGTCGGACGGTTGCCATGCAAACACGTCGACATTCGCCCGCAGGAAAGCAACGAGCGCGCTTTCCTATTTGTTGTCAAGTGTGGCACTGATGGTGAAGGAACCATCAGTGCCGTCCTCCTTGGCGGGCACCTTCTTTGTCGCCGGCGGAGCGGCTTTGTTCTTCTTGCACTTGCCGGTGGAGCTCTCTGGTGCGTCCTCGACGGCAGCGCAGCACTCCGAAGAGGTGCGCTTGCCGGAGTGGGCACAGGAGCTCTTGCCGGACTTCCTCTTGTTCTCCCCCCCGGGAGTTTCAGCGGCAAGTGCCTTGGCGGCAGTTGCGGCAGCTGCTTCCCGGTAGATCTTGTCGGCGCAAATAAGCGCATCCTTCTTGTCGCAGGGAACTGTGATAACACTTATTGGGCCTGGCCTCTTCAACACGTTGTAGGCAAAATGAGAGGCTGCCATGAACTTGGCGAGCGCTGGACGGCCAAGTATCCCATTATAAGGCAATGGAATATCGGCAACGTCAAAGGTGACCTTCTCGGTCCGGTAGTTCAGCTCGCCGCCAAATGTCACTGGCAGCGTGATCTTCCCTTTTGGCTTGCTCCTTCCTGGATTGACTCCTTGGAAAGTACCAGTTTCCTCAAGCTCGCCCTCAGGGATTTGAAGTTTTCGGAGCACAGCGGGCGAAATTAGATTCAAGCCGGCCCCACCGTCAACTAACATCTTCGTGACCTTGAGGTTGCGGATCGTTGGTGAAACCAACATCGGCAAGCACCCGACCGCCGTTGTGCGGTCAGGGTGGTCCTCAATGTCAAAGACGATAGGCGTGTCGGACCACTTCAGAAGCTTTCTGGCGTCAACAGATGGTTCCGCCGCATTGATCTCTCGCGCCCACTGTTTAAGTTGGCGGTGAGAAGAATGCAACGAAGCACCACCGTCAACACACAAGACTTCTGCGGCTTTCTGAAATTCGTGCTCACTGGATTCTTCATCATCTAGATCATCATCATCATCATCATCTTTGTCGCGGCCACGAGGAGGCCTGTCTCTCTGCTGCTGCTTGGCCTTGCCGCGACGCCCTCCTCGGGCAGTGCGCTTCTTGCCGGACCCGCCAGCACCTTCTGGGGCCTTCTCCTTGTCGCGCCTCTCATACTCAGCTTTCTGCTGGTCGACAAGCTGCTCGACTCGTCGACAGTTCTGGAGATTGTGTCCCTTGGTGTGGTGGATCTTGCAATATTGCTTGTCGGAGCCGTCCTGCTTGTCGGCAGCCGCCAAGGCCTGACAGTTGGCGCACGCGGCAATCTCCTTGCCGGAGCCCTCGACTTTGGCCTTGTCGGCGCTGCCGTTGCCGCTGGACTGCTCGACGGCAAGCACAGCTTTGCCCTTTTTCTTCCTGTTGTTCCGCCGCCGGCCCTTCTTTGCCGGGGCGGTACCTTCGCTGTCAGAGCTCCCCCCTGCGCCAACACCTTCACCGGGAAGTTTCCTTCCCTCTTCAGCGCGCGCACACTTGTCGGCGAGAGCATATAGCTGGCCAATGTCTCTGACCTTGGTCATCGCCATTTCCTCCCGCATCTTGCGGTTACGCACGTTCTGATGGAACGCGCTAATAACCGCAGCGGGGTGAACATCTGGGATGTTGTACTGTACGCGGCTGAACCTTTGAATGTATTTGCGCAGGGGCTCTCCTTCCTTCTAGGGGATGAGATGAAGATCACTCTCCTGGCCATGAGGTTGATGACCGCCAGTAAAGGCACCAACAAACTGATGGCACAGGTCCGCCCATGAAGAAATGGAGTTCTCCGGCAAGTGCATGAGCCATGAGACGACGTTGCGCTTTAACACGAGCGGGAAGTAGTTAGCAAGAATCTTGCCGTCTCGTCCCCCGGCAGCTTGCACCGCAATGGTGTAAATGCTGAGGAACTCCGACGGGTGTGTCTTGCCATCATACTTCTCCGGCATGTCAGGCTTGAAAGCCTTGCGATTGGGCCACTGGACCTGCCGCAGCTCACGGGTGAACGCTGGACAACTTACCGCGTACCGCAAGTCGCCAGGATCCCCTGGCGCATGCATGTCAACAGCGGGCCCTGCGCGTCTGTCGGACTGACGATGCGCTTCTCTCCTTCGCTCAATCGTGGTACGAGCGTCTTCTCCTCTGCGTTCCTGAAGAATGAGGCGCTGGTCACGACGAGCTCGCGGGTCAGACGACGCCGTGGAATCATCGCCACGGGCGTCGTTTCGACGTGTCGGCGATCGAGGCCGTCTGGGTGGGGAGTGTACGGTTGTTGCCCCCTCGCCGTTCTTGTTGGTGACAGCATTGTCACCAGTTCTCTTGTCGGCCGCGCGCACCGGGTCGGCATCAGCGAAGCTGAGAAGGCTCTGAATGGTTGCCCTCCACTCGTCAAGCTTATTTGCTGGTGGAGGGAAGTTCAGGAGCAGCTACGCACGCGCCAACGCTTTTGCTGGTGAGGGAGGTATCGAGTGGCGTGAGGACTGTGGGATGCTCTTACTCCTAACAGTGTTAGAAGGAGCATCTCCACGCCTAGGCGACCGCACCTCGACCCCGCCAACGTGTTGTTGCGTTTGGTGACCCCGCGCATCTCGAGATCGATGCGCAAGTTCATTATCCAGGGAGCGCCTGGCACCTGGGGCGTCAGGACGCTGCCTGTCACGGGCTTCTTGCGAAGGCCACGGCGTCTGAACCAGCGCAGGCGTTCCAGAATGCGCATCACCGTTTCTGGAGCTTGCAGGGCCAGCAGCAGCGAGCAGCGCTGCGTTCCTATACCCAGCAGCGCCAAGATTGGCGTTGCTGGCCCGGTTTTGGACAGGTGGAGGTAATAGGAGCTCTCGCTCTCCAGTCCCCCCAGCAGCCGCAATCACATCGGCACCCTCCTGCATGGGAGCAGGAGGGTTGGACGTAGACGCACCGATGGCCGAAGTCTTCTTTTTTGGAGCCATAAGACGGAGGATGGCCCAAAAACGAACGCGCAAATCGCTAGATTAGGTTCACACAACCTCCTTCCCCCTACCTAGCGCGCCAAAGATGTCGGGGACGAATCCGCGTTCACCTATGGGACCCAGGGAAGGACCCCTTTATGTTCGGCAGGGAGAGACGGTCGCACGAAGAGCAAATCTAGCGAAGAACACGACAGTGCACGAGAGAGGTTTACCCAGGTTCGGGCCGCACGGATGCGTAAAACCCTACTCCTGCTTTTTGGTTTATTATCTGTATGATTGTTCTAGCTCTAGGAGCGCTACAGTACAGAGTAGCTGCGTACAACACTGGAGTTCTCCATCTCCCAGTTTCTCCTTTTCTCCATGTTGCCTATGGGCCTCCTTTTATACGCACAAAGGGGTCACTAACAGGTGGCAAACAGTAAAGGTAGAGGTGGAAAGTTGCTACAGTAAGGCCATTATTACCAGGATGACATGTCCTACCTACCACTGACGGCAGGGGACAAGGGCATTAAATGCCCATGCCTTTGCTGTCCAGATACATGTACCCGGACGTCTTGGACGTGGGAAAAGCCTATCCCACCTGCTCCTGCACCGCTAGCTACAGTGTACCGCCGTCTACACAGTGCCCTGCCACACACGCTTGGAAGGACCCAGAGCGCCACGCTGGCAGAGGCACCAGAGCAGCACAGTAGCACAGTGCTACAGTAACGCTTGCCGCGGCAAGACCTTGCCGCACCTGACAGCTTGCCGCAACCCATTGCTTGCCGCGCAAGGTAACTTGCCGGGGCAAGTACCTTGCCGCAGCTGCTATCTTGCCGCAGCCAATACCTTGCCGCAGCCAATGACTTGCCGGGGCAAGTACCTTGCCGCGGCAAGTACTCTGCTACAGCAAACCTCAGGCTGGGCCTCAGCTGTCCCTCCCGGCAAGCTCCTCTTGCCGGGGCCTTAACTCTTGCTTTGTACACTTTCTTCTTGAATGGCTTAATAATCTTGAGCTTCTCTCTGGGTGTCCTCCCGCAAGCCTGGCCGCGGGATGCTACTACTGCCCGTGCACAAGTACGGGGTACTAGGGTACCCATATTCTAGTACACCGACAATATCGTTGCTTTGAGAAGTATGTGATAAGCAAGAGCTCCCCCTAAATTTGTGCATTATTTATGATTTGCTTTTGAATGCAAATGCACAATCGATTAGGATCATGGGTTACTCTTCCATGTCACATACATATTGGTGGAGTGCTCAAAATGATAAAGTATAGATAGCATGCACTTATGACCAAGACAAATATGATTGATCATACACAAATGATAAGATAACATCATTCAAGCACACATATTTAAGCAAAATATGATCAATCACATGATCATAAGAGGTATCTCACACACAAGCACTAATAAGTAGCAAACAAACGACCAAATAAGTGGCAAGAGAGACAAATAAAGCAAAACACACTCTCTCTCTCTCTCTCTCGAAGCCTATGATCTATACACTTTCTCCCCCTTTGGCAACAAGTTACCAAAAAGCTTGAAAATGCATAGTGCTATACGGCACTCTAAGCATGATCTCCAGGAGCTCCGGTGTGCGAAGATGGCGTGGAGAGAACAGCATCTGCAAAGACTTCAGTTGATGTCTGAGGAACTGGAGGGCTTGCCACTGGAGGGGCAACTGAGGCTATGGCTGCAGGTGCAGAAGTTGTGGCCCTGTTGTCAGTGACTGTCACAGCTGCTAACCTTTGTGCTCTAGGCACCCTCTGATAAGCATCTGTGGTAGATCTTCCTCTCCTCTCCTCTGCTTCTTCCTGTAGTTGCTCAACTGCAGTCTGAATCTTTGTGACCTTCAAGTCTAGATCATAAAACTTAGTTTCAATGATTCTCTCAATACTTTCTTGGTTTTGAGTCAGGGTGGTTAATTCTTTCTCAATCCTCACTGTGGCTTCAAGCAGATAGCTGAGCTGGTCCTGCTTGGTCTTGAGATTTGCAACTGAGGCATCTGGAATCTTTGAAGCTTTTTCAGCCTTTGCCTTCTCTCTCTTCTCCTGTGACTCAACAGAAGTAGGATGTGAAGCATCCATGACAACTGTGTTTTCCTCAAAATCTGGCATCAGGGGAAGGTGCTCTTTATCTAGCAGATATGTGCCTGTGCCCACCTTGGAGTTGATGAGCATATGAATGTGTGGGGAATAGCCACATGGTCTCTTCTGGTCAGCTGCAGTTCTCTTGATGGTTTCAACTATCAAGGACATCACCTTGAATTTCTCTGGCACATCAAACATGTGTAGCAAGTTGATGGAGTGCCCTCTGATCATCCTGTGATCTCCAGACTTGGGCAACAAAGTGTGCCTCAGGATAGTGTTGATTGTTGGCAGCCCTGACAGCTGATAATAAACAGAGCCAAACTTATGTGTATCCAAGGCTTCATTTGGTATCTCCTTGTACATGTGTGCCATGGAGTTGTGGCCTTTCCTACGCTTGGCATAGACATCAGTGTCATCCTCAGCCTCTTTAGGAGCATAGATCAGCTTGGCCCACTCAGCAATGGTAGACTGGTACCTTGTACCCTCAGTCATCCAGACAATCTTGCCATCTGGGTAGAAATGGGCTGTGGAATAGAACTGCATCACCATCTCATCATTCCATTTGGTCAATTTCTGACCCACAAACTTGTCAACTCCATTCATTCTGAAGCTCTCATGAACTCCAGGAAAGTGATCTTCATTGTTGTCAATGAACTCCCAATCAACCCATCTCATATCACTGACTATGGGCTTCTTGTCCAGGAGGACTGTCTCATAGAAGTCCCGCTGTTCCTTAGTGTGGAACCTGTAATCCACAGCAGTCCTTCTCCTTGTTGCATAGGGATCTGATTGCCTCCATAGTCTGAGACCTGCATCCTTCCTTTCATTCATGTTCTCAGCAACAGGATGGTTGTCATCATGATCAGGTATCTTGGGCTTGAGCTTTCTGAGCACTTGGGGCTCTTCTTCTTCTTCAACTTCAGGCACTGGGGCCTTGTTCTTCTCTGTAGCAGAAATGTTTCTTGTACTTCTCTTAGGTGTAGTCTGCTTTGGAGCTATCTTGGGAGCAGTCTTGGACTTGGATGGGGCAGCCCCTAACTTGATTGCATCTCCCATGAGCTTCTGTGCCTTAGGTGGAGGTGCAGCAGCCTCCTCCTCTTCATCATCTTCATCAGATTCCTCCATCATAGAAGGCTTTCCAACAACTCTAGCCATGGTCTTCTTCACCCTTTCCTTTCTCTTCTTGCCTCTAGCAGCCTCTTCTTCCTTTCCAGCACCACTTGCTGAAGTGGCAGCAGCTTGAGTTGAGGCTTTGACTTTGGACATTGGAACTCTTCTGGCTGGAGCCTTTACTTTCATACCAGTCTTGATGCCAGCAGCAGTAGCAGCAACTTGCTCTTTCTTGATCAACTTCTTCTTGGAAGTGACCTTCTCATCAGCAATGTAGTCCTCATCTTCAGAGTCTGAGGTTTTCTTCTTCCTCTGCCTAGTAGCAACCTTAGGCAGATTGTTGGGTGTGCTCCTGCTTCCATCATCATAGCTGCTTGAGGGACTAGTGCCCTCACTGAGATTCTGGTGCTCTTCTGACTTGTTATGGCTGTCACTCTGGTCTGACATAGCTGAAACTGACCCTGTGAATAGATGGATTGAGATAGAGTAGATGAGCATCACAAAGTGCAGCTATTTTGGCAAAAGGAATGACTCAAAAACTTAATTTTAGTTTTCTGCAGAAAGCATTTCGGAGCTACCGATATGACAAACTCGGTGACACCGAAGCAACTTTAGAGTCTAAACATGTGAAATCGGTCAGACCGAGACACAGTTCGGTGACTCCGAGATGCTAGGGTTTCACTGAGAAAGTAAACTCGGTCACACCTATTTGTACACTTCGGTCAGACTGAGTAGTACATGTGCAATGGCCTGGGCCAAATCGGTGAGACCGAATCTTTCAAATCGGTCGGTCCGAGATGAGTTCGGCGGAAACCTAACCCTAAGTTTTTGGATCAAAACTAATCTAGAGGAAGTTTTGACTGGATAAAACTATTTCAATCGTGGCAAGAATCATGGCATTGAACTTTGTGCTAAGAATCGGAGTGAGGAAAGCACAAAGGGTCGAGTTCATACCCTAACTTGGTGATGAACCTGCTATGGCGACGACGGCGGTGAGGATTCCCATCAACGGCGGCGAAGACCAGCGGTAGGAGGTCGAGGGCGATGAGGAGACGATCTGGAGACCATGAGTCGGCAGAGCTAGACAGGCGCGGGCGAAGAAGTTTGGAGGAATTTCCAAATTTTCAACCCGGGTATATATATCCAGACCCTGTCGGTGTGACCGAGTAGAACAACTCGGTGCCACCGAGATGTAGAATCGCAAGCAGTTGCTGCAACTCCGTGTGACCGAATGGTTCAAATCGGTTGCACCGAGATTAAAACCTAGATCAACTTAATGAACTCGGTATGACCGAAAGGGATGGATCGGTCAGACCGAAATACACTAAGAGGTTTTGGAAGTTTAAGTATATGATGAATCGGTGGCTCCGAGTGCTCCTCACTCGGAGGGTTCGAATATGACTTGATCAAACTTTGTGATGTAGCATGAATAGAGTTTGAGACAAGAAAAGCATAGATAGCTAGAGGGAGTACTTAGGCATTCTTGTCCATCCATTTGGCAAAAGAAAAGCCAATCAATCAAAGCAACAAATGGATGTCCTTGAATGAGAAAAATATGCAACCAACATGCTCACACAATAAGATAGCAAATGAAATATGTGGCAAAGCATGCACAAACACTCTAGCATCTATCAAGCAATTTTGCGATGACTAGGTCATCTATATATGAGTATATTGACTTAGGAGTCAAATGAGAACATTTGATCATAGGTCATACTCATCGTTTAAGCACAAGTGGGGTTACCACTTTTACATAAAGCATTGTTGTGTTCACACCATTAGAGTTGCTTTAGCTCAATTCTTAGAGTAAAGCTCCCCCTAGATGTGATATCCCCCTTATGAGGGATGAACTAACCTTGGGTTTTGTCGATGATAACTTCATGTAGGTGTTGAAGATGTGGATGCTCAATGTCGATGTAGATCATTTGGAGCAATCCTTTGGAGTGAGTTGCACTTTCAATACCTACAAGGGTTAGTCCCACAAGGAACATGCAAGAATATCCATAGACATAGAGTGAAGTTCACACACATGATGATGTCCATGAAAGCATTGGGTTAACTTTTCCCTTGTCTTACCAACAAGAGGGTTTGTGACTCCTTGAACTAGTGCAAGATGTGGAAGTTGTTTGCACTTATTCTTGCCAAAATGAATATGAGTGAAGTATGTTGGCGGAGTCACCCTCAAGAACTCTCTAGTTCTTCTTCTTCGGGATCCACATCATCTTGATGGGAATCCTTGGAGTTGTAGTCGTACTTGATGAAGTAGAACTTAATGTAGTCTTGGGAACCCACTTGACCAAGGCCTTAGGAGCTTCTTCAAATGCATCAATCTCCTCTTGAAGCTTGTCCTTGCCTTTTAGCTTGTGGTCTTGTGGTGGAAGATCTTCTTGAGCTTGTGTTCCCTCGAAAGACGCCATACTCTCCTAGGTTGTGAAACCAAGGCTATGATCACCAAAGCTATGGAAATCAAGGCAAATGGAGACCAAAGCTCTGATACCACTTTTAGGATCGAAAGTAGGTCTAGAGGGGGGGGGGGGGTGATTAGACTACTTGACCAAATAAAAATCTAGCCTTTTCCCATTTTTAAGTCTTGGCAGATTTTAACAACTTAGCACAAGTCAAGCAATCAACCTACACATGCAATTCTAAGAGTATAGCAGGGGAATGTAAATCATTGCATATGAAGGTAAAGGCAGGGGTTTGGAGAGGCAAACGCAATGTAGACACGGAGATTTTTGGCGTGGTTCCGATAGGTGGTGCTATCGTACATCCACGTTGATGGAGACTTCAACCCACGAAGGGTAACGGTTGCGCGAGTCCACGGAGGGCTCCACCCACGAAGGGTCCACGAAGGGCTCCACCCACGAAGGGTCCACGAAGAAGCAACCTTGTCTATCCCACCATGGCCATCGCCCATGAAGAACTTGCCACACTCGGGTAGATCTTCATGAAGTAGGCGATCTCCTTGCCATTACAAACTCCTTGGTTCAACTCCACAATCTTGACGGAGGCTCCCAAGTGACACCTAACCAATCTAGGAGACACCACTCTCCAAAAGGTAATAGATGGTGTGTTGATGATGAACTCCTTGCTCTTGTGCTTCAAATGATAGTCTCCCCAACACTCAACTCTCTCTCACAGATTTGGCTATGGTGGAAAGATGATTTGAGTGGAAAGCAACTTGGGGAAGGCTAGAGATCAAGATTCTTGTGGTTGGATTGGAATGTCTTGGTCTCAACACATGAGTAGGTGGTTCTCTCTCAGAAAATGAGTAGTGGAAGTGTAGGCACATTCTGATGGCTCTCTCTCTAATGGAGAGGAGGGTGGAGGGGTATATATAGCCTCCACACAAAATCTAACCGTTACACACAAATGAGCCAACTCGATCAGACCAAATAGGTAAACTCGGTGAGACCGATTCAGTCAAAAATGTGAACGTTAGGCTTTTCGGTCGGACCGATATGATCAACTCGGTGGGACCGATGAGCTAGGGTTATGGCAAAACTTGATCTCGGTTTGACCGATTACTTCAACTCGGTGAGACCGATTTCAGTAATAAGCAAACAGAGAGTTGGTCAGGCAAACTCGGTGGGACCGATCGCTCCTTTCGGTGAGACCAAAATGTTACGAAATGGAAATAGAGAGTTTGTATTGCGAACTCGGTGGGACCGATCGCTCATCTCGGTGAGACCGAAACGTTACGAAGGGAAACAAAGAGTTTGCAATCCTATCTCGGTGAGACTGAGATCCCTATCGGTTAGACCGAACTGATTAGGGTTTCTGGCTATGGCTATGTCAAGTGATCTCGGTGGCGCCGGATAGATCAAATCGGTGGGGCTGAGTTTGACTTTAGGTTTAGGACATATTTGGATATGAGAAGATGGTTGAGGGCTGTGGAGCATATCACTAAGCATTTTGAGCAAGTAGACCATTAAGCAACACCTCATCCCCTTTTCCTATGGACTCAGTGTGATCTTGTATCACTAAAATACAAATGTAGAGTCTTGAGCTTTTGCCAATATTTGTCCATAGCATTTTGAGGGGTCCACATCTCTAGTCCATGCCATGCCAATCATTGAACTATATGAAATAATCAACTTGAAAAGTTATTAGTTCAATGAGCTATATGTTGTTATGAATTACCAAAACCACCCAGGGATTAGTTGCGCTTTCAGTAGGCCCTAACTTGTGCACAGGCGAGGAGGAAATAGCTGCTTGTCCTTTGAGATCTTCTTTGCTTCTTTAATAATCTGAGCCCCGGTCAGTTTTCGGTTCTTCCGCCCATCGCGTAACGCCAATTGTGCTGGGGCCATTCTTGTAATGGCCCGTGAATGACTTTAACGCATGGGCGAGTAACTGCCAATTCACTCTTCCCACCACGCCCTTATCCCCGGCCATGTATGCTGCATGCATTGAGTGGGGTAGGTAATGGAGGCGTGTACATGTGGCGGAGGACGGCGGTCACCCGCTGAGGGAGCGGCTCCCCTCCCGGCCCGTCTATAAAAGGAGGGACGGGGGAGGAGTGGGAGTATTCATCCACTCACCTTTTCTCCTTCATTCTCTGATTCCTCCTGGGGTATGCCAAAGAGGAGAGCTCGGGGCCAAGCCCCGGGCCCTAGCTTGGGGTCGATGGTGTCGAGTGCTGGGGCAGGATCCTCTTCCTGTCTTTGCGCAGGCCTCAGGGGGGTGTGCGGGCGGCGCGGTGGTAGCACCGAAGGTAGCGATTTTGGTGCGCTCGTCGCCGGGCCGCCCGTAGCTCCAATCTTAGTGAGGGGCGACGCAAGCGACACCATGCTGAGGCCCATAATGGACACGAGGCATGGTAGTCGATCGTGGCATATTCCTCATTTTCCCGTGACGCCGGAGGGAGGCCACAAAGGTGGTTCGGTATTGGTAATGGCGGATTCCTCCTCTCAGGGTACTGCTTGTCCGGCATATGGGCGAGCTCCTTGTCCCCACGTGTGCTTCTTTAAAGGGCGGCGGCCCCTCGTCTTCGGGTCATTGGAGACGACCATGCTCTCTGTGGAGCTACCCGGAGCGCCTGGTGTTCGCCCTGGTTGGCGTGGCGGGAGCTTCGAGCAGCAGTGGTAAGGAAGGTGGTGGCAACCCATGACACGTCAAGAGCGGGGGCGACCGCTCCGACGAGGCGTGCTTGTCGGCAGCACCATCACCACCTGCTGGGCTTCCGACAGCGTCACCGTCCACACCTACCCTCCGGTTTCTTCCTCCCAGCTCGAGAATGGCGTCATCCCGATCCTGGGGAGGCGTCGAATCCCAGCCAGGCCTTCCCTCCGTCTTCTTCGTCTCCCCATGTAGTTTCAAAGAAGGGGAGGACAGAGTAAAAATGCATCATGAGCATTTATCTTTTTTTCAACCTAAAATATGTAGGCATTTGCCAAACTTTAGTTCAAATTATGTGATCCCTTTTATCCATGTTTGTGTTTTGTAAGGTCTGTACTTGTTAATCAGCATATTAATGAAAAAGATAAACCTTGCCGGGCACTTGTGCATGTAACATGTCCATGCAGGGGTAGAATGCCTCTATACACTCAAGTAAAGAAGTTTTTCCCTGGTAGGCTATCCTGCCGGTACCCTCAGTTTGCTGCCACGGGGCTGGGCCTGCCGGGCACAAATCGTAAAGAGGGACCAGCCCCCCGCCAACTTTCTTGCCAAAGGCCACTACAACCTCCCCGACCAAAGCAACATTTGAGTCAAGGGATGGGAGCACCTAAGTTTTGAAAGCGGCGAGGTTTTCCTATGCACAAGTTTTTACTTACAGAATGCGTATGGGTAAGAGAGAGAACTTATCTGTTTGGCCTTGCCGGGGATCACAATGTAGGCTTGTCTTCTCTTCTCCTTTTTCGTGACCGAATCCACGGTAGGAGCCTGCAGTTTGATGCAGATGAAAATGTGCCTCATGCGATCTTATCTACATGAACATGCAATGCTAATTGATATGCTTATGCATGCATGAAATTTGTCGGGGGCCCCCCAGCGCTTCATTTATTTCTCTGTTACTCAGGGTCTGCACTGGCTTTGTACAAGGGGTTACATGTAACAGAGACAAGGCCTGTACAAAAGGGTGGCTGCCGGGCAGGGCCCGACAGCCGCGCCCTATGGGTAGAACTTGCGGAGATGCTCAATGTTCCATGAGTTTTGCAACTGAATGCTATCTCTGGTCTCCAGACGGATTGCGCCAGGTCTGGTGACTCGTACTACCCGGTAAGGGCCTTCCCATTTCAGCGTCAACTTGTTTGCACCCTTGGCGGACTGAACGCGCCTAAGGACAAGGTCGCCTTCCTCAAAACACCGGTCATGAACCCTGCGGCTGTGATAGCGACATAGGGCTTGCTGATAGCGTGCGGCACGCGTAGCAGCCCGGAGATGGTTCTCCTCGCGTAGCACAGCGTCGTCACGCCGGTGCTAATCTTGCGCTACTTCATCGTAGGCAAGCACTCGAGGTGACCCGTAAATGAGTTCCGTGGGGATAACTGCTTCTGCCCCATAGACAAGGGAGAAGGGAGTCTGCCTGGTAGCTCGATTTGGTGTCGTTCTGAGGGACCAAAGAACCATCGGCAGCTCATCGATCCACCGCCTGCCACACTTCTGCAGCCTATCAAATGTTCTCGTCTTGAGTCCTTGCAGCACTTCAGCGTTCGCCCTATCAGCTTGCCCGTTGCTCCTTGGATGGGCCACAGAGGCGAACGAGATTTTGCTCCCAAGGGCATGAACGTATTGCATGAAGGTGCGACTCGTGAACTGGGTGCCGTTGTCAGTGATGATCCGGGCAGGAACTCCGAAGCGGCACACCAATCCTTTCAAGAACTTGATAGCTGACTGAGCAGTCACCTTTCCCACGGGCTCTACTTCCGGCCACTTTGTAAACTTGTCGATTGCAACAAACAAGAATTCAAAGCCTCCGGCAGCACGGGGGAAAGGGCAGAGGATATCGAGCCCCTAGACCAAAAATGGCCATGAAAAAGGGATTGTCTGAAGAGCTTGGGAAGGCAGGTGGATATTCTTGGAATGGAACTGGCAGGCTTCACACTTGGTGACAAGCTCGACCACATCTTGGAGGGTTGTGGGCCAGTAGAATCCTTGCCGGAAAGCATTCCCAACCAACGCCCTTGATCCAATGTGGGAGCCACACATACCCTTGTGTATCTTTGCCAGCAGTTCCTTTCCTCCTTCCCGCCAAATGCACTTCAATTTCACACCGTTGGGCCTCCTTCTGTACAGCGAGTCGTCAATGAACTGATACATACTGGCCCTCCATGCTACTCTTTCAGCTTCTTCTTGCTCTTCGGGAAGTTCTCCAGTTTGGAGGAAATGGACTATGTGTCATGCCCAAGGCGAAGCCTGTGGCTCGGCAACGAGGACTAATGGCACCTCCTCATTCGTGAGAGTGCAATCCTCGACCGCGGGGACCGGTGGCCTGGCGGGAGGATGCAGCTCAGCGACCGAAGGGGAGTTGCGCCCGACAAGCTTTCTGCCGGGATCCTCGGAAGGTTCTACCAGGAGAGGCTTGCCGGAGTCCAGTTTCCTCCTCTTTCTGGCCATTTTTGCCGGGGATACGGAGGGCTGAGTCAAATGGAGAACAAAAGTTCCTGGTTCCACAGGGAGCTTTTGCGCAGCGCACTTCGACAGATGATCAGCAATGCTGTTTTCTGCACGGGGTACATGCTCTGTTTGCAATCCGTCAAAGTGCTCCTCCAACTTTCTCACTTCCTCAACGTATGCCTCCATCAATGGACTTTGGTAATCCTTGTTGACTTGTCTCACCACAAGTTGTGAGTCTCCGCGGATGATCAGCTTCTTGATCCCCAGTTCCGTTGCAACTCTGAGCCCGGCAAGGAGCCCTTCATACTCTGTTGTATTATTGGTAGCCTCCTCCTGCGAAAAATGCATCTGGACGACATACTTCAGGTGCTCTCCAGTGGGAGCAACGAGAAGCATGCTAGCCCCTGCACCTTGTAGGGAGAAGGCACCATCGAAATACATGATCCATTCTTGTGGCGCTTCCTTGCCGGGAATAACTGTCTCCAACACCTCTTCATCAGGAGTTGGTGTCCATTCTCCAATAAACTCTGCCAACGCTCTGCTCTGAATGGTTGATGTGCTCTCAAACTTCAAACCAAAGCTGGATAACTCCAAAGCCCACTCCACTATCCTGCCGGTAGCCTCAGGGTTTCGGAGTATCCGTTGCAAAGGGAAACGGGTGACAACCGTGATCTCATGGGCTTGGAAGAGTGGCACAGTTTCCTTGAGGCCATGACAAGGCCAAAAATCAATTTTTGCACGCCAGAGTACCTGGATCTAGCCCCCTGCAATAGGGAGGTGATGAAGTATACTAGGCGCTACACCACTTTCTTCTTTGCCGTGACCAGAGAACTGCTTCCGCTGCTTTGCTCTTCTCCATCTTGATCTGCATCTGACCTTGCCGGGGTGTGCTCACTTTCCTCCCTGGAAGGGACGCCAGCTATGTCTGCTGCTCCATCCACTTCCCTCTGCGCCACTAGTGCTGCGCTAACCACTTGATTAGTTGCCGCCAAGTATAGCAGCAACGGCTCTTGAGGTTTTGGAGCGACCAAAGTGGGCACAGAGGAAAGGTAGGCCTTCAAATCTTGTAGTGCAGCGTCTGCCTCTGGGGTCCACTCCATTGGTTCTGCCTTTTTCAAAATCTTGAAGAATGGCAACGCACGCTCGGCAGACTTGGAAATGAATCTGCTAAGCGCGGCAACACACCCAGTCAAACACCTCACGTCCTTGACTGTCTTGGGTGCTTGAATCTGCTCGATAGCCTTGATCTTGTCGGGGTTGGCCTCTATCCCCCGGTGGGACACAAAGAAGCCAAGTAGCTTGCCGGAAGGAACGCCAAACACACACTTCTCCGGGTTTAGCTTCAAGTTGATCTTGCGCAGATTAGCAAATGTCTCTTCTAAATCCTGAATGAGGGTTGCTCTGTCCTTGGTCTTGACCACAATCTCATCCATATAAGCCTCAACGTTTCTATGCAATTGTGACTCAAAACCAATCTAGACTGCTCTTGCGAAAGTGGACCCGGCACTCTTCAACCCGAAAGGCATCCGCACGAAGCAGTATGTGCCACATGGGGTGATGAACGCGGTCTTCTCTTCGTCTTCCTTGGACATGAAGATGTGATGATATCCAGAGTAGGCATCCAGGAAGGAAAGCAGGTCACACCCGGAGGTGGAATCCACAATCTGGTCGATGCGCGACAAGGGAAATGGGTCCTTCGGGCATGCCTTGTTCAGATCCGTAAAATCTATGCACAGCCTCCACATCCCATTAGCCTTGCGTGCCACCACAGGATTTGCTAACCACGTTGGATGCAACACTCCTCTAACTAGACCAGCTGCCTCAAGTTTCTTGATCTCCTTGGCAATAAACTGTTGCCGCTCCAAAGCTTGCTTCTGGACCTTCTGCGTGACGGGCCGGGCATGTGGGTAGAAAACAAGGCGGTGCTTGATTACCTCCCGGGGAACACCGGGGATGTCAGATGGTTGCCAGGCAAACACATCGACATTCGCCCGCAGGAAGGCAATGAGCACGCTTTCCTATTTGTCATCAAGGGTGGCGCCGATAGTGAAAGTACCATCAGTGCTAGCCAGCCCTGCTGGGACCTTTTTCACAGTGGGTGCAGAAGCCTTGGATCTCTTGCTATTGGAACTCTCCGGCGAGTCATCAACAGGTGCATCATACCCCAAAGAGGAACGCTTCCCTGATTCCTTGCCGGCATCCCTGTTAGCCTTCTTCTTTCCATTACTTTCCTTGGCGGGGATTGCAACTTCAGTGGCCTCTGCCGCGACTGCTTCTCGGTACATCTTGTCCACGCAAATAATTGTGTCCTTCTCGTATGATGGAATGGAAATGACACCCACCGGCCCTAGCATCTTCAAGGTGTTGTAGGCATAGTGGGATGCCGCCATGAACTTGGCCAGAGCTGGGCAACCAAGGATTCCATTGTATGGCAGGGGGAGGTCAACCACATCAAACACGATCTTCTCAGTCCAGTAATTCAACTCTCCCCCAAATGTCACCGGCAATGTGATTTTTCCCTTAGGACGACTCCTGTCGGGGTTGATTCCTTGAAATGTACTAGTAACCTTGAGCTCTTCTTCTTCTATCTGGAGTTTGCTAATGACCTTTGAAGAAATCAGATTCAACCCGGCCCCGCCGTCAACCAACATCTTTGTGACTTTGAGGTTGCGAATTGTCGGTGATACCAACAATGGCAAGCACCCTACCGCGGTGGTGCGGTCAGGGTGGTCCTCTTCGTCGAAGATGATGGGCTTGCAGGGCCACTTGAGCGGCCTTCGAGAGTCTGTCGCTGGATCCACGGCATTGACTTCATGTGCCCACCGTTTAAGTTGGCGGTAGGAGGAGTGCAAAGATGCACCCCCGTCAATGCATAGGGCGTCAGTGGCTTTCTGGAATTCCAGCTCGCTGGTTTCCTCTTCATCTCCTCCATCACTCTCATCGTTGCAATCCTCCTTCTCATGGCCTCTGGTGGGTTTCCCTTGTTTCTAAGGAGCCTTGCCGGGGCGGCTTGCTCCGCCACCCCGGCACTTTCCGCCAGCGCCATTCTGACCTTTCTCTTTATCTCGCTTCTCATATTCAACCCTCTGCTTCTTGACAAGCTGCTCGACCTGATGACACTCCTGGAGATAGTGGCCCTTGGTCCGATGGATCTTGCAGTTTGGGCCATCGCCTTTCCCAGCCTTCTCTGCAGCCGCGGCTTCCCAGCAATCAGTGCACGCAGCCACTTCCTTGCCGGGTATCTCAGCCTTGGCTTTCTTGCCAGTACTAGGCATGCACGATCCCTCAAGGGTCATCATTGCTTTATCCTTGCGCCTTTTGTTGCGCTTCTTGTTCTTCTTCTTTTGACTGGTGGCCTCGTCATCATCCTCTGAATTGATGTCGACGCCATCCTCTTCTCCGGGGAGCTTCCTCCCCTCCTCTATTCGAGCACACTTATCCACCAGAGTGTAAAGCTCCTTCACAGTCTTGGGCAATCGAATGTTCACCTTGGAACGTATCCGACGATTGCGCACGTTGGACTGGAACACAGCTATCACAGCTGCCGGGTGGATGTCTGGAATATTCCTGTGGACTAGGCTGAATCTCTGCATGTATTTCCGTAGGCTCTCGCCTTCCTTCTACGGGAGAAGCTGCAAGTCTCTGGGCTGCCCTGGTTCTTGATGGTCGCCCATGAAGGCGCCAACGAACTCATGGCACAGGTCAGCCCAGGTTGAAATGGAGTTCTCCGACAGGTGCATCAGCCAAGACCTCACATTTGGCTTGAGTGCCAAAGGGAAGTAGTTGGCGAATACCTTCTCATCTCTTTCCTCGGCAGCTTAAACAGCGATGGTGTAGATACTCAAGAACTTTGACGGGTTCAGTCTCCCGCCATACTTCTCTGGTATCTCCGGCTTGAACATGCGAGTGGACGGCTAATGGACTTGCTGCAGCTCGCGGGTGAAGGCAGGGCACCCAGCCTCGAAAGGCAGGTACCCACCTTCAGCGAGTGTGTGCTACTTCTTGAGCTTGCGTTGGTTTTTCCCTTGAAGAGGAAAGGGTGATGCAGCAAAGTAGAGATAAGTATTTCCCTCAGTTTTAGAACCAAGGTATCAATCATGTAGGAGACAATGCACAAATCACCGAATACCTGCACAAACAATCAAACAACTTGCACCCAACGCGATATAGGGGTTTTCAATCCCTTCACGGTTACTTGCAAAAGTGAGATCTGATAGATATAGATGAAACTAAATAAAAGATAAAGTAAATATTTTTGGTATTTTTGGTTTATAGATGGTAAAGTAAAATATTGCAAAATAGTAGACCGGAAACTAATATAGTAGACCGGAAACTTATATGATGGAAAATAGTAGATCGGAAACTTATATGATGGAAAATAGACCCGGGGGCCATACGTTTCACTAGAGGCTTCTCTCAAGATAGCAAATAATACAGTGGGTGAACAAATTACTGCCGAGCAATTGATAGAAAAGCGCATAGTTATGATGATATCTAATGCAATGATCATGAATATAGGCATCACGTCCGTGTCAAGTAGACCAAAACGATTCTGCATCTACTACTATTACTCCACACATCGACAGACTCCTGCCTGCATCTAGAGTATTAAGTTCATGAAGAACAGAGTAACGAATTAAGTAAGATGACATGATGTAGAGGAATAAACTCAAGCAATATGATGTAAACCCCATCTTTTTATCCTCAATGGCAACAATACAATACGTGCCTTGCTGCCCTTACTGTCAATGGGAAAGGACACCGCAAGATTGAACCCAAAGCTAAGCACTTCTACCATTGCAAGAAAAACCAATCTAATTGCCCAAACCAAACCGATAGTTCGAAGAGAATTACAAAGATATCAAATCATGCATAAAAGAATTCAGAGAAGATTCAAATAATATTCATAGGTAATCTGATCATAAATCCACAATTCGTCGGATCTCGGCAAACACACCACAAAAAAGTATTACATCGAATAGATCTCCAAGAACATCGACGAGAACATGGTATTGAGAATCAAAGAGAGAGAAGAAGCCATCTAGCTACTAGCTATGGACCCGTAGGTCTGAGATAAACTACTCACGCTTCATCGGAAGGGCAATAGGGTTGACGTAGGAGCCCTCTGTGATCGAATCCCCCTCCGGCAGGGTGCCGGAAAAGGTCCCTAGATGGGATCTCACGGGTACAGAAGGTTGCGGCGGTGGAAAAGTGTTTTCGTGGATGCTTCTGGTGGTTTGGAAATATATGTGAATATATAGGTGAAAGAATTAGGTCAGGAGGGTCACGGGGGGCCCACAAGACAGGGGGGCGCGCCCTACCCCTCTGGGCGCACCCTCCATCCTTGTGGCGGCCTCGTGGCTCCTCCGACTTCATCTCCAAGTCTCCTGGGTGTCTTCTGGTCCAAGGAAAATCATCGCAAAGATTTTATTCCGTTTCGACTCCGTTTGGTATTCGTTCTCCACGAAGCTAAAAAACAAGGAAAAAACAGAAACTAGCACTGGGCTCTAGGTTAATAGGTTAGTCCCAAAAATAATATAAAATAGCATATTAATGCATATAAAACATCCAAAAGAGATAATATAATAGCATGGAAGAATAAAAAATTATAGATACGTTGGAGACGTATCAAGCATCCCCAAGCTTAATTCCTGCTCGTGCTCGAGTAGGTAAATGATAAAAACAGAATTTTTGATGTGCAATGCTACCTAACATACTTATCCATGTAATTTTCCTTATTGTGGCATGAATGTTCAGATCCATAAGATTCAAAACAAAAGTTTAATATTGACATAAAAACAATAATACTTCAAGCATAGTAGCAAAGCAATCATGTCTTCTCAAAATAACATGGCCAAAGAAAGTTATCCCTACAGAATCATATAGTCTGGCTATACTCCATCTTCATCACACCAAGTATTAAATCATGCACAACCCCAATGACAAGCCAAGCAATTGTTTCATACTTTTGATGTTCTCAAACCTTTTCAACTTTCACGCAATACATGAGCGGGAGCCATGGATATAGCACTATAGGTGGAATAGAATATGGTGGTTGTGGAGAAGACAAAAGAAGGAGATAGTCTCACATCAACTAGGCATATCAACGGGCTATGGAGATGCCCATCAATAGATATCAATGTGAGTGAGTACGGATTGCCATGCAACAGATGCACTAGAGCTATAAGTGTATGAAAGCTCAAAAAGAAACTAAGTGGGTGTGCATCCAACTCGCTTGCTCACGAAGACCTAGGGCAATTTGAGGAAGCCCATCATTGGAATATACAAGCCAAGTTCTATAATGAAAAATTCCCACTAGTATAAGAAAGTGACAATATAGGAGACTCTCTATCATGAAGATCATGGTGCTACTTTGAAGCACAAGTGTGGAAAAAGGATAGTAGCATTGCCCCTTCTGTCTTTTCTCTCATTTTTTTATTTTGGGCTCTTTGGCCTCTTTTTTTTCTTTCCCCCTTTTTTTCTTTCCTTTATTTTATTTTATTTTTCATCCAGAGTCTCATCCCAACTTGTGGGGGAATCATAGTCTCCATCATCCTTTCCTCACATGGGACAATGCTCTAATAATGATGATCATCACACTTTTATTTACTTACAACTCAAGAATTACAACTCAATACTTAGAACAAAATATGACTCTATATGAATGCCTCCGGCGGTGTACCGGGATGTGCAATGAATCAAGAGTGACATGTATGAAAGAATTATGAATGGTGGCTTTGCCAAAAATAAGATGTCAACTACATGATCATGCAAAGCAATATGATGATGATGAAGCGTGTCATAATAAACGGAACGGTGGAAAGTTGCATGGCAATATATCTCGGAATGGCTATGGAAATGCCATAATAGGTAGGTATGGTGGCTGTTTTGAGGAAGGTGTATGGTGGGTGTTTGGTACCGGCGAAAGTTGCGCGGCTCTAGAGAGGCTAGCAATGGTGGAAGGGTGAGAGTGCGTATAATCCATGGACTCAACATTAGTCATAAAGAACTCACATACTTATTAAAAAAATCTATTAGTTATCGAAACGAAGTACTATGCGCATGCTCCTAGGGGGATAGATTGGTAGGAAAAGACCATCGCTCGTCCCCGATCACCACTCATAAGGAAGATAATCAATAAATAAATCATGCTCTGACTTCATCACATAACGGTTCACCATACGTGCATGCTACGGGAATTACAAACTTTAACACAAGTATTTATCAAATTCACAATTACTCACTAGCATGACTCTAATATTACCATCTCTATATCTCAAAACAATCATAAGGAATCAAACTTCTCATAGTATTCAATGCACTTTATATGAAAGTTTTTATTATATCCCTCTTGGATGCCTATCATATTAGGACTAAATTTATAACCAAAACAAATTACCATGCTGTTTAAAGGCTCTCAAAATAATATAAGTGAAGCATGAGAGTTCAACAATTTCTATAAAATAAAACCACCACCGTGCTCTAAAAAGATATAAGTGAAGCACTAGAGCAAAATTGCCTAGCTCAAAAGATATATGTGAAGCACATAGAGTATTCTAATAAATCACGATTCATGAGTGTGCCTCTCAAAAGGTGTGTACAGCAAGGATGATTGTGGAAAACTAAAAAGCAAAGACTCAAATCATACAAGACGCTCCAAGGAAAACACATATCATGTGGTGAATAAAAATATAGCCTCAAGTAAAGTTACCGATAGACGAAGACGAAAGAGGGGATGCCTTCCGGGGCATCCCCAAGCTTAGGCTCTTGGTTGTACTTGAATATTACCTTGGGGTGCCTTGGGCATACCAAGCTTAGGCTCTTGCCACTCCTTATTCCATAGTCCATCAAATCCTTACCCAAAACTTGAAAACTTCACAACACAAAACTCAACAGAAAATCTCATAAGCTCCGTTAGTATAAGAAAATAAATCACCACTTTTGGTACTGTTGTGAACTCATTATTTATTTATATTAGTGTAATATCTACTGTATTCCAACTTTTCCATGGTTCATACCCCCCGATACTACCCATAGATTCGTCAAAATAAGCAAACAACACAAAGAAACAGAATCTGTCAAAAACATAATAGTCTGCGAAGATCCGAATTGTTCTAATACTTATATAACTCTAAAAATTCTTAAAAATTATAAAAACATATTAAATTTGTATATAAATCTTGTATAAAAAATTCAGTGTTTTTGAACTCTCCGGTGAATTATTAAAATTCCGTGACTGGACGCAAAAGTTTCTGTTTTTCAGCAAGATCAAATCAACTATCACCGTAAGCCATCCCAAAGGTCTTACTTGGCACAAACACTAACTAAAACACAAAACCACATCTAACCAGAGGCTAATTAAATTAATCAAAGCAAAAAAGGAACAAAAAAGTAAAAACAAAAATAAAATTGGGTTGCCTCCCAACAAGCGCTATTGTTTAACGCCCTTAGCTAGGCATAAAAACATGAATAGATCTAGGTATTGTCATCTTTGGTATGCAATCCATAAGTTGCTCTCATAATAGATTCATATGGCAATTTAATTTTATTTCTAGGAAAGTGTTACATGCCCTTCCTTAACGGAAATTGATATCTAATGTTTCCTTCTTTCATATCAATAATTGCACCAATCGTTCTAAGGAAAGGTCTACCAAGAATAATAGGACATGTAGGATTGCAATCTATATCAAGAACAATGAAATCTACGGGCACATAATTCCTATTTGCAACAATAAGAACATAATTAATCCTTCCCATAGGTTTCTTAATAGTGGAATCCGCAAGATGCAAATTTAAGGAACAATCATCAAATTCATGGAAACCTAACACATCACATAAAGTTTTTGGAATCGTGGAACACTAGCACCCAAATCACACAAAGCATGGCACTCATAATCTTTAATCTTAATCTTAATAGTAGGTTCCCACTCATCATAAAGTTTTCTAGGGATAGAAACTTCCAATTCAAGCTTTTCTTCAAAAGATTGCATCATAGCATCAACGATATGTTTGGTAAAAGCTTTGTTTTGATTATAAGCATGAGGAGAATTCAACATGGATTGCAACAAGGAAATACAATCTATTAAAGAACAATTATCATAATTAAATTCCTTGAAATCCAAAAGAGTGGGTTCATTGCTACTTAAAGTTTTAACCTCTCCAATCCCACTTTTATCAATTTTTGCATCAAGATCTAAAAACTCCGAATCATTGGGACACCTTTTAACTAAAGTTGACTCATCTCCAGTCCCATCTTTATCAAGATTTATATTTGAAAACAAAGATTCAATAGGAGTCACATCAATCACTTTAAGATCTTCATCATTATTTAAAGCCTCCGGTTTAGCAGCCATCTTATTTACTAAGGTAGCTTGTTTATCAGAAATTTGGCCTACTAAATTTTCAAGATGAGCAAACTGAGATTTCAAACCATAAAATTCCTTAGACATATCATCGAGCTCTTTATTCATGTATTCCATAAAACTTTTCTGCTCCTTAAGCTCATTTCTAAAGAAACTATTATGCTCAAATTGTAAAGACATGAAGCTCCTAACATTGTTTTCAATTTCTTCCAACCTCCTAAAGTGAGGATCAACATTCTTTGGTTGAACCATCATGACAAAGCAAGCAAGACAACACACGAGCAAACAAAAAGCAAACAAAAAAGACGAACGGAAGAAGGGCGAATAAAAAGGTAAATCTTTTTGAAAATCATTTTAGAAGTGGGGGAGAGGAAAACGAGAGGTGAATGGCAAATAATGTAATGCAAGAGATGAGAGTTTTATGATGGGTACTTGGTATGTCTTGACTTGGCGTAGATCTCCCCGGCAATGGCGCCAGAAATTCTTCCTGCTACTTCTTGAGCTTGCGTTGGTTTTTCCCTTGAAGAGGAAAGGGTGATGCAGCAAAGTAGAGATAAGTATTTCCCTCAGTTTGAGAACCAAGGTATCAATCCAGTAGGAGACAACGCACAAATCACTGAATACCTGCACAAATAATCAAACAACTTGCACCCAACGCGATAAAGGGGTTGCATCCCTTCACGGTTACTTGCAAAAGTGAGATCTGATAGATATAGATGAAACTAAATAAAAGATAAAGTAAATATTTTTGGTATTTTTGGTTTATAAATCGGAAAGTAAAAGATTGCAAAATAGTAGATCGGAAACTAATATAGTAGATCGGAAACTTATATGATGGAAAATAGTAGATCGGAAACTTATATGATGGAAAATAGACCCGGGGGCCATAGGTTTCACTAGAGGCTTCTCTCAAGATAGCAAATAATACGGTGAGTGAACAAATTACTGCCGAGCAATTGATAGAAAAGCGCAAAGTTATGACGATATCGAAGGCAATGATCATGAATATAGGCATCACGTCCGTGTCAAGTAGATCGAAACGATTCTGCATCTACTACTATTACTCCACACATCGACCGACTCCTGCCTGCATCTAGAGTATTAAGTTCATGAAGAATAGAGTAACGCATTAAGTAAGATGACATGATGTAGAGGAATAAACTCAAGCAATATGATGTAAAGCCCATCTTTTTATCCTCGACGACAACAATACAATACATGCCTTGCTGCCCCTACTGTCACTGGGAAAGGACACCGCAAGATTGAACCCAAAGCTAAGCACTTCTCCCATTGCAAGAAAAACCAATCTAATTGCGCAAACCAAACCGATAGTTCGAAGAGAATTACAAAGATATCAAAAAATGCATAAAAGAATTCAGAGAAGATTCAAATAATATTCATAGATAATCTGATCATAAATCCACAATTCATCGGATCTCGGCAAACACACCGCAAAAAAGTATTACATCGAATAGATCTCCAAGAACATCGAGGAGAACATGGTATTGAGAATCAAAGAGAGAGAAGAAGCCATCTAGCTACCAGTTATGGACCCGTAGGTCTGAGATAAACTACTCACGCTTCATCAGAAGGGCAATAGGGTTGATGTAGAAGCCCTCCGTGATCGAATCCCCCCTTCGATAGGGTGCCGGAAAAGGTCCCTAGGTGGGATGTCATGGGTACAGAAGGTAGCGGCGGTGGAAAAGTGTTTTCGTGGATGCTTCTGGTGGTTTGGGAATATATGTGAATATATAGGCGAAAGAATTAGTTCAGGAGGGTCACGGAGGGCCCATAAGATAGGGGGCGCGCCCTACCCCCTGGTCGTGCCCTCCACCCTTGTGGCCGCCTCGTGGCTCCTCTGACTTCATCTCCAAGTCTCCTGGGTGTCTTCTGGTCCAAGAAAAATCATCGCGAAGATTTTATTCCGTTTGGACTCCATTTGGTATTCCTTCTCCACGAAGCTAAAAAACAAGGAAAAAACAAAAACTGGCATTGGGCTCTAGGTTAATAGGTTAGTCCCAAAAATAATATAAAATAGTATATTAATGCATATAAAACATCCAAAACAGATAATATAATAGCATGGAACAATAAAAAATTGTAGATACGTTGGAGACGTATCAGTGCGGTCTCATCGACGTCGGGGCCATCGCGCCTGTCGGACTGGCGGTGGGTGTCGCGGTGTCGCTCAGTGGTGACACGCGCGCCTCCCCTCTGCCTGTCCTCCAGGACTTGCCGTTGGCCTTGACGCGCTCGAGGGTCGGACGAAGCCATCGAGATGTCGTCGGGTTCTTGGTTGCGCGGCTCCCGCGCCGGTTGCCGTTGAGGGGACTGCACCCTAGGAGTGGCCCCATCCGCACGGCCAGTAGAATGGGCCATTGTCGCTGCCTGGGGAGGCTGTGGCGGGCCAGCCTTCTGTGATCCTCCCGCCTCGGCGAAGCCAATCAGACTCTGAATGGTGGCTCTCCACTCATCCATCTGATCAGCTGCTGCCAGAAATTTCAACAGCAGCTAAGCCCGCGCCATGGCCTCCGAAGCAGTGCTTGGCATGGATGTCGATGAAGACCGTAACGTCGCCCGGCTCCTGACGGTGCCGGTAGTGGTCGCGCCGTGCTCTCGTCGTCGTGAGCCAGCCGCCTGGACTGCGTGGTACAAGGTGGAGGCGCTTGAGGGCCAGCGGCTCTGTTTAGCGTAGCGGCTGGGTCGGCTCGTTCCGGGGGTGGCGCATGTTCTGCGGCCGCACTCGCGGCGGGAGCGGTCGTGGAGTTGCGATTCCCCCCAGAGTGAGTACCCCCGCTGCGGCTGTGCCCCTCGGCCGGACGCGGAGGTGCAAATGGAATGATCTCTCCTCCCGTACCTCATGGGGCGTGGTCGCTGGGATGTAGTTGGTGCTGTCCTTCTCTGGTGCCTCCTGCTCCTGCTTCGGCCGCAGGGGAGGTGGTAAAGATGCCGCCTGCGCCGACCACGTCCCCCGCAGCATCCACACCTCCAGACATCACCGTAGCCCCCGCGGCATCGGCGGTCGCGTGCGGCGGGGCCTTCGAGGTGGATGGTGAGCTGCGGCGCCGGGCTTCTTCTTGGGCGCCATGGATGATGGAGCCGTTGATGAAGAAGATGGCGGTGAAGATGACGCGCTATGTACAATTCTCGGGTTCGCGCAAGCGCTTCCCCCTACCTGGCGCGCCATAGATGTCGTGCGAAACCACGACCACATATGGGGCCACGAGCCCCTTTTGGTTCGGCAGGGGGGCTGAGCACATTGCACAAACAGCGGAGGAGCGCAGCGCGGCAGAGATCACACGGGCAATTTTACCCAGGTTCGGGCCACCGCGAGGCGTAAAACCCTACTCCTGCTTTGGTGGATTGATGGTGGATGGTGGTGGAAACGCAGCGCTCTTGCCCACCAGGATTGCCTCAGGGCGAGAGCAAGTATGCGCGTATGAGTGTACAAGGGTCCGAATCCTTTCTATGGTTGCCATGGGCCTCCTTTTATAGATCAAGGGGCTACCACAGTGGCAAATTAGTCATTGTGCACTGATTAGATAGCAAACAATGCTATCATATCTACTCTGCAGACAGAGCAGAACACATTAAATGCGTCGCTCAGTGTCACATCATGGCCTGCCTGGCACGCCTTGCCAGGCTGTTTGGCCACCTTCTCTCATGTCTGCATGACACGTCGCTGGACGGGTGTCATTTGGAGGCGATTCCTGTAGGAAATGGCTGCCATGTGGCAAAAGGTATCCACTTAGTCACTTTGGGGCTTGACACCACACCGATCGATGACTTGTGTCACTGTGAGGTGGGGCGATGAAGCCTTGGCGGGGTGTTTTGCCTTCGTAGGATCTGGCAGGCCTGCCAGGGCAGTTTTGAAGCTTGCTTCCGGGGCAACCTTGACCTCGCCAGGCTCTCCTGCCCGGCAAGGGAGGTTTTCCCTTAGCGGTGTCTTGCTCCTTGGCTTGACTTGGTTTCCTTGGTCTGCACCCTGGTTTACCAAAGAGCAGATCTCTCGTGCTTGGTCTGGTCCTGGATGTTGCAATCTTGATCTCGGGCCTGTGCACGGTCTGGGCAACAGACCCAGGGTTTGTTGCACCGACACATCATGTGCAACGATAAAAGGCAACCCATCAATATAATCCTTAATAAGCGCAAACTTCTCCAATATAGTGTAGTTTGGAGAATTCAAAAAGATAATAGGACTATCATGTGTGGGTGCAATATCAACAATTTCACTCTTAACATAAGGAACTATAGCAAGTTCATCTCCATAAGCATAATTCATATTGGCATCTTGGCGACAAGCATAGCAAGCATCAAGTTCATCAAAAAGGGATATTTCAAATGAATTAACAGGATCATAGAAATTATCATAGCATTCATCCTTCGGTAAGAATGAAGGGACATTAAATAAGGTATGAGTTGAAGAGTTGTTCTCATTAGAAGGTGGGCATGGGTAGCTAATCCATTCTTCCTCCTTTTGTTCTTCGCTCTCCTCATCATCTTTTTCATCCAATGAGCTCACTGTTTCATCAATTTCTTCTTCCATAGACTCCTGCAAAATATTAGTCTCTTCTTGGACAGCGGAGACATTCTCAATAAATACATCAATATCATAATTGCATTTATAATTATCATAGAAATATTTAAGGATAGCAAAATTTTCAGGTCTATAAATTGCATCATCAAAATCTTCATACTTTTCAAACATAGATTCAATTTCATAAGCACCCTTAAAAGCAACAAATTCTTCTATTCGTTCCACACCATAGTAATCATATCTACCATTAGCATAAGAAGCTAAGGTTTCATTATCATTAAATTTGCATGAAAAGGGAAGGTGTGGAGAGTTCATCCTAGAGCAACAAGTATAATCATATCTCTGACATAAATTCCAAGCATACCAATGCAACATATCAATTTGATCCCATAACAGTTTCCCTTTTTGTGTCAAGCGATAATCCTAAAGTATTCACGTTGATCCAACATGTCTCCCATTATCATGTTGAATGGGGTTTTCTCGGGATTATCAAAGTAGCGTTTAATATTTTTCACATAACGAGCATCAAGGGTTTTAGGAGGTTCCCCATCTCCATGAGTAGCAAGTACAACTATTTTTTTTGGTGTTTCGTGTTCCATATCCATAACTAAAGATAGAGAACAACTTTGAACAAGAAATAAAAACTACTTAGTGATAAACTATCTGTTGCACCCACAAGTAGAAAAATTGTCAACAAGTTTCGTTCAATTTGGACTCCTTTTGGTATTGATTTTCTGTAAAGACAAAAACAAGGAAAAAACAGCAACTGGCACTGGGCACTAGGTTAATAAGTTATTCCCAAAAAATAATATAAAATAGCATAATAATGCATATAAAACATCCAAGATTGATAATATAATAGCATGGAACAATAAAAAATTATAGATACATTGGAGACGTATCAGCGACATCAACCCCGCCAACAACATCAACGAACCCAGCGGACCGCCGAGCCTAATGACGTCTCAATGGCCTCTTTAGACCCGCGGACACAACAAGATAAACGGCAATTACTACTGGACAGGCGGACAGAGGATGATCATACCACCATTCAACGTTGTCGGGAGGCACACCGCCAATCTGACGCGCGTAACGGTCCAGTCGTTGATGAGCCAGCGCTCGTTGTTGGCGGGTACCTACCCTACGAGGTTGGGTGCCCTGCTTTCAGGCATGAGCTGCAACAAGTTCGCTGGCCATCCGTCCATGCATTCAAGCCCAAAGTACTGAAAAAGTATGACGGCCAGCTGAATCCAGCAGAGTTCATAGGAATCTACACTATCGCTGTGCAGGCTACCGGGGGAAGAGATGAGAAGATCCTTGCCAATTATTTCCCATTGGTGCTCAATCCCAATGTGAGATCTTGGTTGATGAACTTGCCGGAGAACTCCATTTCCTCATGGTCAGGTGTATGCAATGAGTTTGTTGGCGCTTTCACCGGAGGCTAGAAAGGCCCTGGACAGCCCAGCGACTTACTGGTGATCCCACAGAGAGAAGGAGAAGATATGCGTAAGTATACTCAAAGATTCAGCCGTGTTCACCACAACATACCACATGTAGACCCCGCTGCTATGATCGCCGCATTCCATACAAATGTACGCAATCTCAAAATGCAGGATAAGATGAACATGCGACTGCCGAAGACTGTCAATGAGCTTTACACATTGGCGGACAAGCCTGCCAGGGGCAGAGAGAAGAAAGAAGGAGATGAAGAGACCGAAGAGGAGGATGACGACGAGTCCAGTGAGCATGAGTTCCAGAAGGCAACGGAAGCCATGTGCATTGACGGGGGTGCATCGTTGCATTCCTCTCACCGCCAACTTAGACAGTGGGTGCATGAGGTTAATACGGTGGTGCCGACAGCGGATGCTCAAAAGCCCCTCAAGTGGTCTCACACGCCTAACATTTTCGATGCCAAGGACCACCCTGATCGCACAATTGTGGTCGGGTGTTTGCCGTTGTTGGTTTCACCAACAATACGCAACCTCAAGGTCACGAGAATTCTAGTTGATGGTGGGGCTGGCTTGAACTTGATGCCTACTGAAGTGATCGAGAGGCCACAGATCCCTGAGGAAGAGCTCAAGAAAACCGGGACATTCCAAGGAATTAATCCGGGAAGGAGCCAGCCTAAGGGGAAGATCACACCGCTGGTGACATTTGGCGGGGAACTAAACTACAAGACCGAGAAGATCATGTTTGATGTTGTCAAGATCCCCTTGCCAATTAATAGAATTCTTGGCTGCCCGGCACTAGCCAAGTTCATGGCAGCATCTCATTATGCCTACAACACGCTGAAGATGCCATGGCCTATGGGTGTCATCTCCATCAACTCTGATAAGAAAGACGCAGTCTTATGTGTCGACAAGCTTTACAGAGACGCGGTTGTAGCGGAGACTATCAAGGATACAACTCCCGCCAAAGGAAAGAAGGGCAAGAAGCCCGGTAAGACCTTTGGTGTGAATCCCGGGAAGCACGCCTCTTCGGAGTGCTGCACACCCGGTGAAGACTTGTTGGAGAGCTCTGCCGGCAAAAGATCCAAAGATACCCCGCCGGCCACGAAGAAGGTGTCTACAAAGGAGGACATCACTGGTGGTACATTCACCATCAGTGCCACTCTTAACAGGAAATAGGAAAGCGCTCTCGTTGCCTTCCTGCAGGCGAATGTAGATGTGTTTGCATGGCAACCATCTGACATCCTCAGTGTTCCCAGGGAGGTAATTGAGCACCATGTTGCTGTCTGTCCCCATGCTTGACCCGTCAAGTAAAAGGTTAGGAAGCAAGCTTTGGAATGGCAGCAATTTATTGTTGAGGAAATCAAGAAACTTGAAGTAGCCGGTCTGGTTAGAAGAGTACTACACCCAACTTGGTTGGCGAATCCAGTGGTTGTGCGCAAGGCAAATTGGAAATGGAGACTTTGTATTGATTACACTGGTCTCAATAAGGCATGTCCAAAGGATCCTTTCCCCTTGCCGCGTATTGATCAAATTGTAGACTCTACTGCTGGCTATGAGCTGTTATCATTCCTTGATGCATATTCTGGATACCATCAGATATTCATGGCAAAGGAGGATGAGAAGAAGACCACATTCATTACTCCATGTGGGACATACTGCTTCGTGTGTATGCCTTTCAGATTGAAGAGTGCTGGATCAACGTTTGCAAGAGCTGTCCAAATTGGTTTTGAGCCACAGTTATAGAGGAACATAGAAGCTTACATGGATGATATAGTGGTCAAGACCAAGGACAAATCTACCCTCATTCAAGATTTAGAAGAAACTTTGCAAACCTACGCAGAATCAACATGAAGCTTAACCCTGAGAAGTTCGTATTCGGTGTCCCATCCCGACAAGATCAAGACTATCGAGCAAATTTAAGCACCCAGGACTGTTAAGGATGTGCGGCGTCTTGCCGGTTGTGTTACCACTTTGAGTAGGTTCATTTCAAGGTCTGCTGAGCGCGCCATGCCGTTTTTTAAGATATTGAAAAGGCAGGTAAAGTAAAATGGACTCCGAAAGAGGAGGCTACACCGCAAGACCTGAAGAGATACCTAACCTCTGCGCCAACATTAGTTGCACCTAGGCCCCAGGAGACGTTGTTACTGCATTTAGCAGCAACGAACCAGGTGGTTAGTGCTGCAATAGTCGCGCAGGGAGAAGTTGGTGATGAAGAGACAACAACGGCAAGTACATCCCATAATGAAGCAGAGTCCTCCCCGGCAGATCCCGGTGCCGGCATAGCTGAAATGGTGCAAACAATAGAAGTTGATCAATAGATAGTAGCGAAGAAGAAAGTTGTGCAGCAGCCGTGTACTTTGTTAGCTCTCTTCTACAGGGGGCTAGGTCAAGGTATTCTGGTGTGCAGAAACTGCTCTTTGGCCTCCTCATTGCCTCGAGAAAAGCTGCGCCACGACTTCCAAACACATGAGATCACTGTTGTCACTCGCTTCCCATTGTAGCGTATTCTGAGGAATCCAGAGGCAACTGGCAGGATAGTGGAGTGGGCATTAGAATTGTCGAGTTTTGCAATCAAATTTGAGCACACTTCAACCATTCGGAGCGGAGCATTGACGGAGTTCATTGCAGAATGGACCCCAACGCAGGATGAAGAAATCCAAGAATCAACTCTCCCCTGCAAAGATGCTGACAAGGAATGGGTCATGTACTTTGGCGGTGCCTTCTCGCTGCAAGGCGCCAGTGCCGGAGTGCTGGTTATAGCACCCACCAGAGAACACGTTAAGTATGTGGTTCAAATGCACTTTCCCAGGGAGAAGGCAATCAACAACACTGCTGAATATGAGGGGCTCCTTGCCGGCCTCAGAATCACGGTAGAGTTGGGAATCAGAAAGTTGATTGTTCGCGGAGATTCACAACTCGTTGTGTAGCAAGTGAATAAGGATTACCAGAGCCCGTTGATGGAAGCCTACGTGGATGAAGTGAGGAAATTGTAGGAGGACTTTGACGGGTTGCAAACAGAGCATATCCCCCGTGCGGAGAACAACATTGCTGATCACCTATCAAAGTGCGCTACCCAAAAGCTAACTGCGGAACCAGGGACTTTTGTACTCCATTTGAATCAACCATCAGTTACCCCGTCAACACAAGCCAGAAAGAGGAGAAAGTTGAACACTTACAATTATTTTTCGACAGAGCTTCCTCAAGCCGCTAGCGAGAGTGTGGCCGGGAACAATAATGCGCTTGACGGTGAGCCGCAGTTCCACATAGAACCTCAGGTTCTCGTTGTTGAGGATGGCGCTCCCTGGGCTGTAGAAATGCCTTTGGTCCTTGTCGCTGAGCCACAAGCTCTGGCGTGGGTGCAACACATAGTTCAGTTTCTCCAAACAAGAGAGCTTCCCGATGAGTAAGAATAGGCTGAGAAAGTAGCGTTCAGTCAAGTATGTACCAGTTTGTGGACAACATTCTGTACAGAAAGAGACCAAACAGAGTGAAATTAAAGTGCATTTGCTGGGAATATGGACTTAAGTTGTTGGTAGAGATACATGGAGGCATATGTGGCTCTCACATAGGATCAAGAGCCCTTGTCGGGAAAGCTTTCCAGGAAGGTTTTTATTGGCCCATATCCCTCTGATAACCCACAAGTATAGGGGATTGTTTGTAGCCTTCTTCGATAAATAAGAGTGTCGAACCCAACGAGGAGCTAAAGGTAGAACAAATGTTCCCTCAAGTTCTATCGACCACCGATACAACTCTTCGCACACTTAACGTTTGCTTTACCTAGAACAAGAATAAAACTAGAAGTACTTTGTAGGTGTGATAGGTTTGCAAGATAATAAAGAACGTGAAAATAAATGTTAGGTGCTGTTTAGATAAAGAAACAATTAAGTTTAGTAAAACGAGTGTGGATTAGTGGTGGTAGGATTTGCGGAATTGTCCCTTAGCAATTGACTATGTTGCTAGACCGATAGCAACTTTTTACGTGGGAGAGGCCACTGCTAGCATGTCATCCCTTACTTGGAATTCTATGCACTTATGATTGGAACTATTAGCAAGCATCCACAACTACTAACTTTCATTAAGGTAAAACACCCAAATATAGCATTAAGATATATATTGGCCCCCCTTCAATCCTGTATGTATCAATTTCTATGTTTAGGCTGAAGCTGCTATCACCCTTGCCCTCCAATGCATAGTCCTATCAACATACAACTAACCCTATGGTGTGATCCACATGCGCGCTCATATGATGGGCACCAAACGACAACAACATAACCACAAGCAAATTAAACCAACCATAGCAATTCACCAATTACCGATAGGACAACAAAATCTACTCAGACATCATAGGATGGCAACATATCATTTGATAATAGTATGAAGCATAAAGTACCATGTTCAAGTAGAGGGTATAGCGGGTTGCGGGAGAGTGGACTGCTGAATATAGATGGGGGAAGGTGATGGAGTTGTTGGTGAAGATGACAAAGTTGTTGGAGTAGATCGCCGTCACATGATGATTGCCCCGGCGGTGTTCCGGCGCCACCGGGAGAGAGGGGGAGAGAGCCCTCCTCCTTCATATTCTTCCATGGCCTCCCTCCTAGATGGGAGGAGGGTTCCCCCTATGGTCCATGGCCTCCATGGCATCGGAGGGGCAAGAGCCCCTCCGAGATTGTATCTGTCTCTCTGTTCCCTTCTGTTTCGCGTTCCTGTTTTCTGGCCCTCCACCATTTCTTAAATTCCCGGAGATCCATAACTCTGATTGCGCTGAAAATTTTACATGATTTTTTCCTTAAATTATCTTTCTTGCACCCGAAGAAGGGCCCCAACTGACTTACGGGGAGGGCACAAGACACCTGGGCGCGCCAGGGGGTGCCCGACGCGCCCTGGTGGGTTGTGGAGGCCGTGGGCCTCCGTTTGCGTTAATTCCACCTCCTAAAAATCACAAATATTCCAAAATAATTTACCGTAATTTTTAATCATGTTTGGACTTTGTTTGATATGGATATTCTGTGAAACAAAAAACATGCAACAAACAGGAACAGGCACTGGGCACTGGATCAATAGGTTAGTCCAATAAATCATATAAAATGTTGCCAAAAATATATGAAGTTGTATAATATTGGCATGAAACAATCAAAAATTATAGATACGACGGAGACGTATCACCCTCCAGGATGCAGTTGAGCTAGTAACAAGATGTGAAGCATGCCAGTTTCATTCAAACAATATACATCAGCCAATCGCAAGCTCTTCAAATGATCCCTCTCTCCTGGCCCTTCTCGGTCTTGGGGCTTGACATACTAGGACCCTTCCCCTGTGCTACCGGGCTTTGAGTTCTTGTACGTTGCAATCAACAAGTTCACAAAGTGGCCTAAAGTAGAGCCGGTGAGAAAGCTAACTGCACAGTCAGCCGTCAAGTTCTTTAAAGGACTAGTTTGCCATTTTGGAACCCAAACAGATGTCATCGCCGACAACGACACACAGTTCATGAGTTGCTCCTGCATGCAGTATATCCAGAGCCTTGGGAGCAAGGTTTGCTTTGCTTCTATTGCTCATCCGAGAAGAAATGGACAAGCAGAAAGGATCAATGCTGAAGTGTTGCGCGGTCTCAAGAGGAGATCATTTGATAGGCTGCACAACTGCGGGAGACGCTGGATTGATGAGTTGCTGATGGTTCTTTGGTCACTCAGAACGACACCAAATCGAGCTACTGGCCAAACACCCTTCTCCCTAGTTTACGGTGCAGAAGCGGTGTTACCCACGGAACTCATATACGGGTCACCTCGAGTGCTTGCCTATGATGAGGTAGAGCAAGAGCAACTACGGCACGACGATGCCATGGTCCCTGAGTAAGATCGTCTTTGGGTAGCTGTGCGAGCTGCACGCTACTAGCAAGCCTTGCGCCGCTATCATAGCCATGAGGTTCATGCTCGAAGCCTTGAGGAAGGCAACCTTGTTCTTTAGCGTGTTCAATCCACCAAGGGATGAAACAAGTTGATGCCAAAGTGGGAAGACCCTTATCGGGTAGTACAAGTCACCAGACCTGGCGCAGTCCGTATGGAAACCGAAGATGGCATTCATGTGCAAAACTCGTGGAACATCGAGCATCTTCGCAAGATCTACCCATGAGGCGCAGTTGCCGGGCGTGGTCCCGGAAACCCCTTTTGTACAAGCCTACTCTCAAAGACTTGTAATCCTTTGTACAAAGCCAGGCACAGACCCTGTGCATATGTGAATAAAGCTAAGTGTTCTGCAGCTTTTTATGCATATTTACTTATGTACTAGTGCATAATATGATGTGATTACACTTTGTTTGCATGAAATGGCTAACATACAGCCAAGATCTCCATACTGTCCTTTCCTCCTCCTTTTTTCACAAAGTTATGAGCATTCCTCACGTACATGTTTCCCGGGGGGATGATGGAGTACCATTCCAGATGGTGGCGTTTGGCGTCCATTTCATTTCATACGATAAGAAGTAGAGCAAAGAAAGATAAGTTGAAAAACAACTAAAAATTTCTTTGTTATATCTGGAATTTTTTCTTGATTCGAGTTTATACATGTATGAGCAACCTACATGTGAAGGAATCTTGCTATGTTTCATTAGCATTCTTATCCTTGCCTCGAGTCCGCTCGACGGGGTAATCTGCAGCTGCATTGAGACCGGCAAGTCACCTTGCCGGGTACCTTACTTCTAGCAGGCTCCTAAGGACCAGTCCTTCAAAGCGCTCGTGGCAAGTATGTGTTCTGGCGGGTTTCCAAACTGCATAGGGTATCGGATCCAGATCATACAGGAATAAACACGGATAAGGGAAATAGTACATGGTTTTCTAAGCACGGCAAATGTTGCATACTTGTTAAAAAAGAAAACTGCCCGTTAACGTTTTCTCTAGCCCTTTTCCTGCATGGTTTACATCGAGTGTAACCAAGGGAAAAAGGGGCGTGCAGGTGAAGTGCTCCTGGTAGACCAATCTGCTTGGGTCCAGTTGCAGATGATGGTGCTGCCGGTGCTCAGCTGGTGATGATGGTGCTGCTGACGTTCAGCTGAAGTCCAAGTCGCCGTCTTCGGACTTGACGACCAGGGACTTGCTACTGTCGTCTTCACCATCTACCTCGTCGTCGCTATCGCTCGAGGAGGAGCTTTCACTATTTCTCGAGCTCTCCGCGCAGCACTCCAGGCGAGCGCCTGAAGCCCAGAAGAGATTCACAGAGAGTGTATCGGACTCCACCAACCTGAAGTGGAGGAGGTGTCCCTCCGTCAGATAGCGGGCACAAGCAAAGGATTTCCACCCGCGAGTGTGGTACATGATGCCGCTGGAGGGGAACTCGACATTCACCCAAACAACGCCATTGCAGGAGCCGTTCACACGCAACCACATACCAAGCGGCTGGTCCATCTGCATTACCCTGTCGAAGGGGCGAGGGAGTCGTAGCCGGCTTCGCGGTGGATCGCGCAGCTCCATGATGAACTCGAGCACGGTGTCCCCTGTGTGGCCTTTTGCCGGGGCCGGAGCAGCTGGAGGAGGAGCATCCAGCGGCCTGGTCCAGCCTCCTCGACCACGAGCGCCTCGTTATCCTCGACCTCAACCTATGGCCCCACCCCACGCAATGGAGTCAGCCTCCGTGGCCATAGCAGAAGCAAGGGCGTGTTGCCGAGCAGAAGCTCTCGCTGCCACGGTGGAAGCACGAGCCAGGCCTCTTCCTCTCGCCATGGTGGTGGCAGACGCAAGAAGAATGGAGAAGGGAGAGGTCGATGAGCATCGCCTCCCACGACCCTGCTCCTTTTATAGGGGAAGGCGTCGGAGCTGGCTCTCCACTACCCTAGGGCAACCGCCCTGCTTCACCAATCCCACACCCTGCATTTCTGGTAGGTGCTTTACTCCGTCAACCACCCAGTCTCGCCAATCCGGCGTCCTGACTCCTCTGATTGAGGCACTATCGGCACGACCGCCCTTCCGCACCAATCCCATGTCTCACGCCTAATCCGCATCATGGGAGGAGCTGCAGTAAAATGAGGGAGTGATGATAGAGATGGCAGTTACCTCAAGCCACGCGTGATCATGGGCTTGCTTGGCTGAGCCTGGTGGCAACCCACGTATGTACGTGCCCTTGGTTTCTGGCGCAAGTGGTGAAGGCCACCTAGATGACAAGAATACCAGAGGAAGGCTGGGGGCTAGCTCGAAATCAGATTAATGAAGAAGCAAATAAGATCTCAAGATACAAACATCATTCCAATGAAATCAACACTGCTTGTCTGCTCATTGTTTGGGCCTCGCCCAATGATGCCCGACAACACATATGTCCTAGGCCCGGGGGCTCCTATCGGTGTATTAAACATGGGTGTATAATACCCTGACCTATACACAGACAAGTGGCAGCTTCCCCGCCGTGAAGGTTCTTGGTTCAGAGAAACGACTCTTTGGAACACCACGAATCGCATCAAGAAGACCAAGGAACAGAACAATGGAAGCAACCTTCGCCGGCAAGACGAAGACCCGGCAAGCCCTGTGGCTAGCAGACCCCTGCCGACTACCAGCGCTCCACCTCACCAGCCAGCTGGTCGCTGATCGGTGAGGTCTTGAGCCCGCAGGCAGTGAGGTGGAGTTCACCGACACGTGTCGGCACGTTGGAGAGAAGATTACCTTTATCGACACCCGTCCAAATGGCATGTCAAGATAATAGGAGTTAGTTGGGAAAGTGGTGCTGCATCCTTGTCAGGGTTTCTCCTCCTCATGACACCTAGCGATGCATTAAATGCTTCTTTTCCTAACTAGCAGAATTAGGTATGATAGCACTGTATGCTATCTAATCATTGTGTAATTACCTTTTTGACTATGTGGTAACCCCTTGAGCTATAAAAGGAGGGCCAGGGCAACCTTTACAAGGGTTGGAACCCATTCAAACCCCACGCACATTTGCTCATGTAGCTGCCTTCTCCTCGCACCTTGCCGGGGGAGAGCACTTTGTGTACTTGTGCTCCACATTCTCAATACACCAAAAGCAAGAGTAGGGTCTTACACCTCAAAGGTGGCCCGAACCTGGGTAAAATCCTTGCGCTTTCTGCTGTACCTACTCTTTGCGTTTTGTGCAATCCCCTCACCGAACCAAAAGGGGCTAGAACGCCCCATAGATAGTCGATCCACACCGATAGCCACAGACCTCCATTCCCAAGCTCGCTTTACGGCAGGCCAATCCCTGAGTCCTCTGGGGTCGAGCTCCGAGGAGAAGGAAGGCGATCCAATGTTCATGGCGGAAGTCACGGTGCTAACGGCCCCCGCGGCAGAGGAGACGATGGACATCGACTTCGTGCCGGCGTCCGGGTCCCCCATGGTGCAGGCGGACCAGCGGTTCAACCTGGCAATCCTAAAGGAGCACCGGGTGACATAGGCTCAACTTGACACGGAGCGCGCGGATGCTGCTGCCATGGAGGTCCTCCCAAAGGCGGAACCGGATGTCATGGACATGAACGCGGTGGCGGAGGCTCAACTCGATGCGAAATGCGCGGATGCCGCTGTCATCGAGGCCCTCCTTTCGGTGGAACCGGCCGTCGTGGACTTGAGCCAGGCTGCGTAGTCTCAACTTGATACGAAGCTCATGGATGACGCTTCCATTGAGTCCCTCCTGCAAGTGGAACCAAATGTTGTGGATGTGAACAAGGCGGTGCTCGCGTCTATGCAGAGCACCCGCACGCTCCGCATGAACGAGTAGCTGGAGGCCGAGGACAACCACGTCGCGGAGACACACGTTGGCAGCTCCGGTTGTGTCGGTGCAACAAACCCTGGTGTATGTTGCCCTGACTGTACACAGGCTCAAGGGCAAGTTTCCAGCATCCAAGACAAGGCCAAGCGGGAGAGATAGCTCTTTGAAGAATCAAAGGACGGATCAAGAAGACCAAGACAAGCCTAGACAACGAGATATCACCAAGGGAAAAAGCCTCCCTTGCCGGGCAGGCGAGCCTGGTCAGGTCGAGGTTACTCCAAGAACAAGTCCCAAGACCTCCCCAGCAAGGGCTGCCGGGGTGCTGGCGGCCTGTTATCCCGCCAAGGCTCCACCGCTCCACCTCACAGTGACGCAAGTGACTTATCGGTGCGGTGTCGAGCCCTCAAGTGAATAAGTGGCAGTCATTTAGCACGTGGCCATTCCTGATGAAGATCACCCCTAAATGACACCTGTCCAGAGGCGTGTCACGCAAGCAGGCGAGAAGGTGGTTGAATGGCATGGCAAGGCTTGCCGGGCAGCATCCTCTACGTGACACTAAGCAGTACATTTAATGCACCTTGTCCTATCTGCAGAGTTAGGTATGATAGCACTGTGGCTATCTAATCACTAGATAATCACTATTTTGCCACTTTGGTAACCCCTTTACCTATAAAAGGAGGGCCGAGGCAACCTTAGAAAGGATTCGGACCCTTGTACACTCATATGCGCGTAGCTGCTCTCCCCGAGGCGACCTTGCCGGGCTTGAGCACTGCGCATTCGCCATGGTCTACCACTCAATCCACCAAAGCAGGAGTAGAGTTTTATGCCTCGTGGCGGCCCGAACCTGGGTAAAAACCACACGCGTCACCATTGCCATGCTATTCTACGACCTCCGCTCTTTGTGCAACGTGCCCTTCCCCCTTGCCGAGCCACTAAGGGGCCGATGGCCCCATAGGTGATCATGTCAAACCACGACATCTTTGGCGCACCAGGTAGGGGCGAGCGCTTGTGCGAACCCGAGGACGTAAACAACGCGTCGATCTTCATCACCATCTCCTTCAACGACGGCATCATATCCCATGGCGCCCAAGAAAAAGTCCGGTGCGGCAGCCCGTCCTTCCACCTCGAAGGCCCCCTCGCACGCGGCCACCGATCCCATGGGGCTGCGGTGGTGGCGGGGGACGCGAATGCCGCGGGGGACATGACCAGCGCAGGCGGCACCGTCGTCGTTCCTCCCGCGGCAGAGGTGGGAGCAGGAGGCGCCAGAGGAGGACAGTGTCAACAGCATCCTAGCGGCCATGCTCCACAAGATGCGGGAGGGGGGAACATCCAATTCCCGCCTCTCCACCTCACTGGAGAACACAACCGCAGCGATGGCGCCCGCTCCGGCGCGAACCGCAACCTCCTAGCTGCCCCAGCTATGGGTGCATCTACGAGACGCACGCCTTCCCCAGGACAAGGCAATCAAGACGAAGCGCCGAACGGAGCCGTCAACCCCCAAGCATGCCCTCCTCATCGTCATGCCACCCTCGCGACTGGCTCGCGATGACAAGAGCGCGATGCCGCCACGGCCAGTACCGTCAGGAGTCGGGCGATGTCGCGATCTGCGTCGTCGTCCATGCCAAGCACTGCTTCGGAGGCCATGGCTCGAGCCCAGCTCCTGTTGAGATTCCCGCCAACTGCCAACCAAATGGATGAATGGAGAGCCACCATTCAGAGTTTGATTGGTTTCGCTGAGGCAGGGGGATCGCAATGGGCGGGCTCGCCATGGCATCCTCAAGCAGCGGCAACGGCCCGAGCCGCTAGCCGTGCTGAAAGGGCCAACCTCACGGTGCAGTCCCCCCCCCCCCCCCACGACAGCCAGCGTAGGGGCCGTGGCCAGAGTCACACAACTAGGAACACGATGAAGTGTCAATGGCGTCGTCTGATCCTCGATCCCATCAATATCAGCGGCAGCTCCTGGAGGACTGGCAGAGGGAAGAGGCGCGCATCACCATAGAACGGCGCCGCGAAACCCACCGCCAGTCCGACAGGCACGATGGCCCCAACGTTGACGAGCCTACGCCCGGTGGAGACGGATACCTACCCTTCGAGGTTGGGTGTCCTGCCTTCACTCGTGAGCTGCAGTGAATCCGTTGGCCATCTGCCCGTACATTCAAGCTAGAGATACCAGAAAAATACGATGGAAGATTGAACCCGGCGGAGTTCTTGAGCATCTACACCATTGCTGTTCAAGCCACCGGGGGAAGAGATGAAAAGATATTCGCCAACTACTTCCCTTTGGCGCTCAAGCCAAATGTGAGGTCGTGGCTGATGCACTTGCCGGAGAACTCCATCTCGACTTGGGCTGATCCGTGCCATGAGTTTGTTGGTGCCTTCACGGGCGGCCATCAAGAACCAGGGCGGCCAGTGATTTGCAGCTCCTTCCACAAAAGGAAGGGGAGAGTTTACGGAAGTACATGCAGAGGTTCAGCCGGGTGCACAGGAACATTCCAGATATCTACCCGGCAGCTGTGATTGCCATGTTCCAGTCCAATGTGCGCAACCGCAGGATACGTTCCAAAATGAACGTCCGGTTGCCCAAGACTGTGAACGAGCTTTACACCTTGGCAGATAAGTGTGCCCGTATAGAGGAGGGGAGGCGTCTTCCCGGAGAAGAGGATGGCGTCGACGTCGACTCAGAAGATGACAACAATGTTGCCAGCCAGAAGAAGAAGAAGAAGAAGCGCAAGGATAAAGCAGTGCTGGCTGTTGAAGGATCAAGCGCTCCTAGTTCCGGCAAGAAGGCCAAAACCTAAGCTCCCGGCAAGGAAGTTACCGCGTGCACTGATTGCCGGGAAGCTGCGGCTGCCGAGAAGGCTAGGAAGGTGGATGGGTTGTACTGCAAGATCCATCGAACCAACGGCCATGATCTCCAAGAGTGTCACCAAGTTGAGCAGCTCGTCAAGAAGCAAAAAGCTGAGTACAAGAAGCGCGACAAGGAGAGAGACCAATATGGCGTTGGCGGGAAGGGCCGAGGCGGCCGACGAGGCCGCCCCGGCAAGGTTCCCCAATGTCAAGAGAAACCTGCTAGAGTCCATGAGAAGAAGGAATGTGGTGACGAAAGCGATGAAGGGGATGAAGAGGAAACTAACGAGCAAGATTTCCAGAAAGCGACTGACGCCCTGTGCATTGACGGGGGTGCATCCTTGTACTCCTCTAACCGCCAGCTAAAATAATGGGCGCGTGAGGTTAATACTGTGGAGCCAATGATAGATTTGAGAAAACCGCTCAAATGGTCTTTCATGCCCATCATCTTTGATGAAGAGGATCACCTTGACCGCATCACTGCAGTAGGGTGTTTGCCATTTCTAGTTTCACCAACAATTCGCAACCTCAAGGTCACAAAGATGTTGGTTGACGGCAGGGCCGGGTTGAATCTGATTTCCCCCATGGTGCCTAGCAAGCTACAAATAACAGATGGAGAGCTCAAAGTTACTGGCACGTTTCAGGGAATTAACCCTGGCAGGAGTCGACCAAAGGGGAAGATCACGCTGCCGGTGACCTTTGGAGGGGAGTTGAATTTCCGGACTGAGAAAATTGTGTTCGATGTGGCTGAGCTTCCGTTGCCGTACAATGGGATACTTGGGCAACCTGCCCTGGCAAAGTTCATGGTGGCATCCCACTATTCCTACAATACCTTGAAGATGCCAGGACCAATGGGCATTATTTCCATCCCATCAGATAAGAAGGACGCAATTATATGCGTGGACAAGATGTACTGGGATGCAGCCGCTGCCGAGGCCGCGGAGGCCGCAGTCCCCGCCAAGGAAAACAGATAAGGGAGAAAGGCTAGCAAGGATGCCGGCAAGGAATCTGGGAAGCGCACCTCTCCAGAGTACGTTGCACCCATCGATGATTTGCCGGAGAGTTCTACTAGCAAGAGATCCAAGGTTGCGGCACCCGCTGTGAAGAAGGTCCTGGCAGGGCTGGTTGGCGCTGATGGTACATTCACTATCAGCTCCACCCTTGACGACAAATAGGAAAGCGCGCTCGTTGCCTTCCTGTGGGCGAATGTTGATGTGTTTGCTTGGCAACCATCTGACATCCCTGGTGTTCCCAGGGAGGTAATCGAGCACCTCCTTGCTGTCTGCCCTCATGCCTGGCCCGTCAAGCAGAAGGTCCGAAAGCAACCCTTGGAGCGGCAACAGTTCATTGCCGAGGAGATCAAGAAACTTGAGGCAGCTGGTTTGGTCAGAGGAGTATTGCACCCAACATGGTTGGCAAACCCAGTGGTGGTGCGCAAGGAGAATGGGAAGTGGATGCTTTGCATAGATTTCACAGATCTGAATAAAGCATGCCCGAAGGACCCATTCCCCTTGCCGTGCATCGACCAGATCGTGGATTCCACCTCCGGGTGTGATCTACTTTCCTTCTTGGATGCCTACTCTGGGTACCACCAGATATTCATGTCCAAAGAAGATGAAGAGAAGACAGCGCTCATAACCCCCTGTGGCACGTACTGCTTCGTACGGATGCCCTTCGAATTAAAGAGCACTGGAGCCACTTTTGCAAGAGCAGTACAAATTGGTTTTGAGTCCCAGCTGCACAGGAATATTGAAGCTTACATGGATGACATAGTGGTCAAAACCAAGGACAAGTCAACTCTCATTCAAGACTTGGAAGAGACCTTTGTAAATCTGCGCAAGATCAACTTGAAGCTAAACCCAGAGAAGTGTGTGTTTGGCGTTCCTTCCGGCAAGCTACTTGGCTTCTTCGTGTCCCACCGGGGGATAGAGGCCAACCCCGACAAGATCAAGGCGATTGAGCAGATTCAAGCACCCAAGACAGTTAAAGATGTGAGGCGTCTGACTGGATGTGTTGCCACGCTAAGCAGGTTTATTTCCAATTCTACTGAGCGTGCCCTGTCATTCTTCAAAATCTTAAAGAAGGCAGGGCCCATGGAGTGGACCCCGGAGGCAGAAGCTGTGCTGCAAGATTTAAAGACCTATCTTTCCTCTGTTCCCACCTTAGTCGTTCCTAAATCACAAGAACCCTTGTTGCTATACCTACCAGCAACCAATCAAGTGGTTAGTGCGGCACAGGTGGCGCAGCAGGAGGGAGATGAGGGAGCAGCCCCGGCTACCATCCTCTCCGGAGGGGAAAGTGAACAAGTCCCGGCAAGGTAAGATGCAGATTAGGACAAAGGGGAGCGAAACGATGGAGACAATTCCAGGATCATGGCAAGGAAGAAGGTGGTGCAGCGGCCAGTGTACTTTGTCAACTCCCTACTACAGGGGGCTAGGTCAAGGTACTCTGGCGTGCAAAAGTTGTTCTTTGGCCTCTGATACGTCTCCAACGTATCTATAATTTTTGATTGTTCCATGCTATTATATTATCTGTTTTGGATGTTTTATATGAATTAATATGCTATTTTATATTATTTTTGGGACTAACCTATTAACACAGAGCCCAGTGCCAGTTTTTGTTTTTTCCTTGTTTTTGAGTTTCGCAGAAAAGGAATATCAAACGGAGTCCAAACGGAATAAAACTTTACGATGATTTTTTTTGGAGCAGAAGACACACGTAGGACTTGGAGACCAAGGAAAAGGAGTCCCGAGGCGACGACAAGGGTGCAGGGTGCGCCCTAGGGGGGCGCCCCCTGCCTTGTGGGTTCCTCGAAGCTCCTCTAACCCTAATCTTTGCCCTATAAATTCCCAAATATTACCAAACCATCAGAGGCATCCATGAAAATACTTTTCCACCGCCGCAAGCCTCTGTTCTCGTGAGATCCCATCTTGGGGCCTTTTCCGGCGATCTGCCGGAGGGGGATTCGATCACGGAGGGAATCTACATCAACCCTATTGCCCTTCCGATGAAGCATGAGTAGTTTACCTCAGACCTACGGGTCCATAGCTAGTAGCTAGATGGCTTCTTCTCTCTCTATGATCTTCAATACCATGTTCTCCTCGATGTTCTTGGAGTTCTATCTGATGTAATATTCTTTTGCGGTGTGTTTGTCGAGATCCGATGAATTGTGGATTTATGATCAGATTATCTATGAATATTATTTGAATCTTCTCTGAATTCTTATATGCATGATTTGATATATTTGTATTTCTCTTTGAATTATCGGTTTGGTTTGGCTAACTAGATTGGTATTTCTTGCAATGGGAGAGGTGCTTAGTTTTGGGTTCAATCTTGCGGTGTCCTCACCCAGTGACATAGTAGGGGTAGCGAGGCATGTATTGTATTGTTGCCATCAAGGATAAAAAGATGGGGTTTTCATCATATTGCTTGAGTTTATCCCTCTACATCATGTCATCTTACTTAATGCGTTACTCTGTTCTCTTGAACTTAATACTCTAGATGCAGGCAGGAGTCGGTGGATGTGTGGAGTAATAGTAGTAGATGCAGAATTGTTTTGGTCTACTTGACACGGACGTGATGCCTATATGCATAATCATTGCCTTGGATATCGTCATAACTTTGCGCCTTTCTATCAATTGCTCGACAGTAATTTGTTCACCCACCGTATTATTTTCCTTCAAGAGAGAAGCCTCTAGTGAAACCTATGGCCCCCAGGTCTATTTTGCCTTATATATTTTTAGATCTATAAACCAAAAATATCTTGCTGCAATTTATTTACTTTTATTTTATTTTACATTTTAGTAATCTTTTATATCTATCTCTATCAGATCTCACCATTGCAATTGACCGTGAAGGGATTGACAACCCCTTTAGCGCGTTGGGTGCAAGTGTTTGATTGTTTGTGTAGGTGCATAGATTGGAGACTTGCTTGTGCCTCCTACTGGATTGATACCTTGGTTCTCTAACTGAGGGAAATACTTATCTCTACTTTGCTGCATCACCCTTTCCTCTTCAAGGGAAAAACCAATGCAAGCTCAAGAAGTAGCAGGAAGAATTTCTGGCACCGTTGTCGAGGAGGTTCTACATCATGCCTACCAAGTACCCATCATAAACTCTCATCTCTTGCATTACATTATTCGCCATTTACCTCTCATTTTCCTCTCCCCCACTTCTAAAACGATTTCAGAAAAACACAAAAATATTTGCCTTTTTATTTGCGTTCTTTTCGTTTGCCTTTTATGTCTTACTTGGTTTGTTTGCCTGTTCGCTTGGAATAATTGTGTATTTATTGAAAATCAGAAAGCAAAAAGTTTATGGATTCTCATCCACTTGCTAAACTTTTTAAGAGATCCAATTATGATGAACCAATTGCTAGTGAGTTGCGTGCACTAGATTATCTTTATGAAGTTTTGCTTGAAAGTAGTGAATCTGAAAATTGTTATGAAATTTATGAAGTGATTCACGATAGCTCCTTGGATGGAAAGCATGATTGCAATGATGCTATTATAAATTCTATTAATGTCAATTGTGCCAATGATATGCAAAACCCTAAGCTTGGGGATGCTGGTTTTGCTATGTCCACTACTTATTGCAATGATCATGATTGGGGTGATAATGTTTCTTATGATCTTGAAAATTTATTTAAGCCTCATGATAATAATGTTTGCAATAATATTGAAAGTGGGTTTGGAAGTGTGTCAACTTTAGGAAATAATAATCCCACTACTTTGGAGTTTGATCAATGTTATGAATTTTTTGATAAAAGTGGGCTTGGAGAAGTAATGACTTTATTATATGTTAATCCCACTATTTTGGAAGAGTGTCAACTTTGCATGCATGTGGATCATGAAGAGCAAATTTTATGTGATGGTTATATTGTTGAATTTGATTATGATCCTACATGTAATTATTATGAGAGAGGAAAATATGGTTGTAGAAATTTTCATGTTACTAAATTACCTCTCACTATGTTGAGATTGCTATTGTTTCTTTCTTCTTCCTTGCATATGCTAGTTTTTGCTTGCCTTGATAATTTGTTTGCTTACAAAATTCCTATGCATAGGAAGCATGTTAGACTTAAATTTGCTTGTCACATGTTTTATGATGCTCTCTTTGTGTTCCAATTATTATCTTTTATGTGAGTATCATTTGGATTATCAATGCCTAGCTAAAAGGTTTTAAAGAAAAGCGCTTGTTGGGAGACAACCCAATATTTTTATTTTCTGTTTTGATGAGTATACACATTATTACCTCTGTAGTAATTGTGTTTTGGTGTTTTCATTAGTGTTTGAGCGAAGTAAGACCTTTGGGATGGCTTACGGTGATAGTTGATTTGATCTTGCTGAAAAACAGAAACTTTTGCGTCCAGTTGCATAATTTTAGTAATTCACAGGAGCAACTAAAAACTCTGTATTTTTTTAAAAAAGATTGATATACAAATTTCCTCTCTTGTCCTAATTTTTCAGAATATTTGGAGTTACAGAAGTATTAGAACAATTCACATCTTCACAGACTGTTCTGTTTTTGTCAGATTCTGTTTTCTATGTGTTGTTTGCTTATTTTGATGAATCTATGGGTAGTATCAGGGGGTATGAACCATGGAGAAGTTGGAATACAGTAGATATTAAACCAATATAAATAAATAATGAGTTCAAAACAGTACCAAAGTGGTGATTTATTTTTCTTATACTAACGGATCTCATGAGTTTTCTGTTGAGTTTTGTGTTGTGAAGTTTTCAAGTTTTGGGTAAAGATTTGATGGACTATGCATTAAGGAGTGGCAAGAGGCTAAGCTTGAGGATGCCCAAGGCACCCCAAGGTAATATTCAAGGACAACCAAGAGCCTAAGCTTGGGGATGCCCCGGAAGGCATCCCCTCTTTCGTCTTCAAACCATCGGTAAATTTACTTGAGGCTATATTTTTATTCACCACATGATATGTGTTTTGCTTGGAGCGTCTTGTATGATATGAGTCTTTGATTTTTAGTTTGCCACAATTATCCTTCCTGTACACACCTTTTGAGAGGGACACGCATTAATTGTGAATTTATTAGAATAATCTATGTGCTTCACTTATATCTCTTGAGCTAGGCAATATGCTCTAGTGCTTCACTTATATCTTTTTAGAGCACGGCGGTGGCTTTATTTTATAGAAATTGTTGAGCTCTCTTGCTTCACTTATATTATTTTGAGAGTATCTAAACATCATGGTAATTTTCTTAGGTCATGAATTTAGTCCTAATATGACGGGCATCCAAGAGGGATATAATAAAAACTTTCATATTAAGTGCATTGAATACTATGAAAAGTTTGATTCCTTGCATATTGTTTTGAGATATAAAGATGGTGATATTAGAGTCATGCTAGTGAGTAATTGTGGATTGGTAGAAATACTTGAGTTAAATTTTGTGATTCCCGTAGCATGCACGTATGGTGAACCGTTATGTGATGAAGTCGGAGCATGATTTATTTATTGATTGTCTTCCTTATGAGTGGCGGCCGGGGACGAGCAATGCCTTTTTCCTACCAATATATCCCCCTAGGAGCATGCATGTAGTACTTTGTTCCGATAGCTAATAGACTTTTGCAATAAGTATGTGAGTTCTTTATGACTAATGTTGAGTCCATGGATTATACGCACTCTCACCCTTCCACCTTTGCTAGCCTCTCTAGTACTGCGCAACTTTCGCCGGTGCATTACACCCACCATATACCTTCCTCAAAACAGCCACCATACCTACCTATTATGGCATTTCCATAGACATTCCGAGAAATAATGCCATGCAACTTCCACCGTTCCGTTTATTATGACACGCTTCATCATTGTCATATTGCTTTGCATGATCATGTAGTTGACATCATATTTGTGGCAAAGCCACCATTCATATTTTTTATACATGTCACTCTTGAGTCATTGCACATCCTGATACACCACCGGAGGCATTCATATAGAGTCATATTTTGTTCTAAGTATTGAGTTGTAATTCTTGAGTTGTAAGTAAATAAAAGCGTGATGATCATCATTATTAGAGCATTGTCCCATGTGAGGAAAGGATGATGGAGATTATGATTCCCCCACAAGTTGGGACGAGACACCGGATGAAAAAAAAGGAAAAAAAAGGGAAATAAAAAAAAGAAAAAAAGAGAGGCCAAAGAGCCCAAAATAAAAAAATGAGAGAAGGGGCAATGCTACTATCCTTTTTCCACACTTGTGCTTCAAAGTAGCACCATGATCTTCATGATAGAGAGTCTCCTATATTGTCACTTTCATATACTAGTGGGAATTTTTCATTATAGATCTTGGCTTGTATATTCCAATGATGGGCTTCCTCAAATTGCCCTAGGTCTTCGTGAGCAAGCGAGTTGGATGCACACCCACTTAGTTTCTTTTTGAGCTTTCATACACTTATAGCTCTAGTGCATATGTTGCATGGCAATCCCTACTCACTCACATTGATATCTATTGATGGGCATCTCCATAGCCCGTTGATATGCCTAGTTGATGTGAGACTATCTCCTTCTTTTTGTCTTCTCCACAACCACCATATTCTATTCCACCTATAGTGCTATATCCATGGCTCACGCTCATGTATTGCGTGAAAGTTGAAAAGGTTTGAGAACATCAAAAGTATGAAACAATTGCTTGGCTTGTCATTGGGGTTGTGCATGATTTAATACTTGGTGTGATGAAGATGGAGCATAGCCATACTATATGATTTTGTAGGGATAACTTTCTTTGGCCATGTTATTTTGAGAAGACATGATTGCTTTGTTAGTATGCTTGAAGTATTATTGTTTTTATGTCAATATTAAACTTTTGTTTTGTATCTTATGGATCTGAATATTCATGCCACAATAAAGAAAATTACATGGATAAATATGTTAGGTAGCATTCCACATCAAAAATTCTGTTTTTATCATTTACCTACTCGAGGAGGAGCATGAATTAAGCTTGGGGATGCTTGATACGTCTCCAACGTATCTATAATTTCTGATTGTTCCATGCTATTATATTATCTATTTTGGATGTTTTATATACATTAATATGCTATTTTATATTATTTTTGGGACTAACCTATAAACCCAGAGCCCAGTGCTAGTTTCTGTTTTTTCCTTGTTTTTGAGTTTCGCGGAAAAGGAATATCAAACGAAGTCCAAACAGAATAAAACTTTACGATGATTTTTCTCGGACCAAAAGACACACGTAGGACTTGGAGACCAAGGAAAAGGAGTCCCGAGGCGACGGCAAGGGTGCAGGGCACGCCCCCGGGGGGAGGGGCTCCCCCTGCCTTGTGGGTCCCTCGGAGCTCCTCTAACCCTAATGTTCGGCCTATAAATTCCCAAATATTCCCAGACCATCAGTGGCATCCACGAAAACACTTTTCCACCGCTGCAAGCCTCTGCTCCCATGAGATCCCATCTTGGGGCCTCTTTCGGTGATCTGCCGGAGGGGGATTCGATCACAGAGGGCATCTACATCAGCCTTATTGCCCTTCTGATGAAGCGTGAGTAGTTTACCTCAGACCTACGGGTCCATAGCTAGTAGCTGGATGGCTTCTTCTCTCTCTATGATCTTCAATACCATGTTCTCCTCGATGTTCTTGGAGTTCTATCCGATGTAATATTCTTTTGCGGTGTATTTGTCGAGATCCAATGAATTGTGGATTTATGATCAGATTATCTATGAATATTATTTGAATCTTCTCTGAATTCTTATATGCATGATTTGATATCTTTGTATTTTTCTTTGAATTATCAGTTTGGTTTGGCCAACTAGATTGGTATTTCTTGCAATGGGAGAGGTGCTTAGTTTTGGGTTCAATCTTGCGGTGTCCTCACCCAGTGACATAGTAGGGGTAGCGAGGCACGTATTGTATTGTTGCTATCAAGGATAAAAAGATGGGGTTTTCATCATAATGCTTGAGTTTATCCCTCTACATCATGTCATCTTACTCAATGTGTTACTCTGTTCTCTTGAACTTAATACTCTAGATGCAGGCAGGAGTCGGTCGTTGTGTGGAGTAATAGTAGTAGATGCAGAATTGTTTCGGTCTACTTGACACGGACGTGATGCCTAGATGCATAATCATTGCCTTGGATATCGTCATAACTTTGCGCTTTTCTATCAATTGCTCGACAGTAATTTGTTCAACCACTGTATTATTTTCCTTCAAGAGAAAAGCCTCTAGGTAAACCTATGGCCCCCGGGTCTATTTTCCCTTATATATTTTCAGATCTATAAACCAAAAATACCAAAAATATCTTGCTGCAATTTATTTACTTTTATTTTTTATGTTTTAGTGATCTTTTATATCTATCTCTATCAGATCTCACCATTGCAATTGACCGTGAAGGGATTGACAACCCCTTTATCGCGTTGGGTGCAAGTGTTTGATTATTTGTGTAGGTGTATAGATTGGAGACTTGATTGTGCCTCCTACTGGATTGATACCTTGGTTCTCTAACTAAGGGAAATACTTATCTCTACTTTGCTGCATCACCCTTTCCTCTTCAAGGGAAAAACCAACGCAAGCTCAAGAAGTTGCAGGGAGGGATTAAGAAGATGATCATACGAGGAGACTCACAGCTTGTGGTGAGGCAAGTGAACAAGGATTATCAGAGTCCATTGATGGAGGGATACGTGGAGGAAGTCAGAAAGCTGGAGGAGCACTTTGATGGATTGCAAACCAAGCACGTACCCCGTGCGGAAAATAGCATTGCTGATCATCTGTCAAAGTGTGGTGCGCAAAAGCTTCCTGTGGAACCAGGGACTTTTGTTCTCCACCTAACTCAGCCCTCTGTATCCTTGGCAACAATGGAAAAAAAGAGGAGGAAACTGGACTTCGGCAAGGCTCTATCGGCAGAGCTTCCAGAAGCCCTCGGCAGAGAGGTTGGCGGGAACAACTCCACTTCGCTTGGCGAGCAGCACCCTCCCACCAAATTACCAATCCTCACGGTTGAGGCATGCTCTCCCACGAACAAGGAGGTGCCGCTGATCTTTGTTCTCGAGCCTCAGGCTCCAACTTGGGTGCAACACATAGTCCGTTACCTCCAAATAGGAGAACTTCCCGAAGAGCAAGAAGAGGCTGAAAGATTAGCCCGGAGGACCAGTATGTATCAGTTTGTCGATGATGCACTATACAGAAGGAGGCCCAATGGTGTGAAATTGAAGTGCATTTGCCGGGAAGAGGGGAAGGAACTGTTGGCAGAGATACACGGAGGCGTGTGCGGCTCGCATATTGGATCAAGGGCCTTGGTCGGAAAAGCTTTCCGGCAAGGTTTCTACTGGCCCACGGCCCTCCAAGATGGAATCGAGCTAGTCACCAGATGTGAAGCCTGCCAGTTCCACTCCAAGAATATCCATCAACCTACTCAAGCTCTCTAGACGATCCCTTTGTCATGGCCCTTTTCGGTCTGGGAGCTCGACATCTTGGGCCCCTTCCCCCATGCTACTGGGGGCTTTGAGTTCTTGTACGTCGCCATCGACAACTTCACAAAGTGGCCGGAAGTGGAGCCCGTGAGGAAGGTGACCACCCAATCAGCTATCAAGTTCTTGAAAGGACTGGTGTGCTGCTTTGGAGTACCCGCCAGGGTCATCACTAACAACGGCACCCAGTTCACGAGCCGCGCCTTCATGCAATACGTTCAAGCCCTCGAAAGCAAGGTTTCATTTGCCTCTGTTGCTCATCCCAGAAGCAATGGACAAGCTGAGAGGCCAAACGCTGAAGTGCTACGAGGACTCAAGACAAGAACATTTGATAGGCTGCAGAAATGCGGCAGGCGCTAGATTGATGAGCTGTCGGTGGTTCTTTGGTCCCTCCGTACGACACCAAATCGAGCTACCGGCCAGACTCCCTTCTCCCTAGTCTATGGGGCAGAAGCAGTGATCCCCACGGAACTCATATACGGGTCACCTCGAGTACTTGCCTATGATGAAGTAGAGCAAGAGCAGCACTGGCATAACGATGCCGTGCTCCTCGAGGAGAACCATCTCTGGGCTGTTATGCGTGTTGCACGCTATCAGCAATCCCTACGCCGCTATCACAGCCGCATGGTTCATCCCCGGAGCCTTGAGGAAGGCGACCTTGTCCTTAGGCGTGTTCAGTCCGCCAAGGGTACAAACAAGTTGACGCCAAAGTGGGAAGGCCCTTACTGGGTGGTACGAGTAACCAGACCTGGCGCAGTCCGTCTGGAGACCGGAGATGGCATTCAATTGCAAAGCTCATGGAATATTGAGCATCTACGTAAGTTCTACCCATAAGGCGCGGCTGTCGGGCCCTGCCCGGCAGCCACCCTTTTGTACAAGCTTTGCCGATGCTACATATAACCCTTGGTACAAAGCTAGGCGCAGACCCTGAGCAGCAGATAAATAAACGAAGCGCTGGGGGCCGCAAAAACTTGCATGCATGCATAGCATAACATGAGCATGGCATGATCATGTAGATAAGAGCATATGTAGCATTGTTTTCCTCTGCGTTTAACCGCAGGGCTCTTGCCGCAGACTCAGTCACAAAGAGAAGAAACGAAGACAAGCCTACATATCGGTCCCCGAGAAGACAAACAGATAAGTTCGTTCTTGTCCATAAATGTTCTGTAAGATGAAAACTTGTGCATATGAAAACCTTGTCTCCTTCGAAGCATAGGTGCTCCCATCCTTTATCCCGAACATTGCTTCAGTCAAGGTGGTTGTAGTGGCCTTTGATGAAGGAGGTTCGACCAGGGGCTGGTCCCTTTCCATAGTTTTGAGCCCGACAGGCTAAGCCCCGCGGCAACAAACGGAAGGAACCGACTGGATAGCTTGCCGGAGATAACTTGTTTACTTAAATGTATAGAGGAATCTCAACTCTGCATGGACGTAATACATGCACAATTACCCGGCAAATCTTGTCTTATTCATTAATATGCGAATAAGCAAGTACAGATCTTACAGAACACAAACATGGATAAAGAAGATTACATATTTGAGACTAAAGTTTGGCAAAATGCCTACATGTCTTAGACTGAAAAAAGATAAGTGCCCCGTAATCCCTTTCTTGTCTGTCTCCTCCTAGGAACTACAGCGGGAGGCGAAGAGGGCAAAATGAGTGCCTGAGCAGAAGCCCAGCCCGACCCCGTTAGGACCTGCCGGGCGCGGCCTAACAAGATCGGGTGTGGCAAGGCTGCGAAGGAGGGGGGCAGAGAGAGCAGCTCGGCGGTGCCCTGGTCACCACCCCCAGGGCTAGCAAGGCGTCCTAGCACAGGCACCGGTAGGGGGAGCCTGCCAGAGCTCAGTTGGAAGACTGCTGGAGGAGGCGAAGGCACCAAGAGAGTGTCCCCCTCCCCGGCAGCCGTCCAGAAGAGGCCGGTGATGATGGTGCCGGGGAGGGTGGGGAAGAGTGGAAAGATGAGGCAGCGGGCCAGCAATACGAGACGAAGGCGTCGGTGCCATCGTACTCCAACCTGACGGCCTGCCACCCGCCTTCTCCATCTTCCCTCGTTTTTTCCTCATCACCATTGCTCCAGGAGGACGCCGACCTCTCGGCCCGTCACCTCCCTCGGAGAGGTGGCAGACGGCGGCGGTGTCCGAAGAGTGCGAGGAGCGCCACTCCCCACCTTGGCGAGCAGAAAGGCATCGCCATCTTCAACGTCAACTCCGACCTCACTAGAGAGGGCAGTGCTGGGATTACCAAGGATCACGAGCACAGCACCACAGATGGGCGCCGGAAGCCCCAGGGACCTCGCCGACGGGATGACAAACCTCGATGACTTGTGGCAAGGGTAAGTACTACCCTCCAGGCAGCTGGCTTGTGTGGGGGAAACGAGCGCTCCACCATTCTGGAGGAGCGCAATGCCTCCCACACTGCAGTCGATTTGGCGCGCACGTCTGCGACAGCCGCATCTCCTACAACCCCGGACCAGACTCACTCCCCGAGCGTCAATGTGAGTGTTCGGCATTGCCACCCCCGGGCTAGAGCCCGGGGCCTGGCCCCGGTCTCCCTCCCTTGACATAACAAAGAGGGAGGCAAGAAGTAAAAGGGAAGAGGTGTGTGGATGGGTGCCTCGGTTCCCTCTCGCACCCCCTTTTTTATAGGCAGGCTGGGGCTGTGGGCTGATCCTTCACCTCCACCCTCGAGGGGCTTTTTTCTGATCCGACCCGTTCAAGCTACCACCGACGGCCAGATCCGATTGCCGCTTTCCTACACCAATCCAAGAAGACCAAGCCTTTGCCATGACGCTCTTTCCTGTGCCACGCGCCTCCGTTACCTACCCTACTTGATTCATGCAGCATACGCGGCAAAGGATAAGGGCGTGGTGGGATGAGTGAATTGGCAGTTACTCCCCCGTGGGTTAAAGTCATTCACGGGCCATTACAGAAATGGCCCCACCACAATTGGCGTCGCACGACGCATGGGAAAATCGGAAACTGACTCAAGCACTGATTGATGAAGAGGCAATGAAAATATAAAAGGATGAGCTATCACAAACTCTTCGCCTGTGTACTAGATAGGACCTACCCCGACGTCGCTCAGCAGCGCGTTCGGGCCAGGCCCGGGGGCTCCTGTCGGTGCAACAAACCCTGGTGTATGTTGCCCTGACTATATACAGGCTCAAGGGCAAGGTTCTAGCATCCAAGACAAGGCCAAGCGGGAGAATAGCTCTTTGAAGAATCAATGGGCAGATCAAGAAGACCAAGACAAGCCTAGATAGCGAGATATCACCAAGGGAAAAAGCCTCCCTTGCCGGGCAGGCGAGCCTGGTCAGGTCGAGGTTACCCCAAGAGCAAGTCCCAAGACCTCCCCGGCAAGGCTTGTCGGGGCGCTGGCGGCCTGTTATCCCGCCAAGGCTCCACCGCTCCACCTCACAGTGATGCAAGTCACTTATCGGTACGGTGTCGAGCTCTCAAGTGAATAAGTGGCAGGCATTCAGCACGTGGCAGCCATTTCTGATGAAGATCACCCCTAAATGACACCTGTCCAGAGGCGTCTCACGCAGGTAGGCGAGAAGGTGGTTGAATGGCATGGCAAGGCTTGCCGGGCTGCATCCACGACGTGACACTAAGCGGTGCATTTAATGCACCTTATCCTATATGCAGAGTTAGGTATGATAGCACTGTGGCTATCTAATCACTGGATAATGACTGTTTTGCCACTGTGGTAACCCCTTTACCAATAAAAGGGGGGCTGAGGCAACCTTAGAAAGGATTCGGACCCTTGTACACTCATACGTGCGTAGCTGCTCTCCCCGAGGCAACCTTGCTGGGCTTGAGCACTGCGCATTCGCCACGGTCTACCACTTAATCCACCAAAGCAGGAGTAGGGTTTTACACCTTGCGGCGGCCCGAACCTAGGTAAAACCACCCGCGTCACCATTGCCGTGCCGTTCTATAACCTCCGCTCTTTGTGCAACATGCCCTTCCCCCTTGCCGAACCACTAAGGGGCCGATGGCCCCATAGGTGATCGTGTCGAACCACAATAGGTTGGTTCGCGCCGGAAGCGAAAGACGACGAGGCCAGCTCATTCCACAAGCAATGATAGTTTTTCTTTATGTTGTTGTTTTTAGGGATCTTTTTTCTGTGTGAACACATATTTAATATAGAGGCCTCATAAACATACTATATGAATGAAAATTAGGTGTCAGCTGTTGGATGGCTGAGTTTGGTTTGATCACATGCGGTACCACGAGTCAGTGAAAAAGGCAAGCCGAGGCATGTTCCCTTGAGTTTGTGGCGTGCCGGACCGACTATGTGAGGGTGAAGTGCGACCACGATAGGTGTGCGTAAGTGTACCGCCTTTTCATTTTAAACTTGTAAATCATAGCATTTGGTTTGCGAGGAAGAGTGACAGTGTCCTGGACTAGGGGGTACTAACCTAGTCGGCACATGCTCCTTGGGATGGGCCAGTGGGCCCTCATTCTTCTTAAGATGGACTCCGGAAGCTGCATGCTAGAGGCATGATTGAGACTGCATCTACCGACTTGTCGTATACTCCAAGATTTGTCCTGCTGCCTCCACGCCAAGATAACGACCTTCTAACCCTAGATACCCTACCTAGCCTGTATATAAGCCAAATGGTTTAGCCCATGGAGGGGACATTAATGCAATCTCATTCACCTAGCCCTAGAGTTAGAACACATCTGATGATCTCGAGGTAGATCAACTTTGTATTCGATACATCTCCATCAATACAAACAAGAGCAAGACGTAGGGTTTTACCTCCATCAATAGGGCCCGAACCTGGGTAAACATCGCCTCCTTGTTCCTGTTACCATATGTCTAAGATCCACAGCTCGGGACCCCCTACCCCGAGGTCTGCCAGTTTTAACACTGACACTGGTGCTTTCATTGAGAGTTGCACTGTGAGATCGACAAAAGAATCGATGGGATCATCGGTTAACAACTCCAAACTCACGGGCAGGATTCCCATGCACGGAACTTCTGTCACAGAAACGTCTTCCTTCTTCACGAGCTCGAGGTGACCCATGACTCCTCTCTGACCCCTGCCGAACCCTCGTTCAGGGATGAAGGGCCGAGGTACTTTTTGGAATGCGACTCAGACATCGGCTAGCTAGAGGCAGCCGATGAAGCTAATCTTTGAATCAACCCGGTCGATCCGACGGCCACAGACCTGACACGGGATGAGGATGCTAGGGCTTCGGGCCCGCGATCCATGGAGATTGAAACTCACCCACCCACCTCCCATATCGAATATCGCCATGATAACTCGGGCCCACCAGATGTCTAGGATCTGGCCTACGTGCAAAAACTCCCGGAAGTATCAATCATACAGTTCTGGGATAGGTTCTTGTCTGTCAAAAACAAGATAACAAACAACCAGGACTCAGATATAATAATAGCCTTCTAGTGCGAATGCAAGGATAAAGGCGTTTCGAACGCCCTCACTCGCCGCTGTGTCCAAACACTCCTGGAATTTTCTGATCTGGTGTCTAGATTCTGCACCATCAAAGATGCTTAGCTGGCTGGGGAAAGCATAGATTTGATCTGCGAACACAATTCAAAACATGATAGACCCGCACCTCGTTGCGAGTCCCGCAAGCGGAACATACTGACCAAGCGACCTCGGAAGAAGATGAAAACCTCTGGCCACCCCGGGACTACCCTTGATGGCCTCCTGGATAAACCATGCCCAATACATGCTATTCTGCTTAATTCCTGCCCGACTCACAGCCTTCGCGACTGTTGGCTGGTGAGGCAGGTGGCTAAAGGAGGACCCGCCCTCCTGGCAGGCACCCCAGCCACGTAGAACAGTCCTCGAACAAAGACGAGATCATGATGATTTATGAGACCTTCACATCCAATAACCAGCGCAAACGAGCCCTGTGGGAAATCAATTCTATCTGACAAGTGCCAACTCAGGGCATGTGGATAGACACGCCAATCACCTTTGATCATAAAGATCAGCCGAGGTCGACCTCGAACAGGTGCCCCACCGCACTAGTCCTCAACCGAATTGGGGGCAGCTGCGAACTATGGAAAGTACTTTTGGACGGAGGTAGCAACTTAAATCTGATATATGCATACACTCTGGATAGAATGCTAAAAGCACAAGTGCTCCCTGGGTGATTTTGGTAATTAATGTCAACATATTGGTTGTTGGACTAATAGTTTTATCGAGTATATTCCAGATAAGTTCAACAGTGGAGTGGCAAGGACAAGATGATGTGGAACCCCTTCAATATGCTAAGGACAAAGATTGGCAAAAGCTCAAGACTCTTTATTTCTATTTTAGTGATTGTGACAGCCCAAGACCGAGACCTCCATTATCTTGTGTTATCTTCATCCTTGTGTGTTTTATTTTGTTTTGCACCATGCATCATCATATTCATCATTGCTTGTTTGTGGCGTATTTAATTTGTTGTGATCTTGTGTGATCTTCGTCCTCTCCTCTTGACCAATTCTTTTGCATCTTTATCTCAAGTCAAACCAATCCATGCCATGATCATGTTGAGTGCATTGTCATATATTTTGTTTCTTGCATCATGTTCATCTTGTATTATTGCATTGTGTCATCCTTATTTTGCCATGGTCCTATCACTTGCTTTGTTATATGCTTCATGATGTGATATTGCCTTTGTCATTTTGTTGCATATGCATCATGATCATCATTGTAGTGTGCATATTTGTTGTGTGTTGTCCATCTTCATCTTTTCATCAAGATCTTCCACCAAGTGCAAAACAATTCCTTCTTCATTTCTTTCAAATTTTGGCATTCATGTCAAGTGGTAGTTTTCTGGTCTCAAAAAATGTTCATTCTTTCTCTATAAATATTAGGCCATGTCACTTACCTCTCTGCCAAATATCATCTATTTTGGAGTTGTCTTGGTTGGGTTCAAAATTGCATCAAGTTTGAAATTAATTCAAACTTGGTTTATTTTTTTACCTCTAAAAATGGCCAAAGCAATTTATTCAAATAGTACATATGTCCAGAAGCTCATATTAATTCTCATACTAGCTTCTACCCTCTACAAACTCTCTGTGCTTTTCTGTAATTATTTCCTGTCTGAAGGAATTAAGGAAAAGAAAATGACAGGAGCTTAGCGGTGCAGCCCAGCCAACTTCTGCGTAGCCCAACTACAGCAGCAGCAACCCACAGCCCAACCTAGCCTCCCCCTGGTATTTTTCTCTCCAGTGCAATCCTCCGGACCCACATGTCATCCTCACTCCTTCCTCCTTTTCTTCCACCTTGGCACTTTTCTTCTGTCACAGTCACAGTAACTCTCGGTGAAGAGCGCACATGGCCACCGTGGTTTCACCATGACTCCGCGATGCCTCCTAGCCCCCTATACAATCCCTGCAGCTCCCCTAGGGTTTTCCCTCTCCCCATTCCCCTGTCTCCGCGCCGCCGCTGCTCCAGGTAAGGGTAGCTGACGCCATGTCCGAGTCGAATTTGAGCTCGTGCTTAGCTTGATCCTTCCAGTGACCACCCTCCTCTTCCTCAGGAGCGTCAAGATCGTCATCTTCGTCTTCCTCACCTCGTCCAGGAGATTCACCAAGTCCCTCTACTTCCCTTGTGTCCTCTACTTCATGCCAGGAGCCAACGCGCACGCCGCGAGGGTCTTCTTCCCCGACGTCGGCCACTTCCTGTCTTCAGCGCCATCCGGTCATCTCCGATCACCTCTTGGCAATCCAAGCACGCCCGCGTGTTTGTGGTGAGCACCCGATTCCTCCCCATGCCTTGTCTTCTCGATTGCGTCTCTATCCCTCCTGATTCCTTCCCGGCCGAGCACGTCGCCGCACGTCGTTGTCGCCGGAGCTCCTCCGGTGGCATCCTGCCCATTTCCTTGCATTGCTAGGCTTAGGCTCCTCTATAGGTGCGTTTTCTTCCAGCTAGTAACCGTTTCACCCCGTCGTTCACCATGTTGGGTTGGTCTCCGCCGCCTCTGTCCTCCCAACACCGGCGATGTCTCTGTCGTTGTTTGGTGCCATGATTTGCACGCGGGAGTGCAGGCTTGTCCCGTGCATCGATCGCGCCCCTCCGTCGTAGCTTTTGGTCGCTGGAGTTTCCTCCGATGACCTCGCCCGCTGTCCTACTTGCACGCGTTGCTCCTCTGTTTCTCTCTGCTTCTTGCTTGTGTACATGCCTGCTGGCTTCATTGCTCATGCCAACCCTTGATGCACCGTTGCTGCCACACCTCCACACACATGCATCTGCACACGCGGCCGTGCTTGATTGCGAGGCCGTGGCCCTGCTTCGTCTTGCCGTCGCCATGGCCGAGGAGCGTCAAGCTCCATGCCTGCAAACACGCGCACCCTCTCCACCACATCACTCACGTGCACGTAGGCGCACAACCCTCTCATCTCGTGCGTGCCACGAGACCCACGCACCCACGCGCTTCGTCTCTGATCCAGCCGCCAACCATGGTCGTAGCCATGGCTAGCTAGGCCGGCCTCACACAAGCTCCTGCACACGCGCACCCTGCACACCTTGCTGCCACGCACGCCCACCCTCCCCCATACAGCATGCCCACATCACTGTCTCCTACCGCAGCCGCACTGCCTCGCATTGTTGTGCGCTGCAGCTGAGACGAGTTCCATCTCGAAGCTCGAGCTCCGGCCTCCTTCCTCCGCTTCCTGCATGAACACGTGCACCCTCATCTTTTCCGCACCCCCCGCCAGTGCTCTTCATCCGCTTTTGTCGCCGTGTTGCTCGCCAGCGTACACACCAAGCATCACCGGTCATCCATGGCCAAAAGCTCGTCTTGTGCATTCTCTATTGAAGTGGGCCCGGTCTCCTACAATTTCACAAGCACACAGTCAGCCCGACTTGTCAACCCCGCGTGCCAACACCCAAAGGTCCATGGATCGAACCCCTGGGAGCCTCAATGTAACGCCCCGAGACCGATGCGCCAGATGTCTTCCAGTTATTCACCGTCGTTGCCATGTCATTCGCTTGCGTGTTGCACTTTGCCATGTCATCATGTGCATTTCATCCGCATGTTTTTCGAAACTTGCATCCGTCCGGGTCTCCCAGTTCGAGCCCATCTACACTCACACGCGCCCGCGGCACCTCCGAAATATTATTTTATAAGTGGGATAAAAATGTTCTCGGAATGAGGAGAAAGTTAGTGTGCGGCCTTGTTTTATTGTTGGTAGACCGCCTGCCAAATTTCGTCCCATTCGGAGTCCGTTTGATGCCCCAAGGGATAACTATAGAGGCAGTATAGCCGCATTATTCGTCGGACGTTTTCGGTATCCGGAAACCCTTGCCGGGCTGCACTTCTCTTCTCTCCCCTCAGCCCAAGACCTCCTACAGAGCCCACTAGCCCACCTACCCACCCCCTCCGCTCAGGACTGTCCGATGGCAATCGAACGGCTCCGAAACAGAGCAAAACCCCCTAACCCTAGCACCTACCCTATATATACACCCCCTGCCTAAAATGGACTAACCCTAGCCCCCTTCCCCTACCTACAGCCACCTCTACCCTCCAATTCCGCACAGCCCCATCCACCTCCCGCCACTTGACGGCAAGCCAGCGGCTGTGCCACCATCCCGCCGCCGCCTGCAGCCAATCAGAGCTCGCCACGTCGCCCCCAGGCGCCTCCAGCCGCCGCCAGGCCCACGGAGCCTAGATCCCGCCCGCCTGGGCCCAGATCTCACTGCCGCGTGAGCCCGCGCACCCGATCCCCGCTGCCCAGGAGCTCGCCTGCTCCAACTGCGCGACCCCACCACCGGCGACTGGACCTCGCCGCCCCGGTCGCCGCTCGTCCCCGCCGCCTGCGTCGCCGGCGATCGCCGCCTGTCCAGGTCGTTGTCGCCCCTCTGCCTTCCCTTCCCTCCTCTACTCTCCCTCTCCCTCACCAGCTCACTCTCTCTTCCAGCAAGCCGCCGCCGCTGAGCTTGCAGTCGCCGTCGTTGCCGCGCCACCGACCCCGCCGTCGCCGGATCCGAGGACCCCACACCCGGATCCACCCATCCTCGACCTCCACCGCCCGTTCCCGGCCTCCACCCACCTCGCCGAAGCCCCGTGCCGCCGTCAAGCCTCACTAGCCTCGTCCCTGCATCGGGAGGACGACGAGCACCGCCGGCCTCTCGCGTTGACCCCACGTGGGCCAGCAACTCCACGGCCCAACAGCGTCGGCCTGCCTCCTCCCAGCGACCTGGGCCAAGCCCATGGTGAGCCACCACCTAATCCCCGCCCTGTTTGCCATTTACTATTCGACGCTCACTGTTTTTCTCTGAAAACGACCAAGTCCTGAGATTGCAATATCATACATGCATTTTGTGATGGCCATAACTTTGTGCATGTGTGTCCTATGGTGATGTTCTATATATGGAAATGTTCTTCTCTCTGTGCTCTACATGATGGTGCCATTTGCATGCATATTAGGATGCATCTTGATGTCTTAATCTCTGTTGCAAAACTGCATCCTGATGTTAAGTGCTGAAACTGTTATAACTTGCCCTTTTGTTATTTTATGTGAATTAATGCATATGTCATATGAGCATCTTGTCAACATGTGTTTGGTGCATTTTTATGTCTTGTTGCTTGTAGTATTTATTTCATGCCATGAGCTTGCAAACATGCCTAGTCAATGTTGCTGATTTCAGACTTGTTAATTTCACTAAGTTAAAAAACTGTCTGTTATAAAACTTCCTAACTTTGCATGATGGTTGCCACTAATCCATAACTCATATGCTTATGATTTCTTCCTGTGATTTGCTCTATGTTATGTGTACTTTGATGCCATGCCCTTGGTTGCCATTTATAGTTACTGCCGCATGTCTCTTTCTTGCTCTCAAGTAGCCATCATGATAAAATTGTCATCCTGCTAACATCATGTTCTATTTTGCAAAGGTCATAGTAATTAATCTATGCATTTTATAGATTGTGTCAATGGATCAATTGGAAGTATGCCATGTCTACTTTATGCTCATGCCTTTTTCATAAATATTAAAATTGCTATACTTGCTGTTATGTGCCTCCAAAGTCAGAATCAAAATGTTACTGTTTTGCATTCCCAGATTTCACAGTCTGAGAATCAGCTTATTTCATGTTTGCATTTGTCTTGATGAATGCCATGAACTTGTTGCTCCTATGTTTATGCCATGTTATGTGTTTTGAGATCCACAATATGTACTAGGATGCTATGCCTTTTGATTCCATGTTCTTGTAGTGTAGCATCATTGTTTTATGCCTCTAACATGCCATCATATTAACTCTGCTTATGCATATGCCCAGTTTTTCACTAAGTCATGATCTGTTACATAACATTGCATTTTGCATGGATCATAGTAAATTAACCTTGATGCTTATGAACCTGAATAGTAAAGGTGAATTGAAGTATGTTATCTCTACTTTATGTGCATATCAACTTTGTGCTCATATGGTTCCTGTAGCATATTGTTTTGATGCTTGCATTATGCCTAGTTGCTGTTTTGGGCAGATTGTATATAAAACTTGCGTTGTGTGTATGTGTTGAACCGTTGCTCCATTTTCATCATGTTCTATATGAAACTTGCTTGGTTTTGCATGTAGTTTCATCATGTCATGTTGCATCCTTGATTTGAGTATGTGTGCTTGATGTTTGAATGCATTTTGCATTAATGCCATGTTCAACTTGTTTTGCTCATATCTTCTAGGTCGTAACTCCGAATTAATTGAACTTTATATGTAACTTGACTAGAAAGATGTGTAGATCATCATGGTGCATTTTAACTTGCTGTTTAAAAAATCTAACATAATGTTTATTCAGATCTGGTCCAATTTCGAAATTTGCATATGGGGAGTTTCCGGAATTGTTATATGTTGTTTCCGGCCTCATTTAAACTTGCTTTGATGTGGGGTTCTTGTATGCATCATGTCTTGCCATGAGTAGCCTCATGTAGCCTTGTCATGCATCATACTTGTTTGTGCTTCAGGCCATATTTATGTGTTGTGTGTTTACTATGTTGTTTGCTTCTTTCCGGTTGTGCTTCTTCTCGATAGTCCCGGTTTCGTTGCAATTGTGAGGATTCGTTCATCTACACTTGGTTCGTCTATGCCCGTTCGTCTTCCTCATGGACTCGGTCTTCTTTCTAGCGGGATTTTAGGCAAGATGACCGATACCTTGGATCTCACTACTATCTTTGTTTTGCTAGTTGTCTCGATTCTATCGCTATGTTGCGCTACCCACCACTTGTTTGTCAAGCCTCCCAATTGCCATGATGCAACCTCTAACTTTTTCACCATTCTAGCAAACCATTGTTTGGCTAAGTTACCGCTTTGCTCAGCCCCTCTTATAGCGTTGCTAGTTGCAGGTGCAGTTGCAGGTTGTTCCATGTTGGGACATGGATATCACAATATCTCTTATTTAATTAATGCATCTATATACTTGGTAAAGGGTGGAAGGCTTGGCCTTTTGCTCAGTGTTTTGTTCCACTCTTGCCGCCTTAGTTTCCGTCACACCGGTGTTATGTTCCTTGAATTTTGCGTTCCTAATGCGGTCGGGGTTTATGGGCCCCCTTGACAGTTCGCTTGGAATAAAACTCTTCCAGCAAGGCCAAACTTTGGTTTTAAAATTTTGCCAACATAATAATACTGATAATTAATTAATTTGCATAGGGGGTCACGTCCCCGAGGATTCTTAATTCCACATAATACAGGGGGCCATTGCTGTTGGTGCTGGTCCAAACTAAAGCACTGTGCGGGGCCGCCTCGGGGCAACCTAGGTTATTTTTCTTTGGCACCTGTATGTGTAGCTCATCCATCGTGGCCTGAGATGAGATATATCAGGGTGTCGGCATGTCGGGAGGTCTTGCTGGTTTTGTTTTACCATTGTCGAAATGTCTTGTGCACCGGGATTCTGAGTTTTATCGGGTTGTCCCGAGATGGAGAATTGCCTCCGTGGATCATGAGAGCTTATCATGGGCTAAGTTGGGACACCCCTGCAAGGTTTAATCTTTCGAAATCCATGCCCGCGGTTATGTGACAGGTTGGAATTTTTAGTATCCGGTTGTAGTGAACTTGACACCAGATCCGAACTTAAAATACACCAACCGCGTGCGTAACCGTGATCGTCTCTTTTCGAGTGAGTTCGAGAAGAGAACACGGTGGGGTTATGTTTGATTTGTAAGTAGTTCAGGATCACTTCTTGACCATTACTAGTTTGCAAACGTTATGCACAGTCTACTCTTCTTACTCTTGTACTCGTAAGTTAGCCACCATACAAGGCTTAGTGCTGCTGCAACCTCACCACTTATCCATTCCATACCCATTAAGCTTTGCTAGTCTTGATACCCATGGCAATGGGATTGTTGAGTCCTCGTGGTTCACAAATTACTACAACAATCGATGCAGGTACAGGTAATACGATGATATGACGTGACAGCGATGTTTCCTTGATTTGGAGTTCTACTTCTGCTTCTTCTTTGATTGAGGGATAGGTTCCTGGTCGGCAGCCTGGGCTAGTAGGGTGGATGTCATTCGTGTCTTTTCGTTTGTTTCCATCAGTAGTCGGATATTGCTCTTCTGTATGATGTTTGATGTATTCATGTGGCGATTGTACGCCTTTGTATGTATCCCCATTTGTGTTGTATATGGTACGATGTAATGATATCCACCTTGCAAAAGCGTTTTCAATATTTGGCTCTATCCTTGGTGGGAACTTCGAGTTCCTCTCGGATAGGATTACATATTGGGCGTGACAAGTTGGTATTAGAGCCTCGACCGACCATCGGAGCCCCCTTAATTGATCGTAGTTTGGCCGTTGTCGAGTATAGAATAAAAACTATTTTTGGAGTCTAGTTGTATCGGAGAGTAGGAATTCTTTTTACTCCTTATCCTCTTTGTCGCTCTGGTAAAGAATCGTGACGTAGGTGTTTTGACTTACTACTCGTCCCCTTCAAATTTTCTTTAGGATCACGCGGGTATTTTTTTCGGTCATTGCGGTATCCATCCTTTTCATCCGGAGCACTTCTCTTCAAGTAAATTCGACCCTCTTCATCTTTTGCAAGATCAACTCACATCTTTCTCAACAGAGTTCGTTTCCCCGTCCCAAGTTGTTTCCCGCCCTCCCACCCTTTGTTCACGGAGTATGAAGTCGCTAATCGAGTATCCATTTTGTTCGTGCAAAGTCTCTTCATTCTTTCCTCAATTATTTCAACCAGTGATTTCTCGTCTAGTCCGGCATTCTCTCTCTCATTTTCTTTTTCGGTGGATTCAATTCAAGTTTTTCGGGTTGATCTTATTCCTTTCCTTAGCTCAAATGTTTCCCCTTGCTCGTTCGCCTCTTGCCATTTTAATCGTTTCGGTGTGCTGAAGACATCTCAAAAGATTTGTGTTTGTGTTTCAAATTAATTCGAGGTTGTCACCTCATTCGAGTCTTTGAATCGTTCCGGTCCATCATCTCTTCTTCATTCGTTTTCAACGGTGTTTCTTTTGAGTGGGCCCTAACCCACAGGTTTTTCCCTAGGATCCTACCTGACTCTTCTAGTTTCTCCGGAGTTATTCTCAAATTCTTTCCGAGTTTGACGTTGGAGTGAATTCTTATCCGTCAATTTCTTCTTCGGGATTTTCCTTCAATTCCTTTTTATTTTGTCCTGTTCTTCCTATTCCTCTTCTGTCTCATTCCTAAGATCTCGGGATGAGATCTTCTGTTAGTGGAGGAGAGTTGTAACGCCCCGAGACCGATGCGACAGATGTCTTCCAATTATTCGCCGTCGTTGCCATGTCATTCGCTTGCGTGTTGCACTTTGCCATGTCATCATGTGCATTTCGTCCGCATGTTTTTCGAAACTTGCATCCGTCCGGGTCTCCCAGTTCGAGCCCATCTACACTCGCACGCGCCCGCGGCACCTCCGAAATATTATTTTATAAGTGGGATAAAAATGTTCTCGGAATGGGGAGAAAGTTAGTGTGCGGCCTTGTTTTATTGTTGGTAGACCGCCTGCCAAATTTCGTCGCATTCGGAGTCCGTTTGACGCCCCAAGGGATAACTATAGAGGCAGTATAGCCGCTTTATTCGTCGGACGTTTTCGGTATCCGGAAACCCTTGCCGGGCTGCACTTCTCTTCTCTCCCCTCAGCCCAAGACCTCCTACAGAGCCCACTAGCCCACCTACCAATCCCCTCCGCTCAGGACTGTCCGATGGTAATCGAACGGCTCCGAAACAGAGCAAAACCCCCCTAACCCTAGCACCTACCCTATATATACACCCCCTGCCTAAAATGGTCTAACCCTAGCCCCCTTCCCCTACCTCCAGTCGCCTCTACCCTCGAATTCCGCACTGCCCCATCCACCTCCAGCCACTTGTCGCCCAGCCAGCGGCTGCGCCGCCACCCCGCCGTCGCCTGCAGCCAACCAGAGCTCGCCATGTCGCCCCCAGGCGCCTCCAGCCGTCGCCAGGCCCGCGGAGCCCAGATTCGGCCCGCCTGTGCCCGGATCCCGCCACCGCGCGAACCCGTGCGCCGGATCCCTGCCACCCAGGAGCTTGCCTGCTCTAACTGCGCGACCCCGCCGCCGGCGACTGGACCTCGCCACCCCGGTCGCCGCTTGTCCCCGCCACCTGCGTCGCCAGCGATCGCCGCCTGTCGAGGTCGTCGTCGCCCCTCTGCCTTTCCTTCCCTTCTCTGCTCTCCCTCTCCCTCACCAGCTCTCTCTCTCTTGCAGCAAGCCGCCACCGCCGAGCTCGCAGTCGCTGTCATTGCCGCACCGCCGACCCCGCCGTCGCCGGATCCGGGGACCCACACCCGGATCCACCCATCCCCGACCTCCTCCACCCATTCCCGGCCTCCACCCACCTCGCCGGAGCCCCGCGCCGCCATCAAGCCTCGCCGGCCTCGTCCCTGCATCGGGAGGACAATGAGCGCCACCGCCCGCTCGCGTTGACCCCGCGTGGGCCAGCAACTCCACGGCCCAGCAGCGCCAGCCTGCCTCCTCTCCAGCGACCTCGGCCAAGCCCATGGTGAGCCACCACCTAATCCCCGCCCTGTGCACCATTTACTATTCGATGCTCACCGTTTTTCTCTGAAAACGACTAAGTCCTGAGATTACAATATCATACATGCATTTTGTGATGGCCATAACTTTGTGCATGTGTGTCCTATGGTGATGTTTTATATATGAAAATGTTCTTCTCTCTGTGCTCTACATGATGGTGCCATTTGCATGCATATTAGGATGCATCTTGATGTCTTAATCTCTATTGCCAAACTACATCCTGATGTTAAGTGCTGAAACTGTTATAACTTGCCCTTTTGTTATTTTGTGTGAATTAATGCATATGTCATATGAGCATCTTATCAACATGTGTTTAGTGCATTTTTATGTCTTGTTGCTTGTAGTATTTATTTCATGCCATGATATGCCATGATGTGACTGACATGAGCTCGCAAACATGCCTAGTCAATGTTGCTAATTTCAGACATGTTAATTTCACTAAGTTAAAAAACCGTCTGTTATAAAACTTGCTAACTTTGCATGATGGTTGCCACTAATCCATAACTCATATGCTTTTGATTTCTTCCTGTGATTTGCTTTATGTTATGTGTACTTTGATGCCATGCCATTGGTTGCCATGTATAGTTGCGGTAGCATGTCTCTTGCTCTCAAGTTGCCATCATGATAAAACTGTCATCCTGTTGACAGCATGTTTCATTTTGCAAAGCTCATAGTAATTAATCTATGCATCTTATAGATTGTGTAAATGGATCAATTGGAAGTTTGCCATGTCTACTTTATGCTCATGCCTTTTTCATAAATATTAAAATTGCTATACTTGCTGTTATGTGCTTCCCAAGTCAACATCAAAATGTTACTGTTTTGCATTCCCAGATTTCACAGTCTGAGAATCAGCTTATTTCATGTTTGCATTTGTCTTGATGAATGCCATGAACTTGTTGCTCCTATGTTTATGCCATGTTATGTGTTTTGAGCTCCACAATATGTACTAGGATGCTGTGCCTTTTGATGCCATATTTTTGTAGTGTAGCATCATTGTTTTATGCTTCCAACATGCCATCATATTAACTCTGCTTATGCATATGCCCAGTTTTTCACTAAGTCATGATCTGCTTCATAACATTGCATTTTGCATGGATCATAGTAAATTAACATTGATGCTTATGAACCTGAATAGTAAAGAAGAATTGAAGTATGTTATCTCTACTTTATGTGCATATCAAGTTTGTGCTCATATGGTTCCTGTAGCATATTGTTTTGATGCTTGCATTATGCCTAGTTGCTGTTTTGGGCAGATTGTATATAAAACTTGCGTTGTGTGTATGTGTTGAACCGTTGCTCCTTTTTCATCATGTTCTATATGAAACTTGCTTGGTTTTGCATGTAGTTTCATCATGTCATGTTGCATCCTTGATTTGAGTATGTGTGCTTGATGTTTGAATGCATTTTGTATCAATGCCATGTTCAACTTGTTTTGCTCATATCTTCTAGGTCGTAACTCCGAATTAAATGAACTTTATATGTAACTTGACTAGAAAGACGTGTAGATCATCATGGTGCATTTTAACTTGCTGTTTAACAACTCTAACATAATGTTTATTCAGATCAGGTCCAATTTCAAAATTTGCATATGGGGAGTTTCCGGAATTGTTATATGTTGTTTCCGGCCTCATTTAAACTTGCTCTGATGTGGGGTTCTTGTATGCATCATGTCTTGCCATGAGTAGCCTCATGTAGCCTTGTCATGCATCATACTTGTTTGTGCTTCAGGCCATGTTTATGTGTTGTGTGTTTACTATGTTGTTTGCTTCTTTCCGGTTGTGCTTCTTCTCGATAGTCCGGGTTTCGTTGCGATTGTGAGGATTCGTTCGTCTACACTTGGTTCGTCTATGCCCGTTCGTCTTCCTCATGGACTCGGTCTTCTTTCTAGCGGGATTTCAGGCAAGATGACCGATACCTTGGATCTCACTACTATATTTGCTTTGCTAGTTGTCTCGATGCTATCGCTATGTCGCGATACCCACCACTTGTTTATCAAGCCTCCCAATTGCCATGATGCAGCCTCTAACCTTTTTCACCATCCTAGCAAACCATTGTTTGACTATGTTACCGCTTTGCTCAGCCCCTCTTATAGTGTTGCTAGTTGCAGGTGCAGTTGTAGGTTGTTCCATGTTGGGACATGGATATCATGGGATATTATAATATCTCTTATTTAATTAATGCCTCTATATACTTGGTAAAGGGTGGAAGGCTTGGCCTTTTGCTCGATGTTTTGTTCCACTCTTGCCGCCTTAGTTTCCGTCATACCGGTGTTATGTTCCTTGAATTTTGCTTTCCTAACGCGGTCGGGGTTTATGGGCCCCCCTTGACAGTTCGCTTTGAATAAAACTCTTCCAGCAAGGCCCAACTTTGGTTTTAAAATTTTGCCAACATAATAATACTGATAATTAACTAATTTGCATAGGGGGTCGCGTCCCCGAGGATTCTTAATTCCACATAAAACAGGGGGGCCAGTGCTGTTGGTGCTGGTCCAAACTAGAGCACTGTGCGGGGCTGCCCCGGGGCAACCTGGGTTATTTTTCTTTGGCACCTGTACGCGTAGCTCATCCGTCATGGCCTGAGATGAGATACGCGCGGCTACTATCAGGGTGTCGGCATGTCGGGAGGTCTTGCTGGTTTTGTTTTACCATTGTCGAAATGTTTTGTGCACCGGGATTATGAATTTGATCGGGTTGTCCCGAGATGGAGAATTGCCTCCGCGGATCATGGGAGCTTATCATGGGCTAAGTTGGGACACCCCTGCAGGGTTTAATCTTTCGAAAGCCGTGCCCGTGGTTATGTGGCAGATTGGAATTTTTAATATCCGGTTGTAGTGAACTTGACACCAGATCCAAAATTAAAATACACCAACCGCGTGCGTAACCGTGACCGTCTCTTTTCAAGTGAGTTCGAGAAGAGAACACGGTGGGGTTATGCTTGATTCGTAAGTAGTTCAAGATCACTTCTTGGTCATTACTAGTTTGCAAACGTTATGCATAGTTTACTCTTCTTACTCTTGTACTCGTAAGTTAGCCACCATACAAGGCTTAGTGCTGCTGCAACCTCACCACTTATCCATTCCATACCCATTAAGCTTTGCTAGTCTTGATACCCTTGGTTATGGGATTGCTGAGTCCTCATGGCTCACAGATTACTACAACAACAGATGCAGGTACAGGTAATGCGATGATATGACGTGAGAGTGATGCTTGCTTGATTTGGAGTTCTTCTTTTGCTTCTTCTTCGATTGAGGGATAGTTTCCTGGTCGGCAGCCTGGGCTAGCAGGGTGGATGTCGTTCGTGTCTTTTCGTTTGTTTGCATCCGTAGTCGGATGTTGCTCTTCTGTACGATGTTTGATGTATTCATGTGGCGATTGTACGCCTTTGTATGTATCCCCATTTGTGTTGTATATGGTACGATGTAATGATATCCACCTTGTGAAAGCATTTTCAATATGCGGCTCTACCCTTGGTGGGGCCTTCGAGTTCCTCTCGAATAGGATCGCATATTGGGCGTGACACTCAATTCTTTTCCCCTCTATTTTTTCCAATCGTGCACACCCGGTCACTTGGGCCTCTTTCACTCTCGGGCCGCTGCACTTTGTTGCTCTGGCCCGCGTATGTTTTTTTTTCTCTGCTCTGTGTTTTTAGCATTTTCCAGTGCATGCATATTTACAGGAAATGCCACTATTTTGAAATGTTAATAATTAAGTAACCATGCATCGTATTTAAACATGCCATATATGTAACTTGGGTAGAATTTCATGTAGTTTCACAATATCCAACTTTCATGCGTGTTTAAAATGTTTAAACTTGCTGTTTGCATTAATTTGAATAAATGTCATGCTAAAATGACTTATTTCATAACTAAATAACCATAGCTCCGAATTAAATGAACTTTATATGTAACTTGTCTAGAAAAAATGTGTAGAACATCGTGGTGCACTTTAACTTGCTATTTAAAAACTTTAACACGATCTTTAATTAAGATCAGTACCAAATTCGAAATTTTCATATGGGTACTTTTCGGAATTGTTATGTGTTGTTTTCGGCCTCATTTAAACTTCTTTGATATAGGGTTGTTTTATGCAACTTCTTTTGCTATGAGTAACAACATTTGATCTTGTCATGCATCATACTTGGGTGTGTATCATGCCATGTTTATGCTTGTGTGTTTACCATGTTGTTTGCTTCTTTCCGGTGGTGCTTCTTCTCGATAGTTCCGGTTTCGTTGGGATTGTGAGGATGCATTCGACTACGATGGTTCGTCTACTTCATGGATTCGGTCTTCTTCCGAGCAGGGTTTCAGGCAAGATGACCATTACCTTGGATATCACTACTATCTTTGCTTTGCTAGTTGTCTCGATGCTATCGTTATGTCGCGCTACCTACCACTTGTTTTTCAAGCCTTCCCAAATTGCCATGATACAACCTCTAACCTTTTCACCCTCCAAGCAAACCGTTATTTGGCTATGTTACCGCTTTGATAAGCCCCTCTTATAGCTTTCCTAGTTGCAGGTGCAGTGCAGGTTGTTCCATGTTGGGACATGGATATCGTGGGATATCACAATATCTCTTATCTAATTAATGCATCTATATACTTGGTAAAGGGTGGAAGGCTCGGCCTTTTGCTTGGTGTTTTGTTCCACTCTTGCCGCCCTCGTTTCGTCATATCGGTGTTATGTTCCTTGAATTTTGCGTTCCTAACACATGTGGGTGTATGGGAACCCCCTGACCAATCGCTTAGGAAAGAACTTCTCCAGCAAGGCCCAACATTGGATTTAACATTTGCCAACATAATAATACTGTTAATTAATTAATTAGTATAGGGAGTTAGCGCTACCCGAGGATTCTTAATTCAACATAATACAGGGGGCCAGTGCTGATGGTGCTGGTCCAAAATTGTCAACCGTTGGTGGCTACCAGGGAAAACTCTGTGATTGGCCTACTAGAAGTTTGGATGATTTGGTTGTGCCCTGAGAACGAGATACGCGGCTCCTATCGGGATTGTCGGCACGTCAGGCGGTCTTGCTGGTTTAGTTTTTACCTTTGACGAGAGGCAGGTCCATCAGAATTCCTTATCGTAAGCATCGTGTTCTTCATTGTGAGGATGTTCCATCGGATGCGCGTGGTAATTTATAATGGACCACTTGGAGCACCCATGAAGGATTAAATCTTTTCAGAAGCCGTGCCCGCTGTTATGTGGCAACTTGGAAATTTATAATATCCGGTTGTAGAGAACTTGACACTAAACCCAAAATAAAACACACCAACCGCGTGCATAACCGTGATCGTCTATTTTCGAGGGAGTTCGGGATGAGAACACGATGGGGTTATGATTGACTCGTAAGAAGTTCATGATCACCTATTGATCATTACTAGTTTGCGACCATTATGCGTAGCTACTCTTCTTATTGTTGTACTCGTAATTTAGCCACCATACAATGCTTAGTGCTTGCTGCAACCTCACCACTTAACTATTCCATACCCATTAAGTGGTTTGAAGTCTCCTAGATTGGTTAGGTGTTGCTTGGGAGCCTCCATCGTGATGTCTCCTAGATTGGCTAGGTGTCGCTTGGGAGCCTTCGTCGTGATGTGGAGTTGAACCAAGAATTTTGTAAGGGCAAGGAGATCACCTACTTCGTGAAGATCTACCCGAGTGAGGCAAGTCCTTCGTGGGCGATGGCCATGGTGGGATAGACAAGGTTGCTTCTTTGTGGACCCTTCATGGGTGGAGCCCTCCGTGGACTCGGTCATGTGTTGTCATTTGATCCAGATTAGGTATCTCTCGGCCCTCTCGGTAATACACATCATAAGAAGCCTTGCAAGCATAGTGACTAAGGAGTTAGTTACAAAATTATGTATTACGGAATGAGTAAAGAGACTTGCCAGTAATGAGATTGAACTAGGTATGAAGATACCGACGATCGAATCTTGGGCAAGTAACACACCGATGGACAAAGGGAATTACGTATGCTGTCATAAGGTTCGACCGATAATGATCTTCGTAGAATATGTAGGAGCCAATATGGGAATCTAGGTTCTACGATTGGTTATTGACCGAAGAGGTGTCTCGGTCATGTCTACATAGTTCTCGAACCCGTAGGGTCCGCACGCTTAACGTTCATTGACGATATAGTGTTGTATGAGTTATATGATTTGGTGACCGAATGTTGTTTGGAGTCCCGGATGAGATCATGGACATGACGAGGAGCTTCGAAATGGTTCGGAGGTAAAGATTGATATATAGGACGATGGTATTCGGACACCGGAAATGTTTCGGAGTGTACCGGGTAGTCATCGGAATACCGGAGGGGGTACCGGACACCCCCGGGAGGGTAATGGGCCTATTGGGCCATTAGAGGGGAGCACACCAGCCCACAAAGGGGCTGGCGCACCCCCTATGGCAGCCGGCCAAGTGGGAGAAAGGAAAGGGGGGATTCGGCCGCCCCCTTCCTTCCCTCTCCCCCCTTTCCTTCCCCCCTCCAGCAAATATGGAAGGGGGGCGGCCAAGGCCAGGAGCCCAAGTAGGATTCAGACCTACTTGGGGTGCCCCTTGGCCTCTCCCCTCTCCCCCACCTATATATATGTGGTAGGGGGCGCCACACATAACCACGACAATTGCATAGCAGTGTGTGGTGCCCCCCTCCACCGTTTACACCCTCGGTCATATTTTCGTAGTGCTTAGGCGAAGCCCTGCGGAGATAACTTCACCATCACCATCACCACACCGTCGTGCTGCCGGAACTCATCCACTACTTCGCTGTCTTGCTGGATCAAGAAGGCGAGGATGTCACCGAGCTGAACGTGTGCTGAACGCAGAGGTGTCGTACGTTTGGTACTCGATCAGTCGGAGCACGAAGAAGTTCGACTACATCAACCGCGTTAACAAACGCTTCTGCTTACGGTCTACAATGGTACGTAGACACACTCCCCCTCTCGTTGCTATGCATCTCCTAGATAGATCTTGCGTGTGCATAGAATTTTTTTTGTTTTCCATGCAACGTTTCCCAACAATGGTATCAGAGCCAGGTCTATGCGTAGATGATTTGCACGAGTAGAACACAAAGAGTTGTGGGCGGTGATAGTCATACTGCTTACCACCAACATCTTATTTTGACTCAGCGGTATCTTGGGAAGAAGCGGCCCGAACCAACCTTACATGTCCACGCACATGAGACCGGTTCCACCTACTAACATGCAACTAGTTTTGCATAAAGGTGGCTGGCGGGTGTCTGTTTCTCCTACTTTAGTTGAATCAAATTTGACTACGGCCGGTCCTTGAAGAAGGTTAAAACAGCATACTTGATGAATCACCGTTGTGGTTTTTGCGTAGGTAAGAACGGTTCTTGCTAGAAGCCCGTAGCAGCCACGTAAAACTTGCAACAACAAAGTAGAGGACGTCTAACTTGTTTTTTGCACAGCATGTTGTGATGTGATATGGTCAAGATATGATGTGACATATGTTGATGTATGAGATGATCATGTTTTGAATATCGACAACCGGCAGGATCCTTAGGGTTGTCTCTTTATTGTACGAAATGCAAGCGCCATGTAATTGCTTTACTTTATCGCTATATGTTAGGAATAGTTGTTGAAGCAATAGTTGGCGAGACGACCCCGACGCAACGATGGAGATCAAGGTGTCGAGCCAGTGACGATGGAGATCATGACGATGCTTTGGAGATGGAGAACAAAAGCACAAGATGATGATGGCCATATCATGTCACACATTTTGATTGCATGTGATGTTTATCCTTTATGCATCTTATTTTGCTTAGAATGACGGTAGCATTATAAGATGATCCCTTCACCAAATTTCAAGATAAAAGTGTTCTCCCTGAGTATGCATCGTTGCCAAAGTTCGTCGTTTCGAAGCACCTCGTGATGATCGGGTGTGATAGACTCTACATTCACATACAGCGGGTGTAAGACAGTTTTGCACATGTCGAATACTTGGGTTAAACTTGACGAGCCTAGCATGTACAAACATGGTCTCGGAACACTGGAGACCGAAAGGTCAAACATGAGTCATATAGTAGATATGATCAACATAGAGATGTTCACCATTTATGACTACCCCATCTCACGTAATGATTGGACATGGGTTAGTTGATTTGGATCATGTATCACTTAGATAACTTGAGGGATGTTTATTTAAGTGGGAGTTCATTAGTAATTTGATTAATTGAACTTAATTTATGATGAACTTAGTCTTATAGTTTTGCATATCTATGTTGTAGATCAATGGTCCAAGCTACCGTTCCCCTGAATTTTAATGCGTTCCTAGAGAAAGCTAAGTTGAAAGATGATGGTAGCAACTACACGGGCTGGGTTCGTAACTTGAGGATTATCCTCATTGCTGCACAGAAGAATTATGTCGTTGATGCACCGCTAGGTGACAGACCTGCTGCAGGAGCTCATGCAGATGTTATGAACGTCTGGCAAGCTCGATCTGATGACTACTCAATAGTTCAGTGTGCCATGATTTACGGCTTAGAACCGGGACGTCAAAGACGTTTTGAATGTCATGGAGCATATGAGATGTTCCAAGAGTTGAAGTCAATATTTCAAGCAAATTCCCGGGTTGAGAGATATGAAGTCTCCAACAAGTTCTATAGCTGCAAGATGAAGGAGAACAGTTCTGTCAGTGAACACATACTCAAAATGTCTAGGTATCGTAACCACTTGACTCAACTGGGAGTTGATCTTCCAGTTGATAGTGTTATTGACAGAGTTCTTCAGTCACTACCAGCAAGCTACAAAGGCTTCGTGATGAACTATTATATGCAAGGGATGAATAAAATGATTCCTGAGCTCTTCGCAATTCTTAAGGCCTCGGAGGTAGAAATCAAGAAGGACCATCAAGTGTTGATGGTTAACAAGACCACTAGTTTCAAGAAAAAAGGCAAGGGAAAGAAAGGGAACTTCAAGAAGAATGGCAAGCAAGTTGCCACTCCCGGGAAGAAGCCCAAAGCTGGACCCAAGCCTGAAACTAAGTGCTTCTACTGCAAAGGAAATGGTCACTGGAAGCGGAACTGCCCCAAATACTTGGCGGATAAGAAGGATGGCAAAGTGAAGAAAGGTATATTTGATATACATGTTATTGATGTGTACCTTACTAATGCTCATAGTAGCGCCTGGGTATTTGATACTGGTTCGGTTGCTCATATTTGTAACTCGAAACAGGAGCTACGAAATAAACGAAGATTGGCTAAGGACGAGGTGACGATGCGCGTCGGGAATGGTTCCAAGGTCGATGTGATCGCCGTCGGCACGCTACCTCTACATCTACCTTCGGGATTAGTTTTAGACCTCAATAATTGTTATTTGGTGCCCGCGTTGAGCATGAACATTATATCTGGATCTTGTTTATTGCAAAACGGTTATTCATTTAAATCGGAGAATAATGGTTGTTCTATTTATATGAGTAATATCTTTTATGGTCATGCACCCTTGATGAATGGTATATTCTTGTTGAATCTCGATCTTAGTGATACACATATTCATAATATTGATGCCAAAAGATGCAAAGTTGATAATTATAGTGCAACATACTTGTGGCACTGCCGTTTAGGTCATATTGGTGTAAAGCGCATGAAGAAACTCCATACGGATGGACTTTTGGAATCACTTGATTATGAATCATTTGATACTTGCGAACCATGCCTCATGGGCAATATGACTAAAACTCCGTTCTCCAGAACAATGGAGTGAGCTAATGACTTATTGGAAATAATACATACCGATGTATGCGGTCTGATGAGTGTTGAAGCACGCGGCGGGTATCGTTATTTTCTGACCTTCACAGATGATTTGAGTAGGTATGGGTATATCTACTTGATGAAACACAAGTCTGAAACATTTGAAAAGTTCAAAGAATTTCAGAGTGAAGTAGAGAAGCATCATAACAAGAAAATAAAGTTTCTATGATCTGATCACGGAGGCGAATATTTGATTTACAAGTTTGGCCTTCATTTAAAACAATGTGGAATTGTTTCACAACTCACGCCACCTGGAACACCACAACGTAATGGTGTGTCCGAATGTCGTAACCGTATTTTATTAGATATGGTGCGATCTTTGATGCCTCTTACCGATTTACCACTATCGTTTTGGGGTTATGCATTAGAGACAGCCGCATTCATGTTATATAGGGCACCATCTAAATCCGTTGAGACGACACCATATGAACTTTGGTTTGGCAAGAAACCTAAGCTGTCATTTCTTAAAGTTTGGGGTCGCGACACTTAGGTCAAAAGGCTTCAGCCTGATAAGCTCGTACCCATATCGGAGAAGTGCGTCTTCATAGGGTACCCTAAGGAAACAATTGGGTACACCTTCTACCACAGATCTGAAGGCAAGATCTTTGTTGCCAAGAATGGGTCCTTTCTAGAGAAGGAGTTTCTCTCAAAAGAAGTGAGTGGGAGGAAAGTAGAACTTGATGAGGTAATTGTACCTTCTCTCGAATTGGAGAGTAGCACATCACAGAAAACCGTTCCCATGATGCCTACACCAACTAGAGAGGAAGCAAATGATAATGATCATGAAACTTCAGATCAAGTTACTACTGAACCTCGTAGGTCGACCAGAGCATGATCCGCACCAGAGTGGTACGGTAATCCTATCCTAGAAGTCACGTTACTAGACCAAGGCGAACCTACGGACTATGAAGAAGCTATGATGAGACCAGATTCTGACAGATGGCTTGAGGTCATGAAATCTGAGATAGGATCCATGTATGAAAACAAAGTATGGACTTTGGTGGACTTGCCCGATGATCGGCAAGCCATAGTAAATAAATTGATCTTCAAGAAGAAGACTAACGCTGATGGTAATGTTACTGTCTACAAAGTTCGACTTGTCGTGAAAGGTTTTTGACAAGTTCAAGGAGTTGACTACGAGGAGACTTTCTCACCCGTAGCGATGATTAAGTCCGTCCGAATCATGTTAGCAATTGCTACATTTTATGATTATGAAATCTGGCAAATGGACGTCAAACCTGCATTCCTTAATGGATTTCTTAAAGAAGAGTTGTATATGATGCAACCAGAAGGTTTTGTCGATCCTAAAGGTGCTAACAAAGTGTGCAAGCTCCAGCGATCCATCTATGGACTAGTGCAAGCATCTCAGAGTTGGAATATACGCTTTGATGAGGTGATCAAAGCATATGGTTTTATACAAACTTACGGTGAAGCCTGTATTTACAAGAAAGTGAGTGGGAGCTCTGTAGCATTTCTGATATTATATGTGGATCACATATTTTTGATTGGAAATGATATAGAATTTCTGGATAGCATAAAAGGATACTTGAATAATAATTTTTCAATTAAAGACCTCGGTGAAGCTTCTTATATATTGGGCATCAAGATCTATAGAGATAGATCGAGATGCTTAATAGGACTTTCACAAAGCACATACCTTGATAAAGTTTTGAAGAAGTTCAAAATGGATTAGTCAAAGAAAGGGTTCTTGCCTGTGTTACAAGATGTGAAGTTGAGTCAGACTCAAAGCCCGACCACTGCAGAAGATAGAGAGAAAATGAAAGTCATCCCCTATGCCTCAGCCATAGGTTCTATCATGTATGCTATGCTGTGTAGCAGACCTAATGTGTGCCTTGCCGTAAGTTTGGCAAGGAGATACCAAAAGTAATCCAGGAGTGGATCACTGGATAGTGGTCAAGAACATCCTGAAGTACCTGAAAAGGACCAAGGATATGTTTCTCATTCATGGATGTGATGAAGAGCTCGTCGTAAATGGTTACGTCGATGCTAGCTTCGACACTGATCCGGATGACTCTAAGTCACAAACCGGATACATATTTATATTGAATGGTAGGAGCTATCAGTTGGTGCATTTCCAAGTAGAGTGGCATGGCGGGATCTACGTGTGAAGCGGAGTACATAGCTGCTTCGGAAGCAGCACATGAGGGAGTCTAGATGAAGGAGTTCATATCCGATCTGGGTGTAATAACTAGTGCATCGGGTCCAATGAAAATCTTTTGTGACAACACTGGAGCAATTGCCTTGGCGAAGAAATCCTAGTTTCACAAGAGAACCAAACACATCAAGAGACGCTTCAAATCCATTCGTGAAAAGGTCAAGGATGGAGACATAGAGATTTGCAAAATACATATGGATCTAAATTTGGCAGACCCGTTGACTAAGCCTCCTCCGCAAGCAAAACATGATCAGCACCAAGACTCCATGGGTGTTAGATTCATTACAATGTAATCTAGATTATTGACTCTAGTGCAAGTGAGAGGCTGAAGGAAATATACCCTAGAGGAAATAATAAAGTTTTTATTTTATATTTCCTTATTCATGATAAAGGTTTATTATTCATGCTAGATTTGTATTGATCGGAAACTTAAATACATGTGTGAATACATAAACAAATACCGTATCCCTAGTAAGCCTCTACTAGACTAGCTCGTTGATCAAAGATGGTTAAGGTTTCCTAACCATAGACATGTGTTGTCATTTGATAATGGGATCACATTGTTAGGAGAATGATGTGATGGACAAGACCCATCCGTTAGCTTAGCATATTGATCGTTCAGTTTATTGCTATTGCTTTCTTGATGACAAATACATATTCCTTCGACTATAAGATTATGCAACTCCCAGATACCAGAGGAATACCATGTGTGCTATCAAACGTCACAACATAATTGGGTGATCATAAAGATGCTCTACAGATATCTTCGAAGGTGTTTCTTGAGTTGGCATAGATCGAGATTAGGATTTGTCACTCCGAGTATCGGAGAGGTATCTCTGGGCCCTCTTGGTAATACACATCATAAGAAGCCTTGCAAGCATAGTGACTAAGGAGTTAGTTACGAGATGATGTATTACGAAACGAGTAAAGAGACTTGCCGGTAATGAGATTGAACTAGGTATGAAGATACTGACGATCGAATCTCGGGCAAGTAACATACCTATGGACAAAGGGAATTACGTATGTTGTCATAAGGTTCGACCGATACAGATCTTGATAGAATATGTAGGAGCCAATATAGGCATCCAGGTTCTGCTATTGGTTATTGACCGGAGAGGTGCCTCGGTCATGTCTACATAGTTCTCAAACCCATAGGGTCCGCACGCTTAATGTTCGTTGATGATATAGTGTTATATGAGTTATATGATTTGGTGAACGAATGTTGTTCAGACTCCTGGATGAGATCACGGACATGACGAGGAGCTCTGGAATGGTCTGGAGGTAAAGATTGATATATAGGACGATGGTATTCGGACACCGGAAGTGTTTCAGAGTGTACCGGGTAGTCATCGGAATACCGGAGGGGGTACCGGACACCCCCGGGAGGGTAATGGGCCTATCAGGCCATTAGAGGGGAGCACACCAGCCCACAAGGGGCTGGCACACCCCCCTATGGCAGCTGGTGAAGTGGGAGAAAGGAAAGGGGGGATTCGGCCTCCCCCTTCCTTCCCTCTCCCCCCTTTCCTTTCCCCCTCCGGCAAATATGGAAGGGGGGGCGCAGCCAAGGGCAGGAGCCCAAGTAGGATTTGGACCTACTTAGGGCGCCCCTTGGCCTCTCCCCTCTCTCCCCCACCTATATATATGTGGGAGGGGGCACCACACATAACCACGACAATTGCTTAGCCGTGTGCGGCGCCCCCTCCACCGTTTACACACTCGGTCATATTTTTGTAGTGCTTAGGCGAAGCCCTGCGGAGATAACTTCACCATCATCGTCACCATGCCATCGTGCTGCCGGAACTCATCCACTACTTCTCCGTCTTGCTGGATCAAGAAGGCGAGGACGTCACTGAGCTAAACGTGTGCTGAACATGGAGGTGCCGTATGTTCGGTACTCGATCAGTTGGAGCACGAAGAAGTTCGACTACATCAACCACGTTAACAAACGCTTCCGCTTACGGTCTACGAGGGTACGTAGACACACTCTCCCCTCTCGTTGCTATGCATCTCCTTGAAAGATCTTTCCTGTGCGTAGAATTTTTTTTGTTTTCCGTGCAACGTTTCCCAACGCTCATGTGTTGAGATCAAGAGATTCCATTCCAACCTTTTGAACCTTGATTTCTAGCCTTCCCCAAGTTGCTTTCCACTCAAATCCTTCTTCCACCATAACCAAATCTATGAGAGAGAGTTGAGTGTTGGGGAGACTATCATTTGAAGCACAAGAGCAAGGAGTTCATCATCAACACACCATCTATTACCTTTTGGAGAGTGGTGTATCCTTGATTGGTTAGGTGTCGCTTGGGAGCCTTCGTCGTGATGTGGAATTGAACCAAGAAGTTTGTAAAGGCAAGGAGACCACCTACTTCATGAAGATCTACCCGAGTGAGGAAAGTACTTCGTGGGCGATGGCCATGGTGGGATAGACAAGGTTGCTTCTTCGTGGACCCTTCGTGGGTGGAGCCATCCGTGGACTCGCGCAACCGTTACCCTTCGTGGGTTGAAGTCTCCATCAACATGGACGTACGTTAGCACCACCTATCAGAACAACGGCAAAAATTTGCCGCGTCTCCATTGCGTTTGCACACTCCAATCCCATCCCTTTACATTCTTGCAAATTGCATGCTTTACCTTTTCTGCTGCCTATACTCTTGTCATGCTTGCTTGAAATGTATTGTGTGCCTTTAACTTGTGCTAAACTCAACCTTAACTTGAAGAAATTAAAAACTGCCACTTTTACTTGTTAAGTGTCTAATCACCCCCCCTCTAGACCCTCTTCTCGATCCTTTGAAATGCACATCAATAAATCGCGCATAGTACAGAGTGGCGCCACCTTTAAAGTATAATACCTGGGTGAGAGGCACGCTGCAGCGGAAAAATAACCCTGGATGTGGTTTTCGGAACGCCGGACAACTACCTCTCTAAAGAGGTTACGTTGCACATCGCCCCTTTTAAGAGTGGATATCATGCCCTCCTGGGATGGGACGCCTTCTCTAAATTCCATGCAGCACCACATTACGGCTACATGAAGCTCAAAATGCTGGGCCCAAACGGGATCATTACCATCTTGAGCGACCCCGACAGAGCACTTAAAGCTGAAAATAAAACAGCGTCGCTTGCCCTTGAATCCCCGTCTGAAGCACTCGCGGCCGAGGAACTAACCACATTACAAGCTGAAGTCGATCGAGATGATATCATCCTCGACAAACGGTCGAAGTCTACCTCATTCAAGCCGGCCGATGAAATAGTTAAAATCCAAGTACACCCCATGGACCCAGCTAAAACAGCGTCCATAGGGGCAAACTTAGATCCCGAGATTGATGAGGCTCTCGCAACTTCCTTAGGGAAAATTGGGATACGTTCGCTTGGCACCCTACGACATGCCAGGGATACCTTGCAGGCTTGCAAAGCACAGCCTGAACATACTAAAGGGCTACAAGCTCATCAAACAAGCACTTTGGAGTTTCTCTGGACCTAAGCATCAAGCAATGGGAGAGGAACTGGCCAAACTACAGGAAGCCTGGTTCATCCGAGACATAAAAACCCTGACTAGCTAGCCAATTTGGTCATGGTACCAAAGAAGGATAGGTCCTGGCGCCTTTGCATCAATTTCAAGGACCTCAACAAGGCTTGCCCCAAGGAACCCTTCCCCCTACCACGAATTGACCAAACCGTGGATGCCACAGCCGGGCATGATTCGCTGTGCTTGCTAGATGCCTATTCAGGATATCATCAAATAAAGATGAAAGAATCTGACCAGGCAGCGACAACATTCATCACACCTTATGGGCTGTTCTGTTTTAACACAATGACCTTCAGGATAAAGAATGCTGGCGCAACTTATCAGGGCATGATCCAATCATGCTTGGAGAAACACATTGAGAAAACCGTCGAGGCCTACGTAGACGATGTGCTTGTCAAAACCAAACACGCCAGACAGTTGGTAGACAACCTCCATGACACCTTTGCCAGCCTGTGGGAGTACCAAATTAAACTCAATCTAGAGAAATGTGTCTTTGGAGTTCCAGCCGGAAAACTCCTCAGCTTCATTGTATCTAGTCGAGGAATTAAAGCCAACCTGGCAAAGATACAAGCCCTAGACCGCTTAGAGTTACCAATGGAGCTCCAGCACGTACAAGAACTAGCAGGCTGCATGGCAACATTAAGTCGTTTCATATCAAGACTTGGGGAGAAAGACTTACCTCTGTACAGGCTGTTAAAACAAACGAAGACATTCAAATGGACCGACGAGGCTGCAACGGCTCTAGAAGACATCAAGGCCCTCCTCGCCACTAACCCCATCTTAGTAGCACCCGGTATATGCGAGCCGATAATATTATACATCCCGGACACAAACTAGCACTGCAAAAAAAAGACACAATCGTGACATTATGGGCCGAACAATTTTTTTTGTCATGCTTATGACACTTCTATGACGATAATTGTGACAAAACCACATATCATCATAGATGTGGTGGGATCCTACTTCTATGACAAAAAATCATGATAGAAAATGGGCTTTTCATCCTGCACGGGCTGGAGACGCACCTGCATGACATTCTTTGGGCCGTCCATGACGAAAAAAATCATGGTAGAAGCGAGGGCGAGGAAAATATCGGGGAGTTCCCGGTTACGGTGGGTGGTCGGGGCCGAGCGATGCACCATTGTTTGCGTGTTTCTCTCTCGTATGCGCATGTGTGCAAGGCGTTGGCTCTAACTAAACTCGAGCGATTGCACTAGCTATGTTACTGAACCCGAGTGATCGATCCCTTGGCTGTTAACTGAACCCGAGCGATTCCTTCTCTGCTGACTAAACCTGAGCGATTCCTTCGTTGCTGCTGCTAACTGAACCCGAGCGATCGATCACTGCTACTACTTACTAAAGCCAATGGAGCCCCCGTTGAAGACGTAGCCAGCCGGTGTGTTGGGTTGCATCTCGATGAATAGTGACCATTGCTACCTTGTGCGCGGTACGTAGAACGATTCGAGACATGGTGAGTCGAGCCGGTTGGTTGTGGGGGTTGGATGAACAGGACCCCGTGGTAGTAGGCGGTTGCCACAGGATGAACAGGACCCCGAGGAGGCCTCCACACCCCAGCCGGTTGGGGGTGGATGAAAAGCACCCCATGGAGGCTGGATGAACAGTAGCCGGTGATGTTGGAAATATGCCCTAGAGGCAATAATAAAGTGGCTATTATTATATTTCCTTATTCATGATAATCGTTTATTATCCATGCTATAATTGTATTGATTGGAAACTCAAATACATGTGCGGATACATAGACAGCAACATGTCCCTAGTGAGCCTCTACCGGACAAGCTCGTTGATTAAAGATGGCTATGGTTTCCTAGTCATAGACATGAGCTGTTATTTGATAACGGGACCACATCATTAGGAGAATGATGTGATGGACAAGACGCAAACTATAAGCGTAGCATATGATCGTATCAAGTTTATTGCTATCATTTTCTACATGTCAAGTATCTTTTCCAATGACCATGAGATCATGCAACTCACTGACACCGGAGGAGTACCTTGTGTGTGTCAAACATCGCAACGTAACTGGGTGACTACAAAGATGCTCTACAGGTATCTCCGAGGGTGTCTGTTGAGTTGGCATGGATCAAGACTGGGATTTCTCACTCCGCATGACGGAGAGGTAACTCGGGGCCCACTCGGTAATACAGCATCACAATGAGCTTGCAAGCAATGTGACTAAGGAGTTAGTCATGGGATGTTGTATTATGGCACGAGTAAAGAGACTTGCCGGTAATGAGATTGAACTAGGTAAGGAGATACTAACGATCGAATCTCGGGCAAGTAACATACCGATGGACAAAGGGAACTGCATACGGGATAAGATGAATCCTTGGCATCATGGTTCAACCGATGAAAGATCTTCATGGAATATGTAGGAACCAATATGGGCATCCAGGTTCCGCTATTGGTTATTGACCGGAGAGGTGTCTCGGTCATGTCTACATTATTCTCGAACACGTAGGGTCCACACGCTTAACGTTCAGTGACGTTAGAGTAGTATTGGGATATTCATGTTGGTGACCGAATGTTGTTCGGAGTCCCGGATGAGATCCCGAACGTCACGAGGAGCTATAGAATGGTCCGGAGGTAAAGCTTTATATATGGGAATATTTTGGCTGCCGGAAAGGTTTCGGGCATTATCGGTATTGTACCGGGACTGCCAAAAGGGGTCCAGGGGTCCACCTGCCCTCGGGTGCCACATGGGCTATACGGGTTGCACCTCGGCCTATATGGGCCAAGGGAACCAGCCCTAAGGGGCCCATGCGCCAAGAGAGAGGATAAAGGAAGAGTCCTAAGGGTGGAAGGCACCCCCCCCCCCCCCCCGAGGTGCCTTGGGAAGGGAGGATTCCTCCCTAGGACTAGCCGCACCACCCCCCTTGGAGGAGGGGCCAAGGCTGCACCGCAACCCTCCTCCTTGCCTCCTATAAATAGTGGGGGAGAGGTAGGGGCTGGACATACCAAATCCCACGCCCCGGCTGCAGCCCTACCTCTCCCAAAACCCCGATTTCTCCTCAGATTGGTTCCGGCAGCGTTTGGCGAAGCCCTGCCTGGATTGCACCACCACCATCTCCACCATGCCGTCGTGCTGGATGAGATCCCATATACTTCTCCTCTCTTGCTTGCTAGATCAATAAGTAGGAGCCGTCATCGAGCCGCACGTGTGCTGAACGCGGAGGTGCCGTCCGTTCGGCGCTAGATCAGATTGGATCGTGAAGACATTCGACTACATCAACCACGTTTCTTAACCCTTCTGCTTAGCAATCTACAAGGGTATGTAGATCCAATCTCTCCTCTCATAGATGTTCATCTCCTAGATTCATCTTGGTGAGCGTAGGAGCTTTTTTGTTTCCCATGCAACGTTCCCCAACAGTGGCATCATGAGCTAGGTCTATGCGTAGATGACATCATGAGTGAGTTTTTGGGCGTTGATATTTAGATTGCTTCCTTCCTTGGTCTTTTATTCATTCAGCGGTATTGTGGGATGAAGCGGCCCGGACCATCTTTACATGTCCACGTACATAAGACTGGTTCCATCGACTGACATGTGACTTTGTTGCATAAAGTTGGCTGGCGGGTGTCTATCTCTCCCACCTTAGTTGAATCAGATTCGACAAAGGCGGCCCTTGTAGAAGGTTAAATAGCATCTTGAATATCGATGTTGTGGTTTTGCATAGGTAAGAATCATTCTTGCTAGATACCCATAGCAGCCACGAAAAACATGCAACAAGAAATTAGAGGATGTCTAACTTGTTTTTGTAGGGTATGTTGTGATATGATATGGCCAAAGACTTGATGAAATATATTTGATGTATGAGATTATCATGTTTGTAATATTTTATATCGACTTGCATGTCGATGCATATAGCAACCGGCAGGAGCCATAGGTTGTCTTTAATTATTGTATGACCTGCGTGTCAATCATTAAATGCTATGTAATGCTTTACTTTATCGCTAAGCGGTAGAAATAGTAGTAGAAGCATGGTTGGCTTGACAACCCCAATGGCGACACGATGATGGAGATCATGGTGTCATGCCGGTGACGATGGAGATCATGCCGGTGCTTTGGAGATGGAGATCAAAAGAACAGGTTGATGGCCTTATCATGTCACTTATGATATGCATGTGATGTTAATCCTTTCATGCATTTTATTTTTCTTAGGACGACGGTAGCATTATAAAATTTCAAGATAAAATTGTGTTCTCCCCAAGTGTGCACCGTTGTGAAAGTTCATCATTTTGAAGCACCACATGATGATCGGGTGTGATAGACTCTACGTTCGCATACAACGGGTGCAAGCCAGTGTTGCACATGCAGAACACTTGGGTTAAACTTGACGAGCCTAGCATGTACAGACATGGCCTCGGGACACAAGAGACGGAAAGGTCAAACATGAGTCATATAGTAGATATGATCAACATGGAGATGTTCACCATTGCAACCACCTCATCTCACGTGATGATCGGACTTGGGTTGGTGAATTTGGATGATGTTACACTCCGACGACTGGAGGGATGTCGATTTGTGTGGGAGTTCTTAAGTAATATGATTAATTGAACTCATTATCATGAACAATAGTCTAAAGTTGCCTTTGCAAATTATGTTGTAGATCAATGGCTCACATAGTAGCTCCCCTGAATTTCAATGTGTTCCTAGAGAAAGCTAAGGTGAAAGATGATGGAAGTAATGTTGTGGACTAGCCCGTAATCTGAGGATTATCCTCATGGCTGCCCAAAAGCCTTATGTCCTTGATGCACCGCTTGGTGCGCCACCCCCTCTAGCCACTGTGGATGTTGTGAACACCTGGCAGTCACGTGTTGATGACTACTCAATAGTTCAGTGCGCCATGCTGTATGGCTTAGAGCCGGGACTTCAAAGGCGTTTTGAACGTCATGGAGCATATGCGATGTTCCAGGAGTTGAAGTTTATCTTTGAGAAGAATGCCCAGATCGAGAGGTATGAGACCTTTGATAAGTTCTATGCCTGCAAGATGGAGGAGAACGGGTCTGTCAGTGAGCACATACTCAGAATGTCTGGGTACTACAACCGTCTGGCTGAGTTGGGAGTTGAGATCCCACCAGAGGTTGTCCCTGATAGAGTTCTTCAATCGCTACCACCTAGCTACATGAGCTTTGTGTTGAACTATAACATGCAAGGGATGAACAAGTTAGTCTCCGAGCTGTTCGCGATGCTGAAAGTCGCTGAGTCAGACATCTAGAAGGAGCATCAAGTGTTGATGGTGAATAAAACCACTAGTTTTAAGAAAGGCAAGGGAAAGAAGGGAAACTTCAAGAAAGGTGGCAATGCAGTTTCTCCTCCCGTGAAAAACCTAAGGCTGGACCCATGCTGGAGACTGAGTGCTTCTATTATGAGGGCACTGGCCACTGGAAGCGGAACTGCCCCAAATATCTGGCAGACAAGAAGGGGGCCAACCTCAACAAAGGTATATATGATATACATGTTAGAGATGTGTACCTTACCAATTCTCGTTGTAGTGCCTGGGTATTTGATACCAGTTCGGTTGCTCACATTTGCAACTCAAAGCAGCAACTATGGAATACACAGAGGCTGGCGAAGGACGAAGTGACGATACGCGTGGGAAATGGTTCCAAGGTTGATGTGATCACCGTCGGCATGCTCGCTCTTCGATTACCATCGGGATTAGTGATGAACCTGAATAATTGTTATTTAGTGCCTGCATTGAGCATGAACATTATATCTGGATCTTGTTTAATGAGAGACGGTTACTCATTTAAATCAGAGAATAATGGTGGTTCTATTTATATGGGTAATATATTTTATGGTCATGCACCCATTGTGAGGGGTTTATTCTTATTGAATCTCGATAGTGATGATACACATGTTCATAACATTGATGCCAAAAGGTGTAGAGTTGATAATGATAGTACCACTTTCTTGTGGCATTGCCGCTTAGGTCATATTGGTGCAAAGCGCATGAAGAAACTCCATGATGATAGACTTTTGGAGTCACTAGATTTTGAATCACTTGACACTTGTGAACCATGCCTCATGGGCAAGATGACCAAAACCCCGTTTTTCGGAACAATGGAACGGGCAAGTGACTTGTTGGAAATCATACATACTGTTGTGTGCGATCCGATAAGTGTTGATGCGCGCGATGTATCTCATTACTTTCTCACCCTCACCGAAGACATGAGTAGATATGGGTATATTTACTTAATGATGCATAAGTCTGAAACGTTTGAAAAGTTCAAGCAATTTCAGAGTGAAGTTGAGAATCATTATAACAAAAAGTTTAAATTCCTATGATCCGATCGAGGGGGAGAATATCTGAGTTATGAGTTTGGCAATCACAATGTGGAATTGTTTCACAGTTAACGCCACCTAGAACACCATAGCGTAATGGTGTGTCCGAATGTCGTAATCGTACCTTATCGGATATGGTGCGTTCTATGATGTCTCTTGCCGATCTACCACTATCATTTTGGGGTTATGCGTTAGAGACAGCTGCATTCACTTTAAATAGGGCACCATTTAAGTCCGTGGACATGACACCGTATGAACTATGGTTTGGCAAGAAACCTAAGTTGTCGTTTCTTAAGGTTTGGGGCTGCGATGCTTATGTCAAAAGGCTTCTGCCGGAAAAGCTCAAACCCAAAGCGAACAAATGTGTCTTCATAGGATACCCAAAAGAAATGGTTGGGTATACCTTCTATCTCAGATCCGAAGGATAAGTGTTTGTCACTAAGAACGGGTCCTTTCTCGAGAAAGAGTTTCTCTCGAAAGAATTGAGTGGGAGGAAGATAGAACTTGATGAGGTTGTTGAACCTTTACTTCAATGAGAGACTGGCGCAGCATAGAAAGATGTTTCTGTGGCACCTACGTCAGTTGAAGAGGAAGCTAATGATGATGATCATGAAGCTTCGTATCAAGTTACTATCGAACCTCGTAGGTCGACAAGGGTACATACAGCTCCTGAGTGGTACGGTAACCCTGTCTTAGAGGTCATGTTGTTGGAAAACGGTGAACCTACGAGCTATGGAGAAGTGATGGTGGGGCCGTATTCCGACAAATGGTTAGAGGCCATGAAATCCGAAATGGGATCCATGTATGAAAACAAAGTATGGACTTTGGAAGTATTACCTAAAGGGCGAAAGGCCATTCAGAATAAATGGATCTTCAAGAAGAAGGCGGACGCGGATGGTAATGTCACCGTCTATAAAGCTCGACTTGTGGCAAAGGGGTTCTCATAGGTTGAAGGAGTTGACTACGATGAGACTTTCTCACCCGTAGCGATGCTTAAGTCTGTCAGAATCATGTTGGCAATAGATGCATTTTCTGATTATGAAACATGGCAGATGGATGTCAAAACAACGTTCCTTAACGGTTTCCTTAAGGAAGAGTTGTATATGATGCAACCAGAAGGTTTTGTCGATCCAGAGAATGCTAACAAAGTGTGCAAACCCCAGTGATCCAATTATGGACTGGTGCAAGCATCTCGGAGTTGGAATCTTTGCTTTGATGAGGTGATCAAAGCGTTTGGGTTCATACAAGTTTTTGGAGAATCTTGTATTTACAAGAAAGTGAGTGGGAGCTCTATAGCGTTTCTTATATTATATGTGGATGACATATTGCTGATTGGAAACAATATAGAACTTTTGGAAAACGTGAAGGAATATTTGAACAAGACTTCTTCAATGAAGGACCTAGGAGAAGCTGCTTTCATATTAGGCATCAAGATCTATAGAGATAGATCGAGACGCTTAATAGGACTTTCACAAAGCACATACCTTGATAAGATTTTGAAGAAGTTCAAAATGGATCAGACCAAGAAGGGGTTCTTGCCTGTTTTGCAAGGTGTGAAGTTGAGTAAGACTCAATGCCCAGCGACTACAGAGGATAGAGAATAGATGAGTGTCATCCCCTGTGCTTCTGCCATAGGCTCTATTATGTATGCGATGCTGTGCACAAGACCAGATGTTAGCCTTGCCATAAGTATGGCCGGAATGTTTCAAAGTAATCCAGGAATGGAGCACTGGATAGCGGTCAACAATATCCTCAAGTACCTGATAAGGACTAAGGAAATGTTTCTCGTTTATGGAGGTGATCAAGAGCTGGTCGTAAAGGGTTATGTCGATGCAAGCTTTGACACTGATATGGATGACTCTAAGTCTCAAACCGGATACGTATATGTTCTGAATGGGGGAGCGGTAAGCTGGTGCAGTTCCAAGCAAAGCGTGGTAGCTGATTATACATGCAAAGTGGAGTACATAGCTGCCTCGGAGGCAGCGAAGGAAGGTGTCAGGATGAAGCAGTTCATGACAGATTTGGGAGTTGTGCCCAGTGTACTGAACCCAATGATTATGTTCTGTGACAATAGTGGTGCGATTGCTCTAGCCAAGGAACCAAGGTTTCACAAGAGAACCAGACACATAATGTGACGCTTCAACTCCATCTGTGATGCAGTCAAGGAGGAGGACACACTACAGGAATCAGCTTTCTTTGCCATCTGCCATGGCAGACAGCAAAGGACCAGGAACTGATGGCAAACCTCTTTGCCATCAGCCGCTGACGGCAAACCTGTCCGACATAGTAAGCTACTACAAATAGCTTCTTTGCCGTCTGCTTTCTCACAGCGGACGGCAAAGACGCTTTGCCATCGGTGGCAGACGGCAAAGAATATGGACAACAAACAACTGATGTTAGCCATGTTAGGTGGCTAACGAGAGGCTTTGCCGTTTGCCAGCTGACGGCAAATCACCCAGCCTTTGTCATCTGCCACAGACGGCAAAGTGACCAAATGGGTCAGCTACCAGGTTGCACAGGTTGCTGCCATGTGGCCTCTTTGCCGTCTGTGGCAGACGGCAAAGTGCCTGTATTGTTACTATTTTTTTGTTTTCTGTTATATCCCTGCATTTTCAAAAGACATATATGATATATATAGTTTCAACCTCAAACATAGCCCATGTATCCCACATCTAGCAGTCCATCAATGCAACAAAACACATAGGGTATTAAAATGTCCAATACATACATAGTTTCACGGAGTTCATCAACATACATACATACAAAGTTTCACGGAGTTCATCAACATACATTGTTCATCAGCACAAAATCAAAACAAAAACTAAAACTAAAACTAGCAGTCCATCAATGCCAGCTTCCATGAAGTGAATCAAATCTGCAAAAATGGGAGTAAGAAAGTTAGAAGAAGAAGAAGAAGAAGAAGACTAGAAGAAGAAGACTAGGAAGAAGACAGAAGACTAGAAGAAGAAAAGAAGAAGACTAGAAGAAGAAGAAGAAGAAGAAGAAGAAGAAGAAGAAGAAGAAGAAGAAGAAGAAGAAGAAGAAGAAGAACAAAGAAGAAGAAAAGAACAAGGATGTAGAAGATGGAGAAAAAGAAGAAGATAAAAGGAAGAATAAGAAGATATTTTCTTCTTCTTCTTCTTCTTCTCATCTTTCTTCTTCTTTCTATCTTTTTATCCTTTTCCTTTCCTTATCTTCCTCTCTTTATTTTTCTTTCTTCTCTTCTTCTTCTATTTCTTTTTTCTCTTCCTTGTTTTCTTCTTTATTCCTTATTTGTGTCATTTTAGATCTAACTTAGGTAATTATGCAATTTTTGAGCTAACTAAGTTTATTATGTCAATTTGGAGGAAAATAAGGTAAGTAAGGGCATTTTTGTGCTAACCTAGGGATGATGCCATTTTTGAGCCAACTTAGGTAAGTATAGCTCATTTTTTATCTAACTTAGGTAATTATGCCATTTTGGAGGAAAATAAGCTAAGTATATGACATTTATGAGAGAACCAAGGTTATTATGCCATTTTTGAAATGAATAATCTAATTATGTCATGAATGAACTAAATAAGCTAATTATGTCATTTTGGAGGATAATTAGCTAAGTACGTCTTTTTTGGAGAAAATAAGCTAAGTATGTGGCATAATAGGGCTAACAAGCATGTACGAAGCTAAGTATGCAATTGTTAAGCAAAACACTAGAGAAAACTTACCCTCATCACGGAGGTGAAGTACCGGGGTTGCTTGTGCCGGTACCACCTGGAGAAGGATCGTGCGATGCTTGTCTGGAGTTACGATGCACCAAAGATCATTTGCAATGTCTCGTTAGCACTGCTCGTTCCTCGACCCTCGACCCCTCGGCGACCCTTGACCCTCGGCGATTCTCGACCCTCGAACCTCGACCCCTCAGCGATCCTCGACCCCTCGGTGACCCTCGACCCTTGACTCCTCGGCAATCCTCGACCCTCGACCCCCGACCCCTCGGCGATCCTCGATCCTCGGCATCGAACACTTCATCCATGTCCCACAATCGACGCTGGTGCACAGCCTTCCGCAGCAACAGTTCTCGGGGCCGATGGCGGTTGAACACCTTGGCAAATTTGTCTGGCAGCCTCTGCGATAAGGATTAAAATCCAAGTTTTGAAACTTCAAACAACCAAACTGACTCATGACAAAAAATCAGAGCGTAGAAAGAGAAATGAAAGACGAAATAGTACATAGTGAGAGGTTGTGCAACTAGGATGATTTTCTGTACCAGCTTTTTTAATGAATTGGAGAGTATGATGGCGAAGAACTCGAAAGCCATTGGTGTCTTGTGGTCATTTCCATACATTCTGCTACAGTGCAACAACCCTTCTTATGACCGCAAGACACCAATGGTGGTCAGAAGAAGGGTTGTTGTGCTGTAGCAAAATGTATGGAAACGACCGCAATACACCAATGGCTTTCGAGTTCTTCACCATCATCCTCTCAAATTCGTTAAAAAAGTTGTTACAGAATATCATCCTAGTTGCACAACCTCTCACGACGTATTGTTTCGTCTTTGGTTTCTCTTTCTACGCTTTGATTTTTTGTCATGAGTCAGTTTGGGTGTTTCAAGTCTCTTACGTTCGTATCTTAAGCTACGACACAAGCCACGCCATGCTCACCATAAAATTTTAGGACATCACATCACATAAAGCATTGACACTTTGTACCGGGGGATTCTCGGCCTAGGCGACAGCGCCGGGACCGGCGGGACCCACTGGCTCCACCATCTATCCCCTTGGCGACCGGTGATCCTCAACCCTCTGCCACGACCCTCGACCCCTTGGTGACCAGCGATCATCAACCCTCGACCCCTTGGCAATCGGTGATCCTCGACCCGGTTCCGTCGGCGCGGACGCACCCCGTCGGTGATCCTCGACCCGTTTTTCCTTTTTCCTCTTCTTCTTCTCCTCTCCTCTTTTTCTTCTTCTTCTTCTTCTTCTTCTTCTTCTTCTTCTTCTTCTTCTTCTTCTTCTTCTTCTTCTCCTCCTCCTCCTCCTCCTCCTCCTCTTCTTCTTCTTCTTCTTCTTCTTCTCTCCTCCTCCTCCTCTTCTTCTTCTTCTTCTTCTAAATTTTTTTTCTTTTTTTTCAGAACTAAACATAAACCTAAAACTAAAACTAAATTGAAAATAAACATAAAACTAAAACTAAAAAAACAAAAAAAAAATAGAAAAAAAGGGGTTGAGGAGCTCACCGCAGGGGAGGGGGTGGCCGGTGGAGGAGGGGGCGGCCCGGTGGATGAGGTCCGGGGGCGTCAGGCGGCGGGGGTGACGGGGCCGCAGGGCTCTGGGGCGGCGGGGTGGTGCGGCGGCGGGATGGTGGGCCAGTGCCAGCGGTAGGGGCGATAGGGCGGCGCTGGCAACGGGGCCGCAGGGCTCCAGGGTGGCGGGGTAGTGGGGCGGCGGGGTGGTGCTGGGCGGCGGCGGTGAGGGCGCAGGCGGCGGGGAGCTGCGGGCGGCGGCGGTGCTGGGCGGCAGTGGTGCGGGCATGCGATTCGGTGTGGACGGCGTTGGGGGAGCGGGTGGGAGGATAGAGAGGGGAGTGGGACCGGGGAGAGAGTTAGAGGGGGTGACCGTTAGTTTGGATGGGGCACGGTCTTTGCCGTCTGCTAGCGGACGACAAAACTTCTTTGCCGTCTCCTAGCAGACGGCAAAGAGGTGGGGGGGGGGGGTGGGCCGTTACAGCGTTACCCTAAAATGGACCCCACCCATCTCTTTGTCATCTGCTAGCGGACGGCAAAGATTCTTTGCCGTCAGCTAGCAGACGGCAAAGAAATGGCTGACGGCAAATTGCATCTTCGCCATCAGCCAGTTCTTTGCCGTCTGTTTTTTTTAAGCAGACGGCAAAGACCTCCTTTGCCGTCAGCTAGCAGATGGCAAAGAAGTGGCTGACGGCAAATCCTCTGATTCCAGTAGTGACATAAACATTTGCAAAGTACGTATGGATCTGAATGTTGCAGATCCGTTGACTAAACCTCTTCCACGGGCAAAACATGATCAACATCGGAACTCTATGGGTGTTAGATTCATTACCATGTAATACAAGATTATTTACTCTAGTGCAAGTGGGAGACTATTGGAAATATGCCCTAGAGGCAATAATAAAGTAGTTATTATTATATTTCCTTGTTCATGATAACTGTTTATTATCCATGCTATAATTGTATTGATTGGAAACTCAAATACATGTGTGGATACATAGACAACAACATGTCCCTAGTGAGCCTCTCCCAGACTAGCTCGTTAATCAAACATCGCTATGGTTTTCTAGTCATAGACATGAGTTGTCATTTGATAACGGGATCACATGATTAGGAGAATGATGTGATGGACAAGACCCAAACTATAACCGTAGCATATAATCGTATGAAGTTTATTGCTATCATTTTCTGCATGTCAAGTATCTGTTCCTATGACCATGATATCATGCAACTCACTAACACCGGAGGAGTACCTTGTGTGTGTCAAACATCGCAACATAACTGGGTGACTATAAAGATGCTCTACAGGTATCTCCAAGGGTGTCTGTTGAGTTGGCATGGATCAAGACTGGGATTTGTCACTCCGTATCATGGAGAGGTATCTCGGGGCCCACTCGGTAATAAAGCATCACAATGAGCTTGCAAGCAATGTGACTAAGTATTTAGTCATGGAATGTTGAATTACAGAATGAGTAAAGAGACTTGCCAGTAATGAGATTGAACTAGGTATGGAGATACCAAAGATCGAATCTCGGGCAAGTAACATACCGATGGATAAAGGGAACTGCATACCGGATTAGCTGAATCCTTGGCATCCTGGTTCAACCGATGAAAGATCTTCATGGAATATGCAGGAACCAATATGGGCATCCATGTTCTGCTATTGGTTATTGACCGGAGAGGTGTCTCGGTCATGTCTACATTATTCTCGAACCCGTAGGGTCCGCATGCTTAACGTTCAGCGACGCTAGAGTAGTATTAGGATATTCATGTTGGTGACTGAATGTTGTTCGGAGTCCCGGATGAGATCCCTGACATCGCGAGGAGCTCCGGATTGGTCCGGAGGTAAAGATTTATATATGGGAAGTCATATTTTGGCCGCCGGAAAGGTTTCGGGCATTATTGGTATTGTACCGGGAGTACCGAAAGGGGTCCGGGGGTCCACCTGCCATGGGGGCCACATGGGCTGTATGGGGTGCGCCTTGGCCTATATGGGCCACGGGAACCAGCCCTAAGGGGCGCATGCACCTAGAGGGAGGATAAAGGAAGAGTCCTAAGGGTGGAAGGCACCCCTCGAGGTGCCTTGGGAAGGGAGGATTCCTCCATAGGCCTAGCCGCACAACCTCCCTTGGAGGAGGGGCCAAGGCTGTGCCCCAACCCTTCTCCTTGCCTCCTATAAATAGTGGGGGAGAGGTACGGTCTAGACACACCAAATCACATGCCCCGGCGGCAGCCCTACCTCTCCTAAAACCCCATTTTCTCCTCAGATTGGTTCCGGCAGCGTTTGGCATAGCCTTGCCGGGATTGTACCACCACCATCTCCACCACGCCGTCATGCTGGTTGAGATCCCATCTAGTTCTCCTCTCTTGCTTGCTGGATCAAGAAGTAGGAGATGTCATCGAGCCGCACATGTGAGGAACGCGGAGGTGCCGTCTGTTCGGCGCTAGATCGGATTGGATCGCGAAGACGTTCGACTACATCAACCGCATTTCTTAACGCTTCTGTTGACACCGGATTTTGGCACGGTACAAATGCAAATAAGATGGCCCTAAATGAAAATGTTTTCAACATGAGAAATTTTCGCGTCGTCGAATGGAACAACTTTGATGTTTAGGTTATCGTCATCCAACCTCATCTTAGGGGCCAAAACTATACTCCGAGTGGCAGAATTTAGTGTTCCAAGTGCTTTTCTGCCGGTTACGTCTTCAAGACGTCCTCGGATGAAGGAGCACTCTGCATGGATTGTCTTCATCTTGTCGAGGCGATTGATTTTCATATATAAATCATCTCAATCCAAGTTCATTTGCAAAAGTTAGAGACAATACACTGCAGACCAAACCTAAACGGAAATATGGCGCGAGGTACCAGACACCCTGTCTGATGGGTCGTGCGAGCAATTCGTCCCTCAATAAGGCCTTGAATCAAAAAGCCTTCAGCATGAGAAAGTTTCGTCTCGTCGAGCTGATCGATTTTCATATATAATTCGTCTCAATCCGAGGTCGTATGCGACCTGGAGAGGCAAATCAAGATCAGGCTGTGTTTTTAGTTGGGAAATCCGAGTGAAAAGCTTACCATCCGAGTGAAAACTTACCGATCGTGTAAGAGATTGCCATCCGAGTGAAAATATAGTCATCCGAGTGAAAATATTATCATCAGAATGAAAGCTTGCCAATCGAGTAAGGGATTTCCTTCCGAGTGAAAATATAATAATCCGAGTGAAAGATTGTCTTCCAAGTGAAAATTATGCCATCCTAGTGAAAGTTTCCGTCCGAGTGAAGAAGTCTAGTCAGGCGATTCGAGTGAAAGATTGTCTTCCAAGTGAAAATTTTGCCATCCTAGTGCAAGTTGCCGTCCGAGTGCAGAAGTCCAGTCGGGCGATCCGAGTGAAAGACTCTAATATCCGAGTGGAGAGATTCAGATCAGAGTGCTCCGACCAGAACCTGAAGATATGCCCGAAAAGTTATCTAGATGACATCGGATGGAAAAGTATTCAACTTGGAAGTTGTGTGTATCATCAAAACGGTTAATTTTCGTTTTGGAGTGATCATCATTAGAGATAGCATACGGCCTGCAAATTCACTACAAGTCTCGGACAGTCCAGTCTGCTGCAAGACAGAGTCCGACTGGAAGGTAAAGATGACCTCGTAAAGTATTCAAGATGACCTTTTCTGGAAAAGTGATCAACATGAGAGTTGTTCATCTCGTCGAGGTGCACAAATTTTATGTTTGGGCCATTTTAATCAGAGGTCATATACAAGTTCTACGGCCCGTTCAAGCAGCAAAATAGAAATATTGGCCAGATTCAGACTGAATCCGAGTTGAACTAGAACTAGGACTCTAGGACGTGATTTGATGTAATTTTTCGTGTAAGGAAAGCCTAGATGAATCCTTTTCTTGTACGGGAAGTCCAGCTGCCTCTTATATATGTTGGGGGTGATGGCCGATTGAACAACACCAATCAAACCAATCAATCTATTACACTTTTGTGTTCATCTATCTTTATCCCCTACCCTTGTACCTTTCTTTCTCGTTCTTCGTTCGTTCTTTGCATTGGAGGGAAGTGATCCACGAGGCTCTAGGGGCGATCAGGTCGACCTAGGGTAGCCCATAGCCGCCACACTCCCTGACGGGGTCCCTCCCGGGCGTGTGGGGTTTCGGGTCTGCAAAGGCACCCGCCGACTGTCCTGCGTATCGTGTTGTCGGTCGGGTCTCCTTCGACATGAGCTGCACCCCCGGTGTCGAGGGTACACGTGACATGTTCGTGTGTCAACACACTTTTTGGCGACTCCACTGGGGATCGAAGCTTTGAACAGTCTCCAGCCTATTCTTGGTACGAGGAGGGCGTCATCAAGCTGCTGCAATCTACAAATGGTAACATGTATCATCAATCTCCTTACGTAGATGAAAATAGCCATTATGTTGATGTTGCTAGATCTTTCAATGGACATGTCATGTCGGCTAGCACTAACGAGCAAAGGCCGACTAGTTATTCCATTGGAGAAACTTGGAATTTACAGAATCGCGACATGCAACTAATGAATCTGAACTTTCGTGCATCGGCAACATCTTTCAATATGCCGGTGAACAACACGATGAGTTCCAGTGATCAATATAGGACACCTCATGAGCATGAGGGTATCTCATAGTTTATCCATCGACAGCCGGCTCGTGATATGCAGGTTCGTCCCCAAACATGCCGATGGACGGGGGAATCGGCCATGCTTCTGTTGGCTATTTGGCCGGTTATCCTCAAACATCATCATATAGTACACCTCGTGAGATTAATTGTTCAGTGGCATATGAAACTAAAAATATTCATGACTCGGATCACCTTTGCGGTTATGGCCAAGTGAATGGAGATTCTGCAGGAGCATATGTGCCTAATATTGCAGGGGATGAGGTGGCTCTGGCTGCATTAAAAAGTTTAGCCCAAAATAAGAAGATTAGTGCTATTTGCCTTGAGCAGCACGAAAAGGGATTGGTTCCTAATTATGAGGCAACAAGAGCTAGGGTTTTGAAAGAAGACGAAGTGTTGCCGATTGATCAAATTGGCAAGAGAAAATATTGAACAATAGTGCACATGTCTTCACCTATCATTGCAGCATGTTATACACCCCCTATACAATCGCAAAATTTTGGCAACATCAATTCATTGCCGAAAGATCCTAAAAGTATTGGGGGGCAAGCCGATCCAAGCAGGGCTGAGTTTAAAGAAAAATATGTGGCCCAAGTGGACAAGATCAAGCCAGAGCTCATAGGGAATAGCTTTAATGAATTTACTACACCTACCCTTGGGGAATTACCAGCAAAATATCGACAAGCTTATGAAGCACTGAAGAAGAGGTGTGAAGAGGAAGATTTGCAAGAATACATAAAGTCCCTTCCTCCATTTAGTAACCACGTTGACCCTTCTGTGATGTTGAAGCAAGATAAAAAAGAAATTTTGCAAGGAAATCGGCAAAAAAGGATTCACTCGTCTAATACAGTGGATTCGGTTGAAACCGGATTGAGCATTGAGACAACTAATGCCGAGTGAATCAAGCCAGTTATTACCGAGTGTACCAAAACAGAAGATGCAAGCTTCGATGAGCAAAGGAATGGCAAACGCAGCAAATTGGCTGTGCTCGATTTTTCTAGATGTAAGGGAGCTTACATGCTACCCTATGAGTTTCGTGCTAAAGATATTGATGAGCACCAAGAACAAAGTAATATGGCCAAACATAGTTCGGTTAACGATGAACATCAAGAACAAGAAAATGAAACCGAGCAAAGTTCAACTGACGAAGAGCACCCGAGTGAAATCTACTCGGGCAATCCGTGTGAAATCTACTCAGGCAATCCGAGTGAAATATACTCGGGCAATCCGAGTGAAATCTACTCAGGCAATCCGAGTGAAATATACTCGGGAAATCTGAGTGAAATCTACTCAGGCAATCCGAGTGAAATATACTCGGGCAATCCAAGTGAAATCTACTCAGGCAATCCGAGTGATGAGGCACGAGATCCAGAAAAATAGGAAGAGGCATTGGAGAATTATTCAGGAGTTGAGCAACATATTGTTCCAGTGGTCCAACCATCTTCTCCTTCTAACGACTTCACAAAGGTACACCTAGCCGAGAGTTTACTCAATTTTTGATTCGGTCAAAATCATATTGTTGATGCACCCGTTAGTAAGATTCTAATTAATTTTGAAAGACCAATCGAGATGAGTAACCTGTTTGTTTCGAATTATCTTGTCACTAATCATGCTGATCAACACATGGCACCATTCATAGAGGCTAATAGTGACAACTTATCGCAATCAAAGTTGTTCCCGATATGCCGACTGAACTTTATATTCATATGGACAACTTTGTTTGTTTCATGCCTGGCTAACATTTTGTCTCGGATGAGATGTATATTCTGTAATTATTTTGGTTCCAGGAATATAAAGCTAGGTTCAAAGTTCTCCAGGATAGCCGATTCAAGAGCATTGGAAAAGGAGAAAGAAAATTGATGCATAGCCGAGTCAGATGACGTTAAGCCGACACCACTTGGTTATTTAGTTCCAAAGCTGTTATCACATTATCAGTTAAACGAACAGTGTACCTTCACTCCGGGCATATGTGATCATATCATCGGTGCATCGCTGACTAATCCAATTATTATAATTGATCACGATGTCGAGTCATCAAGATGAGAGCGAGTGCAATGTTCGTTCGAGCAAAATGTCAAAGACTGCAACATGATCCATCAAGTCGCACAATCAGTCAGCACAAGACGATTACAGTTTGTAGAAGCACAAGCATATGGCCAGTCGTATCAGATTGGTCTTGATGGCGATCAAATGTTGACTCAGCTATCTCAAGCCGATTCATCTAATGGTCAACAGGTACACACCAATGATGACGGGGTCAAGTCTTCGAGCAAGGATATGGTTAAAAAATGCATCAACAACAATCTTGAAGACGGGAATTCCATCAAAGCTACAATGGCAACATCTAGCACTGGGGGGCAACGAGAAAATTCAAAGACCGATGCACGCACAACTAAAGAAAGCAAAGGTAATGGTAAGCACAAAGGTAAAAAGCCAAAAGTCACTTTCGCGCAGTTATTAGAAAAATATCAGAAGATAAGTGAGGCAAAGAATGCTTATCGGCCGAGTGAAACAAAAGCATCAAAGTCACCCCCAAGGCATAAATCTGAAGACCGGGATTGGCGAAGGAAGAAGTTGAGCAAGCAGACTCCATATCCTCCTTTTGGGCCACCAATGCCGATGTCATGGATAGCTCCCCATACTAACTATTATTCATATGAATCATGGAACGAGTATAAATCAAGGGCACACTATCCATCATATTCTAAACCACCTCACCAAAATTATGAAGCTCCGAGTGGATTGTGTTTTGTTCAACAACTACATGTTAAAGACCGTCTCAACCGAAAGGAATCAGTCTGGAGCTCGGTGAAGAAGATGGGCGTGGTCAAGCAAGTGTACCGAGTGAAAAAGGATGGCCGCAAGTGTGCTGTTTCAGATCCGACTCCAGATGAAAAAAAGCTAGCCGAGTCGATGTTGTCTACTAAGGGCAAGGAAGTGAAGCGAGTAACTTTCAAGGAGCCAATTGCCAAGTCTGGAAAGGCCAAGCTGGAGGTCCCCAAAGCCAGGAAGAACTTGCGAGTGCGTAAACCAAAGTCACAGCCGGGATGCCCACTCGGCTTACCATATTCGCAAGAGAAAAGGCTGAATCGGCTTAGGGCCAAAGAGCTGGAGAAGAGGAACATGGCTTGGGTTCCCAAGGGAAATCCTCGAGTCAAGAGCGGCATCACATCTCCTATTGTGAAGCCGGCAGGAGTAAAGGAGGACAAATGTGAAGTCGGCAGGCAGAGTCGACAGTTTTCATCTCACTATAGGGGACTCCAAATGGCACATCGTCCATGTTCTTCAGTCGTTCCATCAAAGCCAGCGTCCTGGAACTTATCCCCAGCCGAAACATCTGAATTATTCGGCTATACACACTTTGGAGGACGGGTTCACCAGGTCCTTCGAGATAAGGACACATGGCCGATATTTGCATATCGCCCTAAGAGTACATTCTGTTAGCAAAGTTGGCATCTGGCTAATAGTGTTCATTGCGGTGTATCTCATATTCCCAAAGCTGATTCTTAGTCTTGCCAACACCGGCAAGGCCGACTAATTATTCGGTCACTAATCGATCTAGTGCAGCAAAAGTTGCCGACTCCTATTGTTGGTTTATTGTAGGATCCAGAGAAAGTGAATCATTGAGATGAACAAAGCTCTGCCTTGCAGGAAGGAAATTCGATATGTCACTTAACACCTTCGACTAAAGGATGGCGCTAAGTTCACTCGGGGGGGGGGGGGGGGCAAGGCAATGTTGACCCAGGAGACCGAAGAAAGGGGGCATGACATCACATTTATCTGTCGGCACTCACTGGATGTCAAGTCAAAGTGTCGTGGAGATTATTTTCATGATTCAGTTTAGCAGCGCTCGGAGTTGGCGTTATTGACATATTTCTTCATGGGTTGGATTTGAAGACTTCATGCCTACTAGAGCTTACACGCTAATAATCAAGCCGAATATGATGTGCTATTCAGGCTAAAGGACTTCTAATCACTACAGAGGTTGCATGCATCATGGTTCACAATGATTCGTTGCTAGCTATCCAACGAATGTCATCTTGATATGCATCGATGAATCACTCGAATGTTGACCTTGTTGACTCGCCAAATGGGTTAGTACAATACACATCTGGTTATCACAACCGATGCTTTGTGTGACCGACTCGTGTAGGGCAAGTTCACAACCGACTTACTATTAAAGACGGCCCATGAAGAGTTACAGCCGACTCTAGGGTTGACTCGGCCACTGACACATCTAGTGCGAGCCATATGGCTGGCTGGAGAAAGTTTCTCTTATCTGCTGGATCCAAGTCAGGAGACACACATTTTTCGGCGAAGGCTTGACGGAGTATTTTGATCAACAATGAGTTGAGTCACCGAATAGTTGATGGTTCCTTTGAGGAGCATGGACATAATTGTTCGACAGTCGGTATCGTCGAACGGTTCTAATATCACCATAGAGTACTTGGATAAAGGCCAAGTCAGGATTGACAAGAGAAACTTACATAAAGGCATTCGTGACATCCAATGGTTCTTCTCAAACTACTATTGTCTGAAAAGGCTCTACCCAAGTAGCAACAAGCCTAAGCATATGGCCGATAACAATTATCGTCTTCAGCATGCACAGCCGATGTAGTCTTGACATCGTGCTTGGATGAAGTATTTTCTGGCACGCAAGCTCTGCCAGAAAACAGGGGGGCATGTGTTGACACCGGATTTTGGCACGGTACAAATGCAAATAAGAATGGAAATGAAAATGTTTTCAACATTAGAAAGTTTCACGTCATCGAATGGAACAACTTTGATGTTTAGGTTATCGTCATCCAACCTCATCTTAGGGGCCGAAACTGTATTCCGAGTGGCAGAATTTTGTGTTCTGAGTGCTTTTCGGCCAGTTGTGCCTTCAAAATGACCTCGGATGAAGGAGCACTCTACATAGATTATCTTCGTCTTGTCGAGGCGATCGATTTTCGTATATAAATCATCTCAATCCGAGTTCATATGCAAAAGGTAGAGACAATACACTACAGACCGAACCTAAACGGAAATATGGTGCGAGGTACCAAACACCCTGTCTGATGGGTCGCACGAGAAATTTGGCCCTCAAGAAGGCCTTCAATCAAAAAACTTCAACACGGGAAAGTTTCATCTCGTCGAGCCGATCGATTTCCAAATATAATTCGTCTCAATCCAAGGTCGTATGCGACCTGGAGAGGCAAATCAAGATCAGGCTGTGTTTTCAGTCGGGAAATCCGAGTGAAAAGCTTACCATCTGAGTGAAAACTTACCGATCGAGTAAGGGATTGCCATCCGAGTGAAAATATAGTAATTCGAGTGAAAGATTGTCTTCCAAGTGAAAATTTTGCCATCCTAGTGAAAGTTTCCGTCCGAGTGAAAAAGTCCAGTCGGGCGATCCGAGTGAAAGATTGTCATCCAAGTGAAATTTTTGCCATCCTAGTGAAAGTTGCCGTCCGAGTGAAGAAGTCTAGTCGGGCGATCCGAGTGAAAGACTCTAATATCCGAGTGGAGAGATTCAGATCCGACTGCTCCAACCAGAAGCTGAAGATATGCCCGAAAGGTTATCTTGATGACATCGGATGGAAAAGTATTCAACACAGAAGTTGTGCGTATCGTCAAAAAGGTAAATTTTGGTTTTGGATACATCATCATCAGAGATAGCATACGGCCTGCAAATTCACTACAAGACTTGGACAGTCCAGTCTGCTGCAAGACCGAGTCCGACTGGAAGGTAAAGATGACCTCGTAAAGTATTCAAGATGGCCTTGTTTGGAAAAGTGATCAACATGAGAGCTGTTCGTCTTGTTGAGGCGCACAAATTTGATGTTTGAGCCATTTTAATCAGAGGTCATATGCAAGTTCTACGGCCCGCGCAAGTAGCAAAACAGAAATATGGGCCAGATTCAGACTGAATCAGAGTTGAACTAGAACTACGACTCTAGGACGTGATTTGATGTAATTTTTCGTGTAAGGAAAGCCTAGATGAATCCTTTTCTTCTATGGGAAGTCCAGTCGCCTCTTATATATGTTGGGGGTGACGGTCAATTGAACAACACCAATCGAACCAATCAACCTATTACACTTTTGTGTTCATCTATCTTTATCCCCTACCCTTGTATCTTTCTTTCTCGTTCTTCGTTCGTTCTTCACATTGTAGGGAAGGGATCCATGAGGCTCTAGGGGCGATCAGGTCGACCTAGGGCAGCCCATAATCGCCGCACTCCCTGACGGGGTCCCTCCCTGGCGTGTGGGGTTTTGGGTCTGCAAAAGCACCCACCGACTATCCTGCGTATCGCGCTGTCGGTCGGGTCTCCTTCGACGTGAGCTGTGGTGCATCAACCCTGGCATTGAGGGTACACGTGATGTGTTCGTGTGTCAATAGCTTCCGCTTAGCGATCTACAAGGGCATGTAGATCCTATCTCTCCTCTCGTAGATGTTCATCTCCTAGGAATTTTTTTTCCCATGCAATGTTCACCAACAGGTGGAGGCTGGATGAACAGTAGCTCGTGGATGAACAGTAGATGGCGGAGACAGGAGGAAGATGCGGTTGATGAACAGTAGCAGGTGGAGGCTCGAGGAAGTCAATGATGGATGAACAGCAGCCCGTGCAGGCTGGAGTGAGGCAGTAGATGCTGTATGAACAGTAACTCGTGGAGTCCCGTTTTGCGGTACGCCACACCCCTCCGGATGAACAGGACCCGTTTCGACCGTAGGCGCTCCAACAGAAGTCCGTTTCCTCCGTTTTGTGGTACGCCACACCCCTCCTGATGAACAGGACCACATTTCGACCGTAGGCGGTCGAACAGAATGCCGTTTCCTCCGTTCTGCGGTACGCCAGGCCCCGTTTCTGTTGTTCCATCCAAGCTGGTTGGCTCCTGATGAACACGACGCATTTCGTTGGCTTCTGATGAACACGACGCAGTTTCTCCGTTCCGACCCAATCGGTTGGCTGTCGATGAACAGGACATCATTGCTGCTGTCCATTGCCTCTCCATGTACATGAGCCCTGGCCGTACATATGCGCGACTACGCATTCGAGACCCCCGCCTGTATGTACATACGTGACCGTATTTTTTGCCCTGTGGCTGTACGTACGTGTACATGGTTTAGATGGGACTGCCTGAACTGCTACTTCGGGGGCTTTACTATGACACGTCCCGCTGCTTGCTCGGCCACGGTTCATCGTTGCAGAGAGACCATTTGTCCAGTATGTACATACACGTTCATGACCAGACAAACAACACTACGTATGCTTCGACCGGGTGGATCCCAGCTATCATGGAGGATAAGCAGGCACTTCCTTGCGTGCGAAGATATAGCTTGTGGGTCCCAGCTGTCAGCGTCACCATGTATAGTCGTCTTTCGATGGCTGTCATTCATTGACCACGTTGACCACACCGCGCCAATAGCGCCAAGGAGGTGGACGACGGCGAGGCCTAGGAAGGGAACGTCGCGGAGCTGGGGAAGACGCGGTAGTGGATGCCCACGCGGTGGGAAGTACGAGGGTTGACTGCTTCGGCCGCAGTGTGAGGCTGCCGTCGCCGGAGAATAACAGGAGGTGTGGGTGAGTAATGGGATGGCATGGCCAGTGGTGGCAGCATAGCCGACCACGGGGGGCAAGAGAAGGCGGTCCCGCCGGCGCTGGTTTCGGGCTTTCGGCGGCTGGAGCAAGAAGTTCAGAGATTGAAGAAGCAGCACGGCCGTTGGATGTTAATCTAACGGTCGCTGCTGCTAGAATCGTTTGTTGACTAGGTTAACAAAATAACAAAGCCATGCCTATGTGTCAACTTAGTAGGCCCACAAGTCAGCCTTCGAATCAGGTGGGTCCAACCTAGCAAGGGGGGAATCATTTTTCTTGCGCGTAATAAGGAGGCACTTCCTTCCGTGAAAAGATGTAGCTCGTGGGTCCCAGCTGTCATGGGGGGGACTTTTTTTGTGTAATAAGAAGGAACATCCTTGCGTGCGAAGATTGCAGTTGGTGGGTCCAACCTGTCAGGGAGAGGAATCGTTTATTCCCGCATAATAAGGAGGCACTAGCTTGCGTGTGAATATGTAGCTGGTGGTTCCCCGCTGTCAGACTCTCAACGTACTCCATGTTGGCTCTCGTTCTTGACCACGCATCATCGAGCACACCACGGTGGTGGATGAAGGCAAGGCCTAAGATGGGAACGATCTGGAGTCGTGGAACAAGGGGCACTGGAGTCCCTGGTGGAGGGGAGTATGAGGGACTGGTTCAGCTGCGGGGTGAGGCTGCTGTCACCGGAGAATAACAAAAGGTGTGGGTGAGTATAGGTATGACCTGACCATTGTTGGGAGTAGGGTGGGGCGGCGAGGCCTGCGCGGCAGCACAGCCGGCCACGGGAGGCAAATGCAGGCGCTCCAGCCGGCGATGGTTTTGGCGGCTGGAGCAAGAGCAACTAGATCGGAGATTGAAGAAGCAGGATCACCGTTGGATGTCAATCCAACGAATATAGATGTCAGAATAATTTGTTGACTTTTTATTTTAGACCATTAAATCGCTTTGTTCGCTAAATGGAAAACATCTTGCGCAGGCTTCGTCCAAGTGGGCCAACAAAGTTAGCTTCCAAAGCTGTGGCGGAATACAGCCCATTTATTTAGGCTTTATAGCCCATTTCATATTATTGGCCAATACATCTATTTTCTGGGCTTTGACTCAAAAAATAATCTATTTCCTGGGCTAGGTAAAAATAATAATAGACGATTTACTATTTATGATAATTTACAGCGCATTTGATTATTTATTCAAATACACCTATTTACTGGGCTGGGTGAAAAAATAAAATTGCGTACATGTAGCCCATTTATTATTTCTGATAATTTAAACCCATTTGATTTTACTAGAAATGGACCCACTTTCTGGGATGGGTGAAAAACAATGATGGTCTGGACTGAGCATTTCGTATAAAAAAATAATATTGAGATTGGAATATTATTAAAAAAACTTAAGTTGGGCTTGGTAATCTTATTATATAAAAAATGAACTGAGTTGTGCATTTTATTAAAAGAAACGTAGGCTAGGCTGTGCTTATTTTAGGATCTTGTGTACAATTGTCGGCCCAGTTGCATTGCTGATGTTCAACGAAAAAGGCCTGGGTAGTAGTACAATACAACTTTACAAACCTACTCAGCCCACATTCAACGACGCCTGAAAAGGCCCAAACAAGGCTTGTGTACAACTTTTTGAAGTCACTGAGCTCAATTTATAACTTAAAGAAAAAAGTTAGAGTACAATGGAACCTAATTAAAAGCTGTCACGAGTGAAGAAATAATTCAACCGGTCCCACTTGTGTGTGTGTGTGCGCGCGCGCGCGTGTGTGTGTGAGAGAGAGAGAGACCCATCGGTCGATGCTCGTGAATACATCTTTCAGCCATATGCATTGCTGATGCTTAGTAAAAACTTATATATTTGACACAATCATATGCAACATCATAGCACATTGAACTTGCATACAAAAATTTCACGCAGGTGGCACAATCAGGGTGGAAGCAGTGGATCGCTACGAGTAGGGCTATGTTGAAACCAATAAACTCGTACATAACCATTCATTGTCTTTATCAATGACGGGGAAATATCTTGAATGCTATGCAAAGAAAACAGACAGACAACACAATAAGTTCTGCGAGCACATTAAATTGATGTACACCCCTTTCTAAAAAAAGTTCAGGTACAAAAATATAACAGGTCACAATCAAATGTACTGGCACATCAGTGCTTCACACCGATAGCTCGGATTTAACTACTATCGGAGAAGATTCAGTTGTTACCTCAAATTGGAGCACATCCAGGCAGCTAGCCCTTCCTCTTCTCCCAAAGAAGCAGTGGCCTCCGCTGCGTGATGGAGTAGGCCCTGTGCCATCCATCATTCCGAGCAACACGGGGAAAGTCTGACATTGACTCCTATAATGGACGTCGTCGACGGACCCTGGCACCAATGGCGGTGGCAGAACTTCGATTGATGGATTGACCACTTCTTCGACATGCACAAACACTCGATATAGGTAAATCCCTAATGTGGTCCGCGGCGGCCCTGGTGGCGACGAATAGTACAACCCTGGTTCCTGCACCGGTATCTCAACACCAATCACCTTCAGTATGGTGGACGGCTTCTTCATCCATGCCATAACCATTAGAGCCAAGCTGTCTAGAGGAACAAACATACTTACGAGCTCACCTCCTAGGTCGTTGATGAGCTCATTCATGGACTCGCTATTCCAAGCACGTCGAGGCATGCCGTGGAAGGTAAGCTTTGTTAAAAACTTTAGCTCAGAGGGCACCGAGCCCCATCCTGAGTGCCACCGATCAAAGCTCACCAGCGCGCCACTGCGGAACAAACACCGGGAAGATTCAAACACACGACTGCTGTCGAAAGTTGTCCAGAACCTAACGAAGAAATCATCCGGTGGCAGACAGACTTCAATGAGCAAGTCTCTTATTTGGATGTCGTGCACAATGCCAAGAGCTTTGACAAGGTCGTCTGGCGAGATGTGAGGCCGGTCGCAGTTGATGGTTCCATCAGCACTTTCCCGGTGAACTGGTCGTCAAGCGCCGCCATGCCACTGTTGAACGACAACACACAGCGCCTGAAGGTAGGACGGACCTCAGGATCCCCGGCTCAGAGATCCGCGTTAACCGACGACATGATAGTGCGGTTGAGTACAGGGAGTACAGGAGGGGGATTTGGGGGAACTGGACACTAGAGTACGAATCGAGATTCCAGAGGTGGGGGAGGGGCGGGAGATTGGGGATGAAAAGGTAGCATGAATTTCGAACACAGGCTAATACGCTCTCGGCGCGCAAGCGCACGAAAACACCGGTGGAACCCACATGTCAGCCTAAGAGTCCTTTTTCTTTCTTTTTTTGAGTGCCTGGCCTGAGAGTCATAATTGACCTGTTTGGCATTGCGTTACTACTCGGCCCATATTCAACGACACCTCACATTGGCCCAAACAAGCGTACATCATCGAAAAGACACTGAGCTCAAATTATAACTTGAAAAAAGGATATATACACAGAACACTGGAGAATGGTGATGCCCTCATTTAGCCCACCAGCAGTTTGAGAAAATAAACAGTTCGAAACAATGATATATACAACATTCAAACACTGACTAGTGACTGCTACTGACATAAACAGCAAGATATGATAGTTCTTAAGAAGTCTTGCTACATCACCAAAATGCACCCATCTGCAGTGCTCAGACTCTCGTGATCCAGACGAGAATGACATTCTAAAGAGATGAAACTATTACATAGTAAGAGTGACATAGACGAGGATGACCATATGACAAGGAGTCTGCCTAACAAAAGAGAGAACTACCCATCCAGAAAAAGAAGAAAAGACAACAAGTCATTCGAAGAGGGATGATCCAACACCATCATAATTTGCAGCCCCGCTTCAGACACTAGGACTCCACCCTTTCAATGCAACAGCCCAATTACCTATCAACCTGAAGGCTTGAACCACATCACTGCCTGTCGAAGTTGAGACATGCAAGGATCAAAGTTAATCCAGATGCCTTTGTCATTCTCACCTTCTTTTGGCTGCAGGCTGTATCGTTGACAATCAGTGGAGTTTGCTCCCGAAGTCCTAGGGCTCGCCGTGTAGACACAGTTTTCCCTAGCAAACAGAGCCTCTCTGCCATCAAGGTCCTTGCCAACGGTGATCGCCTGGTTAATCGGATAATTGAGTCCGAGAAACAGAGAGTGTGAACCAAGGCTGTTTACTTGCCTCCAACACAAAAATCCTGAAGGCCCCAACAAGCTGGTATCCTGCTCATAGACGTAACAGCCACTCTCCGAATACTCACGTATTTCACGGTGCTTGTACACAGGGGGGGTTTTTGCAATATAACTTTGCCGACTCATGTGTGCGAATGATCATCAGTCTTTTGCCGTCATCTAATCGAGCGAGGAACCAGTTGTGCTTCCCTGTTTTTGGCAAAGGTGGTGTGATTACAAAGGGCAGTAACTGTAGGAACACTGCGTCATATCAAAAAGGACAGGCATTGGTAATGTAAGATCAGCATTGTTCTGAGTATGAGTAGGATAATGCAAGAAACAACATTGATCTGTCCCTATTGGAACTGAGAGGAAAATACATGGAAATGTATACTAGGTTCAAAAATATAGAAGTTCCATGGATGGTTATACTCATGTTATCTCGCAATCGATTCTTCACAGGAAACTACCATGGCATGCATGTTATGTAATCATGTTCTGTCCTCACAAATAAATTCTTCATGGAAACTAACACACCATGCATTGTTATATACTCATGTGCTATGGGAAAAATTCTTGTGAGGATATTATTCTAGCCATTGATTGCTGAAAGGCGATATAGGTATGTACACATGGTAAGCATTACAGGATTTCACTACTTCCAAATATAGTCTTCTCCATATGCACATTTACTTCCCTAATGTATGGTTAGAAGAAACCAACAGTGTGATGCATCTTTCTACATCATGAAAATGAGGAAACTAACATGTCTATTGAAAGACACTCACATTTAGTAGTATATAGATTACTATAAAGTAAGGAGAATATCCATATCTTCCTAACCGTTTGATTATTCAAGGGTACAAATTGGGTGTAATGACATGGTCACAATCGCATGAATTAACTCATTCCAAATATAGCTTGCCGGCGTTTTCGGAACTAGGGTACCCAGACTTGCCTTCCTGCGGCCCACGGCATGGCACCTTCGACAACCTGGTACGGCCCATCTACAAGACCACCAAGACAAGACCCTCGCGAGTGGCCAATTCTCGCGAGGCGGACGACACCAAGACCTCCCGAGGGAGCGGCCTCCCCAGGCTGCCTCCTGAGGAGCGGATATTTCTATGGAGGTACCCAACCTCAGAAGGTTGCGATGACGCAAGCCATGACGACCAAGGCCAGGTGGGCGCCAGAAGGTGCATAGGAGGCAGTTTCTTGTTTGGTGCTAAGGAGGCAAGCACAGGCGTGGGTTCCCTAGGAGCCCGACAAAGGTTTCTATTCTAGTGCTACAAGACCAAGATCGCCAGGACGGCATGATGGATGTCATCGTCAAGCCCACTGCTGCATCACAACCAGAGGCTTTGCAGGTGAAGACCACCTTTCGTCAGGATAAGATGTACTACTTGTCCCCTTTCAAATTGGCCACTATGGGATCCGTTCCCGCCGACTATTTGGGGGAAGAGGACCGAGGCCACTATAAGTATAGGCTAGCCACCACCGTAGACCACATCGGATCCATTCCACCCTCACCCATAGACCTCACGAGGTTGTTCATCCTTTGTACTACTAGTTCATCCCCAGCCCCTCATGAGGCCAATCCACCACAAAGCAGGAGTAGGCTCATACACCGCAAGGTGGCCTGAACCTGGGTAAACTGCCGTGTTCATCTTCTTCCTTGCTTGTGTGCATCGAGCTAGGCTATAGGGTGGTGAGCTGGTTGGCTGGATAGGTTGAGCCCTTCGCACACGCCCCAGAGTTCGAACCTTTCTTGGGTCTACGGAGCCCTGAATCCAACATTTGGCATGCCAGGTAGGGGCGTGTCGAAGTTTCTCTTCCACCGTAAGTTCCACCGTTGTTCTGTCATTCCTATGTCTGATGCTCGCCGTGTCCGTGCCAAGCGCCGGGCCACTCGTGTCACCCAGACGGCGCCTATGGGCAACGGCGGTCCTTGCCGCTCTGCCTCCCCGGCGGCTAACGCCGCCACTGACCCCGTTGTTCGCGAACAGTAGGACTCCTCGCAGCTACCGTCTGTGCGGCGCGACGGCCGCAACGCAACTCCATCACCCACTCCAGCCACGGCATCCTCTTCTCATGTTCATCATGGGCCGGTGAACACGTAGGCTGCACTGCTCATGGCGCGAGAGCTTCTGCGCTACGGCCCGGCCAACGACCTCTACGACGACTCGCTCAGCCACATCACTGAGCTCGTCAACGTCGCCGGTGAAGCCCCTGCACCGTCCCATTCGCCCCATCCCCCGTCGTCCCTGGCGGGTGATGTGGCTCACGGCGCACCTCCTCCTCCTCCTCTGCACGGCGCGGACCCCGAGCCCAGGCGAGATGCACCCCAACGCGACCCGCTGCGCAAGGCGCCGGCGTGCGATGAAGAAAGCTGCCAGGTGGTGCAGCGGCCCCAAGGAGAAGCGCGTGCGCTTCCAGCGCCGCCGCGTCAAGACCGCGTGCCACCGGAGGTGGTGGAGCGATGGTGACAAGATCAGGCTCCCCCCATGCGACCGGTACTTGTGAGTGCGGCAGGCTGCCGTGCTTTCACCCCGGAGCTGAGCCGCGTTGTCTCGCCCGGCAAGTTCAAGCCAGATCTGGCTCCACGCTACGACGACACTCCTGACCCCGCTGAGTTCCTCCAGCTCTACGAGCTGAGCATCGAGGCGGCGAACAACAATGACAAGGTCATGGCGAGCTGGTTCCCCATGGCCCTCAAGGATGGCGCGCGTTCTTGGCTCCTGAATCTTTCGGTGGGGTCGATCTCCTCCTGGGATGAGCTACGCGAGCGCTTCATCGCCAACTTCCAGGGCACTCGCAACCGCGCTCCTGCAGCAGGCAACCTGCAGCGCATAAAGCAGTAGCCGGGCGAGACCTTGCACAAGTACATACAGTGCTTCATGAACGTTCGCCTCAATATCCCGAAGGTGTCGGACAAGGCCATCATCACGGTGTTCTCTGATGGCGTCCGGGACGTCAAGATGAAGGAGGAGCTCGCCATCTACGAGGACTTGTGTTCAGCTCTGTAGATGTTCAACATGGCAACCAGATGCGCGAGGGCCGAGGAAGGTCGCCTCTCCCTCCTGGAGCTTCTGGAGGTTGATCCTGAAGACAAGAAGGCCAAGGCTAAGGAAGTGAAGCACAAGGGCCCCGTCGTGCTAGCTGCGGAGCCCGAGATGAAGCGTGGCCGTGACCATGATGAGCCTCCCAGGGGCAACCGCCCATTCTGCATCTTCCACAACGTCCACAGCCACAACACCAATGACTGCCAGGAGCTTAGGGCAATCCACGACTGGCGCTTTGGCCACCGCCCCGAGTGCAACGACCGCGGCTATGGCCACGGAGGAGGCCGCGGTGGAGGCCGCTGGGACAACCGCGACCCCGGCCAAGACTGGCGCGACCAACCTCCTGATGGCCCCTGGAGAGACCAGCCTCGTCAGGATCGCCCCCAGGGCAATGCTGGCCTCCCTCCGCTGCCGCCACCGCCAAGGAGAAACGATGACAACCGCCAAGATGATGGGGCTGGGGGCTTCCAAGAGCCTCGCGCGATCGCCGGCATCCTGGGTGGCGCTCAGGCCCCCGCTTCTCATCGCGTCTTCAAGCAGTTCACTCGTGAGGTGAATGAGGCCCTCCCCAAGCTCGAGGCGTCGCGCCCCCTCAGGTGGTCCAAGCACACCATCACCTTTGACTCCATGGACTAGCTCAAGTGCTCAGCCACCGCCGGCGCTCCCAATGCTCTGCACACAACCCATTAGCAATGTCCTTGTCACCAAGACCATCATCGACGGTGGCGTGGGGCTCAACATTCTCTCTGTCGAGACGTTCGAGATGCTCCAAGTACCTTATGACTAGCTTCTGCCCACCAAGCCTTTCTCAGGGGTCACCGATGGCTCCACCGTCCCCATAGGGCAGATCTGCCTCCCTCTCGCCTTCGGTAAGCGCGACAAGTACCACACCGAGCTCGTCGACTTCGACGTCACCCACATCCACCTCCCGTACAATGCCATCCTTGGGTATCCGGCCCTCGCCAAGTTCATGGCAGCAACTCACCATGGCTACAATGTCCTCAAGATGCCAGGAAGTGGCGGCATCATCACGGTCGCCTGCGACGAAAAGGATGCGGTGTGTTCCCTCGAGCGCGCCTACCAGGCTGCGGCGGTCGAGAACTCTGACGATGAGGGTGCCGTCCTGCCTCCTGAGGCCGTCCCCAAGAAGAAGAAACAGCTCCTCCCAAAGGGGCGTCAGGAGGCTAGGGCACCCGATGGTCGTGCCTCAGGCCCCGCGCCCTCTGCTGGGGCGTCTTTCCCTCTCGCATAGGGAGACGCGCCCAGCGCCCCTCTCAGGATGGGCTCAGGGGCTCTCCTCTGGAGGGCCTCTAACCTGACCAGCGTGACAAGGGAGGCGTTCGGGCACCACGTGGAGGCATGCTTCGATGCGCGCCTCCGTGAGCAAGGCGTGAGGCGCCGGGCGCTCAGGAGTTCATTACCAAGGCAATCGAGGAGCTTCAGGAGGCGCGAGCTAAGCGTGGCGAGCGTCGGCCCACACCACCCAGTGCAGCTGCCGCCCATGACATGGATGGCGAGCTGCGCATCTGCATCAACATCCCAGGCCTCAACAGGGCTGCTTCGCAGGACCTCTTCTGGCTGTCCCGCGTTGGCCAGTGTGGGGGCTACCCCTGCAGGAACGTTCGCATGCCGTACGGCCTGCTGAATGTGGCTGCCTCGTACCAACGCATCATGCATGGAGCCTTGGCGGCTCACGAGGCCAGGTGCAAGGCGGTCCTGACCGAGGAGGTGACGGACCCTCGCGAGCCCCCCGGACCTCTGGAGCCTCCCGGGACTCAGGAGCCGGTCCGCTCATGAGGAGCAATCTCTACAGTACGCATCTTCAGCTACTTCAACGCTTCTACAACAATGGTGCCAGGTGACTTTTTGGTTTATTCAACTGAGGGCGCCCCTCGGGCTGCATTATCTTCAGGCTGCTAGGGCCCGACCTCGCAGCTGTATCATTTTGCGCATGTATCGGAACTGGCTTTGCTTTCATGAATTTCCTAAGTATCTCAACTGCCTGTCCGATGCTTCGTCACTATGATGTCGCTACACCCTCGCGAGCCCGCCCGCGACTGCCTCATGAATAAGGACTGGCACGGCATCTATGCTCGGGTTCGTCCTTGCAGCGTCGACAAACCCAAGCGACCGAGCTCTGTCCCGCGGGCCAGCTCCCATGCGCATCACCTCCCGTGGTCCTTGGTGCCTTCTTCTCCCATGAACTAATCGCATGTGGGCAAGTGCGGGCGCACGGCCCAGTTCGTACAACCGCAGTTCGGCGCTTCGCCGCAGCGGGAGCCGTGCGCCAACTATTTTTCCGTGGGATCGTTGCATGAGAAGACTTGGCACGGCGTCTGTGCTCGGGTCCATCCCTGCAGCGTTGATAAAACCAATGGTTGAGCTCTGTCTGGCGGGCCGGCCCCATTAACGTCACCTCCTGGGGTCATTGGTGTCCGGCCTTCTCATGCGTTAACCTTCGGAGGGGCATTCGGCGCAGGAACCCCCATCGCCCCACAGGTTTCTTATGCGCGCCCCGCGCCACAAAAATCAGGCACAACCTGCCTTGAGGTAGGACCTCGTGAGTCCCACGCTGGCTCACGAGTGCCCAGATACACCTCCTCTAGTTATGTCGTGCTAGCCATGCGTACGAACGGGACTGTACACGCCCTAGAGTCTCCCCCAGCGGGAACTCCCACCCACGTACCAGTGGAAGCCCCATGCTCCGCGCTGGTGGATGACACGGTCGAGGAGCGGCTATGCCCACACACCAGTGGAAGCCCCATGCTCCGCGCTGGCGGACGACACGGTCAAGGAGCGACTATGCCCACGATAATGTGGAAGCACCATGCTCCGTGCTGGTGAATAAACAATTGAGGGCGCCCTTGCAGCCGCACCAACCTCAGGATAGCCCCTCGGCTCTATGACCGGCAACACCCCACAGCTTCCCCCTCAGGAGGATCGCGCGAGGGTGCTGGACACAGGGGCTGTGCTCAAGCCCCGCCTAGCACACGCTACCCTACCAATTTTGGGTACCTGGTCTTCTCGCGTTCCCCCCAGGCGAAATCTGGTGGTCAAAGGTATGAGGGCTGCTCGCACGTCAAGGAGGACCTCCTGAGCATCGCGACTCAGGGGCCTCACTGGTCACGTAGCGCCTCGCCCCTTGGTGTTTTCCTAGTGATCCGGATGCCCCAACGGTGGTCGCGGTATGCACGGGGCTCAGCCCTGCCGACGCAGAGCGCAAAGTCCTACACCCCGGCGTCCACATTTCCTTCATGAGGGCTGCTCGCTCATCAAGGGGGACCTCCTGAGCATCGCGACTCAGGGGCCTCACTAGTCACGTGGCCCCTCGCCCCTTGGCGTTGTCCTGGTGATCCGGACGCCCCAAAGGCGGTCGAGGTATGCGCGGGGCTGGGCCCTACCGACGCAGAGAACAAAAGCAAGCACGAAGGAAACGTGACGCAATAAGGAAACCACGGGGTCCTAATGATTATTACAAGCACAGATTGTTCCACAAGATTAAACAGAAACCTAACGCCTCCACGAGGCACGGTAAATGTTGTAGGGTAAAACTAAGAAGGAATGCCACTGCCGCCACCCGCCCCGCTCGTTGGAAGCCCCTCGTCGACAACGCTGCCACCGTCCACACCGCTTTCGACTTCTGCTGCTGGAGCCTCAGAGATGGGAACGTAGAGGAACTTCCCCAGCAGCGCGTCCACCTGGCCCCTCACGGCCTCTGCGGCAGCATCGCGCGACTCAAGAGCCACTGGGTCAATCAGGGTGTTGAGGTCGAAGCCGGGGTCCTAGAGGTAGAGGTGGCTGAAGACGTGCGTCGCGGCCGCGGTGAAGAGCGAGCGGTACTCCACCTCCAGGTAGGAGTCCACCACAGCGGTGGCACCCTTGAGTGCCTCGGCAAGCTTGGGGAGGAGCCCTGCAAGATCGTCTTCAGGAATCGCCAGCGGCTCTTTGTACCCTCCCCCGTGGATGGAGCACAGCGCCTTGCGGAACCCGAGCTCGAGGGCCAGGAAGATCTCGCGGTCCATGGCCACCCTCTGCTCGGAGGCAACGAGGGCCTTCTCTCTGGTCTCCAGCTGGGCTGTCGTCTCGGAGACATGCCGGGCGTGGGACGCTTGGGTTTCGTCCACCTCCACCTTCAGCTTGGCCAGACGGTCACGCTTCGTCGCCTGGTCGGCGGACACCTGGGCCAGCTGGGCATCTCGATCGGCGAGCTTCGCCTCACGGGCCTTGAGGCCCTCCTCCCCCACCCGCGCCTGAGTCGCTGTGCCTCCGGCAGGAGACAGCGTCTCCAGAGCCCGAGCTTCCTCCTTCCTCTTCTTCACCACGACGCCCACCCTGGTCATCGGGGTGGGAGCACTATGAGCAAGGTAAGAGTATATGCTAAACAGAAACAAGGTAAGATGCTTACTCGTTGGGATCGATGTATGCCCTCCTCTTCTCCCTCTTAGCCAGGGCGGGGTACCCTCGCTCTTCCTTGGCGCGGCCTTGGTTATGCCGGGAGAGTTGGTGAGGCGCTCTTCGTCCGGCCTCGGGGCGGCACTACCTTTCAAGGCGGAGGAATCACCCTGAGGAGCCACGGCATGCAGGACCACGTCTGCCCCGCTCTTCTTCGGCGTCGCCTGGTTCGGCCTGCCGAGGGCCCGAGGGGTGGCCCCCGACCTTGTGAGGACCCCAGTGGAGCCCGGGGGTTTCATGGCCGGGGGCTCGCCGGCATCATCGTCAAAGAAGCCTCGGAGGAGTTTGCCTCATGACGGGTGAGAGATCTACGCTACGTCATCCTCGGTTGCCTCCGGGTCCTCCTTGCCTTCTTCGCCGACGCTATCGCTGGAGGACACCGGCACCGGGGCATTGGGGAGCTCGGGCGGCACGTGCCCTAGCTCGTTGAAGACTGGCATGGCGGCTATCAACGCCTCCCTGTCGGCGCGACGGTACAGTGGGGCGTAGGCCTCTAGAAGGTTGCCTGGCTCACCCTTGAGCAGGGTGTTCATGGCCTTGTCCAGCTCCTCGCCCGTCAAGCCCTTCGAGCACAGCCTGATGTCGTACGTAGCGCCCTCGTACTCCCACATGGGGCGCGTGTGCGACTGGAGCGGGGCCAGGTGCCGCACCAGGAACTCCTTCACAAGCATGCCCCCCGTCAGTGCCCTGGCGTCCAAATCTGTAGCCATCCTCCTCAGGACAGGTGTTGCCCGAGGGTTGGAGAACTTCTCAAGACCCCACCTATCAAGCTTCTCCGGCAGCTAGGTTGGCAGTTATAGCCGCGCACTGAGGCCCTTAGTATCCATGAAGACCCACCGACGCCGGAAGTTGTCCACCTTCTTTCCGGCCCTCATGAGCAGGTTGTTCTTGTGGACCGCGACGAAGGACATGCAGCCGGAGCGCTGGGCTGGATCATGCAGTCGCAGGTAGAAGAAGTGCCGGAGGAGCGGAACGGAGGGCCTCACGCCCACTAATGCCTCGCAGTAGAAGGCAAAGATGGACAGGAGAAGGATGGAGTCGGGTTGAAGATGTAGGGCCTGAACCTGGTAGTGGTTGAGGACGGCAGCAAAGAACTCGAAGAAAGGCGGGACGAGCCCCGCGAAGACGCTGTGGAGGAAGAAGTCATAGAACGTCTCCGCCAAGGTCCTTTGCTCGGCGGAGCCGGCCAGGAGTGTGGTCTCTTTCCACTAGTTGTGATCGCTCGCCGTCAATGGGAGCACAGCGGCGAGGTGCCTCTCCTCGGTGATGGAGGACGTGCCGAGGGCCGGCGCAGGAGAGGGGGAAGGGCTTGAAGCTTGAGCAGCCGGCTTCGTCTTCTCGGACGCCATTCGTGAGATCTTGAAGGAAGGGGGAGGAGCACGGCCGGATCTTGAGATGTTATCGGCTGGGAGAAAGGGGATCTGGAGCAAGGCGAAGGGAGAGCAATATGGCTCAGTAGCAGGCGCCAGCCTTTTGTCAGCCTGGGCAGTTGCCGAGGTGTTGTGGGAAGCGAAGACGCCCACGTCCCATCAAGCACCATGCGTTAGCCTAGCCCGCAGGCTATTGGGGCCCGCGGCGCTTCGCCCTTGCCCTTTGGCTTCACCTCGATGCCAAGTCCGAGCGCGCCTTGGGCCCGGGGGCTACTGTCAGCGTTCTGGGAACCAGGGTACCCAGACTTGCCTGCCTGCAGCCCACGGCGTGGCACCTTCGATGGCCTGGTACGACCCATCTACAAGACAAGCAAGACAAGACCCTCACGAGGGGCCAAGCCTCGCGAGGCGGACGACAGCAAGACCTCCCGAGGGAGCGGCCTCCCCAGGCTGCCTCCTGAGGAGCGGAGATTTCTATGCAGGTACCCAACCTCAGGAGGTTGCGATGATGCAAGCCATGATGACCAAGGCTAGGCGGGCGCCAGCAGGCGCAGAAGAGGCAGTTTCCTCATTGGTGCTAAGGAGGCAAGCGCAGGCGTGGGTTCCCAAGGAGCCTGACAAAGGTTTCTATTCCAGTGCTACAAGATCAAGACCGCCAGGACGGCAGGATGGATGCCATCATCAAGCTCACTGCTGCATCACAACCAGAGGCTTTGCAGGCGAAGACCACCTTTTGTCAGGATAAGATGTACTACTTGCCCCCTTTCAAATTGGCCACTGTGGGATCCCTTCCCGCCGATGATTTGGGGGAAGAGGACCGAGGCCAATATAAGTATAGGCTAGCCACCACCGTAGACCACATGGGATCCATTCCACCCTCACCCATAGACCTCGCGAGGTTGTTCATCCTTTGTACTAGTTCATCCCCAGCCCCTCATGAGGCCAATCCACCACAAAGCAGGAGTAGGGTCTTAAACCGCAAGGTGGCCCGAACCTGGGTAAACTGCAGTGTTCATCTTCCTCCTTGTTTGTGTGCATCGAGCTAGGCCGTAGGGCGACGAGCTGGTTGGCTGGATAGGTTGAGCCCTTCGGACACGCCCCAGAGTTTGAACCCTTCTTGTTCTGCGGAGCCCTAAATCTGACATAGCTGATTTACAGCATCTCTAATACATTGCCATAGTTCTACTCAAATTCCACTCAAACAGGGATATGTCAATCATCACAAAAAGTTCAAACAGTGTCATGGTGTTAGGACCGAGAGTATAGCGACCAGAGGGGGGTGAATGGGACATTCAAAAATTCTTCCGAATATTTTGAACTGATCCCAAACACAACTGTGGAATTAATGATCGGTAGATAAGGGTGTAATCAAGCTCGCTACTGAGGAACAAAACCTTCAAGGTAAGATGCAATAATGATTCGAGCATAAGCTACAACAGGCTTAAAGATGACAATGGTAATACAACATGCCAACGGAATGAACATGAAGAAGTACTGGAGCAGAGCTGTAATGGATAATTATGAAGAACAACGATACAGCCTACAAATGACTAAGAGCTCTGCGAGAGATGAATTGAAAGATAAGCAGCAGAGAGTAACATATCAGATTTCTTTCATCACAGAGCACACATAATGATTGCCGTAAGTAATTTAGTGAAGAAAATAGAACCAGTGGTGCTCGATGGCGACAGAAAGATCTGGTAGACTAGTTCACCCTTCTGGCAAAGGGCTATGTCTGGTTGGAGGGGTTGTGACTTAACTTGGAAGATAAACTCTCTTTACCCAAATCTCCTTCAACACAGAGATGATCAGACTCAGGTTGATTTCACTCGTGGTAGATCCTTGTCGGCGATCTCCAAACCTTCGGTCGACCTTCGCGAACCACAATCACTCTTGGTTGCTGAAGATCTAAGTCGGTGAAGACAACGACTCTTCAACACTCGAACGAAAACCTATCCGTCTAGAGAGTGCATAGCTCTCAAGAGTAATAGGTACAAGAACTCTCACTCAGAACTGCTGTGATGCTAAACCACTATCTAAGTTTGGGCTCTTGATTTTTCTCTCAGTGGATCTTAAACTCAAATCACTCGGAGAGGGGTTGCTCAAATCAATCTTCTCAGAAATCTCAAGCGGAGCAGCCAACGGACAAAGTTCGAGCGGGGTGCCTATTTATAGCCGCAGCCTTCCTAGATGGGAAATGACCAAATTAGAAATCAGAATCAGCCAATGGCCGAACGACACGAGTCCAAAGGTCGGATTTGAGCACAACGGTAACATTGCTTGCGGGGCAAGTAATGCTAACTCCTCGGTCTGAGACAAATCTCTTGCAGCGAAGAAGATCATAGTCTCTTGCTGACAAGTATTTGCTCGGAACACAAAGATATTTCTCTCGCAGCTTTCATAGGTTTTGGTTAAGCATCACAGCGGATTTAAGCCTCGAGAACCTATACCCCTCTTAATAGTACAGAGGTCCTATGACTCAATTGAATGAAAGAAGAACAACAAAATGAATACTACGTCTTCACTTAGTCTTTGACTTCCAACGCTGCAGTCAATTTCTTCGGACGACTGTACCGAATCAAAAAGCTTTGCTTCGGCAGTAAACTTTCGAGGGGTCAATTTCTTTACAACAATCTGCTCGACTATATGACTTCAGCAAATATAGCTCATTCTTCTCTGCAACGCAGATATACTTCGGTGAAGTTACTCGAACTTAGCGCCGGAGACAACATTCTGTTCGGTTGTGTATGGACTTTTTCTCTCTGTATGCACTAGCAAACAAATCAGTCCATACTTGTTTCTGTCAACAATCTCCAAAACACAAGGTAGGCAGATATTGCACCAACAATCCCCCCCTTTTTGGATGATTGTTGACAGAACAAATCACATCGAAGGATAGATAAAGAACGGAATCTAATGCAAAGAATAATAAAAGACGAGAGATAATTACGAAGATAAAGTACTCTCCCCCTGAAGGTATGCTTTGGAGCATGAAGGACCGGAGGGAGACGACATTATTCTTCGTATAAGTGACATTGATTTGTGAATTCATACTTGACTTCTTTCAATGCACTCGACGGTGTCTGAGGTGATTCCTGTCACAAAATCTTCAAAGAGAATTAGATATAAGATATGCTTAGAAAGATTTGTGATGAAGGATATAGCATGAAAGTTTTCTCAGAATACTATTTGAATCCATAGGATATGTAGTTTTCTTGCATGTTAGATATACGATACAATCAGAGCAAGAAAAAGTAAGAATATATTGCTCTGAGTGGATATGCTTCAGATGTGGTTTCCCTGCCATACAGAAGATAATGAGGTAATTGCTAGGGAAATTCACTTTGTCAGTGAATCTTATGGCCTTCACATCGTAAGGCATAGAAACTTAGACTGACATTCTCTTCCTGCAAGGTTAGATAATAAAGGATAACAATCAGCGCATATCCAACCATAACAGTTATGATTCATTTACTTCTCCCCCATGATAATTTCCCGTTCTTCTTCGAGGACCAAGTATTTTCCCTGTAAGATAGATAATTATCGGAGATTCTCATTCATGGGAAAAACACATTCGATGGTACCTGCAAACAGACAGTATGAAGCAAATAGCATTGCAGGAGGGGGTTATTAATGTTACATGACGACCGAGTACTTCAACACCACAAGCAGTGCGATAAGTTCATGAAGCAAATTGTTCGAGGGAAAACCAAAAGCGAATGAAAAAAACGCCCTGCAAGAACACCAATAAACTATCACTCGATATAATTCTCCCCCTTTTTGTCAACAAGTGTCAAAAAGGAATGAGAAAACATACGAGGAACTACTCCATGGGAGAATCCTCAGAATCATAATTAAAACCACTCGACGAATTAGAATCCGAAGAGTGAGGAATGGTCGAGTCAGAAGCAGGAGTGTCAGCCTAGGCTCTGGATGACTTGGAGCGATGAACATCTATCTTGAAGATAAGAGTACCGGCTGTATCTCCAATTTCATCATCATGGCCGACAAACAATAGGTCTGTTGAAATAGAATGATGTGGGAGGACTGGAGTTTGTCTTCGAATGCGAGGAACAAAGAGTAAGTCCAGATGGTTATAATCCTTCATGATGCCCTTTTTGGCTAAATCCTTTCAAGAGTAATGCTTCTTTAACAGAGTCCATGAGCACTTCTTTGCTTCCTTCTCATGCAGAAGAATTTCGCGAGTGTGATTATGAAGCAAATTTAGCTCAGTCATTAATTCTAGCTTTTCCTTTCTGTCCAGCTTAATGTAGCTTTCCAGTGTCTGCTGAGTGCGAATGCAGATCTCATACATAGATGGATTTTCCTCATGAGGGATTACAACCCTAGCCTTCTTAATCTTTGGTGCATTTTTAGATGCAGGCGCATTGGCAGCAGTATCAATAGGGTCCTTTCCTTTTCCAATATCATTCACAATGCGCAGAGTGTCATGAACTGGTGGCATGAAAACCTTCGGAATATAAGCCCAGAAGAATTTCTCATTGGTGAGCTGCTCGTTCACAAACATGATCCATGGAGCATAAGGCTTCAATGACTGAGGACGTTCAGCTGCACATGCAAGGTTTCGAATGGAAAGGTTATGAATATCAAACTTGATTCCTTGAGACATGGCCAGAAGTGCATTTCCCACAATGCCATTGATGGAATTAGGTCTGTTCGTTGGTGTGAGAGTATTGCCCAGAATGTGAAATAGCACTTTGTTGTCATAGGCCAACTTCTTCGAATCAACATCAATGCATCCGTCACCAACCATGGCGGGGTCCATCAGAATGTGGAGTTGAGCTTCGGACACATCCCAGAAATGAAGCTTGTGCTCTCTGTTCTTCTCAAACTCACATCTTGGAAAATTTATCATTGCCAAAAACTGATCTGCCGAACATTTGATCCTTTCTCTGCCTGTCATCCATTCAAGAGTCTAGGAAGAGGTGTTGCCAAGTTCTCCTGTGATATAAAGTGTGGCATAGAACTGAAGAATAATCTCTTTGTTCCAGCCATGATTGAAGTGCATGAATCCTTTCAGGAGGTGATACGTCTCCGTTGTCCTAACGCTTTTCCTCTTGTTTTGGACTCTAATTTGCATGATTTGATTGAAACTAACCCGGACTGACACTGTTTTCAGCAGAACTACCATGGTGTTGTTTTTGTGCAGAAAAAAACGTTCTCGGATTCGGACAAAACTTTTTGGAGAATTTTTATATAATAAAAGAAAAATACTGGAGCCAAGAACCACCGAAGGGGGGGACCCTGGGTGAGCATAACCAACCAGGGCACCCCCCCCTCAGGTGCGCCCAGGTGGGTTGTGCCCACCTGGTGGCCCCGCAGACCTTGATTCCAACGCTATAAATCCTATTTTTCCAGAAAAAATCAGGGAGGAAGAATTATCTTGTATCGCGATACGGAGCCACCGCCGCCTCCTGTTCTTCATCGGGAGGCCAGATCTGGAGTCCATTCTGGGCTCCGGAGAGGGAGATCTCCGATCTTCGTCATCACCAACCCTCCTTCATTGCCAATTCCATGATGCTCCCCACTGGGAGTGAATAATTCCATCGCAGGCTCGCTGGTCGGTGAGGAGTTGGATGAGATTCATCATCTAATCATGTTAGTTTTATTAGGGCTTGATCCCTAGTATCCACTATGTTCTGAGATTGATGTTGCTATGACTTTGCCATGCTTAATGCTTGTCACTTTGGGCCCGGGTGCCATGATTTCAGATCTGAACTGTTTATGTTATCACCATTATATCTATGTTCTAGATCCGATCTTGCAAGTTATAGTCACCTACTACGTGTTATGATCCGCAAACCCCGGAGTGACAATAGTCGGGATACTTTCCGGTGATGACCGTAGTTTGAGGAGTTCATGTATTCACTATGTGCTAATACTTTGTTCTGGTTCTCTATTAAAAGGAGGCCTTAATATCCCTTAGTTTCCTTATGGACCCCGCTGCCACGGGAGGGTAGGACAAAAGATGTATGCAAGTTCTTTCCATAAGAATGTATGACTATTTACGAAATACATACCTACATTATATTTATGAACTGGAGCTAGTGCCGTATCGCCCTAGGTTATGAATGTTATATGATGAATATCATCCAACCAACTCACCGATCCAATGCCTACGAATTTTCCATATATTGTTCTTGCTAAGTTACTACTGTTGCTACTACTGTTACACTCACTACAAAATCACTACTATCATTGTTACCGTTACCGTTACTGTTATTGTTACTACTGCTATCAAAACTATCATACTACTTTGCTACTGACCACTTTGCTGCAGATAATTAATCTCCAGGTGTGGTTGAATTGACAACTCAGCTGCTAATACTTTCAAATATTCTTTGGCTCCCCTTGTGTTGAATCAATAAATTTGGGTTGAATACTCTACCCTCGAAAACTATTGTGATCCCCTATACTTGTGGGTTATTAAGACCTTTTTCTGGCGCCGTTGCCGGGCAGCATAGCTATAATTGTTGAGTCACTTGGGATTATTATCAATTTATCACTATGAAGAATCTGAAGGATACAAAGACTAAGATTTTTCCCTCTTAGACGAGGGGATGTAAGGAACTGCCATCTAGCTTTGCACTTGATTCACCTTCTATTTTGAGTAGACTTGCAACACCACCACATGCTATTAATCTTGATATGTCGCAAGTTATTGATGATGCCACTTCTATGAATGCTACTCTTGATGATGCTAGTACCTTGCTTGATGATGGTGTGCCACTAGGTGATTTTCTTGATGAACAAATTGCTAGAGATAAAGATATTGAGAATGCTGAAACTGATGAAGTACTTGAAACTAAAAATCTTGAAACACCTATTAGGCCTAGCTCTTCTAGATACGAATTGCCTAAGGTACATGAAGGTTATGTTATGGATGAGGAGACAACTAGAGATTTTCTTGCTTGCAATGATAGAGATGATCTTAAGAAATTATTATGCAAACTGAAGGAGAAATCTTTGAATGCTAGAATGAAATGTGATCCAAAGTTTGCTACTTCACCTATCTTTGTTGATGATAAGGATTATGAATTCTTTGTCGACCCAGAGTTAATTACTTTGGTTGAATCTGATCCTTTCCATGGTTATGAAACTGAAACTGTTGTGGCACGTCTTACTAAATTGAATGATATAGCCACCCTTTTTGCTCATGATGAGAAGATTCGCTATTATTATATTCTCAAATTATTTTTGTTCTCATTAAAGGGTGATGCTAAGATTTGGTATAATACTCTTGCTCCTGGTTGTGTGCGTAGTCCCCAGGATATGATTTACTACTTCTCTGAAAAATATTTTCTTACTCATAAGAAACAAGCTGCCTTACAGGAAATATTTAACTTTGTGCAAATTGAAGAAGAGAGTCTCCCACAAGCTTGGGCTTCTCCAATTGCTGAATGCTTTTCCTGATCATCCTCTTAAGAAAAATGAAATACTTGATATTTTCTATAATGGACTAACTGATGCTTCTAGGGACTTCCTAGATAGTTGTGCTGGTTGTGTTTTCAGGGAATGAACTGTTGAACAAGCTGAGGATTTATTAAATAATATATTGAAAAATCATGATGATTGGACTCTTCCTGAACCACCGCATAAACCCACTCCGAAGAAGAGGGGTATCTTATATCTTAGTCCGGAAGATATGCAAGAGGGAAAGAAATCTATGAAGGAAAAAGGTATTAAAGCTGAGGATGTCAAAAATTTACCTCCTTTGAAGAAATACATGGGCTTGATACACCACCGCCCAAGGTGGTAGAGGTAAATTCTTTAATGAAATTTAATGATAATGACAATCCTTATATTATGCATCCTAGTCAATGCCTTCATGAGTTTGATAACTATATTAGAAAACAAGATCACTTCAACGCAAATTTTATGAAACAATTGAAATACAATTCTGATATGATTGCTCGCTTGAGTGACTTGTTATTTAGAATCTCCAATGATGTTGGAGGTGTAGGAAAACATGCCTCTATGGTTCAAACTCAACTAGAACAAGTTGCTAAATCTCAAAGAGAATTGCTTGATGAAATGAATAATAATATCAATGATCATGCTATCAGAGTAATGACTAGAGGAGGTAGAATGACTCAGGAACCACTTTATCCCCAGGGACATCCTAAAAGAATTGAACAAGACTCTCAAAGAATTAACACTGATGCACCTAGTCCTTCTAAGAAGAAGAAGAAAAAGAAAAATGATAGGACTTTGCATGCCTCTAGTGAACCTGAAATAGAAAAACCTCCTGATAATGATAATGATGTTTCTATCTCTGATGCTGTAACTCAATCTGGTAATGAACATTCACCTAGTGATAATAAAAAAAATAATGATGATGTTCATGAAGATACTCAACCAGACGATGATAAACAACCAGATAATGATGTTGAGATAGAACCAGCTGTTGATCTTGATAACCCACAACCTAAAAATAAAAGATATGATAAAAGAGACTTCGTTGCTAGAAAACATAGAAAGGAAAGAGAACCATGGGTTTAGAAACCCATGCCCTTTCCACCTAAATCAACTAAGAAGAAAGATGATGAAGAATTTGAAAGCGTTGCTGAAATGATTAGGCTAGTCTTTTTGCGCACTCGCTTGACTGATATTTTAAAGATGGCCCCTTATGCAAAGTATATGAAAGATGTCATCACTAATAAAAGAAAAATACCGGAAGCTGAAATCTCCACTATGCTTGCCAATTATTCTTTTATGGATGGAGTACCTAAAAAACTTGGAGATCCGGGAATAACAACTATACCTTGCTCCATAAAAAGAAATTATGTCAAAACTGCTTTGTGTGATTTAGGAACTGCTGTTAGTGTTATGCCTTTCTCTTTATATAAAAGACTTGATTTGAATAAACTCACACCTACTGAAATATCTTTGCAAATGGTTGATAAATCAACTGCCATACCTATCGGTATTTGTGAGGATGTGCCCGTTGTTGTTGCTAATGTTACTATTTTGACTGACTTTGTTATACTTGAGATGCCCGAGGACAACAACATGTCGATTATCCTTGGTAGACCCTTGTTGAATACTGCAGGGGCTGTTATTAATTGCAATAAAAGCAAGGTCACTTTTCATATCAATGGTAATGAGCATACGGTGCACTTCCCGAAGAAACAATTCCAAGTGAATGGTATTAATGTTATTGAAAAATCTCCGACACTCACTATTGGAAGTTTTCAACTACCTCTACCTACTGCTAAAAATAAATATGATATACTTATTGTTGGGGACATGCATATCCCCGTTGAGGTAACTTAGTGTTTTATGAAAGTTCTTCAGTTTCATGCTAATCGAAGGTGGTTGTTAATAAGACTTGATCAACCTTATTAATGGATCACTTTTGAGAGGTATGAAGTTTATGAATTTAGTAGGCACCATGTCGGTGTCAAAACCGGCAGACCTCAGGGTAGGGGGTCCCGAGCTGTGGTGTAAAGTCGATGGGGAACAAGGGACGATGAACACGATGTTTACCCAGGTTCGGGCCCTCTCGAAGAGGTAATACCCTACGTCCTTCTTGATTGTATTGGATGTACAGTATGGTTACATAGTAGATCTACCCCAAGATCAGCATGAGCTAAACCCTAAGGTGATGAGGTAATGAATATAGATCTGGCCCTAAAGACTACGGCCCTCGGTTTATATAGACACCGGTAGGGTTAGGGTTACTGGAGATAGATTACAATAAGGGATAGAGATATCCTGCGCATTCTTGATTTGGAGGGCACACCCTGGCTTCATATATCTCCCGTCACTATACGGCTTCTCTAGTCCGGCCCATGTTCAATGGGCCGGCACCCCGAGGACCCCTTAGTCCATGACTCCATCAGTAGCTCCCGAACTTGACTCCAACGTCAAGGCTTGTATCCGGCATCCGCTCACCCAAAAGTATTTGGCTTGCGAGGTGAGTTCTTCAGTATACTTTGTCCATGTTCGGAGCCAAGTGATGTTCAGAATCTGAAACGGCAGTCTTACTTAATTTTGAAGGCAATAACAAAAGACCGTTCGAGTGTAAACAGTGCCTTCATCTGACAACTTTTTCTCTTTCAATGAAGAGTCGCCTCCGGCCATAACGCCAAGCGGTTGGTATTTCTCGTGGCATGGCTCGAGGCCCACCCATGCTCGACACGTCTCATCAAGGTGGGGATCGTGCCCCGCCTTTCAGGGGATATGATCAATGATCTCGATTATTCACCCAGCACATAACGTTGCGAGCGTATCGGGAAGTGGAGAAGCCAACGGCATGAAAAAAGGAACTCGTGGCTTGTCAACAGCCTATAAAGGGGGAGCTACAACAGTCTGCATCGACGCTGCGAACCCTCCGAGGAAGGTGAGCGACAATTGTCTTATCATGAATCCGAATACTAGCACCACATGATTTGATCCGAACCTCTTTATGTGGATTTTACAGGGCTGGCTTGCCAAGGCCGAGAAGATCAACGGCCCAGCGCCGCTGCTAGAAGGGCCCCGATTTGAGCAACTAGAGAAGCTGTTGGTCGTGGTGCCTTACAAGGCGCCCGACAAGAAGGTGAAGAAGACGGAGGTGTCGGAGGCCCGACAGGGCCTTCGTCGCAAAGCCTGTCCGGACAGCAGGTCCGGAGACACCGCGGCCCAGTCCGCATAGGAGGGGGATGAGGACGAGGAGAAAAGCGCCTCCTCGCACTCCAAGAAGAGGGCGGCGTCCAGCAACGTCGAGGAGGTTCAACCTCCTCAGGCCCAAAGGAGATAGTGCAGGCCCAAGCTAGTCCTGTCCAACAGCTCGGACTCCGACGAGGAGTCTGAAGTGTCCGAAAAGGTTCCAGAGAAGGAACCCAGGGTTAAGCCCCAAGCGGCCAGGTACATATTGCGACATTTTCAATTGCTTTATCCTTTTAGTAGTCCCTTGAAGAACGTAGATTGATTGTTTTTCTGGTGGTGCAGCCCTCCGCGTGGCCACCCTGCCGAGGAGACCTGTTCGGGGACGTCCCTGCCCGCCGAACTGGCGGACACTGGCTCACGTTCTGCACCTCCTCTAATCCCCAAAAAAATTGGGGAGGTGGTGTCACGAAAGACCCCTCCTCCTCCGAACATAGGGGAGGAGGTTGACGCCACCATGGCCGAGGCCAATGCCTCGGTCGTTGAAGACCAGGGGGATGCATCCCTCCTGGCTACCACGGGGAGGTGATCCGGATCATCCGAACCCCTGCTGAATTCGGCTCCCGAGCCCCCAAGGGAGCCAATACCTCCTTTCGATGGGGAGGGTGCTGGGGGCCCGACGCCCACGCCGAACACCTCCACTCGGGTGGCGGTGGGCTGGCTGGATGCGCTGGCAGAGTTGGTGAACAACTCTACCATCGTCGACGAGCACCGCACTCTTATGAGTGCGGTTATACAGGGTGTTCGGCCCCTTCATTCTGGACTGAACGACGCTGTTCAATGCCTGCTAACAAGCTTTGAGGTAAGTCAAGTAATGTTCTTTCCTCATAAATTGGATTTAATCCTTAGTTTAAGTATACCATATCTGTAGTAGCCCCCGAGACTCTGCAAGGTTTGTGAAGAAAACCTGCGGAGGATCTCATTCTACAGGCCATTATCTGAAATGGTGTGAATTTTTTAATGTCACAGGCATCTTCTCTGGCCGCGGCACTAGAGGAGATGGATCGAAAGCTCAAGCATTCCGATAAAGAGCTTGACCTTGTCAACAAATGGCTTGACGAGGCGGAAGGTAAGCCCTTTGATAAGATGTACAACTGCTTGATGCCGGATATTGACGATTCGGGCTGTATGCTGATCTTTTATTGTGATTATCTTGCAGGTGCTGCCATCGAAGCTGAGGGCTTGAGAGAGGCTTTGAAGAAAGCTGAGGCAAAGGCGGCTGCCAGGAAGACGGCCGCTGACAAGGTGGTGGCCGAGCTCGAGCAGGCCAAGCTTGCTGGTGAGCAGCACGAGGCTCAGGTAACCGAGGTGCAAGTGGAGCTCCAGGATGTCGTTAAGAAGCTTGAGGCCATTGAGAAGGAGCAGGGGAGCGATCCTCCCAGCTGTCCAAGGTGGAGAAGGAGCTCTAGGAGGCGAGGACTGAAGCGCGAGGTGTCTAGGAAGAGCTCCGCCAGGTCGGGCAAATTGCAAATGGTAAGAAATACTTACTACAGAGTGTGTTTGGAGGCAACAGGTTCGCCCTGCTGACGCGGGTCTGGCGCTCCGCAGGCATCTTCACCAAGCTTCTAAAGAATGTGGTGGCTGCCAAGGAGCATTATGCCACTCACGAGGAGGACTCCACGCAGCGGCTCTTCTGGTCACAGTTTCCGGATTCCGAGCGTCCTCCCCTCCTCAGCGATCAAATGAAGCAGCTAATGGAGATGCATCGGATATTCGAGCTGGCCGTGAAGGACCTCTGTATCAGTCTGTCGCCCGCTGAGCCCATTCCGGACACCTGCTTCGGCCTTGTGCAGGAGCTGCAGGAGGCGCTGCTTCGGATTGACGCCATGAAGCGTTCAACATGCCTTGAGGGGGCGAGGCTTGCGTTTGCGAAGACCATGGTGCATTGGCCAAAAATTAATCCAATGGACATGGCCACTGGTCCTCCGCCCAAGTTAATAGAGCATCGCCGCCCTGAGAAATACTTTGCGCAGGTGATGAATGGCGCACAGGTGATAGAGGGCCAGTGTTCAAAAGATGTAATGTTTGAATGACTGTATTGAGTTTTTACCGATTGGAGCTTATGCTTTATGATGCGTCCGCCTGACTTATTTTATATTGTCATGATTTTAATTTTGACTCCTATTCGGCCGTATGTTTATTCTGAAAGCTACCAGTCATCGGCTTCGGCCCCCAGGTGAATGTCACGAGGGGTGTTTTGTCTCCGCACTGTTACCCTTAGCTAACATCTTGGTACCCAGAGGCGGTAGCGCGTGAGCAAACTAGGCAATCAGACTATTCGATTTTATTGCTTTCACTTAGCCTTAGGAGCTTGACGGTGGGGGCTAGGGACTAGACCCCTGTGTTTTGTGATGTACCTGGGGGCAAATGCCTACCCTTTCCGATCACATGGTTTGTGTTAAGACAAACCCTTCATGTGACACAGCAAAATCGCCAACGATTTTTAGAGTCAAACCTCGTCATCGGATCGCTAATCAGCTCATGCTTACTATGACGGTCAATTTTTTGCTTTCTCCTCCTGAGGTACTTGACCGGGCGAGCCAGAAGTACAATCGCAGGGGTTCTCCCTTTGCCCTCTTAGCTGGACGTGCGGAACATAAGGGGCAAGCAAAGGAGCCGGGCAACCCAACTATTGACCTAAGACATAGTTCGGAACTTGATGAATATAGTGCAATATCCGAGACGCCGAACACTTTACGGGAAGCAGAATCGGACTTGGGGTGCCGAGCGGATATGAAAATCAAACTCTGGGTTAGTTAACCGATCATATTTTCATGTTGGGCTGTTCGAAGAGCGAGGGGAGATTCAAAAAGGAAATAGACAATCGCAAGATGCGGATAACTGAACACCATAAAAGGCATTTTTATTATTTCTCGTAGGCTCAATACGTCTAACAGTACAATTCAAACTGTGAAGGCATTATTTGTAAAAAAGGAAAAAAAATCTGAGTAAAGGTTTACACAGGGCCTTGATGCGTGAGTCGAAGCCTCCACTTTGCCTTGCTGCACGTCTGCGCCTTTGCTTTTGAGAGGTGGGGGTTGGGACCTTCGATGAGACCTTGAGGGACGAGGATCCTGCCGATGAAGTTGTGTGCTTGGGTGGGGTTTCCAGAATGGGTCCCCGGGTTGTCTGAAGACAAGGTAATTCCGAAGTTAGGGTTAGCCGAACATATGCTTCGGGTTTATTTATATCTGCCTCACGGATGCCCATGGTATTTTGAGTGCGAAATTGTGCTGGCGAGGCACGTGGAGCGCGAACAATGTGGGCGTGTCGTGGGCGCGCATCCCTATTTGCGGCGAACGCATGCGGGTTCCCATGATGGGGAACGGGTTCAAACCCGTTTACTGTTGTCGCCGTCCTTTACGGTGGGTCAGCATCGGGACCTGTATGGGCCGGTTTGATCTTCGGCGGCGAGGGCCGCAATGTTGTCTTCGGTCCGGAGTGAGCGTTTTGTATTGCCGTTGATAGTTATGACGCCCGAAGGACCGGGCATCTTTAACTTGAGGTACGCATAATGTGGGACGGCATTGAATTTAGCAAATGCCGTTCGGCCGAGGAGGGCATGATAGCCGCTGAGAAATGGTACAACGTTGAAGATCAAGTCCTTGCTTCGGAAGTTGTCTGGAGAGCCGAACACTACTTCCAGCGTCACAGCGCCTGTGCAGCGGGCCTCCACTCCCGGAATGACCCCCTTGAAGGTGGTGTTACTGGGTTTGATCCTTGACGGATCAATTCCCATCTTCCTCACTGTGTCTTCGTATATTAGATTGAGGTTGCTACCTCCGTCCATTAGGACTCTAGTGAGGTGGAATCCATCGATTATGGAGTCGAGCACTAAGGCTGCGGACCCTCCGTGGCATATACTGGTCGGGTGATCCCTGCGATCGAAGGTGATCGGGCAGGCTGACCATGGATTGAACTTCGGCGCTACAGGCTCGACGGAATATACGTCTCACAGCACTCGCTTCCTCTCCTTCTTTGGTATATGGGTTACGTAGATCATGTTCACCGTCTTTACCTCGGAAGGGATGGGTTTCTGGCCTCCACTATTCGGCCTGGGGGGGTCATCATCGTCCTCGCTCTGTGGGCTTTTGCCCGGATCTTCGGTTATGAGTTTGCCGGCCTATTTGATCATGCAACAGTTACGGTTGGAGTGGTTGGCGGGCTTCTCTGATGTGCCATGGATCTGCCAAGGCTGGTCCAGAATTGTGTCTAGTCTAGACGGGCCGTCACTGTTGCCCCTAGGGGCCTTCTTTCGTGGTTTGGACTTCTGGTTTCAGAATCCGGCATTTACTGCCGTATCCTCGCCCTCGCTGTCATTGTGGCATTGTTTAATCTTGCTATGTTGGGGCTTTCCATTTCTGTCCCGAACCTCGAAGGTACCGGGTGTGTCAGGGTTGGTGTTTTTACGAGCAAGCCAACTGTCTTCGTTTGCGCAAAAGCGGGTCATGAGAGAAGTAAGGGCTGCCATAGTTCTTGGCTTGTACTGGCCGAGCTGTCTTACAAGCTATTCATCTGTGACACTATGCTTGAAAGTGGCCAAGGCTTCGGCATCTAGACAGTTGATAATCTGGTTTTCCTTGGTCAGGAATCGGTTCCAAAATTGCCGGGCAGATTCTCTGGGCTGCTGTGTGATGCGATTTAGGTCGTCAGCATCCGGAGGTCGGACATAGGTGCCCTGAAAGTTCGCTCAAAAAGCATACTCAAGCTCTTCCCAATAGTCTATAGAGTCTTTAGAAAGGCTATTCAACCAGTGTCGAGCCGAACCTTGAAGTTTTAGTTGCAGATATTTAATAGCGTGAAGGTCGTCTCCTCGCACCATGTGAATGTGGAGGAGGAAATCTTCTATCCATACGGCCGGGTCCGTGGTTCCGTCGTATGATTCAATGTTCACAGGCTTGAAGACTTCCGGGAATTGGTGTTGCATTACCCTCTCTGTGAAGCACAGGGGGTGTGTGGCGCCCCGAACTCGGGCTACATCGCATTGGAGGTCTTTGGCCCTCCGAGTCCGCTGCTGCTCCCAGATTCTATTATTTTGGTTTAGCCGATCGTAGTATCCTTCCCGGTAAGCGGGCGGGTCTTCTCTGGCTCCTTAGATGGACCTGGTACGGCCTCCTTGGGCGTCTAGCTCATGGCGGAGATCGTACTCGTAGGTGGGCCGCAGTTGATGCTTGTCGTAACGGCGAGGTGGGGCGGCTGGGTGCTCGGCCTCATCAGCTTCTCTGTCCCACCCTCTAGGGGGGCGGTCCGGCTATTCGGTATATGTCAAACATGTTGGCTCTACGGCCTCGTCGTCGAACTGCGGCAGTAGTCTTCGCTTGGGATAACTTTAGACTGCTATTCGCGGCCATACCCTTCTTCGGCGGCTAGGACTTTGGTCCATCGGTCGTTGAGGGTGTCCTATTCAGCCTTGATTCTGCATTTTTGTTTCTTCAGGATGCGGGCGGTGGCTAAAAGCCTCCGTTTGAACCGTTCCTGCTCCAGTGGGTCTTCGGGGACGATGAAATCATCGTCCCCGAGACTGGCCTACTCTTTAGAGAGTGGGAGGTAGTTGCTATCTTCGGAGTCGTCGGGGTTTTCTGGGTTGAGCGGGTCCTCCTGCCCCGCGGGATCATCCTGATGATGTTCATTGGCTCCGGCTCCAGCGAGGTCATCCGTATTATTTACGGTGTTGTTTTCCGCCGAGTCCACGTTGCTCGCATGGCTTCGACGTGGCTTTGATCGATGGCGCTGCCTTCGGCATTTAGGCGGCTCATCTCCAGGCTTGTCTCACTCCTGTTTGGGAGTGCCATCGCTACCCTTGGGGGTGTCCACCTTGTAAATATTGTAGGTGGACGTGGCCGACCAGCGGCCGGTGATGGGGGGAGCGACATCGGTGTTAGCTGTGGCTTGATGTCTACTATGCAACCTTCTTCTTGTAGACTCGTGTTGGGCCTCCAAGCGCAGAGTTTTGTAGGACAGTAGCAATTTTCCCTCAAGTGGATGACCTAAGGTTTATCAATCAGTGGGAGGCGTAGGATGAAGATGGTCTCTCTCAAACAACCCTGCAAACCAAATAACAAAGAGTCTCTTGTGTCCCCAACACACCCAATACAATGGTAAATTGTATAGGTGCACTAGTTCGGCGAAGAGATGGTGATACAAGTGTAATATGGATGATAGATATAGGTTTTTGTAATCTGAAAATATAAAAACAGCAAGGTAACTAGTAACAAAAGTGAGCAAAAACGGTATTGCAATGCTTGAAAACAAGGACTAGGGTTCATACTTTCACTAGTGCAAATTTCTCAACAATGATAACATAATTGGATCATATAACAATCCCTCAACATGCAACAAAGAATCACTCCAATGTTTCTATCAGAGAACGTAGGACAAAAACGTGCATCAACCCCTATGCATAGATTACCCCAATGTCACCTCGGGAATCCGCGAGTTGAGTGCCAAAACATACATCAAGTGAATCAATAGAACATCTCATTGTCACCACAGATATCCCATCGCAAGACATACATCAAGTGTTCTCAAATCCAATACTCAATCCAACATAACGAAACCTCAAAGAGCAAGACTCAATTCATCACAACAAGAGATAGAGAGGGATGAAACACCATATGATCCAACTATAATAACAAAGCTCGTGGTACATCAAGATCGTGCCAAATCAAGAACTCGAGAGAGAGAGAGATCAAACACATAGCTACTGGTACAAACCCTCAGCCCCGAGGGTGAACTACTCCCTCCTTGTCATGGAGACCGCCGAGATGATGACGATGGCCACCGGTGATGGTTTCCCCCTCCGGCAGGGTGCCGGAACAGGGTCCCGATTGGTTTTTCATGGCTACAGAGGCTTACGGCGGCGGAACTTCCAATCTATGTTTCTTTCTGGGGGTTTCGGGATTTATAGGAATTTTTGGCGTCGGTCTCACGTCAGGGGGGTTCCCGAGGAGCCCACAAGCCAGGGGGCGCGCCCTGGGGGGGCGCCCCCCACCCTTCTGGTTGCCTCGGGACTCCTCTGGCCCAACTCTGATGCTCCGTGGGCTTCTTCTGGTCCATAAAAAATCACCATAAAATTTTAGCTCGTTTGGACTCCGTTTGATATTCCTTTTCTGTAAAACTCAAAAACAAGGAAAAAACAGAAACTAGCACTGGGCTCTAGGTTAATTGGTTAGTCCCAAATATTATATAAAATAGCATATTAATGCATATAAAACATGCAAAACATATAATATAATATAATAGCATGGAACAATAAAAAAATTATAGATACGTTGGAGACGTATCAAGCATCCCCAAGCTTAATTCCTGCTCGTCCTCGAGTAGGTAAATGATAAAAACAGAATTTGTGATGTGGAATGCTACCTAAGATATTTATCCATGTAATTTTCTTTATTGTGGCATGAATATTCAAATCCATAAGATTCGAAACAAAGGTTTAATATTGACATAAAAACAATAATACTTCAAGCATACTAACAAAGCAATCATGTCTTCTCAAAATAACATGGCCAAAGAAGTTATCCCTACAAAATCATATAGTCTGGGTATGCTCCATCTTCATCACATAAAGTATTAAATCATGCACAATCCCGATGACAAGCCAAGCAATTATTTCATACTTTTGATGTTCTCAAAATTTTTGAACTTTCACGCAATACATGAGCGTGAGCCATGGATATAGCACTATAGGTGGAATAGAAAATGGTGGTTGTAGAGAAGACAAAAAGAAGGAGATAGTCTCACATCAACTAGGCGTATCAATGGGCTATGAAGATGCCCATCAATAGATATCAATGTGAGTGAGTAGGGATTGCCATGCAACGGATGCACTAGAGCTATAAGTGTATGAAAGCTCAAAATGAAAACTAAGTGGATGTGCATCCAACTTGCTTGCTCACGAAGACCTAGGGCAATTTGAGGAAGCCCATCATTGGAATATACAAGCCATGTTCTATAATGAAAGATTCCCTCTAGTATATGAAAGTGACAAAATAGGAGACTCTCTATCATGAAGATCATGGTGCTACTTTGAAGCACAAGTGTGGAAAAAGGATAGTAGCATTGCCCCTTCTCTCTTTTCTCTCATTTTTTATGGGCTCTTTGGCCTCTCTTTTTTCTTTTTTTTTCTTTTTTTTTCGTCCGGAGTCTCATCCCGACATGTGGGGGAATCATAGTCTCCATCATCCTTTCCTCACATGGGACAATGCTCTAATAATGATGATCATCACACTTTTATTTACTTACAATTCAAGAATTACAACTCGATACTTAGAACAAAATATGACTCTATATGAATGCCTCTGGCGGTGTACCGGTATGTGCAATGACTCAAGAGTGACATGTATAAAAATTATGAATGGTGGCTTTGCCACAAATACGATGTCAACTACATGATCATGCAAAGCAATATGACAATGATGAAGCGTGTCATAATAAACAGAACGGTGGAAGTTGCATGGCAATATATCTCGGAATGGCTATGGAAATGCCATAATAGGTAGGTATGGTGGCTGTTTCGAGGAAGGTATATGGTGGGTGTAATGCACCGGTGAAAGTTGCGCGGTACTAGAGAGGCTAGCAATGGTGGAAGGGTGAGAGTGCGTATAATCCATGGAATCAACATTAGTCATAAAGAACTCACATACTTATTGCAAAAATTTATTAGCTATCGAAACAAAGTACTACACGCATGCCCCTAGGGGGATAGATTTGTAGGAAAAGACCATCGCTCGTCCCCGACCGCCACTCATAAGGAGGACAATCAAACAATAAATCATGCTCCGACTTCGTCACATAATGGTTAACCATACGTGCATGCTTCGGGAATCACAAACTTTAACACAAGTATTTCTACCAATCCACAATTACTCACTAGCATGACTCTAATATCACCATCTTTATATCTCAAAACAAATGCAAGGAATCAAACTTCTCATCTATTCAATGCTCTTTATATGAAAGTTTTTATTATATCCCTCTTGGATGGCTATCATATTAGGACTAAATTCATAACCTAAGCAAATTACCATGCTGTTTAAGACTCTCAAAATAATATAAGTGAAGCATGAGAGTTCAACAATTTCTTCAAAATAAAACCTCCGCTGTGCTCTAAAAAGATATAAGTGAAGCACTAGAGCAACTAACAAACTACTCCAAAAAGATATAAGTGAAGATCAATGAGTAGTCAAATAATTAAGTAGCTATGTGAAGATTCTCTCTCAGTTAAGAATTTCAGATCTAAGTATTTTATTAAAACAGCGAGCAAAACAAAATAAAATGACATTCTAAAAATAGCACACATCATGTGAAGAAGCAAAAACTTAGGCTCAACCGATACTAACCGATAATTGTTGATGAAGAAAGGTGGGATGCCTACCGGGGCATCCCCAAGCTTAGATGCTTGAGACTTCTTGAAATATTATCTTGGGATGCCTTGTGCATCCCCAAGCTTGAGCCTTTGTGTCTCCTTAATTCCTTTTATATCACGGTTTCCCTAAATCTTAAAAACTTCATCCACACAAAACTCAACAAGAACTCGTGAGATAAGTTAGTATAAATCAAATGCAAAACCTTATCATTCTCTACTGTAGAAAATCACTGAAATTATTATTTAACATTGCATACTAAATGCCTCTGCATATTTAATACTCCTATCCTCAAATAGAATCATTAAACAAGCAAACATATGCAAACATAACAGCAATCTGTCTAAACAGGACAGTCTGTAAAGAATGCAATTAAGCTCATAATTCCCTAACTCTAAAAATTCTGAAAAATAACCACACTGTTGAAATTTTGTTGTTACTCACTGTGTAAAAATTTCAAGATTTTACCACGTTTTGGCTTTCCAGAAGAATTCAGAGAATGATAGAAAACTTTCTGTTTTCAAAACAGCAACATGTAGACTTGCAAAATAAGCATGGTAAAGGCTATACTCGACATTTTTATTGAAATAAAAGATGCAAAACATTATTCTAAATAACAGAAAGCAAGTACTAATAAAATAAAATGACGCTCCAAGAAAAACTCATATCATGTGACGAATAAAAATATAGCTCCAAGTGAGGTTACCGATAATGTTGAAGACGAAAGAGGGGATGCCATCCAGGGCATCCCCAAGCTTAGTTGCTTGGATCTTCCTTGAATATTACCTTGAGGTGCCTTGGGAATCCCCAAGCTTAGGGTCTTGTCACTCCTTATTCTCCTCATATCGATATCTCATCCAAACTTGAAAATTTGAATCACACAAAACTTAACGGAACTTCGTGAGATGGGTTAGTATGATAAAACAAATCATTCACTTTGGCACTGTCAAGATAAGATTCAAAATTTTTCTCACATGATACCTACTGTACCCTATCATTTCTACAATTTATATTGAGCAATATAAGCCATAGAAACTAGAAAACAAGCAAACTATGCATCAAAAACAGAATCTGTCAAAAACAGAACAGTCTGTAAAGATCTGAATTATGCTCATACTTCTGTTACTCCAAAACCTCTAAAACATTAGGAAAACGTAGAAATTTTTTATATCAATCCTCTGTAAAAAATTCAGAGTTTTTCCACGTTCCAGTAAATTTAACAATTCTGTTACTAGACGCAAAAGTTTCTGTTTTTGCACAGAATCAAATCAACTATCAACCACACTATCCCACAGGCTTTACTTGGCACTTTATTCAAAAAAAAGCTATAAAACGTGATTACTACAGTAGCTTAATCATGTGAACACACAAAAATAGTAGGGGTAAATATTGGGTTGTCTCCCAACAAGCGCTTTTCTTTAATGCCTTTTTAGCTAGGCACGATGATTTCAATGATGCTCACATAAAAGATAATGATTGAAACATAACGGGAGCATCATGAAGCATATGACTAGCACATTTAAGTCTAACCGTCTTCCTATGCATAGGAATTTTGTGATCAAACAATTTATGGGAACAAGAATCAACTAGCATAGGAAGGCAAAACAAGCATGACTTCAAAACTTTCAACACATAGAGAGGAAACTTGATATTATTGCAATTCCTACAAGCATATATTCCTCCCTCATAATAATTTTCAGTAGCATCATGAATGAATTAAACAATATAACTATCACATAAAGCATTATTTTCATGATTCACAAGCATAGGAATTTTACTACTCACCACAAGCAAAATTCTTCTCATTCATAATAGTGGGAGCAAATTCAACAAAATAACTATCATGAGATACTTGATTTACATAATCAATTTGAGAACTAAAATCATGATGACAAATTTCATGGTTATAATTATTCTTTATAGCATACATGTCATCATAATAATCATCATAGATAGCAACTTTGTTCTCATAATCAATTGAAACCTCTTCCAAAATAGTGGATTCATCACTAAATAAAGTCATGACCTCTCCAAATCCACTTTTATCAATATTGTGAAAAGATTCAACACCCTCCAAGATAGTGGGATCAATACTACCTAGAGTTGATACTCTTCCAAATCCACTTTCATCAATATAATCCTCATATATAGGAGGCATGCTATCATCATAATAAGTATTCTCATCAAAACTTGGGGGACTAAAAATATCATCTTCATCAAACATAGCATCCCCAAGCTTGTGGCTTTGCATATCATTAGCATCATGGATATTCATAGCAAGCATACTAACAACATTGCAACCATGCTCATCATTCAAAGATTTAGTGCCAAACATTTTATTGACTTCTTCTTCTAACACTTTGGCACAATTTTCCTTTCCATCATTTTCACAAAAGACATTAAAAAGATGAAGCATATGAGGCAACCTCAATTCCATTTTTTTGTAGTTTTCTTTTATAGACTAAACTAGTGATAAAACAAGAAACTAAAAGATTCAATTGCAAGATCTAAAGATATACCTTCAAGCACTCACGTCCCCGTCAACGGTGCTCAAAAAGTGGTTGATGTCTACTACGCAACCTTCTTCTTGTAGACTCGTGTTGGGCCTCCAAGCGCATAGTTTTGTAGGACAGTAGCAATTTTCCATCAAGTGGATGAACTAAGGTTTATCAATCCGTGGGAGGTGTAGGATGAAGGTGGTCTCTCTCAAACAACCCTACAACCAAATAACAAAGAGACTCTTGTGTCCCCAACAAACCCAATACAATGGCAAATTGTATAGGTGCACTTGTTCATCGAAGAGATGGTGATACAAGTGTAGTATGGATAGTAGATATAGGTTTTTGTAGTCTGAAAATATAAAAACAGCAAGGTAGCTAGTAACAAAAGTGAGCAAAAACGGTATTGCAATGCTTGAAAACAAGGCCTAGGGTTCATACTTCCAGTAGTGCAAATTCTCTCAACAATGATGACATAACTGGATCATATAACAATCCCTCAACGTGCAACAAAAAATCACTCCAAAGTTCCTATCAGAGAACATAGGACGAAAACGTGCATCAACCCCTATGCATAGATTACCCCAATGTCACCTCGGGAATCCGCGAGTTGAGTGCCAAAACATACATCAAGTGAATCAATAGAACGTCCCATTGTCACCACAGATATCCCATCGCAAGACATACATCAAGTGTTCTCAAATCCAATACTCAATCCAACATAACAAAACCTCAAAGAGCAAGAATCAATTCATCACAAGAAGGTAGAGGGGAAGAAACACCATATGATCCAACTATAATAACAAAGCTCGCGATACATCAAGATCGTGCCAAATCAAGAACATGAGAGAGAGATCAAACACATAGGTACTGGTACATACCCTCAGCCCCGAGGGTGAACTACTCCCTCCTCATCATGATGACCGCCGAGATGATGAACATGGCCACCAGTGATGGTTTCCCCCTCTGGCAGGGTGCCGGAACGGGCTCCCGATTGGTTTTTCGTGGCTACAGAGGCTTACGGCGGCAGAACTTCTGATCTAGGTTTCTTTCTGGGGGTTTCGGGATTTATAGGAATTTTTGGCGTCGGTCTCACGTCAGGGGGGTTCCCGAGGAGTCCACAATCTAGGGGGCACGCCCTAGGGGTTGCACCCCCACCCTTGTAGTTACCTCGGGACTCTTCTGGCCCAACTCCGATGCTCCGTGGGCTTCTTCTGGTCCATAAAAAATCACTGTAAATTTTTAGCTCGTTTGGACTCCGTTTGATATTCCTTTTCTGTAAAACTCAAAAACAAGGAAAAAACAGAAAACTGGCACTGGACTCTAGGTTAATAGGTTAGTCCCAAAAATAATATAAAATGGCATATTAATGCATATAAAACATCCAAAACAGATAATATAATAGCATGGAACAATAAAAAAATATAGATACGTTGGAGACGTATCATGGCTCTGCCATCCTCATCCATGTATTCGGTGTTTTTCAAATTATAATCTAGCATATCGGTTAAGTCATCAACAATGGCTACCAAGTGGGTGGTGGGTGGGTCATAAAATTCCATGTGGTACGCCTCGAATTGTTGATGATTGTGAGCGGAGGGCAGGTCCTCCTGGATGGTCATTTTCTGAATTTGGTCTAGCACCTCGTTTAACATGGCGAGGGTTGCCGATCCTTGGTTTCCACAGGACGAGCTAAACTCGGGGTGTGGTGCCGAATCCTTGAGGGAATCCGGATCATCACCAGTGATCAAGGCCGGGCCTTGATTTTTGTGTGTGGATTCCACGCCGGAGTTCGAGATCGAGCTGCTTTGGGCCGGGGGTGACCCCTGGCCATTGGCTGCCGCTTTGTCGTAAGGGCTCAAGGCCAGAGGAGTGTTGTGAGGGAGCGGTCCGGCCGAGATTGACTCTTGGCTTCCGCATCCTGATTCTGCCTCGAAGGCCGAGGATATGCCCTCTGCAGACATGATGGATTCGGCCGAAGGTGGAGTCTGGCCCCCACTTGAGGCGGAGCCCTCCTGGCCAGAAACTGTTCGCAGGGTGGGGGCTGATCCATAGATCGAATCGGAGGGGGACTCCAGAGCGGGCATGGCGAGGCCTGCGAGGGTGTGGAAGGGGGTAGTGAATCTGGTGAAGACCAGATCTCCCTGTGTGTCCGCAACGTATTCTAGATTACCGAATCGAATTCGGTGTTTAGGAGCGAAGTTGTAAATCTGATCCAAATGACCAGTCGGGTCGGCGTGTAGTGCGATGCTGCCGAACACGAAGAGTTGTCTGAGGACGAAGAAGTCCCCGGATCCGATGCCTTCTCCTATGATCAGGCGAGCCATCGATCCTTTAGGTGACCCCACAACGGAACTCTCAATGAAAGCACCAATGTCGGTGTCAAAACCGGCAGACCTCTGGGTAGGGGGTCCCGAGCTGTGGATCTAAGGTCGATGGGGAACAAGGGATGATGAACACGATGTTTACCCAGGTTCGGGCCCTCTCGAAGAGGTAATACCCTACATCCTACTTGATTGTATTGGATGTATAGTATGTTTAAAGAGTAGATCTACCTCGAGATCAGCATGAGCTAAACCCTAAGGTGATGAGGTGATGAATATAGCTCTAGCCCTAAAGACTACGAACCTCGGTTTATATAGACACCGGTAGGGTTACGGTTACCAGAGATAGATTACAATAAGGGATAAAGATATCCTGCGCATTGTTGACTTGGATGGCACACCACGGCTTCATAGATCTCCCGTCACTATACGACTTCTCTAGTCCGGCCCATGTTCAATGGGCCGGCACCCCGAGGACCCCTTAGTCCATGACTCCCTCACACCACCTTCTGTCCTTACCTTTTGTCTTCTGTTTTTCTTAGTTAAATAAAATAAAAATGCCATGTTTTGTCTGTTTTTTGAATTTCCTGTGCAATAAAAAAATGACCCAAAAATAAAAGTTCTCAGAATTCCCTGGAAATTTAATACGAATTTTTTCTGAATATTTAAGAATTTTTGGTGCAAATAACATCAGAGGGGGGTGCACCAGGTGGGCACAACCCAGCTGGGCGCACCAGCACCCCGAGGCGCACCTTGGTGGGTTGTGGTCCCCACATGCGCCCCCTCACTTATCTCTTTAGCCCATATCACCACCTACCTCCAGAAAAAATTCACCATTGCTCTCTCTCTCTCTCATGTTCTTGCTCTAAAACCCGCAGATTTCGATCTCTTTGCTCGAAGCTCCATATTCGAAACTATTTTGGGGGATTGCTACTTGGTATGTGACTCCTCCATTTGTCCAATTAGTTTTTGCCTTAGTGTTTTATATTTTGAATAATTAGCTACTCTTGGTGCTACTGTAGATGAGCTTGCATGTTGAATTCTTAGATTTCTAAGTAGTTTGAATGCTCAATATAGACTCTATGCATGTCTATGAGTAGTTGCTATCAATCTTGTGATGTTTTGTTGACAAAAAATTTGAGAACTAATTTTTTTAGAATTTTATTCATAGGAATAAGATGAGTTTCTTTAGGATTTCTTCAAGGAGGAGGTCTTCGGAGGCATCATCTAGTAGTGATTCGATGCGCCTGTCTTATGTTGAACCAAGCGCAAGTTCGATACAAGAAGCAGCTACCAAATCCTGCATATGGCCATGCAACAATTTTATGGTCAGAGCAGGTATTAAAGAAGAATTTGAGAAATATGTTCACAACACCGAGCTTGGTCCCTACCTGGAAGATAAGTGCAACCAACATCTCAGCCTCACAGAATCATTTACTAAAGAATTTAGATTTCATCCTCGTGAGTCTAGAGTGTCGTTTAAACTGTATGACAATCCATTTACCATATCTCTAGAGAGATTTGCTTACTACTGCAACATCCCATTTTGGGGCTCGCTAGATGAACCACCTAGATCTGAGTATGAAACATTCTTGACTAGCCTCTGCTATGGTGAAACTAGATGAGTGCCATAGGGTAGAATAAAGAGCATTCATTTCCCATCCATTCAATATTTTGCACTCTTTAATGGCAAATGCATTGTAGGCAAGCAGGATTGCAGCATACTTTGTGCTCCTGACTTGAGTCTTTTACACACTGCTCTCACCGGTAATAGGTGTTATAACCTTGGAGCGATTGTTGCACGCAGATTGCAACACAACACTGGTAGTGGATATTTTTACGGAGGGATTTATGCCTCACTTCTAGCAAGGGGACTAGGCGTATCACCTTGGCCTAATGACCCTATCCTGCCCACCCAGTACTTAGACTTTCAGGCCATGAAGCACCATAAAATCCTCAAAGGCGAGAAAACTGATTATATTTATAACCTGTTGTTTAATAAACATTCTGTGGTGCACACCTTTTTGCCTGCTCCTGCTCTCTTTGATTATCACAGCAAGGGAAGATATTATGTTCATGAGAGTGAGGCCTGCGCGCACAAGGCTGAGGTTGTAGCTGCTCGGCGAGCTGAGGAGGCCACACCTAGCGCCTCCGTGAGCTATCATTCCGACTACTACGCAGGCTACTGATGATGATTACCAAGTTAGGCCAAAATCCTAAGCTTGGGGGAGTACGTATTTTCACCGACATTACATTCATGTTCACACATTTCATTCCAGTTGTCGGTGTCCACACTTTTTTATTGTATTATCCATGCTGGATTTATTTTCTTGCTTTCTTCTTGTGTGTTTGAAAAACTTTGAGAAAACCCAAAAATATTTCCTGCTTCTTTTTCTTTTTTTCTTTCTAGTTTAATTAGCTGTAGTATTAAAAGAAAAACCCAAAAAGATTTCTCAATTCTTCTTCTTGTTTGTTGGGAGCTTTCCCGTGTAAATAGTTTTTCTCGTTTTTATTCTTCCTTCTTTAATTTGCTTTCTTCTAGAAAAACTAGAAACTCCAAAAATATTTCAGCGTGTTTCTCTGAATTTCTTTTCCATTTATTGAGTCATACCAAGGAGAAGACCAGGATGAAAATGTTGAGTGGCTCTCATGTGCATTATTGTTGACCTAACGAAGAGCCCAAATTACCTTGCCTTCTCCTTTGAATAAAATGTTTGCAGATTCCAGCTTAGTCCATGGCACTCTTGCACTATTATTATTTTCAAATCGTTCAGTCATGCAAGTGGAAGGCAATAATGATGATATTTGGTGAACTAGCTGTGGCAGAGAGAAACGGGTATGAACTCAACTTGTTCTGTTTTTGTAAATATGTTTAACCTACTATCCATGATTCAGCATATTATGATCAAACATGTTTGCAATGACAATTAGAGATTATAATTTCTCATGCCATGCTTAAGTAGCTAGGAGTGGATAATGACTTATCTTGGATGTCAACATTGCGTTAAAATGATTGTGATGTAGCATGATGGTATGGTATCCTCCTCTGAATGTTCGAGTGGCTTCACTTGGCACATGTTCATGCATGTTGTTGAATCAAAACAACATAGCCCCTATGATATTTATGTTCATGGTGTTCATATTCTACTCATGCTAGTATCCAATGTTCATTATGCATAATGCATGTTCATGACTGTTTTCGCTCTCTAGCTGGCCGCTTCCTAACCTATTTGCTAGCCTTCGCCTGTACTAAGCGGAAATGCTGCTTGTACATCAAAATCCTAAAACCCAAGTTTATCTAGATGAGTCCACCATACCTACCTATATGCGGTATTACCCTACCGTTCTAAGTAAATTTGCATGTGCCACCTCTAAAAACTTCAAATAAATATCCTTTTTGTGTGCCTAGATTGTTCATAGAGTGACAGGAGGTAGTCGGTATCTTCCATGGTAAGCGGGTTATTCTCATGATGAGTGTTTATTCACTCGTCCTTGCATGAGAGGGGCGGTAATAGGGATTCCCACTCCCGAAATCAAATTGCAAAGAATTAAACAAAACTCCCCCAGGATTGATGTTGGTATGGACGGTACCCGTGGATACGGCTAGCCGTGGAGTGTGTTTGTTGGTGGTGGGGGAGTAAACCTTTACTTTTATCGCTTGGGAACCGCAACTAATGTGTTTAGCATGGAAGATATCGATAACTGATGGTCGCGAAGTAAACAAGAAGGGTGCATTTCTCAAAATTTCATTTACCTCTGTTTTAAAAATTGAGCTCTGGCACCGCTGCAAATCCTTGCTTCCCTCTGCCAAGGGACTATCTATTTAATTTTATGTTGAGTCATCACCTTCTCAAATAAGCGCCAGATCCTGAGAGCACTATTGTCATTCTCATGCATTGTGTATAGTTAATGTTGGATGCATCATGACTGGATCTTTTCTACCATGAATTACAATGTTTAGTCGCTGCTTGAACTTTGGAGGTGCTCTGCATTTATGTTTTGCGGTCTCAGAAAGGGCTAGCGAGCTACCACGGTTGTCATATTATATCATGATTGTTTTGACAAGGTGTTGTTATTTCAGATATTTTATTATTGCTCACTAGTTGATTATGTCATTGATATGAGTTAATATAATTTTTAGGAGTTATTGTTGACATGGTTAGTTATCATCTTTGCTGAAAACCTGGGTGCTACTTAAGCTTATTTATGTAAACAAGAGCAAAAGAGTTCGTAAAAAATTTTATTTTTCACTTTCAGTTTATCAAATGAATTGCTTGAGGACAAGCAAAGGTTTAAGCTTGGGGGAGTTGATACGTCTCCGTCGTATCTACTTTTCCTAACACTTTTCCTCTTGTTTTGGACTCTAATTTGCATGATTTGAATGAAACTAACCCGGACTGACGCTGTTTTCAGCAGAACTACCATGGTGTTGTATTTGTGCAGAAATAAAAGTTCTCGGATTGGGACGAAACTTTTTGGAGAATTTTTATATAATAAAAGAAAAATACTGGAGCCAAGAACCACCGAAGGGAGGCCCCTGGGTGAGCACAACCCACCAGGGTGCGCCCCGCCCTCAGGAGCGCACAGGTGGGTTGTGCCCACCTGGTGGCCCCGCAGGCCCTGATTCCAAAAAAAACTAAGGGAGGAAGAATTATCTCGTTTCGCAATACGGAGCCGCCGCCGCCTCCTATTCTTCATCGGGAGGCCAGATCTAGAGTCCGTTCTGGGCTCCGGAGAGGGGGATCTCCGATCTTCATCATCACCAACCCTCCTTCATCGCCTATTACATGATGCTCCCCACAGGGACTGAGTAATTCTTTCATAGTCTCGCTGGTCGGTGAGGAGTTGGATGAGATTCATCATGTAATCGAGTTAGTTTTGATAGGGCTTGATCCCTAGTATCCACTATGTTCTGAGATTGATATTGCTATGACTTTGCCATGCTTAATGCTTGTCACTTTGGGCCCGGGTGCCATGATTTCAGATCTGAACCGTTTATGTTATCACCATTATATCTATGTTCTAGATCCGATCTTGCAAGTTATAGTCACCTACTACGTGTTATGATCCGCAAACCCCGGAGTGACAATAGTTGGGATACTTTCCGGTGATGACCGTAGTTTGAGGAGTTCATGTATTCACTATGTGCTAATGCTTTGTTCCAGTTCTCTATTAAAAGGAGGCATTAATATCCCTTAGTTTCCTTATGGACCCCGCTACCACGGGAGGGTAGGACAAAAGATGTCATGCAAGTTCTTTCCATAAGCACGTATGACTATTTACGGAATACATGCCTACATTATATTTATGAACTGGAGCTAGTGCCGTATCGCCCTAAGTTATGAATGTTATATGATGAATATCATCCAACAAATTCACCGATCCAATGCCTACGAATTTTACATATATTGTTCTTGCTAAGTTACTACTGTTGTTGCTACTGTTACACTCGCTACAAAATCACTTCTATCATTGTTACTGTTACTGTTGCTATTACTACTGCTATCAAAACTATCATACTACTTTGCTACTGATCACTTTGCTGCAGATAATTAATCTCCAGGTGTGGTTGAATTGACAACTCAACTGCTAATACTTGCAAATATTCTTTGGCTCCCCTTGTGTCGAATCAATAAATTTGGGTTGAACACTCTACCCTTGAAAACTATTGCAATCCCCTATACTTGTGGGTTATCAGAGGGCATGCTCAATGTGCTTGATTGCATGGAGGAAACAAGGCATTTCTTCGAACTCAACGATGTTTAATATCTTATGATTGCAAATTCTGTTCTTGGCAAACAAGATCCGAGCATAATAGACAGCTTGTTCTTCAGTCCAAAACCTCAGTGACAGAGAAGTTCTTTCTCCTTCATAAGGGCTGACCCCAAAGAATTCTAGCTTCAAAAAATGAAGCTGTTCATTAAATGCAGGGCCATCGGGGCCAAACTCAGCTGGAAACAGCGGAAATGATTCCTGGGGATTTTTTCGATTTTCTTCATCACTAATTTCCATTGGCTGAACATCATCAGAAGCTGGCATATTTTCATCGATAGGCTTTGATGGAGCAAGAGGCCTTTTAGCTTTCTCTGGAGCTGATGGCATGGGAGCACTAGTCTGTCCTTCGCTATTCTTCACAGGAACTCCTTCAGTGGATTTCTCATTCTCAGGCACTAGGGCCTTTTCTTTTGGTGAACTTTCAACAGTAGGGGGCATGATGACTTCTTTGGTCACTTGAGTCACTACATCTTCTCCTTTGGTCTGCTGTGGCAAAACTGGTGGTACAACTACTTGTGCTACTTCTTCGTGAGCCATGGGCTCTTCATCCTTCTTTTCTTCCTGTTCTGGCTGTGAAGCCAAAGAACCAGGAGCGAGATCAACCTCCATCTGGGTAGGGGCACCAGATGAGGAGACCGGGGTGGTATTTCCTTGGGAAGCAATTTTCTCCCCCTCAACTTTACCATCCTCCTTGATGGATCTTGAGGGCTTAATGTGACTTTCATTCAAAGGCGATGAAATTGCCATCTCCATCTCAATCTTTTCATCAACTTTTTCTTCGGGGGCTTGCTGCTCGGGCATTCTGGTTCAGAAAGATGTCTATCACATCAGTTTCTTGAGAAACTACTGGAGACATAACTGCTAGCTCAGCTTGCTTCCTGGTTTCTTCCTTGGGAAGAGGCGATGGTGGTATCTGTTGCAGTGGAACACTTGTGTCAACAGGAGCATCAGTTGTGATAGATTGGATACGACGATCCTTGACAGCCTTCGACTTGCTGGCTCTTGCCTGAGCTATCTGACGCTTCTCTTCTCTTTCTCTTCGTCGAGCAAAATCTTCTTGGTGTTTAATCTCATCATTTCTTCGGCCACAAAGCTGAGAAATATCCATCTTCAGCTTGGAGTGCCACGCAATCTTGTTGTTCCTCATAACAGTGAGGACTTTGGTGATCTCAAGAATCCCCTTGTTCACATGTTTTCTTTCAGACTCAGTTTTGGCATCCTTCCTCATTTGCTCAAGGAGTTTCTTGTCCTCGACAGCTTGGTTTAGTTCCTTGGAAATTTCTCTCAGCTCAGAGAAGTGCTTTGCTACCATCTTGGTAACATCTTCAGGCAGACCCAGGCTGCTCAACTCAGATGGAATTGCATCATAGGAAGCACCTTCAATGATATCAAAAATAAGATCAAAGTCATATTTCAGTTCCTCTGTGGAAGCAGGAACAATTGTATTGGCCCTCTTGGCAGCAGCACCAGCAACTTTTTCATCAGACAACAACTTTCTCTTTGCCGCAGGGGTAGCAGAACCCGAAGGTTTGTCTGATGCCACAGTAGCAAGCCTTGGTGACGATCTCAATGGGGCCAAAACTTTTGCCGGAGAGGGTGTTTGATGCGGCTTGTCAAGCAAAGCCCGTTGATCATACATGGAATATCATCAGCAACATCTCCATCGGAGGAATCAGATGAGGCAGATGCTACCTTCCTTGACTTTCTGGCAACAGATTTCTTCTTGTAAGTGCATCTAGTGCCCCTTAGTGATTTTGGTGTATGGAAGACTTATAGGTTAAGGGACTAATGTGTTTGTGAGTGTACACATGTCTAATAAGTCTTTGAGGAGTTTGATAAATCCAAAGAAAGTCGACCCCTAAAAATGAATGTCTTCATCTGAAGACTTTGGTTTTCTTGAAGACTTTGAAAATGAAGAAATTGGTGTGACCTTGAAGATATTGATATTGATGCGAGGACTATGAAGCGTGAAGACTTTTGTTTTCGTAGTTCCATTTTCCTTTCTTGACTCATAGGAAAACACCGTACTGTTAAAGGGGGTCGAGGTAAAACTAAGGAAAAATTTCCAAGTGATGCTCATCTCAAAGCCTACACATACCCAATCCTTTGAGTGAAGCCTTTGGAAATCTCTTGCAGTTCAGTCAATTTATTCAGTGATAGAGACAAAGTTCTTCTGGTCTCTGAGGAATTTGTTCTGACTGAGGAGTTAGGAATTCGCCATTGCGAATTGCCTACAGTGTGGAACATGATAGCCCTGAGGAATTTGATAGCTCAAATTTCCGACCGTTGCTGTGCTTCGCGCCAGCTCTCCCAAATATCTTATCCACATAACGGTCATATCATTAGGGGCATTTATGTCTTATCATGTCGGGCTCCTCTCTGGCTATAAATAGCCGCCCCCCTCAACCAATAGCTGGTTGGCTACTCTGAGAGATAGATTGTCACTTGTCATTTAGAGCATCCCATCCTCCAGGACTTTGAGAGAAAATCATTAGTGAGGAAAAACCCAAAACCCAAACACCTAAAACCCAAAGTGATTGAGCATCACTGAAGAGATTGTTCCCGTGTGGAACCGATGCTTGTTACCTTTGAAGACTGTGCATCTTCCAGACGGTTAGGCGTCAAGGTCTAGAGCATCCAAGAGGAACTGTGGATCACCGGGTGACCTAGTCTGTGATGGTTTGGAAGTCACCTTGAAGACTTACCATGAGTGATTGGGCGAGGTCTGTGTGACCTTACCTCAAGGAGAATACGGTAAGGACTGTGTGTCCTTTGGTTTAAATACCAAGCCGCTCCAACCAAACATACAACTATCACAGTAGTTGGAACTGGTCTACCAAATCACTGTCTTCTCCGAGCTATTGGTTCAATTCCTCAACCCTTTCATTTCCTCATTTATGTATTGATGGAATTGATCGTTACTGTTTGAAGACTTTAACTGAAGACTTTCTCAATTTCTTCAATCATATTTCTTCAGTCACCTTATCTTCTGTCTGCTTATCCTGTTTACAATCTACATGTGCTCTGTTTATGTTTCATTTCATCATGATGACTATGCTACTGCCTTGTTATGCATGCACCTGAGTACTTATTCCGCTGCTTGTATTTCGTCACTTAGCAAATCCCTCAAGTAGTATTTCCTCAGTGACAAATTTGTAAAAATCGCCTATTTACCCCCCTCTAGTCGATATAATGCACTTTCATTTCATATCAGAGCAAGGTACTCCCTTGTTCTGTGTGATTTTGGTTTAACCACCTGGAGTTCTAGTTATTTCGACTACAGGCATGATCAATGTCTCGGTTGGGTGTCCTACCTTCGATGGGACGGACTGCCCCTACTGGAAGAACAAGATGCGCATGCATCTTGAGGCAATTGATAATGATCTCTGGTACGTTGTGGAAAATGGTGTTCCCTCCATCACTCCCTCCATAAACGCTGCTGATGTGAAGAGATTCAAGCAACTCGACTCTCAAGCGAAGAATATCATATGTGGCCATCTGAGCAAAGGACAGTAAGGCAGAGTGAGTGCTTTGGAGTCTGCAAAGCTTATCTGGGATAGGCGGTCCAAGGTCAATGAAGGAATCTCAACCCAACGTGATTCTCGAGTTGACGTTCTTCGCAATCTCTTCAACCGCTTCAAAAGACTCGACAACGAAAATGTTCAGCAAACCTTCGATCGCCTCACTGACATCTCCAATGAGCTTCAAGCACTTCGTGCCACTGACATCACCGACCATGAGGTGGTGAAGAAATTGCTGAGATCACTTGATTCCTCATTTGATACACTAGCACTAATGATTCTAGAATGTGGAGACTCCAAGTCACTAGATCCTGCTGATATCCTCGAGAGACTGAATACTCATGAATTCCAACAAGCTGAGAAGAGAGACCTCTACGGGCCAAGCTATGGAAGATCACGTGCTCTAAAGGCCAAGGAAACTACCTCATCTGAAGAGGAAGACTTTGATAGTAGCCTGGGTGATCCTGGAGAACTAAGTTAGGAGCTAGCAATGCTAATGAGGAAATTCCAGAAGTTCTCAAGGTGTGGCCGTTTTGGAAAATCTTCAAGAGGTTGATGACTTGAGATCAGATTTTTCATCCCGTGACTACAAAAAGAGGACTTGCCACAAATGCAAGAAGCCCGGTCACTACATGGCTGACTATCCTCAGTGGCTGAAGGAATCAAAGAAGAATAAGTACAAGGATGACAGTTCTAATGACTCAAAGAAAAAGAAGAAATCTTCAAAGTCATCATCGTCAAAATCTTCAAAGTCTTCATCTCACAAGAAGAGCAGTTCCAGAAAGGCTCGGGCATTCATTGGCAATGAAATGGACTCTGAAGCTGAATCTGAGGAAAATGAAGAAGAGGAGGAATCTCAGGAGTCAGACTCTGGTGTGGCGATCCTAGCTCTCGCTACTGCTTTCGTCAGCAAGTCAATCTTCAACTGTGAAGAAAATGGCAACTCCAACACTGCTGACGATGGCAACAATGACTTTGCTCCCACCTATTGCTTCATGGCAAAAGGTGCCAAGGTACTCAAATATCCCTCCTCCGAATCTAGTGAGGATGAATCTGATGAAAACCTCAAACCTAGCTATTCCAAGCTAGCTAATATTGCCACTAAACAACAAAAGTCTTTGGAAAGCATTCAAATTTTGCTAGACAAAAGCGATGACCTGTTGGGTGAGGAAATGGATCAAACTCAAACTCTGACTGATGATCTTCAACAACTTCAGTCCAAGTTTGATAACCTTCAAGGTCGTCATGAAACTCTCTTAGCCGACCATAAGAAGCTTTCTTATGAATTTCTTCAAAGAAAGCAAGATCTTGAGAAACTAAGGGTGAGTCATGATGATCTTCAACGGGAAAATGATTCTTTGCTTGCTCAACAGATCAGTTCCCCTTAGGAAGAATTCATTCCACCATGTTTGAAATGCATCAAACGTAAATTTGCTAATTCTTCACCTAAAGTTTCAAATGCTTCTATTGCTACAACTTCTTCAACTATTTCTGTGGTCACAAATTCCTCATCTGGGGACACCACTAGTATCACTGACGAAAATGCAGGGTTGAAAGAATTTTATGTGACAGGCATGTACAAAAGCCTCAAAGGGCATCAAGCTCTTTGTGATGTGCTTAAAAAGAAGATCTTGAACAGGAACCCTAGGAAAGAGGGTATTGCATTTGAGAGGAAACTCAATGCCGATGGAACCTACTGGAAACCTGAGCAGTATCCAAAACCACATGGGTTGCTACAAAAGGACCTCCCGTAGATCCATCTACTTTATCTAGCTTTACATGTGAATCTTCATATTCATCTAATGAGTCATTTGACTCCAACAATAAACTGTTCAAAAATCAGAATGGTGAAGTATTTGCCAGATATGTTGGAACTAACAGCGGGAATGGTCCCCCTATGAAGAAAATATGGGTTCCCAACAGGTGTCTTGAAAGTCTTCAGGTGAATGTCCTCATGACACCACCTGTGAAGAACAGGAACCCTAGATCAAATTCCTCACATGGATCAAATTTGTCATATGGATCCAAGTCCTCATATGGATCAAATTCCTCATATGATCATCATTATGCTAATGCATCTGTTTCGCAGGGAAAATCTAAGGGTCATGAATATGTGCATTATTTTTTAAATCATTATGTTCATAAGTCCTCGAAGAATTTCTCTGCTTACTCATATTCATACTCTAACCCCTCCTCTGTGAAACGAAGTGCACTGGCTTCAATGCCACCTTTCTCAGATGGAGCTCGCAGAATGATGAACTCTTTGCCACCCCTTCAGATGTGGGTGGTGAAGAAAAAGAACTAATCTCTTATGCAGGGTCAGGTCTCCAAACGAACTTGATCGTCTGAAGAATTAGCTGGAGACCTGAGAATGCTTGAAAGGACGCAAGCTAATCATGAAGAAATGAATTACTCATTTCTCACGTCCTTATATTGTTGTATCTATTGTACTGCTTGATGAAATTCTATCTAACAAATTTGATGTCATATTCTTCACTCTAAAGTATATGAGTTCGTAAGATGCACTAATTTGTTTGTAGGATGAATCTATCAAAGCTACTGAGGGTCCTTGACAGTGGATGTACTAATCACATGACTGGTGACAAGAACTTACTGATGGACTCTGCACTATCTCCATCACATCTGAAGCATATTACCTACGCTGTCGAAGGAAAAAACAAGGTATTGTGCCTAGGTAGGGTTGCAATCTTAAAGGATCGACACATGGACAAAGTCATGCTTGTTGAGTCCCTCGGATTCAACCTCATGTCTGTCTCAATGCTTTGTGATCTTGATATGGTTTTCATCTTTAGCAAATATCATTGCATAGTACTCATGGAATCTGACAAATCCAAAGTCTTCGAAGGCTTTAGGAGAGGAGACTTGTATATTGTTGATTTCTCTGTAGACCAGAGCCTGCCACATGTCTACTTGCAAAAGCTTCAGAAGGCTGGCTATGGCATCGACGACTAGGTCATGCTGGCATGAGGAACTTGCACACACTTGTGAAGAAGAAGCACGTCATCGGCATCGAGGGTGTCAAATTCCTCAAAAATCATCTTTGTGGGGCTTGGGAGTCTAGAAAGATGACCAGATCCAAGCATCCCTCGAAGACAATCATGACTACTTCTTGTCCTTTTGAATTGCTTCACATGGACCTCTTTGGCCACAGTCATTATGCCACACTAACAAATGCAGTTGTCATTGTTGATGATTATTCTCGTTACACCTGGGTGCATATCATCACTTACAAAACTGAAGTGCAGGAAGTCTCAAATGACTTTTCTCAAGGGCCTCGACGAATTTTGGTGTGAAGATCAAGCATATACGGAGTGACAATGGGACCGAGTTCAAGAACATTGGCCTTGATGATTATCTTGATGAACTTGGTATTACTCATGAGTAATCTGCTGTCGGCGTTCTGGGATCAGGGGTACCAAGATCTACCTGCCTACGGCCTAGGATGCAGAATCATCGACGACCTGCTATGGCCCAGCTGCAAGACCCCCAAGACAAGACCCTCGTGAGGGCCCTGGCCTCGCGAGGCAAGCGGTACCAAGACCTTCAAGGGAGCAGCTCCCTGAGCCTGCCTCCCAAGGAGCGGAGAATTCTATGCAATCCTCCCGCCTCATGAGGCTGCGATGACATGAGCCATGACGACCAAGGCCAGGCGGGCACCTGCAGGCGCAGAGGGGACAGTTTCCTCTTCGGTGTGAAGGGAGCAAGGGCAGGCACAGGTTCCCGAGGAAGACCCCAAAGTTTTCCAGTCCGGTGCAACGAGACCAAGACCACGAGCTCAGCAGGACGAATGTCATCGCCGAGCCCAATGCTGCATTATGGCCAGAAGCTTTGCAGGCGAAGACCACCTTTTGTCAGGATAAGATGTACTCCTTGTCCCCTTTCAAAATGGGCCATTGTGGAATCCCGCATAAGCTATGAGGGAAGAGGACCAAGGCCACTATAAATATGGGCTAGCCATCACCGTAGAAGGGATCCCCCGATCGGACCCCAGACCAATCCATCCTCACCATTTGAGCCCTCGCGAGGCTGTGCATCCACTGTACTAGTTCATCCTCTACCTCCTTGTGAGGCCAATCCACCAAAAGTAGGAGTAGGGTTTTACACCACAAGGTATCCCGAACCTGGGTAAATCTCTGTGTCCATTCCTTCCACATGATCCAGCGTACTTGGCGAGATCAGGCCATGGGTATGGTGAGCTAGCATCATGGTGAAGCGAGATCCTTTGTTCACACCCCTGAGTTCGAACCTTCTTGGGTGTGCGGAGCCCTGAATCCGACATTTGGCATGCCAGGTAGGGGCGTGTCGAAGCTCCGCCTCTTCATCAACCACGCTCCATTCTCGCTCCGCCGTGCCTATGGCTGATGCTCGTCAAGTCCGCGCCGAGCGCCAGGCCACTCGCGTCACTCAGACGACGCCCATGGGCTGCGGTGTCCCGTGCCGCTCTGCCTCTCCTGTGGCTAACGCTACCAATGACCCTGCTGCTCACGGGCAGCAGGACTCGTCGCTGCCACCCTCCGTGCGGCGCGATGGCCGCACCGCCACTCCTTCTCTCACTCCTGCCACGGCGTCGTCCTCCCACGCTCGCCGCAGGCCGACGAATGCGCAGGCTACGCTGCTCATGGAGCGCGAGCTGCTGCGCTACCGTCCCGCCGATGAGGGCTACGACGCCTGGCCCCGCCGCATCACCGAGCTCGTCAACGCCGACGGCGAGGCCCCGGCGCCCTCCCTCTCGCTTCATCCCCCGCCATCCTGGGCGGGTGACGTGGCCCAGGGCACGCCTCCTCCTCCTCCTCTGTGCGGCGCCGACCCTGATCCTAGGCGCGACGCACTCCTATGTGACCCACCGCGTGGGGCGCCGGTGCCGGCATGGGACGAGGCAAGCTACCAGGTGGTGCAGCGGCCACAAGGTAACGCACGTGCGCTCCCCGCACCACCGCGCCAGCATCCGAAACGTGCGCCGCTGGAGGCAGCAGTGCACGGATGTCAAGACCGAGCTCCCCTCGCGCGTGCCACGCCCGTGAGTGCAGCACGCTTCGGCGTGTTCACCCCAGAGCTGCGCCGCATCGTCTTGCCTGACAAGTTCAAGCCGGACCTGCCCTCACGCTACGACGGCACCCCCGACCCTGCACAGTTCCTCCAGCTCTACTCGCTTAGCATCGAGGCGGCGAACGGTGATGACAAGCTCATGGCGAACTGGTTCCCCATGTCTCTCAAGGATGGCGTGCATTCCTGGCTCCTTCACCTCCCAGAGGGATCGATCTCCTCCTTTGACGAGCTTCGCGAGCGCTTCATCGCCAACTTCCAAGGCACTTGTGAGTGCGCCCCTGCAGTGAACGACCTGCGGCACGTGAAGCAGCAGCCGAGCGAGACTCTGCACAAGTACATACAGTGCTTCACGAATGTTCGCCTCAAGATCCCGAAGGCGTCGGACGAGGCCATCATCTCGGCGTTCACCGATGACATCAGGGACATCAAGATGAAAGAGGAGCTTGCCATCCACGATGACTTATGCTCGGCCCTGAAGATGTTCAACCTGGCGAACAAGTGTGCAAGGGCCGAAAAGGGCCGCTTCTCCCTCCTCGAGCTTTCGAAGGCCGACCTTAAAGACAAGAAGGCCAAGGCTAAGGATGCGAAGCACAAGGGCCCCACCGTGCTGGCAGCGGAGCCTGAGATGAAGCGCGGCTATGACCATGACGAGCCTCCCAGGGGCAACCGCCCGTTCTGCATCTTCCACAATGTACACAGCCACAACACCAACGACTGTCAGGAGCTCAGAGCACTCCGTGATGGACGCCTCGGCCACCGCCCCGAGCGCAGTGACCGTGGCTACGATCGTGGAGGAGGCTGGTGGGATAATTGCAACCCTTGCCAGGACTGGCGCGACCAGCCTTGCGAGGAGCGCTGGCGGGATCAGACTCACGACAACCCCTGGCATGACCAACCTCGTGAGGACCATCCCCAGGGTAATACCGGCCTCGCTCCGCCGCCACCGCCGCCAAGGAGAAATGATGACAACCAACAGGATGATGGGCTGGGGGCTTCCAAGAACCCCGTGCGATCGCCTACATCCTGGGTGGTGCCCAGGCCCCTGCCTCGAACCGCATCTTCAAGTAGTTCTCTCATGAAGTGAACGCGGCCCTCCCGAAGCTTGAGGCCGCATGTCCCCTCAGGTGGTCGCAGTACGCCATTACTTTCGATTCCAAGGACCACCTCAAGTGCTCGGCCGCCGCAGGCGCGCTTCCCATGCCCTGCACACCCACCATCAGCAATGTCCTCGTCACCAAGACCCTCATCGATGGTGGCACTAGGCTCAATGTCCTCTCTATGGAAATGTTCGACACGCTCCAAGTGCCTTATGACCAGCTTCTACCCACCAAGCCTTTCTCAGGTGTGACTGATGGCTCCACCACAACCCTGGGGAAGGTGCGCCTTCCCATCACCTTCAGCAAGCGTGACAACTACCACACCGAGCTCATTGACTTCAACGTCACCCACACCGGCCTCTCGTACAATGCCATCCTCAGGTACCCTGTCCTTGCCAAGTTCATGGCGGCAACCCACCATGGCTACAACATCCTCAAAATGCCAGGGTGCAGCGGCGTCATCACGGTCGCCTACGATGAGAAGGACGTGGTCTGTTCTCTTGAGCATGCCTACCGTGCCGCTGCAGCCGAGAACTCTGACGATGAGGGCGGCATCCTGCCTCCTAAGGCCACCCCCGCGAAGAAGAAGCAGCTCCACCCCAAGGGTCGTCCGGAGACCAAGAAGCCCTCTAGAGGTGCCTCAAGCCCCGCGCCTGCTGTCGGGGCACCCCTTCCTCCTGCATAGGAAGGCGCGCCTGGTGCTTCCCTCGGGATGGGCTCGGGGGCTTCCATCTAGAGAGCCTCTGACCTGGCTAGTGTGACGAGGGAGGTGCTCGGGCACCACTTGGCGGCGTGCTTCGATGCGCGCCCCCACAAGCAAGGAGCGAGGCGCGAGGCACCAGGGATGCGAGAATTCATCACCAAGGCGATCGAGGAGCTTCAGGAGGCACAGGCCATGCGTGGCGAGCATCACCCCGCACCACCGAGTGCAGCTGCGGCCCCCGACGCGGGTGGTGACCTGCACGTCTGCCTCAACATCCCAGGCCTCAATAGGGCCGCTTCATAGGATCTCTTCTGGCCGCCACGTGCTGGCTGGAGTGGGGGCTACCCCTGCGACTACGTCCGCATGTCGTTCGGCTTGCTGAACATGGGCGCCTCATACCAGCACCAGGCGCAGCGTGCTATGGCGTCTCACGAGGCCAGGCGCTCATCGGTCGCGTCTCAGGAGGTCCCAGATCCTCGCGAGCCCCCCAGGCCTCCGGAGCCACCCGCCTCATGAGGAGCAATCTCCATGGCACGCGTCTTCAGCTACTTCGACGCTTCTACAACACTGGTGCCAAGTGACTTTTTGGTTTGTTCAGTTGAGGGCGCCCCTCGGGCTGCATTATCCTCAAGCTGTCAAGGCTCGCCCTACAGCTGTATCATTTTGCGCACGTATCATAACTGGCTCTGCCTTTTATGATTTTCCTAAGTATTTCAACCTGCGTGCCTGGTGCTTCGTCACCATGAATGTCGCTGCACCCTCACAACCCCGCCCTCGACCGCCTCATGATTAAGGACTGGCACGGCGTCTTTGCTCGGGTCTGTCCCTGCAGCGTCGATAAACCCAAGCGACCGAGCTCTGTCTCACGGGCCAGCTCCCGTGTACGTCACCTCCTGGGGTGCTTGGTGCCTTGTCCTTGCGTGAGCTAATTGAGAGTGGGTGAGTTAGGGCGCGCGGCCCAGTTCATCTTACCGTAGTTCGGCGCTATGCCATCGCGGGAGCCGCGCGCCGGGTGTCCTTCCTTGGGACTGTTGCATGAGAAGACTGAGCACGACGTCTGTGCTCGGGTCCATCCCTGCAGCGTCGATAAACCCAAGCGACTGAGCTCTGTCTGGCAGGCCGGCCCCATTCACGGCACCTCCTAGGGTCCTTGGTGTTCGGCCTTCTCATGCGATGGCCTCCGGAGGTTCATTCGGTGTAGGTTGCCCCACCACACAGGCTCTGTAAGTGCGCTCCGCGCCAGAAGATTCAGGCGCAACCCACCTTGAGGTAGGGCCTCATGAGTCCCGCGCTGACTCACGGGTGCCCAGATACACCTCCTCCAGTTCTGCCGTGCCAGCCACGCGTACGAGCAAAATAGGGTTGTACACGCCCGGAGACTCTAACACAGAGCTCCCATCCCATGCCAAGTGGAATCCCCATGCTCTGCACCGGCGAACGACACGGTCGAACAACGACTATGCCCACACCCAAGTGGAAGCCCCATGCTCTGTGCTAGCGGACAACACGGTCGAGCAGCGACTATGCCCACGCCCAAGTGGAAGCCCCATGCTCTGCGCTGGCGGATAAACAACTGAGGGTTCCCTAGCGGCTACACCAACCTCAGGATAGCCTTTTGGCTCTTCACGCGGCCCTGTCACACAGCATTCCCTTGGGATGCACGCTCGAGGGGGCTGGACACGGGGGCTACATTCAGGACAAGCCTGGCACATGACACCTCATCAGGTCCCTTGTACCTGGTCTTCTCGCGCCCCTCCCAGGCGAAGGCTGGCGAGGAAAGGTATGGAACACTCCGGATTAACCTCGTCGCCGCCCATGTTTCATTCATGAGGGCTGCTCGCACGTCAAGGGGGACCCCTGAGCATCGTGACTCAGGTGCCTTACTAGTCATGTAGCCCCTCGCCCCTTGGTTTTCTCATGGTGATCCGGACGCCCCAACGGTGGTCGAGGTATGCGCGGGGCTGGGCCCAGCCGACGTAGAGCACTAAGGCAAATAAGAAGGAAACTAAGCACGAAAAAGAAATCGCAGAGTCCAAACAGTTATTACAGGCACCAAATGTTCTGCGAATTCAAACAAAGTCTTACGCCTCCACGATGCATGATAAGTGTCGCAGGGTAAAATCTAGGAGGAGGGCTTATTGTCGCCACTCGTCCCAGTCACGGCAAGCTTGTCGCTAACATCGCTGCCGCTGTTGTCGCCGCCACTTGCCTCCACCGCAGGGGCTCGGCGTCAGGGATGGAGGTGAACTTCTTCAGCAGCGTGCCCACATGGCCCTCCATGTCTGCCGCAGCGGCGGCACGGGACTTAGGAGCAACCGGGCCAACCACCACGTCAAAATCGAAGCCAGAATCCTAGAGGTAGGGGTGGCTGAAGATGCGTGTTGCTGCCTCAGAGAAGATAGAGCAGCACTCATCTTCCAGGAAGGAGTCCACCTTGGCGGCGGCACCTTCGAGCTCCTCGACAAGCCTGGAGGAGAGCGCTGCGTAGCCACCTTCGGGAGGCGCGAGCGTATACTTCAAGGCTCCCCTGTAGACCGATTGGAGCCCCTGGCGAGCCTTGAGCTCGAGGGAGGGGAAGGCGACGCGCTCCGTGGCCACCTTTTTCTCGGCGTTAACAAGGGTCTTCTCCCTGGCATCTAGCTGGGCCGTCGCCTTGGAGACATGCTGGGCATGGGATGTCTCGGCTTCGACCACCTCCTCCGTCAGCTTTGCCTGACACTCATGTTCCGTGGTCTGTTCAGCAGTCACCTGGGACATCACGGAGTCACGATCAGCGAGCTTCGCTTGGCGGGCCTTGAGGTCCTGCTCCCGCTGGTGGAGCCGTTGTGTGTACACGGCTTGCTCCTCCTGATGGGCCTTCTGATTGGCCTCTGCCTTGCCGCGGTGATTCAAGGCAGACGCTGCCTCGGTCAGTGCCGCATCGCGAGCCGCCTTGGCATCAGCGGCCTCTTTCTTGCTTTCTGCAGTGGCATCTTCGGCCTGGTCCCAGGCCGTCCTGGTGGCTGCGTCGGCCTCGAGCCACCCTGAAACAAGCCCCAGGCACTCCCTCGCGAGGCACCTGTCGGCGTCTTGGAGGTCAGCCTAGATCTGGCCGAGCGCGATGTAGGCGTCATCCAAGGCCCCGGGCCTGATCAGGGGGCCGCAGTTCACGAGCGCAAGGGTCTGACGAGGAGCCGGCACCGGCACGTCGGCGAACGTTGTGGCCAAGGAGGCAGTGGCGTGGTTGGCTTGGGGCGGTGGAGGCTCCAGGCTCTCCTTGGGAACAATGAGAGTGGATGACTTCACAGCCTGCTGGCCCACGGGGGTTGGCTCCTCTAGAAGCTGCATTGCTGCGTCCTCAGGGGCGGATCCCGCTGGAGGGGGGCAAGGGATCGCCCCCTCCACCAGTGCCGGGGTTGCTGTGCCCGCGACAAGGAGTGTCGCCTCGTGGACCCCCGCGCTCTCGGCGGTCGATCCCCTGAGCGTCGCCGGTGAAGCACCAAGGGTAGGCGGTACGCCCGCGTGCTCGGGTGTGATGCCGCCTGAGCGCACAGGGACCGCGCTGGGCTGGCGCGACGCACTCCCGCGCCCGCCGCGGCCGCGACCAGAGGCTGACGCTGCCCTCAGCACAGGGGGCTCCTTCGGCTCTGTGCTCACCTTCTTCTTCTTCGTCACGTCGCCACTCCTGGTCATCAAGAGGGGAGTGCTGTAAGCACAGTTGCAATCTATGCTTGACCAAAAGCAAGGTAAGTTACTTACTCCTTAGGTGCGATCCACTTCTCTTCTTCTCCTTCTCGGCGAAGGTTGGTACGCCCCCTCTCTTCTTCGGTGTGGCCTTGGCTGCGTCCAGGGGGCGAGCGGGGTGCTCCTCGAAGGGCCCCGGCATGGCACTGCCGTCTGGGGAGGTGAAGAGGTCGCCTTGAGAGGTCACGACCGGTGGGGCCACGTCCGCCCCAGCAGTGGCTGCCCCGTCTCCTGTTCGCGATTTGGGCGGGGATGGGACCGACGTCTTGACCACCCCGCTGGAGCATGGGAATCCCTCCGGAAGGGGCGCAGCCGCACCTTTTCCTGAGGCCGCCCAGCCGGATGCTCGCGGGGTCCGGGGAGGGGGCCCTGACCGCCTGAGGACCCTAGTGGAGCGCGGGGAGTCCGCGGCCGGGTGCTCGTCGGAGTCGTTGTCATCTTCAAGGTTGCGGCAGAGCTCGTTCTGCTACGGGGGGACGCTTCCACCAGGTCGTCGTCCTCAGTCTCCTCCGAGTCCTCTTCACCGCCATTGTCACCAAAGGACACCGACACGAGGGAGTTGGGGTGCTCGGATGGCATGAGCTCCAGCTCGTTGAAGGCGGGCATGGCGGCGACCAGTTCCCCCTGTCGTCGCGGCGGTACAGCGGGTTGTAGGCCTCAGGGAGATCCCCTGGATGTCCATTGAGCAGGGCAGCCAGGGCCCTATCTAGCTCCTCGCCCATCAGGCTGGCGGGGCGTAGCCTCATGTCGTCCATCACGCCCTGGAATTCCCACAAGGGCCTCATGTGCGACTGGAGCGGTGCCAGGCGCTGCGTCAAGAACGCCTTCACGATCATCCCCCCTATCAACAGTTTGGCCTCCATATCCGAGGATATCCTCTTCAGGACGGGCTCTGCTCGGGGGTCGGTGAGCTTTGCAGAGCCCCATTTCTGGAGCCGCTCGGGCAGCGCTGCCGGCAGCTCCTAGCGCGGGTTGAGACCCTTGGTGTCCAAGAAGACCCAGTGGTGCCGGAAGCCCTCCATCTTCTTCCCGGCCTTCAAGAGCACATTCCCCTTGTGGACCGCGATGAAGGAAACACAAGAAGAGGGATGTGTCCGGTCGTGCAGCCGCAAGCTGATGAAATGGCGGAAGAGCGCCATGGAGGGCCTCATGCCCACGAAGGCCTCGCAGTAGAAGGCGAAGATGGACAAGAGGAGGATGGAGTTGGGCTGGAGATGGAGAGCATGGATCTTGTAGTGACTGGGGACAGCACAGAAGAACTCCGGAAAGGGCCGGACAAGCCATCGCGAAGATGTTGTGGAGGAAGAAGGGATAGACCGTCTGCGCCAAGGTGCTACGCTACGCGGAGCCAGCCCGTATCAAGCTCTCGCCCCATTCGTTGTCTTCGCTTTCCGTCTGCGGGAGCACGGGACCAAGATGCCCCTCCTCGGTGATGGAGGACGCATCGAGTGCTGGCGAAGGAGAGGAGGAGGTCGCGGCCTGGACCGCTGGGTTCGACTTCCCGGGCGCCATTTGCGGGGTCGCCGTCATTGGAAAAGGAGAAGGAAGGGGGCGGAGTTGCGATTGGATCTGGAGAAGCTTTCGGCTAGTGGAGGGGATCAGGAGCAAGGCGAGGGTGAGCAATGATGGCCTGCGGTGTGCGCCAGTCTTTTACCATCTTGGGCAGTTGCCGAGGCAACGTGGGGAAGTGGAGGCGCCCGCGCCCCGTCAAGCCTGGCCCTCAGGCTATTGGGGCCCGTGTCAGTTCTTCCTTGCCCCTTGGCTTCACCTCGAAGCCAGCTCGAGCGCGCCTTGGGCCCGGGGGCTACTGTCGGCTTTCTGGGATTGGGGGTACCCAGATCAGCCTGCCTGCGGCCAAGGGTGCCGAGTCATCGATGGCCTGGTATGGCCCAGCTGCAAGACCCCCAAGACAAGACCCTCGCGAGGGCCCCGGCCTCACGAGGCAAGCGACGCCAAGACCTCCAGGGGAGCAGCTCCCCGAGCCTGCCTCCTGAGGAGCGGAGAATTCTATGCAAGCCTCCCACCTCATGAGGCTGCAATGACGTGAGCCATGACGACCAAGGCCAGGCGGGCACCAGCGGGCGCAGAGGGGACAGTTTCCACTTCGGTGCTAAGGGAGCAATGGCAGGCGCATGTTCCCGAGGAAGGACCCAAAGCTTTCCATTCCGGTGCAACGAGACCAAGACCACGAGCTCTGTAGGACGGATGTCATCGCCGGTGAGAAGCTTTGCAGGCGAAGACCACCTTTCGTCAGGATAAGATGTACTCTTTGTCCTCTTTCAAAATGGGCCGTTGTGGAATCCCTTCCCGCCTAAGCTATGAGGGAAGAGGACCCAGTCCACTATAAATATGGGCTATCCATCACCGTAGAAGGGATCCCCCGATCGGACCCCAGACCAATCCATCCTCACCATCTGAGCCCTCGCGAGGCTGCTGATCCACAGTACTAGTTCATCCTCTAGTCCTCGTGAGGCCAATCCACCAAAAGTAGGAGTAGGGTTTTACACTGCAAGGTGGCCCGAACCTGGGTAAATCTCTGTGTCCATTCCTTCCGCACGATCCGGCATACTTGGCGAGATCAGGCCGTGGGTATGGCGAGCTAGCGTCATTGTGAAGCGAGATCCTTCATTCACACCCCTGAGTTCAAACCTTCTTCGGTCTGCGGAGCCTTGAATCCGACATCTGCCCCATACACTCCTCAGGAAAATGGCATCGTGGAGCGCAAGAACATGACTATTGTTGAGATGGCTCACACCATGATTGAGGAATATCATACACCTAACGGCTTCTGGCCTTAGGTTATTGATACTGCGTGTCACATCATCAACAAGGTATATCTTCACAAATTCTTCAAGAAGACCTCATATGAGCTCCTAACTGACAAGAAACCCAACATGAGTTATTTCAAAGTTTTTGGTGCTAAATGTTGGATTAGAGATCCTCATCGCAATTCTAAATTTGCACTGAAAGCACATGAAGGTTTTATGCTTGGTTACGGAAAGGACCCGCACACCTACAGAGTCTTCAACTCCCATCACCACAAGGTTGTTGAAACTGTAGATGTGTGGTCAATGAGACTAACGGCTCACAAAGAGAGCACCTACCTCCTGTGCTAGATGAAGTACCTCCTGAGGAATCCATTAAGCTCAAGGCTACTAAGGATATCCTACCCGCCGAAGAACCTACTGAAGAACTCATTCCAGATAATGAGGACAATCATACTGGTGCACCTGAGGGAAATGGCGCTGAAGAAAATGCTTAGCCCAATCAAAGTCATCAACCTGCTCATACTGGCATGGCAAATGAAGTGCAGATTGAGAAAATCCTCGATGACATCAATGCACCAGGTCCTCGCACACGCTCAAAAGCTTCACATTTGTCTAACTTTTGTGGGCACTTCGCTTTTGTCTCTATCACAGTGCGCACCAAAGTTGATGAGGCATTTCTGGAGCCTGAGTGGATTCAAGCAATGCAAGAGGAATTTCATCAATTCGAGCTCAACAATGTGTGGGAGCTTGTCAAGCGACCAGATCCTCGCAAGCACAACATCATAGGTACCAAGTGGATCTACCGCAACAAGCAAGACGAAAATGGCCTAGTGGTGAGGAATTAGGCTCGTCTTGTAGCTCAGGGCTACACATAGGTTGAAGGAATTGATTTCGATGAAACTTTTGCACCTGTTGCTAGACTTGAAGCTATTCGCATATTGCTTGCTTACGCTAACCATCATAATATCATCTTATATCAAATGGATGTGAAAAGTGCATTCCTCAATGGTACGCTTGAGGAAGAAGTATATGTCTCTCAACCCTGAGGTTTTGGAGATCCTAAGCATCCTGACAAAATCTTCAGACTCAACAAGGCCCCCTATGGTCTCAAGCAGGCCCCTCGGGCGTGGTATGACACACTGAAGGAATTCCTCATGAAGAAATGATTCAAACCCGGTTCACTTGACCCAACTCTTTTCACCAAAACTTATGATGATGAATTATTCGTGTGCCAAATATATGTGGATGATATTATATTTGGCTATAATGAAGAACATTACAGTGATGAATTTGGATACATGATGCGTGAAGAATATCAAATGTCTATGACGGGAGAACTGAAATTCTTCTTAGGTCTCCAAATTCGTCAACAACGCAATGGCATCTTCATATCTCAAGAGAAATACCTCAAAGATGTACTGAGGAAATTCGGCATGCAAGATTGCAAAGGCGTCAAAAACCCTATGCCCACAAATGGCCATCTCTGCACCGATGAAAATGGTAAAGACTTCGATCAAAAGGTATACTGCTCCATGATTGGCTCTTTATTGTATCTATGTGCATCTAGGCCAGATATTATGCTTAATGTTTGCATGTGTGCCCGTTTTCAAGCTACACCGAAGGAATCACACCACAAGGCTATGAGACATATTCTTCGATATCTAGCTCACACTCCAACACTTGGACTATGGTATCCCAAGGGCTCGACTTTTGATCTCATTGTATATTCTGACTCTGACTATGCCGGTGATCGGGTGGATCACAAGTCAACATCAGGCACATGCCATTTCCTCGGACGATCCCTAGTATGTTGGTCCTCAAAGAAGCAGAACTACGTATCACTGTCTACTGCTGAAGCTGAGTATATTTGTGCTGGCTCTTGCTGTGCTCAATTGTTGTGGATGAAGCAAACACTCAAGGATTATGGCATCAATGAGAAGAACGTGCCTCTCTACTGCGACAATGAGAGTGCCATCAAGATTGCTCACAACCCAGTTCAGCACTCGAACACAAAGCACATCGAGATTGATCATCATTTTCTTCGAGATCATGTGTTGAAGGGTGAAATCTCCATCAACCACGTGAAGACTGAAGAACAACTGGCCGATATCTTCACAAAGCCCTTGGATGAAAAGAGATTTTGCAAGTTGTGATGTGAGCTAAATATCTTAGAATCTTTGAATGTTCTTTGAAAGGACACACATCCTAACACTTATGCAAAATTGATGACTTTGATGTGCAACACACGAAATAACGTTTCTCTTCAATCAATGAAGACTAACCCTCTAATTTTCCTCAAAATTGAATCTGCCTGATTGCTATTGAGTCACAAACGATCAGTTCAAAAAATGTTTTCAGATCTGGGTTTGCCTGAAGAAAAATACCACGTTTGTGTCAGTTCATCAGTCCTGCTATCCAAAAGATTTGATTTAGAAATTGCACACACTATGCTCTGCCTACATGTTACACTATTAGATTCATCAGTACTACATGTGTGCTGCATCAGTGACACATGTTCCTATGATGTAGAAGCTGATAGTACATTGCAAATGCTTGCATCAGTTCATTACACCCCTGCCACTAGATGCACAATTTGGATGTCGAGGTTACTGTCAGTACCTCTAATATGCTAGCTTCAGTTCCAGTCAAAAAACATAAACTTATGCATCAGTCCAAGTAGCTACTATGTTTTATATAAGGTTCAGCTACCACTGCAAGTTGTATGTTGTTATTTCTAATAGTACATGTCGTGTAGTTGTGGTAGTTCGAACGAGTAAAAGACTGTTGTTGAAAAAAATATACACTTGTTACACAGTAAGTTCAATGATACAGAAACTAGGAGTACTTCTAATGTAGATGCATAAGTTCTAGATAAAAAAAGAGAAGACATGCATCAGTTTTATATATATGCATACTGTTCCGAAGTTCAATGTTCAGTTTACAAGCAGTGCACCAAATGTTTATGCATCAGTTATAGGGAAAACGATAAAAAAAATTGTGCATAACAGATGCATCAGTGCTAAAAACAGTACATCAGTGCTGAACATGTCCATTCATCAGTTCGATTGAAACTACATCAGATACAAAAATAGACAACAAAGTTTAATAACACCCAGCGATGCAAGTTCAACTTGTACGTTACCTTCAGTGCATGAAATGTTACCCATATCATGTATACGAGAAAATGCAGAAAAGATTAGTCCCAAAACTGTTGAATGTCATTGCAGAAACATGCAAGGTGGCACACGTAGGGAGGGTTTGATGAGCCAAGCAGATATGAGGCACCGCCTGGTTGGGTAACACCAGAAATAGCACCTGGATACTTCAACAATACAGGCAGATTTGAAGCTACACCAGAATCATCAGAAGCACATACTGGTTCTTCTATGCAGCAAACACCGATATCTAGGAATACAAGCTTTGCCACTGCTGGGGTGCAACAAGGTCAACAATGTCCCCAACAACAAATATTTTCCTTCCCTAGCGCATGCAGAAAGGCAAGGACACACAGGCTTCCACCAGTCGCTCCATCAACATCAATCATCCGTGCAGCAAAAGCGGTTGCAGCAGGAAGGCCAGGCCAAAGAGACAAGAATGTTCGCCACTCTAGCAGGGTGCAAAGTAGAAGATATGAGCCATATAGACAGGAGCAACCTCACAACAAATCTGAGGGAAGACTGCCGTACAATGAGAGACGAAGAGCTTCATCAACATTGCTCCCTCCAAGAGATGCATTGATGCATGTGCCGAGGGTGGCACCACCTGCGCCGATACACCAGGGTGAATAGCAAACACCGGATGCAGCACAGAGCTATACACATGTAAGTATCCATTTAGAAAAAAACATACAAGCACAGTCCATACCCTAGTACTGTGACCACCCCATCTAACATTTTTATCACTGTGTTTTTGTTTGCTCACTGTTGCGTGCAGCCACCTAACATTGAAGCTTACATTCTACCAAGGCTAGAGATGCGCTTTGAAACTTTCAAAGAAGCAAAGAACTTCTACAATGTCTATGCAAAGCACGCGGGTTTTGCTGTCAGGGAAGGCTCCAAGGTTAACACCAGAGTCTACCTTTATTGCACGTGCTATGGAGTCTATGAATCGAAGGTTTCAGAAGCAAATAGACAGCGGAACAAGACCACAACCATGACTAATTGTGGGGCTAAATGAGGCTGAAGAGGGAAAAGGATGGAGCACTTGTCGTAAAAGAGATATGCTGGGAACACAACCACAGGCTACAACTCTCCCCCCAAATGCTTGTCTTCTTGCACTCCCACAAAAACTTTGACAAAACAATCTTGGAGTACGTCAAGTACCTACAGTTCAAAGGCATTGAACACGCGCAAATCATGAGCATACTGGGTGGCAATGACCCCGGTAGCTACTTCCTCGAAATGAATGCCAAAGCCCTGATTAACATGTAAGTACAAACTTGTTCTCCTCACAGAAATCCCCTTAGTCTTTTTCCTCTGTCAACACAAACATATTACACAACGCATGACCTGATGCCAGTTCAACATGCATTTTTGAATGACTGTTCACTTTTAATATGCATGTCGGCGTGTGACACCTATGGGATCACGTGGATCCCTTTATGATTCGGCAGGGAGAGAGGTATGCACAAAGAGCAGATCCAACGATCAACGCAAGGGAAATTTTTACCCAGGTTCGGGCTGCTGAGAAGCGTAATACCCTACTCCTGCTTTAGTTTATTATGGAAGCTTAAGCCCAAGCTCCAGGAGCGCTTGCAATGAACAGTACATTCGAGCAGCAGCTACGCATGCAGAATGGGCTAGAGAGTGTCCTCCCTCTGTAGCTACGCCTTGGGCCTCCTTTTATATGTCCAAGGGGTCACCAATAGTGGCGTTCGGTACATACATTGAGGTGTAAAGTAGCTACAGTGTTTATACACTTATCACAAATGATTTAGGACAAACGCATTAAATGCTCTGTTTAGGTGTCCTTACTTTCTTGGGGACGAAAAAAGGGCCCGTCCCATCAACACCGCTTAAGCTCGTTCACCACTAGAATCAGGCCACGCAACCAAGAGGACAAAACCCAAATGACAGGCTGGTCACTGCGCTGGAGTGGAGGCAGGGTGGCGGAACCTTATTGGGTCCGGATCTTGCCGGGTCATCCCGGCAAGGTTCTTGGCGGGACTTCACGGGCCATTCCGGCAAAGATCTTGCCGGCAGCCAAGCCCCCGGTCTTCTGTCTTCTGATCATTGGCCTGAATATTTCCTTGATAATCTCGCATTTGCTTCCCACTGTCCTCGAGTCGGCCTTGCCGCTGGTACGGCTACAACTGCCCGTGCACAAGTATGGGGTACTAAAGGACCCAAACTTTAGTACACCGATAGGAGCCCCCGGGCCTAGGCCATACACGGGTGCGAGGCGTTGTTGGGCTAGGCCCAAACAGTGCACGGGCATGCGTGGCACAAGTTAGCTGGTATTGTCTTGTTTACCATGCTTCCCCACAGCGCGTAATAAACGCGCGACGTGGGAACAAGTGTAATGACCGCAGTAACAGTGCGCGCGCGAAAGTGCATTTACATTGATTAGAAAGGAGGCAGCCCCGCACCTTCCCAATAAAAAGGAATCTGTAGAGGCGCCGCTCATTTACCTCCCATCCTTTCCAATCTGGAAACCACCGCCGTCTTCTTCCTCAAACTCAAAGCAAAACTTCTCTCATCCATCCGCCGCCTCCACGCCCTCATCATCCTTGATCTTTGCTTCCACAGCCGCCATGCCGCCCAAAGCGAGCAAGGGTAAAGAAGTGAAAGCCGTCGAGGAGAGCGAGCTGGTGAAGATGCAGAAGGAACACGCCATCTTCGCCCCGACGCTTGATGCGAACGCCTTGAAGGAGCGGTATCTGTGCATGTGGGGGAGGGAGACGAAAGCTCATCTCGCCACCCGCGTGAATCCTGCTTCTTCCAAGGGCGGCCCAGATAAATTTCATTTCTCTGTCGCATTCTTCTATTGCGGGCTCTGCCCTCCATTTTCTGATTTCTTCAACGACATCATGTACACATACGGCTTCCATCTTTTGGATTTCACGCCGAATGTCGTGACATGTATGTCAGTCTTCGCCCATCTCTGCGAAAACTTTGCTAGAATAATCCCCAACACAGCCCTCTTCCACCACTATTTCATTCCCCGGATTGAGAAAGGAGAGGCCCTTTCTGGTTCTATCAGCTGGATTCCAAGGGCCTGGAATAAGGAGATATACCCAGAAGGGCTTTACCGTAGCAAGTGGGAAGAATGGCGCGGCGAATGGTGCTGGATCAAGGAGGAGGATTTCCAGCCTTTCTATCTGCTCCGACAATCGAAAGTGGTCTGCGGCAACAATTGGAGTTCCCTTGATCCTCAGGATGAGAAACTCACAATTGCTATTACCAGAATCCACCGTCTCAAGGCTACCGGGCTGACAATAGAAATGGTTGGCACTGATTTCCTTCGACGCCGCATCTCCCCCTTGCATAACAAAGGGAGACCAGCCTGGGAATTTCGGAATGCTGCGGATATCATGAGGCTGCGTCCAGGTTTGAACAACAACTTGATGGTTATGCAGCATACAACCCTCTGCCACAGACTGTTTAGGCCTGACGGGAAATTCAAGCTGCCGGCGAACATAATCCCTCTATGCAACAATTCTACTCTGACCTCAATCATCACCATGATGCCGGCGTGTAACGCTCACGGCCTTGACGGAACTTGGGTCAAACCATCTGCAGAGCGCGCACATGCATTCTTTGACAATCTGTCGGAGAGAGCCATCCGCGAAGAGACCAACCTTATCCGTCCCACCACTGAGGAAAAGGTGGCGTACATCGCCAGCAGGGCGGAAGAGGCAAATCTTGCTGCGGAGGCGGCAGTGTTGGCTTTACGGAAGAGGAGGTCGGCGAAGAAGGAGTGATGTCTGAAGAGGACCTTGCCAAGCAGGATGAGGCTGTTGGGGAACAGAGCGACACGACTGCCGGGGGCCCTTCTGGCGAGGACACAGCTGAGGAACAGCTGCATGAGGAGTCCCCAGCTCCAGAGAAGAAAAAGCGTGTTCTTCAGAAAGCTGCCTCTGGCATCCCAGCAAACCAACGGGGTGATAAATGTGGTTTTCTCTTCATCTTCCTTTGCCATGAAAATCTGATGGTACCCTGAATAGGCGTCGAGAAACGATAGCAGATCGCAGCCAGCAGTGGAGTCCACAATCTGGTCGATGCGCGGCAAGGGGAAAGGATCTTTTGGACAAGCTTTATTGATATCTGTATAGTGAATACACAACCTCCATTTTCCATTCGCCTTGCGCACTACAACCAGATTGGTCAACCACGTCGGATGGAGCACTCCTCTAACCAAACCTGCTGCTTCCAACTTCCTAATTTCCTCGGCAATAAATTCTTGCCGTTCCAAAGACTGCATCCTAACCTTTTGCTTGACGGGCTATGCATGAGGGCAGACAGTAAGGTGGTGCTCAATTACTTCCTTGGGAACACCAGGGATATCAGATGGTTGCCATGCAAACACATCGATATTCGCCTGCAGGAAAGCAACGAGCGCGCTTTCCTATTTTGCTGGCAATGCCTTGGACGTATTGCATGAAGGTGTGGCTCGTGAACTGTGTGTCATTGTCAGTGATGATCCTATTTGGGACACCAAAACGGCAAACCAGTCCCTTGAAGAACTTGACGGCTGATTGTGCTGTCACCTTTCTCACTTCCTCCACCTCCGGCCACTTCGTGAACTTGTCGATTATGACGTACAAGTACTCAAAGCCCCCGATAGCATGGGGAAAAGGGCCCAATATGTCGAGCCCCCAGACCGAAAATGGCTAGGAATGAGGGATTGTCTGAAGACCCTGAGCTGGCGGATGCAATTTCTTTGAATGAAACTGGCATGCTTCACACTTGGTTACTAGTGCAATTGCATCCTGGAAGGCAGTGGGCCAAAAGAAACCTTGCTGGAATGCTTTACCGGCAAGAGCTCTTAAACCTATGTGGGAGCCACATATGCCTCCATGTATCTCTGCCAACAGCTCCAGTCCATCTTCCCGAGGAATACACTTCAATTTCACGTCGTTCGGTCTTTTTCTATACAGGACTCTATCCACGAAACTGGTACATGCTAGACCGATGGGCTACTTTCTCAACTTCTTCCTGCTCTTCAGGGAGTTCCTGTGTTTGGAGGAACTGGACGATGTGCTGTGCCCATGCTGGAGCCTGAGGCTCAATAGCAAGGACTAAAGGCATATCTTCTGCCACGGGAGCATTTGTCTCGACGGCAAGGACCTGAGGCCTCAACGGAGCCCGTTGTTCCCCAGCAAGCTTGTCGTTGTTCTTGGCAACTTCCTTGCCGGTGGCTTCTGGGAGCTCTGCCGGGAAGTACTGCCCAGAATTCAACTTCCGTCGCTTATATTGCCTTGCTGATGGTGTTACAGATGGCTGAGTCAATCGAAGCACAAAAGTACCTGGTTCCATAGGTAACTTAAGGGCAGCACGCTTTGACAGGTCGTCAGTAATGTCGTTCTCCATTCGAGGAATGTGCTCTGTCTGTAGACCGTCAAAGTGCTCCTCCAATTTCCTCACTTCATCTACATAAGCTTCCATCAACAGGCTCTGCTAATCTTTGTTCACCTGCCTGACAACAAGCTATGAATCACCTCTGACGATGAGCTTCTTAATTCCAAGATCCGCTGCAATCCTGAGACCAGCAAGCAGCCCTTCGTATTTTGCAGTGTTGTTTGGTGATCTCTCTCAGGGAAAGTGCATTTTAATTACATATTTGAGGTGCTCTCCGGTGGGTGTGACAAGCAGCACGCCTGCACCGGCGCCTTGCAGCAAGAAAGCCCCGTCAAAATACATAATCCATTCTCGGTCTGTTTCCTTACCTGGAGAGTTCTTTCTTGACTTCCTTCGTCTGGCATTGGGATCCATTCTGCAATGAACTCCGCCAAGGCTCTGCTCTAAATTGTTGAAGTGCTTTCAAACAAGAGACCAAAGCTTGACAATTCCAACGCCCATTCCACAATCATGCCGGTCGCATCTGGATTTCGTAAAATCCGCTGCAACGGGAACCGAGTGACAATGGTAATCTCATGCGCTTGGAAATAATGACGCAGCTTCCTCGAGGCCATAAGGAGGCCGAAGAGCAATTTCTGCACACCAGAATATCTTGACCTAGCCCCCTACAAAAGGGAACTAACAAAATAAACTAGGCGTTGCACCATCGTCTTCTTCTGCGCTGCTTCATTCAACTTTGCAAATCCTGCTTTGTGGGCACCAGACCTCGCAGGAGAAGACTCCAGCTCGTCGCTTGTCGGGCTTACCGTTGCTGCTGCTTCTTCATCAGCTTCTCTCTGCGCTACCAACACAGCACTAACCACTTGATTTGTCGCTGCTAAATATAGCAACAACGGCTCTCGTGGCTTAGGCGCGACTAGTATCGGCGGAGAGGAGAGGTATTTCTTCAAATCCTGCAGTGCTGCCTCCGCTTTCGGAGTCCATTTCATTGGACCTGCCTTCTTCAAGATTTTGAAAATGGGCAGGGCGCGCTCAGCAGATTTGGAGATAAACCTGCTCAGAGCAGCAATCCAGCCGGCAAGTCGACGTACATCTTTGACGCGTCTCGGTGCCTCAATCTGCTCAATCGCCTTGATCTTGTTAGGATTAGCTTCAATCCCACGCTGAGACACAAAGAACACGAGAAGCTTGCCGGATGGAATGCCGAACACGCAATTCTCGAGATTGAGCTTCAGATTAATCTTGCGCAGATTTGCAAATGTCTCATCCAAATCTTGTATGAGTTTTGCTTTGTCCTTTGTTTTAACCACTATGTCATCCATATAAGCTTCCATATTTCTATGTAGCTGGGGCTCAAAACCAACCTGGACCGCTCTTGCAAAAATCGAACCAGCACTTTTCAACCCGAAGGGCATATGCAAGAAACAATATGCACCACACGGGGTGATAAATGCGATTTTCTCTTCATCTTCCTTTGCCATGAAAATCTGATGGTACCCTGAATAGGCATCGAGAAACGACAGCAGATCGCAGCCGACAGTGGAGTCCACAATCTGGTCGATGCGCGGCAAGGGGAAAGGATCTTTTGGACAAGCTTTATTGATATATGTATAGTGAATACACAGCCTCCATTTTCCATTCGCCTTGCGCACTACAACCGGATTGGTCAACCACGTCGGATGGAGCACTCCTCTAACCAAACCTGCCGCTTCCAACTTCCTGATTTCTTCGGCAATAAATTCTTGCCGTTCCAAAGACTGCATCCTAACCTTTTGCTTGACAGGCCTTGCATGAGGATAGACAGCAAGGTTGTGCTCAATTACTTCCCTGGGAACACCAGGGATATCAGATGGTTGCCATGCAAACACATCGATATTCGCCTGCAGGAAAGCAACGAGCGCGCTTTCCTATTTTGCTGCCAATGCCTTGGACGTATTGCATGAAGGTGTGGCTCATAAACTATGTGCCATTGTCAGTGATGATCCTATTTGGGACACCAAAACGGCAAACCAGTCCCTTGAAGAACTTGACGGCTGATTGTGCTGTCACCTTTCTCACTGCCTCCACCTCCGGCCACTTCGTGAACTTGTCGATTGCGACGTACAAGTACTCAAAGCACCCAATAGCACAGGGACAAGGGCCCAATATGTCGAGCCCCCAGACCGAAAATGGCCAGGAAAGAGGGATTGTTTGAAGAGCCTGAGCTGGCTGATGCAATTTCTTTGAATGAAACTGGCATGCTTCACACTTGGTTACTAGTGCAATTGCATCCTGGAGGGCAGTGGGCCAAAAGAAACCTTGCTGGAATGCTTTACCGACAAGAGCTCTTGAACCTATGTGGGAGCCACATATGCCTCCATATATCTCTGCCAACAGCTCCAGTCGATCTTCCCGAGTAATACACTTCAATTTCACGTCGTTCGGTCTTTTTCTGTACATGACTCTATCCACGAACTGGTACATACTAGACCGACGGGCTACTTTCTCCGCTTCTTCCTGCTCTTCGGTGAGTTCCCCTGTTTGGAGGAACCGGACGATGTGCTGTGCCCATGCCGGAGCCTGAGGCTCAACAGCAAGGACTAAAGGCATATCTTCTGCCACTGGAGCATTTGTCTCGATGGCAAGGACCTGAGGCCTCACCGGAGCCCGTTGTTCCCCGGCAAGCTTGTCGTTGTTCCCGGCAACTTCCTTGTCGGCGGCTTCTGGGAGCTCTATCGGGAAGAACTGGCCAGAACTCAACTTCCGTCACTTATATTGCCTTGCTGATGGTGTTACAGATGGCTGAGTCAATCGAAGCACAAAAGTACCTGGCTCCACAGGTAACTTAAGGGCAGCACACTTTGACAGGTCATCAGCAATGTCATTCTCCGTTCGAGGAACGTGCTATGTCTGCAGACCGTCAAAGCGCTCCTCCAATTTCCTCACTTCATCTACATAAGCTTCCATCAACGGGCTCTGATAATCTTTGTTCACCTGCTTGAAGACAAGCTGTGAATCACCTCTGACGATGAGCTTCTTAATTCCAAGATACTCCACGATCCTGAGACCGGCATGCAGCCCTTCATATTTTGCAGTGTTGTTTGTTGATCTCTCCCATGGAAAGTGCATTTGAATTACATATTTGAGGTGCTCTCCGGTGGGTGCGACAAGTAGCATGCCTGCATCGGCGCCTTGCAGCGAGAAAGCCCCGTTAAAATACATAATCCATTCTCGGTCTGTTTCCTTACCGAGGAGAGTTGTCTCTTGACTTCCTTCGTCTGGCGTTGGGGTCCATTCTGCAATGAACTCCGCCAAGGCTCTGCTCTAAATTGTTGAAGTGCTTTCAAACTTGAGATCAAAGCTTGACAATTCCAAAGCCCACTCCACAATCCTGCTGGTCGCATCTGGATTTCGTAAAATCCGCTGCAACAGAAAGCGAGTGACGACGGTAATCTCATGCGCTTGAAAATAATGACGCAGCTTCCTCGAGGCCATAAGGAGGCTGAAGAGCAATTTCTGCACACCAGAATATCTTGACCTAGCCCCTGCACAAGGGAACTGACAAAATAAACTTGGTGCTGCACCATCGTCTTCCTCTGCGCTGCTTCATTCAACTTTGCAAATCCTGCCTTGTCGGCACAAGACCTCGCCGGAGAAGACTCCAGCTCGTTGCTTGTCGGGCTTACCGTTGCTGCTGCTTCTTCATCAGCTTCTCTTCACGCTACCAATGCAGCACTAACCACTTGATTCGTCGATGCTAAATATAGCAACAACGGCTCTCGTGGCTTAGGCGCGACTAGTATCGGCGGAGAGGAGAGGTATTTCTTCAAATCCTGCAGCGCTGCCTCCACTTCCGGAGTCCATTTCATTGGACCTGCCTTCTTCAAGATTTTGAAAAAGGGCAGGGCGCGCTCAGCAGATTTGGAGATAAACCTGCTCAGAGGAGCAATGCAGCCGGCAAGTCGATGTACATCTTTGACGCGTCTCGGTGCCTCAATCTGCTCAATCGCCTTGATGTTGTCAGGATTTGCTTTGATCTCATGCCGAGACACAAAGAACCCAAGAAGCTTGCCAGATGGAATGCCAAACACGCACTTCTCGGGATTGAGCTTCAGATTAATCTTGCGCAGATTTGCAAATGTCTCATCCAAATCTTGTATGAGCGTTGCTTTGTCCTTGGTTTTAACCACTATGTCATCCATATAAGCTTCCATATTTCTATGTAGCTGGGGCTTAAAAAAAACCTGGACCACTCTTGCAAAATTCGAACCAGCACTTTTCAACCTGAAGGGCATACGTAAGAAACAATATGCACCACACAGGGTGATAAATGCGGTTTTCTCTTCATCTTCCTTTGCCATGAAAATCTGATGGTACCCTGAATAGGCATCGAGAAACGACAGCATATCGCAGCCGGCAGTGGATTCCACAATCTGGTCGATGCACGGCAAGGGGAAAGGATCTTTTGGACAAGCTTTATTGATATCTGTATAGTCAATACACAGCCTCCATTTTCCATTCGCCTTGCGCACTACAACCGGATTGGCCAACCACGTTGGATGGAGCATTCCTCTAACCAAACCTGCCGCTTCCAACTTCCTAATTTCTTCAGCAATAAATTCTTGCCATTCCAAAGACTGCTTCCTAACCTTTTGCTTGACGGGCCGTGCATGAGGACAGACAGCAAGGTGGTGCTCAATTACTTCCCTAGGAACACCGGGGATATCAGATGGTTGCCATGCAAACACATCGATATTCGCCCGCAGGAAAGCAACGAGCACGCTTTCCTATTTGTCATCAAGGGTGGAACTTATGGTGAAAGTACCTCCCGTACCATCCTCCTTGATGGGCACCTTCTTGGTTTCTGGCGGAGCTGCCTTGGATTTCTTGCTCTTGCCGGTGGGGCTCTCCGGCACATCCTAGACGGGAGCGCAACACTCCGAGGAGGTGCGCTTGCCGGAGTGTGTGCTAGAGGTCTTGCCGGTCTTCTTCCCCCCAGGAGCTTCAGTGGCAGGAGCAAGTGCCTTGGCGGCAGATGCTGCAATTGCCTCCCGGTAGAGTTGGTCGGCACAGATAAGCGCGTCCTTCTTGTCAGAGTTGACAGCTATGACGCTCATCAGGCCGGGCATCTTTAATACGTTGTAAGCTTAGTGCGAGGCCGCCATGAACTTGGCCAGTGCTGGATGGCCGAGAATCCCGTTATATGGCAACAGAATCTTGGCGACGTCGAAAACAATCTTTTCTGTTCTATAGTTCAGCTCACTGCCAAATGTCACCGGCAATGTGATCTTGCCCTTCGGTTGGCTCCTTCCTGGATTGATCCCTTGAAACGTGCCTGTTTCCTTGAGATCTTCGTTAGGAATTTGCAACCTCTTGATCACGCTAGGCGAGATCAGATTCAAACCGGCCCCACCGTCAACTAACATTTTTGTTACCTTGAGGTTGCCAATCGTTGGTGAAACCAACAATGGCAAGCACCCGACCGCGGTTGTGCGATCAGGATGATCCTCAATGTAAAAAATGATAGGCGTGCTGGACCATTTCAGAGGCTTCCGAGCATCGACCGACAGCTCCGCCGCATTGATCTCTCGCACCCACGGTTTAAGTTGGCGGTGAGAAGAATGCGATGAGGCGCCACCGTCAAGGCACATAGCCTCTGTGGCCTTTTGAAACTCATGCTCACTGGAGTCGTTGTCCTCTTCTTTGTCATCTTCACCCCCCTCTTCTTTGTCGTGGCCTCGAGCGGGCCTCTCCTTCTGTTGCTTAGCCTTGCCGCGGCGACCTCCTCGGCCACCGCATTTCTTGCTGGACCCTTCAGCACCATCTTGGGCTCTCTCCTTGTCTCGCCTTTCGTATTCAGCTTTCTGCCTCTCGACAAGCTGTTCAACTTGCCGGCAATTCTAGAGGTCCTGGCCCTTGGTGCGATGGTCTTGCAATATTGCTTGGCGGAGCCCTCCGGCTTGTCGTCAGCCGCCAAGGCCTGACAGGAGGGACACCCGGCAACATCCTTGCCGGGGCCATGAACATTGGCCTTCTTGGCGGTGCCGGGGTTGCCGGATTCCTCGACAACAAGCACAGCCTTGCCCTTATGCTTCCTGTTACGCCGCCGACCTTTTCTTGCCGTGGTGGCGGCATCTTCATCTTCAGAGTCAACTTCCGCGCCGGCGTTCTCGCCGGGGAGTCTCCTTCCCTCTTCAGCCCGAGCACATTTGTCTGCCAGAGCATAGAGCTCAGCAATCTCCCTGACTTTGTTCATCGCCAGCTCCTCTCGCATCTTGCGGTTGCGCACGTTCTGATGAAATGCGCTAATAACGACGACGTGATGAATGTCTGGGATATTGTACTGTACGCGGCTGAATCTCTGTATGAACTTGCGCAAGGGCTCGCCCTCCTTCTGGGGGATGAGGTGTAAATCACTTTCCTGGCCAGGAGCTTGATAGCCTCCGACAAAGGCTCCAACAAACTGGTGACACGGGTCTGAGCAGGAAGAAATGGAATTCTCTGGCAGATGCATCAACCACGACCTGACGTTGGGCTTAAGCACCAACGGGAAGTAGATGGCAAGTATCTTGTCATCTCGAGCTCCAGCAGCCTGCACCGCGATGGTGTAGATGCTCAGGAACTCTGACGGGTGAGTCTTGCCGTCGTATTTCTTTGGGACCTCTGGCTTGAATGTTCGGGAATTGGGCCACTGGACTCGCTAGAGCTCACGGGTAAACACTGGACACCCCACCTCATAAGGCAGGTCCCTAGGATCCCCTGGCGTAGGCTTGTCGACAGTAGGCCCTGCACGCCTAGCAGATTGATGGCGTGCTTCCCGTCGCTGCTCAATGGTAGTTCGAGCGTCTTCTTTGCTTCGCTCCCGAAGAACTTGACGCTGATCGTGGCGCATTCGCGGATTGGACAACGCCGTGGAATCACCATCACAGATGTCGTTCCGCCGAGTAAGCGACCGTTATTGCTGTTGTGAAGGAGAGTGCACCGTAGTCGCTTTACCTCCAGTCTTTTCGCCATCGGCACACGTCGGTTCGACGGACCGCCGCTGCGAAGGCTCCGCCCGCTGTGGTCCATCTCCGTTGGCGAAGCCGATGAGGCTTTGAATAGCAGCTCGCCATTCCTTAAGCTTCTTCGGAGCGGGAGGGAAATCCAGAAGTAGTTATGCTCGCGCCAATGCCTCTGCTGGTGTAGGCGGCGGCGAGATGTGTGAAGTACGTGATGTGCTCTGACTCCTAACCGTGTTAGAAGGAGCTCCATCACGGTCCCACGACCGCACCGCGCTTCCACCAGCATCTTGGCGTGCATGTTGGTCGCACGCATCTCGGGAATGATGCGTGGGGGCCTTTCCTTGGGGACGCCTGGAACCACCGTCGTCACGACGCTGCTCGTCGCGCGCGACCTAAGAAGGCAGCAGCGCATGCACCGGCACGGGTGTCTTGGAAGGCGTCGTCCCGTCTTTTGGAGTTCTCCATGCCACCCGTAGGCAGCACAACTCTGTCCTTGGATCTGGTGGCGCGTGGGACGTTGTCGCCGCTGCGAACAACGCCGCTCGCCTGGCTATGTCCGCCAGAACGCCGTGGAGGCTCAAGACCTCCACCTCCTCCATCTGTGTCCATGCTGTCGCCCGTCCGTGAAGGCACGGGCAGACCAGACGAAGATGGACCAGCCACCGCCAAACCCTTCTTCTTGGGGGCCATGGCGACGAAAACGATCAAGAAACTAACATGCTGATCACTAGATCAGGTTCGCACAACCTCCTTCCCCTACCTGGCACGCCAAAGATGTCGGCGTGCGACACCTATGGGATCATGTGGATCCCTTTACGATTTGGCAGGGAGAGAGGTATGCACAAAGAGCAGATCCAACGATCAACGCAAGGGAAATTTTACCCAGGTTCGGGCTGCTGAGAAGCGTAATACCCTACTCCTGCTTTAGTTTATTATGGAAGCTTAAGCCCAAGCTCCAAGAGCGCTTGCAATGAACAGTACGTTCGAGCAGCAGCTACGCATGCAGAATGGGCTAGAGAGTGTCCTCCCTCTGTAGCTACGCCTTGGGCCTCCTTTTATACGTCCAAGGGGTCACCAACAGTGGCATTCGGTACATACATTGAGGTGTAAAGTAGCTACAGTGTTTACACACTTATCACAAACGATTTAGGATAAACGCATTAAATGCTCTGTTTAGGTGTCCTTACTTTCTTGGGGACGGAAAAAGGGCCCGTCCCATCAGCACCGCTTAAGCCCGTTCACCACTAGAATCATGCCACGCAACCAGGAGGACAAAACCAAAATGACAGGCTGGTCATTGCGCTGGAGTGGAGGCAGGGTGGCGGAACCTTGTCGGGTGCGGATCTTGCTGGGTCATCCTGGCAAGGATCTTGGCGGGACTTCGTGGGCCATTCCGGCAAAGATCTTGCCGGGAGCCAAGCCCCCGGTCTTCTGTCTTCTGATCATTGGCCTGAATATTTCCTTGATAATCTCGCATTTGCTTCCAGCTGTCCTCCAGCAGGCCTTGCTGCTGGTACGGCTACAACTGCCCGTGCACTAGTATGGGGTACTAAAGGACCCAAACTTTAGTACACCGACAATGCAGCAAAGCAAAGAATTCAAGAATGGATGATGTGGACGATGTCCTAAAGACTGTCAACTTGTTTAGGGAGATGAAAGCAATAAACATGGAATTCTTCTGTGACATACAACTTGATGAGTCCGACAGAGTGAAGAACATATTCTAGGCAAACGCAAGCTGCAGAGGGGCACATCAAGACTTTGGTGACTGCGTAACGTTTGACACCACATATAAGACCAACAAGTACCATATGCCAATTGGGGTGTTTGTGGGTACTAACAACCACTTACAGACTACATTCTTTGCTTTCGCCCTGATAAGAGATGAGGATGCAGATTCATTCAGATGGCTGTTCAAAACATTTTTAAGGTGCATGAGAGGGAAGGCTCCTACATGCATCCTCACAGGTACAACCGCCAACCCCCCCCCCCCCAAAGGAAAATTTCACACAGAAAAGTGTGTGTCAGTTCTATTTGTATATATGCACTACCATCTGCTGACCACTCCACATCTCTTTTCTCATTACCAGACCAGTGCCCGGCAATGGCTTTGGCGATCCCACATGCTTTCGGGGACACAGTACACAAGCTATGCCGCTGGCACATTATGAAGAAGTAAAGGGAACACCTCGCGTACCTGTACAACCTCCATGAAACCTTTAAGGATGAATTCACACCAATCCTCAACTGGCCCCTCATGCTAACCGAGTTTGAGGCTGCCTGGAAATCACTCATGGATAAGTACAACCTCCATGATGATGCCACGATGGTGGCAATGTGGAATGAGCGCGAGAAATGGATATCAGCTTACTTCAAAGAAATTTTCTGTGCCAAAATGACATCCACACAACGGAGTGAGAGCATGAACTATGTGCTCAAGAAGATCTTCGTAAGTGAGAGACAAAACCTGCACCGGTTTGTCAGCCAGGTAAACTCCTGCGTCAAAACCAGGAGGCAGGCAGAGAACCAGGAGATAATGGGTATCCGGGTATAGCTCTATCACCTGTTGTAAGACAAATAACGTGCTTACTAAAGTAAATCTTTCTTAGTTAGACAAGTTTTTGCTGTGAGAAAACTAATAATTTGTTCATCACTCTTGCTTGCGCAGAAGGAACAAAACACACTGACCTTCTATGGGTTTGACACTCAGATGGCAAAGCTTTACTCATGAGCTGTGTACAGCGAGATCAGAAAAAGGCTATAACTGAGCACCCTCTTCACGGTGACAGAGATGGAAGAGCCCACAAAGTACCTTGTGCGCTACAACAAACCGCAAAAACTGTTTGCGTGGTCTCAGCACGCGTTCCAGGTGGTTGCAGACCCTGTGGGAGAAATATTTGACTGTGAGTACAAGCTGTGGGACCACACAGGTGAGGACTTAAAAAAAGATGTTACATAGTGTAGTACTTATTTTTGCAAAGTTTTTGTTCGAGTGAAATGACAGAAAACATGCACCTCTTCCAAAAAAACAGGTATTTTCTGCCTGCATGTCCTGTGCATGATGCAGACGATTAAGGCTGACAGCATTCCAGAGAAATACATCCTCAGGAGATACACCAAACGCCCGAACATCCAGCCAACATTCAACAAAAATGACTTGAGGACAGTAGCATCAAACAAGGCCTCCCAATACTGCATTGAAAGCGCACTGTTGCAGCTGAACATGAGGGTGCACAAAAAAAGCTTGAGAAGCCAAGAGCAAATGGCGAGCTGACGGGTCGTCATGGAAAGACTTGACCAAGAACTCGACGCCATGCATTCTGCTGAAAACGGAGATGTCGCGGACAACGAAGCCATTGAGCAAGATATCGCTACAATCTTATCCGAGATGAACCATCTGGGAGCTGTTGACCTATACGACAACGAGGAAGAGGAGCAACAACAACCAGAGCTTGCCCATGTGCACACTCAAGAGCAGCAACATGGTCACGTGCAAGATCATGAGCTTGATGGTGCAGCAGCAGCAAAGGGTAATTAAACCACCCATATTCTCATGCACAAAGGGGAGGAAGAGTAAGACGCAAGCAGCGAAAGCAGCAAAAGCAGCAACCAAAAAGCCGCCACACCCCATCAGACACATGGAATTTGGCCCGGACGGCAAACCTCTCGGGATAAGGGCATGCGGATTCTGCTACATGGTGACCAATCATAATTACCGCACATGCCCACACCGCACAGATGCCATTGTCAACAAGCAAAAGCTGCAGAAGTAGGATTGGAGCCACCCAGGTTTCTACCAATGGAGACGACACACGTAACAACTACACTTGGAGCAAGTGTGGGGGGGACTGACGGACATAATGCCCGCACATGCAAAGTGGGCAAGGAGGTCAGTGGCGCTGAACAGAAACAGGGCAAGGTTCAGAGTTCCAAAAAATCAAAAGAAGAGTTTGACGAGAATGACGACCAATCAGACGAAGACAATGAAGATGACAGTATTGGGGACGAGGATACTGAAACTGATGATGAAGCTGCCAAGGCTCAAGCAGGAAAGGACGCCGACAAGGGACAACATTTGGGGCCAGTTAGAAGGAGCTCAAGACTGAAGAATCCATAGTGGTTATGCTGTTGCGTCAACTCAAAAATAAGCTTGTACTCTCAGTTGCCTCGGTACACAATGAGGAATCATATCAGAAGCACTGTCGTTACCAAAACTTATTTAGCTTTATCATTGATTTCTCGATCAGTACTATATTTAAGATATAATTTGTGATTTGTGCCCGCTGGACCAGTGACATTATTATGTAAACCATTTGATAAACCTTTTGAATGCAGTCACAAATATATTTGAAAAAATTGATCTGGATTTATGTAATGTCAACACTACTGTCGACCAGTAACTCAGCAAAAATTTGTTAAATAAAATTTAAACTCTTATAGTACATCAGTACTGATAATTCTCGCTCGTCAGTTCAAGGCAGAGTAACCAAACACACCTACGAACATCTCAAAAAACATCATTTCAAAACAAGCTATGGCTGGTTCTGCCAGTCCTAGTTCAGAAAGTCCATCAGTACATAAAAATAATTACCTCAAGCAAACAGAAAAATTGAAAGTGCAAATATAACACACCTATACTGATGAAAAACTAATTTATCTGTAAAAAATACTTTCAAAGATTATGTTGATATAAACAATCCTTTCAAAAAACAAAAATTGTTTTAAAAGATTATCATGACACACATAGTCTGAACTTGTAGTTGGTAAGTTCAATTACACTTCAATCACCAGTCCAAAGTACCCACAGTAGAGGAGTACAAAGCGCCATGATCACCGACCCTGACACGTGCAAGTGGGATAAGCAGCTGATAAGTACAGCTTGACAAGACGGATCAGTGCGAGAGTAAAAAAACCTGCAGAGAATTACGTCTGGACGGTTGGTTCTTCCAGGCCACCGCCTGCGCCACCCACTGGGCGGTTGCCACGACGGACTGCAACGGCGATCCCACGACCACTACCCCCACGTCCACGACGAACCGCCTCCCACACATCCCCGTCCATGCCCTGGAAATAACCCATTGTCTTCCTTCTCTGCCTCATTCCGAGAACCACCATTGCCGCTTCCATCTCCACTACAAAGAACCCAAAAACATCTCTCTTCCAAGCCCACAGTCATCGGAGGAGGGCAATGGTGGAGGAAACATCTGCCAAGCATCATCAGGGCGAGACGTCCGACCAGAGCAGCAACCTCGACGACGTTCACATCCCCGGCGTGAAGCGCGAGTACACCCGAACCCTCACAGGGGTTGAGCTGCACGGCAAGGAGACGATGGAGATCGTCTGCACCAGCGAACCAGACAAGGCTGACGAGATGATGAGCAGGCTCAGGACGAAGGGCGGCGGCTTGTATCCTAGCTTCATCGGAGTTGATGTGGAGTTTACCAAAAAAGATGAACCTCCGCAGATGGCAGCAGTCCTGCAGTTATGCGTGGAGGAACTATGCTTGGTGTACCACATCGCAGCGGGCACAAAATGGTGATCCATACTACTCTTCATTCATCTGTTTTATTAGTAGTACTCCCTACAAATTTCATTAAACTTGTTTCCCAACTAGATGAACTACTGTAGTTTGTGAAGTGGATGCACGAGTACATGTTTCTCAAGTAGATGCACAATAATATATTTTGAAACTGATGCACTGGATTAGCATCTAAAATTGTTTCACCAGATTAATTTCTGAACTTGATGTACTAGCATAGTTTTTGATCTTGATGCACTAGTGTAGTTTATAGAGTTGATGTATTAAAAGATGTTTCTAAACTTGATGTACAAAAGTACTTTCTGAACCTGGTCTGATGTTATTTTCAGCAGCAAAAAATAAAGTAAGAACTTGGTGAAGCACTGGTGTAGGTCTTTTATTCAACAAAAAGAAAACTAAACTTGAAGTAAGCAACACATAGATCATTGACTCTGGTTAGAGGTTCTTGAACTTGGTGAAGCATTTGGTGAAGCACTGAAGATACCAAAAAAGAAAAATAACATGGTGTACTTGAATTTAATTTCAGAACTTTCTGTACTAGTTTCTGAACTACATTCATCCATGACTTATACTATATAAGCATCTACCTCAAGGATTATCACTTGCAAACCAAAAAACAGAAGAATTAAATCTTCAAAAAATAACACTAATCTTCAATATGTGTCTCCGCCTTGCAGGCCCAAGCACCTCAAAGAGTTCCCGCAGGAGCAGAATTTGTACACCTTTGTCGGTTTCAGCATTAAAGCTGAGAAACAGATGCTGAAGAAGTCTGGTTTGGAGATCAACCCCAAGAACTTCATCGACATTCAGCGCAACTGGAGAGTTCCAGGCTGCGAAAAAGAATACGAATCCTTGGCTGATGTTGCAGCTAGCATCATCCTCCTATTCTACAAAGGCATGAAGAAAAACGTCGACAAGGAGGAAGACCATAAACTGTGGGGGATCAGCCCGCTGCCAGAGAAGCTCATCGAGTACGCAGGAATAGATGCGTACGCCATGTACAAGTCATGGAAGATAATCGACAACATCAAAACAGGTGTGGAAATTTCGAAAGAGCAGGAAGCGGATCCCTACTACCACTGCCACTATGCGGGATGAAGAGATATCAAAGTCTGCCTTCGTGTTGCTTGCGCTTGTGCTTGTCCTTTATCTTGTTGTTTCAAATTTGTAGTTTGCTTTTGTTAGGTTGAACCAGCTTGCTTATGTCGTGTGTGTCAAGGTTGTACAAGTTTGCTTATGTCATCAAGTACGTCGTTTGCTTATGTCGTTGAACAAGTTTGCTAGCTTCCTGTTTTGTTTATCCATCATTTGAAGTTGAAGTAGGTTGTGAATGAAACTTTGTGGCTGCTATGCAGCACTAGTCATGGAGCAACAAAATCACACAGGGATATTTTCACAAAAACAATGGCAGACTAAGGACAATAGCAAATAGTAGCCTTGGACGCTCAGTACAGCTTAGTCCTGTACGGTAGGACTATCACACTAAAAATTCAGTTTTTAGTTTCAGAAGAACACTAAAAAGACTAAAAAGTACTAACAGCATCATGCTTATAGTCGTTAGAAAATTACTAAGTACTGCAACAGGAAAAGCCAAGAACCATCAGTACGTATTTCATAGTCAGTAGCATACTAGGAGTGAAAGTACTGCTACACTTGAACACACAGTACATCTATACTACAAAAATAAAAAGGAACGGGAAGCATCAGTTCGCATTCCCTAAAACAGTGACACACTAAGAATAGCAGTGCTAGTACAATTGAAATCTCAGTACAACTTAGTTTATACGGCAAGTACTATGATGATACCAAATAATGCCTTGAGAATAATCACATCCTAGAAAAAAGAAGGCCAAAACTAAATCAAAAAGATATCAGTTCGACCAAGGAGAAAAATCACAAGAACCACAACAAAAGCATCAGTCCACATTGACCAGTGAGGTACTAGTTTCAAACAACAAAAATAAAATGATCACAGTGCTAGTACAATTGAAATCTCAGTACAACTTAGTTCGTAAGGCAAGTACTATGATGATACCAAATAATGCCTTGAGAATAATCACTGCATAGAAAAAGAAGGCCAAAACACAATCAAAAAGATTACAGTTCAACCAAGGACAAAAATTCACAAGAACAAACAACAGAAGTATCAGTCCACATTGACCAGTGAGGTACTAGTTTCAAACAACAACAAAAAATGCTGACCGCCCAAGGACTCGAGCCCATGGCGGAACCGTTGGCGAATCCATAGTAATCGAGACTGTGCGGGCCAGCCGTCAAGGGCCCACAGGTCATGGAACAGAGAGCGAGCGCCGTGTATAAGCGCCCAGGTCAGTATACAGAGGAGTTCGACAGACAAGGCACGACAATGCTTATAAACCGGTCGAGAGCCCCCTCGGCTAGCGAGGTGGGACTAAACTCAAATCGCACGCACAGCCAGCAGTACACACTCGCGTGCACGGGCCCAATACGACTGCTACTCCCTCCACTCCAAACTCTCCTCACCCCACCCCATAAGGCTCGCTGCATAAAACCAGAGCGCGTGGCAAAGAAATATAAACTAGTACAAAAAGTTCAAAAACTGAATATAGAAAAGTTCAAATACATGTTCGCAGGCAAAATAATTCTAAATTAAAATATAAAAATAAAATAAATTTACCTCTTCAGCACAGATAAAAGGATTAATAATATGCTACAAAAACAATGATACTTTGAAGTTAAACTCAATATGCTACAAAAATAATTATGAACTTAATAGGGCTATCTGTTAAATGTAGCTAATTTAAACCAGTGGTTTAACATTTACTATGAAGTTCAACTACTAAAATGCAAGAAGTTCAAACAAATATTTGGCTCTCAATTTTGCTAAATTTCTTATATTTAAATAAAATCTGGCTAGAGATCATGTAGCAATTTCGTCGTAAATAATTTCAATCCCAAAAAAACTTTAGTTCTAATACATTATATGGCATCAGTTCTACATAACAAGGAAGCGTCACTCCACTCACGCTAGATTCACAAATACTATTGTGACACCAAATTTTAAAAGCCTTACGCTGTATGAAATTACAATTCAGTACTCACAGAACTATACCATAACTACAAGAAAAGAGGGTACAAAAACTATAAAGGTCCAACTTAGGTTGGGACAGATGAAAATAAAATAAATCTCACTTTTCAGCAACAACTCGTAATGCACTTGAAAAAAAGTGTTTCAGTTCAACTAGTGTATAAGACTTAAGTGCAAAAATAAAACTTAACCAAAACAAATCCTCGAGAAAACATACACGAGTGAAACAACTTTTCAACCATGTTCTCATCATGGAAAAAAGTTTGTAAAACGTTGTGCCACACTTAAAAACATCACAAAGTATACTGGTTATTACATAGTTGACAAGACATCCAAACACTACGTAAAAAGCCTACAATGCTTTCAAGACATAAATCACACAAGTATCCCATTCACTACGCAAATTATAACCATTTCTTCTATGCACCAGGAGCAAAAGCCTGAACCTCCTTGGGAAACTCCGTCACCAGAACCTAGTTATTCCAGTTGAAGACAACTGTATATAGATCCTCGGCATTCCAATCAACAATACGCGGCTGCAAAACAATAAAACAAATTATCAAAAATCATGACACATAAAAAAGGAATAGACAATCAGCCAAACACAGAAAGTGAAAGCTGAACTAGAACCCACATCATTATTTCGAATGTTCTCAACAATCTTTTCACCATCATAGGTTCCCGCATACTTCAGAGTATAATGGCCACATTCATTCGGCCCTTGAAATGGAACCTTGACAAACGTTGGTTTCTTTGCTAAAACCTCCCATTTGGGCTGCTTGCTCGCATTATACTGAGCATCACCATACACAGCCTTCATTACTTGGACCAATCTAGAGATCTGTAAAAAAAGAAAAGAAACCACACATTTCAGGTCTCAGAAAAGCAGAAACAATAGGCGGAAAAATTAATCTAGTACAGATAATAAATATCACTCACAATCTTCTCGCAGTCTTTGTGATAGGTGTTCTTTGAAGGACGATGGTTCTTCCCATAACGTAACGGGTCAAGGATGTCAATAGTACTTCAGTACCGATTCATGACATATAAGGAAAAGTGCGACACTTTCAAATCCTTTAATAAAACCATAGGTTTGAATAGAGGCATCATGACCTAAAAACAAATGACCAAAAAGAGATATTAAATATTCAAAATAAAAACCAGCAGCACAGCTAACAAATAAAACCAAAAATCAGCTAGTAGATCTCACAAGGTCGGCAATGAGCAAGTCTTCCCCATCTTGAACATAGCTCTTGAAATCTCTTGCTGCACTCTCCACATTAAACTCTTTATCTTCATCACCGTAAAACGAACAGTCAAGCACAACCTGCGAAAAGCCAAAAAGAAATAGACAGGGGAAAAGGATCAACAAGGAAAGTATTTTAAAAGCTCGTAAAACAACAGGCAGTCTTGTTTCACAGAAACAAATGATCTGATTCATTACCGTGATGAAATATGGACTTAGCAAGATCCTTTTTCCAAATGCAAAATCAACATTTCTTTCGGGATCTCGCTTCCAATCATCAATGAGGAAGTCCATTACATCATCCTCCATCAGCTGTCCAGGTGCAAAAACTTCCCAGATGCGTTTGCCAGTGAAGGTAGTTACGTTATCATCGGGCTGAGGTATCATTGAGAACGCAGTCCTGAAACACACACAAGAACAAAAAGCAGGGGAAGCAAGATAAAGCATTCATAGCAGTTCAAGTTATATAAAAATGAGTAGTTCAGGTCATATTTATCTAGCAGTTAGAAACAGCAGAAGAAAAAGAAGAGGAAACATAATGAGAGATACTCACTCGGCATACTTCTCACGTCCTTCATCACCAAGCAACAAATTATACAACTTGCAAGCCTTGTCCAGGTGAAGGAATTTATGAGGGTGAAGCTGCTGCACAGGGGAGCAAAACTTTATAGGAGCTCTGGGTGCACACTTCGTGCTTGTAACATTGCCAGACTTCAAAGCAGGATCCTTCCTAGCAACACCAGCTCTATGGCCCACTATTCCAGCAAGGGCTGATACACCCTTGGCAGTAGCGCTCCTGGTGACTCTTCCCATGCCAGCGATCTTGTCGAACGCATCATCATCACTGTCTATCAATTGCACAATGGGATTCTTGGGTGTAGAGGGGCTCTCTGCACAAGCAGCCGTAGAACTTTTGAGAGCTCCCAATCGCACCTTCATAACACCAGATCTTGTCTTTTTGGGAGAACGCCCCTGGCTCAAATCAACAGCTACATGCTCAAGCTCCGAGAACTGGCTTCCAAAGATCCTGTAGTCATGCTCACCAAGATCCATCCACTCACCTGCAAATAAAAAAAGGAGCGCAAAAAGGGTAAGTTCAAATACAGAATTCATGGCTGTCAACATCAAATACAGAAAGGGTAAGTTCAAATACAGAGTACTAGTAAAGAAGTACAAGCTGGAAACAAATACAAAAGGTCATGCATACGTACAGCGTTCGATGCCAAACAAACCCCGGAAGTCAACATCAAACACATCGCTAGTCGCGCAGGTATACAGCAAAGTCTTTCTAATGTCAAGAATATCTTCGTGGCTGTAATCCAACATTTCAATCACACCATCCTCCCGGCAATGATAGGTCTTGCAGTTTTGTAGCATAAAGAAGCCACAATCATGCCTGTTAATAAAAGAAAAAACAAAAGGGTACATTACAAATTCGAAATACAGGAATACAACCAAAATTTGGAAAACCACGCATTCTAGCAAAAAAAACAACTAAAAATCATTAAAAACGGATACTCACTTGTTTTGCTGCTACGGCACACGCACAAACTCGCAAGAGAAACCATCAACATGCGCCGGTGAGAACGGTTTGGCCCTGTCTACGCTGGACTCCCTCCAAAGCTTCTTTATATTATTTGTCATAGTCCTTAAGAATCTAACGGCATCACTCTAGGTTTCATCGCGGAGTGAATCAAGACACTCGAAACGACGGAACCTCAAATTCAGAACAATCAAGCACCAGTGACCAACATCTTCACCAGGCTTCATGTCACCCACAAATGACGGCGGATCAAAAGTAGGGAAAAGAAGCTGACAAAAAAAATTGCAGTGGAAAAATAAATTTAAGAACTATAATTATAATGAAACAATAATATTAAGCCTCCAAAACAATAAATAAAAGTGACAAAATTGAAATTGAGAAGTCCAAACAGATTAGATAATCATAAGTTCTAATTGAGTAAGCAACTCAGTACAAAAAAAAGGGGCACTGAAGTATATATCCACTGTCCAAACTTCCAAGAAACACACCAGTTCGACTTTCTTGCTACAAAAAGTTCAGCTTAAAATAAGAGCACGCATAATTCCTAAGTACAGGGAAAAACAACAGGCTACTGAAGTTCATTCCCACCTTCATTACTTGCAAAAGAAACATGACAGTTCAAGTTCATGAGTACATTAAGTTTAGATAAGAGCATGCATATTTCATCAATACACAGGAAAAACATAAAACATTAGCATGAGTCACGTACATGGTCGTAACCATCAGCCCCTGATCTTGTGAACCACTGTCGCACATTGGCATCAAGATTTCCATCACGGATCTTGGTCTGTTGTACAAAAAGAACAACAATAGTTAGAAAATAGACGAAATAACTTATCATCCTATGTACAAAGCAAAAAAACTGACCGTGATCCATCTGGGAACAATCAACTTGTCGGTGTCCCGGTACTTCTCACGTAGAGAATATAAAACATCATCAGCACTGTCTGAGTTGAGCATGCCAGTGGGGACAAACGCTTTAGCAACACAACCAACACTAGCGTCGCATTCCCTATTTTGAAACATTGGCTTTTCACTAGGGAAAAACAAAAAGATGAGAGCAATTAAAACTACCGCAGTGACAGCAATAATCATATGAGAGAAAAAGAAAAAGAGACAAAAAATGAACCGTGCAAAATAAAACACTAACTGTTTCCAACGGTTCGTGCGCAACCTCGTAACAGCGAAGAAAAACGAATCAACCTTAGCAACGTTAGCACCTTCTGCTTTCAGAAAAAAGAAAAAGAAAATAAGTTCAAGCACTACAAGATAACATTGCCACCAAGCCATAAATGAGAAGTACACCTCATTTAAAAGTCCTTACCAGCACTTTTAGCATTTGACGACAGGAGTTCCTGTGACGACAGCAATATGCCTGCAGTTTCAGGGTTTGACAACGGAAGATCCTGTGAGGACAACAATTTGGCTGCGCTTTCAGGGTCTGAAGAAAGAAAATCCTAGGACGACAGGAGCGCCTCCTGCATCAAGGGGCCAGAAGAAATCGACAGAATTAAATCATTATCCTCAGATGGCACCTCCTCCACGCTAGACACGTCGGGGTCTTGCAATGCATCACCGTAATCAAGCCCTCTAGACGGGAAATTTTCCGGCGGCAAATCTTCAGAAACAGAAAAATTATCATTCTCAGCAATACCAACTCCAGACGATTTGGCATCAAGTATGCTGGCAGCACCAACATCCTCATCAGCAACTTTCCGACCATCATCGCGCCCACTGCTCAATGGAACACCACAAGCATCATCTCCAATAGTAATAGCAGCCTCGCGCTCAACATCAGTCATCTGAAAAAATAAAAATTCAGAAAGTGAAGGAAATGAGCAAAACTAACAATCAAAAAAGCCAGCAAGAGGTGTACAGGCTAACTTTTAAAGCTACAAAGAAACAGCAGCGAAAACTGCATATAAAATTAATGCAAGCACAGAAAAACAAACCTTAGTAGCATCCACAGCAACATCACCGATCTTGCTGCTGCTAACATTCAAAGGAACATCACCGATGGTCGAACAAGGCTCATCACAAACAACAGGATCCTGATTCATAGTAATGAAGCAAAAAAACAATGCTATTATTAGCAATAACACACAAAAAGTTAAACTTACACTAACAAAAGGTAGATATCACCTACAAATTCTTAACGGTGTGGGATAGAAAAATGAACATGTAAGGCATAGTGGTGCGCATGAAAATTCAAGAATATATATAAACACAATAAAAAATAAAAATAACCTTGCTCTTATCAGTAGATGGATCATTAACTCCACAGTCAATAGCAGCCTCAACATCATGACTGGTCTCCTGCATGAAAAAAATTTAATAAACAGATGAACATGAGAAAGTTCAACTACAATACTGACAGCAGAACAACATAGTAAAAATGCAAACATCAAGGACTGACTCACCTCAACAACAGCGGACTCCAAACCAACATCATTCGTATGGTGGTCAGAAACATTAGCCTTAGTACCATCACCAGCCCTGCTGCCAGTGGCAGCAGCCTCATCCTGCTCAATCTGACTGATAACAACTTTGGCATCTTCTTCATATGGCTTACAGTGAGAGTCTTGCAAAGTTTTGAAACGCTTCATGTTGTTCAACAGACGAACCGAACTCTGAATTAGTTGAGCAGCACCATCACACATATCACTAATTAACATCCTCTCCATCTCAATATAGTCCACTACTTCCTCAGCATTAAATTGATGACCGTCAGCGAGGATACCATTGATACAGCTCAGACGCTCAACTGTAGTTGGGACCTTTTCCAGCTCAGAACGCACATTAATAAAAATATGCTCAGTGCCGGGGTACGACACCTATGGGATCCCGAGAGACCCCTTTACGATTCGGCGGGGGGAGAGGTATACGCAAAGAGCAGAACCAGTGATCAACGCGGGAGGTTTTTACCCAGGTTCGGGCCGCTGATCAGTGTAAAACCCTACTCCTGCTTTGTGTTCTTATTGATGTTCTTGAGCCCAGCCTTCAGGAGCGCTCGCAATGAACAGTACATTCAAAGAGCAGCTACGCATGCAGAATGGGCCAGAAGTTCTCCTCCTCTGTAGCAGTTGCCTTGGGCCTCCTTTTATATGCTCAAAGGGGTCTCCACAGTGGCAAAATGTACATACATTGAGGTGTAAAGTAGCTACAGGGTATCATACCTAACCCCTGACGGATTAGGACAAGCGCATTTAATGCACCGTGAGGTGTCCGTTTAGGTGTCCTCACTTTCTTGGGGATGGAAAAAGGGGCCATCCCATCAGCACCGCTCAAGCTCTCCTCCACTAGCATGCCGCCACGCACTTAGGGAAGGAGCCAGAATGTCAGACTTGTTACTGTGCCGAAGCGGTGGCACAGTGGCGGAATCTCGCCAGGCGCCGATCCTTGCCGGGCACCAAACCTTGCCGGGCGCCAGGCCTTGCCGAGAACCAAATCTTGCCGGGCGCCGAGCCTTGCCGGGCTCCACGGCCATCCCGGCAAGGATCTTGCCTGGGAAGCTGGCCTTCGATTTCCAGCTTTGCTTATCTGCTGATTCTCAGATCTCTGACTTGATGATTTCCTTGATGACTTGAATCGACCTCGAGCTGATCCCGGCAAGCCTTGCCGCGAGGATGGCTACAACCGCCCGTGCAGAAGTAAGGGGTACTAGTGGCCCAATACTTAGTACACCGACAGGAGCTCCCGAGCCTGGGCCATACACGAGTGCGAGGCGTTGTTGGGCTAGGCCCAAACAGTGCACGGGCACGCATGGCAGGGAATTAACTGCTCGTAAAGATCTTGTTTTACTGTGCCCCCACTACGCGCACGGAGCACGCGATGTGGGAAGTGTGCCAAAAGCTGCAAACTGTTTCGCGCCCATAGAGGCGCATTCATATTGGGGGATAAACAAGGTGGCCTCGCTCCTTCCCCATAAAAAGGAGAAGTCGTGGAGGCGCAAACCTATTCACCCCCCTCTTCTTCCCAATCTGGCCATCTCCATCGCCTTCCTCTGCTCGAGCTCAGAGCGAAACCTTTCTTCTCTTCTGCTCGCTGCTCCCGCGCTCGTTCCGTCCTCCGGCTTCCATTTCCACAGTCGCCATGCCGCCCAAGGCCAGCAAAAGCAAGGGCACGGACAAGGAGGCGAAGGCTGAAGTTCCGGAGAGCGAACTGGTGAAGATGCAGAAGAGGCTCGTCGTCTTCCCTCCGACGCTCGACGCCAAAACTTTGAAGGGACGATACCAATGCATGTGGGCGAAGGGAACGCAAGCTCACCCCACCACACGCGTAATCCCAGGTGCTAGTTCCAAAGGCGGATCGGACAGATACCCCTTCTTCACTGCGTACTTTTATTGCGGGCTCTGTCCACCTTTTTCTGATTTCTTCAACGACATCATGTATACATACGGCTTCCGCCTTCTTGATTTCACGCCGAATGCCGTATTTTGCATGTCGATCTTTGCCCACCTTTGTGAAAATTTCGCTGGCGTGATCCCCAATTCTGCTCTTTTCCGCCACTATTTCTATCCTCGAATCCAAAAAGGAGAGGCTCTCTCTGGATCTATTGCTTGGATTCCAAGGGCCTGGAACAAAGAGATATACCCAGATGGAGTTTACCGCGAAAAGTGGGACGAGTGGCGGGCCGAATGGTGCTGGATCCAGGAAGCAGATCCTCATCCCTTTTGTCATCCCCGGCGACAGAAGGTGGTCCGCGGCAAGGATTTGGGTGATCTCGCCGCAGAAGACGAGAAGCTCACAATCGCCACTACCAGGATCCTCCGCTTGAAGGCTGTCGGGCTGACAATGGAGATGATCGGCTTCGACTTCCTCCGCCGCCGCATCGCCCCTCTGCAGAATAGGGGGAGGCCAGCCTGGGAGTATAAGAACGCAGCGGATGTCATGAGGCTGTGCCCCGGGCTGAACAATAACCTGACTGCTATGCAGCTTGGCGCTCTCCGCCAAAAGTTATTCTAGCGCGAAGACAAGCACCGGCTGCCGGCAAGGATCGTCCCCTTGTGCAACAACTCTGCATTGGGGTCGATCATTGCCTTCTTGCCGATGTTCAACGCCCACGGCCTTGACCCGACCTCGGTCGAGCCAAGCGAGGAACAAGCACAGAAATTCTTCGACAATCTGACAGAGAAGCCTGTCTGGCAAGAGTCAGATCTTATTCGCGCCACCACAGATCAGGAGGTAGCATACATCGCTACCAGAGTGGAGGAAGCGAATCTTGCCGCGGAGGCCGGCAGCGTTGGCTTCACAGAGTGGGAAGCCAGCGATGCAGAGGTGGTAGTGGAGGCAAAACCTGCCGAGGAGAGCAAGGTTGCCGGGGAAGAAGGCGGCGCAGTCGCTGAAAACTCATCCGGCGAAGACACGGCCGAAGAGGAGACGCGAGAAGAGCACTCGCCCCCAAAGAAGACAAAGCGTGTCCTTCGGAAAGCCGCATCAGGCATCCCGGCAAGGCAGCCTACATCGAGCGGCGAATCCCCCGGCAAGAAAGTGGCCGGCAAGACCGGACCGCGGCAGGGGGCTCGTCAACAGCCCGCGCGGCGCGCGAGACCCACACCAGCGACCACCGCCGGAGCGGCAGGAGGGTCTCGTACAACCGTGCCAGAGGCTACCCCGGCGCCTGCCACAGCCAAGCGGCCCAGGACCCCTCCTCCGCCTCCCCACTCAGACATCACAATAGAGGTCGACTTCGACATCTCCGACTTCAGTCCGGAGCGAGAGGAAGAAGAGTGAGTACCTGTCACAACTTCCACCTTCCAATCTGCATCAGTCTTACTGACTTACTTGTATTGTTTCTGCAGTGACACAGAAACCTTGCTGGAGAGGATGGCGAAGAGGTCAAGGACTTCTACGGGTGACGAGCCCCCGGCAGGCTCCACTAGCGTGCCAGAGACCGTCATTGTGAGCCCGGAGCCTAGTCCTCAACGCAGCCCCCAGCGTAAGTTCATTGTCCCTTTTTCTGTTGGCTAGTGCCGAGGCTTTCATTCTTGTCACTGATATCTTTGGGTTTGCAGGAGAAGAACGGCAACAAGGAGAAGATTGCCCCATTGCGCCTCCTTCATCGACCGCTCCGCCCACAAGCACATCCCCGGCAAGAGATCCTGCCGACGAGCCCGTCCGGATTGAGGAGGAGCCGACAAGCACGGACTCCGGCAACCCACCCCCGGCAACCGGAGTTGCCGGGAGAGGCGAAGCCACCTCTTGACAGCCCGACGCAGGTACTCGATCGCCTCAGAGTGCTAGTTATTCTTTTCCCCCTACTTCTTTATCTTTGGTCACTTCAAAATCTAAAAACTCGATCTTATTCTGACCTCCTCCTTCACCCTTCAAAGTTCTCTGCGATGGAACATATGGACGTCGACGCCGTCATCAAGGAGACCGCCAGGGATGCTGCTGCCGAAGCGGACAGGATCACTGCCAGCGAGGCCACCAAGGATGATGTTGCCGGGGCTGGTGATGCTGTTGACGGGGAGGCCGCCAAGACAGCACAAAAGGAAATCACGGAAGAACCTGCTGAACAGGGCGACAGGGAGGCTGGGGACCATACTGACGGCATTCCTGCCGCAGGAGCGCCAGGCGCTGCATCGGCCACGGAGCCCCCTGTCACTGGTGAGGCGGCCACTGAAGACCAGCCATCAACATCTGACGAGCCCTCATCCAGCAAGTATCTCAAGGTTGGCGAAAACCTATTCATCAACTTGCCAGGGACGGCAAGCACCGAGGCACCAGCCGAAGGAGAAATTTTCGAGGAAATTATTGCCGCTGCCGGGCTCGAAGTTGTTGACGATCCCAGCGCTAGCAGTGGCAAGTCTGAAGAGGATCAGCTCCTTCAGGCCATGGGTGAGAACTTCCGCAAATTCCAGGCTCTCCATCGTGCCCGAAAAGAGAAAGCGGACTCCAGAATGGCAGTTGTCGAGGCAGCCGAAGCGGATTTTCAAAGGCGCGTCGCACAAATGCAAATCTGGCACGCCGAGGCCCTTCAAGAGCTGGTTGCCAGTCGAGAACAAGTGAGCCAGCAATGGAATGAGGTCCTCCTGAAGCAATCAGACATGGAGAAGGCACATGATGAAGCTGTTCAAAGGATCACTGCCGAAGATGCTCTCCTGACGGGGCGCCGCGTTGCTCTTGACGCTTTCGAAGAAGATCTCACCGCACGTGAGCAGGCGCTCGCCGCCAAGCTTCGTAGCAAGGATGAAGACATTGAAAATCTTGTCGCACGGCGGACCCAGGAGCTGGAGCAGAAGCACAAGGAGGCGCTCGAAGCTCTAACTGCAAGTCACGCCGGCAAGCTCAAGGAGGCCGTCGATGCTGCCAAAGTTGCAGAGGCCGCCAAGAACGAGCTGAGCGACAAAGTGAAGAGGCTGGAGATAGATCTCGACGAGCACGGCAAGGAGCTCTCGACGCTCAAGGGGGACAGGGAAAAAACCCTCCACTCCTTGGCGGAGATGCAAGTCGCCCTGTCCGACAAGACCAAGCAGCTCTCCTCTGAGGCTGATGATATTGCGGTTCTGGAGCTGAAGCTGACCACGCTGCAGAAATCTCTCGAGGCCGGCAGGGCCCGTGAGAAGGCTCTACTCAAGGATCTTCAAGGAGAGAGGAACCTGCTCAAGAGCGCCGCCGCTGCCCAAAACGAGTACGAGAAGGGAGTGGAGATCTGGACTGGTCGTCTCATTGCTGCCGCGGAGAAGCTTACCGCAGAACTGTCAACCATGGGCTTGTCGAACTTCAGATATTCTTCTGAGGAAAGAATATCCCCAAGCGCCAGATTGACGATGTTCTTTGAAAGCATCATCAACACGTTGAGGGCGCTCCAGTCTAGCCGGGCGACCCAACTGGCGAACGAGACTCGCCGGCTTTGCCAGGCCGTCCTTCGCAAGGTGCTCCTCAAGGTGGTGCACAGCAATCTCGGCATCGACCTCTCCAGCGCACTCGGCCACCCTCCAAAGGATGCAAATGTTGAGGCGCTTGAGAAGTGCATCGCGCCAATCTTTGAGAAGGTGGACTCCATCAAAAGGATCGAAGGCCCGCGCAGGGATTGAGTGCTCCTCTTTTATTCTTGCCGCCATCATCTCATGTAAAAGACAGTTAAGTCTCAAGTTAGGACTGCGGCAACTCATGGATGTAATATAATTTAACTATGTTTAGGCTCATGCTAGCTACTTTCCTTGTCTGATTCCTTTATGTATGGAGTTCATCCTACGCTTACTGAAAAACTTGCCGGCGCGCAACCTGCCGCGAGCGCTGGGTACGGGACTTCAGCAGCCTGCCGGAGGCGCAGCGGCCGGCAAGACTCCTTGGCGTTCTCAGTGCAGCCACTTAAATCATTGAGCGGACTCGAAACAAAATAAGGGCGCAACTGATTACAACAAGGGTTCCTTCGCGTGCAGATTTTCCATACAAGGGTTGGAATCGTTCAAGGAACTTGGTACTAAAAGAAAAAACTTGCTCTAAGCTTTTAGGACTTAGCTTTCTGGCTTTGTTCTTCCTTCGGCAAGCATACGATTCCGAACATCACCAACTGGTATTCATGTCTCCCTTCCCCCCCGGCAAATGTGCACGCGAGGAATCCTTCTGTCTTTAAGAAAAAGAAAGAAGAGAAAATAAAGAGATGAAACCTTGGCGGTTCGTTAGAACTTACCGGGATCAGGTGTCATACAACATCTTAGACAAACATGCATATATGAATGTGAACATGAGAATCAATAAGGAAATGTACAACACTTAAATTTATTCATCTGTGCTCAGGGTCTGTGCCTGGCTTTGTACAAAGGATCACATGCCTTGCCGGCAAGACTTGTACAAAAAGGTGGTTGTCGGGAGCCCCCGGCAACTGTGCCTTATGGATAGAACTTGCGAAGATGTTCGATATTCCAGGAATTACTCACTGGAACGCCATCTTCGGTCTCCAGGCGGACAGCGCCAGGCCTGGTGACCCGTACTACCCGATAAGGGCGTTCCCACTTTGGCGTCAACTTGTTTGAATTCTTGGCGGACTGAATCCGTCGAAGAACAAGGTCGCCTTCCTCAAGGCTTCGGGCATGAACTTTGCGGCTATGATAGCGGCGCAAAGCTTGCTGGTAGCGTGCAGCTCGCGCAGCAGCCTGAAGATGATTCTCCTCAAGGAGCACAGCGTCATCTTGCCGCAGTTGCTCTTGCTCGAGCTCATCATAAGCGAGCACTCGAGGAGATCCGTATATGAGTTCCGTGGGGAGAACTGCTTCCGCTCCATACACCAGAGTGAAGGGCGTCTGGCCGGTGGCTCGATTTGGTGTCGTTCTGATTGACCAAAGAACCGCCGGCAACTCATCAATCCAGCGTCTTCCGCACTTTTTCAGTCTGTCAAAAGTTCTGGTCCTGAGACCACGCAGCACTTCAGCATTGGCCCTCTCCGCTTGGCCGTTGCTTCTCGGGTGAGCAACAGAGGCAAAACAAATCTTGCCGCCAAGGTCTTGGACGTACTGCATGAAGGTGCGACTTGTCAACTGTGTGCCGTTGTCGGTGATGATCCTGTTAGGCACACCGAAAATGGCAAACAATTCCTTTGAAGAACTTGACAGCCGAGTGCGCTGTCACCTTCCTCACTGCTTCCACCTCCGGCCACTTTGTGAACTTGTCGATAGCGACGTACAAGTACTCAAAGCCCCCGGTAGCACGGGGAAAGGGGCCCAGTATGTCGAGCCCCCAAACCGAAAATGGCCAGGAGAGAGGGATTGTTTGAAGAGCTTGAGCTGGCTGATGTAATTTCTTCGAATGAAACTGGCACGCTTCACACCTGGTTACTAGTGCAGTCGCATCCTGGAGGGCGGTAGGCCAAAAGAAACCATGCCGGAATGCTTTCCCGGCAAGCGCTCTTGACCCTATGTGAGAGCCACACATGCCCCCATGTATCTCTGCCAACAGCTCTAGTCCATCCTCCCGAGGAATGCACTTCAATTTCACACCGTTTGGTCTCTTTCTGTACAGGACGTCATCGACGAACTTGTACATAACAGACCGATGGGCTACTCTCTCCGCTTCTTCTTGTTCCTCAGGGAGTTCACCTGTCTGAAGGCAGTGGACAATGTGTTGCGCCCATGCTGGAGCCTGAGGCTCGACAACTAGGACTAAACGCATCTCATCCGCCGGGGAAACATTTGTCTCGACAGCAAGGGCCTGAGGCCCTGCCGGAGCCTGTTGTTCCCCGGCAAGCGTGTCGATCCCGGCAACTTCCTTACCGGCGGCTCCGAGGAGTTCTGGCGGGAAGTACTGGCCAGAGTTCAACTTTCTTCTCTTTTCTTGCCGCATTGATGGTGCCACGGATGGTTGAGTCAATTGGAGCACAAAAGTTCCTGGTTCCACAGGCAACTTGAGGGCAGCACGCTTTGACAGGTCGTCAGCAACGCTGTTCTCGGCACGAGGGACATGCTCCATTTGGAGACCGTCAAAGCGCTCTTCCAATTTCTCACTTCATCTACGTAGGCTTGCATCAACGGACTTTGATAGTTCTTGTTGACCTGCCTGACGACAAGCTGTGAATCACCTTTGATAATGAGCTTTTTGATACCAAGGTCTGCCGCGATCCTAAGACCGGCAAGCAAACCTTCGTACTCTGCAGTGTTGTTGGTTGAACTCTCCCGGGGAAAATGCATTTGGACTACATACTTGAGGTGCTCTCCGGAGGGTGCGACAAGCAGCACACCAGCACCGGCGCCTTGCAGCGAAAAAGCCCCGTCAAAGTACATAACCCATTGCTGATCGGTTTCCTTGCCGGGGAGACTTGTTTCTTGAACTTTTTCGTCTGGCGTCGGGGTCCATTCTGCAATGAACTCCGCCAAGGCCCTGCTCTGAATTGTGGAAGTGCTTTCAAACTTAAGACCAAAGCTGGACAGCTCCAACACCCACTCCACGATCCTGCCGGTTGCCTCCGGATTATGCAAAATCCGTTGCAACGGAAAGCGAGTGACGACGGTGATCTCATGTGCTTGAAAATAATGGCGCAGCTTCCTCGAGGCCATAAGGAGGCCGAAAAGCAACTTCTGCACACCAGAATATCTTGACCTAGCTCCTTGCAAGAGGGAGCTAACAAAATAAACTGGGCGCTGCACCACCTTTTTCTTCTGCACGGGTTCCTCTGTTTGCGCAGATCCTGTCTTGCCGGGATCAACCCTTGCCGGGGAAGATCTTGCCGCGTCATCTGGTGGTCCTGCCGCTGATGTTGCCTCCTCATCAGCTTCCCTCTGTGCCACCAGCGCAGCACTAACCACTTGATTTGTCGCCGCCAGATACAGCAGCAACGGTTCTTGTGGTTTAGGTGCGACTAGCGTCGGCGAAGAAGAAAGGTATTTCTTCAAATCTTGCAGCGCCGCCTCCGCTTCCGGAGTCCATTTCATTGGACCTGCCTTCTTCAAAATTTTGAAGAAGGGCAGGGCGCGCTCAGCAGATTTGGAAATAAACCTGCTTAGAGCAGCAACACAGCCGGCAAGACGACGCACATCCTTGACGCGTTTCGGCGCTTCAATTTGCTGAATGGCTTTGATCTTGTCGGGGTTAGCTTCGATTCCCCGGCAAGATACAAAGAATCCGAGGAACTTGCCGGAAGGAACACCGAACACGCACTTCTCAGGATTGAGCTTCAAGTTGATCTTGTGCAAGTTCGCAAATGTTTCTTCTAAGTCTTGAATGAGCGTTGCTTTATCCTTAGTTTTGACCACTATGTCGTCCATATATGCCTCCATATTTCTATGGAGTTGTGGCTCAAAACCAATCTGGATTGCTCTGGCGAATGTTGAACCAGCACTTTTCAACCCAAAAGGCATCCGTATAAAACAATACGTACCACATGGGGTGATAAAGGCGGTCTTCTCTTCATCTTCCTTTGCCATAAAAATCTGATGATACCCTGAATAGGCATCAAGGAAGGACAGGAGATCACAACCAGTGGTGGCATCCACAATCTGGTCGATGCGCGGCAAGGGAAAAGGATCTTTTGAACAAGCTTTATTGATATCTGTATAATCGATACAAAGCCTCCATTTCCCGTTCGCTTTCCGCACTACAACCGGATTGGCCAACCAGGTTGGATGAAGCACTCCTTTGACCAGTCCTGCCGCCTCCAGCTTCTTAATTTCTTTGGCAATGAATTCTTGCCGCTCCAAAGCCTGTTTCCTCACCCTTTCCTTGACGGGCCGCGCATGAGGACAGACAGCAAGGTGGTGCTCAATTACTTTCCTGGGAACGCCGGGGATGTTAGACGGTTGCCATGCGAACACGTCGACATTCGCCCGCAGGAAAGCAACGAGCGCGCTTTCCTATTTGTCATCTAGGGTGGAACTTATGGTGAAAGTTCCTCCCGTCCCATCCTCCCTGGCAGGCACCTTCTTGGTTTCCGGTGGGGCAGCCTTGGACTTCTTGTTCTTGCCGGTGGAACTCTCTGGCACGTCCTCGATGGAAGCGCAGCACTCCGAGGAGGTGCGCTTGCCGGAGTTGGCGCCAAGGTTCCTGCCGGTCTTCTTCTTCCCCCCGGGAGTTCCAGCGGCAGGAGCAGATGCCTTGATGGCAGGTGCTGCAACTGCTTCCCGGTAAAGTTGGTCGGCACAGATGAGCGCATCCTTCTTATCGGAATGGATAGTGATGACGCTCAACGGCCCAGGCATCTTCAAGACATTGTACGCGTAGTGTGATGCCGCCATAAACTTAGCCAGCGCTGGCCGACCAAGGATCCCATTGTATGACATGGGGATCTTGGCGACATCAAACACCACCTTTTCGGTCCTGAAGTTAAGCTTGCTGCCAAATGTTACCGGTAGCGTGATCTTGCCCTTAGGCTGGGTTCTTCCCGGGTTGACCCCTTGAAACGTACCTGTTTCCTCGAGGTCTTCGTCGGGAATCTGAAGCTTTGTGAGCACATCTGGTGAGATTAAGTTTAGGCCGGCCCCGCCGTCAACTAACATCTTCGTCACCTTGAGGTTGCGAATTATCGGGGAAACCAACAATGGCAAACACCCGACCGCAGTTGTGCGATCAGGGTGATCCTCGGCGTCAAAGATGATAGGCGTGCTGGACCACTTCAAAGGCCTACATGCATCGGGGGATGGCTCTGCCGCATTAACCTCCCACACCCACTGTTTAAGTTGGCGGTGGGAAGAATGCAGCGAGGCACCCCTATCAATGCACATAGCCTCCGTAGCCTTCTGGAATTCCTGCTCACTGGATTCGTCATCTTCTTCATCATCATCTCCTTCTTTATCTCGGCCCCGAGCGGGCCGATCCTTCTGCTGCTTGGCCTTGCCGCGGCGACCTCCTCGGCCACCGTGTTTCTTGCCGGACCCCTCAGCACCATCTTGGGCCTTCTCCTTATCTCGCCTCTCGTATTCGGCCTTCTGCTTCTCGGCAAGCTGCTTAACTTGCCGGCAGTTCTGGTGATCATGGCCCTTAGTGCGATGGATCTTGCAGTACTGCTTGCCGGAGTTCTCTGACTTGTCGGCAGCCGTCAAGGCCTGACAGGAAGGGCACCCGCCAAGATCCTTGTCGGGGTCGCCAACCTTGGCCTTCTTGGCGGCGCTAGGGTTGCCGGATTCCTCGACGGCAAGCACGGCCTTGCCTCCGCGCTTCCTGTTCCGCCGCCGGCCATTCCTTGACGGAGCCGCGGCATCTTCTTCTTCTGAGTCACTTGTCGCACCAACGGCTTCACCGGGGAGTTTCCTCCCCTCTTCAGCTCGAGCACACTTGTCGGCCAAAGTGTAAAGCTCGGCAATACTCCTGACTTTGTTCATTGCCAGCTCTTCCCGCGTCCTGCGGTTACGCACGTTCTGATGGAACGCGCTAATGACAGTAGTAGGATGAACGTCAGGAATATTGTATTGCACCCGGCTGAATCTCTGCATAAACTTGCGCAGGGACTCGCCCTCCCTCTGAGGGATGATGTGCAAATCATTTTCTTGGCCAGGAGCTTGGTGGCCTCCAACAAAGGCGCCAACAAACTGATGGCACAGATCTGACCAGCAAGAAATAGAATCCTCCGGTAGATGCATCAACCACGACCTGACGTTGGGTTTGAGCACCAACGGGAAGTAGTTGGCAAGTATCTTGTCATCTTGGCCCCCGGCAGCCTGCACCGCAATGGTGTAGATGCTCAGGAACTCCGAGGGATGAGTCTTGCCGTCGTATTTCTCCGGGACCTCTGGCTTGAAGGTTCGGAGATTGGGCCATTGGACTTGCCGCAGCTCACGGGTAAACGCCGGAGGTCCTACCTCGTAAGGCAAGTCTCCTACGTTCCCTGGCGCACGCTCGTCGACAACCGGCCCCGCGCGCTTATCAGACTGATAGCGCGCTTCCCGCCGCCGCTCGATGGTTGTTCAAGCGTCTTCCTTGCCTCTTTCCTGGAGAACCAGACGCTGATCACGGCGCATCCGTGGATCGGACGACGCCGTGGAAACTTCCTCATGGCGGTCGACTTGCTGAGTCGTCGGCCGCCGCTGATGTCACGGAGGAGAGTGCACTGTAGTTGCACCACCTCCGGTTTTCTCTACACCGGCTCGCATCGGATCGATGGGCCTCCGCTGAGAGGGCCCTGCCTCTTGTGGTCCATCCTTGTTAGCGAAGCCGATAAGGCTCTGGATAGTAGCTCGCCACTCCTCCATCTTCTCCGGGGCGGGAGGAAAATCGAGGAGCAGCTGTGCACGTGCCAAGGCTTCCGCTGGCGTAGGTGGTGGCGACAGGTGCGAGGTGCGTGAGGTGCTCTGACTCCTAACCAAGTTAGAAGGAGCACCGCCACGGTCACGCGACCGCGCACCACCTTCGCCGGCAGCTCGGTGTGCATGCTGGTCCCGCGCATCTTGGGATCTATGCGCAGAAACCTTTTCGTGGGGACGCCCCGAACCACCAGCGCCATGATGTCGCTCATCTCGCACGACCTGGGCAGGTTGCGAGGCTCGCGCCGGCGCGGGAGCTCCAGCAGGCGCTCTTCGATCCCTAGAGTTAGTTGTGCCACCCGTAGGCAACACAACACCATCTCTAGATCCAGTGGCGCGCAAGTTACCACTGCCACTGCGAACGATACCGCTCGCTTGGCTTGGGTCACCAGAACGCCGTGGGGGTTCTAGTCCTCTTCCTTCTGCACCCACACCATCGCCTGTCTGCGAAGGCGTGGGCAAAACGGACCCGGACGGTTGTGCTGTCGCAGCGTTCTTCTTCTTGGGCGGCATGATGATGAAGATGATGAAGGAACTAGGGCGTCGACCACCAGATCAGGTTCACGCAAACTTCAATCCCCCTACCTGGTGCGCCAAAGATGCCGGGGTACGACACCTATGGGATCCCGAGAGACCGCTTTACGATTCGACGGGGGGAGAGGTATACGCAAAGAGCAGAACCAGTGATCGACGCGGGAGGTTTTTACCCAGGTTCGGGCCGCTGATCAGCGTAAAACCCTACTCCTGCTTTGTGTTCTTATTGATGTTCTTGAGCCCAGCCTTCAGGAGCGCTCGCAATGAACAGTACGTTCAAAGAGCAGCTACGCATGCAGAATGGGCCAGAAGTTCTCCTCCTCTGTAGCAGTTGCCTTGGGCCTCCTTTTATATGCTCAAAGGGGTCTCCACAGTGGCAAAATGTACATACATTGAGGTGTAAAGTAGCTACAGGGTATCATACCTAACCCCTGACGGATTAGGACAAGCGCATTTAATGCACCGTGAGGTGTCCGTTTAGGTGTCCTCACTTTCTTGGGGATGGAAAAAGGGCCCATCCCATCAGCACCGCTCAAGCTCTCCTCCACTGACATGCCGCCACGCACTCAGGGAAGGAGCCAGAATGTCAGAATTGTTACTGTGCCGAAGCGATGGCACAGTGGCGGAATCTCGCCAGGCGCCGATCCTTGCCGGGCACCAAACCTTGCCGGGCGCTAGGCCTTGCCGAGAACCAAATCTTGCCGGGCGCCGAGCCTTGCCGGGCTCCACGGCCATCCCAGCAAGGATCTTGCCGGGGAAGCTGGCCTTCGATTTCCAGCTTTGCTTATCTGCTGATTCTCAGATCTCTGACTTGATGATTTCCTTGATGACTTGAATCGACCTCGAGCTGATCCCGGCAAGCCTTGCCGCGAGGACGGCTACAACTGCCCGTGCACAAGTAAGGGGTACTAGTGGCCCAATACCTAGTACACCGACACTCAGCGTGCTCCAACGCAGAAACAACTACATCAATACCAAAACCCTGCCTCTGTGAAGTACCAGCCTTACTAGAGCCAGGGGGAACATAACCAGCACCCTCAACACTACAACCATGTCTCAAATCATCGTGCAGAGATGAAATCTTGGGGACCTAAGACGGCATCTCCAGGACTGGCCGTTTATACACCCGGAAAAAGACAACTTCCTCATGAGTTTTCCACTACAAACAAGGGGAAAAAGAGTTAATTAATCAATGCAACACAAAAGGAAAAATAAACATTATATTAACAGATTTAAATCCATAGTACAAACGAGCTTTCACTGTCAGTGCCAAATTGTTAGTATTTACAAAGCAGGTCAGTTGAACAGGAGATTCATTTCAACCACACATGACACAATCATACTAAAAAATCATAACTAAACCTCACAAAGCTTAAGAACTGACAAAATCTAAACAGGTAACTCTACAGTACACATGTTCACTCCAGCAAAAATAGCTATACCTAAAAAATAAAATATCTGCAAGACACGAGAGAAATAAAACTCACTGGAAGCTTCCCAAACACCCTAGTCCTTGGATCTGCATTACCTCGTCTTATCAAATCTGCATCAGCCAGATCGGAAAGCTTGTCCTGATCCATGAAACATATGCGGGGGACTCGCATGTCAGCATCCGGAATCTTGCCACGGATAAGGCAGTCAAGGTACATTAGTACAGGCCCTATAGCACAGCCTGTGCACTACTAGAAACAGAGAATTTGCCATCAGTCAGATCTTTGCTGTCTGCTAGCGGACGGCAAAGAAGGTCTTTGCCGTCCGCTTCCAAAAAATGGACGACAAAGAACGGACAGACGGCAAACACGCTGTTTGCCATCAGCCAATTCGTTGCCGTCCGCTGGCGGGCGGCAAAAGATTCTTTGCCGTCCGCTAGCGAACGGCATAGAGGTGGGTAGGGCCCAGTGGAGGTCCAAACCCTGACGACCCACCAACCCCACCTCTTTGCCGTCCGCTAGCGGACGGCAAAGATTGAACTATGTAACGGCCGTTCCCCCGCATCCTCTCTCTCTGTCTTCTCTCTCCCTAACCCCCACCGCGCGCCGCCAGTCAGATCGCTCCCGACCCCCGACCGCACACCACCTCCCCGCACCCCGCCGCCGCCCCCAAATGCCCCCTGTCCCCGACCACACGCCGCCCCGGCCCGCCGCCCCCGCTGGCACCCGCCTCTCCGTGCCCCCGCGCCGCCCCGGCCCCCGCTCCGCCCCCCAGATGCCCCGCACACCGGAAAACACCGCTCCGGCCCGCCGCCAAGCCTCCTGACGCCCCGCCATTCCGGGCCGCCCGACACCCCCCCCGCCCGCCCACCCGCCACCCCCGGCCCCCCGACACACCGCCGCCCCGACCTCCCTGACACCCCACCGACCTGGCCCCCCCGACGCCCCGCCGCCCACCCGTCGGCGTCGGCCTCCTCCACCTCCCCCACTCCGTGAGCCCCTCCCCCTCTTTTTTTCAAGTTTTAGTTATATTTTAGCTTTAGTTTTAGGTTTATTCCTCTGTTTTTTTAGGTTTAGATTTGGATTTAGTTTAGTTTAGGTTTAGTTTAGTTTAAGTTTAGTTTAGTTTAGTTTAGATTTAGTTTGGTTTAGGTTTAGTTTTCTGTTTTTTAGGTTTAGGTTTATATTTAGTTTAGTTTAGGTTTAGTTAAGAAGAAAGATGAAAAAAAAGAAAATAAGAAGTAGAACAAGAGGAGGAGGAAGAAGAAGAAGAAGAAGAAGAAGAAGTAGGGGAAAAGAAGAGGAGGAAGAAGAAGAGGAGGTTTGGGGTGCGTCGGCGCCGACGGAACCTGATCCAGGATCAAGGTTAGGGATCGATGGTCTAGGGGTCGATGGTCGAGGATCTTCCGGTCCGAGTGCTGACCGACTGGTGTCGTAGCTTAAGATGAGCACGTCCCCAAGCTGAAGGTCATGAGCGTGGGCGAACTGCTTCCATCCGTGCACGAATAACGGATGTAATCAGTTCGCCCACGCTAATGACCTTCCAGGCACGTCCGCATCTTAAGATACAACAGTAGTCGCACCATGCTCATAGTGAAGGTGTTTGACAGGACCATCGAGGGGGCGAGGGGTCGAGGGTCTAGGGGTTGATGGTCAAGGATCTTCTGGTCCGAGTGCTGACCGACTGGTGTCATAGCTTAAGATGAGCACGTCCCCGAGCTGAAGGTCATGAGCGTGGGCGAACTGCTTCCATCCGTGCACGAATAACAGATGGAAGCAGTTCGCCCGCGCTGATGACCTTCCGGGCACGTCCGCATCTTAAGATATGACAACAGCCGCACCGTGCTCACAATGAAGGTGTTCGACAGGACCACCGAGGGGGTGAGGGGTCGAGGGTCTAGGGGTCGATGGTCGTGGATCTTCCGGTCTGAGTGCTGACCGACTGGTGTCATAGCTTAAGATGAGCACATCCCCGAGCTGAAGGTCATGAACGTGGGTGAACTGCTTCCATCCGTGCATGAATAACGGATGGAAGCAGCTCGCCCGCGCTGATGACCTTCAGCTCGGGCACGTCTGCATCTTAAGCTATGACAACAGCCGCACCATGCTCACAGTGAAGGTGTTCGACAAGACCATCGAGAGGTCGAGGGTCCAGGGTCAAGGATTGCTGAGGGGTCAGGGGTCGAGGGTCGCCGAGGGGTCGAGGGTCGAGAGGGGTCAGGGGTAGACGATCGCCGAGGGGTCGAGGGTCGCCGAGGGGTCGAGGGTGGAAGAGGGGTTGAAACTTGAAACACCCAAACTAACTCATGAGTTAATATACATTTTATTATTCATGTCGGTATTCAGTTTTTTTATGTTGTACTAATTCAATTTACTCTTCTGTCATGACAGGTGTTGAAAGATGGTGGGCGCTGGTCCTCAGCGTGGTGGGAGTGGTACTTCCATTCCACCCGTACCTCTCCGGAGAGCGTTGTACAAGTGTACGGCTTCACCGGTGGGCGCTTAGTTACCTAGGTTTGCTCAATAATGACATACACTTAGCTTACTTATGTAAAAAATGGCATAATTAGCTTACTTAGGTTTGAAATGGCATAACAATCTTGGTAACCTCATATATGTCATATAGTTAGCTTATTTTCCTCGAAAATGACATAAGTTAGCTCCAAAATGACCTAAGTTAGCTCTAAGTTAGCTCTAAAATGCTAAATTAGCTCTAATATGCTTAGTTACCTAGGTTAGCTCAATAAAGACCTATACTTAGCTTACTTATGTCAAAAATGGCATAGTATGCTTAGTTAACTCAAAAATGGCATAATTAGCTAGGTTAGCTCCAAAATGACCCTTTTTACCTAGGTTAGCTCCAATATGATCTATTTTACGTAGGTTAGCTCCAAAATGACCAAGTTTACCTAGGTTAGCTCCAATATAATCCATTCTACCTAGGTTAGCTCCAAAATGACCAAGTTTACCTAGGTTAGGTCCAATATGATCCATTTTAGCTAGGTTAGCTCCAAAATGATCCATTTTAGCTAGGTTAGCTCCAAAATGATCCATTTTACCTACGTTAGCTCAAAAATGGCATAATTAATTATGTTAGCACAAAAATGACCTATACTTACCTTTTTTTCCTCCAAATTGACATAATAAGCTTAGTTAGCTCAAAAATGGCATAATTACTTATGTAAGCTCTAAAATGACACAAATAAGGAATAAGAAGAAGAAAAACAAGAGGAGAAAAAGAAGAAGAATGAGAAGGAAAAGGGTAAAAACCTTCTTCTTCTTCTTCTTCATCTAGTCTTCTTCTTCTTCTTCTTCTAGTCTTCTTCTTCTTCTAGTCTTATTCTTCTTCTTCTTCTTCTCCAAAATGACCTAAGTTAGCTCTAATATGCTTAGTTACCTAGGTTAGCTCAATAATGACCTATACTAAGCTGCTTTATATCAAAAATGGCATAATATGCTTATTTCACTCAAAAATGGCATAATTAGCTAGGTTAGCTCCATTTTACCAAAGTATGCTTACTTCTTCTTCTACTTCATTTTCTTCTTCTTCTTCTCCTAACTTTCTTATTTGCCATTTTGCAGATTTCATTCACTTGACGAAAGCTTGCATTGATGGAGTGCTTCTTATCCCTTTCTCTGTTGCTTTTGTATCGTTGAACTATGCATGTATCGTTGGATGAAACTATTGTAATATATATGGTTGGATGCCTCTATGTTGAACTTGCTATGTATGATGGAACTATGCATGGAACTTGGTATGGTTGGATGGAACTATGCATGTGTGATGAAGTTATGTGTTGGATATCTTATATGTTTGCTCTGTAATTGCACTGTGAAATATATATATATATATATATCATCTATTTGCTTTGAAAATGCTTGGATATAAGAAAAAACAGAAAAAAGAGAAAATGCAGCCTCTTTGCCGTCTGCCACCGACGGCAAAGATGCCATGTGGCAGCAACCTGTGCAACCTGGGAGCTGACCATTTGGTCACTTTGCCGTCCGCCAGCGGACGGCAAAGGGGAGGGAAAGTTTGCCGTCCGGTGCCGGACGGCAAAGGCTGCCGTTAGCCACCTAACGTGGCTAACGCCTATTAGTTGTTATCTGTTTTCTTTGCCATCCGCCACTGACGGCAAAGGTTCTTTGCCGTTCGCTTTGGTGAAGCAGTCGGCAAAGAACCTCTTTACCGTAGCCCACTCTGCCGGACAGATTTGCCGTCGGTAGCAGACGACAAAGCACTTTGCCGTCTGCTTTTGGTGCCTTTGCCGTCCGCAGTGGCAGACGGCAAATAAGCTGATTCCTGTAGTGGTGATTGCCTTCCCAAGGGTAACACCATCTTGGTACCTGACAACAGCCCTTCTAAGCTCATCAACCGTCAGCTGGCAATAATCCATATTAGCCATGTCCTCAATGACGAGATCCTCAAACATTGCTGCCTCTCTGGAAACATGAGGGGCTGCACCAGGCAACACAACTTTCATAAACACAATAATGAAGAACACTTTTAGAGCAAGGTCATCTTTGCTAGGATCCTTCACAAGCACCTTGAGCTTATCCCTCAAATCCTTCGTCTTGATATCTCTGTTCCTGCTAATGTCAAGCTCCGATCTTAACTTCATCAGAGCGTCATCATATCCGTCCTCTGACGGCCTTGGTGTAGAACGACCACCACGAGGGAACCCAAATAGTTGCTGTATACCATTGCTAGTGATGCGAAGCTTCTTATTCGCTTCACCCATGTCAAGAGTCATCGTATCAGGATCTATCTTCAGGTACAAAACTTCCATCAGAGGGCGGGAAATGTTAGACTTCACCTTCCATTGGAAGATAGAACCAAAACCAGCTGCATGAACCCTAGCCACATGGCGACTCTCAAGCAAACGAGCACAAGCATCAATCTCTCTCAACGAACATCGCACAATTATATTCAATCGCTGTGAGTCACCTTCATCCAATGCAACTTTTCCGTCATTGCCTCTCACCGGCTTGACTGGACTCATAATGCTAACAGGCTGTAAATGAAAATAAAGAAGGAACAACTTAATTCAATGAATCTAAAAAACAAAACAAACATATGAAGCCGACAAGGAAAAAAAAGATTGCACAAGTTCAATTATTAAAACAACATCAGTACCACCCTCAATTGATGCAAACAATGACCAGGCCTCACCTGGCCAGCATACCAACCCAGACACAATTAAATCATTGCAAGTACAACTAGTAAGTCACATATAGTCCAAACATGTATCCCAAAACAAAATATTGTTTTTACAAATATAATTAAGTCCGTTGTGCATGACTAATACTAATAAACACAGAAAATCACTAACATACTTCAGCAAAGACTAAAGCAAAGGAATAAAATTAAAAAATACCACTAACTAGAAAATTTCAAATACTAAAAAGAAAAAAAACACATACCACTGCATATTCATCTTCAGAATTAACTTCAATATCATCTCCTTCAAATGCAGGATCTTCAGCTTCGACACGAGCATGCTTCTTCACACCTTTGTTCACCTTCGCAGGAGCAACTTTATGCTTCTTATTTTCCTTCAACAAAGAGCGCTTCGGAAGAGGAGACAAGGAAGGCTTCTTATTTGACAAAACTCGTGGACTCCGGCGAACAGGGGAGCCACCAAGTGTGCTTGGACCAATCTTCATAGCAACACTATCTCCATCAGCTTTGCTATTACCAGGTTGGGAACCAGCTTTCACACGTGGGCTACGCCTCTATGTGCCATCAGGATTTGGATCTGCCATCTTCCTCTTCAAAACAACTTTCTTTTCCTTAACTGCATCACGAGGAAACACTTGCGTCAAGCGAGTCTGCAACAGGTTTGTCTTGACAGGCATGTCAGTTCCATGAGATCCAGCATCAACAGTTGCAAAGGCCGCGTCACCACCTTCATCACCTCCACCTTTAGTAGCTTGAGCAACATCCTCAGTGCTTCGTTGCACGCAAGCAGCCTTTTGACGCCGTTCCAACTCCTTTCTCCTCTGGAAATCACACTTCTTCTTTCTTTTCCTTTCGTCCTCCAGCTGTAACTGCATAGGAACATCCTCAGCCTGAGTAACAGGCTCAGTGCCATCAACACTCTGTGACTGAGTAACAGACAACTGCAAGCTCCCATCACCATCACCAAAATTAAGAGAATAAATTCCATCATTAATATCTTTCACAACATCAGCAATGTCCTCAGCAGTTGCATGGCTATCATTAACTGCATAAACCAACAACATAAGCACACACATATAAAACTAAAACACAATTAACATTGCAGAGAAAAATAAAATAAGGCGCATAGCATCAGACACAAATAAAAAGGAACAACTGATGTAGCTAAACACATTCATGTATGCAAGGCTATTAAAAAAAGAGCAAATATAAGGGAAACACTAGCAACACTCGCAAGTTCTTCTAGAGGATTTTGTATCTCAAAAATAACATTCACAAGATCTTGAAAGCGTTCTGATTTGTCAGAATCAGGAGGCACCGGCACTCCAACATCTGCAACAACATCATAATCAGCAAAAAAGGAAAAAAAAAAGAAAAGTACATGAACGAGCAATCAGTTCAACTATATGAACACTACAAGTGCAACCAATAAAATAATATAAACCCACCACTCGCACACCGAACTTCAAAATATCAGCTCTTTCAACATCATAGTAGTTCTTCTCAGACTGCCACAAACTATTCAGATGCCAGTACAACAGTTCAAACTACGCATGGCAATCAGTACTCCAACCTGTGTGCAGGTTATAGCGACCTAAAAACTAGACATACCATACATTCCAGGGCAAAAATTAATAACTATCAAAATCCATACAACTTGTAATGTCCATACGACAACACCTATACAACTAAAAACCTATTAAGCACCAGATCTGATAAAACATCATCAGCAAAAAACACAGAAAAAGGTTTCAGCACAACGAATTACCTGCATTGAACTTGTCTGGACTGGATGATGTACCCATTGAGATCTACAGACCTAAAATCTGCCGAACCAGAACTGCAAGACACATGACCAAAACTTAGGGTTCTTACCTATTTCAGAAACGAAGGACACCAAACAAAGCAAAACTCTTACCAGCAAAAACAAACTCCACCACCGAATCCAGTATCAGACACACGAGCCGCTCGTTCAAGAGCAAAGGAACCCTAGCGAATCCAGCCTGAGACAGCACAAGAGCAACAAATTACAAATATTGGAAAAATCTGTACAGAAGGGGACGCAAGGGGAGTCGAGGGCAGAGCAAAGGAACCAACAGAGCACACAGACCTTCCCCCTGGAGTTCAACCCACCAGCCGACGCTCCCGCGGCGAAACAGGGGAAGCAACTTCTATGCAAGAAGAGGAGAGGAGGGGAACGAAGAAGGAAGCAATTTGTGGAGGGGAGGGGAGGGGAACGGGGGAGAGCAGAGGTTAAAAGGTGAGTGGGAGAAAACCGATGGCTAAAGCCCACGATCGTGGAAGAAAAAGAAAAAGGCCAAAGCCCACTATCTCAGGGCAGTTACTAAAAATAATAGCAAAAATTAAATACAATAGCAAAAAAATATATAGAGGGAGAAAACGAATGGCTAAAGTAAAAATAAGACCTCATAACGGTACAATAAAAAATATAAAAAAGTACAATTGAAATACCTTACATAGACTATACAAAATTAAGTACAATATTTCTCAAAAAAATAACGAAAAGTACAAAAAAAATGGTGGTACGCTTTGAATCACAAATTCATGTAAAGGACTTACATCCTCACACTCGTGTACACATATGACGCCGCAGCACATTATACAATGCAGACACCAAATGACGCAAGTTAGGTTACATATCCACCTCAGTGTATGACAAAAACTGCTTCTTGCTGACGCCGTGTGTTCATCAATCAATACAACAAAAAAGATGGTCAGTACAACTATGCCACTCGGTGCGGTGCTGGTTTTCCCCCTAAAAAGAAAGATAATGGGGGCAAGTCCATACAAGGGAAGATGTGTCAGTACAACTATGCCCCTCGGTGCGGTGCTGGTTTTCCCCCTAAAACGATAGATAATGGGGGCAAGTCCATACAAGGAAGATGTGTCAGTACAACTATGCCCCTCGGTGCGGTGCTGGTTTATCCCCTAAATGATAGATAATGGGGCAAGTCATGTTACGGACTCGCCTCAGCATGCGACGCCGCGGAACGGCGCGTCGTCACCTACTACGGCTCGTTCCTGGCTCGGCCTCGCCGGAATGGGGGAGGGGGGGTCCTGACCCCCCTCCCCCCGGCTCGGCCTCGCGCTAAAGCGGCAGTGCGCTCATTTGACAGGCGCAGTGCGCGTTATTCTGTTCCCCCACCCCCCCACGCACCCACACCCCCTATGATAGATAATGGGGGAAGTCCATACAAGGAAGATGTGTCAGTACAACTATGCCCCTCGGTGTGGTGCTGGTTTTCCCCCTAAAAAGATAGATAATGGGGGAAAGGCCATACAATAAGATGTGTCAGTACAACTATGCCCCTCGGTGCGGTGCTGGTTTTTCCCCTAAAAAGATAGATAATGGGGCAAGTCATGTTATGGACTCGCCTCCGCATGAGACGCCGCGGCACGCCGCGTCTTTACCTGCTATGGCTCGTTCCTGGCTCGGCCTCATCGGGATGGGGGAGGGGGGTCCCGACCCCCCTTCCCCCCGTCTCGGCCTCGTGCTAACACGGCAGTGCGCTCGTTTGATAGGCGCAATGCGGTTATTCTGTTTCCCACCACGCACCCACACACCCTAAAAAGATAGATAATGGGGACAAGTCCATCCAAGGAAGATGTGTCAGTACAACTTTGCCCCTAGGTGTGGTGCTGGTTTTACCCCTAAAAAGATAGATAATGGGGGCAAGTCCATACAAGGAAGATGTGTCAGTACAACTATGCCCCTCAGTGCGGTGCTGGTTTTCCCCCTAAAAAGAAAGATAATGGGGCAAGTCATGTTACGGACTCGCCTCCGCATGCGACGCCGCAGCACGCCGCATCGTCGCCTACAACGACTCGTTCCTGGCTCGGCCTCGCTGGGATGGGGGAGGGAGCTCTGCCTCGCCCTAACGCGGCAGTGCGCTCGTTTGACAGGCACAGTGCGGTTATTCTGTTCCCCCCCACGCACCCACACACCCTAAAAAGATAGATAATGGGGGCAAGTCCATACAAGGAAGATGTGTCAGTACAACTATGCCCCTCGGTGCGTTGCTGGTTTTTCCCCTAAAAAGATAGATAATGGGGGCAAGTCTATACAAGGAATATGTGTTAGTACAACTATGCCCCTCGGTGCGGTGCTGGTTTTTCCCATAAAAATATAGATAATGTGGCAAGTCATCTTACGGACCCGCCTCCGCATGCGAAGTCGCGGCATGCCGCGTTGTCGCCTGCTACGGCTCGTTCCTGGCTCGGCCTCACCGGGATGGGGGAGGGGGGTCCCGACACCCCCTCCCCCCCGGCTCGGCCTCGCGCTAATGGTGCAGTGCACTCGTTTGACACGCGCAGTGCGGTTATTCTGTCCCCCCCCCCATGCACCCACACCCCGTAAGATAGATAATGGGGGCAAGTCCATACAAGGAAGATGTGTCAGTACAAGTATGCCCCTCGGTGCGGTGCTGGTTTCCCCCCTAAAAAGATAGATAATGGGGGCAAGTCCATACAAGGAAGATGTGTCAGTACAACTATGCCCGTCGGTGCGGTGCTGGTTTTCCCCCTAAAAAGATAGATAATGGGGCAAGTCATGTTACGGACTCGCCTCCGCATGCGACGCCGCGGCACGCCGCGTCGTTACCTGCTTTGGCTCGTTCCAGGCTCGGTCTCACCAGGATGGGGGAGGGGGGTCCTGACCCCCTACCCCCGGCTCGGCCTCGCGCTAACGCGGCAGTGCGCTCGTTTGACAGGCGCAGTGCGGTTATTCTGGTCCCCCCCCGCACGCACCCACACACCCTAAAAAGATAGATAACGGGGGCAAGTCCATACAAGGAAGATGTGTCATTACAACTATGCCCCTCGGTGTGGTGCTGGTTTTTTCCCTAAAAAGGTAGATAATGGGGCAAGTCATGTTACGGACTCGCCTCCACTTGCGACGCCGCGGCACGCCGCATCGTCACCTGCTACGGCTTATTCCTGGCTCGGCCTCGCCTGGATGGGGGAGACGGGGGTTACCCCTCCTCCCCCTGGCTTGGCCTCGCGCTAACGCGGCAGTGCGCTCGTTTGACAGGTGCAGTGCGGTTATTCTGTGCCCCCCCCATGCACCCACACCCCCTAAGATAGATAATGGGGGCAATTCCATACAAGGAAGATGTGTTAGCACAACTATGCCCCTCTGTGCGGTGCTGGTTTTCCCCCTAAAAAGATAGATAATGGGGGCAAGTCCATACAAGGAAGATGTGCCAGTACAACTATGCCCCTCGGTGCGGTGCTGGTTTTTCCCCTAAAAAGATAGATAATGTGGCAAGTCATGTTACGGACTCGCCTCCGCATGCGACGCCGCGGCAGGCCGCGTCGTCGCCTGCTTCGGCTCGTTCCGGCTCGGCCTCGCCGGGATGGGGGAGGGGGGTCCCGACCGCCCTCCCCCTGGCTCGGCCTCGCGCTAAAGCGGCAGTGCGCTCGTTTGACAGGCGCAGTGCGGTTATTCCGTTCCCCCCCCCCCACGCACCCACACACCCTAGAAAGATAGATAATGGGGGCAAGTCCATACAGGGAAGACGTGTCAGTACAACTATGCCCCTCGGTGCGGTGCTGATTTTCCCCCTAAAAAGATAGATAATGGGGCAAGTCATGTTACAGACTCGCCTCCGCATACGATGCCGCGGCACGCCGCATCGTCGCCTGCTACGGCTCGTTCCTGGCTCGCCCGTGCCGGGATGGCCCCCTCCCCCGGCTCGGCCTCACACTAATGCGGCAGTGTGCTCATTTGACAGGCGCAATGCGGTAATTCTGTTTCCCCCCCTCCCACGCACCCACACACCCTAAAAAGATAGATAGTGGGGCAAGTCATGTTACGGACTCGCCTCCGCATGCGACGCCGCGGCATGCCGCGTTGTCTCCTGCTATGGCTCGTTCCTGGCTCGGCCTCGCCGGGATGGGGGAGGGGGGTCCCCCTCCCCCCCGGCTCGGCCTCTCGCAGTGCGGTTATTCCGTTCCCCCCCCCCCACGCACCCACACACCCTAAAAAGATAGATAATGGGGCAAGTCTTGTTACGGACTCGCCTCCGCATGCGACACCGCGGCACGCCGCGTCGTCGCGTGTTACGGCTCGTTCCTGGCTCGGCCTCACCGGGATTGGGGAGGGGGGCTCCCGACCCCCCTCCCCCCCGGCTCGGCCTCGTGCTAACGCGGCAGTGTGCTCGTTTGACAGGCGCAGTGCCGTTATTCTGTTCCCCCCCATGCACCCACACCCCCTAAGATAGATAATGGGGGCAAGTCCATACAAGGGAAGATGTGTCAGTACAACTATGCCCCTTGGTGTGGTGCTGATTTTCCCCCTAAAAAGATAGATAATGGGGGCAAGTCCATACAAGGAAGATGTGTCAGTAAAAATATGCCCCTCGGTGCGGTGCTGGTTTTCCCCCTAAACAGATAGATAATGGGGGCAAGTCCATACAAGGAAGATGTGTCAGTACGACTATGCCCCTCGGTGCGGTGCTGGTTTTTGCCCTAAAAAGATAGATAATGGGGCAAGTCATGTTACGGACTCTACTACGCATGCGACGCCACGGCACGCCGCATCTTTGCCTGCTACGGCACGTTCCTGGCTCGGCCTCGCCGGGATGGGGGAGGGTGGTCGGTGCGCTCGTTTGACATGCGCAGTGCGGTTATTTTGTTTCCCACCCCCATGCACACACACCCCCTAAAAAAAGATGTTCTTCAGTCCATACAAAAAAATGTGTCAGTACGACTATGCCACTCGGTGCGGTCCTATATATCTCACCCAGATGTTCATAAAAAATCCAAAAAAAAATGCTGAAAAAAATGAGAACAAAGAGAAAGCGAGGGAAAAACACTATAAAAAAGATGTCAGTTCAAGCAGAGGAGAACATTCAGTACTAAAATAAAAAAATAATGCTTATATTAGGCAAAAGAAATCATAAAAAACTATAAGAAAAAAATGCTAAGAATCAAAAATATTGACCGCCCAAGGGACAGGCCGGCCCATCGCAGGTGGGTGCTAGGACTCAAGCCAACAGCGAAACCACCGGCGAATCCATTGTAAACCAGACTGCGGGGGCCAACCAACCAGGGCCCACGGGTCATGACAGAGAGCGAGCGCCGTGTATAAGTGCTCAGGTAAGTATTCAGAGGAGTTCGACCAGTAAGCCTCGGCAACGCTAATAAACAGGTCGAGAGCCCCCTCGGCTAGCGAGGTGGGACTAAACGTATAACGCATGCGCACACGGCACTGCACAGTCGCGCGGACGAGCTATTTGGGCCGAAAACAATGGCTCCGGGGGATGGCCCAATACAACAGTTCGCCCCATTACAAGATTCCAACCGATCACACACGACCAAATAAAAGAAAGAAATGCAGATAATTAAAAAAAACATCATAAGAAATCAGTTCAAATAAAAGAATGTAGAAAAGTTCAAACACATGTTCGTTGTAAAAAATAAAATAAAATTAAACAAAAAATACTTTTTTTTGAAAATTAAACGTAGAAGATTGTAATAAAAATTTCAGAAACAAATATTTAAAAAGTTCAACTACTAAAATTCATAAGGTTCATGTAAAATTAGTATTGTGCAGCAAAGATTAAATTATTTTTATTTAAAAAAATACTAGAACTATCACTATTCAACTAAAAAAATAAATTGTGCTCTAAATTCCTGTCAATAGTAAGAAAAAATGCTCTACAACAAACGAATGCGGTTGGCCATTGACAACCAAAATAGTTCAGTACTATCATTAACAGCATGCAAGTTCAACAAACTCAAACCCAAGGGGTCCTACATCCATCATCAGCGTATATTTTTCGTGTGCCAGCTATATACATGAAAAAATCCCAGTAAAAACAAAGGATGTGCATCAGTTCAACTATAATTGTTCCAATTCAAATATAAAAAATATAAAAAATACAGTTGTGCTTGAGCCAAAATAGGAAGCATTACATTAATAAGAATAGCGCATACAATAACATACGAACAAATTGTTCCAAACCATCTGGTAATAACATAGAATTCAACCATCTCACATGCATTGTTTTAAAGAAAAATACCGCAACATAATCAAACGCACACAAATCTCACAACCAGTGTCATTTGCCACATTTAAACCTACAACACATAAATTCTGAACGTCAGAGAGTCATCTTCCCTAGAGAACATAACCATAACCACATCTCCATCCTCAATTCCAGACTCTGCCACAAACTCCTTCCACCCAGTAGTTAGGTTGATGCAACCATCAAAGTCAATGTGGTAGGCAACTTCCATCAACTGATACCCGTTTTTGTCTGAAGTCTCCATCTTCAGTATTCCCGAACTAGAAGCAACAACCCTGATTCTGGGTGACATTATCTGCAAATGGGCATGGGAGTAGAAAATAAAGTGAACACCTGACATAACTGAATATTTGCACAGATCTAGGAACTGTTGCATAACAAAGTGAAAAACAATATCTGAACCAAAACAAAAACACCAAACTAACTAGTCATATGTCCTGACTAAACTGAAGAAAGATACATATCAATACCCCTATAGTAAAACATCTGACAAAAATAGAACAAGGATTATACAAAAATGGATAAATACTGTTAAGTAATGAACAAATACACACACAAATCCCTACTGTTCACTTCTGACAAAACCAAATAAAAATTATAGACAAACTATTGATAAAACTAAACTATAGATTCAGTCCATGGGATTCAAAATGAGACCTACAAAAAGAAGAAAACAAAAAGAATAGAAACACATACACATTATTCCTCGAAGTCCCCAACCGTCAGGCGACAAACATAGGGTGCACGAAACCCATGGTTGCTGTACAGCAGCGACAAAAGTTGCCCACGGCGCTGACTCTCGGTGAGCTCCAAACAAGATTCATGCACACAGCCATCAGCTATGCGCGCCATCTTTGCGAGACATCCGCATGAACAATCCTCCATGGGAAACACAGGAAAAGGGAAGAAAACAACAGAGAGAAGAGGGAGGAACCGAGATCTAATTCTGAAAGAAGGAAGAAAAAGGAGGGGGAGACTGAGCCACACACCACACATAGATGGATAGAATTTATAGCCAGGAAGACTCACAGATTATAAAATAATAAATAGGCAGGTGGGCAGCCAGCTGGTAGAAAATAGTTATTATACAAGTCATACAACATTGACCCCAAAACAGTTCAACTTCAGATAAAGCAGCAGTTCAAAATAATTGTTGGAGAGCACATACGGCAGCAGTTCAAAGTGCACATACCAAACATATGTAGATAAAACAACTCATTCAGATGTAGATAGTTGAATTCATTTAGTCATTCAACCATCTGCTCTCTCACAACACAATCTTAAAAACATAAAAAATCAGTACTTCAGTCATAACGATCAAAGAAACGACGCCATTTCACCCTGGTGGATGGATGTGGAGCCGTGGCTGCTCTCACCCTAGCCCAACTGATGATCTGTATATGGTTCCTTCCCCTGCCGTCTGGGAAAAGTAGCTCGAGTTCATTGGAGTTCCAAGTATCCATCACCTCGCGGGCAAGGTGTCTGTTGAACTCTGCCTCTACTTCCTCCTCGGCAGCACGTCGTGCCCTCTGCCTGCGTCTGCGCCTCCTCATCCTCCTCTGCTCTGCTACTGTAGCCCTCACATCGACGGCATCCCCCTCCTCCTCTGTGACCTCTCCCAGCTCAGGATCCATCTGGCTTTTCTTTGGTGGCAGCTGGTGGAATGAAAGTGAGAGAGGGCAGGGGCTTTATATTCAAAGTGCAGATGGTTGGGTAGTCAGCCAGTAGAAACTACTAACTCCGATGACAACTCACAGTAATACAACTTTGACACGGAGCAGTCCAACTACACATACGGCAGCCATTCAAAACAACACTAAAAAACACAAAACTTAATTACACAGTTTGACCAGATTACAAGAAATCGTAGGCTATAGTCAGCCACCATACACAACCTCCGCCAACAACCAAATCACAAGGGAATCCGGGGTAGAAACAACTCAAGAAGCAAAATTGACAACACAAATCTATTCATACAATCCTCATCTCTCTCCCTGCAATGCCAATTCGAAAATAAAACATCAGAAAAAGAAGAACACATTTGCATGGCAGCCATGGCCAACGACCAAGAACACCAAAAGTTCTAATTAGAAATTACAGTCAAAGAATCTCCAAAAACTCTAACACACCGATCATTCTCACATCCCAATAACACATAAAACAACAAGCGGACCTAAAATCGACGGCTACGAACACCACGGTAAACACAAATGCCCGCAACACCTCCACCACCAAATGCCCACGCCGTCACCTCCGGTGACTTGAGATCGAAAAACACGACCAGGTGAGCGCGCGCACGTGCGGAACCCCGTACATGTCTCCTCTGGCAACGAAAGGCTTGCAACACCGCGCCGGAGAACCCCCGGAAGCTCCTCATTGAATCCCCTATTTCCTCCCGTCGAAGACGCAAGAAGATCAGTTCAGGTGGCAAACCATGTCAGTCCAACCAGTCAACTTTGTCTGTTCAAGTCGGGTAACAGAATAATATTCTGTTACGTGAAACAAAATAGCCCAGATGTATATATATATATATATATATATATATATGTATATATTTGAGTTTGCAATGTCCTCAACAGCATTCACTTATTGCTAATTCTTCAGGTTGATTTTTCCTCTAAGTGAATGTGATTGGACCCATTCCCCCTCTATGCTAAACTCAACCTAGTTTGTGCACAAATTCTTCATTTGTGTTCTATTTGAACCGATTCAAAGTCTTCACTGTGTCCTTGATAGCTGAAGAATTTGCGAATGAAACATTAAAAATTTCATATCAAATTTTGGCAGTTGCTGCTGAAACCGTTCCACTTCCCACGACGAAATATTTTACTCACCCACGATCTCCACCTCTTAGTACGTGGGTGACACATGTCGTTAGGGATAGCAAGGGTCAGGGGCATGTTCATCCAAATTCTTCGGGCGAACAGTTTTTCACTTCGGCTATAAATACCCCTTACCGTCCTCAGACCTCATTTACTCCGCTCGACCACTTCTCTCCTCGCTCGAGCTCTGACCTAGCGCTACCGCTGAACTCCATCATCGCCGGTGAGGAAGAGCTTCACTGCCATGACCTCGTCACCATTGTAGTCGCGTTGGCCACGGAAATCTTCACTCCGCCGCCGCCGTAGTTGTCTCCTGCCGCCGAGTTAGGGCGTGGGAGATCAGGACAGACGAACTTCCAAGTTCTATCACCCAGTTCGTAGTGTTCTTCATCAAGGGTAATTAAAATCTGATTTTACTGTCCTACTTTGATTCTTATGATTTTCAGAAAATCCTCAAAAGGGGTTTATTCTTCGACAACTACTCCTTAAACACTGCAATGCTTCCTTTCCTTGATTTATTTCTCTAAGCTATGATTTTCCTCAGGATTCCTCAACTGTGTTGATTATCTAATCTGTACAACTCTGGAACCTGAGTCAAGAACGCTTAGTAAAATTCCTCAAGACATCTATGGTCAAATTCCTCAACTTGATAATCTTTTTCAAAAATTTCTGAGAACGCATATGACCTCTCCAAATTCTTCGCACATATACTCTATTCACAGGTTCTCATCAACTTAACTCATTTGCAGCGTTCTCGAAGAAAAATTGCATACCTCCTCAGAATCATCAAAAGTTCAAAATCCTCAAGTGAGGAAAATGGCAGATGAGAAAAGACCTGAGAAAGGAGGAAAAAGGCCTGAAACCAACACAGCATTTGAAATCCCTGAGGACATCTATGATGAGTATTGCACACCAGATGAAGAAACTCATTGGAAGGAAAACAAGAATCAGCGCAAACGTGCGCATTCGTAGGATTGAGAGAAGATGGGCAATGGAATGGAGGGAATATCGTTATGTCACTCCCAAGTACTTGAAGAAATTCGTTGTAAATCCTCCATGCTCAAGACCACCTCTAGCTGTTGGCCAATGAGCTGATCCTACCAGCGTCAAGCGTGGTGAGGATTTTCCAAAGGAATGGGCAAAGCGGCAAGCAAAGCTTTGGAAAAATGCAGCTGAAGCAGTGAGGAAATTCAATGAGGATTCTCAAGCTGCTGCTGCTGAGGCCTCTGCCAGTAGAGATGCGCCAAAGTAGGCCATTCTGAAGAAGTCAGCTGTGAAGACAAAATCTTCATGATCAATGCCCTCACGGCCAAGTTCCTCAACAGCAAAGCCCTCAGAGGAAATACCTCGGGCAACTTCCTCAAAGGCAGCGCCAACATCTTCTATTGCTGCAAAATCCTCAGTATTCTGCAACTTCCTTAGCTCAACCACAATCCTCAAGTGGTCCAACTTTGCAGAAGGTTAAGTCCATCGCTGGACGTGGAAAGAGGCCAAGTCCTCACAAGAAACAAGTGGCTTTCCAAGTGATGATGATGAAGCAGATGATGATGAACTTTCTGAAATCATCAGAGATAGACAAGAAAGGGCTGCAAGAGCCAAAGGAAGCTCTGTGCCTCTTATGCTGGATCTGAAGAAGATCCTCGACTTCATTGATATTTGGCATAAGGATCCAAATACTGCACTCCCTGACCTAAACGTGACTCCTGGACAGAGTCACATGCTAACCCCCTTCATAGGCGAAGAAAAATGGAAGTTTGAGAAGGCCAGGCGAGTCAAGAAGGACCAGTACAAGAAGGAGCGATTTCTGAGGAACAATGTTCTCACTTTGTCTCCTAAAGAACTTGTCGGAGTTCAGAAGGAAATCAAAGTCCTAAGTGATGAATTTGACCGATACCATGCTGATGGGCTCGGAGCCAAGGTCAGATTTGTCAACATCGCCAAGAACCTCAAGGTAAAAGTTGCAGCTCCATCGCAACAACAAATTCCTCAGGCTGAAGATTATGTTCAGCCTGCTGAAGAAACTGCGAGCGTAGCTGAAGAAATTCAGGCTGTTGAAGAAAGTACCAGGGGTGCTGAAGAAACTGTCAGGGCAAACACCAATGTTGCCCGTGAAGAATAACCAAGGCCAGTTGAAGAAACTGCTGAGCCTGGAGAAACTGAGAATGCGAGGGCGACTGCATCAGTCATGCCTAAAGAAACTACACCCACTTCATCCTCAGCTCCTCCTGCAAAATCTTCAAAGGAGAAGAAAACAACACTTCCTTCACAATCAGAAGTGAAGAAAACAAAAGTTGTGGAGAAGGAAGCCACAAAGAAAAGGAAAGCATCAACCTCTACAGAATCCTCATCTCCCAAGAAAGTGAGAACTTTGATGAGCTCTTTCAGTGAACTAATTGATGTTGTTCCCATTTTGATTGTGCCATCAAATGAAATAGTTCCGTTTGGTCAATAATATGTCATTCCAAATGACAGAGATGATGAACAAAATCATTCTGCTGCTTCCTCAGAGCAGTTTGATGAAGGAATTGAAATGGAAGCAAATGCTTCAACCCCAATGGTATCATCACCTATGCCTCAGTTCACGGCTGAAGAGGCAGGCGTAGAAGAAATTGATGAAGATATGGATATTGGCTCAACCACTCCTGTCCTCAATGATGATTATTGGGAAAATCTTCACCCAAATTCACCAATTTCCACACCTCTCCATCCAATTCCTCAGTCCCTTGTGCAGACTGAATAAATATTAACAGGGTCTAAAGGACGTCAATCTTCTCTCCAATCTATTCCTGAAGAAATTCCAGCTGCAACAGCTGAAGAAATGGAGATACAGACTGCTGATAAAACTGCCGCTTCAATTCCTCAGTCTGCTGCAGCAGAAGTTCTGACTCAAGAGGTTGTGAGGCCTTTTACTGTAAATCTTCAGCCGAAGCCTCAAAATCCTCAGTCTGGCACAAGGAGGCCAAAATTCAACAATGTTGATTTCTTCGCTAAGCATCATTTCTTCACTGATGAAAATCCTTATGACTCAGCAAGATTAAGGCGCAAGAGGTTTTGGACTTCAATTCAGATGAATTTCTATGCCTCTGTTCTGTTTGACAAAGACAAAGTCTTCCAACACCGCCAAATTCCTCATGTGGATATCGAGTCCATTCCATGCTTTCAACTAGTTCTGAATGTCCTTCACGAAGCTGGACTCCTCAATTTCTGTGCTGACATTTGTGATTGGAATGAAGAGCTAATTCTTCAGTTCTATGCAACTCTGCACCTCAATGGCAATGTCACTGATGTCAATTCATGGGTTCTGGACTGGATGACCAAAAACACTCACTACAAAGCTCCAGCCTTTGAACTTCTTCATGCCATCCCAGTAAGCCCTCGAGCAGAAGGTGCAAGGCTCATGTATGAAGAACCTGAACTTCAAAATCATTTCATGCAAGTGTTGATGAAGCCTTTACATCCAGGCCAAGCTCCAAGAACCACTTTCCTCATGAAAGATTTTCTCTATGTGCCCAGGACAGTATATCGCATTCTGACCAAAACCCTCAGTCCGATCAAAGGCCACAATTCTGAAGAAGAAGAAGTTGTTGGCATCATGAAGAATCTGTTATTCAACATCATTTTTTTGACTGGGAACTGTGGGGCAACATCCCCACAGCATGTCAAAAGCTTTATTAAGACAAAAGGGAACAAGTACAATACAGGGATTACAAGAGGTAATCAGACAGAACTAGATTAAAAGAAAGAAACAAAAAGATTACAAAACTATGCATCAAGGGGGCAGAAAAGAAACCCATCTTAGGACATCATCCTTGTAGGCATATTTTACCCTGTATTGCATAAGACTGATATCATGCCTAAAAGCACATCTCCATTTATTAAAATTGGCCCTCTCACTCCTGAAAACTTTGGCATTTCTGATGATCTAAAAATTCCAACAGGCAATAAAGACCACTTCAGTCAAGAAAGGTTTGTCAAAACTTCTCCTGGCCTGAATAACCAATTCAGTCATTGAGTCTCCAGATGACCAATCAATCAGCAGATAGTTCCACACTCTCACACTGAAGTTGCAATTAAAAAATAGATGATCCCTGGTTTCCCTTGCTTGCAAAGGGCAGAGCACACAATGAACTCCATCCTCCATGTGCCAATGCCTTCTTTCCACCATATCCTTTGTGTTCAATCTGTCCATAATGAGCATCCAAGCAAACACCTTGATTTTCATAGTGCAAGAGGATTTCCATATCCAGGATGTCAATGGATTAAAGGTTTCATTAGCAAAAGTGTGGGAATAGAACATCTTGGGCTTGTACTCTTTGGAGGAGGCTTGCCAAAACCAAACATCCTTGGTCCCAGGCATTCTACTGTGGTTGTCCATCAAAGACTGCCACTTAACCAAGTCTTCATATGCCTGAGCTGATAGAGGAAGATGAAACTGCTGGTGGATATCTTGTGTGTCAAAAATCTCCTTAACAGAAATCCATGGGTCCTTAGCATATGAGAAAAGCCTAGGAAATCTGGACTGTAGGGTTGAAACCTCATGATCAAGTTTCCAGTTGTCAGACCAGAAAAGAGCAGTGTCACCTTCATTTATCTGAACCCAGGAACAATCTCCGAAGCTCTGCATTACCTTGCAAATATCTCTCCACCAAAAGGAGCCACAGTCAGAGGTTACCTGGGGTACCCTACCATGGTAATATGAGTCCCAAATTAAGGACACCCAAGTAAGATCCTTCCTATTTAGGAAATTATTGGCATGCTTGAGGAGCAGAGCCACATTCTGTACCCCCAGATTAAGAATACCAAGCCCTCCCATGTTTTTGGGTCTACAAATAAGCTCCCAAGCAGCAAGGGAAGGAGCTGGCTCATCTCTATGCTTCCTCCAAAGGCACTGTCTCTGTATTCTCTCAAGCTGTTTCAGAATGCGAGTAGGGACAGCCAGACTACATAGGAAGAAGATAGGCATAGAAGACAAAGCAGAATTTAAAAATTGTAGCATTTCTCCTTGATTTAGAAATGATGAGCTAGCAGTCATTCTCCTCTCCATGCAGTCCACCAAAGGCATAAAATCAACCATTTTTGGCCTTGTGGTTCCTACTGGCAAGCCAAGATAAGTGAAGGGCATTTTCCCAATTTGACAGCCAAAAGCAGTAGCCAGTTCATTCATCTGTGCAGTATCAACATTAATTGGGATTATGAAGGATTTGTGATAGTTCACATCAAGACCAGTGGACTGTGAGAAAACCTTGAGCATGTCTTTCAGAGCAATAAGGTGGGCCTTGTCAGCAGGTAAAATGATCAAAGTATCATCTACATACTGGATCACTAGGTAATCCTGATCATGACAAGGGATAGGTAGGTGTACAATGCCTCTTCTAAACATGTCATTAATAACAGTCTGCAAGAGATCAGCAGCTAAAACAAATAAGAGAGGAGAGACAGGATCACCCTGTCTAACTCCCTTTTTGCAGATGAATTTTCTCCCAGGAACACCATTTAGAAGAACTGAAGAGGTGCCAGTGGACAGCAGCTGCTTCATCCAAAGAATCCATTTTTCATTGAAACCTTTGTGCCTCAAGATTTGGATTATAGCCTCATGCTCCAATGAGTCAAAGGCCTTCTCAAAGTCAAGTTTAAGAATTACAATTGGCCTCTTTGATTGGTGACACTGGTGTAGGTATTCAAATGTCCAACCAATGCAATCCTGAATTGTTCTGCTCTTGATAAAACCATATTGATTCTTATGGATACACTGCATGATCACATCTTGGAACCTGTTGGCAGCCATTTTTGAAAGGAATTTCAGACCCATTCCAGTTAATGAAATAGGTCTAAAATCTCCCACTTCCTCAGGTGTTAGTTTTTTGGGCACAAGAGTGATATATGAGCCATTTATGTTTTCCAACACAGCAGAACCATCATAGAAAGCCTGGGCCAGCTCATAAAAGTTGTTGGAAATTGTATGCCAGCACTTTTTTTAAGAACAAGCCATTAAAGCCATCAGGACCTGAAGCCTTATCCATAGGCATGTGTTTCACCACATTGTCCATTTCTTCCTTCTCAAAAGGCCTAGTGAGCACATCAAGACCCTCCACAGGAGTGATGAGAGCCGAGAGATCAAATCCCATCACTATACCTCTTGAAGTACCCATTCTGTTTTTAAAACAATTCCAAATAATTCCCTCCATTTGAGAGTGCTCAGTTACCACAATACCATCAAATAATTTCAAACTTGCAATGGAATTCCTCCTGTGCCTCTCAGTGGCCATGGCATGGAAAAACTTTGTATTTTCCCCTCCCACTTTAATGTACCTAATAGTACATCTTTTCTTCCAAAAAAGGAATTGGAGATGGAGCAGTTTTTCCATATGTGTCTTGACAATTCTTCTGAAGTTGGACTCCTGTCTGAACAGGGGCCTACACTCCTCCAGCTCATCCAAAAGCAAGATTACATGATTGCATTTACAAATCAAAGTTTTTAATTTTGAAACATTCATTTGCCACCTCTTTAGACTCCCTCTCAGAGACTTAAACTTATTTGCAATCCTAGTAGTAATGTGACCCTTCCAAGATGGTTTTTGCCAAGATAATTCCACACAGTCCATGAAACCTTTCAGCTCCAACCAGTAATTCTCAAACCTAAAGAGGTTTGACTTTGGGATGGAGGTTTTGATAGTAACAACACATGGGACATGGTCAGATGCAGTTCTAGCTAGGGGAAGCACTTCAGTCATAGGATAGTTTGATATCTAGTCCATAGAAGTGAAAAACCAGTCTAGCTGCTCAAGAAGAGATGTATCTTGCATATTTGACCAGGTAAAAGATCTACCTTTGATGGGCAATTCCAGAAGGCCCAAGTGCCCTATTATCTCATTGAAGATAAACATATCATTTAAATCACCACCAGGTAAATTTCTATTATCCAGGGACCTGATGAAATTAAAGTCTCCTAACAGCAGCCAATTTTCTTCAACAGGAATATGCAAATTATAGAGCCAAGTGACAAAGTTATCTCTGGCTTCACCCTGACAAGGTCCATATACAACAACCAAAGTCCATTTATCATTATTCTGCCTGGAAACAAACTCAATAACCACAGCAAATTGTTGAACTTCTATTAAAGTCCCAACAAAAACAGAGGAGTTCCAGACCACAAGAATACCACCAGAGGCACCCATAGAAGGAGAGCATGCAAAACAATCAAACCTCTTAGGACAGAAACTTTTAATTGTTCTAGAGTCAAAAGAGGTGCATTTAGTTTCTTGCAAACATGCTATAGCACATTGGCTCTCATCAATTTTCTGCCTAACAGCCCTCTGTCTAGCCTCAGAATTTAAACCCCTGACATTTCAACATAAACATTCCAGTTTCTATAAGGATTACTCATAAGGAAAGATCATAATAAGGTCCACAAACCACATGACACACAATGCCATATGACCAAAAGAGCACATAAAAGTCTGACCCAGCAATATTACATGAGAGTTTTCATGACATAAAAGCCAAAAGCAGGTAAGATAAAAAGCACATTTAGGGGCTTGCCAGACCCAGCATGACATGACCACACTAATCATTAGATGTAGTGTTTCCAGCATTGATTGGGTCCACCATAAGTGCATCCACAGAGAGAAGATTTGCATCAATTTCCAACTCCTTCCCAATTGCTTGCAGATGACTGACAGGAGTTGCTGGAGGAATATCTTCATGTGCAGGGTCGTCTGGCATCTCAGCAGTGAAGGGCTTGGCCTTGGGCTTCTTTCTCTTGGGCTGCAAGGCTAGCTCCTGGAAGGTGGGCTTGAAACCATCACGCTGAACTAAGCTTCTTGTGCATCTTCTAACTGAAGTTTCAACAATGGGAGTTGGCGCCAAAGTCTTGCGAGGCCTCCTAGCTTTTGTGCTCATAGTAGGAGTGGGAACAACCTCCACAGTTGCTTCTTTCTCAACATCTACAGAAAACAGAGCTCTGGCAGGTTCCTGCTCCTTCCATGTGAGCAAGGGAAGATCATTTTGTCTGAAAGCAAAGTCCCAATTCCTCTTGGATAAGATCACAGGAGAGACAGGCTGAAACAAAAGGGGCTTTGGAATTTTATAAACAACAGGTGCTTCCAATAAGTTTTCAAAAGTTCTCCTCCAAACCATTTCAGGTGGTAGTGGTGACCCAAAAGGAACAGCAACAGAAGCAATCTCCACTGCTGACATGTGCATAGGGGGTTGGTAAACTATGATTGCCCAATTGTTGGCCTCCTTCCCTCCCTGCACATCAACCATAGGAGCATCTTGGTCTTCAGACTGATCCTCATCAATGGGAATAACTGGATCTATAGGCACCTACTGCATTGCTTCAGAACTAGGCTGTGTAGAGAGATCGACCACCATTGACTCTTGATCTTGGGCTGCTGGCTGTTCCACAGGCTCATCCCAGTTGCCCCAATTGTTATCTTCCACCTCATTGTGAGCAGGTTCTGGAGGGGGAGGGGGAACATCATTCCATCCCAGGGCAGGATACGGAGGCAAGTTAAAAGGGGGCAACTCTGGGAAAGGCACACCAGGAACAGGGTGGGGGTTGCCATTGATGGGCATCCAGTCCTCATCCTGAGGCATTTGTTCAGCAAAGTTTGCTCCCAAAATATACAGCGATGCAGTCCAAGACACACGAGCCCTGCCCCAAGCAGCAAAATCCATGAACACAACATCTCGCGGCACAAGAATATCCTCAGGAAAAGATGCAAATACCAATGATCGCACCAAATAAGGATCCTTGCTGTTCCAGTGGTGAAATTTGCCAAAAGTGTTAACTGCGCCCCTGATGCATTCAGTGTTACGAAGATCAAGAGGGATGCCCAAGAACATGATCAAACCCCGACAGAAACCCTGAGCCCCACGAAAAGATTCACCCTCACCATGCTTCATGAAACAGACGAAGCGATCATTGCCAAGAGGTTGGGGCGGCAGCTGTAAAAGCGAGAACCTGACCGGAGCATCTCTGAGCTCAAAAAGACCAACAGAACGAATCCATGGCTGCACAAACCTCACAAAAACCACATGTGCTTGGAGTCATTGAACCACTTCTTCCCTAGCAGCACCAATTTGATCGGGCGGGGGAATTGGCATTACCTCAGCAAGCATGAACTCCTCGTGGCGGCACACATTCGGGGTATGTGGCGTCACAAAGGTCCGCGACACGCGATCTTCCTCGCCGTCAACAATGTGATGACCAGCCGGCACGTACAACATCGGATCAAGGTGGAAGTTAGCCATCCAGCAGAGCACGCAGGGCTCTCCGCGGACGGCGAGTATTCCGGCGATGGTGGTGTTGCAGGTGGCGCAGTCGATGGCGTCTTGGGACCAGGGCTGATGGAACTAGAGGAGGGAGTAAATGTGGAAGTGCAAGGGAGGTTCAGGTTTGGTAAAAGCGGTGTCAGAGAGATATTCTCGCTGGGAGCCTCGGAAGTCGCAACGTTAACGGGTTTTGGTTGCCAAACCAAACCCAGAATCTGTGCGAAACGATTGCAATCTTTCTTAATATGCCCAACCCGGAAGCAAGAATTACACCAAAGTTTAGACGTGCACGTTGAGGCGAAATGACCCTTTTTTAAGCACTTCTGACATGTATGAATTTCCTCAACCATTTCCAAGACCATATTATGAAAATCATCCATGGCCTGCTGAGACGACGGAATATCAAGTGGCCCATTAGAGATCACCGGCTCGGCCCGGACCGTGGCACGTACAGAGGAAGGCCCAACATGGTCTTGTACGTCCACATTCAAAGAACCGAGATTCCCGCCCAAGGATGATGGCGCCCGATCAGTCGAAGAGAGCAGATCTTGCACTGTACCAAAAGATATCGATGGCCTCGTCAACATCCACCGGAGATTTGCCGGCAGCAAGGGATGAATGACCACCCTCTCGTGCCTAGGGATCAAATAACTCGCATCTTCAGTAGTTTGAATGCAATTCTCCGTGGCCGGATAGTGATAACCACGACAAGCCAGATAGTTTTGAAAGATTGCAAATGATAGTTTCTTGCCGGCCGAACGAGAAGATCTAACCGAGGACTTTGATGGCTTGGAACGCATAGCTAGCAAACCAAGTGCAGCACGTCATTTTGAAGGACTAACAATGATCCATTCAGCATCACATTCGAATTTTGAAATCTTAAACTCACTACCCCAATTCGGGCCACCGTTACCCCAAAGATGAAAGTAACATTTGAAATGCTCACATGAAAAGGATCTAAGACTGAGAATAATCATAGCTACTTCCTTGCAAGATACTTGAAAACCAAATACCTTATCCTTGATCGTGAAAACCATGAACTCAATAGCCGAGCCACCAATTGCAGCCTCAAGTGCCGCCGCCACTGAATCCTCGTTGAGGCAAAAATCATGTCGCCCAAAAGAAACCACCATGGTGAAGAAGCCCGTGTCATCCATGGGGTGCACCGAGAAACCAGTAGATTGGAAAACCTTATCTGCAGAAACCAAACCCTTGTAGAAGTCCAAGCCAAGGGTAGATCCATCAGTGGAAACCATGGGAGATGGGTATGGGCGTGTGGATCCCGAGACGCCGGAGAGATCTATTTGAGAGAAACTAGAGTTTGATGGCTAGTGGAGGAGATCGCCGGAGGTGGTGGAGATCGCCCGTGGGGGTGGGGGTGGGAGCCATTAACTAACATGATTTCTTCATGAGGACTTTGTCAAATGTTGTTGTTTCACCGTTTGAATTGAAGCCCTATGCTCCTTGGATTATGATATTCATCAGAATCAGGTGTTCAATTCCATACAAGGCTGATTTTCAGAATCACCTCATCTTTTTGCCTCCTATTGAAGTCCTCGAAATGACCATGTCCTCAGTAGATGAAAAGGCAAAGCTGCTATTATTGATGAAGGCACTCATCCATTGGATGGTCAATTCCGTAAGGCTGCATCTTACTCCACCAATGATGACTCTGCAACCAAGGACTCTGCTGCTAAAGCCACCGATCAAAATCCTTAAGCCACTGCCCCGCGTGTGATGACTGATCGTGAGCTTCTTCTAAGTCTTCACCAGAAAGTTGATCGCAATCATAAGTGGGTCAAGCGTCAATTTGGCTCAATTCTTCGGAACATGACTGTCACACAGAACACTGTGAAGAAGAATCACTATTATGTGCTTGAAATCTTCGATTGCATTTGGGCCATACTTTCACATCTTTACGGTGATGAAGACCTCAAGCAGATGGACTTTCAGCAGAACTTTGACTGGTCACATCCTCCCTCAAAGAAATTAAAGAAGGTTAAAGTTCCTCAGTTGGTTACAAGTTCATATTCTTTATCGCGTGAGACGGATGAAGCTGAGGATCTCGATGACACTGCGGTAGGCCCTGCATCGACAAACGACCCCGACAACGCTGGCGCTTCTCCACCGACCTCAAGCTGATATTCTTCAAGGGCGCTAGTCCTCATTTTTCGTCCCTTTTGGTCATTCGATGACAAAGGGGGACATATTTGAGTTTGTCTTCAAGCAGGTCTCTTATATATGGGCTATTTTTCTTTAAGTTACAACTCTCGCTCTTCTGAGGTGTTTGCTTTGATGAGTTGTAAACTTAACTCCGATGGTGGTCTAATACTTTTGAACTACTTTTTGCATGCTTATTTCCTCAAGTACCTTAATGCACGCATGCTGAATTTCATCAGACACAATTTTCCATCATGCATTTCAAATTCCTCATACATTATGTTAAATGCGCGAATCGATTACAAGATATAGGGGGAGATCTCCAAGATTTTATCCTACCATGTGCATTTGCAGTCCAAAGCAAATTCCTTAAATATGCACATCTTCAGGGGGAGTTCTTCTATATCTTGCAATCAAATTCCTCAATATCAGTATTTACACTTCATATGTTTATCCCCGTTGAAAACTTAACCTACTTGTCATCAATCTCCAAAAAGGGGGAGATTGTAAGTGCATCTAGTGCCCCTTAGTGATTTTGGTGTATTGAAGACTTATAGGTTAAGGGACTAATGTGTTTCTTAGTGTACACGGGTCTAATAAGTCTCTGAGGAGTTTGACAAATCCGAAGAAAGTCGACCCCTAAAAATGAAAGTCTTCATCTGAACACTTTGGTTTTCTTGAAGACTTTCAAAATGAGGAAATTGGTGTGACCTTGAAGATATTAATATTGATGCGAGGACTATGAAGCGTCAAGACTTTTGTTTTCGTAGTTTCATTTTCCTTCCTTGAGTCATAGGAAACACCGTACTATTAAAGGGGGTCGAGGTAATACTAAGGAAAAATTTCCAAGTGATGCTCATCTCAAAGCCTACACATACCCAATCCTTCAAGTGAAGCCTTTGGAAATATCTTGCAGTTCAGTCAATTTCTTTAGTGACAGAGACGAAGTTCTTCTAGTCTCTAAAGAATTTGTTCTGACTGAGGAGTTAGGAATTCACCAGTGCGACTTGCCTACTATTGGTGTCAAAACCGGTAGACCTCGGGGTAGGGGGTCCCAAGCTTTGGATCTGGGATCGATGGGGAACAAGGGACGACGAACACAATGTTTACCCAGGTTCGGGCCCTCTCGAAGCGGTAATACACTACGTCCTGCTTGATTGTATTGGATGTATTGTATGGTTTACAGAGTAGATCTACCTCGAGATTAGTATGAGCTAAACCCTAAGGAGAGGAGGTGATGAATGTAGCTCTAGCCCTAAAGACTACAACCCTCGGTTTATATAGACACCGGTAGGGTTAGGTTTACCGAAGATAGATTACAATAAGGGATTAAAGAGATCCTGCGCCTTCTTGACTTGGAGGGCACACCACGGCTTCATAGATCTCCTGTCACTATACGGCTCCACCAGTCCGGCCCATGTTCAACAGGCCGGCACCCTGAGGACCCCTTAGTCCATGACTCCCTCAGTAGCCCCCGAACTTGCCTCCAACGCCAAGGCTTGTATCCAACATCCGGTCACCCAATCTGTGTTCGGCTTGCGACGCAAGCTCCTCAATATGTCTTGCCCATGTTCGAAACCAAGTGATGTCCGGAATCTGAAATGGCAGTTTTACTTAACAACGAAGGCAATGACAAAAAACCGTTCAAGTATAAATTTTGCCTTCATCTGACAACTTTTTCTCTTTCAACGAAGAGTCGCCTCCCGCCATAACGCCGAGCAGGTACTATTTTTTGATGTGCGGTTCGAGGCTGATGCCACGTTTGGCATGTCCACTTGAGCTGGAGATCGTGTCCCGCCTTTCGGGGGATATGGTTAATAATTTTGATTACCCTCCCCGCACATAACGTTGTGAGTATATCGGGAAGTGGAGAAGCCAACGGCGCGGAAAAAGGAACCTCTGGCCTGTCAACAGTCTATAAAGGGGGAACCACTATATTTAGCATCCCACGCCTTCTTCCACCCCCCGCTCAAGTAGATCCTCAGAGCTCCAGCACCACCTTTCTCTGCTTTCACCGCAAATCCCGTCCCGTCTCCTTCAACCATGGCCGGATCCAGCGCCAATGGGAAGTGGGAAGTCTCCACCGTCACCGACGATGACATCATGCGGCTGAAGCAGGCCGGCTATTTGTCGGCCGACATTGCTCATCGGGCCCCCGAAGAGGGCCAGATCATCCCTACACCGAAGCCAGGCGAAAGGGTCATATTTCTTCCCCATTTCCTTAGGGGGCTAGGATTTCCCTTGCACCCCTTTGTGTGGGGGCTGATGTTTTTCTACGGGCTAGATTTTCACGATCTAGCCCCAAACTCCCTTATCCACATCTCGTCCTTTATTATCTTCTGCGAAGCCTTCCTCCAAGTCCAGCCACACTTCGGCTTGTGGCTAAAGGTGTTCAACGTCAAGCCCAAGGTAGTTGGCAGCGAGCAGGCGGACTGCGGCGGGGCCATGATCAACAAACCGATGCGGGTCCAGTGGCCAAAGGGCCACTTCGTCGATACCGTCAGAATGTGGCAAAAAGAGTGGTTCTATATCACTGAGCCACGGAGAGCCGGCTGGGTGGCAGCTCCCGCATTCAGATCCGGACCCCCTACTAGGCTGGCCTCATGGATCAACAAGGGCCCGAACTGGGGATCTGCTGACGATTTGAATGCGCTGCAGAAGCGCGTCGTCAGCGGCATGGAGACCGGCGAGAAGCTGGTTGACATGATTCAGGTCATGCTCCATCGCCGATTCCTCCCCTACCAGGAGAGGGCCAAGCCAATGTGGGAGTATGACCCCGAAGATCCGGCCACCGTGCAGCACCTCTTCAGCACGACCCACAAGAAAGTACAGAGTCTGCTATTCAAACCGCAGAAGGAGTGGCCGGTCGAGTGGGAGGACATCGGCAGCGATGCCGTGAACCCTGCGAGGAAGGTGAGCGACACTTGTCTTATCATAAATCCGAATATTAGCACCACACGATTTGATCTGAACCTCTTTATGTGGATTTTGCAGGGCTGGCTTGCCAAGGCCGAGAAAATCAGCGGTCCAGCGCCGCTGCCATAGGGGCCCCGATTCGAGCAGCTGGAGAAGTTGTTGGTCATGGTGCCTTACAAGGCGACCGACAAGAAGGGCAAGAAGGCGGACGTGCCGGAGGCCCGAGAGGGCCTCCGTCGCAAAGCCCGTCTGGCCAGTAGGTCCGAAGACACCATGAACCAGTCCGCACAGGAGGGGGACAAGGACGGGGAGGAAAGCGCCTCCTCGCACTCTAAGAAGAGGGCGGTGTCCAGCGATGTCGAGGAGGTTCAACCTCCTCAGGCCCATAAGAGACAGTGCCGGCCCAAGCTGGTCCTGTCCGATAGCTCGGACTCCAATGAGGAGTCCGAGGCATCCGAAAAGGTTCCGGAGAAGGAACCCAGGGTCAAGCCCCAAGCGTCCAGGTACACATTGCCACATTTGCAATTTCCTTGTCCTTGTAATAGTCCCTGGCGGAACATAGATTGATTGTTTTTCTGATGGTACAGCCCTCCACGTGGCCACCTCACTGAGGAGACCTCTTCGGGGACGTTCTTGCCCGCCGAACTGGCGGACAGTGGCTCACGCTCGGCACCACCTCCAATCCCCAAAGAAGCTAGGGAGGTGGTGTCATGAAAGACCCCTCCTCCGAACACAGGGAGGAGGTCGATGCCACCAGGGCCGAGGCCGATGCCTTGGTCATTGAAGACCAGGGGGAAGCATCCCTCCTGGCTACCGCGGGGAGGGGATCCGGATCATCCGAACCCCTGCCGAATTCGGCCCCCGAGCCCCCAAGGTAGCCAGTACCTCCTTTAGATGGGGAAGGTGCTGGGGGCCCAATGCCCACGCCGAACACCTCCACTCGTGCGGCGGTGGGCTGGCCGGACGTGCTGGCGGAGTTGGTGAACAACTCTGCCGTCGTCGACAAGCACCGCACTCTTATGAGTGCAGTTATACAGGGTGTTCGGTCCCTTCATTCTGGACTGAACGATGCTGTTCAAGGCCTGATAACAGGCTTTGAGGTAAGTCAAGTAATGTTCTTTCCTCATAAATTGGATTTAGTACTTAGTTTAAGTATGCCATATCTATAGTAGCCCCCGAGACTTTGCATGGTTTGCAAAGAAAACCTGCGGAGGATCTCGTTCTATAGGCCGTGATCTGAAATGGTGTGAATTTTGAAATGTCACAGGCATCTTCTCTGGCCGCAACTGCTAATGCTGCGACACTGGATGAGATGGATCGGAAGCTCAAGCATTCCGATAAAGAGCTTGACCTGTCAACAAATGGCTTGACGAGGCACAAGGTAAGCCCTTTGATAAGGTGTACAACTGCTTGATGCCGGATATTGACGATCCGGACTGTATGTTGATCTCTTATTGTGATGATGTTGCAGTTGCCGCCGCCAAGGTCAAGGGCTTGAGGGAGGCCTTGAAGAAAGCCGAGGCCGAGGCGGCCGCAAAGAAAACGGCCCCTGAGAAGGTGGTGGCCGAGCTTGAGAAGGCCAAGCTCGCTGCTGATCAGCACGAGGCTTGAGTAACCGAAGTGCAAGTGGAGCTCCAAGATGCCGCCAAGAAGCTAGAGGTCCTTGAGAAGGTGAAGGAGGAGCAATCCTCCCGGCTGCCCAAGGCGAAAAAGGAGCTCCAGGAGGCAAGGACCGAAGCGCGAGGTGCCCGGGAAGAGCTCCGCCAAGTCGGGCAAATCGCGAACAGTAAGAAATACTTATTGCAGAGTGTGTTCGGAGGCAACAGAATCGCCCTGCTGACACAGGTCTGGCGCTCCGCAAGCATCTTTTCCGAACTTCCAAAGAATGTGGCGGTCGCAGCGAAGCACTACGATACTCTTCTGGTCATAGCTTTCGGATTCCGAGCGTCCTCCCCTCCTTAGCGATCAAATGAAGCAACTGATGGAGATGCATCAAATGTCCGAGCTGGCCGTGAAGGACCTCTGTGTCAGTCTGTGGCCTGCCGATCCCATTCCGGACACCTACTTTGGCCTTTTGCAGAAACTGTGGGAGCCACCGCTCCGGATTGATGCCATGAAGCACTCAATGTGCCTTGAGGGGGCGAGGCTTGCGTTTGCGAAGACCATGGTGCATTGGTCGAAGATTAATCCAATGGAGATGGCCACTAGTCCTCCGCCCAAGGGAAAAGAGCATCGCTGCCCTGAGTAGTACTTTGCACAGGTGATGAATGGCGCGCGGGTGATAGAGAGCCAGTGATCGAAGGATGTAATGCTTGAGTGATTGTATTAAGTTTGCACCAAGTGGACCTTACGCTTTATTATGCGTCGGCTTGACTTATTTTATATTATCATGATTTAATTTTGGCTCCTGTGTGGCCATGTATTTATTCTGAAAGCTACCAGTCGTCGGCTTTAGCCCCCAAGTGAATATCACGAGGGGTGTTTTATCACCGCACATTACCCTTAGCCAACGTCTTGGTACCCGGAGGCGGTAGTGTGCAAGTGAAACTAGGCAATCGGACTATTCTGTTTTACTGCTTTCACTTAGCCTTAGGAGCTTGACGGTTGGGGCTAAGGACTAGCCCCCTGTATTTTGTAATGTACTTGGGGGCGAATGCCTACCCTTTCCGATCACATGGTTTGTGTTAGGACGAACCCTTCGTGTGATATGGCAAAATTGTCAACGATTTTTAGAGTAAAACCTCGTCATCGGATCGCTGATCAGTTCTCGCTTACTATGATGGTCAGTTTTCGGCTTTCTCCTCCTGAGCTACTTGACTAGGAGAGCCAAAAGTACAATCTCAGGGGTTCTCCCTTTGCCCACTTAGCCGAACTGCGGAACATAAGGGGCAAGCACAGGAGCCGGGCAACCCAACTATTGACCTAAGACATAGTTTGGAACTTGATGCATATAGTGCAATATCCGAGACACCGAACACCTAGCGGAAGGCGGTGCCGGACTTTAAGATATGGAGCTGATGTGTAAATCAAACTCTTGGTTAGTTAAGCGAATATAATTTCATGCCGGGCTGTTCGAAGAGCGAGTGGAGAATCAGAAAGTAGATAGAAAATCGCACGATGCAGATATCCGAACACCATAAAGGGCACTTTTATTATTTCTCGTAAGCTCCAGATGTCTAACCATACAATTCGGACTGCCAAGGCATTATAAAAAATAAAAGAGTTTTACAGAATAAAGGTTTACGCAGGGCCTTGATACGTGAGTTGAAGCCTTCACTATGCCCTAATGCACGTCTGCACCTTTGCTTCTGGGAGGTGGGGGTTGGGACCTTCAATGAGACCTTGAGGGGCGGGGATCCTGCCGATGGAGCTTTATGCTTGGGGGGTTTCCAGAATTGGCCACCGGGTCGTCCGAAGATGAGGTAGTTCCGAAGTTCGGGTTAGCTGAACATGTAATTCGGATTTATTGATATATGCCTCACGACTGCCCATGGTATTTTGAGTGCGAAATTGTGCTGACGAGGCATGTGGGCGTGCCGTGGGGCACTCATCCCAATTTGTCGCGAACGCATGTGGGTTCCCATGACGGGGAACAGGCTCGAACCCGTTTACTGTTGTCGCCGACCTTTACGACGGGTCGGCATCTGGACCTGTATGGGACGGTTTGGTCTTCGGCCGCTAGGGCCGCGGTGTGCTCATCGGTTCGAAGTGAGTGTTCTGTGTTGCCATTGATACTTATGAAGCCCGAAGGACCAGGCAGCTTCAAGTTGAGGTATGCGTAATGCGGAACGACATTGAATTTGGCGAACGCTGTTCAGCTGAGGAGGGCGTGATAGCCGTTGCGAAAGGTTGCAATGTCGAAGATCAAGTCCTGGCTGCAGAAGTTATCCGGAGAGCCGAACACCACCTCAAGCGTCACAGTGCCTGTGCAGCGGGCCTCCACTCCCGGAATGACCCCCTTAAAGGTGGTGTTACTAGGTTTGATCCTTGATGGATTGATCCCCATTTTCCTCACTGTATCTTCATATATTAGATTGAGGCAGCTACCTTCATCCATGAGGACTCTAGTGAGGTGGAATCCATCGATGATGGGGTCGAGCACCAAGGCTGCAGACCCTCCATGGCGTATGCTGGTCGGATGGTCCCTGCGATCGAACATGACCGGGCAGGCTAACCATGGATTGAACTTCGGTGCTACTCGCTCGATCGAATACACGTATCGTAGCACTCGCTTTCTCTCCTTCTTCGGTATGTGGGTTGCATAGATCATGTTTACCGTCTTGACCTCGGAAGGAAAGGGTTTCTGGCCTCAACTATTTGGCCTGCGGGGCTCATCATCGTCCTCGCTTCATGGGCTTTTGCCCGAATCTTCGGTTGTGAGTTTGCCGGCCTGTTTGATCACCCAACAGTTTCGGTTGGAGTGGTTGGCAGGCTTCTCTGATGTGCCGTGGATCTGGCAAGGCCTGTCCAGAATTGTGTCCAGTCTGGACAGGCCGTCACTGTTGCCTTTAGGGGCTTTCTTTCAGGGTTTGGACTTTTGTTTTCGGAATTCGGCGTTTACTTCCGTATCCTCGCCCTCGCCGTCATTATGGCGATGTTTATTCTTGCTGCGTCGGGGCTTTCCATTTCCATCCCGAACCTCGGAGGTACTGGGTGTGTCGGGGTTGGTGTTTTTGCGAGCGAGCCAACTGTCTTCGCCCGCGCAAAAGCGGGTCATGAGAGAAGTAAGGGCTACCATGGTTCTTGGTTTGTCCTGGCCGAGCTGCCTTAAGAGCCATTCATCCTTGACACTATGCTTGAAGGCGGCCAAGCCTTCGCCATCCGGAGAGTCGACAATCTGGTTTTTATTGGTCAGGAATCGGTTCTAAAATTGTCGGGTAGATTCTCCGGGTTGTTGTGTGATGCGATTTAGGTCGTCAACATCCGAAGGCCGGACATAGGTGCCCTGGAAGTTTGCTCGAAAAGCATTCTCAAACTCTTCCCAGCAGCTTATAGAGTCTTCGGGAAGGTTGTTTAACTAGTGTGGAGCTGGACCTTTAAGCTTTAGCGGCAAATATTTAATGGCATGGAGGTCATCTCCTCGCGCCATGTGAATGTGGAGGAGGAAATCCTCTATCCATACGGCTGGATCTGTGGTTCTGTCGTATGATTCAATGTTCACAGGCTTGAAGCCTTCCGGGAATTGGTGTTGCATTACCCTCTCTGTGAAGCACAAGGGGTGTGCGGTTCCCCGAACTCAGGCTACATCACGTCGGAGGTCTTCGGCCCTCCGAGCCTACTGCTCCTCCCGGATTCTATCATTTTGGTTTAGCTGATCATAGTATTGTTCCCGGTAAGTGGGCAGGTCTTCTCTGGGTCCGTAGATGGACCCGGTATGGCCTCCTCGAGCGTCTAGGTCATGTCAGAGGTCGTACTCGTAAGTAGGCCGCACTTGATCCTTGCCGTAACGGTGCGGTGGGGAGGCTGGGTGTTTGGCCTTGTCAGCTTCTCTGTCTCGCCCTCTAGGGGGGCGGTCCAGGTGTTTGGTGCTTGTGTATGTCGGACGTGTTGGCTCTATGGCCTCGTCGTTGAACTGCGGCAGTAGTCTTCGCTTGGGATAACTTTTGGTTGGTTGTTCGCGGCCATACCCTTCTTCGGCGGCTAGGACTTTAGTCCATCGGTCGTTAAGGGTGTCCTGTTCGGGTTTGATTTTGCGTTTTTTTTTCTTTAGGCTGCGGGCGGTATCTAAAAGCCTCCGTTTGAACCGTTCCAGCTCCAGAGGGTCTTCGGGGACGATGAAATCATCATCCCCGAGACTGACCTCCTCTTCAGAGAGTGGGAGGTAGTTGCTATCCTCAGAGTCGTCGGGGTTTTCTAGATTGAGCAGGTCCTCCTCCCCCGTGGGGTCATCCTGATGATGTTCGTTGGATGCGTCTTCGGCGAGGTCATCCGTATTATTTACGATGCCATTCTCCGCAGAGTCCATGTTGCTCGCATGGCTTCGACGTGGCTTCGATCGATGGCGTTCTTTTTGGCGTTTGGGCGGTTCATCTCTGGGCTTGCCTCGGTCCTGATCAGGAGTGCCATCGCCGTCCTGGGGGGTGTCCACCAAGTAAATATCATAGGTGGATGTGGGCGACCAGTGGCCGGTGATGAGGGGGGGGGGCAACATCGGTATTGGCCGTGGCTCCGCCCTCCTCGTCCATGTATTCGGCATTCTCCGAATTATAGTCTAGCATATCAGTTAAATCATCGATAGTGGCTACCAAGTCGGTGGTGGGTGGTACGCAAACTTCCCTATGGTATGCCTCGAAGGGTTGATGATTGAAGGCGAAGGGCAGGTCCTCCTGGATGGTCATTTTCTGAATTCGGTCTAGCGCTTCGTTTAACATTGCGAGGGTCGCCGAACTTGAGGGCTCCGGGCCAAATTCTGATGTAACGGGGTGGGGGGCAGTCAGTGCCCTGGCCAGTCCTTGGTTTCCACTTGTCGTGCTAAGCTCGGGGTGTGGAGCCGGATCCTTGACAGTGTCCGGATCGTCACTGGAGGTCAAGGACGAGCTTTGGTCCTTGCGTGTGGCTTCCCCGTCGGGTTTGAGATTGAGCTGCGTTGGGCCGGGGGTGACCCCTGGCCATTGGCTGCCGCTTTGTCGTAAGGGCTCAAGGCTAGGTGAGCGTCATGAAGGGAAAGTTTCGCCGAGATTGACTCTTGGCTTCTGCCTCCTTATTCTGCCTCGAAGGTCGATGATAGGTCCTCTGCAGTCATGATGTGTTCGGATGAAGGCAGAGTCTGGACCCTGCTTAAAGCGGAGCTCTCCTGGCTCGAAGCTGTTGGGGTCGATCTACCGATCGGATCAGAAGGGGACTCCGGAGCGGGCATGGCGAGGGTGCGGGAGGGGGAAGTGAATCCGGTGAAAACCAGATCGCCCCGCGTGTCAGCAACGTATTCCAGACCACCGAATCAAATTCGGTGTCCGGGAGCGAAGGTGTCGATCTGACCCAGACGACCAGTCGGGTCAGCGTGTAGCACGATGCTGCCAAACGTGAAGAGTTGACAGGGGATGAAGAAATCCCCGTATCTGATGCCTTCTCCTATGATCAAGCGAGCCATCGATCCTTTGGGTGACCCCACAGCGGAACTCTCAATGAAAGCACCAATGTCGGTGTCAAAACCGGCAGACCTCGGGGTAGGGGGTTCCGAGCTGTGGATCTGGGATCGATGGGGAACAAGGGACGACAAACACAGTGTTTACCCAGGTTCGGGCCCTCTCGAAGAGGTAATACCCTACGTCCTGCTTGATTGTATTGGATGTATTTCATGGTTTACAGAGTAGATCTACCTCGAGATCAGTATGAGCTAAACCCTGAGGAGAGGAGGTGATGAATGTAGCTCTAGCCCTAAAGACTACAACCCTCGGTTTATATAGACATCGGTAGGGTTAGGGTTATCGAAGATAGATTACAATAAGAGATTAAAGAGATCCTGCGCCTTCTTGACTTGGAGGGCACACCACGGTTTCATACATCTCATGTCACTATACGGCTCCACCAGTCTAGCCCATGTTCAAGGGGCCGGCACCCCGAGGACCGCTTAATCCATGACTCCCTCACCTACAGTGAGGAACATGATAGCCCTGAGGAATTTGAGAGCTCAAATTTCCGACCGTTGCTATGCTTCGCGCCAGCTGTCCCAAATATCTTATCCACATAACGGTCATATCATTAGGGGAATTTATGTCTTATCATGTTAGGCTGCTCCCTGGCTATAAATAGCCGGCCCCCTCAACCACTAGCTAGTTGGCTGCTCCGAGAAATAGATTGACACTTGTCATTTAGAGCATCCCATCCTCTAAGGACTTTGAGAGAAAATCATCAGTGAGGAAAAACTCAAAACCCGAACACCTAAAACCCAAAGTGATTGAGCATCACTGAAGAGATTATTCCAGTGTGGAACCGACGCTTGTTACCTTTGAAGACTGTGCATCTTCCAGACAGTTATGTGTCAAGGTCTAGAGCATCCAAGAGGAATTGTGGATCGCCAGGTGACCTAGGCTGTGAAGGTTTGGAAGTCACCTTGAAGACTTACCACGAGTGAATGGGCGAGGTCTGTGTGACCTTAGCTCAAGGAGAATACGGTCAGGACTGTGTGTCTTGGGACTATGTGTCCTTTGGTTTAAATACCAAGCCGCTCCAACCAGACGTACAACTATCACAACTATTGGAACTGGTCTACCAAATCACTGTCTTCACCGAGCTACTGGTTCAATTCCTCAACCCTTTCATTTCCTCATTTATGTATTAATGGAATTTATCGTTACTGTTTGAAGACTTTGACTGAAGACTTTCTCAATTTCTTCAATCCTATTTCTTCAATCACCTTGTCTTCTGCCTGCTTATCCTGTTTACATGCTACCTGTGCTCTGTTATGTTTCATTTCATCACAATGACTATGCTACTGCCTTGTTATGCATGCACCTAAGTACTTACTCCGCTGCATGTATTTCGTCACTTAGCAAATCCCTCAAGTAGTATTTCCTCAATGACGAATTTGTAAAAATTGCCTATTCACCCCCCTCTAGTTGATATAACGCACTTTGACTTCTTCGAAGCACGAGGAGAAATAGACTTCCTCTTCTTCTTTTCCTTTTGGGCAAAAGCATGTTCCTTCTTTTCTTGCACATCTTGTTGAGTTAACTCAACATTTATTTGCTCCACCTGATTTTTATTCCAGTCCTTGGCTTCACGTTTGGCCTTGGCCATTGCTCTCTTTTCCACCTCCTCGGGGAAATCAGCAGTTGTCTTTAATAAATCAGCATGAGCATTGGCGGGAGGTGCTGGCTTGACTTTTTCATCATTTGGACCTAGGCAGCCCTCAGCGATGCAGTCATTCCAGGGAGGAGTGAATGCAAACAAGATCTGATATTTCCTTCTGACGTTTCATAGTTGAACCACTTCTTCGCCAATGACGGCGAATCTTCTGCAGCCTGTTATTTCTTTCAGTGGCAGTTTCAACTCCAGGTGGAGTTTTGTAAGTTTCGGGATCAGGCATCTCAGCCGCGGTGTTCCTCTCTCTACCACAACCACCCATCTTGGGATTTCCATCAGAAAACAGGGTCTTGGAATCGGTGAATTTCTCATCCTCGGGCTCACTAAGAGCAGAGGGAACATCATCTTCTTCTTCAGCAGATTCTGACTCAGATTTCTTCTTCGGCACCTTTGGCGGCTTAGTTGATTTTCTTTCAGCCAACTTAGCTTTATCCACCACACGCGGCAGCCTTGGAATTTCTTCCTCGGATCCAGACTGTTCTTCCGAACTATGAGCCATGACCACTCCTGAGATAAAAAAACAACAATGCAAGGGAAAACAGGAAGGGGTCACAAACATGCACAGAAGCATATTTGACTGAAACAGATAATTTTTTGAAAGAAGCAAAAGAATTCATGGCATGCATTTGGAACATATCATTGAGAGAATTGCAATATGCCATATGACTGGTTAACAACTTCTCTAATCTTTCGACATGTACAACATGAACCCCAGATTAAAACTGACTGGTACGAGGAGCTAGTACAAACCGTACAAGTCACAACTTAGTGAAACCTAAAGATCTACCGAAATGGAATAAAATAGAAGAAATGGCGTCGGGATGAACAACCCTAAAACAGATGAAGGACAGGGCTAGTTCCAGATCTGTACGCCCTAACTTGGCAGTACTGATCATCTATGGCAGCACGGCACAGAAGAAGTACCGCACTGGCATTATCAATGGTGTTTGGGCTTCGCCGGAGTTGCATGGCAAGGCACGACGTCGATGCTGTTTCGAGCTCGGGCTTGGGCGAAGAGTGAGAGGAGGGGTCTGAGGCTGAACAGAGAAAGAACAAGGGAAGAAGACGGCTGGAGAGTGGTTTATATAGCCCGAGGGCGAAATCGCTTCCTCTGATATCCACGGCCTAAAGGCACGGGACGTTCCACATTGAACGGATGAGATCACGAACGTGAGATCATGGGCACGTGTCAGCCGTTTCCTGCGAAAAACTTGGGAACTGAACAGAATGCCGAAGGGTTTGAGGAAGCGCAAGCGCCAAAACAGATGAAATTTCGGAGTTGAATTCATTCGCGACCAAGGACGTCGGATTGAAATCTTCTTCAGATCAAGTTGCATGTTTATGATGAGAAAGAATTGAGGAAAAGCATAGTCCAACTCAAAATGCAAAGCCAAACAAAAGAAAAACACAAGACACAAACACATCGAACAAAAACACACTCTTGCGTGGGTGATTGATCTCAGGGCTTATAATAAACAAGAGATATCCCTAAGAGAATTCTGTGCATGAGAAGATCAATTCTTCTTCACAACCCACTCTTGCGTGGGTGGTGAGGATCTCATTTGCTTGGACTGAGTAGGAGTATTCCTTCGGTGAGGCCTGTAAGACACCTGAGCACTTTGATGGTAATCATATGAATAGGCATTGAAGTTATTTCTAGATACATGAGTGTAATGATTTGAAGAGGTACGCATGTACTCTTTCTGATGCAGGTTAGGATGATAATCATTCGAGAAACATACCAAAGTAGACTTTCAATGATATCCATTTCCTTGTCGAGAGTTATCCTGCACAGTCAGGTTTGCAGTGACAGACATATTTTCAATAATGCACTTCTTTACAAAGATTTGCTTCTTGGGTGAACATGTCCTGCAGTTAGTTCCAACATATAGAGCGAAAACTTCACCATTCTGTTGTTTGAAGATTTTGTAATTTGAGTCATCAGACTTGTCAGTATCAACAGGAATAGGTGAATGATAACCAGTTAGAGTTTCAGGTTCGAGGGTTTTACTCTTTGCACGAACCCAGGTCATTCGAGGATACTGCTCGGGAGTTCAATAGGATCCATCCACATTGAGTTTCTTTTCGAAACCTAATCCTTCCTTCTGAGGGTTTTTGTGCAGTATGGACTTCTTGAGCACATCACATAGGTTTTGATGCCCTTTTAGGCTCCTTAGCATTCCGTCTCAAGTAAGCCCTTTAACCTGCAATTTTCTTCAGTAATAGGAGCAAAATCCTCGGAAGAAGGGTTAGTAGTACCAATTTCAGTAGTAGCAATATTCTCTACAACAGTATTAGAAGTTTCAGCATGAGAATTAGCATTGCCACATTCTAGGCATATTAAGCATGGAGGTACAAAATCATCAGGAAGTTGAACAGATTGCTCGGCGAAGAGAGAAGCTTTCTCTAACACTAACACGTTATGAGATTCTTTCAGTGACACGAGTTCTTGATTCCTGTTAAGGAGTTCATCTGATAAATTCTCGTAGTCAACTGTAAGCGAATCATATCGATTGGTGAGATCATCAATAGTTGATGAAAAAGCAACTTGCTCTTTGATCAACTTTTGATTCCTCTCCATCTCTTCGACCAGTAATCCTTTAGTTTTCCTAAGATTTCTCTCAAGCATTTCAAGTTCATCATGTTGAGATTCAGCAATCTTGACTAGCTTGGCATAGGAAACATATTCAGGTGAATATTCATTCTTGGATCTTTGGTGTTTTGCTGATACCTGATCCTTTGATGATTTTGCCATGAGACAGAAAGCAACCGGTTCATCATCGCTTGAAGCATCATCATCAGAGTCTGACTCGAGTGAGTTCTCAGATGACTCATAGGCAATGAAGGCATTACTCCTTCCAATACTTTTGTAGAATTCTTCATTATCTGATTTAGAGTCTGTTGCCTCGTCTTCAGAGTCCAGGGTGAGAACATCACATGCTCTATTCAGCCATGATATCCTCTTCATATTTGATTGGATAGCAGCTCTTGTTTTTATGTCAGTGATTGGTCTTGTCGAAGAAGATGAGGATGGTTCATTTTTCTTCGAGAGCTTAGTATGATGATCCATTAGTGTGAATCCACTGCAGTGAAGGTATTTCCATCTGTTGCTAGGTTTTCCTTCCCAGCATGAACAGTCTGCAATGAGATGACCGAGTTTTTTGCATTTGAAGCACTTCATTTCTTTCGGAGGCAATCTTCTTCGTGATGATTCAGGCATGTCAAGTTCGTCATCATTTGTGAGGCACATATTTTGCCTTTTGAGTTCACTTAGCCTTTGTGTGAGCATTTCAAGTTCTCTGGTGATGGTGTGTTGATTCTCAACATCTTCTTCTTCTTCAGAACTGCCATAGTGTGAGAGAATTTCTACTTCACTTTCGGAAGAAGATTCTTGATTTGCATTTTCCAGTTCCATCTTTTCTTCATGGATCGACAACAGTGTCATGATCTCAACATAGTGAAGCTCTTCATAGTCTGGCATTTGTTTGATTTTAGCTACAATGGGGTCAAAGGATTCATCAAGAGCACTCAGAAGCTTGTTGACCACATCTCTATCAGTGATATCAGTTATTCCTCGCTGATGCAGTCTTTCGACAATGTTTGTCAATCTATCAGTGAGTTCCATAGCACTTTCTTTACGAAGACTTCTGAATCCAGTGAACATAGCATGAAGCATTTGAGTGTATCGATCTGATCTGGCAACGAGTTCTTCATGAGCATTGTTGATGGCGTCCCAAATTTGGTTTGCTATATTGAGCCTTTGGAACCGAAAGAAAATGTCTTTTGATAGACTGCTACAGATGACATCTTTTGCTTGAGCATCCAACTGCAGATTTGCTTTATCATCGGTGTTGAGATTGTTAGGTTGCTGAATGGTGTAACCATCTTCCACAATCTGCCACAGATCATAGTTGATCGCTGAATTCGGATTCTCATTCGTTCATTCCAGTATAGATAGTCATTCCATCAAAGATAGGAAATCTTTCAGAGTGCGAGGATCGACCTACGTACGACATACTCAAAACTCCAAGGATGTTAGATCTTTAATAAGCAGAGACAGGGAGTACCTGCTCTGATACCAATTGTTAGGACCGAGAGTATATCGACCAGAGGGGGTGAATGGGAGATTAAAAAATTCTTTCGAATATTTTGAACTTGTCGGGGTACACAAACAGGGGGTGTATGTTTCCCCTGACTTGTGCACGGACGGATAGCTTCCTCCCCAGCAGTCAACACCTGAGCCAGGTAAGCAGCTCTTATTGAGGTCAAAGAGCGGATCAAGAAGACCAAGAATAAGCACAACAGAAGAATATCACCTTGTAAAAGCCTCCCCTACCGGGCAGGAGGGCATGGCTTGGTCGAGGCCGCCCCAGGGGCAAGTCCAAGAATTCCCCGACAAGCTTGCCAGGTCCGCCGAGGGCGGAATCCCTGCCAAGCTACCACCGCATGGCGATGCAAGTCATTTATCAGTGCGGTGTCGAGCCCCCATGCGATTAATTGGCCTCTGCTAAGCACGTGTCGGCCCATTGGAAGACAAGATTTATCCGACGGACACCCGTCCAGAAGCGTGTCAAGATGACAAGCAAGATATGGTTAAGTGGCTTGGCAGGCCTGCCGGGCTTCGTCCTCTACTTGACACCTAGCAGTGCATTTAATGCACTTTGTCCTAACTGCCAGAGTTAGGTATGATAGCACTGTTGGCTATCTAATCAGTAGATAAAGACTGTTTTGTCATTGTGGTTACCCCTTAAGCTATAAAAGGAGGTCCAAGGTGACTTAACAAAGGATTCAGACTCTCGCACACTTGTACGGGCATAGTTGCACTCCCCGAGGCTTCCTTGCCGGGGCTGAGTGTTGCGTGCTCGTTGTGTTCTTCGACTCAATCCGCCAAAAAGCATGAGTAGGGATTTACGCTATCTGGCGGCCTGAACCTGGGTAAAAATCACCCGTGTCTTCGTCATCTTGTTGTTCTATGGCTTCTGCTCTTTGTGCAACATGAATACTCATTGCCGAACCACAAAGGGGCTCATGGCCCCATATGTGATCGTGATCCACCATGACATCTTTGGCGCGCTAGGTAGGGGGCGTCGCTTGTGCGAACCTGAAGTTGTAAGCAACACGTCGACCTCCATCATCGAGCATCATCATCATCATCATCATCATCATCACCGACACCCTCTTCATCTGTGGCTTCGAAGAAGAAGAACAACGCTGCTCACTCCCTCTGCCCTACCCGGATTCTGTTGATTGTTTCCACCGGTTGCGACGGGAATAGAGGGCAGTGGTGGTGCGGCAACCGCGGACGGCTCAGGTGGCGTGATCATCATGCCATCTGTGTCCGGAGGAAGAAGCGAAACATGCGGTGATATCGCCCTCCTCGCGAGCTCCCGTCAAGGCGTACCCGACGCCGGAAAGTGTCATTTGGACTAGCAAGACAAATGGTGCATGGTCGACCCCCACCTCCCTTTCTCACTTGTCAATAATCGAGCCATGCAATGTGTGGTGGTATAACACGGCCACCTATGGGACCATCGACCCCTTGTGGTTCGGCAAGGGGGAAGAGCACATTGCACAAAGAGCGGAGAGTGTAGAGCAGCATGGCATCGATGACACGAGTAGTTTTTACCCAGGTTCGGGCCGCCGCGAGGCATAAAACCCTACTCCTGCTTTGGTGGATTGATGGAAGGACCGTGGTGGAGACGCAGCGCTCTAGCCCGACAAGGTCGCCTTGGGACAAGAGCGGCTACGTGCGTATGAGGGTACAGGGGTCCGGATCCTTTCTAGGGTTGCCACAACCCTCCTTTTATAGGTCAAGGGGTCACCACAATGGCAAATTAGTCATTACGTACTGATTGGATAGCAAATAGTGCTATCATACCTAACTCTGTAGACAGGACAAGGCGCATTAAATGCACCGCTTAGTGTCATATCGTGGGTGTAGCCCGGCAGCCTTGCCGCACCATTCAGGCACCTTCTCGCCTGTCTGTGTGACATGTCTCCTAGACGGGTGTCATTTAGGGGTGATCTTCCTCGGAAATGGCTGCCACGTGCCAAATAACATCCACATAATCACTTGGGGGCTCGACACCGCACCGATAGGTGACTTGCATTGCTATGAGGTGGAGCGGTGGCACCTTGGTGGGGTAGTCCACCCTTGGCATCCCCGGCAAGCCTGCCGGGGGAGTCTGGAGACTTGTCTTTGGGGTAACCTCGACCCCGCTAGGCTTGCCTTCCCGGCAAGGGAGGTTTTTCCTTAGTGCTATCTTGCTCATTTGGTTGGTCTTGGTCTTCTTGATCTGCCCTTTGATTTCTCAAAGGGCTATCTCATCTGCTTGGTCTCATCTTGGATGTTGCAACCTTGCTCTTGCCTGTGTACAGTCCGGGCAACACACGCCTAGGGTTTGTTGCACCGACGGGAGCCCCCGGGCCTGGCCCGAACATGCTGTCGAGCGTCGTCGGGGTAGGCCCTGTCTAGTACACAGGCGAGGGGTTGTGGTAGATCATCCTTTGAGATCTTCTTTGCTTCTTCATTAACCTGTGCTTGAGTCAGTTTTCGGTTTTTCCGCTCGTCGCGTGATGCCAATTGCAGTGGGGCCATCTCTGTAATGGCCCGTGAATGACTTTAACACACGGGGGAGTAACTGCCAATTCACTCATCCCACCACGCCCTTATCCTTTGCCACGTATGCCGCATGCATTGAGTGGGGTAGGTAATAGAGGCGCGTGGTGCGGGAGAGAGCATCATGGCAGGGGCCCGGTATTCTTGGGTTGGTGTAAGGGGGCGGCAATCGGATCCGGCCGTCGGTGGTAGTTTAGAAAGGTCGGATCAGAAAGAACCCCTCTAGGGTGGGGTGAGGGATCAGCCCCCAGCCCCAGTCCACCTATAAGGAAGGGGTGAGAAGGAGCAGAAGTGTCCATCCACGCACCTCCCCTCTTTCATTCCTTGCTTTCTCCTTTTTATGTTGAGGGGGAGAGACCGGGGCCAGGCCCCGGGCTCTAGCTCGGGGTCGATGATGCCAAACGCTCGTGCTGATGCTCGGGGAGTGAGTCCGGTCCAGGGCCGTAGGTCGCCGAGGTTCGTCATCCCGACGGCGAGGCTCCTGGGGCTTCCGGCGCTTATCTGGGGTGCAGTGCTCGGGATCCTTGGTAATCCTAGCAGTGCTCCTTCCAGCGGAGTCGGGGTTGACGTTGAAGATGGCGGCGCCTTCCTGCCCGCCAAGGTGGGGAGAGTGCTCTTCGCGCGCCTCAGAGGTCGCCATTGTCTGCTATTTCCCCGGGGGAGGCAACGGGCCAAGGGGCCGGCGTCCTCCTGGAGTGGTGGTGATGAGGAAAAAATGAGGGAAGATGGAGAAGGCGGGTGGCAGGCCGTCAGGTCGGAGTACGATGGCACCGACGCCTTCGTCTCATACTGCCGACCCACTGCCTCATCTTTCCACTCTTCCCCTCCCTCCCCGACACCATCATCACCGGCCTCTTCAGGACGGTTGCTGGGGACGGGGTCGCTCTCTTGGTGCCTTCGCCTCCTCCAGCAGTCTTCCAGCTGAGCTCCGGCGGTTCTCCCCGCCGACGCTTGTGCTGGGGCTTCTTGTTGGCCCTGGGGTTGGTGACCAGGGCACCGCCGAGCTGCTCCCTCTGTCCCTCTCCTTCACAGCCTCGCCATTCCCGATCTTGTCAGGCTGCGCCCGGCAAGCCCTGACGGGATCGGGCTGGGCTTCTGCTCAGGCACCCCTTTTGCCCTCTTGACCTCCCACTCTAGTTCCTAGGAGGAGAGGGACAAGAAAGGGATTACGGGGCACTTATGTTTTTTCAGTCTAAAATATGTAGGCATTTGCCAAACTTTAGTCTAAATTATGTAATCTTCTTTATCCATGTTTGTGTCCTGTAAGATCTGTACTTGCTTATCACATATCAATGAAAAAGACAAGCCTTGCCGGGTACTTGTGCATGTGTCATGTCCATGCAGAGGCGAGATGCCTCTATACGTTTAAGTAAACAAGTTTTCTCAGGCAAGCTATCTTGCCGGTGCCTTTCGTTTGTTGCCGCGGGGCTTAGCCTGCCAGGCACAAAACCATGGAAAAGGACCAGCTCCTCGTCGAACCCCCTCCATCAAAGACCACTACAACCACCCTGACCGAAGCAACGTTCGGTACGCATGACGGGAGCACCCATGCTTCGAAGGTGACGAGGTTTTCATATGCACAAGTTTTCAGCTTATAGAACATGTATGGATAAGAAATAACTTATCTGCTTGGCCTGTCGGGGATTGATATGTAGGTTTGTCTTCATTTCTTCTCTTCGGGACCAGGTCCACGACAAGAACCCTGCAGCTTAGTGCAGAGGAAAACAATGCTACATGTGCCCTGATCTACTTGATCATGCTATGCTCATGTTATGCTTATGCATGCATGCAAGTTTTAGGGGCCCCCAGTGCTTCGTTTATTCATCTGTTGCTCAGGGTCTGTGCCTGGCTTTGTACAAAGGGTTACATGCAACATCGACAAGGCTTGTACAAAAGGGTGGCTGCCGGGCAGGGCCCGACAGCCGTGCCTTACGGGTAGAACTTACGAAGATGCTCAATGTTCCATAAGTTTTGCAATTGAATATCATCTCCGGTCTCCAGACGGACTGTGCCAGGTCTGGTGACTCGTACCACCCGGTAAGGGCTTTCCCACTTCGGGATCAACTTGTTTGCACCCTTGGCGGACTGAACACACCTAAGGACAAGGTCGCCCTCCTCAAAGCTCCTGGCATGAACCCTACGGTTGTGATAGCGATGCAGGGCTTGCAGGTAGCATGCAGCACGCGTAGCAGCCTGGAGACTCTTCTCCTCAAGTAGCACAACGTCATCACTCCGGTGCTGTTCTTGCGCTACTTCATCTTAGGCAAGTACTCGAGGTGATCCGTATATGAGTTCCATGGCGATCACTGCTTCTGCCCCATAGACTAGGGAGAAGGGAGTCTGGCCGGTAGCTCGATTTGGTGTCGTACGGAGGGACCAAAGAACCACCTGCAGCTCATCGATCCATCGCCTGCCACACCTCTGTAGCCTATCAAATGCAGCACTTTAGCGTTCGCCCTCTCAGCTTGTCCGTTGCTTCTGGGATGAGCAAGAGAGGCAAATGAGACCTTGCTTCCGAGGGCATGAACGTATTGCATGAAGGAGCGGCTTGTGAATTGGGTGCCATTGTCAGTGATGACTCTGGTGGGTACTCTGAAATGGCACACCAATCCTTTCAAGAACATGATAGCTGACTATGCGGTCACCTTCCTCACGGGCTCCACTTCCGACCACTTTGTGAACTTGTCGATGGCGATGTACAAGAACTCAAAGCCCCCGGTAGCACGGGGGAAGGGGCCCAAGATGTCGAGCCCCCAGACCGAAAAGGGCCATGACAAAGGCATCGTCTGGAGAGCTTGAGCAGGTTGATGGATATTCTTGGAGTGGAACTGGCAGGCTTCACATCTGGTGACTAGCTCGATTGCATCTTGGAGGGCCGTGGGCCAGTAGAAACCTTGTCGGTAAGCCTTTCCGACCAGGGCCCTTGATCCAATATGGGAGCCGCACATGCCTTTGTGTATCTCCGTCAGCAGTTCCCTCCCTTCTTCCCGGCAAACGCACTTTAATTTCACACCGTTGGGCCTCCTTCTGTATAGTACGTCATCGACGAACTGATACATACTGGCCGTCCAGGCTACTTTTTCAGCTTCTTCTTGCTCTTCAGGAAGTTCTCCTATTTGGAGGTAACAGACTATGTGCCATGCCCAAGTTGGAGCCTTAGGCTCGACAACAAGGACCAGTGGCACCTCCTCATTCGTGGGAGCACACGCCTCAACCGCGAGAAATGGAAGTTCGGCGGGAGGGTGCTACTTGCCAAGCGAAGTGGAGTTGTTCCCGCCAACCTCTCTGCCAGGGGCTTCAAGAAGCTATGCCAGGAGAGGCTTGCCAGAGTCCAGTTTTCTCCTCTTTCTGGCCATTGTTGCCGGGGATATGAAGGGCTGAGTCAGGTGGAGAACAAAAGTCCCTGGTTCCACAGGAAGCTTTTGAGCATCGCACTTTGACAGATGATCAACAATGCTATTTTCCGCACGGGGTATGTGCTTTATTTGCAATCCGTCAAAGCGCTCCTCCAGCTTTCTCACTTCCTCCACGTATGCCTCCATCAATGGACTTTGATAATCCTTGTTTACTTGCCTCACCACAAGTTTTGAGTCTCCACGAATGTTCAACATCTTGATTCCTAGTTCTGTTGCGATCCTGAGCCCGACAAGGATTCCTTCATATTCTGCGGTGTTGTTGGTAGCCTTCTCCCGGGGGAAATGCATTTGAACCATGTACTTAAGGTGCTCCCCAGTGGGTGCGACGAGAAGCACGCCAGCTCCCGCACCTTGTAGGGAGAAGGCACCATCAAAGTACATGATCCAATCTTGGGGTGCTTCCATGCCGGGAATAATTGTCTCAGGCGTCTCTTCATCTGTAGTTGGTGTCCATTCTGCAATAAACTCCGCCAACGCACTGCTCTGAATAGTTGATGTGCTCTCAAACTTCAAAGCCCACTCCACTATTCTGCCAGTGGCCTTAGGGTTCCTCAGTATGCGTTGCAAGGGGAAGCGGGTAACCACCGTGATTTCGTGGGCTTGGAAGTAGTGGCATAGTTTCCTTGAGGCCATGATGAAGCCAAAGATCAACTTTTTTACGCCAGAGTACCTTGATCTAGCCCCATGCAGTAGGGAACTAACAAAGTACACTGTCCACTGCACCACCTTCTTCCTTGCCGCGATTCTGGAATTGTCTCCGCTGCTTTGCTCTTCTTTGTTCTGATCTGTTCCTGAACTTGTCGGGACGAGTTCACTTTTCTCTCTGGAGGGGATGGTTGCCACGGCAGCTCCTTCATCTCCTTCCCACTGGGCCACCAGTACTGCACTAACCACTTGATTCGTTGCCGCTAGGTATAGCAGCTGTAACACCCTGGATTATGCCCATTTTCTTTTTCTTTTGATTTTGGTTTGGATTTGCACTTCGGTGGCTTAGTGGTCCTGAAACCTGGAGAGATCACCCTCGATTCCTCTCCCAAGTGTCTTGTCAATCTCAAAACCACCCCAAGACCTTGCCATTTCCATCTCGGACCAATCCCAATATTCTTTTCTTGGGAGTATTCCCTTTTCCTATTAAAGGAATAACCCTGTCTGCCCTGGGTTGTGAAGCAACCCACACTTCCATCATTCCAAAGATTCCCAAATAATTCCCATAAATTGTTTCGGTCATATATTCCTCAGATATGTCAAAATCCTTCCTTATCATGTCCAGAAATATTTCACCAATATTCCTTTTCTGATTCCGCGCCAACTGGCGGTTTGAGAAGCAAGTACCCTTTATATTTGTTTTCTTGCTCTCAAACTTTTTGTGCACTCTTTCCTATCCAAATCATTGCCACATGACAAAATTCAACTCAACTTGGCTAGTAAATATTTCTTGACAAATTTCCAAAGTTTCTGGTCAACTGGAGGCTTTGTAAAGCATGTGCTAGCAAGGAGTATCAAAATGAGTTGAAATTTTGTAGGCCTCTTAATATGCTAAAATTAACACTATCCACAAGATTTGAGCATCATTCCATCTTTTATGAGAGCACACCTTCAATTCTTTGTTACTGGTTATATTTTCCTGTTGTGAAGCAACTGTATTTTATATTGCTTCATAGTTGCTGAAAATTACCAGAGCATTCTCCTACCCATATAATCTATCTCCACAAGATTGGGGCTCATTTTATCTAGCCATTTCCCCTCAGTTATTTTTCTAAGATTCTGTCCATTGGGATGCTGTGTGAAGGAAGTACCATTTTGGCCTATCCAAATGGTATGAAATTTATACATTATCTTCATATGCCTATATAACTCACCTCCTCCAAATTTCAGATCAATCCAAGCAAGTATGTGAGTGCCACTTCATACTTTGCATTTCTGTCCAATAGAGCCCATTGAACTGCAAGTGCTATTTATCTTCATCCAAATGAGCTGAAAGTTTGCAGAGGTAATCACCCTAGTATGTGATCACTCCCAGCCAAAGACCAGAGTCTATCCCCTGCTCAATCTCTCTCACATTGGATCAAACACATTGCTGTCAGTTACTGTTTTACCATCGATCAGTCTCATCCGAGCTCCCTGTTTCTGTCTGATGGTGCATGTCAACTATTTGAGATTAAAAGCACATGCCAAACATGTTTTTGTCTCGGTACAGCGCCTAGTCCATGTGGTGCCGGTGGTGACCACGCAAGGGCCAGGCCAAAACCGAGCTCCGCAGTGCGCAGTCGCATCTCTCCTCTTTTTCCCTTGCCGTCGCCTTGTGCCGACATCTGCAGCGATGCCCTGGCGCCCCTATCCTCTCCCAGCCATCCTTGGAGCCAAGCTTGTTGGCCAAGACTGCTGACATCGATGCTCCACCGGAGTGCCGCCACCTCGCCGCGCCTCCAGAAGCTTCAGTTGGAGCGAGCGCCGACCTGAGGCTGCTCCGATCCTTTCCGACCTTGTCTGAGCTCTCTCCACTCCTCCTTGATGCTTCCCGACACCGAAAGCAGATAGCCACGCCACCCCGCACTCCAGTGCACTGATAAGAACGCTGCCGTGGTCGTCCTTATCACCTCGCCATCGTCGCGGCTATATAAAGCCGTCCTGAGTGCTCTCTTTCCTCACCAACCTCTCCACCTCGCTCTCCCAGTCCTCCTTGTCCTCTCCCTGAAGCCCCAGAGGCTCTCCTTGCCAGCCATCGCCAACGTGGCCGCTGCCAAAGCCCGGTGAGCTGGGGCTCTGCTCCCCCTTCCACCACTACCTGAGGTCTCCTCCTCCACCACAGAGCCACCCCAGCACCCATCCCCATCCTCTGGTGGCCTCTAGCCGCGAGCCCACCTATGCCCGACGCCGCTCTCCGCCTCGGGCATGACCGCCTCCGTTCCGCTACTCCTCGGCGGTGGAGACCCCCACCCACCGATGCGGCTCGGTCCCCTGGTCGTTTTGGTAGGTTGAGCATCTCGTTTGGTGGCCGGAATCACCAGCGGTCGCCGTCGGGTGCCGGCTCTGCTTCGGCCTCACGGGCAGGAGCGAGATAGAAGAAGTTAGCCGGCCAGGCAGGCCCCACAGGCCGCGGACCCCACTAGCCTGTCGCCCAGCCGTTGACTTGGCCACGGGCTCGCGCGTTTAGTGGAAGCGGGTTTCTAGAGAGTCGTTTTTCCTAAGGGAAAGCATACTCGACGGAAACCGTCTTCAACGTCACCCCTGCGCACGCAGTTGGGCCTGGCCCATGTGCATAGTAGCAGCGGCGGCAGCTTCAGCTCGAGCCGGCCCAGTGCAACAGTGCACTTTCCTTTTATCAGTAGAATAACTGCCTAGGACCCGTATGTTAATAAAATATTTGTAGAAAAGTCCCTGGCAGCAAAACCACTATAACTTCTTGCTCGTAACTCATGAGGTGATTCCAAAGCCCACTTCTTCGTCTCCTCGAGCCTATCATGTTGGTACCATTTTCATTATGTGTTCACACAGTGAAAATGACCATTTTGCCCTTGCCCGTAAACAGCCCCCTTCAAGAGAGAACTGTTTTCGGCAATCGTTTCCGTGGACTCTCTGCCCTTCTCCTCGGTGGTCTCTTCATACCCAGGCAAGCCACGACAGCCACTTCCATGATGGATTTGTAGTAGCTATGGTTTCCTACTTGAATAGTTATTTAATGTGTGCATGTTATTATGTCTGAAACTACTATATATGCTCATGTTCTATGCTCATTTTCTATGCTCATCCTTATATTCTGTCCATATGCATCTTGCTAGTTATCATGTACCCGTTGGTAGCATTATGCTCATGGTTAACACTGGCAGTAGATCATGCTAAGATGATGACATGTCTGCATGTTTCTTTACTAGTTGTTATGGTTCATCCTGTTATCTTGGCTCAGCACATCATCATTCAAATTTAACCGGATGTTAATCGAACTTGAACACCTGTTGGCTGAGTCATAGTGTGCCACCGAATCGAGCTCACCAGTGCAACCACACTTGCTGGGATGGTGCAGCCCTAACTCGGTCTATTGTCATGTCTCTCGCCGGTACCTCCAACTAGGGAAGGTTATGAGTGCGTGCTACCCTGGCCCGGTAGGCAGCTATAACCTTGTGAACCCAGTTTTGGTATTGAGCTCAGGTCCCCGTTTGGGACAGTTTTGTTTGGCCACTATGGTGGCAGGTGTCGAAAGGACACAGGGGTCACCCATGACATAGCCCAAAGGGGAGTTTGTCGGAGTGGCTGGGAGAGTGCCATGCAGTAGATTGGGTTTTGTCGGAACATCGTTGGTCCACCCGTATGGGAGACCGAGGCCATGGGTTCCGTGGTGTGGGTATAGTGTACTAACCTCTGCAGAGTGTATGATCTATCGATAGCCACGTCCTCGATTACGGGCACAGTTCGTAGTAGGACACACTATGGGTCAACAGTATAATAATCTTGCTTATAACAATCCGGTTCGATGAGAAAGAAGTTGGTTGATCTTTATGTGATCATGAGAGGATCACCGTGGTATCAAGGATACCGATGTTGGTTGATCGTGGTCACGAGAGGATCACCGTGGTTTGGTGTTATGTGGTGATCCCTGTAAAGACCAAGCTCCTTGTGATCATGTTATCACTACGGTATTGTAATACCAAGTTTGGTTGGTCCCGAGGTTATCATGTGGCACACTCGATGGTAAGTTCTTACAGGTGATGGTTACGGGGTAACCTCACGACAGAGTAAGTTGCAACCTGTTGCATGTAGTATATGCCATGCCATGCTTATATTGTTCTAGCATCATCATGTTTACACCTGCTTAACCTATAAGTGCCATGCTGTTGCTTGTCTTGACTGCTTTGGTTGCTGTGAGCTTGCGAGTACATTCAAAGTACTCACCTGGCTTGTCATGCCAGTTTGCAAGTCATGCCATGATTGCTTGCTTGTCGAGGATTCCGAGTTTGTGAGCTAGGATACGCGTTCCAGCCAGAGTCCCTGTGGAGTGGAGTTCACCACCGCCGTCGTTGTTCTGCTGCTGAGGGTACTTCGCTTCCTCGGGTTGTTTCGCTGTTAGCATAGAGCTACCGTGGGCAGGCGTAGTGTTGCCATGCCGATGTATTCCATGTACCCTTGTAACCTTATCCATGTTAATAAAAAGCTGATTTGTTCTATGCCAACAGTGCCGTATTTTAGAAGACTTGTCTCTGGGCTAGAATATGGGGCCTTCCGGTTTCCTCTGAGCCGGGGTGCCACAGGCGTTTGTATCAGAGCAGGTCTAGCTATAGGACGCCCTAGACCGCGCGAACATTAGTAACCGGTAGTATAGAGTCTACTCGGTTTGCTGCACTTGTTTGTTGCATTTTTTTGTGCATAGCATGCATATAGAATATTTATTTTGTCACTAACGGTGGATCTGGTGAATGTAGGTGGCATCGGTTTCGACCCACTACATGCAGCCTCCAGTTGCATTCTTGTTCTTTGGTGTGGTGTCGTCTCCGTCCCAGCGGAGTGATCCCAAGTTGCTTGGTGTGTCGATCCCTTGCAGGATTGATGCGCAGGTACCACACCAATATATCCTCTTCAGCCACCCCTATTGTTTCCGTGATAGACATGTTCATATCCTGAATCTTGCCATCCCTCTAGCCGCTTCAGCAACCCTTACTGATCTTTGTTATCAGAAAAGGGCAATGCCCATAAGCCTTTCTTTTTATCGCTATCTCACCCTGCCATCCATTCCCTGGACAAGTACGATTTCTGCCGTACGCTTGATGATGATGTGGACGTGACTTCTATGTTCCGATCCACGATCACCAAGTCCGTCCTCGCATTCTTATCTGTCAAGCTGCAACCGGTGTAAGCCCGTGTTTGGTGTAGCCTTGTTTACACTAACTTCCTTCCACACATTGATTCACTTTCGTGCACACCGCCACAGCATGTTAGATCGTAACACCGGAGTTCTTGCGAGATTGGTGTGCTTAAGTAGGAATGCATATTATTGCTGTGAATAGCTGTAGTATATGATATTGCTTGTGTGTGATCTTGTTGCTTTGTGTGCTTTTATTTTAGTTGTTTCTTTTGCTTCTTTCTTTGGGCCCTTGGTGTTACCTTATTTTCCCTTATGGAAGTTGCTCACCGACACTGGACTCAAAGAATAAGTGAAGGGGCAAGCATTTGGAAGCTCAGCTCAACAATATGGGATTTGGCGCCGACTGCCTAGCATGGGGAATATCTGGTCTGATTATAATGATATCCTGGATTGATTATTGGCATCAGGTATATATCAATGTGCGACGTTCACAGCAGTAATAATCAAATCAGCAAGAAGGCAAAGATGTGTGCATGATAAGCAGTACACTTTGGGTCAAAGGTATGGTTCACATATAAGGTTGGAGTCTGCTATGAGTACAATTAGAACCAGCTATATCCCGGAAGTAAGCCAACATATGCTAGGAACTCAGTGCCCAACAAGAAGAATAGTCAAACAACTTTCTGCATACAAAAGGAACTGACAGCAGAAACATTAAGGGATATATATATATATATATATGTGCACTCAGTTTGGTTATGGCAACAAGGAAACTTTAGGTATAAGCAACTCAGTCTTTCTACACAAGCTTGCCTCAGGAATCAAGTGGCCAGCCACACATGTTTCCATAGATGTGGTGAACATGCTGCCAAGGTCATACGAGTTACCCATACAATGATGTCAGCTCGGTGAGGATTTGACCATTGCATGAACTATATAAGTAGAAGAAGGACGCTAGTTATACACTTCAGTGTGATGACCAACAACCTATGGAGCAAGCCGACCATCTGATATATGCCCTAAAGCATTGCTCTATGTTATTCTTGCATGTTTAAATTAATATGCTTATGCTGGTATGCGTAGTAGTTAGCTGTATGGGACGCTGATGAACCCTTGCCTGCCTTTCTTTGGTGACGGCACCACGCCTGTGTTCTGAGCTGTTTCCGGCCGTCCGGGGTGGATGCCGACTTTATATTTCTCTTGTCAGCAACTGGCCCATGTTCTGAGCTGCTTTTCGGCCATCGCGGGCAGCTATTGAATTTCTTTCCGTAGCAATAACCCTATGCTCTGAGCTGTTCTTCGGACGTCTTACGGAGTTGCTACTTTCTTCTTATCGACACCGTCTCATGCTCTGAGCTGTTTTTCAGCCGTCTTGAGTCGGGGTTGAGTTACTCCAGTAATGTCCCAGATCTGAGTTGTAAAGACCGTTCTGGTGGCTACTGGTTTATTTGCCGGTTTCATCGAAGGGTTCAGACGGTCGTTACCCTACAGCTACAACTTGTAAAGTAATATGCCTGCCGGAATAGTGTACCTGACAGTACCCATGGTCATCCGAAGAATCAAGAAACACATAAGGCCAAGGTCTGTCAGCTAAGGATATAGGCAAAGAAAACCATAATGAAGAAGCAAGAATGGCCATACAGGTATAATAGTGGTTGCATGGTACCGATACCCCGGACAGTCTGAATCGGTACCAACCACAATGGATGCACACCCACGGGGTATATCCCATTTGCAACGACCACCTGTCAAGGTACCCCACTCAGCCAACTATGTATGCTTAGAATTGTCAGAAGAAGACATCCAAGTCTGTCAGGTCAGCCAAAAGATCAATTCGGCAGTCGGATTCCAGCAACAATGGCAAAACATTACATGACCTACTATTTAATTAAAGGTGCCGACAGACGGAATGATCAGAAGGTTGACAACTGTCTTGAAGCATGTGTCCTCACCTAGGGGAATCAGTTAAAAGAGAACCTGCAGCGAACAAAATTCTTCTGCCAGAACCATCGTCACGCAAGCCTGGGAATAATACCGTTATAAGGTCATACCCTTTATGCTGGTCACGGCAGGTGATAGTCGAGTCTTTGGTACAAATGTGATACTCAAGACAGTGGAGATACCCAAGATGTTCCAGCCATTATTGCAAGAAGCTAGGTTCCACAAGGAGAATGGTATGATTCACAGCACCGTTTGAGTCTGGAGGGCACACATCCAATTGAAGCCACCCAATGCAAAGAGTAAAAGATTTCGTGTCCACGAGAGAATCTGTTCACAACTCAATGGACGGTCGTCCGTATTGGACTTCATCAAAACACATCCATGAGGAACTACTCTCAGACTTGCAAGAAGGGCACGTATTTCAGTCAGGATAACTCATCGCACTCAGATAAGTTGGCGGACATAAAAGGATTAAAGTCAGAGTAATATATGAGGTAAGGTCTGTCAGAATGAACATCCAGTGAAACAAACCACCCCGAAGCCAGGCAGTGAGTCAGATAATATACAGTGGGGACATAATACAAAGGCAAAAGGGAACTCGAGTGGGAAACAGTTTCCTCAAGTGGGAATATCCATGTTTGACCCTGAGTAACCAAATCTCGAGGAAGAGATTTCTTTAAGGGGGGTAGGTTTGTAACACCCTGGATTTTGCCCATTTTCATTTTCTTTTGATTTTGGTTTGGATTTGCACTTCAGTGGCTTAGTGGTCTTGAAACCTGGAGAGATCACCCTCGATTCCTCTCCCAAGTGGCTTGTCAATCTCAAAACCACCACAAGACCTTGCCATCTCCATCTCGGACCAATCCCAATAATCTTTTCTTGGGAGTATTCCGTTTTCCTATTAAAGGAATAACCCTGTCTGCCCTGGGTTGTGAAGCAACCCACACTTCCATCATTCCAAAGATTCTCAAATAATTCCCATAAATTGTTTGGGTCATATATTCCTCAGATATGTCAAAATTCTTCCTTATCATGTCCAGAAATATTTCACCAATATTCCTTTTCTGATTCCGCGCCAACTGGCGGTTTGAGAAGCAAGTACCCTTCATATTTGTTTTCTTGCTCTCAAACTTTTTGTGCACTCTTTCCTATCCAAATCATTGCCACATGAAAAATTGAACTCAACTTGGCTAGTAAATATTTCTTGGCAAATTTCCAAAGTTTCTGGCCAACTGGTGGCTTTGTGAAGCAATTGCTAGCCAGGAGTATCAAAATGATTTGAAATTTTGTAGGCCTCTTAATATGCTCAAATTAACACTATCCACAAGATTTGAGCATCATTCCATCTTTTATGAGAGCACACCTTCAATTCTTTGCTACTGGTTATATTTTCCTGTTGTGAAGCAACTATATTTTATATTGCTTCATAGTTGCTGAAAATTTACTAGAGCATTCTCCTACCCATATAATCTATCTCCACAAGAATTGGGCTCATTTTATCTAGCCATTTCCCCTTAGTTATTTTTCTAAGATTCTTTCCATTGGGATGCTGTGTGAAGGAAGTACCATTTTGGCTTATCCAAATGGTTTGAAATTTATACAGTGTCTTCATATGCCTATATAAGTCACCTCCTCCAAATTTTAGATCAATCCAAGCAAGTATGTGAGTGCCACTTCATACTTTGCATTTCTATCCAATAGAGCCAATTGAACTGCAAGTGCTATTTATCTTCATCCAAATGAGCTAAAAGTTTGCAGAGGTAATCACCCTAGTATGTGATCACTCTTAGCCAAAGTCCAGAGTCTATCCCCTGCTCAATATCTCTCACATTTGATCAAACACATTGCTATCAGTTACTGTTTTACCATCGATCAGTCTCATCCGAGCTCCCTGTTTTTGTCTGATGGTGCACGTCAACTATTTGAGGTTGAAAGCACTTGCCAGACATGTTTTTGTCTTGGTACAATGCCCAGTCCATGTGGTGCCGGTGATGACCTCGCAAGGGCCAGGCCAAAACCGAGCTCCGCAGTGCGCCGTCGCATCTCTCCTCTGTTTCCCTTGCCATCGCCTTGTGCCGACGTCTGCAGTGATGCCCTGGCGCCCCTATCCTCTCCCAGCCATCCTTGGAGCCAAGCCTGTTGGCCGGGACTACCGACATCGATGCTCCACCGGAGTGCCGCCACCTCGCCGCGCCTCCGGAAGCTTCAGTTGGAGCTAGCGTCGACCTGAGGCCGGCTCGAGCCTTTCTGACCTCGCCTGAGCTCTCTCCACTCCTACTTGAAGCTTCCCGTAAGAACGCTGCTGTGGCCGTCCTTATCACCTCGCCGTCGCCTCGGCTATATAAAGCCGTCCAGAGTGCTCCTGTCCTCACCAACCTCTCCACCTCGCTCTCCTAGTCCTCCCCGTCCTCTCCCCGAAGCCCCAGAGGCCCTCCTTGCCTGCGATCGCCGCCATGGCCGCCGCCAAAGCCTGGCTAAATTCCAGTGAGCCGGGGCTCTGCTCCCCCTTCCACCACTACCGGAGGTCTCCACATCCACCATAGAGCCACCCCAGCACCCCTCCCCCTCCTCCGGTGGCCTCAAGCCACGAGCGCACCTATGCCCGACCCCGCTCTCCGCCTCAGGCATGACCGCCTTTGTTCCGCTGCTCCCCGGCGGTGGAGACCCCCACCCACCAATGCGGCTCGATCCCCTGGTCGTTTTGGCAGGTCGCGCGTCTCGTATGGTGGCCGGAATCACCGGCGGTCGCCGTCGGGCGCCGGCTCTGCTTCGGCCTCATGGTCAGGAGCGAGGTAGAAGAAGGCAGCCGGCCAGGCGGGCCCCACTAGCCACAGACCCCACTAGCCAGTCACCCAGCCGTTGACTTGGCCCCGGGCCCACGCGTTTAGTGGAGGCGGGTTTCTAGAGAGTCGTTTTTCCTAAGGGAAAGCGTACTTGACGGAAACCGTCTTCAACGTCACCCCTGCGCGCGCAGTTGGGCCTGGCCCATGTGCACAGTAGCAGCGGCGGCAGCTTCAGCCCGAGCCGGCCCAGTGCAACAGTGCACTTTCTTTTTATCAGTAGAATAACTGTCTAGGACCTATATGTAAATAAAATATTTGCAGAAAAGTCCCTCGCAGCAAAACCACTATAACTTCTTGCTCATAACTCCAAATGAGGTGATTCCAAAGCCCACTTCTTCGTCTCCTCGAGCCCGTCATGTTGGTACCATTTTCATTATGTGTTCACATAGTGAAAATGACCATTTTGCCCTTGCCCGTAAACAGCCCCCTCCGAGAGAGAACTGTTTCCGGCAATCGTTTCCGCGGACTCTCCGCACTTCTCCTCGGTGGTTTCTTCATACCCAGGCAAGCCATGACAGCCACTTGCATGATGGATTTGCAGTAGCTATGGTTTCCTACTTGAATAGTTATTTAATGTGTGCATGTTATTCTATCTGAAACTACTATATATGCTCAAGTTCTATGCTCATCCTTATATTCTGTCCATATGCATCTTGCTAGTTATCATGTATCCGTTGGTAGTATTATGCTCATGTTTAACACCGGCAGTAGATCATGCTAAGATGATGGCATGTCTGCATGTTTCTTTCCCAGTTGTTATGATTCATCCTGTTATCATGGCTCAGCACATCATCATTCAATTTTCACCGGATGTTAATCGAACTTGAACACCTGTTGGCTGAGTCATAGTGCACCACCGAATCGAGCTCACCAGTGCAACCACATTTGTTGAGATGGGGCAGCCCTAACTCGGTCTATTGTCATGCCTCTAGCTGGTGCCTCCAACTAGGGAATGTTATGAGTGCGTGCTACCCTGGCCCGGTAGGCGACTATAACCTTGTGAACCCAGTTTTGGTATTGAGCTCAGGTCCCCGTTTGGGACAGTTTTGTTTGGCCACGACGGTGGCAGGTGTCGGAAGGACACAGGGGTCACCCATGACATAGCCCAAAGGGGAGTTTGTCGGAGTGGCTAGGAGAGTGCCACGCAGTAGATTGGGTTTTGTCGGAACGTCGTTGGTCCACCCGAATGGGAGCACGAGGCCATGGGTTCCGTGGTGTGGGTACAGTGTACTAACCTCTGCAGAGTGTATGATCTATCGATAGCCGCATCCTCGGTTACGGGCACAGTTTGTAGTAGGACACACTATGGGTCAACAGTATAATAATCTTGCTTATAACAACCCGGTTCGATGAGAAAGAAGTTGGTTGATCTTTATGTGATCGCGAGAGGATCACCGTGGTATCAAGGATACCGATGTTGGTTGATCATGATAACGAGAGGATCACCATGGTTTGGTGTTATGTGGTGATCTCGGTAAAGACCAAGCTCCTTGGGATCATGTTATCACTACGGTATTGTAATACCAAGTTTGGTTGGTCCTGAGGTTATCATGTGGCACACTCGATGGTAAGTTCTTACAGGTGATGGTTACGGGGTAACCTCACGATAGAGTAAGTTGCAACCTGTTGCATGTAGTATATGCCATGACATGCTTGTATTGTTCTAACATCATCATGTTTACACCTGCTTAACCTATAAGTGCCATGCTGTTGCTTGTCTTAACTGATTTGGTTGCTGTGAGCTTGCGAGTACATTCAAAGTACTCACCTGGCGTGTCATGCCAGTTTGCAGGTCATCCCATGATTGCTTGCTTGTCGAGGATTCCGAGTTTGCGAGCTAGGATACACATTCCAGCCAGAGTCCCTGTGGAGTGGAGTTCACCACCGTCGTCGTTGTTCCGCTGCCGAGGGTACTCCGCGTCCTCGGGTTGTTTCGCTGTTAGCATAGAGCTACCCTGGGCAGGCGTAGTGTTTCCGTGCCGATGTATTCCATGTACCCTTGTAACCTTATCCATAGTAATAAAAAGCTGATTTATTCTATGCTAACAGTGCCGTATTCCAGAAGACTTGTCTCTGGGCTAGAATACGGGGCGTTCCGGTTTCCTCTGAGCCGGGGTGTCACAGCAGCAATGGTTCTTGTAGTTTAGGAGCGACTAGGGTGGGAACAGAGGAAAGGTAGGTCTTCAAATCTTGCAGCACAGCGTCCGCCTCCGGGGTCCACTCCGCGGGCCCTGCCTTCTTCAAGATTTTGAAAAACGGCAAAGCATGCTCGGCAGACTTGGAAATGAACCTACTCAGTGCAGCAACACATCCAGTCAAACGCCTCACATCTTTAACTCTCTTGGGTTCTTGAATCTGCTCGATCGCCTTGATCTTGTCGGGGTTGGCCTCTATCCCCCGGTGGGACACGAAGAAGCCAAGTAGCTTGCCAGAAGGACTGACAAACACATAGTTCTCCAGGTTCAGCTTCAAGTTGATCTTGCAAAGATTCGCAAAGGTCTCTTCCAGGTCCTGAATGAGGGTTGATTTGTGTTTTGTTTTGACCACTATGTCATCCATGTAAGCTTCAATATTACTATGCAGCTGTGACTCAAAACCAATTTGCACCGCTCTTGCAAAAATGGATCCAGCGCTTTTTAACACAAAGGGCATCCGTACGAAACAGTATGTGCCACATGGGGTTATGAACACGGTCTTTTCTTCATCTTCCTTGGAAATGAAAATCTGGTGGTACCCGGAGTGGCATCCAAGAAGGAAAGCAGGTCGCATCTAGAGGTGGAATCCACAATCTGATCGATGCACGGCAAGGGGAATGGGTCCTTCGGGCATGCTTTATTCAGATCTGTGAAATCTATGCAAAGCCTCCACTTCCCATTTGCCTTGTGCACCACAACTGGATTCGCCAACCAAGTTGGAGGCAATACCCCTCTGACCAAACCAGCAGCTTCGAGTTTCTTGATCTCTTCGGCAATAAACTGCTGCGGCTCCAAAGCTTACTTTTGGACCTTCTGTTTGACGGGCCAGGCATGTGGGCAGACAACAAGGTGGTGCTCGATTACCTCCCAGGGAACATAGGGGATGTCAGATGGTTGCCAAGCAAACACATCGACATTCGCCCGCAGGAAGGCAACGAGCGCGCTTTCCTATTTGTCGTCGATGGTGGAGCTGATAGTAAATGTACCATCAGTGCCAACCAGCCCTACCGGGACCTTCTTCACAGCAGGCGCAGCAACCTTTGATCTCTTGCTATTGGAACTCTCCGGCAAGTCATCAACAGGCGCAGCGCACTCCAATGAGGCGCGCTTCCCGGATTCTTTTTTGGCATCCTTGCTAGCTTTCTTCCCTTTCTTGCTTTCCTTGGCGGGAGCAGTAGCTTCCGCGGGCTCTGCAGCGACTGCTTCTCGGTACATCTTATCCACACATATAATTGCGTCCTTTTTGTCTGATGGAATGGAAATTACGCCCATTGGCCCTGGCATCTTCAGCGTGTTGTAGGCATAGTGGGATGCCGCCATGAATTTTGCCAGGGGTGGACGACCAAGGATTCCATTGTATGGCAGGGGGAGGTCAACCACATCAAACACGATCTTCTCAGTCCGGTAGTTTAACTCCCCCCCCCCCCAAACGTTACCGGTAGTGTGATCTTCCCCTTAGGATGACTTCTGCCGGGGTTGATCCCTTGGAAAGTACCAGTAACTTTGAGCTCTTCATCTGCTATCTGGAGCTTGTTGATGACCTTGGGTGAAATCAGATTCAACCCGGCCCCGTCGTCAACCAACATCTTTGTGACTTTGAGGTTGCGGATTGTTGGTGAAACCAACAATGGCAAACACCCTACAGCGGTGGTGCGGTCAGGGTGATCCTCTTCATCAAAGATGATGGGCGTGCAGGACCACTTGAGTGGCTTCCGAGAATCTGCCGCTGGCTTCACGGCATTGACCTCACACACCCACTGTTTAAGCTGGCGGTGAGAGGAATGCAAGGATGCACCTCCGTTAATGCATAGGGCATCAGTAGCCTTCTGGAACTCCTGCTCACTGGTTTCCTCTTCATCTCCTTCATCACTCTCGTCATCACATTCCTTCTTCTCACAGCCTCTGGCAGGTTTCCCTTGATACTGAGGGGCCTTGCTGGGGCGACCTCCTCTACCGCCTCAGGCCTTCCCACCAACAGCATCTTGATCTCTCTCTTTGTCATGCTTCTCGTACTCAGCCTTCTGCTTCATGATGAGTTGCTCAACCTGATGACACTCTTGAAGATCATGGCCTTTGGTCCGATGGATCTTGCAGTATGGCCCGCCGGCCTTCCCAGCCTTCTCGACAGCCACAGCTTCCCGGCAATCAGCACACGCGGCAACTTCCTTGCTGGGAGCCTCGGTCTTGGCCATCTTGCCGGTACTAGGAGTACTCGATCCTTCAATAGCTAGCACTGCCTTATCCCTGCGCTTCTTGTTGCGTTTCTTGTTCTTCTTCTTCTGATTGGTGGCGTTGTCGTCGTCCTCTGAGTCAACATCGACGCCATCTTCTTCACCAGGGAGACGCCTCCCCTCCTCTGTTCAGGCACACTTATCCGCCAAAGTGTACAGCTCATTCACGGTCCTGGGCAACCGGACGTTCATCCTGGAATGTATCCTGCGGTTGCGTACGTTGGACTGGAATGCAGCTATCACAGCTGCCGAGTGGATGTCCAGAATGTTCCTGTGCACCTGGCTGAACCTCCGCTTGTATTTCTGCAAACTCTCTCCTTCCTTCTGTGGGAGGTGCTGCAAGTCGCTAGGGGTGCCCTGGTTCTTGATGACCACCCGTGAAGGCGCCAACAAATTCATGGCACAGGTCGGCCCAGGTGGAGATGGAGTTCTTCGGCAAGTGCATCAGCCATGACCTCACGTTTGGCTTGAGTGCCAAAGGGAAGTAGTTGGCGAATACCTTCTCATCTCTTCCTCCGGCGGCTTGAATAGCAATGGTGTAGATGCTCAAGAACTCTGCCTGGTTCAATCTTCCATCGTACTTTTCTGGTATCTCTGGCTTGAATGTACGGGCAGATGGCCAACGGACTTGCCGCAGCTTGCGAGTGAAGGTGGGGCACCCAACCTCGAAAGGCAGGTATTCGTCTCCACCGGGCACGGGTTCATCGACGTCGGGGCCATTGCTCCTATCAGACTGGCGGCGGGTTTCGCGGCGTCGTTCGATGGTGACACGCGCGTCCTCCCTCTGCCTGTCTTCCAGGACTCGTTGCTGGTCTCGACGTGCCCGGGGGTCAGACGAAGCCATCGATGCATCGTCGGGTTCTTGGCCTCGTGGGTCTAGCTGTGGCCCCTGTGCTGGCTACCGTGGAGGGCATAGCACCATTGGGGTGGCCCCTTCGGTACGGCCAGCAGCTCGGGCTGTCATCGCCGCCTGTGGAGGCCATGGCGGGCCTCCCCGTTGTAATCCTCCCACCTCAGCGAAACCAATCAAGCTCTGAATGGTGGCTCTCCGCTCATCCATCTGATCGGCCGCCGGTGGAAATCTCAACAGGAGTTGGGCCCGCGCCATGGCTTCCGAAACAATGCTCGGCATAGACGACGACGTAGATCATGACGTCGCCTGGCTTCTGACGGTGCCGGTAGTGACGGTGTCGTGCTCTCGTCATCGTGAGCCGGTCATTAGGGTGGCATGGCGATGAGGTGGATGCACTTGGGGATTGGCGACCCCATTCGATGCATCGTCTCAGCTAGCTTGTCCTGGGGGTGGCACATGCCCTATAGCCACACCCGCAGTGGGGGCGGCCAGAAGGTTGCGGTTCATCCCAGAGCGAGCGCCATCGCTATGGCTGCATTCCACAGTGGGGCGGAGAGGTGGAGATGGAATAATCTCTCCACCCGCATCCTGTGGAGAATGGCCACTGGGATGCTGTTGATGTGTCCTTCTCTGGCGCCTCCCGCTCCTGTTTCACCCACAGGGGGAATGGCGACGACGCCGCCTGCGCCGGCATGTCCCCCGCAGCGCCCACGTCCCCGTGCGCCTCCGTAGCCCCCATGACATCAGTGGCCGCATGCGAAGGGGCCTTTGAGGTCGACGGGTGAGCTAGAGCACCGGACTTTTTCTTGGGCGCCATGGATGATGAAGCCATTGATGAAGAAAACAATGATGAAGATGACATGCTGCTTACACCCTCGGGTTCGTGCAAGCGCTTCCCCCTACTTGGCGCGCCAAAGATGTCATGGTATAACATGGCCACGTATGGGACCATCGGCCCCTTGTGGTTTGGCAAGGGGGAAGAGCACATTGCACAAAGAGCGGAGAGCGTAGAGCAGCACGGCAGCAATGACACGAGCAGTTTTTACCCAGGTTCGGGCCGCCACGAGGCGTAAAACCCTACTCCTTCTTTGGTGGACTAATGGAAGGACCATGGTGGAGACGCAGCGCTCTAGCCCGGCAAGGTCGCCTTGGGACAAGAACGGCTATGCGCGTATGAGTGTACAGGGGTCCAAATCCTTTCTAGGGTTGCCACGGCCCTCCTTTTATTGGTCAAGGGGTCACCACAATGGCAAATCAGTCATTACGTATTGATTGGATAGCAAACAGTGCTATAATACCTAACTCTGTAGACAGGACAAGGCGCATTAAATGCACCGCTTAGTGTCACATCGTGGGTGTAGCCTGGCAGCCTTGCTGCACTATTCAGCCACCTTCTCGCCTGTCGACGTGACACGTCTCCTGGACGGGTGTCATTTAGGGGAGATCTTCCTCGGAAATGGCTGCCATGTGCCAAATAATAGCCACTTAATCACTTGGGGGCTCGACACCGCACCGATAGGTGACTTGCGTTGCTATGAGGTGGAGTGGTGGCGCCTTGGCGGGGTAGTCTGTCCTTGGCATCCTCGGCAAGCCTGCTGGGGGAGTCTTGAGACTTGTCTTTGGGGTAACCTCGACCCTGCTAGGCTTGCCTGCCCGGCAAGGGAGATTTTTCCTTAGGGGTATCTTGCTCATTTGGTTGGCCTTGGTCTTCTTGATCCGCCCTTTGATTTCTCAAAGGGCTATCTCTTCGGCTTGGTCTCGTCTTGGATGTTGCATCCTTGCTCTTGAGCCTGTGTATAATCTGGGCAACACATGCCTGGGTTTGTTGCACCGACACAATGGTGGTGTTATCAGCGTCGATGAGCCCGCATGGAACTCGGTCCTGTATTTGTCCTGCCAAGGGTGAATCCTGAGTGGAGCGCTGGTGCGAATCCGTTGGTCGACCCCCCAGTAGACGTGCTCCGGCAAGGCCGATTGCGTTGGCATGGCCTTCATGCGTGCCGACGTGAGATCATTGACAATAAAAGAAAAAGGTGAGAGGGGCTGACCCTTCCTTCTCACCATACATCGACAGCTGCGAGCATTCTATTAGCCCCTCTGGCTCTTGCCGGGGGTGGGTGCATAACCAATAATCTGCCAAGTCTTTCCCTTGTGTGCCTTCTCGTTTGTTGTCTTTTCAGAATAAGGATGGACGCATGAAAGGGGGAAACAATCACAAGCAGGGAGGGAGGTGCTATATGAGACCTAATACATACCAAGCAAAGAGGGGAGCGTTAACGAAATGTAAGTTAGCATGATCACTGATTCCTCTTCAAGTACTTACGTCGCTTATCCTCCGGGCAACCAGGATTTTCGTATGGCAAGCCTTTCGTATGATGGTAGCTTACTGTATTTGTTTGCGGCCCCACTTTGTTTCGAGCCTCTCAACAAAGTGGGCGGCTGCGTCAAATATCGTTAAGGAAAAACCTGCCTGGGCATCTCCTCGCCAGCTGAATGCTAAGGACCCGCTCCTCACAGCAATCGCGGCAACAGGCTACTGTCGGGCAACCAAAATATGCAAAGAAGAACTAACCATATGAACATCAATGGATAAACAAACGAAGGATAGCGTACATTGGCATAATTAAAACATCAGTTCAACGAGTGCAAAACCATAAACAGTACGGGACTTAAACACCGGACGCATGATTGTCTTGTTACAAGATACCACGGCAAAAAGAATTGCTCAAGGCTGGGCGCGCTCATCTCCGGGGACCCTTGGGACAAAAAGAACCTTGTCAGCAAGGGGACTGGTCTTCGCCTCGGTAGCGTAAATGTCGGCGCCCGGTGGCAGTCTCATGAAGCCGTCAGAGAGGTTGAGGTCCGGGTGATGGTAGGCAAGGTTGCTCAAGACCATAAAGAGGGCATCACGGGCAAGCTTTCGAGATTCAACCATGAAGCATTCGACCCTATCTTCCTCGTACATCCTAAGCCCTTCGATCAAACCATCAAAGAAAAGCGTCAGCTTGACACTTGGGACTTCGTGGTCACCGATGGAGAAAGCCCAGCTCTTCATGACCATCTTGGAGATTTGGGCAGTGAGGCGCTCGGTGATATCAACCAACCTTTTGATCAAGAGGTCACACTGCTCGATCTGGTTCTGCAGCTTGTCCTCCGGGTCCTGCCGAAGAATTCTTGTGTTCTCCAAGTCCTTCATCAGCAACTGCTCACGAACACCAGCAGACTCAATCTCACTTTCCAGAGGACCAATCCGCGCTTTTCATGTTGGTGATGGTGTTGTTGGCAGTGTCAAGGTTGTGACTCTTGGAAGAAAGCTGCGATTGGGTCTCCTTCAGGAGAGTCTCTACCTTCTGCACTTCTTCCTTAAGAGCCACGATTTCCTTGGCACTCCCGGCAAGGTCATCTATCAGCTTGGCCACCTATTGATCAAGATCAGCCTTGGCAGTAGATGCAGCGGCAAGTTCATCGGCAATCTTCTTCAGCTGGGCAGTAGAGTCGAGGGTGAGCTTGTCAAGAGTTGCCTTGTGCTTGTCCTCCAGGTCCTTGGTGCGATGCTGGACAAGAGCCTCTAGTTCTTCATCCTCCCCGTGGATGGTGGCCTCAAGGTTCCCTTCCTGGGAAGATATGTCTTTCTCCTTGGCATCCAGAAGCGCTTCGCGCTCCACCAAGCGGATCTCCCGGGCCGCAACGTCCTCCTTGGCCATAGATATCACCTCGTGTTGCCACAGAAGGGATTGGAACTGTTTGCTGTGCCACTCGCACAGTTTGCTGCCTTGTCCCTCAGCTTCTGATCCATGAGACTGGCGGAGTCGCGCTGCTTCTTGATCGCCTGCCACTTCAGGCTATATCTGCCCTGCATGTCCTTGATACCTATCGCCACGGACTCCAGAAAGGATAGGTCCATGGTTGCGCCTGCGGAACCGTCAGTCTCTTCGGTTCGCTGGGACAACGATGCCAAGAGGCGCTGGATCTCTTCATCAAAGTCCGTGTTTGCTGCAATAGATGAGCCGAGGGTTGCGAGTCTAGGCTGAGCAAGGACCAGTGCTAGTTTGCTTCAGGGTGGTTGTGGGACTGCTGCCGGAGTACCAAACGAGGAATGAGGCCCCATAGTTTGCAGAGGGATTTTCTCCTCCACAACTACATCATGGTTGGATGTGCTGCCAGGGGTCTTCTCTGTTCCTTCATGGAATTCTTGTAAGGTCCCGACAGACTGACCTTGGCCTTCCGCAGCGTCAATTTTGGTGGTCTCCTCAGCAGCATCCTTACTAATGCTAGCCACCTCTTCTAGCAGCTCTGGCTCCTCGGCCAACGAAGCTGCAGATGGAATTAACAAGCATTGATGGAAGAATGATACAAATTGCCAGGTCAAAAGCCTAGAAGCAAAGTAATTCAAATAAGAAGAGATGAGGACAAATAGATTACCCGGTGTCATTTGCTGTGGGGGGATATCAGTTTCCCTGGCAACATCAGTTACCGGGCTGCGACTCGTATCCATTCCCCCGGCGGCCACGTCCTTAGTGTGGGTCGACCCCTCAGTGGGGGCCCTACTGATGACTTCTCTGCTTGGACTTGGACTGGGGTGGACCTTCCATGGTGGGCCCCGCCCTGATGAGTCTCCTCTCCTTCCTTGGCGGGGGATGGTGCGCGTTCTTCCGCGCCTCTCCTGGTGGGCGAAGCTTGCTCCATGCTTCCGCGCTGAGGGCTAGGTTGGGGGCTAGGCATAGGATCTTCTGCGCTATATCCCACCAGGCCCGTGCCCACCAAAGGCCTCGGCGACACCACCTGCTTGGTTCTTTTGGCCCGGTGGATGAGAGGTTCTTCATCCCTGTCAAGACAACAAGCCAGGTTGAGTCAAGCAAGCACCAAGTACATGGTACTTCAACAAGGAAAATCAGCTTTTCCCCTTACTCTGGTTGATGAGCATGGAGCCCAGTGCGTATCCTGCGGGCGGCGGGGTCGCTCTTCCCCTCTTTAAGGTTCGGGGAGCAGAACTTCCCGGCAGCTCTGAGCCCTTATGAGGAGCTAGGGGCTCTGGCGGGATCGAGCTACGAGAGGACGCTAGACTTACTGGGGGCAGGGATCGACCCCCTTGACCGTCCGTCGCTTGACGGGTGGGGTCTTAGCCTCGGAGAGGCGGGTGGAATGACGACGTACCATGTCAGGCTTGTCATTCTTGGAGGCGATCTTCTTCACTCTCTTGGTGGCTGGCATGGGAATGGTGGCAAATGATCCCCGGTTGGCTTGCCTGCGGGGACGCTGATCCAGATCTGGCTCTGGAGCTTGAGGACCCATTGCAAGCCACTCCTCCTTAGGCTGCTCTGTTTCCTTGACCTCGTATCCTCCTTGGGCCTCTGCTGCCGTGGCCTGAAGAAATTTGGTCCCGGCAGGGCTAATCCCGGTAGCTTCTTCCACGGCGTGCCCCTCATCCCTCTCATCTGAGGAGCCTTAGCCTTCAGCCTCCACTTCCTCCACTTCCTTCTCCTCCTCCTCCTCCTCTTCTCTGGGCCTTGTCTTCCCAGTAGCCCGAAGTGCCTTGTCTTCTTTGATCCGCCTCCTGATAAATTCTGCCTCTGCTTTAGAGGTATGCTTGAACATGTTGCTCTCCACCCTGGAAGCCCTTAATTCTAGACCGGAAACCCACTCCATCTCTGCATGAAGCTCGGGCAACTTCCAATCGCCGGCAACCCCATAAGAGTTGTAGTCTGGCATCCACTTCAAAATTTGGATCCCTAGCAGAATTGATGTGCAGTGGGACGACCCTTCCCGGCAAAGGGAATGGCCCAAGGCTGCCGAACAGCTGTTCGCACAACCAGCCGTGGCCATATATCGACAAATTGTTGAAAAGGCCCGGGTACAGGCGCATCCTGTCAGCAACATCCCCGTACTCCCAGGCGAATTTGTCCCTCTTCTACAATGGCGCAATGTGGCGCCGGAGGAAATCAGCCCCCACCAGGTCGATGGTCAGCCCGGCAGCCTTAAGGCGCGTGATTCGATTCAGCGCGGGGCAAAGCCTATCGTCGATGAGGCCTGGCTTGCCCCATTCGCTGTCGCACATGACGCATTCCGTCCACGCCCTGCAGTACTCTGGGGCATCTTTTTCCTGGATCCAGCACCAGTCCGCCCTCCATTCCTCCCATCTGCCGCATTGCTGGCCTGGAAGATAATCCCAATTCTCCCTCTTGCCCCGTGGAATCCAGCTTATATTTCCAAAGCGGTGGGTCTTGTCCTCCACCCGCGGGACGAAGCAGTGTCTAAACAAATCCACATTGGGGGCGACCCAAACAAAGTTCTCGCACAAATGAGCAAAGATCACCATGCACGCCATTGCATTGGGCGTAAAATCCAGGAGGTGGAATCCATACACCACCATCATAGCTTTGAAGAAATCAGAGAAGGGGGAGGTGAGGCCGCAGAGGAAGTACGCGTAGAAAAAGCGGTACGAGTTCGGCGGGTCCTCCTTCCCCGCCGGTAGAACCACAGGAGCTCCGTGCCCCTTCGGGACTTCCCTCCCCCACATATATGCATACCTTGTCCTCAGGGCTTGGTTTTCCACACTCGACGGGAAGAAGACCACGTCCTCTTGCCATTTTCTATCCAGATCCACCGCTCTTTTCTTCTTCTCTTCCGCCGCTGCTTCCTTTGCAGTGGTCACCCGCTTCCCCCTTGCGGCGGCGGCTTTCTTCCCTATCCTTTAGGATCGGCGGAGAGGCGGAGGGTTTGGTGGGGCGATGGAGGCGAATGGTGGCGTGTGAGTAGTTGTTTGGCTTGAGGAAGAAGATGATGGAAGGAGAAACAGATGCGAACGGGCAGCCCCACTTTTGCGTTGCTTTCTTATTAGGAACGGGCACAGGGGGCTAGCTCTTCGCTATCTTTTTCTTAGGAAGTTACCGTTTTACAAGCGCACAACCCATTAACAACTACAGTCCCACGACCCCACGACCTGCGGTAATTACGCGGAGTGGACATTGGATTGACTGTTCATCATGACAACCACTGCATGCGCAACATCTTTTCGACACGTGTCCATGCACTATTTGGGGCCTAACCCAACGTGCCCACGGACACGTATGACTCAGGCCCGGGGGCTTCTATCGGGGTACACAAACAGGGGGTGTATGTTTCCCCTGACTTGTGCACGGACGGATAGCTTCCTCCCCGGCAGTCAACACCTGAGCCAGGTAAGCAGCTCTTACTGAGGTCAAAGAGCGGATCAAGAAGACCAAGAATTAGCACAAGAGAAGAATATCACCTTGGGAAAGCCTCCCCTGCCGGGCAGCAGGGCCTGGCCGGGTCGATGCCGCCCCAGGGGCAAGTCCAAGACTTCCCGGGCAAGCTTGTCGGGTCCGCCGAGGGCGGAATCCCCGCCAAGACCACCGCTCCACCGCATGGCGACACAAGTCATTTATCAGTGCGGTGTCGAGCCCCCACGCGATTAAGTGACCTCTACTAAGCACGTGGCGGCCCATTGGAAGACAAGATTTATCCGAGCGACACCCGTTCAGAAGCATGTCAAGATGATAAGCAAGAGATGGTTAAGCGGCTCGGCAGGCCTGCCGGGCTTCATCCTCTGCTTGACACCTAGCAGTGCATTTAATGCACTTTGTTCTAACTGCCAGAGTTAGGTATGATAGCACCGTTGGCTATCTAATCAGTAGATAAAGACTATTTTGCCATTGTGGTTACCCCTTAAGCTATAAAAGGAGGTCCAAGGCGACCTAACAAAGGATTCGGACTCTCGCACACTTGTACGCACGTAGTTGCACACCCCAAGGCTTCCTTATCGGGCTTGAGCACTGCGTGCTCATTGTGTTCTTCCACTCAATCCACCAAAAAGTAGGAGTTGGGTTTTACGCTATCTAGCGGCCCGAAACTGGGTAAAAATCACCCGTGTCACCGTCGTCGTGTTGTTCTATGGATTCTGCTCTTTGTGCAACGTGATCCCTCCTTGCCGAACCACAAAGGGGCTCATGGCCCCATAGGTGATCGTGATCCACCACGAAAGAACTGATCCCAAACACAGCAAAGGAATTAAAGATCGGTAGATAAGGGTGCAATCAAGCTCACTACTGAGGAACAAAACCTTCAAGGTAAGATGCAATAATGATTCGAGCATAGGCTACAACAGGCTTAACAATGACAATGGTAATACAGCATGCCAACAGAATGAAGAACATGAAGAAGTACTAGAGCAGAGCTGTGATGGATAATTATGAAGAACAACGATACAACCTATGAATGACTAAGAGCTCTACGAGAGATGAATTGAAAGATAAGCAGCAGAGAGTAACAGATCAAATTTCTTTCATCACAGAGCACACATCATGACTGCCATAAGTAATGCAGTGAAGAAAATAGAACCAGTGGTGCTCGATGGCGACAGAAAGATTTGGTAGACCAGTTCATCCTTCTGCCAAAGGGCTACATCTGGTTGGAGGGGCAGTGACTTAACATGGAAGATAAACTCTCTTCACCCTATTCTCCTTTAACGCAAAGCTGATCAGCCTCAGGTTGATTTCACTCGTGGTATATCCTTGTCAGTGATCTCAAAACCTTCGATCGACCTTCACGAACCACAATCACTCTTGGTTGCTGAAGATTTTGTTTGGTGAAGACAACGACTCTTCAACACTCGAACCAAAACCTATCCGTCTAGAGAGTGCACAACTCGCAAGAGTAATAGGTACAAGAACTCTCACTCAGAACTTCTGTGATGCTAAACCATTGTCTAAGTTTGGGCTCTTGATTTTTCTCTCAGTGGGTCTTAAACTCAAATCACTCGGAGAGGGGTTGTTCAAATCAATCTTCTCAGAAATCTCAAGCGGAGCAGCCAACGGACAAAGTTGGAGCGGGGTGGCTATTTATAGCCATAGCCTTCCTAGATGGGAAATGACCAAATTAGACATCGGAATCAGCCAATGGCCGAACAACATGAGTCCAACGATCGGATTTGAGCACAACAGTATCATTGCTGGCGGGGCAAGTAATGCTAATTCCTCAGTCCGAGACAAATCTCTTGCAGCGAAGAAGATCACAGTCACTTGCTGACAAGTATTTGCTCGGAACACAAAGATATTTCTCTCACAGCTTTCATAGGTTTTGGCTAAGCATCAGAGCGGATCTAAGCATCGAGAACCTATACCCCTCTTAATAGTATGGAGTTCCTATGACTCAATTGAATGAAAGAAGAACAACAAAATGAATACTACGTTTTCACTTAGTCTTCGACTTCCATCGCTACAGTCAATTTCTTCGGAGACTGTACTGAATCAAAAAGCTTTGCTTCAGTAGTAAACTTTCGAGGGGTCGATTTTTTAACAAAAATCTACTCGACTATATGACTTTAGCAAATATAGCTCGTTCTTCTCTGCAATGCAGATATACTTCAGTGAAGTTACTCGAACATTGTAGTAGAGATAGCATTCTCTTCGGTTGTGTATGGACTTTTTCTCTCTGTATGCACTAGCAAACAAATCAGTCCATATTTGTTTCTGTCAACAATCTCCAAACAAAAGGTAGGCATATATTGCACCAACACTTGGCGTTATCATTAAAATCATACAAAAACAACTTACATGCACCATCCCAGCAATACGTGGTGCCATCTACTTTGCCGATCGCGTAGATGATGCCATTGTGTTCAATAGCATCACAGAAGTGTGTATCAGCTTTGATGATCCACTACAAGGTGAGTTGTCTCCAGCTAAAGAAGGCACCGACGGAAGATAGGCGAGTCCGCGGTCGAACAAGGCAATTAGCTTGAAGTCTGTGTAATCCGCATATCGTGTGGGCACTTGGAAGATTACAATCTTCTGCAAAACAAGGTCAGTACAACTGACGTGGTAATCTAGATGACTTGGACCGTGACGGTAAAACCCTACACAATCCAATGGAGGAAGGATAATCTCACGGGAGGTGTGGAAGTTCATGAGCACCAACCTCTTCCGATCTTCTCTGATGGCAGCCATCTAGTGGGAGTTCATGCTGACTCAGTACATACCTGCTAAGAAGTTTTGGGCGATGGTGATTGGATCGAAGTCAAGGGGCATGATGTACGGTGTCCCAGTACATACCTGCAAAGAAGTTTCGGCTAATGGAGTTTGAAATGAAGTCGAGGGGCATCATGTATGCCTTAGTATCATGGTGAGCGCATCTCGCAAGAGCAGATAGCAGCAAGCAGGGTGTCTTGAAAAGCTTAGGCCTCGCTTCGACGATGGCCGCGTGCATGTCCCTCGAGCATGCAGCCAGCCGCATGGTGCTCAACATATCCATATGCGAACAACAGAGGTTGAGGATGTCACTGGGGAGATCGCTTCAGTCGTGGCTCATATGGATGCTGCGTGGTTTGCCTTCGGCCATGGTGGAGTTTGGAAGGTGGGGTTTTTTGGGGCTTGATTTACGGGGGAGAAGGCTCTCGGTACTGGACCAGCTAGCGTGGGAATAGTGGTACTGGAGGAGGCAAGCGAGGCGAGGGTATGCGGGGGCACAGTGAGATGATGAAGAGTGACCTCAGGATCTCCGGTGAGATGGAGATGGAGATGGAGTGGTGCTAGGGGAGAGGGAAACGACGCGAGGCTTGCTATACAGTGGCGGTGACAGTGACTGCACAGTGCACAAGGTGAGACTGACTTTGGTAACCCGAACACGCTGCCTGGACTTGTGTCACCTTGAGTGCAGGGTCTTGTCACTTCATTGTGAGGACCGGATGAATAATGTTTTAACCATCAAGTGTACTACAGTGGTACTACTACACGCACGGAGCGCGCGATGTGGGAAGCGTGCCTCAAAGGCTGCAACTGCCACGCGCCTATAGAGGCGCATTCACATTGGGGAATAAAAGAGGCGGCCCCGCTTCTTCCCCATAAAAAGGAGAAGCCGCAGAGGCACAAGCCTATTTACCCCCCTCTTCTTCTCAATCTGGCCGTCGCCATCGCCTTCCTCCTCTCGAGCTCAAAGCGAAGCTTTTTCCTCTTCCGCCCGCCGCTTCCACGCTCGCTCCACCCCCGGCTTCCGCCCTCACAGCCGCCATGCCGCCCAGGGCCAGCAAAGGCAAGGGCAAGGAAGCGAAAGCCGACGTCCCGGAGAGCGAACTGGTGAAGATGCGGAAGAAATATGTCGTCTTCCCCCCATCGCTCGATGCTGAAGCTCTGAAGGGGCGGTACCAATGCATATGGGCGAAGGGCACGCAAGCTCACCCCGCCACACGCGTGATCCTAGGTGCTTGTTCCAAAGGTGCATCAGACAGATACCCTTTCTTCACTGCGTATTTTTATTGCGGGCTCTACCCCCCATTTTCCGACTTCTTCAATGGTATCATGTACACATACGGCTTTCGTCTTCTCGATTTCATGCCAAATGCGGTACTTTGCATGTCCAGCTTTGCCCATCTTTGTGAAAACTTTGTCGGCGTGATTCCCAACTCTACTCTTTTTCGCCATTATTCTTCCCTCGCATCCAAAAAGGAGAGGCCCTCTCTGGTTCTATCGCCTGGATTCCAAGGGCTTGGAATAAGGAAATATACCCAGAAGGAGTTTACCGCGAAAAGTGGGACGAGTGGCGGGCTGAATGGTGCTGGATCCAGGAAGCAGATCCCCATCCGTTTTGTCTTCCCTGGCAACAAAAGGTGGTCCGCGGCAAGGACTGGAGCGATCTCGCCGCGGAGGACGAGAGGCTCACAATCGCCACCACCAAGATCCTTCACCTGAAAGCTGCCGAGCTGACAATGGAGATGATTGCAGAACAGGGGAAGGCCAGCATGGGAATACAGAAACGCGGCAGATATCATGAGATTGCGCCCCGGGCTGAATAATAATCTGACCGCTATGCAGCTCGGCGCTATCCGTCAAAAATTATTCCAGCGCGAAGACAAGCATCGGCTGCCGGCAAGGATTGTCCCTTTGTGCAACAACTCCGCCTTGGGGTCAATCATCGCCTTCATGCCGATGTTCAATGCCCACGGTCTTGACGCGACTTGGGCCTAGCCAACCGAGGAGGAAGCACAGAAGTTTTTTGACAACTTGACGGAGAGACCCGTCCGGCAAGAGGCAGATTTCATCCGAGCCACCACCGACCAAGAAGTAGCTTACATTGCTACTAGGGTGGAGGAGGCAAATCTTGCCGCGGAGGCCGGCAGCGTCGGCTTCACAGAATGGGAAGCCAGCGACGCAGAGGTAGTTATGGAGGTAAAAACTGCCGGGAAGGACAAAGCTGCCGGGAACAGAGCAGCACAGCCGCTGAGAGCTTGTCCGACGAGGACGCGGCCGAAGAAGAACCGCAAGAAAAGCTCCCAGCCCCGAAGAAGACGAAGCGTGTTCTTCGGAAGGCTGCATCAGGTATCCGGCAAGCCAGCCTTCTTCGAGCGGCGAGGCTCCCGGCAAGAAAGTGTCCGACAAGACTGCACCACAGCAAGGGGCTCGTCAACAACCTGCGCGGTGCACGAGACCCACACCAGCAGCCACTGCTGGGGCGGCAGGGGTGTCTCGCACTACCGCACCGGAAGCCGCCCCGGCGCCTGCCACAGCCAAGCGGCCTAGGACCCCTCCTCCGCCTCCCCACTCAGACATCGCAGCGGAGGCCGATTTTGACATCTCTGGCTTTAGTCCGGAGCGAGAAGAAGAAGAGTGAGTACCTTGCCACAGCCTTTATATTCCAATCTTGGATCGATCTTGCTAACTTGCTCGTATTGTCTCTGTAGTGATGCAGAAACCTTGCTGGAGAGGATGGCGAAGAGGACAAAGACTTCCACGGGCGACGAGCCCCCGGCAGGCTCCACAAGCATGCCAGAAACCATCGTCGTCAGCCCGGAGCCTAGTCCTCAACGCAGCCCCCAGCACAGCCCCCAGCGTAAGTTCACTATTCTTTTCTCGCTGGCGGGTGCCGAGGCTTCCATTCTTGCCGCTGATATCCTTGGGCTCGCAAGAGAAGAACGGCAACAAGGAGAGTTGTCGGAAGACATCCCCGTCATGCCACCTTCATCGACCACGCCGCCCACAAGCACATCCCCGGCAAGAGTTCCTACTGACAAGCCCATCTCAATTGAGGAGGAGCCGGCAAGCACGGACACCAGCAACCCTCCCCCAACAACCAAAGTTGCCCGGAAGGGCGAGGCCACCTCTCAACAGCTCGATGCAGGTAATCGATTGCCCCAGAGTGCTTGTTACTCTTTCCCTTATCTCTCTGTCTTTAGTCGCTTCAAACTTCAATCTTGATCTTATTCTGTTCTCCTCCTTCGTCCTTCAGAGTTCCCTGAGATGGAACACATGGATGTCGACGTTGTCATTGAGGAGATTGCCAGGGACGCCGCTGCCAAAGCAGACAGGATCGCTGCCAGCGAGGCCACCAAGGATGACACTATCGAGGCTGGTGGTGCTCTTGACGGGGAGGCCGCCAAGACTGCACAAGCGGAACCCGCCAAGGAACCTACTGAAGGGGGCGACAGGGAGGCTGATGACCGTACTGACGGCATTCCCGCCGCAGGAGCGTCAGGGGCTGCACCGGCCACAGAGCCCCCTGCCACTGGTGAGGCGGTCGCTGAAGACCAACCGTCAACATCTGAAGGCCCCTCATCCATCAAATACCTCAAGGTTGGTGAGAACCTGTTCGTTAACTTGCCGGGAACGGCAAGCATTGGGGCACCAGCCGAAGGAGAAGTTTTTGACGAAGAAATCATCGCTGCTGCTGGGCTCGAGGTTGTTGACGATCCCAGCGCTAGCAGCGGTAAATCTGAAGAGGATCAGCTCCTTCAGGCCATGGGCGAGTATTTCTGCAAGCTCCAGGCTCTCCACCGCGCCCGGAAAGATAAGGCGGACTCCAGAATGGCAGTTGTCGAGGCGGCCGAAGCAGATTTTCAAAGGCGCGTCGAACAAATGCAAGTCTGGCACGCCGAGGCCCTCCAAGAGTTGGTTGCCGGCCGGGAACAAGTGAGCCAGCAGTGGACAGCAATCCTCCTGAAGCAATCTGATATGGAGAAGGCACAGGATGAAGCTGCTCAAAGGATTGCCGCTGAAGATGCCCTCCTGACGGGGCGCCGTGTTGCTCTTGATGCTCATGAGGAAGATCTCACCGCATGTGAGCAGGCGCTCGCCGCCAAGCTTCGCAGCAAAGATGAAGATATCGAGAAGCTTGTCGCGCGGCGGACCCAGGAGCTGGAGCAAAAACATAAAGAAGCGCTCGAAGCTCTGACTGCAAGTTACGCCAGCAAGCTCAAGGAGGCCGTCGATGCTCCCGAAGCTGCAGAGGCCGCCAAGAACGAGCTGAGCGACAAGGTGAAGAAACTGGAAACAGTTCTTGAAGAGCACGACAAGGAGCTCTCCACGCTCAAACGTGATAGGGAAAAAACCCTCCACGCCTTGGCGGAGATGCAAGTTGCCCTGTCCAACAAAACCAAGCAGCTCTCGTCTGCGGCTGATGACATTGCAGTTCTGGAACTGAAGTTGACCACGTTGCAGAAGTCTCTCGAGGCCGGCAGGGCCCGTGAGAAGGCTCTACTCAAGGATCTCCAAGGAGAGAGGAACCTGCTCAAGAGCGCTGCCGCCGCCCAAACCGATTACGAGAAGGGGGTGGAGATCTGGACTGGACGTCTCATCGCCACTGCGGAGAAGCTTACTGCAGAACTGTCAACCATGGGCCTGTCGAACTTCAGGTATTCATCCAAGGAAAGAATATCTCCAAGTGCCAGGTTGACGATGTTCTTTGAAAGCATCATCAATGCCTTGAGGGTGCTCCAGTCTAGACGGGTGACCCAATTGGCCAACGAGACTCGCCGGCTCTGCCGGGCCGTCCTTCGTAAGGTGCTTATCAAAGTGGTGCACAGAATCCCGGCATCGACCTCTCCAACGCGCTCGGCCATCTGCCACGGGACGCAAATGTTGAGGCGCTTGAAGAATGCATCGCGGCTATCCTCGAGAAGGTGGACTCCATCAAAAGGATTGAAGGCCAGCGCAGGGATTAAGTGCTCCTCTTTTTCTTGCCGTCATCATTCCATGTAAAAGACAATTAAGTCTCAAGTTGGAATTGCGGCAACTCATGAATGTAATATAATTCGCCTATGTTTAGGTTCATGCCTGCTATTTTCCTTGTCTGATTCCTTTATGTATGGAGTTCACCCTACGCTTACTGAATAACTTGCCGGCACGCAAACCTGCCGCGAGCGCTGGGTGCGGGACTTCAGCAGCCTGCTGGAGGCGCAGCGGCCGGCAAGACTCCTTGACGTTCTCAGTGCAGCCACTTAAATCGTTGAGCGGGCTTGAAACAAAATAAGGGCGCAACTAATTACAACAAGGGTTCCTTCGCGTGCAAATTTTCCATACAAGAGTCGGAATCGTCCAAGGAAATAACTTTATAATAAAAGAAACTTGCTCTAAGTTTTTAGAACTTAGCTTTCTATCGCTATCCTTCCTCCAGCAAGCGTCGATTCCGAACGTCGCCAACCGGTACTCATATCTCCCTTCCGCCCCCGGCAAATGTGCATGCGAGGAATCCTTCTGTCTTTTAAAAAGAAAGAAGAGAAAATAAAGACATGAAACCTTGGCAGTTCGTTAGAACTTACCGGGAGTAGGTGTTATACAACATCTTAGACAAACATGCATATATAAATATGAACATGGGAATCAATAAAGGAATGTACAACACTTAAATTTAGTCATCTGCGCTCAGGGTCTGTGCCTGGCTTTGTACAAAGGATCACATGCCTTGCTGGCAAGACTTGTACAAAAGGGTGGTTGCCGGGGGCCCCCGGCAACCGCGCCTTATGGGTAGAACTTGCGAAGATGTTCGATATTCCAGGAATTGCGCACTGGAACGCCATCTTCGGTCTCCAGGCGGACAGCGCCGGGTCTGGTGACTCGTACTACCCGATAAGGGCCTTCCCACTTTGGCATCAACTTGTTTGAAATCTTGGCGGACTGAATCCGCTGAAGAACAAGGTCGCCTTCCTCAAGGCTTCGGGCATGAACTTTGCGGATATGGTAGCGACGCAAAGCTTGCTGGTAGCATGCAGCTCGCACAGCAGCCTGAAGACGATTCTCCTCAAGGAGCACAGCGTCATCTTGCCGTAGTTGCTCTTGCTCAAGCTCATCATAAGCGAGCACTCGAGGTGATCCGTACGTGAGTTCCGTGGGGAGAACTGCTTCCGCTCCGTAGACCAGAGCGAAGGGCGTCTGGCCGGTGGCTCGATTTGGTGTCGTTCTGATTGACCAAAGAACCGTCGGCAACTCATCAATCCAGCGTCTTCCGCACTTTTTCAGCCTGTCAAAGGTTCTGGTCCTGAGACCATGCAACACTTCAGCATTGGCCCTCCCCGCTTGGCCGTTGCTTCTCGGGTGAGCAACAGAGGCAAAACAAATTTTGCCGCCAAGGTCTTGGACGTACTGCATGAAGGTGCGACTTGTGAACTGCGTGCCGTTGTCGGTGATGATCCTGTTGGGTACACCGAAATGGCAAACTATCCCTTTAAAGAACTTGACGGCTGATTGTGCTGTCACCTTCCTCACTGCTTCCACCTCCGGCCACTTTGTGAACTTGTCGATAGCAACGTACAAGTACTCAAAGCCCCCCGGTAGCACGGGGGAAAGGGCCCAGTATGTGGAGCCCCTAGACCGAAAATGGCCAGGAGAGAGGGATTGTCTGAAGAGCTTGAGCTGGCTGATGCGATTTCTTCGAATGAAACTGCCACGCTTCACACTTGGTTACTAGTGCAGTTGCATCCTGGAGAGCGGTGGGCCAAAAGAAACCTTGCCGGAATGCTTTCCCGACAAGTGCTCTTGACCCTATGTGAGAGCCACATATGCCTCTATGTATCTCTGCCAACAGCACTAGTCCATCCTCCCGAGGAATACACTTCAATTTCACACCGTTTGGTCTCTTTCTGTACAGGACGTCATCGACGAACTTGTACATAACAGACCGATGGGCTACTCCTTCTGCTTCTCCCTGTTCCTCTGGGAGTTCTCCTGTCTGAAGGAAATGGACGATGTGCTGCGCCCATGCTGGAGCCTGAGGCTCGACAACTAGGACTAAAGGCATCTCCTCCACCGGGGGAACGTTTCTCTCGACAGCAAGGGCCTGAGGCCCTGTCGGAGCCTGTTGTTCCCCGGCAGGCATGTCGATCCCGGCAACCTCCTTGCCGGCGGCTCCGGGGAGCTCTGCCGGGAAGTACTGGCCAGAGTTCAACTTTCTTCTCTTTTCTTGCCGCATCGATGGCGCTACGGATGGTTGAGTCAATTGGAGCACAAAAGTTCCTGGTTCCACAGGCAACTTGAGGGCGGCATGCTTTGACAGGTCGTCAGCAACACTGTTCTCGGCACGAAGAACATGCTCCATTTGCAGACCGTCAAGGCGCTCCTCCATTTTCCTCACTTCATCTACGTAGGCTTGCATCAATGGACTTTGATAACTCTTGTTAACTTGCCTGACGACAAGTTGTGAATCGCCTTTGATGACGAGCTTCTTGATACCAAGGTCTGCCGCGATCCTGAGACCGGCAAGTAGGCCCTCGTACTCCGTAGTGTTGTTGGTCGAACTCTCCTGGGGAAAATGCATTTGGACTACGTACTTGAGGTGCTCTCCGGTGGGTGCGACAAGCAGCACACCAGCACCGGTGCCTTGCAGCGAGAAAGCCCCATCAAAGTACATAACCCATTGCTGATCGATTTCCTTGCCGGTAAGAGTTGTTTCCTGAGCCTCTTCATCTAGCGTTGGGGTCCACTCCGCAATGAACTCCGCCAAGGCCCTGCTCTGAATCATCGAAGTGCTTTCAAACTTGAGGCTAAAGCTTGACAACTCCAACGCCCACTCCACGATCCTGCCGGTTGCTTCTGGATTTTGCAAGATCCGTTGCAATGGAAAGCAAGTGACGACGGTGATTTCATGTGCTTGAAAATAATGGCGCAGCTTCCTCGAGGCCTTAAGAAGGCCGAAAAGCAACTTCTGGGCACCAGAATATCTTGACCTAACTCCTTGTAAAAGAGAGCTAACAAAATAGACTGGGCGCTGCACCACCTTCTTCTTCTGCACGGGTTCTTCTGTTTGCGCAGATCCTGTCTTGCCGGGATCAACCCTTGTCGAGGAAGATCTTGCCGCGTCACATGGCGGCCCTGCCACTGGTGTTGCTTCCTCATCAGCCTCTCTCTGCGCCACTAGCGCAGCACTAACCACTTGATTTGTTGCTGCCAGATACAGCAACAACGGCTCTTGTGGTTTAGGCACGACTAGCGTCGGCGGAGAGGAAAGGTATTTCTTCAAATCCTGCAGCGCAGCCTCCGCCTCCGAAGTCCATTTCATTGGACCTGCCTTCTTCAAAATTTTGAAGAAGGGCAGGGCGCGCTCAGCAGATTTGGAAATAAACCTGCTTAGAGCAGCAACACAGCCGGCAAGACGACGCACATCTTTGACGCGTCTTGGCGCTTCAATTTGCTCAATAGCTTTGATCTTGTCGGGGTTCGCTTCGATTCCCCGGCAAGATACAAAGAATCCGATGAGCTTGCCGGAAGGAACACCGAACACGCACTTCTCAGGATTGAGCTTCAAGTTGAACTTGAGCAGATTTGCAAATGTTTCTTCTAAATCTTGAATGAGTGTCGCTTTGTCTTTGGTTTTGACCACTATATCATCCATATACGCCTCCATATTTCTATGGAGTTGAGGCTCAAAACCAATTTGGATTGCTCTCGCAAATATCGAACCAGCACTTTTCAACCCGAAAGGCATTCGTATAAAACAATACGTACCACATGGGGTGATAAATGCGGTCTTCTCTTCATCTTCTTTTACCATAAAAATCTGATGATACCCTGAATAGGCATCAAGGAAGGACAGGAGATCACAACCAGCGGTGGAATCTACAATCTGGTCGATGCGCGGCAAGGGAAAGGGATCTTTTGGACAGGCTTTATTGATATCTGTATAATCGATACAAAGCCTCCATTTCCCATTCGCTTTTCGCACTACAACCGGATTGGCCAACCAGGTTGGATGAAGCACTCCTTTGACCAATCCTGCCGCCTCCAGCTTTCTGATTTCTTTGGCAATGAATTCTTGCCGCTCCAAGGCTTGCTTCCTGACCCTTTGCTTAACGGGCCGCGCATGAGGACAGACAGCAAGGTGGTGCTCAATTACCTTCCTGGGAACACCGGGGATGTCATACGGTTGCCATGCAAACACGTCGACATTCGCCCGCAAGAATGCAACGAGAGCGCTTTCCTATTTGTCATCTAGGGTGGAACTTATGGTGAAAGTTCCCCCCGTTCCATCCTCCCTGACGGGCACCTTCTTGGTCTCCGGTGGAGCAGCCTTTGATTTCTTGTTCTTGCCGGTGGAACTCTCTGGTGCGTCCTCGACGGAAGCGTAGCACTCCAAGGAGGTGCGCTTGTCGGAGTTCGCGCCAAGATTCTTGCCGGTCTTCTTCTTCCCCCCAGGAGTTCCAGCGGCAGGAGCAGGTGCCTTGATGGCATTTGCTGCAACTGCTTCCCGGTAAAGTTGGTCGGCACATATGAGCGCATCCTTCTTATCGGAATGGATAGTGATGACGCCCAACGGCCCAGGCATCTTCAAAACATTGTATGCATAGTGTGATGACGATATGAACTTAGCCAGCGCTGTCCGACCAAGGATCCCATTATATGACATGGGGATCTTGGCGACATCAAACACCACCTTCTCGGTCCTGAAGTTGAGCTCGCTACCAAATGTCACCGGCAGCGTAATCTTGCCCTTGGGCTGAGTTCTTCCCGGATTGACCCCTTGAAACGTGCCCGTTTCCTCGAGGTCCTCGTCGGGAATTTGAAGCTTTTTGAGCACATCCGGTGAGATTAAGTTTAGGCCGGCCCCACCATCAACTAGCATTTTTGTCACCTTGAGGTTGCGAATCATTGGGGAGACCAACAATGGCAAGCACCCGACCGCAGTTGTGCGATCAGGGTGATCCTCGGCGTCAAAAATGATAGGCGTGTTGGACCACTTCAGGGGCCTACATGCATCTGGAGGTGGCTCTGCCGCATTGACTTCCCGCACCCACTGTTTGAGTTGACGGTGGGAAGAATGCAGCGAGGCACCTCCATCGATACACATAGCCTCTGTGGCTTTCTGGAATTCTTGCTCACTGGACTCATCATCTTCCTCATCATCATCTTCTTCTTTGTCTCGGCCCCGTGTGGGCCTATCCTTCTGTTGCTTGGCCTTGCCGCGGCGCCCCCCTCGACCACCGCGCTTCTTGCCGGATCCATCAGCACCATCTTGGGCCTTCTCCTTATCTCGCCTCTCGTATTCGGCCGTTTGTTTCTCGGCAAGCTGTTCAACTTGCCGGCAGTTCTGGAGATCGTGGCCTTTGGTGCGATGGATCTTGCAATACTGCTTGCCGGAGTTCTCCGACTTGTCGGCAGCCGCCAAGGCCTGACAGGAAGGGCACCCGGCAAGATCCTTGCCGGGGTCACCAACCTTGGCCTTCTTGGCGGCGCCGAGGTTGTCGGATTCCTCAACAGCAAGCACGGCCTTGCCACCGCGTTTCCTGTTCCGCTGCCGGCCTTTCCTTGATGGGGCCGCGACATCTTCTTCTTCAGATTCGCCCACCGCGCCAACAGCCTCGCCAGGAAGTTTCCTCCCCTCTTCAGCTCGAGCGCATTTATCGGCTAGAGCGTAAAGCTCGGCAATACTCCTGACTTTGTTCATTGCCAGCTCTTCCCACATTTTGCGGTTACGCACATTCTGGTGGAACGCGCTAACGATAGCGGCAGGGTGAACGTCAGGAATATTGTATTGCACCTGGCTAAATCTCTGGATAAACTTGCGCAGGGACTCGCCCTCCTTCTGAGGGATGATATGCAAATCACTCTCTTGGCTAGGAGCTTGGTGACCTCCGACAAAGGCGCCAACAAACTGATGACACAGATCTGACCAGGAAGAAATAGAATTCTCCGGCAGATGCATCAACCACGACCTGACCTTGGGTTTGAGCACCAATGGGAAGTAGTTGGCAAGTATCTTGTCATCTCGGCCCCCGGCAGCCTACACCGCAATGGTGTAGATGCTCAGGAATTCCGAGGGATGGGTCTTACCATCATATTTCTCCGGGACCTCCGGCTTGAAGGTTCGGGAATTGAGCCACTGGACTTGCCGCAGCTCGGGGGTAAACGCTGGAGTCCCTACCTCATAAGGCAAGTCTCCTACGTCCCTTGGCGCAGGCTCGTCGACAGCCGGTCCTGTGCGCTTATCAGACTGATAGCGCGCTTCCCGTCGCTGCTCGATGGTAGTCCGAGCGTCCTCCTTGCCTCGTTCCTGGAGAACTTGACGCTGATCGCGGCGCATCCATCGATTGGATGACGCCGTGGAAACTTCTTCATGGCGGTCGACCTGCTGGATTGCCGGCCGCCGCTGGAGCCGCGGAGGGGAGTGCACTGTGGTCGCACCACCTCCGGTTTTCTCCACATCGGCTCGCGCCAGACCGATGGGCCTTCGCTGTGAGGGCCCTGCCTCTTGCGGTCCATCTTTGTTGCCGAAGCCGATAAGGCTCTGGATAGTAGCTCGCCACTCCTCCATCTTCTCCGGGGCTGGAGGAAAATCGAGGAGCAGCTGCGCACGTGCCAAGGCTTCCGCTGGCGTAGGCGGCGGCGACAGGTGCGAGCTACGTGAGGTGCTCTGACTCCTAACCATATTAGAAGGAGCACCGCCACGATCATGCCACCGCGTGCCACCCCCGCCAGCAGCTCGGTGTGCATGCTGGTCCCGCGCATCTTGGGATCGATGCGCAGCAATCTTTTCGTGGGGACGCCCTGAACCACCAGCGCCATGACGCCGCTCATCAGGCACGACCTGGGTAGGTCGTGAGGCTTACGCCGGCGTGGGAGCTCCAGCAGGCGCCCTCCGATCTCTGGAGTTCGTTGTGCCACCCGTAAGCAACACAGCGCCGTCTCTAGATCCTGCGGCGTGCAGGTTACCACTGCCACTGCGAACGATGCCGCTCGCCTGGCTCAGATCACCAGAACGCTGTGGGGGTTCTAGTCCTCTTCTTTTTGCACCCACGCCGTCGCCCGTACGCGAAGGCGTAGGCAAAACGGACATGGACGGTTGCGCCGTTGCGGCGCTCTTCTTCTTGGGCGGCATGATGATAAAGAAACTGGGGCGCCGATCACTAGATCAGGTTCACGCAACCTTCAATCCCCCTACCTGGCGCGCCAAAGATGTCGGGGTACAACACCTATGGGATCCCGAGAGACCCCTTTACGATTCGGCGGGGGGAGAGGTATACGCAAAGAGCAGAACCAACGATCGACGCGGGAAGTTTTTACCCAGGTTCGGGCCGCTGATCAGCGTAAAACCCTATTCCCGCTTTGTGTTCTTATTAATGTTCTTGAGCCCAGCCTTTAGGAGCGCTCGCTGTGAACAGTACATTCAAAGAGCAGCTACGCATGCAGAATGGGCCAGAAGTCCTCCTCCTCTGTAGCAGTTGCCTTGGGCCTCCTTTTATATGCTCAAAGGGTGCACCACAGTGGCAAAATGTACATACATTGAGGTGTAAAGTAGCTACAGGGTATCATACCTAACCCCTGACGGATTAGGACAAACACATTTAATGCACCGTGAGGTGTCTGTTTAGGTATCCTCACTTTCTTGGGGCTGGAAAAAGGGGCCATCCCATCAGCACCGCTTAAGCTCTCTTCCATTGGCGCGTTGCCACGCGTCCAAAGAAGGACCCAGAATGTCGGTTTTGTCGCTATGCTAGAGCAGCGGCACAGCAACAAAACCTTGCCGGGCACCGAAGGTTGCCGGGCACCAAGCCTTGCCGGGCGCCAAGCCTTGCCAGACGCCAAGCCTTGCCGGGCGCCAAGCCTTGCCGGGCGCCAATCCTTGCCGGGCTCCGCAGGCCACCCCCGCAAGATCTTGCCGGGGAAGCTGGCCTTCGGATTCCAGCTCTTCTTATCGGCTGATCCTCAGATCTCTGACTTGATGATTTCTTTGGTGGCTTGAATTGACCTCGAACTGTTCCCCGGCAAGCCTTGCCGCGAGGATGGCTACAACTGCCCGTGCACAAGTACGGGGTACTAGTGGCCCAATACTTAGTACACCGACAACACCACTCCTAATTGGTCAACTAGATACACACATTTTTTATGGTATACGGTGCGGAAGCAGTCCTCCCATGCGACCTTATCCATGATGCGCCTAGAGTGCGCATGTATGAAGAAAAGGAAGCCAAGCTCGATCGGCAGGATGATCTGGACACTCTAGAAGAAGAACGTGACATAGCTCGAGCTCGGTCCGTGTTCTATCAACAGCAAGCATGGCGTTACCACAACCACGAGGTCCGGGCGAAGACATATAACGTGGGAGACCTCGTCCTCCGACTCCCCGAAAAATAGAAGAATAAACTGCCGCCTAAATGGGAGGGACCGTACATCAGCGATGAAGTAATCACATGAGAAGCATATCGTCTTCGCCACCCGTCCGATCACGGCCTAGAGCCAAACACATGGAACGCAGCAAGGCTACGGCATTTTTATGCCTGAGCTTGACATACATCTCCACCTTTCCCTTCTTCCTTTTTTTCTCTTTGACATGGTGCTAGTCCGGCTAAACCGAACCATACCAAGCTCGCATTATATACATCATTGAATGTAACACCCAACTTTGCCTGGGGGCTCCCTCAGATGAGCCGTATAAATGTATAAACCGCATTCATACTGATTGCATCCTTCTCACACATGTTTAAGCCAACATATGCACTTGTTTGCCTTATGATCTTTGCCAAGCTGGGTTGCCTGGCTCCCGTGCTTACCCCTACGTTCCCGATTGTTCGGCTAGGGCGTAATGGGAGCACCTCTACGATTGTTAAGACTGGGTCACCCGGGACCGTACCTCAGACGGGTGAAGCAGAATGCTAGCATTCTTACAGAATACAGCAAGTCGGCCTAAGGGAAGTGGATATAGCCTCGAGTTTAATACCAGGGTTCTTTTTTAAAGCCATTGGTGTATGTTGACCCTAAGTGTCCGGACTGTAATTTTACCCGATGAAAGGAACTCTTGGAGGAACAATTTTCATCGGAAGATGTTTCTTACGTTAAACAGTAATATAACATCGCTCTCCGCATATGTTTTGTCTATTTAAACCAGAGGGCCAGATTGCCTGGTTCCCGAATTGTTGCCTAGTTTCCTATGGCACACAGTACGGAACACTCCCCGATCTCTGATCGGAGAGGCAGAAGCCAATGGCCGGTCAAGACAACATTCTTTCAAAAATAACAATAAGAACGCGGATTGAGCACGGTCAACGTAAAGTACATAGATACATAGAATTGACAAGACTACTCTTTCTCGACATTGTCTATCAACTTTTCTAAAGCACAATCCTTTTGAGAATAGCGAGCGACTTGCATCACTTCATCATACACCAAGCTTAATGGTATCTCTTGACCGTCAGGGCCCACGGGACCAACGCGGGCCATATGCACCAGGTCTAGCTTGGTGAAGCGGGTCTTTACCATAGCCCACACCTCGCGCGCTCCTTCTCAGCAGGCCGAGATCTTCCATAACTCAAACCTTCGCTGAGCCCCTTTAAAGTGACTGGCCAGTTCGGCCATACTCTCTGGTGGCGCATCTGACGGCCATAACGTCTTCGCCATGCTCTTCATGGCTTTCCGGGCGTTTTCACAGGTCTTCAACAGTTCCTTTAGAAGGTTCCCGTCATAAGCATTTACTTCTTCCTCAGGCTACCCAGTCAGGAGACCTAACAAGCAGGTGTTTCACATCATCATTAACACATCATGATACTTGCCAATAGCATGGTACAATCAACACTTACCGAATATACCACCTTTCAACTTCTGGTTTTCCTCCGCGGTCTGGGCCAGCTGAGTTTTCAAAATCTTAATTTCCTCAACTTGTCATTGATTTTCTGCCTTGAGCTCATTTTTCTACTCCTGACTTTGCATCAGTACTCGTTTACCAGCCTCCAGCTCCCTCCGCAGCTCGTTTATAGCTCTGCTCGATGGTTAGCCTGGCAGCCTTGAGGCGCGCGATCCGATTCAGCACAGGGCGAAGCCTATCATCAGTGAGGCCTACCTTGCTCCATTTGCTATTGTGCACGACGCGTTCCGTCCGTGCCTCATAGAACTCTGGGGCGTCTTCATCCTGGATCCAGCATTAGTCCTCCCTCCACTCCTCCCATCTGCTGTGCTGCTGGCCAGGGAGATAAGTTGATTCATCCTTCTTGCCTCGGGGGATCCAACTTATGTTCCCCGAACGGTGAGTATTGTCTTCCACCCGCGGGATGAAGAAGTGCCTGAACAAATCCACATTGGGGGCAACTTCGATGAAATTCTTGCACAGATGGGCAAAGATTGCCATGAATGGCATGGCGTTGGGCGTGAAATCTAGGAGATGGAATCCGTACACCACCATCATGGCTTCGAAGAAATCTGAGAAGGGGGAAGTGAGGCTACAGAGAAAGTACGCACAGAAGAAGCGGTACAAGTTTGGTGGAACCTCTTTTCCCTCCGACAAGACCACGGGCGCTCCATGCCCCTTTGGAACTGCCCTCCCCCACATATACGCATACCTCATAGTCAGGGCTTTGCTGTCCAGGTTCAATGGGAAGAAAATCACATCTTCCTGCCGCTTCCTGTCCAACTCCTCTGCCCTTCTCTTCTTCCCCTCCACTGTAGTGTCTCGGGCGGTGGTCGCCCGCTTCCCCCTTGCAGCGGCAACTTTCTTTCCCATCCTTTGAGGTCGCAGAGCAGATGGGAGATCTCGCAGGCTGTTGAAGGCGGATTCCAGTGTGGGAGCGGTTGCTTGGCTTGAGGAAGAAGATGATGGGAGAAGAGAAAGATGCGAATGAGCAGCGCCCCTTCGCGTTGCCCTTTTTATTGGGAACTGATGTGGGGCTGACTCTTCGCCATGTTTTCTCAAGAAGTTACCATTTACAAGCGCATTACCCATTAAACTGCTGCTGTCCCATGACCCCACTACCTGCGGTAATTACGCAGAGTGGACGTTGGATTAACTATTCATCATGACAACCACTGCATGTGCAGCCCTTCTTCGACGCGTGTCCGTGCACTGTTTGGGTCCTAACCCAACGTGCCCGGAGACACGTATGGCTCAAGCCCGGGGGCTTCTGTCGGGGTACACAAACAGGGGTGTATGTTTCCCCTGACTTGTGCACGGACGAAGGGCCTCCTCCCTGGCAACCGAGGCCAAGCCAGAAAAGTAGCTCTTAGTGAGCAGATCAAGAAGACCAAGAATAAACAAGATAGAAGAATATCACCTTGGGAAGGCCTCCCTTGCCGGGCAGGAGAGCCTGGCCGGGTCGAGGCCGCCCGAGGGGCAAGTCCAAGATTTCCCCAACAAGCTTGCCGGTTCCGCCAGGGGTGGGGCCCCCCGCCAAGACACCACCGCTCCACCGCACAGCGACGTAAGTCACTTATCAGTGCGGTGTCGAGCCCCCAAGTGATTAAGTGGCCTCTGCTAAGCATGTGGCAGCCCGTCAGAAGACAAGATTTATCCAAGTGACACCCGTCTAGAGGCGTGTCAAGATGATAATCAAGAGATGATTAAGCGGCTCGGCAGACCTGCCGGGTTTCGCCCACAACGTGACTCCTAGCAGTGCATTTAATGCAGTTTGTCCTAACTGCCAGAGTTAGGTATGATAGCACTGTGGGCTATCTAATCAATAGATGAAGACTGTTTTGCCATTGTGGTTACCCCTTAAGCTATAAAAGGAGGTCCAAGGTGACCTATCAAAGGATTCAGACCCTCACACACTTATACACGCGTAGTGGCTCTCCCCGAGGCCACCTTGCCCGGCTTGAGCGCTCCATGTTCATTGGGTTCCTCCATCAATTCCACCAAACCAAGAGTACGGTTTTACGCCTCACGGCGACCCGAACCTAGGTAAAAACCACCAGCGTCACCGCCATCATGTTGTTTTCATTGCTTCTGCTCTTTGTGCAATGTGATCCCCCCTTGCCGAACCACAAAGGGGCTCGTGGCCCCATAGGTGATCATGATCCCCCATGACACACCCCCCATCTAGACCCCTCTTCTCGATCCTTTCAATTGGTATCAGAGCTTTGGTCTCCATTGCTTTGGTTTAATCGCCATTGGAGGAAGATGGATGAGTCTATGTTTGGGAGTATTAAACATAGAGTGCCTATTCTTGATGGGGAGTTCTATGGTTCATGGAAAAATGAAATGCTTGAGATCTTTAATGAATATAATTTGAGCAAATATATTCTTAGCCCTTATGTGCCTCCCATTAATCCTTTGCATCCTACCCCCGAAGAGTATCTTGACATGGTTCGCAATCTTAGAATGGTCAATCTTATCATTAGATGATTGCGTAGAAATGTGCTTGTTTGCTTGAAAAACTTTGAATGCGCATACACTATATGGAGTTATCTTGAGGAACACTTTCCAAATTATTCTTTGAAATATATGAATTAGATTCTTCAAAAGTCCATTGCTTTTCATAAGATAAAACCTAGTGATCCCAAGTTTGATGAATGTCTATTTGAGCTTCGTGACCTTATGCGTGCCAAGTGTGATGTTGGAACCATTAGTAGCATCATCACGGAAACAATTAGAATTCATAAACTTGCATTTGTTATGGTAGTAAATCTAATGAATCAATTGACCAAGGTGATGATCATACGCATGACGATGGTGATGATATTGAGCATGGCTATTATGACGAGGACGAAGAATTTGACATCGAATGTGAGAAGACTATGAGGAATCTTAGTCTCATGGCTAATCTTTGTGACTACATTGCCGGAGGAGAAGAGTGGATTCTTGATAGTGGATGTACCGATCACATGACCGGAGATAAATACATGTTCCATGAGCTTGCCAAAAATTATGGCCCACGCAAGTATGTAACTTTTGGAGACAACTCCAAGGGTAAGGTACTTGTCCTTGGTAAGGTGGCCATATCTAATGCTAGCTCTATTCAAAATGTTATGCTTGTTGAATCTCTTGGTTACAATCTTCTTTCTGTATCTAGACTAGCCGACTTTGGTTTCAATGTTCTATTTACCGAATAGATTGCCAAGTGTCTTGTCGAGATAATCATAATATGGTCTTTACCGGTATTCATAGAGGTGATCTATACATTGTTGATTTCACTAAGAGAGCCCAACCCCGTACTTTCTTAATTGCTAAATCTTAGAAGGGTTGGTTATGACATAGAAGATTAGGACATGTTGGCACGCGAAATCTTGATAAGCTTATTAAAGGTGATCATATCCTTGGTGTTAAAGATGTTATATTTGTCAAGGATAGACTTTGTAGTGCTTCTCAAGCAGGAAACACGTTGGAGGAGGTCATCCTGTGAAGAACATCATGACCATGAGAAGACCACTTGAGCTACTTCACATGGACCTCTTCAGTCCCAACGCTTATAAGAGCCTTGGTGGTAACTCTTTCGGTTTGGTCATTGTTGATGATTTTTCCAGATTTACGTGGGTGTTCTTTCTTGAAGACAAATCGCAGGTTCAAAAGATCTTCATGAATTTCGCTAAGAAGGCCCAAAATCAATTTGAAGTGAAGATCAAGAAGGTTCGAAGCAAAAACAGAATGGAGTTCAAGAACGGCAATGTGGATACCTTTCTTGACAAAGAAGGGATTTCACATGAGTTCTCGGCTACGTACACAGCTCAACAAAATGGAGTTGTTGAGAGGAAGAACCCGGATTCTTATTGAGATGGCGAGAACGATGCTTGATGAATACACGACGCCAAGACACTTTTGGGCGGAAGCTGTTGAGATAGCTTGTCATACTACAAATTGACTATATCTTCACAAGCTTCTCGGTAAAACGGCATACGAGCTACTCACCGGTAACAAACTCCAAGTTGGACAATTTCGAGTATTTGGTTCAAAGTGCTACATTCTTGATAAGCATCATTGTTCAAAATTTGCTCCCAAATCTCATGAAGGTTTCCTACTCGGTTACATCTCAAACTCTCACACTTACCGTGTCTACAACAATTTCACCCGAAAGGTTGAAGAGATGGTAGATGTGAAGTTTGACGAACCTAACGACTCGCTAGTAGAGCAATTGCCAATTGATGAAGGAGACAAAGACCCTTCGTAAGCAATTCAAGATTTGTCTATTGGAAAAATTCGCCCAATGGAGGTGAAGGAGAACACTTTGTCCATTCAAGTGGAAGCCTCTACTTCACATCAAGGTGAACCATAAGTTGACATGGAGGCATCCACAAGTGGAGCACGTCAAGACGAAGGAAATGAGGAAGTAGAACAAGATGATCCACCTTGACCTCCTTCTCCACCTTCACAAGTGAACAGCGATGCCACCAACGATGAAGAAGAAGATGATGATGAACATGTTCCACCACAACCCAAGCAAAAGCTCTCACGAGTTAGAGCAAGTGTCTCAAAGAATCATCCTGTTGAACAAATCCTTGGCGACATCAACACCAGGAGAATCACTCGCTCTAAAACTTGTTTGGATAACTTTTGTGAAGACTACTCATTCATCTCTAGCATTGAACCTATGAAGGTAGAAGAAGCCCTTGAGGATCCGTATTGGTTAAATTCTATGCATGAAGAGCTCCACAACTTCGAGAGGAATCAAGTATGGACATTTGTTGAGAAGCCTAAGGATAATCAAAACATCATTGGTACAAAATGTGTGTTCCGGAATAAGGAAGATGAGGATGGATAGGTAGTGCACAACAAGGCTGTACTCATTGCTCAAGGTTACACACAAGTCGAAGGTATGGAGTATGGTGAGACATATGCCCCCGTTGCTAGACTTACATCCATTCGCATTTTACTTGCTTATGCCAATCACCATGATATCACCTTATATCAAATGGATATTAAAAGTTCTTTTCTAAATGGTGAAATTGAGGAGGATGTTTATGTTAAACAACCTCCCTGCTTTGTTAGTCCCAAGAAACCTAATCATGTTTACAAACTTCACAAAGCTCTTTATGGTCTTAAACAAGCCCCTAGAGCTTGGTATAAATGCTTGACTAAGTTTCTTATTGAGAAAGGTTTTGAAATTGGGAAAATTGATCTACTCTTTTTTAAAAGGGATTAATGGAGAATTATTTGTGTGCCAAATTTATGTTGATGATATCATATTTGGTTCTACTAACCCCCGTTTTAGTGTAAAGTTCGGAAGGTTGATGTCGGAGAAGTTTGAGATGTCTATGATGAGTGAACTCAAAATTTTCATTGGCTTGCAAATCAAGCAAACTAAGGAAGGTACCTTTTTCTCACAAACAAAGTATACCAAGGATCTCTTTCAATATACATGAAATCAAAGGTATGAAAACACCCATGCCTACTAGTGGACATCTTGACTTGACTAAGGATGGTAACCCGGTTGACCAAAAGGTTTACCGATCAATGATTGGATCATTATTATATCTTTGTGCCTCTCGTCCCGACATTATGTTAAGTGTGTGCATGTGTGCACAATACCAAGCTCCTCCAAAAGAATGTTATCTTAAGGCCATGAATAGGATAGTGACATATTTGATTTATACACCAAACTTTGGCATTTGGTACCCCAAGAGGTCATCTTTTCATCTTGGTGGCTATTCCGATTCGGACTATGCCGTTGACAAGATTCATAGAAAATCCACTTCAGGTATATGTCAATTTCTTGGTAGATCCCTTGTCTCTTGGTCCTCCAAGAAACAAAACTCTGTATCATTATTCATTGCTGAAGCGGAATACATTGTCGTGGGATCATGTTGTGCTCAATTACTTTTGATGACCCAAACTCTTAACGATTATGGGATATATGTTGGACATGTTCCATTCCTATGTGAAAATGAGAGTGCTACCAAGATTGCACACAATCCAGTGCAACATTCTCGAACTAAGCATATTGAAGTTCATCATCATTTCATTCGTGATCATGTTGCTAAAGGAGACATTAATCTTAAGCATGTTCGTACTGACAAGCAATTGGCGGATATCTGCACCAAACCTCTTGATGAGAAGATATTTTGTTGCATGAGGAGTGAGTTGAACATCATTGATGCCTCAAATTTGGAATAGAGATTCCGTTTGGATACATGCAAGACATGAGCGTATGTGACTAATCCTTGATATTTCTCTTATGATGTAAATCATTTGTCTTGGATATATTCGCACCCTTGTATGGTATCCAACCCTTGTAGGTCCTTGGATGAGCCTAATTCCACAAGATTGCTCCTCACTCATACCTTGAGCAATCTTGTCATGACCAAGTATCAATGCTTTGGTTGTTGAAATCAAGGAATCATGAGCACACTCAACATATCCTTTGACAATATTAATATGATGAATTACTCTCTTGTCAATTTGGATACACAAGTTCTATTCCTTGCAAGACTAACCGATGTAGGAAGATGAGCTTCAAATTCACAAGGATGCTCCCAACTCTTGATGTATCACATCAACATTGAGCATCCACCACAACACTGGTACATCGAGGTGCTATACAAACGGTTTTTAACCCCTTTCTGCGATGGCATTTGGAATCGTCGCCAAGTGAGTTTGGGCGATAGGGGGGGGTCCTTCCCACACAACCCAGAAACCGTCGGGGATAGGACCTCCGGTCACAAACGCTGAGTAAACTAAGGTCGTGTGCGACAGACAAGCGATCAAATACAGTTATGTGTACAGTTGTGTCAAAAAATACAATTATATAGGCCCAATTTTTTCCGGTCGTAAGTACATCCCACACAGTCAGTCCCAAACAAATGACTTCGTTCGTATGTACATTCCACACAGTTAATCCAAGGAATACGTTTCCGTTCGTATGTACATCCCAATTAGTCAATCCAAGAAGTACGTTTCCATTCGTTTGAACATCCCACACAGTCAATCCAGGGAAAATGTTTCTGTTCGTACGTACATCACACACAATTTTCCCCATTAAATCGTTTGTGATAGTGTTGCCATTGCAGACGATATTAACAATTTTACCGTTTGCGTTATTGAATGCATCACACACGGTGCATAGAAGAAAGTGTGTTACATAGGCTGTCCATCACACACACTTTTTATGTGGTAAATGTTTGCGCATGGTGGCATAACGCAAACAATTTGCAAGAGTAAGTGATGTGTGATTGTTCATTGATCCAACACATTTTCTTGCTAGAAACTGTGTGCGTTGTCTAAGGTCATCGCCCACAGTGTTTTCTCAATAACCGTTTGCAATAGAAAAAATCCAATTAGCATGGTAGTCGGCTTATTATTAATAATCCATTTATTAATCAAATTGACATTTAATATTAAGTGCATAATATATTTCATTTTTGTATTATGGAACCAGGATTTCATAAATGAAATACATGAGAGTACATATAGCTTCAACACGCAGTTACACCATATAGGCATATAGCTAGCTACCCCATTACACAACTGCACCAGCACCATGTTTCACATGCAACATCTATAACCTTTGGAAATTAGCATAAGAGACGGGTAGATAGACAGATGAATCTCATCTGGAGAACTACTAAAGCGGAAGGCAAATATTGAACCTTCATTGATGTTGAAGCTCCTTGCAACTTTAGGCCAGTGCCTATGGATGATTGATCGTCCATCATTCATCCTCTTGAGGAGGACTTCAATATTGTACCATGGGTGTTGTATGAATACCTTCCTCGCCTCCTGACCATACAGGTGGTTTGAGAGGCAATCATCAGTGAACTACTTTGGAAAAGCATGAAAACAAAGATATGCATAAATATCTTCTCTAAATTCAGAAATGGCGCAAAGGAATAAAAAAGACAAGGTATAATAGTTAGTACCATCCTGTGGTGCAATGATGTCTTCTTCATTTTGTAGACAAAGATCTTGTTATTCCTCGTTGCTAGTTTCTTTATCATAACAATCTTTCTTAGTTTCATGACTTGGCTGATATTCATGGACAACTCATTTCCCCATATGCAAAATGGGTCGAACAGCGGGTCAAAACCTCTGACAGCAGGACCTACATGTGCAAGACCAAATTGTTAAAAACCTAAATATTAAAATGGTTCCTGGAATTGCACAATAATGTGCTAGTAGACAAGGACCATGCATGTGCACACCTCGATTGTAAACATCAGTGCTTCCCATTGTTTCCCTGCAACACATATAAGGTAGATATTGATCAGGTTAAGTCAGGGTTGGCATACTATCAGTAAAATATGTTGATGAAAAACAAACACATTGCAGATTCAGCAGATTAATTCGAGCCACATGGAAAAGCCATTTATCAAAATGAAGCATGATTAAGAACTTGGAAATATAGCAATTGTATATGTTTATCATGTATTTAGTACATCCAAATTGATTTAATCCTCACACACAACAATTGAACATCGCATTGCAGACTTGAACCAAACAGTTAACTAAACACCGCAACAAATGAACCAAACATTAACTGAGCACCACATTGCACAATATATAACATACTAGAAGATCAGACAGTTAAGCAAGCCAAGCATGCTTGACAACTTTGAAATATAGCAATTGTATTTGTTTCTCATTTATTTTGTATAGATAAATTTGATTTATTTCTCACATGGAATACAATACAAAATTGCACCCTGAAGAATTGAACATCACATTGCAGAATTGAACCAAACAGTTAACTCAACACGACAACTAATTAACAAAACAGTTAATAATTGAGCACCACATTGCATGACATATAAAACATATACACTAGGGCAACAGATTGCATGGTAAAAGTAGATAGGGTAATTCACTAGAATTTGTTGAGGAAAGGTAGGAGCAGGACATGCAATGGGTAAACCGAGCATGCTTAACCGGCGTAGCTAGCTAACTGAACACAGGTCCTTATAGTGAGCTAATAAGACAAGCTACTCCTCATCATCGGAGATATCAATGATGATTGGCTCCTTTGACATGGAAGAGGGCAAGGCCTCCACATCGTGGGTGCCCTCCTCGTAGTGGTGTGTTGCCTGAACCGCTCTGGGCACCAACCTGCTGGCTCTTGAGTTGAGGTAAGCACGGGCACGCAGAGAAAACACCTCGTAGTCTTCGTCAAAGGCACTGACGGTGGCCTCGAGAAAATGCCATGAACTGTCATTTAAAGCCGCCAACCGTGTCACGGTGTCGGCATGCGAGGCATCGACGGTGGCCTCGATGGCGAGGTGGACCTCCAAGATTTGGGGGTCGGCACAAATGGCAGCCACCGCGACCTCATCCGCGCGTGCAGCCGCGATTTGCTTCTTCGCTGCCAAATGCTCCGTGAGCTCCTTGCTATACTGCATGCACCATGGCTTAGGGTGGTGCTTATTTGGGGGAGGGGTTGGTGATTTGGGTGGAAGGTGTCGCGCCGGCGGTCTGGGCATGTGGGATGTGGAAGGAGGAGGAGGAGGAGGATGGGGATCGGGTGTGGATTACCTGCCTGGATCAACGAGGCCGAGCAGCGTGAAGTAGGGTCGCCGGCGAGGAGGCGGTGCTGCAAGCAAGGAGTGAAGGTTTGAACTTCGAAAGGAAGGCGGAAACATGGGAAATGTGGCTTTTGGTAAGGGGGAGGGGGCGGGGTGTTAGATATTTTCGCGGAAGCCAAAATTTTTGGATCGGTGCAGCGAAAAAACTGGCGCGCAAAGTCGACGAACCTTCTCGTGTAAGCCATATACTACTCCGACGCTGCTCCAAGATATTTTGTACTGCATCACACATGGTTGGTGATAATAAAATGCGTGTGACCAACTTGATTTTTTGTCCTGATTTGAAATACATAACGGAGTCATAGCGGCAAAGGAGGGTGTTTGAATTGCTAGAACTTTTATTTGTAATGAACATGAAACTATGGGAGTGTAGTAAAAAAATTTGATATTATTCGGGGTTCGTTTGGACATTTCTATACATTAACTAAGTTTTTTCGGCATTTAAGGTGCATAATTCAAAATTAAACTATATGCACATGCTTCGCTACACCAAAATGGGTTGTAAAATCATATATGTGTCCATAGCTAGATGCTTATGTACAATGCAAGAAATGAGAATGAATTTCAAACACCTCGGCATCGTGGGTCGCCGGCAAACGTTGAGATACTTGGTTTTGAAATTCCATTAAATCCAAAACTCGTCTAAAATTCATGAAACTTGGCATGCTATCATGGAATGGCACGAAAATGTTGTGGTAAAAAAATTGTACCATTTGGGGCAGATTTGGGTATAAGCTTCTCACAAACCAGAGTTTCTCACAAGAAGCCTCATTGTTTCGGTAGGGGAACGTGTCACCTTTATGGACGAAATGATATTCTTTGCATCTTTTTGCTTTCAATTTTTTGTCTACTATCAACATAGAACAACAGGAGTATCATTTTAAATTCTATAATTTTTGTGGGTTCGTTTGGACATTTTTATAAATTAACTGAATTTCTAGGCATTTTATGTGCATAATTCAAATTTGAACTACAGGCACATGCTCCAGTGCAGAAAAATGTGTTGAAAAATCAAATATGTATCCTTCGGTGCATGCTTAGGTCACACGCAAGAAATGGGAACGAAGTTGAAACACCTCGGCACTGTCGCTCGGCCGCAAACATTGTGATACATGGTTTTTAAATTCTAGTAAATCCAAAACTTGTCTGAAATTCATGAAACTTGGCTTGCTATCATGGAATGGCATGAAAATACTGTGGTAAAAAAATTGTCCCATTTGGGGCAGATTTGGGTATAAGTTTGTCACAAACCAGAGTTTCTCACAAGAAGCCTCATGGTTCCGGTAGGGAACATGTCACCTTTCTTGACGAAACAATATTCGTTGCCTCTTCTTGCTTTCAATTTTTATCTAGTGTCAACATAGAACAACAGGAGTGTCGTTTTAAATTTTGTACTTTTCCTCGGTTTGTTAGGACATTTTTATACATTAACTGAGTTTTCTAGGCATTTTACACATGCTCCAGTCCATAAAAATAGGTTGGAAAATCAAATGTGTGCTATTGGGTGCATGCTTAGATCCCACGCAAGAAATGGGAATGAATTTCAAACACCTCGGCACTATCGCTCGACTGGAAATATTGAGATACATGGTTTTTAATTTCTAGTAAATCCAAAACTCGTCTGAAATTCATGAAACTTGGCATGCTATCATGGAATGGCACAAAAATGCTGTGGTAAAAAAATTGTGCCATTTGGGGTAGATTTGGGTATAAGCTTGTCACAAACCAGAGTTTCTCACAAGAAGCCTCATGGTTCCGGTAGGGAACGTGTCACCTTTGTGGATGAAACGATATTCGTTGCCTCTTCTTGCTTTCAATTTTTATCTAGTGCCAACATAGAACAACAGGAGTGTCGTTTTAAATTTTGTACTTTTTCGCGGTTTGTTAGGATATTTTTATACATTAACTGAGTTTTCTTGGTATTCTATGTGCATAATTCAAATTTGAACCACATGCACGTGCTCCAGTGCAGAAAAATAGGTTGCAAAATCAAATGTGTGTCATTGGGTGCATGCTTAGGTCCCACGCAAGAAATGGGAATGAATTTCAAACACCTCGGCACTGTCGCTCGGCCGCAAACATTGAGATACATGGTTTTTAAATTCTAGTAAATCCAAAACTTGTCTGAAATTCATGAAACTTGGCATGCTATCATGGAATGGCATCAACATGTTATGGTAGAAAAATTGCCCCATTTGGGGCAGATTTGGGTCTATGCTTCTAAAAACCAGAGCTTCTCACACGAAGCCTCATGGTTCCGGTAGGGAACATATGACCTTTGTGGACGAAACGATATTGGTTGCGTATTTTTGCTTTAAATTTCCGCCTTGTGGCAACGTAGACCAACAGGAGTGTCATGTTAAAATTTCGAATTTTTCTAGGTTCATTAGGAGAATTTTATACATTAACCAAATTTTGTAGGCAGTTTATGTGCATAATTAAAATCTGAACTACATGCACTTGCTCCAGTGCAGAAAATGGGTTGAAAAATCAAATGTGTGTCCTTGGGTCCGTGCTCAGGAACCATGCAAGAAATGGGAATGAATTTCAAACACCTCGGCACCGTTGCTTGCCGGCAAACGTTGAGATACTTGGTATTTAAATTCTGTTAAATCCAAAACTCATCTGAAATTCATGAAACTTGTCATGCTATCATGGAATGGCACCAACATGCTGTGGTAAAAAATTGTCCCATTTTTGGGCAAGTTATGGTATACACCCCTCACAAACAGGAGCTTCTCACAAGAAGCCCTGTGGTGCGGTAGGGAAGGTGTGTCACCTTTCCGGACGAAACAACATCTGTTGCCCCTTTTTGCCTTGATTTTTTTCTAGATACAACACACACCGACAGGAGTGCTATGTTAAATTCTGGAATTATTCGGGGTTCGTTTGGACATTTTTATACATTAACCGAGTTTTCTAGGCATTTTATGTGCATAATTCAAATTTGAACTACATGCACATGCTCTAGTGTACAAATTGGGTTGAAAAATCATATGTGTGTCCTTGGGTGTGTGCTTAGATCCGATGCAAGAAATGGGAATGAAATTGAAACACCTGGGCATCGTGGCTCGGTCCATAACATTGAGATACTTGGCTTTAAAATTCTAGTAAATCCAAAACTCGTCTAAAATTCATGAAACTTGGCATGTGCTATGGAATGGCACCACATGCTGTGTTATTTTTCATGTCCAACTTGATAGAAGGCGCACGAATTAACAGCAAACAAAGGCATTTTGAAAACAAATAGCTACCTCGTTATATCTCAAACATTTGTATAGTTTAAATCATGGGCGTTCTGGTAACCATTCACGCGACGCCACGCGTCAAAATTTTAATGGCTAGGAGGTGCCATGTGGGCAGCTCATGAGTAGATGGGAGGAGTGTGAGCGTAGTCCGCTGCACAGGCTAACAGGGAGGCATGCAAGTAGTCCACCGATGTGCAGGCTCACTGGGAAGCGTGCGAGCTATACGGTGCGTAGGCTCACCTGGAAGCAAGCCCTTTCACATCCATGGCCGCGCGCCCCCTCAGCGTCATGGGACGCCGCCGTCGACCGCTTCATCATAGCGTCGGTGCAGCATGCAGCCTTCGCCGCCGCCGCAATTAGTATCTCGATTGTATGAATATAAAGTCATAGTGTTATTGAATGAAACCTATGGTTTGAATGTACAGATTTATCAAATATATTAAAAAAACATCAATGGTTTTTAAATTTAAAACACTCATCACAAACGATTTAGATAGAACACCCGTATGCAAACCGACAGCTTCTGCAGTAAGCCAAGGGAAAATGTGTCATGCAGGATTTGTGCATCTCTTCATCACAAACGTTTTAGATAGAACACCCATGTGGAAAGCGAGAGCTATGGTCCTTCCCCACTAAGCCAAGTGTCATGGTATTACACGGCCACCTATGGGGCCATTGGCCCCTTGTGGTTCGGCAAGGGGGAAGAGCGCATTGCACAAAGAGCAAAAAGCACAGAGCAGCACAGCAATGATGACACGGGCAGTTTTACCCAGGTTCGGGCCGCCGTGAGGCGTAAAACCCTACTCCCGCTTTGGTGGATTGATGGAAGGACCGTGGTGGAGATGCAGCGCTCTAGCCCGGCAAGGTCACCTCGGGGCGAGAGCAGCTACGCGCGTACGAGCGTACAAGGGTCCAAATCCTTTCTAAGGTAGCCACGGCCCTCCTTTTATAGGTCAAGGGGTCACCACAATGGCAAAAGAGTCATTATGCACTGATTAGATAGCCATAGTACTATCATACCTAACTCTACAGATAGGACAGGGTGCATTAAATGCGCCACTTAGTGTCACATCGTGGCATAGCCCGGCAAGCCTTGCCGTGCCATTCAGCCACCTTTTCGCATGCCCGCGTGACACGTCGCCTGGACAGGTGTCATTTAGGGATGATCTTCCTCAGAAATGGCCTGCCATGTACCAAGTAACAGCCACTTAGTCACTTGGGGGCTCGACACCGCCCCGTTGAGCGACATGCATTGCCGTGAGGTGGAGCACTGGAGCTTTGGCGAGGTAATCCGCCCTTGGCATCCCTGGCAAGCCTGCCGGGGGAATCTTGAGGCTTGTCTTGGGGTAACCTCGACCCCGCCAGGCTCGCCTGCTCGGCAAGGGAGGTTTTTCCTTAGTGATATCTTGCTTATTTGGTTGGTCTTGGTCTTCTTGATCCACCCTTTGATTTATCAAAGAGCCATCTCCTCTGCTTTGCCTTGTCTTGAATGTCGTAACCTTGCTCTTGAGACTGTGTACAGTCTGGGCAACACACCTGGTGGTTTGTTGTACTGACAAGAGCCCCCGGGCCTGTCCTGAACACGCTGCCGAACGTCGTTGGGGTAGGCCCTGTCTAGTACATAGGCGAGCGGGTTGTGGTAGCTCGTCCTTTGAGATCTTCTTTGCTTCTTCATTAACCAGTGTCCGAGCCAGTTTTTGGTTTTTCTGCGCATTGTGCGAGACGTAGTGGGGAGGTTAGTAAGCCACGATCTGTGGGTTACCCATGCCCCACGTTCACGGGGCGGTAACTGCCATTCCGCTATCTTCCCCGCTTCTGCCATTTCCGCCACGTGTGCAGCATGCATTGTGCTGGGTTGGTGGTGGACGCGGAGAGCGCATAAATGTGTGCCATGGTAGAAATCCAGAGGCCATGGATTGGAGCACGGGGCCTCAATTCCTTGAGCCGTTGGTGGCGCGGGAGGGAGCCAAGTTGGCAGAGCGGGGTGGTCGGTCCCCCTGAGTAGGGAGCCAGCCCCCGGACTCGTTTTCCTTATAAAAGGGTACGCAGGCAGGGGTGCAGGCTCATATCCATTCCCTTCTTCTTCCTTTTGGTGTCGTTTCTTCATCATGGTGAGGGGAAGAGCATGCAATGGCATCCCAGTAGTGGCGATGAGGGATTCTGCTCGACAGCACCTCCCTCCTCCCGCCGAAGATGTAGGGGTGGAGCCCGCTGCGAGAGAAGGTAGGAGGGGGCGAGGTCACGGTCGTCGTGGTGCTCGGGGTCGAGGAGGGCAAGGGGGCGCTCGGGCCGCCCCTCCGCCGGCCGCTCAACCCCCAATGGATGGCCACGTCGGAGACCAACCGCTAGAATTCATCATCAGCCTGTACAAGCCCCAGCGCGGTCGCCTCCGCCTCCCTACTCCGTTTGCGAGGGTGATGGAGCTTGAACAACCGCGCGCGTTGAAGCTGCACATGAGAGGGTTGTTGCAACGGCATCATGCGGGTGGATGTGGACTTCCCCGCTCCTCACGTTATCCTCTTCCGACGCGGCTGGAAAACCTTTGCTCATGCCCACAGCTTGTCGGAGGGGCACATCCTCCATTTTAAACTAATGGAGGCCGATCTGCTCTCCATCAAGGTCTTCGGGTGCTCGCTTAGGGTAATGCGTGGAGAGCTCGACCGATATCGAAAGCTCCTCCTCGAGCGATAGCGATGAGGAGGACAGTGACGGCGATGACGACGGCGCCGACGGGGAGGACTCCGGCTCCGACTCCGGCTGAACACCAGCCGCACCATCACCATCAGGCGGCGGCACCATCATCTGCACCTGCATCTCCTTCCCGGCAAGGCGATTTGCCGGGGAGTTGGATGCAGAGGTGGGGGTGGTGCCCTTGGCTCCTCCAGCAGCCTTCCAGCTGGACCACGGCAGGCTTCCTCTCGGGCTGCAGCTTTGTTCGCCCTGCCGCGTCCTGCTGGCCCTGGTGGCGGTGGCCAGGGGGACCTTTCCGCCGCTCTCTTCACCATCACCTTCGCCCGCGCCCTCTCGATCTTGTCAGGCTCCTCACCACGGGGCCTGACGGGGTCAGGCTGGCCTTCTGCCCAGGCGCTCCTTTTGCCTTCTTCACCTCCCATTGTAGTGCCTAGGAGGAGAGGGACAAGAAAGGGATTACGGGGCACTTATCTTTTTTTTAGTCTAAAACATGTAGGCACTTGCGAAACTTTAGTCTAAATTATGTAAACTTATTTATCCATGTTTGTGCTCTGTAAGATCTGTACTTGCTTATCAGCATATTAATGAAAAAGACAAGTCTTGCCGGGTACTTGTGCATGTATCATGTCCATGCAGAGGTGAGGTGCCTCTATACGTTCAAGTAAACAAGTTTCCCCCAGTAAACTATCCTGCCGGTACCCTTAGTTCGTTGTCGTGGGGCAAGGCCTGCCGGGCATAAAACTATAAAAAGGGACCGGACCCTCTCCATCAAAGGCAACTACGACCACCTTGTCCGAAGCAACGTTCGGGACAAAGGATGGGAGCACCTATGTTTCGAAGGTAGCGAGGTTTTCATATGCACAGGTTTTTACCTTACAGAGTAGGTATGGATAAGAAGAAACTAATCTGTTTAGCTTGCCGGGGACCGCTGTGTAGGCTTGTCTTCATTTCTTCTCTTCAGGATCAAGTCCACGGCAAGAACCCTGCAACTTAGTGTAGATGAAAACAGTGCTACATGTGACCTCATCTACATGATCATGCTATGCTCATGATATGCTTATGCATGCATGCAATCTTGTTGGGGGCCCCCCGACGCTTCATTTATTCATCTGTTGCTCAGGGTCTGTGCCTGGCTTTATACAAAGGGTTACATGCAACATCGGCAAGGCTTGTACAAAAGGGTGGCTGCCGGGCAGGGCCCGACAGCGGCGCCTTACGGGTAGAACTTATGGAGATGCTCAATTTTCCATGAGTTTTGCAACTGAATGCCATCTCCGGTTTCCAGACGGACTGCACCGGGTCTGGTGACTCATACTACCCGGTAAGGGCCTTCCCACTTTGGTGTCAACTTGTTTACACCCTTGGTGGACTGAACACGCCTAAGGACAAGGTCGCCTTCCTCAAGGCTCCGGGCATGAACCCTGTGGCTGTGATAGCGACGTAGGGCTTGCCGGTAGCGTGCAACATGTGTAGCAGCCCAGAGACGGTTCTCCTCAAGTAGCACAGTGTCGTCACGCCGATGCTGTACCTGTGCTACTTCATCGTAGGCAAGCACTCGAGGTGGTCCGTATATGAGTTCCGTGGGGATAACTGCTTCTGCCCCATAGACTAGGGAGAAGGGAGTCTGCCCGGTAGCTCGATTTGGTGTTGTACGGAGGGACCAAAGAACCACCGGCAGCTCGTCGATCCATCGCCTGCCGCACTTCTGCAGCCTATCAAATGTTCTTGCCTTGAGTCCTCACAGCACTTCAGCGTTTGCCCTCTCAGCTTGTCCGTTGCTTCTGGGATGGGCAATAGAGGCCATTGAGACTTTGCTTCCGAGGGCATGAACGTATTGCATGAAGGCACGGCTTGTGAATTGGGTGCCATTGTGAATGATGATCCTGGCGGGCACTCTGAAATGGCACACCAATCCTTTCAAGAACTTGATAGCTGGATGTGCGGTCACCATCCTCACGGGCTCCACCTCTGGCCACTTTGTGAACTTGTCGATAGCGACGAACAAGAACTCAAAGCCCCCGATAGCACGGGTGAAGGGGCCCAAGATGTCGAGCCCCCAGACCGAGAAGGGCCATGACAAAGGGATCATCTGGAGAACTTGAGCAGGCTGAAGGATATTCTTGGAGTGGAACTGGCAGGCTTCACATTTGGTGACTAGCTCAATTGCATCTTGGAGGGCCGTGGGCCAGTAAAAACCTTGCCGGAAGGCTTTTGCAACCAGGGCCCTCGATCCAATGTGGGAGCCGCATATACCCTTGTGTATCTCTGCCAACAGTTCCTTTCCTTCTTCCCGGCAAATCACTTCAATTTCACTCCATTGGGCCCTCTTCTGTATAGCATGTCGTCAATGAACTAATACATACTGGCCCTCCGGGCTACTCTTTTAGCTTCTTCTTGCTCTTCGGGAAGTTCTCCTGTTTGGAGGAAATGGACTATGTGCCACGCCCATGTTGGAGCCTGAGGCTCGGCAACAAGGACTAGCGGCACCTCCTCATTCACGGGAGTGCATGCCTCGACCACAGGAACAGGTGGTTTAGCGGGAGGGTGCTGCTCACCGGGCGAAACAGAGTTGTTCACAACAACCTCTCTGCCGGGGACCTCAGAGGGCTCTACCGGGAGAGGCCTACCGGAGTCCAGTTTCCTCCTCTTCCTGGCCATTGTTTCCGGGGATACAGAGGGTTGAGTTAGATGGAGAACAAAAGTCCCTGGTTCCACAGGGAATTTTTGCGCAGCGCACTTTGATAGATGATCAGCAATGTTGTTTTCAGCACGCGGTATGTGCTCTGTTTGCAATCCATCAAAGCGCTCCTCCAACTTTCTCACTTCCTCGACGTATGCCTCCATCAATGGGCTTTGATAATCCTTGTTCACTTGCCTCACCACAAGCTGCGAATCTCCATGAATGGTCAACTTCTTGATTCCCAATTCTGTTGCGATCCTGGGCCCGGCAAGGAGTCCTTCATATTCTATTGTATTGTTGGTAGCCTTCTCCTGTTGAAAATGCATTTGAACCACATACTTAAGGTGCTCCCCAGAGGGAGCAACAAGAAGCATGCCAGATCCTACACCTTGTAGGGAGAAGGCACCATCAAAGTACATGATCCATTCCTGGGGCGCTTCCTTGCCGGGGATAACTGTCTTCGACACATCTTCGTCAGGGGTAGGCGTCCATTCTGCAGCAAACTCCACTAGTGCTCTTCTCTGAATCGTTGACGTGCTCTCAAACTTCAAACCAAAGCTGGATAACTCCAAAGCCCATTCCACTATCCTACCAGTGGCCTCAGGGTTCCTCAATATGCATTGCAAGGGGAAGCGGGTGACAACCGTGATCTCGTGGGCTTGGAAGTAGTGGCACAGTTTCCTTGAGGCCATGATGAGGCCAAAAATCAACTTTTGCACGCTAGAGTACCTCGACCTAGCCCCCCGCAACAGGGAGCTGACAAAGTAAACTGGCCGCTGCACCACTTTCTTCCTTGCCGCAACCTTGGAGCTGTCTCCATTACCCCGCTCCTCCTTGTTCTGATATGCCTCTATCCTTGCCGGGGCGAGTTCACTTCCTTCTCCAGAGGGGACGGCAGTTGCAGCCGCTTCTTCATCTACTTCCCGCTGCGCCACCAGCACTGCGCTAACCACTTGATTGGTTGCAGCTAAGTATAGCAGCAACGGTTCTTGTGGTTTTGGAGCGACTAAGGTGGGGACAAAGGAAAGATAGGTCTTCAGATCCTGCAGCACAGCGTCTGCCTCCGTGGTCCACTCCATGGGCCCAGCCTTCTTCAAGATTTTGAAGAACGGCAGGGCACGTTCGCCGGACTTGGAAATGAACCTGCTTAGCGCGGCAACACATCCAGTCAAACGCCTCACGTCTTTAACTGTCTTGGGTGCTTGAATCTGCTCAATTGCCTTGATCTTGTCGGGGTTGGCCTCTATCCCCCGGTGGGACACAAAGAAGCCAAGCAGCTTGCCGGAAGGAACGCCAAACACACACTTCTCTGGGTTCAGCTTCAAGTTGATCTTGCATAGATTTGCAAAGGTCTCTTCCAAGTCCTGAATGAGAGTTGATTTGTCCTTGGTTTTGACCACTATATCATCGATGTAAGCTTCAATATTCTAGTGTAGCTGAGACTCCAAGCCAAACTGTACTGCCCCTGTGAAAGTGGACCCAACACTTTTTAACCCAAAGGGCATACGTACAAAGCAGTACGTGCCGCATGGGGTTATAAATGTGGTCTTCTCTTCGTCTTCCTCGGACATGAAAATCTGGTGGTACCCAGAGTAGGCATCCAAGAAGGAAAGTAGGTCACATCCAGAGGTGGAATCCACAATCTGATAAATGCGCGGCAAGGGGAATGGTTCCTTTGGGCATGCTTTATATAGATCTGTGAAATCTATGCAAAGCCTCCATTTCCCATTCGCCTTGCGCACCACCACTAGATTCGCCAACCAAGTTGGATGCAATATTCCTCTGACCAAACTAGCAACTTCGAGTTTCTTGATCTCCTCGGCAATAAACTGCTGCCGCTCCAAAGCTTGCTTTCGGACATTCTGTTTAACGGGTCGGGCATGTGCGCAGACACCAAGGTGGTGCTTGATTACCCCCCGGGAACACCAGGGATGTCAGATAGTTGCCAAGCAAACACATCGGCATTCGCCCGCAGGAAGGCAACGAGCGCGCTTTCCTATTTGTCATCAAGGGTGGAGCTGATAGTAAATGTACCATCAGCGCCAACCAACCCTGCCGGGACCTTCTTCACAGCAGGCGCAACAACTTTTGATCTCTTGCTATTGGAACTCTCCGGCAAATCATCAACAGGCGCAGCGCAATCCGAAGAGGCGCGCTTCCTAGATTCTTTGCTGGCGTCCTTGCTAGCTTTCTCCCATTTCTTGTTTTCCTTGGCGGGAGCTATAGCTTCCGCGGCCTCTGCATATACTTCCGCAAACTCTCTCCTTCCTTCTGTGAGAGGAGCTGCAAGTCGCTGGGCTGCCCTGGTTCTTGATGGCCGCCTGTGAAGGCACCAATAAACTCATGGCACAGATCAGCCCAGGTCGACATGGAGTTCTCTGGCAAGTGCATCAGCCATGACCTCACGTTTGGCTTGAGTGCCAAAAGGAAGTAGTTGGCGAACACCCTCTCGTCCCTTCCTCCGGCAGCTTGAACAACGATGGTGTAGATGCTAGAGAACTCTACCGGGTTCAATCTTCCGTCGTACTTTTCTAGTAACTCTCGTTTGAACGTACGGGCAGATGGCCAATGGACTTGCCGCAGCTCACAAGTGAAGGCAGGGCACCCAACCTCGAAAGGCAGGTACCCGCCCCCACCGGGCATGGGTTCATCGACGTCGGGGCCATTGCACCTATCAAACTGGCGGTGGGTGCCGCGGCGTCGCTCGATGGTGACACCCGCATCTTCCCTCCTCCTGTCTTCCAGGACCCATCGCTGGTCTCGACGTGCCTGAGGATCAGACGAAGCCATTGATACATCGTTGGGTTCTTGGTCGCTTGGCCTGGTTGCGGCCCCTGCGCTGGCTGTCGTGGAGGGGACTGCACCATTGGAACGGCTCCCTCGGTGCAGCCAGCGGCTTGGACCGTTGCCGCCGTTGGTGGAGGCCATGGTGGGCCCACCTGCTGTGATCCTCCCGCCTCAGAGAAACCAATCAAGCTCTGGATAGTGGCCCTCCACTCATCCATTTGATTGGCCGCTGGCGGAAATCTCGACAAGAGCTGGGCCCGCGCCATGTCCTCCGAAGCGGTGCTTGGCATGGATGACGATGCGGTTTGCGACGTCGCCCGACTTCTGATGGTGCCTGTAGTGGCAGCACCATGTTCTCGCTGCCGCTAGCCACTTGCCAGGGCGGCGTGATGATGAGGCGGATGCGCTTGGGGGTTGACGACCCCATTTGGCACATTGTCTCGGCTAGCTTGCCCTGGGGGTGGCTCGGGCCCTGTAGCTGCACCCGCGGCGGGGGCAGCTAAGTGGTTATGATCTGCATCAGGGCGAGTGCCACCATTGCAGCTGTGTCCCTCAGCAAGGTGGGGAGGCAGAGACGGAGCGTTCTCCCCACCTGCACCTTGCAGATCATGGCCGCCGGGTTGTTGTTGGTGTCTCCCTCCTCCAGTGCCTCCTGCTCCTACTTCGGCCGCAGGGGGAACGGTGATGGCGCTGCCTGTGCCAGTCATGTTCCCCGCGGCGTCGGCTTTCCCATGTTCCCCCGCAGCCCCCACAGCATTAGTGGCCGCATGCGAGGGAGCCTTCAAGGTAGACGGGTGAGCTGAAGCACCGGAATTCTTTTTGGGCACCATGGATGATGAAGCCGTTGATGAAGAAAACAATGATGAAGACGGTGTGCTGCTTACACTCTCGGGTTCGCGCAAGCGCCTCTTCTCCTACCTGGCGCGCCAAAGATGTCATGGTATTACATGGCCACCTATGGGGCCATCGTCCCCTTGTGGTTCAGTAAGGGGGAAGAGCACATTGCACATAGAGTGGAAAGCACAGAGCAAGCACGACAACGATGACACGGGCAGTTTCACCCAGGTTCGGGCCGCCGCGAGGCGTAAAACCCTACTCCTCCTTTGGTGGATTGATGGAAGGACCATGGTGGAGACGCAGCGCTCTAGCCCCGCAAGGTTGCCTCGGGGCGAGAGCAGCTACGCGCGTACGAGCGTACAAGGGTCCGAATCCTTTCTAAGGTAGCCACGACACTCCTTTTATAGGTCAAGCGGTCACCACAATGGCAAAACAATCATTATGCACTGATTAGATAGCCACAGTGCTATCATACCTAACTCTGCAGACAGGACAGGGTGCATTAAATGCGCTGCTTAGTGTCACATCGTGGCGTAGCCCACCAAGCCTTGCCTTGCCATTCAGCCACCTTTTCACCTGCCCGCACGACAACTCGCCTGGACGGGTGTCATTTAGGGATGATCTTCCTCATAAATGGCCTGCCACATACCAAGTAACAACCACTTAGTCACTTGGGGGCTCGACACCGCACCGATGGGCGACTTGCGTTGCTGTGAGGTGGAGCGGTGGAGCTTTGGCGGCGTAATCCAGCATTGGTTTCCCCGGCAAGCCTACCGTGGGAGTCTTGAGGCTTGTCTTGGGGTAACCTCGACCCCACCAGGCTCACCTGCCCGGCAAGGGAGGTTTTTCCTTAGTGATATCTTGCTTATTTGGTTGATCTTGGTCTTCTTGATCCGCCCTTTGATTTCTCAAAGAGCCATATCTTCTTCTTGGCCTTGTCTTGAATGTCGTAACCTTGCTCTTGAGCCTATGTATAGTCCGGGAAACACACCTGGGGGTTTGTTGCACCGACACCAAGGGTAAATTTGCCGTGCAGGATTTGTGCATATCTTCATCACAAACAGTTCAGATTGAACACGGTATGCAATGCGAGAGCTATGGTTCCTTCATCACTAAGCCAAGAGAAAGTGCGGCACGCAGGATTTGTACATCCCTTCAACACAAACGGTTTTTTCTGATGACCCGTGTGCAACCACGTACAGACAATTTGATAAGATTTGCATCTGTCGTATTGGGTATATTGTCATTTGTCAAGCTGGAAAGATTGACATTTGTCGATCTAGAAACATTACCTTTGTCAATCTTGTAACCCTGCCATTTGTCAAAATTTGCAGCTAAAAATAACTAGCACTATCTAATTTTGCAGCTGATATTCAGTAATCATAGATTTCATTCATAGATTAAGCAGTGGTTCTCTATACAAATAGTTCAACTCGACAGCTGAACCGACCAAACTTTTCCCCAATTGTTGCTAACCACGTACTGAAATAGCTTGTTCAACTATATATACTAGCTAGTTTTAAGTACGTTGTACAGTTCAACCACATCTATAGTCAGATGAACTGAACAAAATAGCCCCTAAATACTACTACTACGGAGGGGCTTTGTACTACTTCCAGCAACCTCTCCTCTGCCAGGCGCGCTCAGTAAGAGGCAGAGGAGGAGGAGCCTACCGACGAGCTGGACAACTGGAATACGGTGCCTGCCGCTGCTGCACCTTTAGAGACGCTCACCTTGAATGCCCTCTGCCGCTCCAGACGACCCCTCTCCAAGCGACAGGACTCCTCGTAGATCTCCTCATTCCACGCCTCTGCGGCGGCGTGTGCTGCAGCCACGGCGGTGGTAAGACTCTTTGCGTGCTCGACCAGGCCCTCCTCCTCCTCCCGCATGAACCTTGATGTAGCACCCAACGTCGCTGACGCATATGCGGGGCTCCACCTCCACCTCCTGCCTTCGGGCAGTGGTGGCGGAGCAGGTGATTACCCCAGCGGTCAACGATGGGGTGGTGGCCACAGCGGCCGACGGTGGGGTGGCGGCCACGACCGCCACCTCCCGCCTTCGGGCCGTGGTGGCGGAGCGGGCGATGGCCCTGGCTTTCGATGGTGGTGTGGCGGCCATGGCAGTAGACGGTGGGGTGGCGGCAACGGCAGCCGGCTACAACTGCCAACGGGCAATGGCGGCGAAGCGTGTGGTGGTTGTTGCGTGGACAACCAACAGGGATGCCACGTGCACTACACTACGCCGGGGAATGCGCCGCCGCCGTGGTGTAGCCTCCCAGCTGGAGCTGTCCTCTGATGACGGTGGAGTGGCTGAGCGACGATGACGGACCGGTGCCATTGGTTATTGTGGAAGAAGCAGACGAGATAAGCTACAGGGAGGGAGGGGAAAATGCGATGCAGAACTCGCCGGCCATGAGGTTTCATATAGTAGGCCGGTAAGCATTGGGATTTTGGGGGATTTCATCGAGTCGGGTGGAAAGCTTGCGCGGGTATGCGCGGCAACGGGCTCACTGACGATTCATTCGTGCCACTTCGAGCCACCGTTTGGCCAAAAGAATGCATGCGCAGTGCTGAAGCTTGGACTCGAAGCTGTCTTCGGCAGCGGGGTGACAAGACGTGCGAGAGCAGGACCAAACGACATGTACACATACAGTTAATAAATAAAAAACATTTGCGATTTAATTACCTACTACCTCCATCTTGCTTTATAAGTCCTGTTTGTATTTTTGTACCAATTTTTGACTAGAGATTTAACTAATAAAATACGAATGCATGTCACCAAAGATTATATCCTTGGATTCGTATTTGAACATTGTTTCCAATTATATTATTTTTTATAACATGCATTAACATTTTGTTAGTTAAATTTAAGGTCAAAATATGGCACATAATATAAAGGGGACTAATAAACCAGGACGGAGGTAGTAGCACAGTGACACTCTCTACGCACGTCGCAACGATTGTTCGACCACCGTGTGATGTGGAACGCGACATAGTTTCACATCATGCTGCCAACTCGCAACTGCCGGCTCAACTGCTCTATGCGTGTGGTTGCTCGTGGTTGAGGCGGCCGCGATGCGCTCTTCTCACGTCCAGCCGCATGCACTCTGCTCTCGCGTCCCGCCACGCGCTCTGCCAGCGTCCCTCCACACGCACTGCCTTTGTTTGGGGCCGGCACACGATCATGTACGTTCGTGCTACCATTATGCATGCGGTTGCGCCCGATGCGGCGCGACGATGCACTTACCCGCTGCAAAAACTGCCATGCGGACGTGCCGAGAATACAGGCCGCCCGGCCCCCATTTATTCCCATGTCCATTTACCTTCATCTCTCGCGCCCCATGACACAATAATCAAGCACACCCACAACGACACATACTGAGAGGATATCTAGCGGCTCCAATGTCGCTCCCCGTGGCTCCAACGGCGCTCCCCGTGGCTGATGATGACAACGGATGGCAGTTCACCTCGCCTCACGCAGTGGACACCCACGTTAGGGGGAAGGACCTCTCGGTGGTGTACACGAACGAGCCAATCTCGGTGGAGAGCTCCAACCAAACTATGGCGCAGTTGCTTGCCGAGGACAAGTACCATGTGGTCGGCTTCAACCTCGAGTTCACCGGCGGTCGTGCCGGGCGTGATCAGAAGGTTGCCGTTGCCTAGTTGTGTGTGCGCCATCATGTCCTCGTCTACCACTACTGCCTGGCCACAAGGCCTTGCTTGTATTTCGCCAGGTTTATCAAGAGCCGCGACTACAGTTTTGCTACAGTGGACAACATCAACGATTTAAAAGTGCTCGAGGTTTCGGGCTTGGCCTGCCAGAACCTTGTCGACATACGTCACCCCTACAAGGTCTGGGGCAGCCCGAAGAACAAGCAGAGCTCCCTGGTTGACCTCGCCTCAGCCATCATCGACCTCTACTACAAGAACATGAAGGCTGCGTGCAACAAGGACAAGATCGCGTGGCGTAGTGCCTGGGAGCAGAGACTGGATGAAGATCACGTCAAGTACGCGGCAAAGGATGCGTACACAAGCTACGAGATGTACAGGCGGATCATTGACATGAGGAAATGCCTTCCTCCTGCCACAGACGAGGGATAGAGCCACGGAGTAGTGGCGGCAGCCTCAGAAGAAGTAGATGATTAGATGATCGTTCCTCCTAGTTTAGAATGCATGTAATTGTTTATTGAGGTGTGTGCGAATGTTTTAAATAGTCACTTATGAAATTGGATGTTTATGTTTGGTTATATATGTTGTTCATCTGAAGACATAGCAAATCACATCGCACACGGAGTAAACCAGGGAACCCGTCGGTGATGATTTCATCAATCATTGACAATTGCATACTAGCAAGCGTTTTCCCACAACAGACACGGGTTATTAGCAGCAATCGTTTGTGTTATTATCAGTCTTCCCACACATTTCTGATTACTGACCTATTTGCCGTGTATCACACACATCTTGTTAAGTTGAACAATTTTTGTTGTCTTGGCTCATCGCAAACAGTTCAGCCGAGTAAACTGTATGCCCTATATCGCATAAACCTTGATCTGGCTAGCCGTTTCGGTTGTGTTGCCTAATCAGAAATGGTTCATCTGAGTGAACTGTATGCCATATATTGCACACACCTTCATGTGGCTGACCGTGTCTATTGTTATGATCATCGCAAATAGTTAATTCGAGTGAACCATACGTCGAGCATCGCACACGTTACAATAGTCTGAATCATGTTTGATGTCTCCGCCATCGCAAATAGTTTATCTCATTTTGATGATTTTCTTACACCACCGTTTGTGATTAATGCATCACACACAGTTTCGTCGAAGGGTCTCTGATCGTAGTGTCGCGTTAGGACCATCCTGCAGTATTGCAAGTTCAACTACATGATCAAGTTCAACACCACAACCCAAGATATGTATTTTCCATCTTAGAGAAGCTTTGCTCTAAGCCATGAGTTAAAGCAACTCAACAAGATGTAAATACATTAAGATGCTTAAATGAAAAATGGCAACCCCATTTTGAGCTTAACAATGAGTGTAGCCTATGATCAAGTGTTCTCACTTGACTCCTAAGTCAATATACTCTAACATAGGTGACTATGTCGCCGACCACCTCTAGATGAAGTTCTCTAGTATTCTCTTTCGATTGTTGCATTTCTTTTGCATTTCTTCTTGCTATTGTGTTTCTCTTTTAAAACAAAAAAACTTCATCTAGATTCCTTTTAATTTTTGTGATCTTTTTATTTCTCTAAGTCAAATTCATTGCAAACTCTATCAAATTCCTTGAAATCCTTGTGAAATTTCATTTCCAAGTGAGCTGAGTTGACAAAATCTTTCCTTTGCATTGAAGTCGGTCACAAGGATCCTAGCCTATTGGCCAAACCGAAGCACAAGTTCTACTTGTACACAATTCATTGGTTCCACCAAAACAGAGTAACTCGGTCTCACCGGTGTGCAACTTCTGTGACTCTGCTATCTCGGAGTCACCGATCGACATAAATCGGCGCCACCGATTTCACTGCTGAGAAAACTGTTTGGCTTCTTATACTGTTTATTCTTATCAGCTCCACTCAATGATTCTTTCCCTCTACCTCTATCTTAAGCTGCATTCTATTTACTTGTGTCTCTCAAGGACCACACTCACTTGACTCATATCCATGAAAACTACCCATCTTGGAAATTGATGTCTAAGGGGGGAGAGAGAGCACATCAAAGCTTATCCTTACAGAACTCTTCTAAGAAAGGAAGAGAGATGCACTTTCATAAGAGGAGAAAATTCACATATCTTTAAGAGGGGAAAGATATGTATGTCTATTATTAATTTGCTCTGAGTCTACTTTGCTATAATCTCTTTTTGCTCTGATTGTTTCTTACCCTACCCACTCCCATTATCCAGTGTTAGATTCAGGGAGAGAGGAAGACCAAGCTTAGGGAGAACAATCCTTGGAATTTCTTGTAAATCTTTAATTCTTTGGGGACATGTCTATATTTAAATGAAGTACTCACCCTGTGATACTCACCTATTACACGTCATCCCAGTCTTGGTATTCTTGTGGATCTTGAAATCTCTTTCTTGTCTGAAGTTCTCTTGAGTTATTTAACCATGTTTTCTCAAGTTTGCTTCTTCAAGAGTTAGTTCAAGGAACACAAGGTAAGTATATGCATCTCATTCATGTGCATGATGATCTCTTGCTTTTGCACATATTGTTTGCAAGAAGGAATCATAAACATGAAGGTACATCTCACATCACTTTTGCTCTGATGCATATGGCCAAGATACATGTAACTCATTACTTACTCTGTCATGTCGTGCATTCACATATCTTTCAATTCTATCATTACATCGTTGCACACATGGTGTTGCATCTCAACTGGCTTGATCTTGGGCCAGTGCACCATGGTCTTCGCGAAGGCCATCTGAGCTCCTTCAATGCAGACAGAGCGCTTAACAGCGTCAATCCCGGGGGCTGCGTCACGCAGCTTCTGCACCAGACCAAAGTAATTGCTCGGTATTGGCTCTGCGGGCCACAGCTAGACACAGAGATCCTTCATGGCTGGCTCCGCCCTGCGATGCATCTCCATCAGCTGCTTCATCTGGTTGCTCAGGAGGGGAGGGTGTTCAGGTGCCTGGAATTGTGCCCAGAACAGCTTGTGTTTGATCTCACCCTCCCGAGCTGTATAGTGCCTCACCGCATCCACCGCACTCCTCGGAAGCTCTGCAAATGCGCCTGAGGTACGCCAGACTCGTGTGTGCAATGTGAACTTGTGGTCGCCAAAGACACGCTGCAGTAAGTACGGCTTACCATCAGCAATTTGCTTCACTTGACGGGGCTCTTCTCAGGCGCCTCACATCTCTGTCCTCTCCTCCTGGATCTCTTGCTTCACCTTGGATAGCTCGGTGGCTTGACCCTTATTCTTCTTTTCAAGGTCCTCACATTTAGTGACGGCATCCTTGAGCTCTTGCTGCATGAGGCCCACTTCGGCCACTCTGGCCTCGTGCTTCCCACTCTCGGTTTTCACCGTCTTGAGTTCCGCTGCTGCGCGCTTGGCCACCGCCTTCTGTTCGATCGCTTCCTTCTTGGCCTTCTTCAGTTCGGCCTTCTACCTCCGCGGTGACAGCTGCATTTATAATTATGCATGTCGTGCTTAGGGATAATCCCGAATGCCTTGCTCGACAAGAAAACTATAAAAATTCCTAAGTCTCGACCGGGCTAACCTTGCGCTTCGTCAAACCGCTTGTTGAAAAGGTCATGCTCCTCATCGAAGCTTTTGAGCTTCCGATTCATCTCATCCAGTGCCGAGGCATTAGCAGCCGCCACCAAGGATGAGGCCTGCAATAACAAAACAATCACATCATTCAGACTCTCGATTCAATGCTTTGATCCTCCGCCAGGTTTTTCAATACTGACAGAGTATCGGGGGCTGCTATATACAAGCACTGCTCAAACTTTGTTCACAAAATCTGCTCTATGGAAAGAATATTGCATGGCTTACCTCACAGCCCGTCAGGAGGCCACTGAAGGCTTCCTTCAGTCCGCTGTTGACGGACCGAATACTTTGTAGAACCACGCCCACGAGGGCGCGGTGTTCCACGATGATGGAGGAGTTATTCACAACCTCCTCCATCACATTCGGCCACCCAGCCGCAGCCCAATCGTCAGTGTTTGGCGCTGGCAACGGGGCCCCGGCTCCCCCCTCATTGGAGGGCTAAATTAACACCTTTGAGGGCCTTGGGGGCTCTGGAATTGTCTTTTGGGAGGGCTCGGATTGACCGAGCTCCCCCTCCTTGTTCACTAGGAGGGATCCCTCCTCCTGGTCTTCGTTGACCAAGGTGTTAGCCTCGGCCATGATCTCATCACCACCATCTGCCGTGTCTGGGCCGGGAGGGGTCCTTCGGGATAGCACCTCCCCGGTCTCCCCGATGATCGAAGGAGGCACGTAAAGTGATGCACACCCACTCTCCACCAGTTCGGCTGGCAAAGAAGTCCCCTCTGAGGTTTGGTCAGCGGGGTTGGCGCGCGACGGGCTGTAACTTGAAATGCACATGTACTATCAGCAATAGACTAATAAAACAAGCGCCTGGGGAATCTTTGAATTCATACCTTTCGGCAGGGGGCTTGACATGGTGTCCGGATGTCCTGTTGGGCGGAGGCCTTCCCTGGCCTCCCACGGCTCTTTCTTCTTCTTCTTTTCTTTTTTCTCTGGTGCCTTTTACGGCGCCACGGTCAGCATCTCCTCCAGTAGAGCTGACCGGGGTTCTTCAGTCAGTGGGGCCGGACTGCTGATCTGCTCGGCCTTTTCATGCCAGCCCTGTGGAGTTGAGAGAATAAGGGTGAAATCTCCTGGAATACAAACATTCGAACATAGAACGGACAAAACTTTGTTACCTCCTTAGGGGGGTGCACGGCGTCGAGGCCGATGTCTTCCTCCTTGGCCGGCCATGCCTTCTGGGGCTTTAACAACACCTTCCATAGTTTGTCGTGGGTGGTGCGATAGAAGTAATGCACGGTGGCCAGATCCTTGAGCTTGTAGGACCACATTGGGGTGGCCCTTTGTTAGCAGGGTAGGAGGCGGCGGCAGAGCATCACCTGAACCACATTGGCCAGCTTGGCGCCCGCCCTTATCTTGTTGGAGATGCGCTTCTGCAGCGACTCCACTTCCATGGTGGACCCCCAGTCAAGGCCCTTCTTGGTCCACGAGGTTAGCCTCGTCGGGGATCCGGATCTCAATTTGGGAGCAGCCGCCCAGGCCGCATCCCGTGGCTCTGTGATATAGAACCACTCATTCTACCAGACTTTGACAGTGTCTATGAATGTGCTCTCCGGCAACTCGACCCAGGCAAGTTTACTGATCATCGCCCCGCCGCGGTCCGCCTGTTGGCCGTCGACTATTTTCGGCTTGACGATGAAGACCTTTAGCCACAAGCCGAAGTGCGGTTGGACTCGCAAGAAGGCCTCAAAGATGACGATGAAGGACGAGATATGAAGGAAGGAGTTCGGGGCCAGACCATGAAAGTCCAACCCGTAGAAAAACATTAGCCCCCGGATGAAGGGGTGGATCGGGACGCCCAGTCCCCCGATGAAGTGATGGACGAACACTACCCTCTCACCTGGTCGAGGCGTGGGGATGGCCTGGTCCTCCTCTGGGGCTCGGTGAACATTTTTTGCCGGGAGGTAGCCGACGCGCTTCAAGTCCTCAATGTCATCGTTGGTGATGGTGGAGGCCTCCCACTTGCCCTTGGCACTGGATCCGGCCATGGCCAAAGTGAGGGGGTGGCTTGAAGGGATTTCTGGTGGAAGAATGCAACAGGGCACTGGAGCTTGGTAGATTGGGAAAGCAACGGCGAGAGGAAGGAGAAGGCGTACACCGATTATAGTGGTCGTTTCCCTTTTATAAGCAGCCGAAATATCAAAGGTCCTTTTACTGTGCCGCAGGCCTTGCCACGTCCCGATATACTCGTGACATTATGTGCGAGTGGGGCGATCGAAATCATTGATCATATCCCTTGAAAAACGGGGCTCGATCCCCATCTTGATGAGATGTGCCAATGAAGGAGCTGCCTCGAACCACGCATCAAGTACTCACAACGGTTCGGTGCTTATGACCGGCCATTACCCTTCACCGAAAGTTGTCACGTGAAGGCACTATTCACACTTGAGTGGTTGGCCTTCGGCACTAAGCAAAATCAATAATCCGGATTCCGGATACAACTTAATTGAGTACATGGCCGAACTTGACCGAGCAGTTTTTTGGAGGCTCAACCAAGGAAGATTATTCCGAACACACAAGGGGAGAAGAACTCGCCTGCAAGCCAGAGACTGCAGATGCGAGAGTTACAAGACGCCGGAGTTGGAGGCTAGTTCGGGGGCTACCGAGGGAGTCCTGGGCTAGGGGGTCCTTGTGCTGCCGACCTATTTTTTATGGGTCGGATAGGTGGGCCGCTATATGACTACCACAAGGCCGAGCTATAAGGCGACTCCGTGTCAGGATAGGAAACCCTCGAAGTCTTGGTGTATCCTCCTAGTCAAGATAGAGGATTCGGCATGTTTATTTCCCTTGTTGCAACCAACCATGTGTAACCATAGTACCCCTGGTGTCTATATAAACCAGAGTGTTTAGTCCGTAGAGGCTAGAACAACAACCATCATCCTACTCGCCTATGGTTTAGTTCATCTGATCTCGTGGTAGATCGACTCTGTAATCATCCTATACACTTCAATATAATCAAGCAGGACATAGGGATTTACCTCTTAGAGAGGGCCCGAACCTGGGTAAACATTGTGTCCTTCGTCCCTTGTTCTCCATTCATCCAAGATCCACAGCTCAGGACCCCCTATCCGAGATTCGCCGGTTTTGACACGAACATAGGGGGAGCTCATACAAGTTACATGTTCCTCCAAAGCTTTACTTACTACTCTTCACATTATTTACTTGAAGCTTTGATGTATGTTATCATCAATTGCCAAAAGGGGGAGATTGAAAGCATAAGTGCTCCCTTGGTGATTTTGGTAATTAAATGACAATATATCTTTTGTTGGACAAATACTTTTATCTAGTATATTTCAGAGAAGTTCAATAGTGGCGTGGCAAGGACAAGAGGATGTGGAACCCCTTCAAAATGCTAAGGAAATGGATTTGCAAAAAGCTCAAGACTCTTCATTTTTGGTTAAGTGATCCAAGATCACATCGAGTAGCCAATACTATTAAAAGGGGATGAGGTGTTGCTTAATGATCTTGTTGCTCAAGTGCTTAGTGATATTGCTCCAAAACCCTTGATAACCAACAAGTATAGGGGATCGTTTGTAGCCTTTTTTGATAAATAAGAGTGTCAAACCCAACGAGGAGCTAAAGGTAGAACAAATATTCCCTCAAGTTCTATCGACCACCGATACAACTCTACGCACACTTTATGTTTGCTTTACCTAGAACAAGTATAAAACTAGAGGTACTTTGCGAGAATAAAAACTACGAATAAAATGCAAGACAATAAAAGTAGATAGCTTTTGTTAACAAGAAAGTCATTTGTCCCTAGGCAACCGATAACTAGACCGGTAATCATTCTTGCAATTTTACATGAGGGAGAGGCATGAGCTAACATACTTTCTCTACTTGGATCATATGCACTTATGATTGGAACTCTAGCAAGCAACCGCAACTACTAAAGATCATTAAGGTCGTAAAACCCAACCATAGCATTAAGTATCAAGTCCTCTTTACTCCCATACGCAACAACCCACTTATCCGTGTTCAGGCTTCTGTCACTCCGACAACCGACAATAAGCAAATCATGAACGTATTGCAACACCCTACAATGGGGACCCCTCACATTTGCGCAAGATGGAGGGCACCATAGGATAGCACCATAATAAAATATACACTCAAACCAACCACAATCATCAATTAGCCCATAGGACAAAACGGATCTACTCAAACATCATAGGATAACCACATATCATTGGGAAATAATATATAGTGTTGAGCACCATGTTTAAGTATATATTACAACAGGGAGAAGATGTGTACTCTGATTGTGTTGGGATTTTAATATCCGGAGATCCAGAACTCTGATTGTGTTGGGATTTTAACACGATTTTTTTTCGGATATAAGCTTCCTTGCGCCCAAAGTAGAGCTCCAATCGACGTACGTGGTGAGCACAAACCACCACCACGAGCCTGGCCCCTGGGGCGTGCCCTGGTGTATGTTGGGGGCTATGGGCCCCCGTTTGTGTTGATTCCAAGTCCCAAAAATCACATATATTCCAATATAATTCTCCATAAAATTTTATTGCGTTTGGACTTCGTTTCATATGGATATTTTGCGAAACAAATAACATGCAACAAACATGAACTGGCACTGGGCACTGAATCAATAGGTTAGTCCAATAAATCAAATAAAAGGTTGCCAAAAGTATGTGAAAGTTGTATAATATTGGCATGAAACAATAAAAAAATATTGATATGACGGAGACGTATCAGCATCCCCAAGCTTAATTCTTGCTCGTCCTTGAGTAGGTAAATGATAAAAAAGATAATTTTGATGTGGAATGCTACCTAGCATAATCTTGATCATATATCTAATCATGGCATGAATATTAAGACACAAGTGACTCAAAGAAATAGTCTATAATTTGGCATAAAGACATTAATACTCAGGCATCCCAACAAACAATCATGTCTTTTAAAATATCAACGCTAAAGAAAGCTATCGCTACAAAATTATATAGTCTTGTCATGCTCTGTCTTCTTAACACAAAGAATTTATCATGCACAACCTCGATGACAAGCCCAGCAATTGGTTCATACTTTTTAACACGCTTCAACTTTTTCAACCCTCACGCAATACATGAGCGCAAGCCATGGATATAGCACTATGGGTGGAATAGAGTATGATGATAGGGGTAAATATAGAGAACACAAAAAAGTAAGAAAGTCTCACATCGACGCGGCTAACCAACGGGCTATGGAGATGCCCATCAATTGATATCAATGCGAGGAGTAGGGATTGCCATGCAACGGATGCACTAAGAGCTATAATTGTATGCAAGCTCAACATGAAAACTAAGTGGGTGTGCATCTATCTCTATAATGAAAAAATCCCACTAGTATATGAAAGTGACAACATAGGAGACTCTCTATATGAAAAACATGGTGCTACTTTGAAGCACAAGTGTGGAATTAGCATGCCCCTTCTCTCTTTGTCTTTTTTTTTTCCTTTTTTCTTTTTCTTTCCTTTTTCTCCTTTTTTTCTTTTTTTTCTTAGTGTCCGGAGTCTCATCCCGACTTGTGGGGGAATCATAGTCTCCATTATCCTTTCCTCACTGGGGCAATGCTCTAATAGTGAATAATGATGGTCATCACACTTCTATTTACTAACAACTCAAAAGAAATAAAAATTACAACTCAATACCTAGAACAAAGTATGACTCTATATGAATGCCTTAGGTAGTGTACCAGGATGTGCAATGATCTAGCGTAACAACGATATCAAAAAACGGACAAGCCATGGAAATATCATGCTAGCTATCTTACAATCATGCAAAGCGATGGAAATGAATGCTCAAGTCATCAAACGGAAGCGATGGAAGTTGCATGGTAATATATCTCGGAATGGCTATGGAAGGGTCATAATAGGTAGGTATGGTGGCTGTTTTGAGGAAGATATAATAAGGCTTATGTGTGATAGAGCGAATCATATCATGGGGTTTGGATGCACCTGCGAAGTTTGCATCGACTCTCGAGGTGAGAAAGGGCAATGCACGGTACCGAAGACGCTAGCAAATTGCGGAAAGGTAAGAGTGCGTATATTCCATGGACTCACATTAGTCATAAAGAACTCATATACTTATTACAAAAGTTTATTATCCCTCGAAGCAAAGTACTACTACGCATGCCCCTAGGGGGATAAATTATTAGGAAAAGACCATCGCTCGTCCCCGACCGCCACTCATAAGGAAGACAATCAATAATAAATCATGCTCCAACTTCATAACATAATGAGAGACTGTACGTGCATGCTTCGGGAATCACAAACCTTATCACCAATATTCTTACTAACCACAACCGTTTACTAGTACCTCTCATATATTATCATCTCTATATCGCAAAACTATTGCAAGGAATCAAACATATCATATTTAGTGATCCATAAGTTTTATGTAGGATTTTATGACTAACCATGCAAATGACCAATTCCTTTTGACTTTCTAAATAGATATAAGTGAAGCAAGAGAGTTTAATTGTTTCTACAAAATACCATGATCTAACAAATATAAGTGAAGCAAAAGAGCATTCTTCAAACAACAGTTTTCCATGTGAAGAGAAACACGCAATCCAAACTTCAAATGATATAAGTGAAGCACATGAAGCATTTTATAAAGCCATACTCAAAAGATATAAGTGAAGTGCAATGAGCATTATATAAATAAACCATGGACTATCTCATACCAGCATGATGCATAAAAGAGAAATGAAAACTAAGCACAAAATACGCTCCAAGATTTACACATATCACATGAACGAAACGAAGACGAAAACATATCGATACTTGTTGAAGAAAGATGGGATGCCTTCCAGGGCATCCCCAAGCTTAGACGCTTGAGTCTCCTTGAATATTTACTTGGGGTGCCATGGGCATCCCGAAGCTTGAGCTCTTGCCTCTCCTCCTTCTCCTCATATCGAGACCTCCTTGATCTTTGATCACTTCATCCACACAAAACTTAACAGAAAACTGGTGAGATCCATTAGTATAATAAAGCAAATCACTACTTTAAGTACTATTGCAAACCAATTCATATTTTGTTTTTGCATTATAGCTACTGTATTATTACTTCTCCACGGCTTATACCAACGATAGAATGGATAGTTTCATCAAAACAAGCAAAACAATGCATCAAAAACAGAACCTGTCTTAAACACGTCGGTCTGTAGTAATCTGAACTTTGACCATACTTCTGTAATTACAACAATTCTAAAAAATTAGGAAAAAATAAAAAAATTGCATAGAAATACTGTGCAAAAAGTTTCAGAAACTTTTGATGTTCGAGTAAAAAATGTAAAATCGCGCACTACAGCCAAAGTGTTTGTTTTTGCACTGCACGTACCAACAAGCAATCTAATCATCCTAAAGGTAAATCTTGGCACATTATTTTTATAATACAATGGGTTTGTACATGGGGATAATTATTTTTTGTGAGAAACTTCCTTGAAAAATTTACATTGTTTTCATGAGCATGAACACAAGTGTTCAAGGTCGACCCTCACTTCTCCAATGCATCACCTTTCAATCGCTTCTCTTTTTGAAAAAGTTTTTAGGTTTCCCTCTATATTTTTTTGGTTTTTAAAATTTAGAAACGCACTCAACGGAATAAAATGACTCTCTAAAACTTCTAGGTTGTCTCCCTGGCAGCGCTTTCTTTAAAGCCATTAAGCTAGGCATAAAGTGCTCAAGTAATGGATCCACCCGGATACCAAGGTATATCAAAGCCAATTTTAATTAACAATGATTTGGCATTTAGTAGTGAGAACAAAGCAACATAAATCATGCAATGACAAAGCCTAACTCTCTTCCTATGCATCGGCATGTCATAAAAGAACAATTCATGCACATCAAGTAAAGGCCAAAACACGGCATAAGCAGTTTCTTGCAATTTTATCGTGTTGGAAACATAAAGTGGTGGAGATGTAGTTCCTCTCTCATAATAATTGCAAGTAGGAGCAGCAAGCACATGCATATTATGTTCATCAAAATCATCATGTGCAATGGTAAAAGGCAACCCATCATTGTAATCCTTAACAAGTGCAAACTTCTCCAATATAGTGTAGCTTGGAGAATTCAAAAAGATAATAGGACTATCATGTGGTGGTGCAATAACAACAATTTTATTATTTACATAAGGAACTATAGCAAGTTCATCTCTATAAGCATAATTCAAATTGCCATCTTGGCCACAAGCATAGCAAGCATCAATTTCATTAAAAAGGAATATTTCAAATGAATCAACGGGATCATAGCAATTATCATAGCATTCATCCTTCGATAAGAACGAAGGGACATTAAATAATGTATGAGTTGAAGAGTTACTCTCATTAGAAGGTGGGCATGGGTGATCAATCCGCTCTTCCTCCTTTCATTCTTCTCTATTCTCGTCATCTTTTCATCCAATGAGCTCACAGTTTCATCAATTTCTTCTTCCATAGACTCCTGCAAAATATTAGTCTCTTCTTGGACAGTGGAGACTTTCTCAATAAAAGCATCAATATTCGCATTGTATTTATAATTTTCATAGCAATATTTAAGTATAGCAAAAATTCTAGGTCTATAAAGATAATCATCATAATCTTCATACTTTTCAAACAGAGATTCAATTTCATAAGCACCCTTAAAAGCAAGAAATTTTTCTATTCGTTCCACATCATAATAATCATATCTGCCATTAGCATAAGAAGCCAAGGTTTCATTATCACTAAATTCACGTGAAAAGGGAAGGTGTTGACCCTTCATCCTAGAGCAACAAGTATAATCATATCTCGAGCATAAATTCCAAGCATACCATTGCAACATTTCAATTTGATCCCATAAAGGATTCCCTTTTTGAGTCAAGCGATAATCCCTAAAGTATTCACGTTGATCCAACATGTCTTCCATTATCAAGTTGAATGGGGTTTTGTCAGGATTATCAAAGTAGTGTATAATATTTTTCACATGACGAGCATCGAGGGTTTTAGGAGGTTCCCCATCTCCACGAGTAGCAAGTACAACTAATTTTTTTGGTATTTCGTGTTCCATATCCATAACTAAACATAGAGAACAACTTAGAACAGAAAATAAAAACTACTTAGTGATAAAGCAAACAAGCACACATGAGAATATTCACCCCACACTATTGCTCCCCGACAACGGTGCCAGAAAAAAGTCTTGATAACCCACAAGTATAGGGGATCATTTGTAGCCTTTCTCGATAAATAAGAGTGTCGAACCCAACGAGGAGCTAAAGGTAGAACAAATATTCCCTCAAGTTCTATCGACCACCGATACAACTCTACGAACACTTTACGTTTGCTTTACCTAGAACAAGTATAAAATTAGAAGTAATTTGCGAGAATAAAAACTATGAATAAAATGGAAGACAATAAAAGTAGATAGCTTTTGTCAACAAGAAAGTCATTTGTCCCTAGGCAATCGATAACTAGACCGGTAATCATTCTTGCAATTTTACATGAGGGAGAGGCATGAGCTAACATACTTTCTCTACTTGGATCATATGCACTTATGATTGGAAATCTAGCAAGCATCCGCAACTACTAAAGATCATTAAGGTCGTAAAACCGAACCATAGCATTAAGTATTAAGTCCTCTTTAATCCCATACACAACAACCCACTTATCCGTGTTCAGGCTTCTGTCACTCCGGCAATAGACAATAAGCAAATCATGAATGTATTGCAACACCCTACAACAGGGACCCTGACATTTGCGCGTGACGGAGGACACTTTAGGATAGCACCATAATAAAATATGCACTCAAACCAACCACTTTCATTAATTAGCCCATAGGACAAAACAGATATACTCAAACATCATAGCATAACCACATATCATTGGGAAATAATATATAGTGCTGAGCACCATGTTTAAGTAGAGATTACAGTGGGGAGAAGAGGTGTTACACCGGTGCATAGAGGGGGAGAGAGTTGGTGTTGACGGTAGCAAGATTGTTGATGTAGATCGCCGTCACCATCCTTGCCCCGGCGGTGGTCCGGCGCCACCGGGAGAGGGGGAGAAAGACCCCCTCCTTCTTCTTCTTCCTTGGCCTCCCCCCTAGATGGGAGGAGAGTTCCCCCTCTGTTCCATGGCCTCCATGGTGGCGGAGGGGCGGGAGCCCCTCCTAGATTGGATCTATCCCTCTGTTCTCTTCTGTTTTGCGTTTTTCAGGTCTAGCCGAAAACCGTTTCTTAAATATCCGGAGATCCATAACTCCTATTGCGCTGGGATTTTAACATGATTTTTTTTTCCGGATATAAGCTTCCTTGCACCCAAATTAGAGCTCCAATGGACGTACGAGGTGAGCACAACCCACCACCACGCGCACGGCCCCTAGGGCGCGCCCTATTGTATGTTGGGGGATGTGGGCCCCCGACAGTGTTGTTTCCAAGTCCCAAAAATCACATATATTCCAAAATAATTCTCCGTAAATTTTTATCATGTTTGGACTTTGTTTTATATGGATATTCTGCGAAACAAAAACATGCAACAAATAGGAACTGGCACTGGGCACTGGATCAATAAGGTATTCCAATAAATCATATAAAATTTTGCCAAAAGTATGTGAAAGTTGTATAATATTGGCATGAAACAATCAAAAATTATAGATACGATGGAGACGTATCAACCCTCAACCACTTTCTCCATCCAAATATGTCCAAACCCTACGTTCCAACTCGGCCCCACCGATATTTCCTACCCGGAGCAACCGAGTTCATGTGGACTTAGCCACTGCCATACCCTAACAATTCGGATCCACCGATATGGATCTCGGTATCACCGAGATGGCCTTGCCAACTCTCTGTTTATTATTGCAATTGTTTCAGTCCCACAGAGAATTGCAATCGGTCCCACCAAGATGGCTTGAGTGACTCTCTGTTGCCTTATTGCTTCACTTCAGTCCCACCGAGATGATGCAATCAGTGTCACCGAGACGAGGTTTGCCCTAAGCCATTGCACATCGGTCCCTCCGAGTTGTTCCCATCGATCCCACCGAGATTCCTAATGTTCATATTTTTACACAGATCGGTGCCAAAGAGTTTTCTGATTGGTGCCACCGAGATGGGTCAAAAGTGTTTAACGGTTGGATTTTGTGTGGAGGCTATTTAAACTCCTCCACCCCCTTCTTCTCCATACAGAGAGCCATCAGAATGTGCCTACACTTCAACCATTCATTTTCTGAGAGAGAACCACCTACTCATGTGTTGAGATCAAGAGATTCCATTCCTACCATTTGAACCTTGATTTCTAGCCTTCCCCAAGTTGCTTTCCACTCAAATCCCTCTTCCACAATAGCCAAATATGTGAGAGAGAGTTCAGTGTTAGGGAGACTATCATTTGAAGCACAAGAGCAAGGAGTTCATCATCAACACACCATCTATTACCCTTTGCAGAGTGGTGTCTCCTAGATTGGTTACGTGTCGCTTGGGAGCCTCCCACATGATGTGGAGTTGAACCAACACAAAAAAAGACACATCCGTGACATTTTGGCCCGAATGAATTTTTTTCTATCATGCTTATGACACTTCTATGACGATAATTGTGACAAAAGCACGTATCATCATAGATGTGGTGGGCTCCAACTTCTATGACAAAAAATCATGATGGAAAATGGGTTTTTCATCCTGGGCGTGCCGGGAACACACCAGCATGACATTCTGTGGGCCGTCCATGATGGAAAAAAACATGGTAGAAGCGAGGGCGAGGAAAATTTCGGGGAGTTCCCGGTTACGATGGGTGGTCGGGGCCGGGCCGAGCGATGCATGGAGGTTTGCATGTTTCTCTCGTACACGTACGCGTGTGTGTGCGAGGCATTGGGCTCTAACTGAACCCGAGCGAGGCGTTCGCTTTCTGAACCCGAGCGATTTCACTAGCTATGTTACTGAACCCGAGCAATCGATCCCTTGGCTGTTGACTGAACCCAAGCGATTCCTTCACTACAGCTGCTAACTCAAGCCGATCGAACCAGCCTCCTCTTGATGAACAGTGACCGTTGTTGGTGGTTGGATGAACAGTTCCTGGTGGGGGTTGGATGAACATGACCCATGGTAGTAGAGGCCGTTGCTGCTGGATGAACAGGACCCCGATCAAGGAGGCCGCCACACACCAGAGCCGGTTGGGGGTGGATGAACAGGACCCCATGGAGGGCTGCTTGAACAGTAGCTAGTGGAGGCTGGATGAACAAGACCCCGTGGAGGGTTGGTTGAACAGTAGCCGGTGGAGGCTGTATGAACAGTAGCTGGTGGAGAATGGAGGAAGTCGATGGTGGATGAAGAGTAGCAAGTGGAGGCTAGAGGAAGTCGACGGTGGATGAAGAGTAGCAAGTGGAGGCTAGAGCGAGCCAGTAGACGGTGGATGAACAGTAGCCCATGGAGTCCCGTTTTGCGGTATGCCACACCCCTCCCGATGAACATGACCCCATTTCGACCTTAGGCGCTCCAACACAAGTCCGTTTCCTCCGTTTTGCGGTAGGCCACACCCCTCCCGATCAGCAGGAACCCGTTTCGGTTGTTCCGTCCAAGCCGGTTGGCTCCCGATCGATGAACATGACGCGTTCCGACCCAGTCGGTTGCCTCCCGATCAATGAACAGGACGTGTTCCGACCCAGTCGGTTGCCTCCCGATGAACAGGACACAGTTTCTGTACGCGTTCGAGACCCCGCCCGTATGTACATACGTGGTCGTATTTTTTGCCGTGTGGCTATAGGTACGCGTACACGATTTAGCTGGGACTGCCTGAACTGCTACGTCGGGGGCTCTACTATGACACGTGCCGCTACTTACTCGGCCATGGTTAATCCTTGCAGAGAGACTGATCATCTAGTTTATATATACACGTTCGCGACCATATAGACAACCCTACGTACGGTTCGATCGGGTGGGTCCCAGCTGTCATGGAGGATAAGGAGGCACTCCCTTGCATGCGAAGATATATGTGGTGGGTCCCAGCTGTCAGGGGGAGGAATCAATTTTTTTGCGTGTAATAAGGAGGCACTTCCTTGCGTGCGAAGATGTAGCTGGTGGGTCCAGTTGTCAGCCTCACCCTGTACAGTCGTCTTCTGATGGTTGTCGTTCATTGACAATGTTGACCACGCCCCGCTGAGAGCACCAAGGCGGTGGACGACGGCGATGCCTGCTAAGGGAACGATGCGGAGCCAAGGAAGACGACACTACTAGGGAAAAGCCTAGCAGTAGCACGGGTTAAATGCTTAGCAGTAGCGCGGGTGGCCGCGCTACTAATACGGCGCCACAACTAACTCTTATCAGTAGCGTGGTTTGACCCGCGCTACTGCTATTGAGGGATAGCAGCAGCGTCGGTCTCCAACACGCGCTGCTGCTAATAGCTGTAGCGCCCTTGAACAAAGAGCGCTACTGCTAAGAACTCACTGCTGCTAAAGCCATACTCCGCGCTACTGTTATTAGTTTCTGAATTTTTTTTCTGCTCCATATTTTGTGCTGCTGAATTTTGTTTAGGGCTTTATACAATAATCTCTAGCATATCATACACATACAAATGTAATCATAGCATATACATACAAATAGTCTCATCAAATCATGTCATCATCATAATCATCATCCAACACAAAGTGGTCTCTCGTCATCATCTCGAAAATAGCGATACAAGTCTCGATTACTTGCAGCTACATCGTCATCCATCTAAACAATGATATACGTGAGAAGAGCTATCACTATGAGTGAGAGCGGAACTATGCAGTACATGAGGCGGCGGTTACGAGTCCTCTCTCGCGCTAGCGTGAACCTCAAGTAACTAGCTTCTGCTTCTTGTCTGCTTTTGAAGCCTTTATGGCTGGTGCCCGAGACCCCATCCACTTGCGCCTGACACTCAGGCCACTCGGTGTACACTCCCGGAACCTTCCCTTTGTACACTACATAGCACTGCTTCTTCGTCGTCAAGAATCTAGGTACCTGTTAGAGATGCATCTTCATCAAGAGAATGTACAATCATATGCAACAAAATATACTAGAGCAACACGAAAAAGAAAGGGTTAGCAACTAGATGCAACATTTAGTACGCAAACTAATTAACTGGAGGTACGCAGGTCATCGTACCCAAACTAACAAAGTAGCGTTACGCAAGTTCAGCAGGGACCATGGACATCACAAAGTTTCATCACTACAGAAAGTATACAAGTTCAACCGACACATATCATCATCATCGGCATCGTAAATCATTAGAAGTTCCATCCTTACATATCATCAAGGATGGACCCTAGCTTCTTGAACGGCGTGAGGTCCTGACGTTGCATGCCTATGCGAGTTCGGACGTCAGCTCGCGATATAGGGCCATGGTGGAACATCCCCTTCTCATCAATGACTTCTTTCATGATGATCGTCGCAATGTCCCTCTGGATGCGAAAGAAGTCATCTCTAAGTTTATAATCCGCTTCTCCATGAGATTCTACCCACTTGCGGATATGATCATCATTTCTGCTTGTCATGCAAAGCTTTTGGTGATCCGTTCTGAACTTCATCATGAGATGGAGGAGGTAGAATCCATCGTTCTTGCTTTGTTTTGGGACATGGATGCAGTAGAAGTTAGTTTTATGCGAGAAACCCAACTTCTTGTTCCATTGTTTCCTGATCTGCAGGTGGCCACCCCTAATGCTGAAGCCTAGGAGAGCATCATCTAGAATATTCATTATGTGGGTGTAGTCCTTCTTCTCGTAGTTTCTGGTAGGGTCGAAATATACGGCGTGGGACACTCGTGGGTAAAGAACGATAAGGACGGCGCGCTTGTTCCTGCGGGGAAAAAAACACCTCAAATTATTCTCCAAATGAGCGAGAAGGAATGATTGAAATGTACTAAAGGGTTGTCCGACACTGACTTACTTTGGATGATAAGGCAGGAGGACAATTTCCTGGTCCTTATTCTGTACCATGAAGTTTTGGAGGTACTCCCTAGCAGTTTCACGCTCAAAGTCACCAAGACTTAAGAAGGACTCGTGCATGTACTATGGATCCGCCACATAGATTTGCGAGACTTCTTCTCTCTTCATGACGGAGCTGATATGTAGCGCAAAAAGGTGAACGATTGTAAAAATCGAGCTGCCTTGTCAGAAACATCTCGAAGATATGGTCAAAATGCAGGAAGAACACCTCCGCGAGCTGTGTGTCGACGTAGCACTTCCCCTCAGGCACACGAGCCGCGTATGTCGGATATCCTGGATCCTTCGAGGCTAGTAAGCTTTTCTCAATCGATAGCACATGGTCGTGCAGTCTCCTGAGATCCCCTGATAGTGCCTCCAGCGGTTTCGGCGATAGCATCGGCTCGCCCGTGACATGGAACATGGCCGCACCTTTGACGGGTACACGCTCTTCAAAATCCTCTGTTTGGCTGCTATGTGCTCTGGCTTGTTTGTAGGCAGCTGAGCCTATCTTCCCCGGTCTCTTCCTCTCCTTTTTCTTGGGCTGACATTCCAGACCCTTCCTTAACCCCTGCCCCAGTGTTGCCGGGCTAAGCACTGTACGACCCCCAGCTAGTTGAGCCTGTGTTGAGGCGGCATCTTCAGGCGTGTCCTGTGAGGATTTCATGAAGAGAGACTTCTTGCAATCCCTGCTAGGACGTTCTTGCCCGGGCAGATCAGCCATATCCTCATCAGCATGCTGATAGCCCAATTCGTCATATGGATGACTCATCATATCTAAGTCACCGTCATAGGCGCCTGTATTGAGGAAACTCATTGGGTCCTCCACCTCCATCTCATCATCCATTCTTTGTTCTACGGGGGCGATTACATCAGCCACTATTGGACCCCCTTCATCACGTCGTCCGCCGCTCTCACCCGGCACTACAGGCGCTGGTAATTGCGTAGGTGGGGTGGTGGTCTGCATACATGCTTGTTGATGTGTGGTTATTGGTGTGCTCTCGACCGGCTCCATACGAAGAAGATTCTTCGGCCATAGTAGCACCCAACCCTTGCAGCTTCCAATACGCAATGGGGTCTTGTCGTCCTCTCCCCCTAGCCATACTGGAGGAGGCAAATCCTCGTGCCCCGATTTCACACTCGACAAGGCAACCCTGAAGTGCCCACCGGGCATCGGCTGGTTGTGGAACGTGAGTTCCAAGGGCTTCGTTATCACCCCCTTTCCCACGTCCACCTTCTGGCCTTTGATCAAGTAGAGTACGGTGCACGGGGTTTCGTCGGCCTGCAAACACATGTCTGCGGCGTAAAACATCCGAAAGGCAACGAAAATGGAATATTCTAGATATATATGTTGGTGTGACATGTAATTACCGTGAGGGCGTCAAGCTCAGCCAAAGACGAATGCCCGCCTAGCGCGCCAGAGACTGAGGACGGGCTGCTATGAGCGGGTGCAAGTGTGGGTGCGGGTGCGAGTGTGTGTGAGCAGGTGATGGTGCGGTGTTGTTGTTCACCGTGTTGCTCCCGACGAAACTGGGCATGGGGAAATCATTTACCGTTTTGTTTGGATTTTCCTTCATCCAGTTGATGATAGCCGGGACCAAGTTAGTAGCGAATTCATTTCTGCAGGCATTTACAGCTGCATTGACTGCCTGCTGTAGCAACTCATTTTTCTCCTCGGCTGCTTTTTTCGCGTCATCAGCTGCTTTTTTCTCGAACACAAGCTTCACCTTCTCATCGATGTCCACCTGACTAAACTTATTTTTCTGCTTCTCGGCCTCCGGGCCCTCGTTGTAAAACACCTTCCACGTGGCACCGTCTCCGGCGCCGTGCACACGTCCATATTGCGGCCGCTGGCCCAAAGGGAGTCCCTTAAGTTCATTCAATGCCCGGTTGAGAGGGGTGTCCCACTTGGGCCTCATCGGCGAAGTAGGGCTTTCGGCTGCAAGCTGGTGTTGCTTCTCCTGCAGAAGGAATGTGGACCGTTTACGAATGTGTAGTAGACTTGATCAGGAGCTAAATGTAAGGTGGTAAAAGAATAATTACCAGTATTCTAATCAATCTCCTCATGATCTGGTCCGCGTAAAAAACCTTCTTTTCCTTGTCCCACTTGTAGCGGGCCCTGATGAAGTCACGCTTCAAGGGGTTGGTGAACTTCGCGAAGGGGTCTGGGAGACCCGCGGCTTCACGGTTCGCGTCCTCCTTATCCCATATGGGCCTTTTGCCAAGGTAGCCACGGCTTCCAAGGTGATGCTTCATCTACCTAGCTAGCTAGTTTGGGAGGAGACAACTTCAACTAGTGGAGGGGGAAGGAAAAAGAGAAAGGAGATGCATTAATGAGGTGGTGTAGTTAGCTAGGAGTAATGAAGAGAGAGAAAGGTAGGTAGAAGAAGGAGAGTAATGGGGGGAGAAGTAGTGAGGAAGAAGCAAAGTGAGGGAGAGAGGAGGTGGGAGGTAAGGGAGAATGAGGAAGAGAGGATGGGGGAGGGGGAGGGGGAGGGGGGAGGGAAAAGGTGGTATATGCTGCGGCTTAGCAGTAGCGCTGGCCGTAAACCGCGCTGCTGCTAATAAGATAGCAGCAGCGCGCTTCTGACACACACGCTACTGCTAAGAGGGGCCCGCCATGTGGCCAGTTTCGAAATTAGCAGTAGAGTCACCCAAAAAAAGCGCGCTGCTACTATTGCTTTATCAGTAGCGCGGTTAGCTAGAGCGCGCTGCTGCTAAACCTAGGGTGGTGGGAACGGTTGGTCAATTTTAGTAGCAGCATGGTTCTACCGAGCTGCGCTACTGCTAAGTCAGTAGCAGTAGCGCCTGTTTTTTCCCTCGCCAGTAACGCCTCTTCCTGTACCGCGCTGCTGCTAAGATTCTGTGTATAAGGTTTTCCGTAGTAGTGCGAGGTAGTGGATGCCCACGCGGAGGGGAGTACGAGAGTTCACTGGTTCCGCTACGGTGTGAGGCTGCCATTACAGGAGAATAACATGGGGTGTGGGTGAGTAGAGGGAAGGCCTGGCCAGCGGTGGGGTTAGGGTGGGGCGGTGAGGCCTACACGGCAGCAGTGCCGCCCACGGGATGCAGGAGCAAGTGGTCCCGCTGGCACTGGTTTGGGTGGCTGGAGCAAGAAGATCAGAGGTTGAAGAAGCAGCACGGCTATTGGATTAACATCCAACGGTCCAGCTGCTAGAATCATTTCTTGACTAAGTTAGCAAAGCCATGCGAACGTGTCAGCTTAGTAGGCCCACAAGTCAGCCACCAAATCTGCCGGGTCCCAGCTATCATCGGGAGGAATAGTTTTTTTTGCATAATAAGGAGGCACTTCCTTCTGTGCGAAGATTTTGCAGGTGGGTCCCAGCTGTCAGCAGGAGCAATCATTTTTTTGCGTAATAAGGAGGCACTTGCTTGTGTGGGTCTCAACTGTCAGCCTCTCCACTTACATTCCTCTTCCAATGGTTGTCGTTTGTTGACCATGTTGACCACACCGCGCCGAGAGCACCAACGCGGTGGACGACGGCGAGGCCCAAGAAGGGAACAACATGGAGCCGGCGAAGCCAAAGCAGTGGATGCCCATGCTAAGGGGAGTACGAGGGTTATAACTGGTTCTAGTGCCGCGTGGGGCTGCAGTCGGTGGAGAATAATAGGAGGTGTGGAGGGATAGCCTAGCCGGCGGTGGGGTAGCGCTTCACAGTGATGCGTGCTAAGCAGAGCCGCTAGCCGCCGTAGGCCGAAGCAGGCGGTCCCGGCGATGCTAGAGGAAGAAGAAGAGAGATTGAAGGTGCATGCCGTCCGTTGGATATAAATCCAATGGCTCTGGATGTCAGAATCATTTGTTGACTAAGTTGACAACGCCTTGCGTAGGCTTCGACCTATTGGCCCACATGTCAGCCTGCAAAAATGTGGCATATATTTAACCCATGTTTTCTAGAATTTACAGTCCATTTGCTGGGCTGGGTGAACAAATAATTTAGAGTCAATGCGGCCCATTTATTTTTTTTCTAAAAAATCACAGCCCATTTGCACTTTCTTGAAATACACGAATTAGCTGGGCTTGTTCTATATTTAATGTTAGGTTAGAAGGTGCAATTAATATCAAAAATTAAACCGGAGCTACACATTTTATTATATATAATATTAACAAATTAGCGAGTTATCGCTCAAAAGAAAAATGAGCGCGTTATTATTACATTGGTCCTTAAAATCTTTGCAAGCTTTTGTATGCAATCACCAAGATTTTCCTTGCCAACTTCTGTTAAACATTTATTTTTATAAGTTAATAAGACGTGGGATGTTTTTATAATGTATATATAAGTTTCTATTAAATATACGATAATATTAATAATATAAATATATATATATATATATAATGTGTTAGAAGGGAAAACATAAATTGGACACATCATTATTATTCTTATATATAGATAAATAGAACAGAGATATGCGTTTTATTAAAAAAATACATTAGGCTGCCGATGTTTAAGAAAAAGTAAAACCTACGCTAGAGGCCCATAGGCCGGTACGTACATGATGGACCTCAAAAAAAAAGTTGAAACCACTATGTCGGTATGTTGTGGGCTACGCATGTTAAAAAACAAAACCTAGGCCTAGCTGATACTTGTTCGCCCTGTGAAAAAATGATACTAGCTAGATCCCCAATACCCTAAAAAACGGTCCTCGATGACAGTCATCGTTGGAAATTTATTTCGTTTATTGACTAGGTTGACAAACCCGTGGGCCCCAACGTCAGTATACAATTAGGAGGAAGGTTTTTTTCCAATGAGGCACTTTCTTGTGTACAGCCTTGGACCTGGTGGGTCCCCACTGTCAGCCTCTCGGCGTACAGTCCTCTCCGGATTCCTCTCCTTTGTTGAGCATGTTGACAACGGCATATGGCGGCGCCGCAGCGAGCGCACATGAACGGGAAAGAACCGGAGCCGGGGAAGACGCCTTCATTCTTCGAACATACCGCAGTAGCCCGGTGGCTGCAGCCCTCTCACCCAAAAGTTGTACTGCCCAGGTTCGATTCCAACTGGTGCAGTTGAAAAATATCTAACACTTGCCTAAATTTCGTCCCTAGTTTACCCAGTTTTTCGCACACTCAACATAGTTTTGGCATTTTGAAAATAGCATATCTTTTTGACTTTACATCATATGAAGATGTGCCATACATGAATGTTGATCAGCATGATGTTAACTTCTTGTTAGTTCCATTTTTTACCATGAATAAAAATTCCAACATTTTGTTATCCATGTTTGAAAAGTGCGAATTGATTTAAATGCTCTGCCTCCAAAACAGGTAGTTTCTTATCTGAAAATCACTTGGACATGCATCCATCGCGAGTGTTGGATCCGATGCTGCGCTTCTTCAATCCCCTCGCAGCGCAAGGGGGAAATAAACTTCTGTCCTGTGTTGGCGACTGGGGAATGGGACGAACTGGATTAAAGAGGGGGCCGGTGACACGACTGAAGAAGCACATCAGACGCAATTTTTTTAAGTGGATGGCTCTCGATGGCGTTTTTTTACTTGCCTCTGCACCATACAACTTGTATTTTTATCCTCCCAGTACGTAGTGGAGCAGCAGCCCATTTGCTGGGTGGGCCAACCTACAGAAAGCAGCACTTGATTTTTCATCAAGGCCCAAAAACAACCCAGTACTATGTTTGTTTTGAGGCCAAAAACATTACGGCATGGGTTGAGCGGGGGAGGGGGAAGACAGAGCAAAAAGATAAAAAAAATAGCTGATGCGCTGTTGCTACCCTAACAAGCAGGTGCAATTCTTCTTGGGAAGAAGGTGTGTCGTTGACACTCACACGTCACAATCCCATAGTAGACATTCTAACAAGTTCACACAGAAGTACAACATAAATGGTAAACATTCGTATCATACTCAAGTTCACAGGACACGTTCATATTCATAGCCAACATTCACTGTCAACAACTCAAAAGATTCATATATACACAAGTTCAGCATGTCTATGCATCCAAATGATTGATACATCACAAGACAATATTCATAGCTAACATTCACAAAAAGATTCAGATATACACATGTTCAGCATGTTTATGCATCCAAATGATTGAGAGATCACAGCCAATATCACCCATGGACAAACTTTAATTACCTAGGGTACAGAATGGTAAATGGTGTTCACTCCGTGGTACTTCTTGCTAAAATTAATGCTTGTACGAGCAAACTTTCGACTACATAAGAGGCAACACAGGCAATCTGAACTTTGCTTGTAGGTTTATCCTCTAGATAGTGGCCTCGATGCCGAGCGAGGTTTGAGCAACTTGGCCACTACTTTCATCCAACTAGTTGACTGGCTCATCTTGGTCCTGTAGCTCGCCAAAATTGTACATTGCAGACAAGAAAGGAGGCGGTCGATAAATTGAACCACCCAAATTATTTGTGCAGTTCAACTGAAATGGAGCATCCCTATCATGCAGACTGATTAAATGCCAGATGAACATACGCGTCAACCAACTTGTCTAGAATCTTTAGACTCCATGCCATACAATTCGCTACTAGCATACGTGGCAATGACCAAAAGGCACAAGTTGGGACCAAAGACTCGACTGCATTTTTCTGGGCTATGCGCCAAGCAATATTGTTGACGTTCACTTTGGCACTTCTTCTTGTCAACATCGACGCTTGTCTGAGTGAACTTTGGAGTACATAGCAGCAGCATAAGTATCTGTCCATCTGATCTTTTTGTGCAGTTCTACTGAAATCACCCAATGTAATGATTTGCCTGCGAGTTCAGGCTCCAAGTTACTCCTTTATGAAATCGGCCAACATTAGCACAATACCACATTACCAATACATATGACAAGCACAATAATCAGGATAAAGACCGGTACCAACATGTGTGAGGAAACATATCAATTAGTATTTATTTTGACTGGAAGCCGAGATAAGCGACTGACAAGAAAGGAAGGATGCAGTCGAGGCAATGAAGCACCCAAAGTTTTTGTGCAATTTCACCAATATCGAGCATCCCTGTTGGCACATATATTGAGAGTGAGATTACTATAATAGTGGGACTAGTTGATGAAACATACACTAACAAATAGAAGCATGCTCATTATCTTAATCTTATTGGGTAAAGTTAGCAACATAGTAGTCATTCTTAAAGAGAGGTATTAGTTTATTTAATCAGTGCCAATTAGCTCAACACTCAAAGCATTGCCATGTATCATAGGTTGCAAAAATTTAACGTGCAAAGATAAAGGAGTTTCTCATGACAGTAGCAACACAGTAGCATGATACAAATAGAGATGACAACAAACTAACATGGATGAAGGCCTTAGGCCGGTACCAACCTAAGCAAGAAGCTTATTCAAGTAGTCCCAGAAGAGATGATAAATCACTCACTAGAATCATTCAATAGTATATATTTTTGTGCACTTCAAATGTATGGTTGACAACACTCTTGTCTACCAGTGGTGAGATTATATCGAAAGATTATCAAGAACTTCCAGCAGAGTTAAAGCGCTGGCTGGGATACAGTTCATTGTATTCTCTTGTGTAGTTCCACTAAAATGTACGATTGGCACAACATGATCCCTGTTTGCACAAGTAGGAGCAAGGTGAAACCTTCATTAGCTTAGTGAGAAAGGATATAAAGACACTAGCATATTACTTTAACAGTGGCATCAAATTCATGATGACAATATAGTAGCAAAACATTGCCACATTGAACTAGTGGCAATAAATTGACATGCAAAACAATAGCATTATTATCTCATGACACTACCAAGATCCCCTCCCTACTCCACCACATGGTCCACCTCCACATACACACATACACACGTACATGATTTAACATAGGGTGCTACTAAAGATTTGTTTAACTCCGACAGGAAAATTAGGCAGCGATTAATTAGTGCTGCTTAAGTATTCCTAATTGATTAAGTGACCTTGCAGGAGAGACAGCAGAAGTGGAAGGGCTCCTGGAGGATCATCTCACATTTACGGGAGACATTGCCGAAGCCCTTGAATGGCCTCGACTGAGGCCTCATCTTCAGGAAGATCACCTTGGCACTGTTGATCATGTAGAGCTTGGTCATACATGCATCCAGAATCCAGTTAATTAGTATGATGTGTCATCAAGCCAAGTACTACTCTGCTACGTACTACAAGTGCATTTCTTCAAGTAAATTAGTACTAGTAGCAACACAGCAATACAATACCACTAGCAAGATGTCAGGATAACATAGGATGGTACCATCGTGTGATCTTCTTCATTTCCTTCTTGTTCTTGTTCTTGTTCTTGTTCTTCTTCTTCTTCTTCTTCTTCATCTTCCTCTTCTTGTTTTGTTTTTCTTTCTCCTCACCAATTGGTGAAACCAAGTATATGATTGGCCTTCTATTTCAGATTTGGTTTTGTCAATGAGGGAGTACAAGTGTACTAGTAAACAATAGCATTATTTTCTCATGGCAGTTGCAAAATAGAGGTGAACACATGCATTAAATATCATTCTTACCTAAAGGAAGGTTATGGTGCCAATATGGAGGATGAAGATTGGAACACAGATCTCCCTTTGCGCAGTTCCACCAAAATGAACCAATGGTTCCGGTGTGACATTCCAGTTAAACTGCACAAAAATCACTTCTTTCAAGAAGTGTTTTGTGTAGTGCACCAAAAGGTTGCAATAGCAACGAGGTGAAATGGATATCCCTGTTTGCACAAAAAGCTACAGAGGAAACAGTCAGAGTCTCAAACAATTACTAGCAAAAACAATTGGTTAAACTTGTCATGACTTATAAAAGTGGCATGGCTTCATGTTACTAGGGGCATTAGATTAAGAACATCTTAATATTTGCAATAAGGGCATGGGACAGTGGGTGCACCAGCAGTCCAGCACCATGTACCTAAACCGGGGCATAAAGTGGTGATTCTGAGTTTGTTGCCCCGAGAAACAAACATCCAAGCAACATATCTGGGTTGATCCCATTTTTTTCACTTTAGCCACTTATTCGTATGTGTGGATAGCAAATCTAGTCCTAGTCATACCACTATGTACAGCGTTTCCCCTATATTTCCCTTTTCGACCACAAACCGGTTGGATGGCCAGTCTGTACTACTTTCACCCCTTTCTTTCCTGTTTGTACCAAGTCCAATGTACATACTAACTTTTCCCCCTTTATTTCCTGTTTGAACCAAGTACAAGATTCGACTCCATGAAGTAGCTTTACCTCTAACAATTGAAAAAAATAGGTGGCGTAGGACCATCCGATCGAGCCTAGCTACGAGGGGGGCTGAGAGGTAGAAAATGATGCACATGCAGCGACGTAGCGAGCTGGGGAAGTAGAGCTAGGCCGGTTTGGAAGGAAGATATACCTGAAGGTCGTCGGGGTGTGGATAGGTGGGCGGAGGGAGGCCGGATCTACCCACACTAGGGCAGCGACGAAGGGATCGGAGGACCACCCGCATCGGCGCTCGGCCAGAGATAACGGTGCGGCCGATAGTGGGTCTCCTCCCTCGTCGTCGACGACGGCCTAAACGCTGCCCCTCCTCGCATTCACCGTCGGAGGTGATATGTCCGGATCTGTAACCAGCGGTGAGGATAGAAAGACAGTGTTACCACTGCTATCTTGTTTAGATCTGGAGAGGATGAGAGTGTGTGAATAGAGAAACCCTAGCAAGCAAGCGCGGAGGCTCCTGCCTGTATATATATATATATGTCTAGTGGGGTAGCTTTCTTTTTTCACTCCATCAAAACAATCGTTTAAAATTGTGTACATGCCAGGTTGCCATTTTTTTGACTTGTTAATTGTTTTTTGAGATAGCTACCCTCTTATTCCAAGTGGTGTGCAGGGGTGGATTAACGAGCTGCTCGGCTCGTTAAGCTCGTGCTCGTTAAGGCCCGGCTCGGTTCGTTACAAGCTCGTTAAGCCCGTGAGCGCTCGTTAACAATTTTTTCACGTAATATGAAACATGTGTTGTGTTGTTACTAACGAACTTAGCGTAAAACTTGTTAGCTCGTTAAGAAACTAATGATTGGCTTTGTTCATTAAGAAGCGACCCACGAGCATAACAAGCCGAATTATCGAGGGCTCATTAAGCTCGCGAGCTACGAACTTTTGGTCCAGCCCTAACGGTGTGCCAGGTCGCACTTTGTATCGTTCACATCTGGTAATAGACCCTCAATTAAGTGAACAACCACCGGCTCGTAAAATTTGCGAACAAGCCCACGGCTCTTTACTGGTGCCATGTCACTTGTAGTCTTCACACAAAAATAAGGCAGGTTGTAGAGGAGCTGCTAAGCTGACTATATTAGTAATCAATATTTACATGCATGGGGAAGGAGGGAGCACACCTGATTGGAGGGAGAAGGCAGCATTTGCTTTTAAAGGACTGCATGCAGCTCTTTTTCTCTCGTGTTGTGCGCTACAGCCCCGCGATAAGTGAAGCACCGGCTTCAGTCTCTCTCCACCCTTCTCCCTCTTCTAGATGGGATTTTGATGATGTGGAATGGCTTATAGTCAGCTGACTAGGCTCTATTATACTAGCTCTTACATTGTTTCACAGACCCGCGGGACATCAAGCATCTGGGCCCGCGTGTCATCCTCCAAATCACAGCGAAGTGCTGCAGTCTAGACTCACCAGTCACCCCGGTGTGGTCATCATGACCCATCTCATATCACAAAACCCACACCTTTACTAGCAGTGGTAAAGTGTCCTTGAAGTTGGACGGGACAAAGGAACCATCATTTCACTGGAACGCTCATTGAAGCCCTTTCTCCCCTATCTTGAAGAAAACCTCACTCCAGGCTACTCACTTCTGCCATTTTTCTTTTGTATCGACGAAGCAAAGGTGGTCGAATCAGTGATGCTACTCTATTTTCATTCCAAGAATCTTCTTTTTGCGAAGCATAGACCGATTCTCACTGCCTATTTTTTCATGTTTTCATTGCGATTGTGGTTTCCTTTTGATTGCTTTTTGTTTGTCAGTTTATCGATGGATCCTGGAGCACTAGGCAAAGAGTTGCCGGCAGACAACCCACTCGAGACAGAGATCTCCAGGAAGGGAGCACCGGCAAATGAGTTGGTGATGTTGGTGGGACAACCCATGGAGACGAAGAACTCCATGAAACAAGCACTAGCCAAAGAGTTGAGGACATTGGCGGATGAACTCATGAACAAAGAAAGCTGGAAGAACAGCAAGGGCCCCACCGTGCCTACCCGAGAAACTCTAATGGCCACCTATGAGAGGCTCCAGGCCGGGTTTGAGGAAATAGTCGCCGTTGAGAAGCAGTATTTCCCTGGCAAGGCGATGGCCCCCTTCGAGGAGATGGCCCCCAGAGGGATGGGATCCCCCGGTAAGCTGCATAAGGTAAAAAAATGGCTTACCATAGTTGTAGTTTTTTACTATTTGCAATGTGCTTGCTAATATGTTAGGGTTGTGCAGGTGCCGGTGGATGTCCTTGATGATTCCGATGTCGCGGTCCATCCTATGGACATCGGCCCAGATATCGATTCCCATGCCGCTGTCCGTCCTATGGACATCGCTCCGGAGATCGATTCCCATGCCGCTCTCCATCCTGTGGACATCGCCCCAGAGATCGATTCCCATGCCGCTCTCCGTCCTATGGACATTGGCCCAGAGATCGATGACAAGAAATAGTTGGTCGCGCTAGTCTTTCAACGTAGTTTGCATTGTGTTTAATTGCCAGAACAATGCGTGCTATCAAACCATCTTAGGGCTAGTGCACTATCTTGTGTTGGCGGTACTTGCTACTTTTCTTTGATAGTGAATCATGCAAACCCTCTTCAAGTTATGGAAATAGATGTATCCTCGCCAGCTTTTGATGGAATATATGGCATGAGTGGTTAGACATAAGTTTGAACTGTTTATCATATAAGGAGGACTTGTTTGATGAAAAAATGGTTTGATGATTCTTGGTGTCATACCACGATTGACTCCACACTGTGTTAGTAGGCTAGGTACTCTGCGAGCTATATTACTTGCAAACACTCACCAAAGATAAACGTTGGGGCTAATGAGCTAGTGGTACGCTTATAGGTCTGGTCGTCGATCGGCCAATAGCCCAAGCTCCTAAAATTCTATCAGACAATAGTTCGCAATTATACATTAATTCACATGAAACTCAAAGAGTTGGTGCACTAATACGTCTCCGTCGTATCTACTTTTCCTAACGCTTTTGCTCTTGTTTTGGACTCTAATTTGCATGATTTTAATGAAACTAACTCGGACTGACATTGTTTTCAACAGAACTACCATGGTGTTGTTTTTGTGCACAAATAAAAGTTCTCGGGATGGAACGAAATTTTTTGGAGAATTATTTCAGAATATATAAAAAATACTGGAGCCAGGAACCACCGGAGCGGGGCCCCTGGTTGAGCACAACCCACCAGGGCGCGCCCCCCTCCAGGCACGCCCAGGTGGGTTGTGCCCACCTGGTGGCCCCGCAGACCCTAATTCCGACGCTATAAAATCCTATTTTTGGAGAAAAAAATTGGGGATAAAGTTTCATCATGTTTCACGATACGGAGCCGCCGCCACCTCCTATTCTTCATCGGGAGGGCAGATCTGGAGCCCGTTCGGGGATCCGCAGAGGGGGATCTTCGGTCGTCATCATCACCAACCCTTCTCCATCGCCAATTGCATGATGCTCCCCACCAGGAGTGAGTAATTCCTTCGTAGGCTCGCTGGTCGGTGAGGAGTTGGATGAGATTCATCATGTAATTGATACGTCCATTTTGCATCATGTTTTCCTACTATTATTTATAAAAATTTTATGCATAATAATGCTTTTTGGAGTAATTCTAATGCCTTTTATCTCATAATATGCAAGGTTTACACAAAGAGGGAAAATACCGGCAGCTGGAATTCTGGACCTGAAAAAGCTATGTCAGAGTTACCTATTCTGCACATCTTCAAATTTGTTGAAAATTTACAGAGAATTGGTTCGCAATATATGAAAAATATTGGAGCAAATAACTACCGAAGGGGGCCCACCAGGTGGGCACAACCCACCTGTGCGCGCCAGGGAGCCCAGGCATGCCCTGGTGGGTTGTGCCCTCCTCAGCCCACCTCCGGAACTTGGGCAGGAGCACTTTTACCCTCCGGCGGAGCGATTCCACCGGGGAAACTCCCCCCTCCCCCGGAGGGGGAAATCATCGCCATCGTCCTCACCAACAACTCTCCCATCTTTGGGAGGGCAATCTCCATCAACATCTTCAACAACACCATTTCCTCTCAAACCCTACTTCATCTCTTTTGTTCAATCTTTGTACCAGAACCTAAGATTGGTACATGTGGGTGACTAGTAGTGTTGATTACATCTTGTAGTTGATTACTATATGGTTTATTTGGTGGAAGATTATATGTTCAGATCCATAATGCTATTTAATACCCCTCTAATCTTTAGCATGATTATCATTTGTGAGTAGTTACTTTTGTTTTGAGGTCACGGGAGAAGTCATGTTGCAAGTAATCATGTGAACTTGATATGTGTTCGATATTTTGATGATATGTATGTTGTGATTCCCTTAGTGGTGTCATGTGAACATCGACTACATGACACTTCACCATATTTGCGCCTAAGGGAATGCATTGTGAAGTAGTTATTAGATGATGGGTTGCTAGAGTGACAGAAGCTTAAACCCTAGTTTATGTGCTACTTCACAAGGGACCGATTTGGATCCAAAAGTTTAATGCTATGGTTAGATTTTATCTTAATACTTTTCTCGTAGTTGCAGATGCTTGCGAGGGGGTCAATCATAAGTATGAGGTTTGTTCAAGTAAGAACAGAACCTAAGCACCGGTCCACCCACATATCAAATTATCAAAGTAGCGAACACGAATCAAACCAACATGATGAAAGTGACTAGATAAATTTCCCGTGTACCCTCAAGAACGCTTTGCTTATCATAAGAGACTGTTTTATCCTGTCCTTTGCGACAAAAGGATTGGGATACCTTGCTGCACTTTATTTACCATTACCGTTACTTGTTCATTACAAATTATCTTGCTATCAAACTATCTGTTACCGACTATTTCAGTGCTTGCAGAAAATACCTTGCTGAAAGCCACTTGTCATTTCCTTCTGCTCCTCGTTGGGTTCAACACTCTTACTTATCGAAAGGACTATGATTGATCCCCTATACTTGTGGGTCATCCAGGCTCTTTTATGGCGCCGTTGCCGTGGAAAGAACCGCTCTTGGTAAGTGGAAATTGGTAAGGAAAAATTTATACCACGTGCTGAAATTTATTGTCACTTGTTACTATGGAAAACCATCCTTTGAGGGGTTTGTTCAGGGTATCTTCACCTCGAACGGAAGCACAATTAGTTGCCCCTCAACCTACTTCACCTACTAAAAATATTGGTTATGAAATTCCTTCGGGTATGATAGAACAACTGCTAGCTAATCCTTATGTAGGAGATGGAACTAAACATCCTGATATGCACTTGATATATGTGGATGAAATTTGTGGATTATTTAAGCTTGCAGGTTTATCCGAAGATGAAGCTAAGAAGAAGGTTTTCCCTTTATCTTTGAAGGGAAAAGCATTGGCATGGTATAGGCTATGCGATGATATTGGATCTTGGAACTGGAATCGATTGAAATTGGAATTTCACAAAAAAAATTATCCTATGAATCTAGTTCATCGTGATCGGAATTATATATATAATTTTGGCCTCGTGAAGGAGAAAGTATCGCTCTAGCTTGGTGGAGGCTTAAGTCAATATTATATTCATGCCCCAATCATGACCTCTATAGAGAAATTATCATTCTGAATTTTTATGCTTGGTTTTCTCGTGATGATCAATCCATGCTTGATACTTCTTGTACTGGTTCTTTTATGAAGAAGACTATTGAATTCAGGTGGAATCTTTTAGATAGAATTAACCGCAGCTCTGAAGATTGGGAACTCGATGAAGGTAAAGAGTTAGATATTAAGCTTGAATTTGATTGTGTTAAATCTTTTATGAATACCCATGCTTTTCACAAGTTTAGCACTAAATATGGACTTGACTCTGAGATAGTAGCCTATTTTAGTGAATCATTTGCTACTCATGTTGATCTCCCCAAAGAGAAGTAGTTTAAATATCATCCCCCTATCAACGAAGAAATTAAAGAACCCGACATGGTTAAAGATGAAATTATTATTTACAATGTTGATCCAGTTGTGACTACTGCTTATATTGAAAAAGCACCTTTCCCTGTTAGGATAAAGCAACATGCTAAGTTTCAACTGTGGTTCGCAAAAGTTATATTAGAGCACCTAAACCTGCTGAACAAATTAAAGTAGAACCTAGTGTTGCTATGGCTAAATATCTCCTGGTAGAAAGTATTGATGGGCATGTTATTTACTTCCGTGATGAAGCTGCTAGAATTGCCAAACCCGATGAAAAAGATAAACATAGACCTGTTGTTGGCATGCCCGTTGTCTCAGTTAAAATAGGAGTTCAATGTTATCATGGTTTATGTGACTTAGGTGCTAGCGTGAGTGCTATCCCTTTTACTTTATACCAAGAAATTATGAATGACATAGCACCCGCTGAAATATAAGGCATAGATGTTACTATTAAACTTGCTAATAGAGACACCATCACACCACTTGGGATTGTTAGAGATGTTGAATTCTTTTGTGGGAAAAATAAAATACCCTATTGATTTTCTGGTTCTTGGTTCCCCACAAGATGACTTATGTCCCATTATCTTTGGTATACCTTTCTTGAGCACTGTCAATGCTACTATAGATTGTCATAAACAAACTGTCAATGTTAGCTTTGGTGATGAGTCTCATGAATTTAATTTCTCCAAGTTTAATAGACAACCTCATAAGAAAGAATTACCTAGTAAGGATGAAATAATTGGCCTTGCTTCTATTGTCGTGCCTCCTACTAATCCACTAGAACAATATTTGCAAGACGATGAAAATGATATTCATATGCATGAAAGAATTGAAATAGATAAAAATTTCTTTGAACAACGACCTCTGCTCAAACACAATTTGCCTATTGAAACTCTAGGAGGCCCCCCTCCACCTAAAGGTGATCCTGTGTTTGAATTAAATCAATTGCCTGACACTTTGAAATATGCTTATCTCGATGAGAAAAATATATATCATGTTATCATTAGTGCTAACCTTTCAGAACATGAAGAAGAAAAATTATTAAAAATTCTTAAGAAGCACTGTGCTGCTATTGGATATACTCTTGATGATCTTAAGGGCATTAGTCCCACTCTCTGTTAGCACAAGATTAATATGGAACCTGATGCTAAACCCGTTGTTGATCATCAATGACGTTTAAATCCTAAGATGAAACAAGTGACAAGAACTGAAATATTAAAGCTTCTGGAAGCAGGTATAATCTATCCTATAGCGGATAGTAGATGGGTAAGTCCCGTTCATTGTGTCCCTAAGAAGGGAGATATTACTGTTGTTCCAAATGATAAAAATGAACTTATTCCACAAAGAATTGTTACTGGCTATAGAATGGTAATTGACTTTAGAAAATTAAACAAAGCTACTAGAAAAGATCATTACCCTCTGCCTTTGATTGATCAAATGTTGGAAAGATTATCTAAGCACACACACTTTTGTTTTCTTGATGGATATTCTAGATTTTCTCAAATACCTGTTTCACAACATAATCAAGAGAAAACCACCTTTACCTGCCCATTTGGAACTTATGCCTATAGACGTATGCCTTTTGGTTTATGCAATGCACCTGCTACTTTTCAAAGATGTATGACTACTATATTCTTTGATTTTTGTGAAAAGATTGTTGAGGTTTACACGGATGATTTTTCTGTTTATGGAACTTCTGTTGATGATTCCTTGAGCAACCTTGATCGAGTTTTGCAGAGAAGTGAGCAAACTAATCTTGTCTTGAATTGGGAGAAGTTCCACTTTATGGTTAATGAAGGTATTGTCTTGGGACATAAAATTTCTGAACGAGGTATTGAGGTGGACCAGTCTAAAGTTGATGCAATTGAGAAAATGACATGTCTTAAAGATATTAAATGTATTCGTAGTTTCCTTGGTCATGCTGGTTTCTATAGGAGGTTTATTAAAGACTTCTCTAAAATTTCTAGGCCTCTTACAAATCTATTACAAAGGGATGTTCCATTTGTTTTTGATAATGATTGTGTAGAAGCCTTTGAAACACTTAAGAAAGCCTTAACTTCTACACCTATTGTTCAACTACCTGATTGGAACTTGCCTTTTGAAATTATGTGTGATGCTAGCGATTATGCTGTAGGTGTTATTCTAGGATAAAAAGTTGATAATTTTTTAAATGTTATTCATTATGCTAGCAAAACTCTAGACAGTGCCCAAAGAAATTATGCTACTACTGAAAAAGAATTTTTAGTAGTTGTGTTTGCCTGTGACAAATTCAGATCTTACATTGTTGATTCCAAAGTAATTGTTCACACTGATCATGCTGCTATTAAATATCTTACGGAAAAGAAAAATGCTAAACCTAGACTCATTAGGTGGGTTCTCTTGCTACAAGAATTTAATTTACATATCACTGATAGAAAAGGAGCTAAGAACCCCGTAGCTGATAACTTTTCTAGGTTAGAGAATATCCTTGATGACCCACTACCTATTGATGATAGCTTTCCTGATGACCAACTAGATGCAATAAATGTTTCTCATAATACACCTTGGTATGCTAACTATGCTAATTATATTGTTGCTAAATACATACCACCTAGTTTCACATATCAACAAAAGAAAAATTCTTCTATGATTTAAGACATTACTTTTGGGATGACCCACATCTTTATATAGAAGGAGTAGATGGTACTATTAGACGTTGTGTACCTGAGTATGATCAGGAACAAATCCTACGGAAATGTCACTCCGAGGCTTATGGAGGGCATCATGTGGGAGATAGAACTACTCATAAGGTATTGCAATTTGGTTTTTATTGGCCTACTCTATTCAAGGATGCCCGAAAGTTTGTTTTATCTTGTGATGAATGTCAACGAATTGTTAATATCGGTAAGCGTCAAGAAATGCCTATGAATTATTCACTTGCTATTGAACCATTTGATGTTTGGGGTTTTGATTATATGGGACCTTTTCCTTCCTCCAATGGGTATACACATATTTTGGTTGCTGTTGATTATGTTACTAAGTGGGTAGAAGCTATTTCAACTAGTAGTGATGATCATAACACTTCTATTAAAATGCTTAAAGAAGTTATTTTCCCATGGTTTGGAGTCCCTAGATATTTAATGACTCATGGTGGTTCACACTTTATTCATGGTGCTTTCCGCAAAATGCTTGCTACATATGATGTTAACCAGAGAATTGCATCACCCTATCATCCTCAATCTAGTGGTCAAGTTGAACTTAGCAACAGAGATATAAAATTAATATTACAAAAAACTGTTAATAGGTCCCAAAAGAATTGGTCTAAGAAATTGGATGATGCACTTTCGGCTTACAGAACAGCATATAAAAATCCTATGGGTATGTCTCCCTATAAAATGGTTTATGGAAAAGCTTGTCATTTGCCTCTTGAGTTAGAACATAAAGCATATTGGGCAATTAAAGAACTCAACTATGATTTTAAACTTGCCGGTGAAAAGAGGTTATTTGATATTAGCTCGCTAGATGTATGGAGAACCCAAGCCTATTAAAATGCCAAGTTATTTAAAGAAAAAGTTAAAAGATGGCATGACAAAAGAATCCAAAAGTGGGAATTCAAAGTTGGAGAATATGTTCTTTTATACAACTCTCGTTTCAGATTCTTTGCAGGAAAACTTCTCTCTAAGTGGGAAGGACCATATATTATCGAGGAGGTTTATCGCTCTGGAGCTATCAGGATTAATAATGCCAAAGGTACTAACCCGAAGGTGGTCAGTGGGCAAAGAATTAAACAATACATCTCAGGTACGCCTATTAATGTTGAAAGCAATATTAATCAAACCATGACACCAGGGGAATACATAAAAGAAACCTTGCAGAACGCTCCAGAATCCTAAAAAAGAGGAGGTACGTGATACGGTAAGTAAACGGACTCCAAAAAATCCGTAAAAATATTTTCTGTCAGTTTTGGAATATTACAGAAATTAGGAAAATAAGAAACAACTAGGAAGGCACCCGAGGGGGGCACAAGACACCAGGGCGCGCCTGGGCCCCCTGGCACGCCCAGGTGGGTTGTGCCCACCTCGGGAACCTTCCCGACTCCATTTTCCTCCCGTTTGCTTGTCTCCCAAGATAAAAAATCTTTATATACCCCCTGAATATATTGACCACCGTAGAGATACTAATTGTGCATCCAAAAACCCTTAACCCAAAATCTTATTTCGAGAGTCCACCATACCTACCTATGGATTGAGTAAGATCCTTCAAGTAAGTTGTTATCGGTGCAATAAGGCAATAAAAATTGCTTCTAAATGTGTTGGATCATTTAGTGTAAGAGAAAATTGAATGTTGTACAAACTTGTGATGGCAAAATAATAAAAGCGACAGACTGCATAATAAAGGTTGCTATCATAATGGGCAGTATAACATGGTGTTCTTTTGCATTAAGGGATTTGGCATACAAACAAATAAGCGCATGACAACCTCTGCTTCCCTCTATGAAGGGCCTATCTTTTACTTTTATGCATTTACTTTTACGTAAGAGTCAAAGTTTTCTTCCCTATTCCTTTTTATTTTCTCTTTTCGCAAGCAACATGTGGTGAGGAAAGATCTAGGCACATATATCCAGTTGGATATAAGTGGGCATGAGTTATTATTGTTGACATCACCCTCGAGGTGAATGCGCTGGGAGGCGAAACTATAAGCCCCTATCTTTCTATGTGTCCGGTTGAAACTTTCTGTTCATGGGTATGCTGTGGGTGTTAGCAATCATAGAAGATTAAATGATGGTTGAGTATGTGGACTTGCATAAAGGCTCCGATATGTGACCCTTCCTGAAAATATGATGAATTGTAGTTGCAAAGTTGACTTAGAACATAGTTTGTTGGGTTTCAATAAGGTTTATGCTTTATACTTCAATGTTGTGATGAATTGTTACTTGTTCATAAGAAGTTATATGATAAAAGTTTTGTTATAAAGTCTTAAGTAAAATTCCTTGCTGTTACAATAATATGCATGATGCTTCTATGTCCGTATTTTGTTTTTATGGACACCTCTCTCTCTCTAAGCATGTGGGCATGTTTTTCGATTTCGGTTTTTCGCTTGAAGACAAGCGAGGTTTAAGCTTGGGGGAGTTGATACGTCCGTTTTGCATCATGTTTTCCCACTGTTATTTATAATGTTTTTATGCATAATAATGCTTTTTGGAGTAATTCTAATGCCTTTTCTCTCATAATATGCAAGGTTTACACAAAGAGGGAGAATACCGACAGCTGGAATTCTGGACGTGAAAAAGCTACATTAGAGTTACCTATTCTGCACATCTCCAAATGAGCTGCAAATTTACGAAGAATTGTTTTGCAATATATGAAAAATATTGGAGCAAATAACTACCAGAGGGGGCCCACCAGGTGGGCACAACCCACCTGGGCACGCTAGGGGGCCCAGGCACGCCCTGGTGGGTTGTGCCCTCCTCGGCCCACCTCCGGTGCCCATCTTTTGGTATATAGGTCATTTTGACCTAGAAAAAATAAGGGGGGAGGACTTTCGGGATGAAGCGCCGCCGTCTCGAGGCGGAACTTGGGCAGGAGCACTTTTGCCCTCCAGCGGAGAGATTCCGCCTGGGGAACTTCCCTCCCGGAGGGGGAAATCATCGCCATCGTCATCACCAACAACACTCCCATATTTGGGAGGGCAATCTCCATCAACATCTTCAACAGCACCATTTCCTCTCAAATGCTAGTTCATCTCTTGTGTTCAATCTTTGTACTGGAACCTTAGATTGGTACTTGTGGGTCACTAGTAGTGTTGATTACATCTTGTAGTTGATTACTATATAGTTTATTTGGTGGAAGATTATGTGTTCAGATCCATTATGCTATTTAATACCCCTCTGATCTTGAGCATGATTATCATTTGTGAGTAGTAACTTTTGTTCTTGAGGTCACGGGAGAAGTCATGTTGCAAGTAACCATGTGAACTTGATATGTGTTCGATATTTTGATGATATGTATGTTGTGATTCCCTTAGTGGTGTCATGTGAACGTCGACTACATGACACTTCACCATATTTGGGCCTAAGGGAATGCATTGTGGAGTAGTTATTAGATGATGGGTTGCTAGAGTGATTGAAGCTTAAACCCTAGTTTATGCGCTACTTCATAAGGGACCGATTTGGATCCAAAAGTTTAATGCTATGGTTAGATTTTATCTTAATACTTCTCTCATAGTTGCGGATGCTTGCGAGGGGGTTAATCATCAGTAGGTGGTTTGTTCAAGTAAGAACAGCACCTAAGCACCGGTCCACCCACATATCAAATTATCAAAGTAGCGAACACGAATCAAACCAACATGATGAAAGTGACTAGATGAAATTCCCTTGTACCCTTCAGAACACTTTGCTTATCATAAGGGACTGTTTTGGCCTGTCCTTTGCAACAAAAGAATTTGGCTACCTTGCTGCACTTTATTTACCATTACCGTTACTTGCTCGTTACAAATTATCTTGCTATCAAACTATCTGTTACCGACTATTTCAGTGCCTGCAGAAAATACCTTGCTGAAGGCCATTTGTCATTTCCTTCTGCTCCGCGTTGAGTTCGACACTCTTACTTATCGAAAGGACTCTGATTGATCCCCTATACTTGTGGGTCATCGGTAATCGAGTTAGTTTTGTTAGGGCTTGATCCCTAGTATCCACTATGTTCTTAGATTGATGTTGTTATGACCTTGCCATGCTTAATGCTTGTCACTAGGGCCCGAGTGCCATGATTTCAGATCTGAACCGTTTAAGTTTTCACCATTATATCTATGTTCTAGATCCGATCTTGCAAGTCATATTCACCTATTATTTGTTATGATCCGTAAAACACGAGGTGACAATAATCAGGATACTTTCCAGTGATGACCGTTGTTTGAGGAGTTCGTGTATTTCACTATGTGTTAATGCTTTGTTCTGATTCTGTATTAAAAGGAGGCCTTAATATCCCTTAGTTTCTTTATGGACCCCGCTACCATGGGAGGGTAGGACAAAGATGTCATGCAAGTTCTTTCCATAAGCACGTATGACCATTTACGGAATACATGTCTACATTATATTTATGAACTGGAGCTAGTTTTGTATCATCCTAGGTTTTGATTGTTATATGATGAATATCATCCAATGAATTCACTGATCCAATGCCTATGAATTTTCCACATATTGTTCTTGCTAAGTTACTACTGCTGTTACTACTGTTACACTTGCTACAAAATTATTGCTGTCACTGTTACCGTTACTGCTACTATTATCACTGCTATCAAAACTATCATATTACTGTGCTACTGATGACTTTGCTGCAGATATTTAATATCCAGGTGTGATTGAATTGACAACTCAATTGCTAATACTTACAAATATTCTTTGGCTCCCCTTGTGTCAAATCTATAAATTTGGGTTGAATATTATACCCTCAAAAACTGTTGCGATCCCCTATACTTGCGGGTTATCAAGACCTTTTTCTGGTGCCATTGCCGGGGAGCATAGCTATATTTGTTGAGTCACTTGGGATTATTATCTATTTATCACTATGAAGAATCTGAAGGATACAAAAACCAAGATCGTTCCCTCTAGGACTAGGGGAGGTAAGGAACTACCATCACACTCTTCACTTGATTCACCTTCTGTTTTGAGTAGACTTGCAACACCACCACATGCTATTAATCCTGATATGTCGCAAGTTATTGATGATGCTACTTCTGCTATGAATGCTACTCATGATGATGCTAGTACCTTGCTTGATGATAATATGCCACTAGGTGAATTTCTTGATGAACAAATTGCTAGAGCTAAAGATATTGAGAATGCTGAAACTGATGAAGTTATTGAAACTGATGAAATACTTGAAACTAAAAATCTTGAAACACCTATTAGGCCTAGCTCTCCTCGATATGAATTTCCTAAGATACCTGAAGGTTATGTTATGGATGAGGAGATAGCTAGAGATTTTCTTGCTTGCAATGATAGAGATGATCTTAAGAAATTACTATGCAACCTGAAAGAAAAATCTTTGAATGCTAGAATGAAATGTTATGCTAAGTTTGCTACTTCACCTATCTTTGTTGATGATAAGGATTATGAATTCTCTATCAACCCAGAGTTGATTACTTTGGTTGAATCTGATCCTTTCCATGGCTGTGAAACTGAAACTGTTGTGGCACACCTTACTAAATTAAATGATATAGCCACCCTATTTTCTCATTATGAGAAGATTCACTACTACTATATTCTCAAATTATTTCCGTTCTCATTAAAGGGTGATGCTAAGATATGGTACAATACTCTTGCTCCTGGTTGTGGGCGTATTCCCCAGGATATGATTTATTACTTCTCTGAAAAATATTTCCCTGCTCATAAGAAACAAGCTGCCTTATAGGAAATATTTAATTTTGTGCAAATTGAAGAAGAGAGTCTCCCACAAGCTTGGGGGAGGCTTCTCCAATTGCTTAATGCTTTGCCTAATCATCCTCTTAAGAAAAATGAAATACTTGATATCTTCTATAATGGACTAACCGATGCTTCTAGGGATTTCCTAGATAGTTGTGCTGGTTGTGTTTTTAGGGAACGAACTGTTGAACAAGCTGAGGAATTATTGAATAATATATTGAAAATTATGATGGGGGTATCTTATATCTCAGTCTTGAAGATATGCAAGAGGCAAAGAAAAGCATGAAGGACAAGGGTATTAAAGCAGAGGATGTTAAAAATTTACCTCCTATTGAAGAAATACATGGACTTGACACACCACCACCAAAGGTGGTAGAGGTAAACTCTTTGATGAAATTTGATGAAAGTGATATCCCTTACAATAAACATCCTAGTCAATGCCTTTATGAGTTTGACAACTTCATTAGGAAACAAGTTCACTTCAATGAAAATGTTATGAAACAATTGAAATATAATTCTAATATGATTGCTCGCTTGAGTGACTTGTTATTCGGAATTACTTATGATGTAAGACGTGTAGGGCAACATGCTTCTATGGTTCAAACTCAACTAGAACAAGTTGCTAAATCTCAAAGAGAGTTGCTTAGTGAAATGAATAATAATATTAATGACTTTGGTGTTAGAGTAGCAACCAGAGGAGGTAAAATGACTCAGGAACCACTTTATCCTGAGGGACACCCTAAGAGAATTGAACAAGACTCTCAAGGAATTAATACTGATGCACCTAGTCCTTATAGAAGGAAGAAGAAAAAGAAAAATGATAGGACTTTGCATACCTTTAGTGAACCTGAAGTAGAAAAACCTCCTGATAATAATAATGATGCTTCTATTTCTAATGCTGAAACACAATCTCGTAATGAACATTCATCTAGTGATAATGAAAAAGATAATGAGGATGTTCATGAAGACACTCAAACAGACAGTGATAAACAACCAGATAATGATGTTGAAATAGAACCAGTTGTTGATCTTGATAACCCACAACCTAAAAATAAAAGATACAATAAAAGAGACTTTGTTGCTAGAAAACATGGAAGAGAAAGAGAACAATGGGTTCAAAAACCCATGCCCTTTCCACCTAAATCAACTAAGAAAAAGGATGATGAAGAATTTGAACGCTTTGCTAAAATGCTTAGGACAGTCTTTTTGCGCACTCCCTTGACTGATATTTTAAAGATGGCCCTTTATGCAAAATATATGAAAGACATCATCACTAATAAGAGAAAAATATCTGAAGCTGAAATCTCCACCATGCTTGCTAATTATTCTTTTAAGGATGGAGTACCTAAAAACCTTGGAGATCCAGGAATACCAAATATACCTTGCTCCATCAAAAGAAATTATGTTAAAACTGCTTTCTGTTATCTAGGAGCTGGTGTTAGTGTTATGACCTTCTCCTTATATAAAAGACTTGATTTGAATAAACTCACACCTACTGAAATATCTTTGCAAATGGCTGACAAATCAACTGCCATACCTATCGGTATTTGTGAGGATGTGCCCGTTGTTGTTGCAAATATTACTATCTTAACTGACTTTGTTATACTTGAGATGCCCAAGGATGACCACATGTCGATTATCATTGGTAGACCATTTTTGAATACTGCAGGGGCTGTTATTGATTGCAATAAAAGCAAGGTCACTTTTCATATCAATGGTAATGAACATACGGTGCATTTTCCGAAGAAACAATTCCAAGTCAATGGAATTAATGTTATTGAAAAATCTCCGACACTCACTATTGGAAGTTTTCAACTACCTCTACATACTGCCAAAAACAAATATGAAATGCTTATTGTTGGGACCAAGCATATCCCCGTTGAGGTAACTTAGTGTTTTACGAAAGTTCTTCATTTTCATGCTAATCGAAGGTTGTTGTTAATAAGACTTGATCAACCTTATTAATGGATCATTTTTGAGAGGTATGAAGTTGATGAATCTAGTAAGCACAACCTCCTGCTCCCAACTTTTATTTTATGTATTTCTTAGTTAAATAAAATAAAATGCCATGCTTTGTCTATTTTTTGAATTTCCCTGCAATAAAAAATGACCTAAAAATAAAAGTTCTCAGAATGCCCTGAAAATTTAATACGATTTTTTTCTGAATATTTCTGAATTTTTGGTACAAATAACATCAGAGGGAGAGCACCAGGTGGGCACAACCCACCTGGGAGCACCAGCAGCCCCAGGCGCGCCCTGGTGGGTAATGGTCCCCACATGGGTCCCCTCACTTACCTCTTTAGCCCATGTCATCTCCTACCTCCAGAAAAAAATCACCATTGCTCTCTCTCTCTCGTGTTCTTCCTCTCAAACCCTTGGATTTTGATCTCTTTGCTCGAAGCTCCATTTTCGAAACTGTTTTGGGGGATTGCTACTTGGTATGTGACTCCTCCATTGCTCCAATTAGTTTTGCTTTAGTGGATTACATTTTGAATAATTAGATACTATTGGTGCTGCTGTAGATGAGCTTGCATGTTGAGTTCTTAGAGTTCTAAGTAGTTTGAATGCTCTATATAGCCTCTATGCCTCCTTATGAGTAGTTGCTATCAATCTTGTGAAGTTTTGTTGACAAAAAATTTGTGTCTCAATTTTTTTCAGAAATTGTTCGCAAATAAAAATGCAATTCTTTAGCAGTTCTTCGAGGAGGAAGTCTTCAGAGGCATCATCTAGTAGTGGCTCGATGCGTTGGTCTTATGTTGAACCAAGTGCAAGTTCAATACGGGATGCTGCTATCAAATCATGCCTATGGCCGTGCAACGATTTTATGGTGAGTGCAGGTATTAAAGAAGAATTTGAAAAATATGTTCACAATGCCGAGCTCGGTCCCTACATTGAAGATAAGTGCAACCAGCATCTCAGCCTCACAGAATCGTTTACTAAAAAATTTAAATTTCATCATCGTGAGTCTAGAGTTTTGGTTAAACTTTATGACCGTCCATTTACCATGCCTCTAGAAGTGTTTTGTGGTATTTGTAAAATTCCAATTTGGGGTTCGCTAGACGAGCCACCAAGATCAGAATATGAGTCATTTTTTACTAGTCTTTGTTACGGTGAGGATAGAGGAGTGACACAAGGTAGAATAAAAAGTATTCATTTCCCATTAATTCAATACTTTGCACTCTTTAATGGCAAATGCATTGTGGGCAAGCAGGATTATAGCACACTATGTGACCCTGAATTGAGCCTCATACACACTGCTCTAACCGGAATTAAATGTTATAATCCTGGAGCGATTGTTGCACGCAGATTGCAACACAACGATGGTAGTGGTTATTTTTATGGTGGGATTTATGCTTCTCGTTTAGCTAAAGAGGTGGGTGTTACACCTCTGCCTCTTGACCCCATCTTGCCTACTCAGTACTTAGACTTTGATGCCATGAAACGCCATAAGTTCCTTAAGGGAAAAATCACTGATTATACTTATAACTTGAGGTTCAATAAAGAAACCATTGTGCATATTGCTTTGCCTGCGCCTACTCTCTTTGATTTTGACAGCAAAAGAAGACATTATGTTCTTGAGAGCGAGGCCCGCACGTACAAGACCGAGATTGAGGAAGCTCGGCGGGCTGAGGAGGCTGCACCAAGAGCCTCCGTGAGCTATCACTCTGATTATTATGCAGGCCGCGGATAGTGATTACCAACCTAGGCCAAAAGCCTAAGCTTGGGGGAGTACGTATTCCCACCGACATAACATTCATGTTCACACATTTCATTCCAGTTGTCGTTGTTCACACTTTTTCATAGTATTATCCATGCTAGATTCATTTTCTCGTTTTCTTCTTGTGTGTTTGAAAAACTTTGAGAAAATCCAAAAAAAATGTTTCTTGCTTCTTTTCGGTTTTTCTTTCTAGTTTAGTTAGTTATAGTATTAAAAAGAAAACCCAAAATGATTTCATTGTTCTTCTTTTGCTTGTTGGGAGCTTTCCCGTGTAAATAGTTTTTCTCGTTTTTCTATTTCTTTAATTTCCTTTCTTCATGAAAAACTAAAAACTCCAAAAATATTTTAGTTTGTTTCTCTGAATTTCTTTTCTTTTTATTGAGTCATACCAATGAGAAGACCACAATGTAAATGTTGAGTGTCTCTCATATGCATTTCTATTGATCTAACAAAGAGCCCATATTACCTTGTCTTCTCCTTTTGAATAAAATGTTTGCAGATTCCGGCTTAGTCCACGACACTCTTGCACTATTATTATTTTCATATCATTCGGTTGTGCAAGTGAAAGGCAATAATGAAGATATTTGATGAACTGATGGTGGCAGAGAGAAACGGGTATGAACTCAACTTGTTCTGTTTTTGTAAATATGTTTAACCTAGTATCTATGATTCAACATATTATGATCAAACATGTTTGCAATGACAATTAGAGATTATAGTTTCTCGTGCCATGCTTAAGTAGCTAGGTGTGGATAATGATTTATCTTGGATGTCAACATGCATTAAAATGATTGTGATATAGTATGATGATATGATATCCTTCTCTGAATGTTTCAAGTGGCTTGACTTGGCACATGTTCATGCATGTAGTTGAATCAAAACCAACATAGCCTCTATGATATTTATGTTCATGGTGTCCATAACCTACTCATGCTAGTATTCAATGTTAATTATGCATAACGCATGTTCATGACCGTTTTCGCTCTCTAGCTGGCCGCTTCTCAACCAATTTGCTAGCCTTCACCTATACTAAGCGGGAATACTGCTTGTGCATCAAAATCCTAAAACCCAAGTTATTCCTGATGAGTCCACCATATCTACCTATATGCAGTATTACCCTGCCATTCCAAGTAAATTTGCATGTGCCACCTCTAAAAACTTCAAATAAACTTCTATTTTTGTGTGCCTGGATCGTTCATAGAGTGACAGGGGGTATTCGGTATCTTCCATGCTAAGCGGGTTATTCTCATGGTGAGTGTTTATTCACTCGTCCTTGCACGGTAGGGGCGGTAATAGGGATTCCCAGTCCCGAAATAAAAAATTGCAAATAATCAAACAAAACTCCACCAGGACTGATGTTGCTATGGACGGTACTCGTGGATTCGGCTAGCTGTGGAGTGTGTTTGTTGGTGGAGGGGGAGTAAACCTTTACTTTTATCGCTTGGGAACCACCACTTATTTGTTTAGCATGGAAGATATTGATAACTTTTGGTCGTGAAGTAAACAGGAAAGGTGCATTTCCCAAAATTACATTTATCTCTGTTTTATAAACTTTGAGCTCTGGCACCGCTGCAAATCCCTGCTTCCCTCTGCGAAGGGACTATCTATTTACTTTTATGTTGAGTCATCACCTTCTCAAATAAGCGCCAAATCTGAGAGCACTATTGTCATCCTGATGGATTGTGCATAGTTAATGTTGGATGCATCATGGCTGGATCTTTTCTACCATGAATTACAATGTTTAGTCGCTGCTTGAACTTTGGAGGTGCTCTGCATTTATGTTTTGCGGTCTTAGAAAGGGCTAGCGAGATACCACTTTTGTCATATTATGTCACGGTTGTTTTGACAAAGTGTTGTCATTTGAGATATTTTATTATTGGTCGGTAGTTGCTTATGCCATTGATATGAGTTATTATTGACATGGTTAGTCATATTCTTTGTTGAAAACCTAGGTGCTACTTAAGCTTATTTATATAAACAAGAACAAAAGAGTTCGTAAAAGTTTTTTTTTTCACTTTCAGTTTGTCAACTGAATTGCTTGAGGACAAGCAAGGGTTTAAGCTTGGGGGAGTTGATATGTCTCCGTCGTATCTACTTTTCCTAATGCTTTTGCTCTAGTTATGGACTCTAATTTGCATGATTTGAATGAAACTAACCCGGACTGAAGCTGTTTTCAGCAGAACTACCATGGTGTTGTTTTTGTGCAGAAATAAAAGTTCTCGGAATGGAATGAAACATTTTGGATAATTATTTCAGAATATATAAAAAATACTGGAGCAAAGAACCACCGGAGGGGGGCCCCTGGTTAAGCACAACCCACAAGGGTGTGCCCCCCTCCAGGCGCGCCTAGGTGGGTTGTGCCCACCTGGTGGCCTTGCAGACCCTGATTCCAATGCTATAAAATCCTATTTTTGGAGAAAAAATCAGGGAGAAAGTTTCATCGCGTTTCACGATATGGAGCCGCTGCCACCTCCTGTTCTTAATCGAGAGGCCAGATCTGGAGCCCGTTCGGAGCTCCGGAGAGGGGGATCTTTGGTCTTCATCATAACCAAGCCTTCTCCATTGCCAATTCCATGATGCTCCCCACCGGGAGTGAGTAATTCCTTCGTAGGCTCGCTAGTTGGTGAGGAGTTGGATGAGATTCATCATGTAATCGAGTTAGTTTTGTTAGGGCTTGATCCCTCGTATCTACTATATTCTGAGATTGATGTTGTTATGACTTTGCCATGCTTAATGCTTGTCACTAGGGCCCGAGTGCCATGATTTCAGATCTGAACCGTTTATGTTTTCACCATTATATCTATGTTCTAGATCCGATCTTGCAAGTCAAATTCACCTATTACGTGTTATGATCCGTAAACCCCGGGGTGACAATAATCGGGATACTTTCCGGTGTTGACCGTAGTTTGAGGAGTTCATGTATTCACTATGTGTTAATGCTTTGTTCCAGTTCTCTATTAAAAGAAGGCCTTAATATCCCTTAGTTTCCTTATGGACCCCGCTGCCACGGGAGGGTAGGACAAAAGATGTCATGCAAGTTCTTTCCATAAGCACGTATGACTATTTACGGAATACATGCCTACATTATATTTATGAACTGGAGCTAGTTTTGTATTGCCCTAGGTTATGACTGTTATATGATGAATATCATCCAATGAATTCACTGATCCAATGCCTATGAATTTTCCACATATTGTTCTTGCTAAGTTACTACTGTTACACTTGCTACAAAATCATTGTTGTCACTGTTACCATTACCGCTACTATTATCACTACTATCAAAACTATCATATTACTGTGCTACTGATCACTTTGCTGTAGATATTTAATCTCCAGGTGTGGTTGAATTGACAACTCAATTGCTAATACTTACAAATATTCTTTGGATCACCTTGTGTCGAATCCATAAATTTGGGTTGAATACTCTACCCTCGAAAACTATTGCGATCCCCTATACTTGTGGGTTATCATGCACGCATACATTACATTAATAGCCAGCATTCGGAACCAAATTGGCACGTATTTGTATCATGCGTGATTGTGTAATATTTTTCCTGGACGCGTGAATGTGTTGTGACGTCGTACTTATGGAGTAGCTACAGAGAGTGTGTACGTGTGCTAGAAAGGGGTTGCGGGATGGAGAGAGATCTAGAGAGAGAGAAAGGCCCTCCATTTCTTTCTAGTTGTCTACAAAATCATAGCAGTACAGAGACGTACAAATCCAAGATTTAGGCGGGCTAGTTTGGCCTAGTGGGTTTGAGTCATATGACGTGCTATAGTGGTGTCCAGTCTTCGCGTGTGGCAGCAGTATTGCTGGTACAGTAAGTTTTGTTGAAAAAGAGGATTCAACGAAATCATGATGGTTCCTTCGTCCGAGCAACTTACAGTGGGAAAGGTTGGGCCTGCGATTTGATGGCTCATTAGTCATTTATTATTGAGGCGCTACGACCGGGGTGAGTGTCCCCTGCATTACTGTGTGATGCACTCTAATTTTGGTGCATGGCAAGTGGACCAGGATGGTCGATGTCCCACATGTCGGCGAATGAAAATATTCTTTCCGATATCATGGACGGGCAAGGAAACTAGGTGGTATAATGTCAGTGCTCTTTTATACTATTCATTTGTTTATTTTTGATGAAAGCTATTGTCTCTACTATTGAGGAGGAGTGTGAAACACGGCAGCCCAGTGAACTTCGCCTCCATGTGCGCAACTCCCTCCGTCCGTGAATGTCGGGGAACACAAACAGGGGTACATGTTTTCCCCTGACTCATGCACGGACGGTAAGCCAACAGGCGCAAGAACAAGATTACAACAGCAAGGTCAGATCAAAGCACGAGGGATCAATTCTTTGGCAGGACCAATGTGCAGATCAAGAGGACAAAGATGAGCCAGAGAAGCAAGATATCGCTAAAAAACCCTCCCTTGCCGGACAGGCGAGCCTGGCAAGGTTGGGTTTGCCCCGGAAGCAAGTCTCTAGATCGTCCCGGCAGGCCTGCCAGGGCTTACGGAGGCAAACCACTCCACCGCACCACCTCATCACGATGCACATCGTCGATCAGTGCGGTGTCAAGCTCCAAAATGACTAAGTGGCTGCTATTTGCCACATGGCAGCCGCTTCGTACAGAAAATACCCCCAGGCAACACCCGTCCTGAGACGTGTCAAGCAAGCAGGCGCAAAGTTGGCAAAACAGCCCGGCAGGGCCTGCCGAGCAAGCTGAGATGTGACATTGAGCGGCGCATTTAATGCGCTCTGTCAGCCTGCAGAGTTAGGTATGATAGCACTGTTTGCTATCTAATCAGCATGTAATGACTGATTTGCCACTATGGTGACCCCTTGATCTATAAAAGGAGGCCCATGGCAACCGTAGAAATGGTTGGCTGATTCGGACACTTACACACTCATACGCGCGTAGCTGCTCTCGCCCCGAGGCGACCTTGCCGGGTAAGAGCGCTGCGTTCATCCACCATTTTTTCACCATCAATCCACCAAAGCAGGAGTAGAGTTTTATGCCTCACGGCGGCCCGAACCTGGGTAAAAACTGCCCATGTGATCTCTGCCGCGCTGTGTGACGCTTCTCCGCTCTTTGTGCAACGTGCCCATCCCCCCGCCGAACAAAAAGGGGCTCATGGCCCCATAGGTGGCTGTGGTTTCCCACGACATCTTTGGCACGCCAGGTAGGGGGATCACTTGCGCGAACCCAAGAGCGTAAGCAGCGCGTCATCATCCATTAATGGCGTCACCCTTCGTGCCACCCAAGGGAGTGGCTGAGGCGGAGCGGAAGGGCAACATTGCTCCCACACCAACCTCGCCCGCTCTTTGCCATCTCCACACGCCATGGGCGCAACGGCCACGAAAGCTAGCGGCAAGGGCAACAATATCACCCCGAATGGGCCAGGCAACAGGAATGCCCTGCAAATCCTGTTCGGGAGAAAGGAGCGATGTGCAAGGACACCAGGTTTTCTCTCTCTATCACTCTCACTCTTTGACAATCGTGCTACTCTCCGTTTTAGCATCATCAACATCGATGAGCCCACGCGATGCTCGGTCCAGCATTTACCCTACTTAGGGAAATCCTGAGTAGATCGCCAGTGCGAGTCCGTTGATTGACGCCCCGGCAAGTATGCACCGGCAAGGCCGACCGCGTTTGCGTGGCTTTTGTGCCTTCTGCTGTTTGATTGGTCAAGAGGTGCGGAGAGGAAGAGAGAGAAACCAGCCGTACCTAGCGCCATGTCCTGCTGCCCCAAGTTACATGCACTTCTAGACGACCCGTGCTAGGGGCTAGAGGTCAATATACAAGCAATGCAGTCCTTCCCGGAACATGCGAGCCCAACGAATGGCCGCAGCTGAAAGGGATAAATGGGGGCGCAGATAAGAGATCAGTTCATGCTACCTTTGCATTATTACAGATTCTTTGGATCTGTATGCTTGTTTATCCCTTGAGTGCCTAAGTGTTTGTGCGATGAAATCTTTCACAAGATTGTACCTTTGTTAGATTCTTGTCTGCACCCTCATTCCGGTCAAAGCCTGCTTGCGGAACGAGTGGCTACATCGGAAACTACTGAGGAAAAACCTGTCGGGACGCATCCACGCCAAATGACTGTTAAGGGCCAGACCCTTACGAACATTGCGGCAATATGATACCGCCAGGCAACCTAAATGTGCATAGAGACTAGTCATGCGGACACTGTATGGATAACACTCAAAAAGGGATAAACACGCAATTCAGATTAAGCAAAAGTACCAGGCCCCGCATAAAGCATAAATAGTACGAAGTCTAAACACAAGACATGCGTCATCGTTTTGATTACAGGACCGCACGATGGCGGGAATAATTCAAGGGCGGGTCTGCCGGGCTCATATGATGAGAACCCTGTCGGCGAAGGGAGTGGCCTTCTCCTCAGCGGCATAGTCATTAGCACCCCGTGGCGGCTTCCGGAAACCATCAGCAAGGTCGAGATCCGGGTGGCGGCAAGCAATGTTGCTCAGGACCATGAAGAGGGAATTGCAGGCAAGCCTCCGGGATTCAGCCTCGAAGCGGCCAGCTCTTCCCTCCTCGTGTGTCTTTAGCTTGGCAATCAACTCATTGAAGAAAATCCCCATCTTAACACTGGGGGCCTCATGCTTTCCGGCCGGGTAGACCGGCCCCTCCATGCCCATGGCCGCAGTCTGGGCGGCGAGGCGTTCAGCCACATCTATCAAGCTTTTGATCCAGAGGTCAACTTGAGCAGAGTGTTTCTCCAGCTTGTCTTCCGATTCCCTTCGGAGGCGCCTCACCGTGTCTAGATCCTTTGACAGCTACTACTCACGGGCCTCAACGGATTCCCTTGAGCTTTCCAGGGAGCTGATCCTGGCCTTCAGGTCTTTGATGGTGTTGTTGGCGGGCTCAAGGCCCTAGCTCTTGGAGGAGAGCTATGACAGGGTATTTTCTAGGAGGGACCCTGTTTTCAGCACCTCTTCCTGGAGGATTGAAACCTCCTTGGCGCTCTCGGCAAGTTTCTCTGTCAGCTCGACCACCTGCCGGTCAAGGTCCACCTTGACAGACGAAGCAGTAGCAAGATCATCAGTAAGCCTCTTCTGCTGGGTAGCAGATTCCGCGGTGAGGGCATCCAGGGCAGCCTTGTGCTTGTCCCCTAGATCTTTGGTGCATTGCTGCATGAGGATCCCCAACTCAGCATCTTTGGCGCGGAGAGTGGCCTCGAGCCTCTCCTCCCGAAGAGAAATTTCCTGCTCCCTGGCATCCAGAAGCGCTTTGCGCTCAGCCAGGCATGCTTCCCGGGAAATGACATCTTCCCTCGTCATCAAGATCGTCTCCTGCTGCCTCATAAGGGCCCGGAACTGCTTGCCATGCCAGTCACGCAACTCCATCCCCTTATCCTTCAGTTTCTAGTCCACCTTGTTGGCAGACTGGCGCTGCTCCTTGAGCTCCTGCCACTTCCGGCTATGCCGCTCCTGCATCTCTTTAATGCCTTTCGCCACGGACTTCATGAAGGATAGGTCCATGGTAACTGCGGCGGAATCATCCACCTCATCGACTCCCTGGTACAGCGATGTAAGGATGCTCTGGAGTTCTTCGTCAAGCTCTGTGCTCGTCGCCATTGATGAGCCAAGGGCTCCAACCCCTAGTTGTGCGAGCACTAGCGCCAAGTTGCTCGAAAATGCTGGTGGGACTTCCACTGAGGTGCCAAATGAGGGAAGGGGGCCCATGGTTTGGAGGGGTATCTTCTCCTCGACCACGACACCTGATCCAGACACGCTACCTGATATTTCCTTGGGCTCCTTCAGGGGACCCAGGGCGCCCCCGGCAACATGCTCCTGCTCCTCTGCGGCAGCAATTTTGGCGGCTTCATCCGCGGTGTCCTTCCCAATGTTGGCCACCTCGTCCAGCAAGTCTGGCTCTTCACTCAAAGGGGTTGTAAGCAGATCCAGCAGTTAATGGTGGAAGGACAGAATTATTGACACGACAGAGACGCGAAGCAACATGATAAGAGAAGTCATGAGAAGAGAACAGATAGATTACCCGGAGGAGTCTGCCGGGTAGAGGCTCCAGTTTCCCTAGCAACATTAGCTGCCGGGTCAAGGCCGGACTCTTCCGTGGAAACCCTTGGCGGGGATCCATCAACTATGTCGACGGGCGGGATGGGCCCCTCCTGGAGGGGCTCATCTTGAGTGGTCCCCTCACCTCCTTGGACATCAGTGGAGGGGAACTCTCCACCATCACCCCCAGCAAAAGGAACTTCCTCTGCACTTTTCGACCAGGGGCTGGGCTGGGGGCTCAATGCCGAGACGCTCGAACCACCCCCTGCCGTACCCGTCCCTCCCGCTGACGATGATGGCTCTGCATGTCTGAGCCGCTGTCGGCGTTCTGGGAACCGAGGTACCCAGACTTGCCTACCTGCGGCCCACGGAGCGGCTTCATCAGCGGCCTGGTACGGCCCTTCTCCAGCATCAACAACATAAGACCCTTGCGAGGGGCCAAGCCTCGCGAGGCGGACGACACCAAGACCTCCGGAGGGAGCGGCTTCCCCAGGCCGGCTCCTGAGGAGCGGAGATTTCCATGCAAGCCCCACCTCGTGAGGTTCAGATGACGCAAGCCATGATGACCAAGGCCAGGCAGGCGCTAGCAGGCGCAGTACAGCAGGTTTCCTCTTCGGTGCTAAGGAAGCGAGTGCAGACACAGAGTCCCAAGGAATCGGCCAAAAGTTTCCATTCCCGTGCTACAAGACCAGGATAGCAGGACGGAGGTCATCGCCGAGCCCACCATGACGTCACGACCAGAAGCTTTGTAGGCGAAGACCACCTTTCGTCAGGATAAGATGTACTACTTGTCTCCCTTCAAACTTGTCCGTTGTGGGATCCCTTCCCGCCTTCATTTTGGGGGAAGAGGACCGAGGCCACTATAAATATAGCTAGGCCACCACCATAGAAGAGGGAGGAAAAGGGAAGGAGATCATCCTCACCAGCACACACCAGCACAAGAACACTCCTCCTGAGGTTGTTCTCCCTCTGTACTAGTTCATCCTCAGCCCACCTCGAGGCCAATCCACCACAAAGCAGGAGTAGGGTTTTACACCGCAAGGTGGCCCGGACCTGGGTAAACTGCTGAGTCCCTTTCCTTTCCTGTTCATCGAGCTAGGCGGTGAGATCGACGAGTCGGCAGGCTGGGGAGATTGAGTTCTTCACATGCACCCCATAGTTCGAACCTTTCTCGGGTCTGTGGAGCCCTGAATCCGACATTGGGTGCGCCAGGTAGGGGTGTGTCGGAGCCTCTCTTCCGCCAGCCGATTCGCCGCCATTCCACCATGCTCATGGCTGACGCTCCTCGAGTTCATGCTGAGCACTGGGCCGCTCGTCTTGCCCAGGCGGCGCCCTCCACCCAAGAAGATCTCCGGTCCGCGCTCCTCGCAGCCCGCATGCCGGCCGGCACCGTCGGCCACAGGCGACATGGACCACTTCCACCTACTCCCGTGCTGCACCGCAACCGGGCCAGCACGCGATCTTCGAGCTTCGCCACGGCAATGGCGCTGCACACCCGCCGGGAGCAGGCGTACACGCGAGCCATGCTCATCATGGCACTGGAGCTGCTACGATGTAGGCTAGCGGAAGGCGGCCACGATGCCTTGCTGGAGCGGGTCGCCGAGCTGCTGGACACCGCCTGCACGGGTGCGACACCCTTCTGCACCTTACCTACGCCGTGAGCGCTACCGGGGGCATGCGCCGGCCATCACTACGACCACGCGCCCTCCCCCCAAGGGGCTCGGAGGTCCCCGCGGCACCGGGTTGGCTCGTGGCGCCGTTTGTCCTACCCAGGATGCGTTACCCCCGGGCGCCACAGAGCTGGGCGGCCCCTCCTAGGCCCGCGCCAAGATGCCACTCTGCGGTCGTGGTGACCTGGCGCCAACGATGGCGAGCAATGAAGCTGGATGGCCGGGCGACAGCTCAGGGATGGCGGCTTCGGGCACCCCTGTGCCTCCACCGACGGACTCGCTGTATGTGCCAAGAGGAAGCCCCCGCCTGTTCCCCTCGCCAGCCTAGGCGTCAGAACCACATGGGGCCGAGGCTCTTCGCAGGCCACCTCAGAGCTTCACCGACGTCTTAGACAACAACAGCCACCGGGTACCATCAATATCTCAGGGGCACGATTACACTAACCATGGACTGCAGTTGAACCAAGCCACGGGAACGATCGTGGACCTCAGGACGATGGCCCCACCGCAAGTGGACGGAATTGACTGGGAGCTACGCGGGGGGAGCCCGGTGCCAGGGCCTTCCCCGCGCTGCATGGAGCAAGGCGCCGCCATGACGGTGGCGCACGCCGCTCGGAGGTAGGTCCTCCGCTGGGAAGGCGCCGGCGTGCCCTTCCCCCCGGTGGGGGGCCTGCAATCGCCGGGGCACCACCAGTGTCCCCCTTACCCCTTGGTCTTGTCCTGGTTTTCGGATGCCCCAACGGTGGTCGCGGGAGGAGCAAGGCGGGGCCCTCGCCTGGCGCCAAGGATACCCGTGAAGATCTCCGCTCGTGACACTCTCACGTAATAATGAGTTGGGGCTGTACACGCCCCAGGGTCTCCTGAGTGCTGCCCTCGGGCCTCACGGGGGCTCCCACCCACGTCCAAGTGGAAGCACCATGCTCCGCGCTGCCCGTCGACACTGTCCCCCAAAGACCATGCCCACGCCAAGTGGAAGCACTTAGCTGCGCACTGGTGAGAAGACTAGTCTAGATGCCTGACACAGCTGTTTGTTTCGCCCTCTTTCTGTAACCCAGTTGCCATCTTTTGGAATGAGATTTGGAGTTTCGTGTGCTTCTCAAAAGAAAAAAGGGTGGATATTTTTAGATTCGTGGTGTTTTCTTGCGTTTTGGTTTACGTTAAAAGCAAGGCTCATGCCTGCTGCCCCCCCCCCCCCCGTGAGCACCCCGTGAGCGGGGGCTGGGCGGGGCGTGTGCGCTGCGCGCCCTCTTGGGCCAGCCCAAGCGATGACGAGGGCCCCTCGGGGCCAAAGGCGCATCTACCACAGGACCGCTGCGCGCACGCCCTGCCACGACTCGGCAGTCGGCTCATCGCGCGGCGCTCTCAGGCGGGCCTGCAGGCTCCTCAGGAGGCTTGAGCCCTCACATGCCCCTATAGGGCCCGCCTCTGGAAGGAAGCGCCCTCACGACACGGGAACCCGTCCAAGACCGCCAGCACCAAAGATAAGTCACAATGAACTACTCTAGTAGGGGGCCCTCCTGCCCTCGGCAGCTCATATCAAAATTAATTTTGAAGGCATATCATCGTTTCATGCATAGCTGGGGAACCCCCACCAAAAATACTTTCCACGCCCCACGGGGCCATGCTCGAAGTTGTGGTATGCAGGTTAGGATCGGAAAGGAAACGTAAGCCTAGCAAGACGCGCTGCCATCGGCGTCACCATCTTCATCATCACCATCGTCGGCACCACCCTCTTCAGCTGCGAGCACGTCCACGCTATCTTCACAGGCGAACTCTGCGACCAGGTCGTCCACATGGTCATCCACCCAGCTCGCCAGGTCGCCCTGCGTGACCCTGGGCACGAGGGCTATCATGGCGTTGAAGTCGAAGTCAGGATCAAGGCTAAGAAGGTAGCTGAAGACACGCGAGAACACGCGCCCGAGGAGTCCCCTGCTTCTTTCCTCGACGAGTTGGCGCGCCCTCGTGGCCCGGTCTTCTAGACGGGTCACGACTTGGGTAAAGAAGTGGAGGTAGCCGGCGTCATCAGCCTCGTGTGGGCGGGAGACGCTCTCTTCACAGATGGTATCCAAGGCCCGGTTGGCCCGGACCCTGCGGTCCTCAAGCATCGAGGAGCGCTCGTGCTGCATCGTCCGGCGGTGGTTCGCTTCATTCATAGCTTTCTCCACAAGAGACGTGACGCCCGCGACCTGCTGCTGAAGTGAGGAAAAGTCGGCTTGGGTGGAGGCCCGAGCCTCCTTGGCGGTCATCTCGCGCTGCTCTGCCGCAGCAAGCTTCACCCTGAGGGTGTCGGTCCTGCCCTGCAACTCAACCTGCTGCTGTTGGAAGCGGGTCTCCTGGAGCCCCACCTTCCGGCGGTATTCGCCAACAAGAGCCCCGCGAATCTCCGCCACCCTTCGGTCGACCTCCTGCTGGATCTTGGCCTCCCGGGCGGCAACGGCGACTTCAGCCGTGGCCACTTGGCGCTCCCTCACCTCCAGCCGCTCGAGCTCCAGGTTATGTTTCGAGATCTCAAGCGCCAACGCATCCTCACGCGCTTGGCCTCCTTTCTCATCCAAGGGGACCTCGCTCGGCGGTGCCACTAGGGTGGCCCTGCGCACCTGGACCTGCCGCTCGAGGGTGGCGTTCGACGCTCGAAGCTTCTTCTCCCACTCCTCGGCTGCCTCACAATGGCGGTCAGCAGCCCTGGCCTCCACCAGGACGCGGGCGCAGGCCTCACGAGAAGCCGCGAGGGACGCCGCGGCGTCCGCACGAGCATGCTCATGGTGCAGATGCCCAAGGTTGATGGCGACCTTCAGCTGGTGCCACTCGCGCGCCAGGCGGAGGCCTTCCGCCTCTAAGCGCGCGTCGACATCAACAAGCTCTCCTCCAAGCCGACTCAACGCGCCCATTGCTTCTTGTAAAAGGTCATGCCGGACAGCGCTGCGCCTGCACGCGAGCTCCAGCGCGTGGCCGAGCCCGTCCTCCGCGCCGGGGGCTGTCGCAGAAGCGCGGAGCGGCTCGCTCGCCTCCGACAAATGGCTGGCAGGCGGCGCTCCCGTTTCCCAGGCCTTGCCGGAGGCGTTGGGTGGCGTGGCCTTGCCGCTCGAAGATGAAGCCGGTGCTAGGGCCGCCTGGCCACCGGCAAGGACCAGTGGAGGAGCCCTTGGCACGCATCCTGTGCCCCAGGAGTGACCATGAAGGAAGGATGCTGGGAGCGCAGGCCCGCGGCCTCCCTGTGGCGCACCCATCTCGCGGGCTGACTCTGTACCTTGCGTAGGCGTATGGCGCGGGGGGCTCGGAATCACGAGCGGACCAAGGGCCCCCGGAGATCGTGCCCCAGGAGATTTCACCGCCGCAACCAAAGGGGTCCTGGGGAGCTGGAGTCAGAAAAGGACGCGACACGAGAAGACCCACAAAGATAAGTTACTTACTCGTCCACAACCACCCACACCCTCTATTTCAAGGGCCGAGGGGCGTCGCCACCACAGCTCCAGAGTCCTTTCCTCCTGCGGAGCACCACAATGTCCAGACGAGGTGTGCCAAGGGTCGGCGCCTTGCCCTTCATGACTGGACTGCGGGTAGCCACCTCGGGAGTCGCCACCTCAGGAGTTGCTACCCCAAGAGCAGCCATCTCGGGAGCAGCCGCCGCAGAAGCACCGGATGGCGCCCGCCCCCCGGCAGTCGCCTCAGGAGCACCCAGCGGCGCTCGCCCCTTGCAACCACATCAGGGGCACGTGCCGTAGGATCGGCAAGCATAGGATCCACCAAGATGGGATTCTCGCAAGGCCCTTTAAGGCCCTCCGGGCGCAGCCCCCACCCGTCGAAGAGGGTCATTTGCTTCACGAAGTCCTCTTTGTTCGCGCAGTGGTACAAGAGCCATCCCTCCTCCGGAAGCGCGGCAGGTGCTGGGTCGCCAGTCAAGAGCTCGAGCATCACGCGCAGCATCTTGGAAGGAAGCGAGGGCACCTGGAGCCTCATGGGGTCATTGGGGCCGGTGAAGGCCCACATTGGGCGAGAGTGGGGCTGGAGCGGGGCGATGCGCCGCCGGACAAATTCCTCATCACCATCGACGCTGTCACCCCTGCCTTCTTCAATTTGGCCAGCTTGGACCAAACGCGGGCGAGCCGACGGTCGACGAGTTTCACGTGCCCCCAGCTGGAGCTGGGTTCCGCCGGCGCTTGCGGGTGCAGGAGCAGGGGGCTGAGCGTGGCGGCGTCCACATACACCCACTGCTTCCAGAATCCCTTCACATCCGGGTGGAGCATGAAGTCGATGCCAGAGCCAGTCGTCGCCGCCACAGCCTGGAATGCCATGCATCCCAAGTGCTGTCGGCCGTCGACCAGATGAAGCGAGAAGAAATGGCGGAGCAAGGCGACAGATGGAGCAATGCCCACCATAGCCTCACACAAGAAGGCAAACGTGGCAAGGAGGATGATGGACCTGGGGTCCAGATGCAGCGCTTGGATCTGGTAATGCGAGATTGTGGCATTGTAGAAATCAGAGAAAGGAGGGACCAAGCCAGCGAGGAGAGCATGAAGGTGAATGGGGATCTCGGTGGCCCCCATGTCGGCCATGGCCCGGGAGGCAGGCCAGACCGTCGCCGCCTTCCACTCGTTGGAATCAGCGGCGAGGGCCGACCGGACCTTGTCCAACCCCTCCTGGTTGATCACCGTCAACCGATCAAGCACGGGCTCCAGACCTGACTGGGATTCGGCGGGTGCGCTGGCTTTCCCCTTCTTCTTCGACCTCGGGGCCATGGCGTCAAGGGGGATTGTCGCCGGCGCCGAATCTGGAAGAAGAGCTGCAAGTTCAGAAGAAAGAGGGGAAGCCGAAGGCGAGCATGACGGGCAATGATGGCACAGCTGCGCTCGCAACAGGCAGCCCTCAAGTCTGGCAGTTGCCGAGGCTGCGTGGGAAAGTGGAGACGCCCACGTCCCACCAAGCGCCATGCGTCGACTGGGCCCGCAGGCAATTGGGGCCCGTAGCGCTTCGCCCTTGCCCTTTGGCTTCGCCTCGAAGACAAGTCCGAGCGTGCCTTGGGTCCGGGGGCTACTGTCGGCGTTCTAGGAACCGGGGTACCAGACTTGCCTGCCTGCGGCCCATAGCGCGGCTTCATCAGCGGCCTAGTATGGCCCATCTCCAGCATCAACAACACAAGACCCTCGTGAGGGGCCAAGCCTCGCAAGGCGGACGACGCCAAGACCTCCGGAGCGAGCGGCTTCCCCAGGCCGGCTCCTGAGGAGTGGAGATTTCCATGCAAGCCCCACCTCATGAGGTTCAGATGATGCAAGCCATGACGACCAAGGCCAGGCAGGTGCCAGCAGGCGCAGTACAGCAGGTTTCCTCTTCGGTGCTAAGGAAGCGAGCACAGACGGGAGAGTCCCAAGGAATCGGCCAAAGGTTTCCATTCCCATGGTACAAGACCAAGACGGCAGGACGGAGGTCATTGCCGAGCCCACCACGATGTCACGACCAGAAGCTTTGCAGGTGAAGACCACCTTTCATCAGGATAATATGTACTACTTGTCTCCCTTCAAACTTGGCCGTTGTGGGATCCCTTCCCGCCTTCATTTTGGTGGAAGAGGACCGAGGCCACTATAAATATAGCTAGGCCACCACCATAGAAGAGGGAGGTAAAGGGAAGGAGATCATCCTCACCAGCACACACCAGCACAAGAACACTCCTCCTGAGGTTGTTCTCCCTCTGTACTAGTTCATCCTCAGCCCACCTCGAGGCCAATCCACCACAAAGCAGGAGTAGGGTTTTACACCGCAAGGTGGCTTGAACCTAGGTAAACTGCTGAGTCCCTTTCCTTTCCTGTTCATCAAGCTAGGCGGTGAGATCGATGAGTCAGCAGGATGGGGAGATTGAGTTCTTCACACACACCCTAGAGTTCGAACCTTTCTCGGGTCTATGGAGCCCTGAATCCGACAGCCGCTTGGTTCGATGGACAAGGGTCTCCCTCTCCTCCTCCTCCTCCCTGTTAGCAACAAACCAGCAAGATCAGACAGCAATGCAAGCAAGGATACTGAAGACAAAGCAAAAAAATGGGCGGAGAAAAGGAGGAGGCAATCTCCCTTACTCTTTATCGATCACCATGGAGTTCAGCTCGAAATCCATGGGTGGCGAGGGCGCCCAGCTCCTCTTCTGGGGTGGGGGGAAGGAGCTCTCTGGCAATTTCGAGCCCTGCCGGGGCGCAGGAAACTTCGATGAAGATGAGCTCTACGAAGAGCTCGAGCTTGATTGGGCACTGGAGTCGTCCTCCGTGGCTGTCGGCTGCTAGGCGGGGAGGGCCCTAGCCCCGGAGAGCCGAGGAGAATGCCGGCGCATAGCTTCGGAAACGCTAGTCTTGGAGGTGGTCCCCTTCGCCTTCCTGGCAGCAGGCGCAGGATCGGGGGCTGCCACTTCTCAGTTAGCCGCCCGTTTTCGGGGGCGTGGATCCAAGACTGGCTCGGGGGCTTGAGGGCCTTCTGCGAGCCATTCTTCTCCAGGTTCGACCACCCCCTCAACCTCTTCTTACTCTAGAGCCTCTGTTGTGAATGCATACAGGGCCTCGATTCCGGAAGGCCCGTCCCCGGCGGGCTCTCCCCCGGCAACCTCTTCCGAGACTTGCATCTCACCCTTGCCGCGGGAGGAGCCCTCGTCTTTAGCTTTCCCTATTGCTTTTGCTGCCTTCCCGGCCTTCACCACTGCTGCAGCTTGGGCCACCCTGTCTTCCTCAAGCCGCTTCTTAATGAACACCACCTCCACCGTGGAGGTGCATTTGTACATTTTAGCTTCCACCTTAGTGGTCCTTTCTACTAAGGTGGAGGACCATGCTAGCTCTTCATCGAACATGGGCAACTGCCAATCACCCACAACTCCGTGGGCGTTACAATATGGCAACCACTTCAGGATATGATCCCTGGCAGAGTTGATGTTCAGCGGGATGATGTTTGCCGGTAGCTTGAACAGGCCGAAGCGGCCAGATAGCTGATCGCACAACCAGGCATGGCCATAAACTGTCAGGTTGTTGGCCAGGCCAGGGAGCAACCTCATCCTGTCCTCGGCATCCCCATACTCCCTGGCGAATCTGTCCATTTCCTGCAGAGGGGCGATGTGACGGAGGAGAAAGTCTGCTACTACAAGCTCAACGGTGAGCCCGGCAGTCTTTCGACGGGTAATCGTGTTTATTGCCGGGCGGAGCCTGTCTTCGGTAAAGCCGAATGCCCTCCAGACATTATTGCGCTCGAGGCATTCCGCTCGTGCCTGACAGAATGCTGGAGCCTTGTCATCCTGAATCCAACACCAATCTCCCCTCCACTCCTCCCATCTGTTGCGCTGTTGGCCGGGGATGTAATCCCAGTTCTCTCTTGGCTCTACCCGTGGCATCCAGCTTATATTGCCGGAATAATGGCTCTTGTTCTCCACCCGCGGGACGAAGTAGTGCCTGAACAGATCTACATTGAGAACGACCCCGACAAAATTCTCGCATAGGTGGGCAAAGATCACCATACATGCCATTACATTTGGCGTGAAATCCAAGAGGTGGAATCTATAGATTGCTATCATCGCCTCAAGGAATTCTGAGAAGGGAGGACAGAGGCCACAGATGAAATATGCGCAGAAAAATTTGTATGAACTTGGAGGGTCCTCCTCTCCCTCCGCCAGAACCTTGGGAGCGCCATGCCCCTTCGGGACCTCCCTCCCCCACAGGTATCCATACCTCGCCTACAGCACATTTCCGTCGAGATTTGACGGGGAGAAGATGACGTCTCCCCTTCGCTTCTTGTCCAGCTCGGTCGCCCTCTTGCTCCCCTCGGTGGCCTCCGCTTTCGCGGTGGTCGTCCACTGCCCCCTAGCAGCGGTTTTCCTCCCCATATCCCCTAAGATGCGGCGGGGAGCGGGAAGGAAATCGAAAAGGGATCTGCGGCGAATGCGGGCAAGGGGAGCGGGCGGTTGCTTGGCTTGTGGAGGAAGAAGATGGGGAGGCGAGGCAGACAATGAATGAGCAGTACCTTTCCGCGTTTTCCACTCTTAAGGGAAACGGCGTGGGAAGGGGTGCGGCTCATTAGAAAAGTTACCATTTTTACATTAACAGCTACAGTCCCACGCCCCCACGGCTCATGATAATTATGCGAAGTGGACGTTGGGTTGACTGGTCATCATGATGAACCGCCGTGCGCAGCCTTCTCCTGCCACGTGTTCTCGCACTATTTGGGGCCTAACCCAACATGCCCCGCGGCACGTATGGCTCAGGCCCGGGGGCTTATGTCGGGGAACACAAACAGGGGTATATCTTTTCCCCTGACTCGTGCATGGACGGTAAGCCAACAGGCGCAAGAACAGGATTACAACACCAAGGTCAGATCAAAGCATGATGGATCAATTCTTTGGCAGGACCAACGTGCAGATCAAGAAGACCAAGATGAGCCAGAGAAGCAAGATATCACTAAGGAAAGAACCTCCCTTGCCGGACAGGTGAGCCTAGCTAGGTTGGGTTTGCCCCGGAAGCAAGTCTCCAGATCGTCCCGGCAGGCCTGACGAGGCTTACGGAGGAAAACCACTCCACCGCACCACGTCATCACGACGCACGTCGTCAATCAGTGCGGTGTCAAGCTCCAAAGTGACTAAGTGGCTGCTATTTGCCACATGGCAGTCGCTTCCTACAGAAAATACCCCCAGGTGACACCCGTCCTGAGACATGTCAAGCAAGCAGGCGCGAAGCTGGCAAAACAGCCCGGCAGGGCCTGCCGGGCAAGTTGAGATGTGACGTTGAGCGGCACATTTAATGCGCTCTGTCAGCCCGTAGAGTTAGGTATGATAGCACTGTTTGCTATCTAATCAATATGTAATGACTGATTTGCCACTGTGGTGACCCCTTGATCTATAAAAGGAGGCCCATGGCAACCGTAGAAAGGGTTGGCTGATTCGGACCATTACACACTCATACGCACGTAGCTGCTCTCGCCCCGAGGCGACCTTGCCGGGCAAGAGCGCTGCGTTCATCCACCATTTTTCCACCATCAATCCACCAAAGCAGGAGTAGGGTTTTACGCCTCAAGGCGTCCCGAACCTGTGTAAAAACTGCCCGTGTGATCTCTGCCACGCTGTGTGACGCTTCTCCGCTCTTTGTGCAACGTGCCCATCCCCCCGTCGAACCAAAAGGGGCTCATGGCCCCATAGGCGGCCATGGTTTCCCACGACAGTGAAAGACTGTACATATAATTTCTTGCACATTGACCAAGAGGAACCGGAACTCCGTTGCATAATTAATGCCCAAAAGTAGCAGACTTATGTGTGCATGCGACCATTGAGAGAAGAAGATTAAATGAAGGTTGTTGCATGCTGTAACTAAGAATAGACATGCAGCCTATAGCTAGAGCACAAGTTGGTGCATTAGCCAATCAATACCGATTAGATGAAAGGCTAAGTGCATTGGAAGTGTAGATGTACACTCTTTGTTGGAAAATTTTCTAATGCTAGATGTATAGTTTTTCATGGACCGAGGGAGTACACGTGCATACACTCACATACACAGCTACGGTGGTTCGCGCGCAAGGGTTGGACTCCTGTCGCACCTGCGTAAAGTTTTGTTTAACTGATTTCTTTGCTCTGCCAACTGACCGGTGGAACCCAAAAACCAGGTGTCAATTTAACCAGTCAACAAAGTGCCACGTCGACTATGTGTCCAGTCAGCAGGGTGCAATACATTGCTCTACGATGAGCTAGTGACCATATAATCACCGCAAAATTATATAGTGACCGTAATGAGCGTATTGTTACATACGTTGACCACCAGTGTATTTTTCTCATTTCAAATTAAGCCATATTAACCGAAAAGGACATAGTATTGACTAGTACAACTTTGATGTGTCTTGTCAAGTCGCAGAACAAGGAGAAGCTTGCTTACTACGCCTTCTCCCTCGCCCATGCGCGATGGCTCACAAGACGAGGAGAAGCTTGCTTACTACATACACCTACGCCCTCTCCCTCGACCACATGCACGGTGGCTCGTAGGACGAGGAGAGGGTTTTGACTATAGCACCCTCTCCCTCTCCCTCACCCTCGCGGTGGACGTGCAACAGTTCATTCGGTGTCAGATTACCAGAAGCATATTGTATTGTAGTATCATCATTGTTGGACCTTGCAAAGAGGCGAAGAGCCAAGTGCAAGGTTCATAGGAGTACGAACTATTGAACCTCCCAAAGAGGCGATCAGATTTCGGCTATCATTGGTTTATTAAAATCCAGTCCCACTTGTAAGTGAAAATGCAAGACAACGCATATCCCCTTTGGTGAGCGGCATGCCAGACCAACTGTCGGGGGTGCGAGGCTAACGTGACAGGTGTGCTTTAAGTGTGCTGCCTTTTCCTTTTCAACTTGCAAAGTGTAACATTTTCTACTCTTTTCTTTCGCTTGTTCATGCGATCGATCGATAGAAATCGAAAACAAAATGATGAGGCCAGGGCTTTCCCACGCATTACGCGGGCTAGTTGGTCTAGTGGGTTTTGAGTGATATGACTTGCTACAGTGCCGTCCAGTCATCGCGTGTGCTAGAAGTATTGCTGGTACAGTAAGTTTTCTTGAAGAAGTGGATTCAACGAAGTAATGATGGTTCCTTAGTCCGATGACTTGAAGATTTTGTTAACTTGACTTTATGACTTGAAGATTTTTTTTCTTGACTTGATGACTTGTAGATTTTGGCACTTTTTCGGGTTAATTTAGCATATTTAGGCCATTATGTGCATTTTGTAGAAATTTACTACCATCATCCTTATTTATTGCCCCCCTTAGTATTTTGTGCCAAACTTTGACAATAGATTGAACTAAGAAAATAATAATGCATGTCACCAAAAATTATATTGTTATATTTGTATTTAAACAAAGTTTGTAGTGATATTATTTGTAGTTACATGCATCAACATTTTGTTAGATAAATCTAAAGTCAAAATTTAGCACAAAATCTGAAGGGACCAATAAACGAGTACGGAGGTAGTAGCGTAGAAACATCAAATCCCAGCTACAGCTACACGGGTGTGATGATAGGGATGTGGAATGCCATTTGATCATGGTGCACACGTGCGATCCGCGTGGCTAGGGTAGCGGCCAATCAGAAAGCAAACCACAATAGGGTCAGCACACACAGTTTCCAGAGGCTATGGAAATTAACCTTGTGCGGTAATAAATGTCCAGGATTGAAGGGGAATCCAAATTTCCTTCGTCGTCTGTCCTTGAGCTCTTGACAAACCAATGCACTATACGGTTGTCCGGCCACTCTGCCCGAGAGCTCTCTCCAAGCATCGTTCATGCCACCGCGCCACACAGTAACCGGTAAGGAAGCGATGGCATCCCGCCGCGTCGAGTTCCTCGCCGCCCATGACCGCACACAAAATGGTAAGGAAGCGATGGCGTCCCGCCATGTTAAGTTCATCGCCGCTCCCGATCTCACACCTACGTGGGCGGACTTTGAAGCTGCCAAGGCCGAATGGGCGGTAGAGCAAGAGGCGGCCTAAGTCGGACAGAGGGAGCGGAAAAGGCAGAAAGCACAAGGGAAAAGAGAGTCCCACCACTACAAGAAAGAAGAGGATGCATGCACTGCGGAGGAGTGCTCGACGGAGATCCAAGCACGGTGGGGTGTCACCGGCAAGGCCAGGAAGGAGAACGATGGCGTCTGGCCAGCATGCCCTGATGCCTCCACCTGCCAGGACTGCGGCGGTAACTACCTCGACACTAAGGAGAGCTAGGCAGAGATCCAAGCACCGTGGTGTGCCGCCGACAAGAATGACAAAGAGAACGATTACGTCTGGCTAGCATGTAAGTGTGTGTGTCTGTGTCACCCGTACGTTTTTTCATTAATTACGAGCATCTACCAGTACTAGTTACTACTGTAGTATTATATAGGAATTTAAGTTGGTGTACATTGTCGATAAGAGGCATACTTTTAAGCCTTCGAGTGTTGCTTAACATGTGTTCACTGAAGTTTTAGAGCCAGCCCCCAGCCCTAAATCCACTTGGCAACGTCCGCCCGGGAAAAAAAAATTGAACAACCGGGTCATAGCGGCGCACCCGCAGCCACGCGAGTGCCCCTTAACGTCGGCATCTCAAGGGGCGTCAACTTGCAACTACGGGCACGCCGCCCTGGAGAGACCCCCCCTCCCCCCGGAATTTAAGCACGCACAACATTTACCACGACTGGGATTGGTTTGTTTTCCGGGTGCAAGGAACAACCCGAACTAGCGGACCTCGTCGCCCATTTTTGAGCTCGACATCGACAGCTACATGCGTGACATGCCTGCATGCAAATCTTGCGAGGCAGAGAGGTAGGCTATCAAACTACAGCCTGCATGTTGTAGCAATGTTGTAGCATCGTTAAGTATAGCCAAGAACGGGCTATATAGAGTTGCCATATCACATATAGTGAACCTAATAGCCAACACGTATATAGTCAACCTAAGAGTGTTGTACAAATGCATGGCCCAGCATACACTCTCACAATGTTTCTTCGAGTCTGTGCTGCAGCCCACTTCCCATCTCTCTCATCAAACTCAGCACAAATATAATAGTTTAATCCTTATAGCCTGCTGACTGTACCTTCATACTCCGCTGGTGTACAGTACTGTAGTAGTACTACACACTTTGTGGCACGAACATTCCCACATGTCAGTGATATGCCGTGCGAAAGCACGTCGAGTGATATGACCCGCTACAGTGCCGTTCAGTCTACGCGTGTGGTAGCAGTATTGCTGGTATACGTATAGTGGTTTTCTTGAACAAGAACGATTCCACAAAGCCTGATGGTGCCTTCGTCCGAGCAACTTACAGTGGGAAAGGTTGGGCCTGAGATTTGATGGCTCATTAGTCATTATTACTGCGGCGCGACGACCGTTGTGACTGTCCCCTGGAGTTCTGCGTGATGCACTCTAGAGTAATTTTGTTGCATGGCAAGTGGACCAGGATGGTCGACGTCCCACATGTCGGCCAGCAAAAGTATTCTTTCCGATATCGAGGAGGAGCAAGGAAACCGCATGGTATAGTGTCACTTCTGATTTATGTTTATTTTTTATGAAAGCTAGCGTTTCAAATCTTACGACTGGTGCGAAACATGACACGTGTTGGATGTCCCACACGTCAGCAAAAGGAGTGGGACATAAACAGCGTGGTAGAGCGTCTCCACTTCTTCCACTTCTAGGTCGGAGGCCGCACGTAGTACTAGCATATAACGATACAATGTGCGACCCGGAGACATAGACGCGTCTAGTTGGAAGGTATCGGACCATACACGTAAACAAATATCCGATCTAATATGTGCCTGCAATTAATATAGTAGAGTACTTAAGCACGTACATCATAATATCACCATGCATTGCACGTAACATTTAGTGGTAGTAAGACAAATGTCTATATGCCACGCAGGTTCATACTGTTTGTGCCTAGCTACTTCACTTAGTGTGCTACATTACTCAGGTTCGTACATCCCTGCATACATGTCCATCTCGAAGTTCCAGTCCCACATGTTCTTCATAGATGGCACGATCGATAACGGTGGCCAACGGGAGTCCATATCATCGCAGCTTCTTAGTGTGGCTCCCCACGATGGAAACTCATCCAAACTGAAGTGGCATAGATCAGGGATAGGGGCGTTAAAGATATGAATCCATCGATGCACACTGAAAATGGACCTGTTCTTTATGAACGGCAGGCCGTCGGCGTCGTGCATGGAAGGTGGCATCATTTTCACTATGGGGTAACTGTCCCCAATGAAAACCGAGTACTCTCCAAGTGTGTTCATCCGCACCGAGGTAGCATCACGGGGGTCGAACACACCGCCGTCCATCTGGTACACCTGGCATCTCAAACCTGGATACATGGTGACGCGCATGGTTAAGGTCCATGCACTATAATAAGGTGACGTAAGAAGATGGTACGGATTAAAATAAAATGCCTCATATTGCTTATTTCTATGAGAGGGAAGGGAAGCAATGTATAGACCAGCTACGGCACGGGCTACGACAAACAATTCGAGAGTGTTACGTGGGCCATGTACATTAATTAAAGTAGGAGTAGTTTTGTTTGATGGGATTCCACCTAGTACTACACGGAATTGAAATTGTTAAGTCCTATATAGTTTATTACAACTGGCATTATAAAGTTGCACGGAATCCCAATAAATAAATAAAAGGAAAGAACTCCTCCTCCTCCTGGAGTATGCCCTACTTGACATGTACTGAAATGTTATAAGATGACATAGAAATAAGATATACGATAGCTCGTATGTCTACTACTCTTAGATCGGAGAGAATGGATTACCTGGGTACATGACCAGTGTCCAATCGTGATAGATCGTGGCACCTTGTTGGCCTTCAATGGTACCAGGGGTAACGACGGCTAAGATAGTATGTTCCAACTGGGTGTCGTCAGCTACAAGGTTCCAAGTTAGACCAAATGCCCCATGCACATCCACGATCGGCGATCTGATTTTGATCGGGGGATGACTTTGCCCTGCAAAATCATGCAGACAAGGCAGAATTCATGGAAACCGGACAAAAATCATTCGAAAACTTTTTGTATAAACCGGACAAAATACATTACAGTTTTCATACAAACCGGAGTAAAACCTACTCTAAACATATTTTAAATGATAGCCCGTGTCCGTCCCCCATGTCCGGCCATACCCCCCCCCCCCCCCCCCCCCCCGAGAACTGAAGCTCCGGCTATTGCCTTCGCCTTTTGTTGTTTCGCCACGGCGCTCTCCAGCTCCGCCTCCATAGCCTTCTCCTCCGGAGCTCCAGGAAGTGAAGATTTCCACCTCCACATTGCCGCCAATCGGAAAATTGACCCTCGATGTGTCGTGGTATAACACGGCCACCTATGCGACCATCGGCCCCTTGTGGTTCGGCAAGGGGGAAGAGCACATTGCACAAAGAGTGGAGAGTGTGGAGCAGCATGGCAGTGATGACACGAGCAATTGTTACCCAGGTTCGGGCTGCCGCAAGGCGTAAAACCCTACTCCTGCTTTGGTGGATTGATGGAAGGATCGTGGTGGAGACGCAACGCTCTAGCCCGGCAAGGTCGCCTTGGGACTAGAGAAGCTACATGCGTATGAGTGTGCAGGGGTCCGAATCCTCTCTAAGGTAGCCACGGCCCTCGTTTTATAGGTCAAGGGGTTACCACAATGGTAAATCAGTCATTATCCAGTGACTAGATAGCCACAGTACTATCATACCTAACTCTGCAGATAGGACGAGGTGCATTAAATGCACCGGTTAGTGTCACATCGTAGGTGTAGCCCGGCAGCCTTGCCGCGCCATTCAGCCACCTTCTCGCCTGTCTGCGTGACACGTCTCTTGGACGGGTGTCATTTAGGGGTGATCTTCCTCGAAAATGGCTGCCACGTGCCAAATAACAACCACTTAATCACTTGGGGGCTCGACACCGCACCGATAGGTGACTTGCATCGTTGTGAGGTGGAGCGGTGGCGCCTTGGTGGGGTAGTCCGCCCTCGGCGTCCCCGCAAGCCTGCCGGGGGAGTCTTGAGACTTGTCTTTGGGGCAACCTCGACCCCGCCAGGCTTGCCTGCCCGGCAAGGGAGGATTTTCCTTAGTGGTATCTTGCTCATTTGTTTGGTCTTGGTCTTCTTGGTGCTGTTGTGGTGGAGGCCTGCCGTCCATGCACAAGTCAGGGGAAACATAGACCACTGTTTGTGTGCCCCGACAAAAGCCCCCGGGCCTGAGCCATACGTGCCGTCGGGCATGTTGGGTTAGTCTCCAAACAGTGCACGGACACATGTCCAGGGAACGCTGCGCGTGCAGCAGTTCGTCATGATGGCCAACTGACCAATGTCCACTCCTCGTAATTACCACAGGTCATGGGGTCATGTATTTGTGATAGTTAATGTAAAACGGTAACATTCTGAGGGAAAGTTGCGAATTTTCACTCTCCCACACTCGAACCCCATAAAGAGGAAAAACATGAAGGGACGCGGCTCATTCGCACCCGTTCTCTCCATCCATCATCTTCTTCCTCAAGCCAAGCGACCACTCCTGCGCCCACATTCGCCTCCGACGCCACACCTGCACTCCCATCCCCTCCAGAGCTCCTGAAGATGGGAAAGAAAACCACCGCTGCCAAGGGGAAGCAGGCGACCACTGTGAAGGAGACGGCTGCGGAGGGGAACTAGAAGAGGGCGGCGGAGCTGGACAGGAAGCGATGGGTAGATGTGGTCTTCTTCCCGTCTAGCTTGGAGGGTGATGCTTTGGTCACAAGGTATGGATATATGTGGGGGAGGGAAGTTCCAAAGGGGCATGGCGCACCCAAAGTCTTACCGGAGGGAAAGAAGGGTACGCCGAATGCATACCGATTCTTCTGCGCGTATTTCTTCTGCGGCCTCTGTTCCCCCTTCTCAGATTTCTTTGAGGCAATGATGTTGGCGTATGGGTTCCACCTCTTGGATTTCACACCAAATGCAATGGCGTGCATGGCAATGTTTGCCCATTTGTGCAAGAATTTTGCTAGGGTCGCCCCCAATGTGGATCTGTTCCGGCACTTCTTTATCCCGTGGGTGGAGAACAAGGCCCACCATTCCAGAAACATAAGCTGGAATACTCGGGTGTCGAGCAAAACTTGAGATTACCTTCTTGGTTTGCAGCGCGGCAGATGGGAGGAGTGGAGGGCGGACTGGTGCTGGGTCCAGGATGAGGAAGCCCCAGAGTATTGTCAGGTGCGAACAGAGTGCATCGTGCTTGGCAATGACTGGTGGGAATTTGACCTCGCTGATGACAGGCTTCGCCCAGTGCTGAACATGATTGCCCACCTGAAGGCTGCCGGGCTAACCATCGGGCAAGTGGGAGCTGATTTTCTCTGACGTTGTATCACACCACTGCAGAAAAGGGACAGGTTTGCCTGGCGGTACGGAGAGGCGGGGGACAGGATGCGCCTATACACGGGTCTGACCAACAACTTGTCAATCTATGGCCATGCTTGGTTGTGTGAAGAACTGTTCGGAAGCCTTGGGCCATTCAAGCTGGCGGCAAAGGTCGTCCCGCTGAATGTTAACTCCGGCCTTGACCAAATATTGAAGTGGATGCCCGATTGCAACGCTCATGGTGTTGCAAGTGATTGGCAACTACCCGAGCTTGATGAAGAACTCACATGGGCTTCCAAGTTGGTGGATAGGGCTACCAGGGTGGAGACCAACATGTTCAAGCGCACCTCCAAGGTAGAGGAGGTGTTCATCAAGAAGCGGATTGAGGAGGACAAGGCGACTCGGGCTGCTGGCAAAGCAAGGCTCAAAGGAAGAGAGGAGGAAGAGAAGGAGGAAGCTGAAGGCGAGGGGTCTTCCCATGGCAGGAGTGAAGGGCGAACCACAAAAGAGGCCGCTGAGAATGAGCTTGCCGGGATCGAGGCCCTATACGCAGCGGCAGCGCGAGCCCAGCAAGAGGATGACGCCGAGGAGGTAGAGCAGCCTAGGAAGAGTGGCTTGCCGAGCGTCCTCAGGCCCCAGAACCAGACCTGGAACCCCGTCCTCACAGGCGGCCCAGCCGAGGAGCAGCAGCTCCAGCCCCGGGACCCACCAAGAAGGTGAAGAAGACCGTCTCAAAGGTGATGGGACGGGTGTGGCGCGTCGCCGTTCTTCTCGCCTTTCCGGGGCCATGAACCCCCCTCCCCCCGCCAAGCTGTGGGTTGACATGGAAGGTGACTCCAGCTCCCAGCCAGGCTCGAGTTCTTCAAGCCGCTCATCCGCGCGGGAGCCTCCCGTGCCCCAGCGGAGTCTGCAGTTGCCGGGAAGCACCGCCGCCCCGACCCCGAAGAGGGGCAGAGTACCTCCGACACCCATGGGGTTCGTGCTGAGCTCCATGCTCATGGATTCAGAGTAAGGCAGATGCTTTCCCTCCCCTTGTTGTGTCTTGCGTACATGTTGAATTGCTGATTCCATCTTGTTCGCTGCCTTCGACAGGGAAGAAGAGGAGGAGGAGACCCTTATCCATCGGTCCAAACGGCTCAATCAGGCAGAGTCGTGAGGACCTCCCGAGGGTGCAAGCTTGGCGGGGAGTAGTGCGAACAATCCAGCGCCAAGCCCCCAGCTCAGCCCTCGACATGAAAGCACGGAGCAAGTCTCCTCCGCCAAGGGCGGCATGGAGGACCACGTCCCATCTCCCGCCAAGGAAGAAGGGGAGATCCCCTTGAGTGGGGTTCTTCAAGAGGGGCATACCCTCCCTAAAACCCAAGCCGAGGGGTCCCTGGCAAGGGCCTCTACAGAGGGGTCGGCCCAAGCTGACGCCATGGTTACCGAGGAAGAGGGCGGAGGTCGTATCCTGGCAACTAATACTGTCGGGGAGACGGAAGCCCTTCCACGGCAAACAACTCCCGGTAATTCGTTTGCCCTTCTGTCTTCTGTCGCTTTCAGCATTTTGCTTCAAGCCTTTGAACTCCCAAGTTCTTTGCATCCTTATCATTGCTTTTTGTTCTTGTCCGCAGTTCCATCGGCCAAGGAGCCTGATTTGCTGGAAGAAGTGGTCAGCATTGGAAAAGACGCTGCTGAGGAGGCCGCCAGGATTTTTGCTGCGGAGGAACACGCTGCCGGGAATATCCAGTAGCCCCAGGAGGAGGCAGAGAAAGCCCCCGACAGTGCACTAGCATCGGGGGTTGTGACTGAAGAGAAAGCTCCCCTACGAACCATGAGCCCCCTCCCCTCGTTTGGTGCTCCGGCTGGGACCCTGCAGCCATCTTCGAGCCAATTGGCGCTGGTGCTTGCCCTGCCCGGTCTCGGAGCCCCTGGTTCTTTGGCAAAAGCGAGTGCAGAGCTCGATGAGGAGATCCAGCGCATTGTGGCGCCATTGTCTCAGCAGGTTGGAGGAGCCGATGACCCTGCCGACGCAGCCATGGACCTGTCCTTCCTGGAGTCCGTGGCAACGGGCATTAAGGAAATGCAGAATCGGTATGGCCAAAAATGGTAGGAACTCAAGGAGCAATGCAGTTCCGCCAACAGCGTGGGCCAGAAGCTGAGGGACAAGAGTAATGAACTACGTGAGTGGCACATCAGGAAGTTCCAAGCTTTCTTTCGGCAACAGGAGATGATCTCTATGGCAAAAGAGGATGTTGCTGCCCGGGAGGCCCGTATGGTGGAGCGCACCGCGCTCCGGGACGCCAAGGAGAAGAGCATCTCCTCCCGGGAGGAGAACCTCGAGGCCACCCTCCGCGCCAAAGGCAATGAAATGGAAGCCCTCATCTAGCAGCGTACCAAGGAGCAGGAGGACAAGCACAAGGCCGCCCTAGATGCTCTTACTGCTGACTCTGCCGCCCAACTGAAGAAGCTTGCTGATGATCTTGCCGCTGCATCTACTGCCAAGGCTGATCTTGAACAACAAGTGGCCAAACTAACAGAAGAGCTTGCCGGGAGTGCCCAGGAAGTCGTGACCCTGAAGGAGGAGGCGAAGAAAACAGAGATCCTTTTGAAGGAGGTGCAATCGTAGCTCTCCTCCAAGAGCCCAGACCTTGAGACTGCGAACGACACCATTGAAGACATGAAGGCCAGGGTAGGCACCCTGGAGCGCTCAATCAAATCTGGCGAGGTCCGCGAGAAGCAGCTGATGAAGGATCTAGACAACACGAGACTCCTTCGGAAGGATGCAGAGGACAAGCTGGCGAAGCAATCCGAGTAGGTCAACCTTTGGATCAAGAGCCTGGTCGACATCGCCGAGCGCCTTTCTGCCCAGACTGCAGCGATGGGCATGGAGGGGCCAGTCTTCTCGGTTGGCCGGCACAAGGTCCCGAGCGTCAAGTTAGGGCTCTTCTTTAACGAGTTGATTGAAAAGTTGAAGACCCATGAAGAAGGAAGAGACGCCCTTTTCGAAAGCGAGTCTCGAAAGCTTGCCCGGAGCGCCCTCTTCATGGTCTTGAGCAACCTCGCCTACCGCCACCCCGAACTCAATCTTGCTGATGGCTTCTGGAAGCTCCCTGCAGGAGCTGATATTTCTTCTGCCGAGGAGAAGGTCGCCCCCTTTGCCGACAAGGTCCTCACCGTCCCCAGGGCTCAATAAGACCGCCAAGCATGGCTCTAAACCATTCACATTGGCGTACCGCCCTGTAACAAAACATTATGCCTGTCTCGTGTTTAGATCCAGTATTACTTTTATCCGTGCTGAATTGATGTTTAATTAATTCTGAATGCATGCTATCCCCTTTGCGTTTTATCCATGGATGTTCATATGGTTAGTTTCTTTTTACGTGTTTTGGTTGCCTGCCAGCAACATGCCGCCGCAATTGCTGTGAGCAGCGGGTCGTTAGCATCGGCTGGCGAGGACATGCCCCGGCAAGTTTTTCCCTTAGGAGTCTTTGATGCAGCCACCCGCTCCATGAGTAGGCTCGGAACAGAGCGGGGGCGCAGACGATCCGTCAAGGGGCCATTACACAAAAAAGAATTCTTCATACGATACCCATTTGTATCTGGGGGATAAGCAAATGCAGACTCTGGATCAATAAAGGAGCGATGATCACGTGGACCTAGCTTTCATCCGCGCTTCCTCCCCCTTCCAGCCGCAGCCGCTTGTCGCGTCCGTGTATCTTGGGAGGATGGTGCCTCGCATGTTGCTTCCAGGTTCCCGGCAAGGGCCGGAAGGAATCATAGATATCTTGTGAGCAACAGAACGCGGTGCAAGGCTGGACCGTTTCTCTCTCCTCCTCTTTACACTTTTAACAATCTTACGGCTGCTGGCACAAAAGTCACGCCGGCGCGGATGGCCTTGCCGGAGCATGCCTGCCGGGGCGTCAACCAATGAATTCGCACCGGCGCTCTACTCAGGATTTCCCTTAGCAGGGCAAATACTAGACCGAGTTTCACGCGGGCTCATCTATGTTAACGATGCTAAACCCAGTGTAGCTCAATCATCGACAAGTGAAAGTGGCTGAGAGAGGAACCATGTACCTTATCACCTTGCCCCCTTTTCCGCACGGGGCTCGCATGGTGACCATGCCGCCCGAGCCGTTCGGGGCTGTCGTGCCGCTGTCATTTCTTTCCCCCGCCGCTGCTGCAACCGCGGCGAAGAATGATGATGGGAACTGGATGGGGCGGGCAAAGGAACAAGCTCGCTTCCTTCTTGATGCAGTATGCCGTATTCTTCCTTTAGACATGGATGATGAAGCCATTGATGAAGAAAACGATGATGAAGATGATGCGCTGCTTACACCCTCGGGTTCGCGCAAGCGCTTCCCCCTACCTGGCGCGCCAAAGATGTCATGGTATAACACGGCCACCTATGGCACCATCAGCCCCTTGTGGTTCAGCAAGGGGGAAGAGCACATTGCATAAAGAGCGGAGAGCATAGAGCAACAAGGCAGTGATGACACGAGCAATTTTTACATAGGTTCGGGCTGCCGCGAGGCATAAAACCCTACTCCTGCTTTGGTGGATTGATGGAAGGACTGTGGTGGAGACGCAACGCTCTAGCAAGGCAAGGTTGCCTTGGGACTAGAGCAGCTACACGCGTACGAGTGTACAGGGGTCTGAATCCTCTGTAAGGTAGCCACGGCCCTCCTTTTATAGGTCAAGGGGTTACCACAATGGCAAATCAGTCATTATCCAGAAATTAGATAGCCACTGTACTATCATACCTAACTCTGCAGACATGACAAGGCGCATTAAAGGCACCACTTAGTGTCACATCGTAGGTGTAGCCCAGCAGCCTTGCCACGCCATTCAGCCACCTTCTCGCCTGTCTGTGTGACACGTCTCCTAAACGGGTGTCATTTAGGGGTGATCTTCCTCAGAAATGGCTGCCATGTGCCAAATAACAGCCACTTAATCACTTGGGGGCTCGACACCGCACAGATAGGTGACTTGCGTTGCTGTGAGGTGGAGCAGTGGCGCCTTGGCTGGGTAGTCCGCCCTCGGTGTCCCCGGCAAGCCTGCTGGGGGAGTCTTGAGACTTGTCTTTGGGGCAACCTCGACCCCACCAGGCTCGCCTGCAGGGCAAGGGAGGTTTATCCTTAGTGGTATCTTGCTTATTTGGTTGGTCTTGGTCTTCTTGGCGCTGTTGTGGTGGAGGCCTGGCGTCCGAGCACAAGTCAGGGGAAACATACACCCCTGTTTGTGTGCCCCGACATGATGTTGTGCCCAACGAGCTTTAGATTTGATGGGAGGGGAGAAGCGGTGGCCTTCTTGGGACCCGAGCGGCGGCAACCTACCATGCACTACTCTTCCTCCCTGCCTGCGAATGGCATTGAGCGGTGGTAGATGGACTGACAGGTGACGCCGGAGTAGGTTCCTTGACAACTGCGTGTCATTAATGTGGGCGACGCACAGACGAACGGCCGGCCGTGGTGTTGTTTGAACGTGGAGCAGTTGCGTGCACCGGGAAGTAACGCTCCCTCGACCGTCGCGCTGCTTCAAAGCCGGCGCCAATGAGAGGTCGCCTCCGCTCTGGCCGGGCATTAATGCGGAACTAACGCTATGGGGCGGCGCTGACCATTTCAGGCGGGAAGCGCGCGCCGGCAAGGGAGGGGGTTTGGGTGGGCCAGGGCGGTCAGACGTGGGAGTGGTGGTGGTATGATTTTGTACCATTTCATGCGTAGTACTACCTCCGTCGGGGATTATGCGTCCCGTGCGCCATGGTAGAGTAATATAAATGACCAATAAAAAACTACTACATGCATGCAATGATTTAATTGAAATGCATGCAATTGTGGTTAAAAAATTGCACTCAGTTTCCTAAAAAATTGTGGTTAAAAACATTATTGAAATTCATGCATGCGTGACCAATATAAATGACCAATCAGAAAGTACTAGTACATGCATGCAACGATTTAGTGCACATTGTAATCTCAACATGTGATGGTGAGCTCTAAATTTGAATTTGAAACTTATAAAACAGAAGAACAAAACAAATAAACTGGAAGAGAGGGAGGGTACCGTAGGATGTGTCCCATACGAAACAAGTCCCCTAGAAAGGAGCACAGTGTGTTCATACTCGTACGGCAACAGATCAGCCGCGGACGGCATGGTCCACCTTTGACCGCCATGTGCAGGGTTCGTGAAAGCAATCATGATGTCGAACACCATGATGAGAGTGTAATTTTGGTTGGTGCTCGACCTTATTAGGGCTTCCGGGATTGCTATCTTCTTCAATCTCACCGTGGTTCCATCGTACTAATTCAGGCGATGGCCATTGCATGGCTGATCCCAATGTTGGACAAAGGTTATACGGGAACGGTGTCACCATTGTAGATGTTGTGCAGATTGATGTTGGTACCCTCCCGTACATATGCAAGCCAATCTCCATTGGCACCAAGCCTAACGTGTGAAACAGTGGGCAGTGGGGGAATTATGAAATGGACACGGAAGTAGTCTTTAGAATGCATTTACTAATTGATCAAACTCATCACTTACCTGCTCATCGGACAAAACCCGAGTGCCCCTCAATGTCGGCATCTCAAGGGGCATCAACTTGCAACTACAACCACGCCGCGCTGGAGAGACCCCCCCAGGAAACATCCCCGTCCTCGAGGATGCATGGCAGACCAACTAGTAGGGCCTTCTCCCACGCATATTTACGCACCCTCTTAAAATATTTGGTGCAAGTACAACTGATTCTTGCGGATGTGAGGAAGTCGGAGCAACATACGATTTATCCCAAAGGATCATCCTCCAAGGTCTCCCAACCTCGACGAGGACGAGAAGCACCACCGGCTTGCGAATCCATGGCAATGGCAATGAACTGCCTTATCCCTTGGGGAGCTGGTTTACACGAGAGGAGATGGTAACTGCAGGGCTTCGTCCCTTCGGAAAGGATGTTCTACAGGCACGCACTAGTGTAGTTTATATTTGAGATTAGGGAGCTGGTGGGCAGTTCGTTGTACAGCACATTCGCGTCCATCCACTAGCCCGGAATTAAAGCATGCACAACATTTTACAGCGACTGTGATTACTTTGTTTTCCGGGCGCATGGACGAATGCGGACTAGCAGACCTCGTCGCCCTTTTTCGAGCACGACTTCGACAACTACATGCGTGACATGTGTGCGTGCAAATCTTGCTTGACCAAACACGGTGTGAGGTAGAGCGGTAGGCTGTCGAACTACAGCCTGCATGTTCTAGCCATGTAACTCCGCTGGTGTACTATGCATTGTCTGGCACGAACGTTCCTTGGAGCTCGTGCTACAACTGGCGTACTACTCCACAGCCCGCTTCCCTTCTCCTTCCTCTTCCACCGCCCGGGCACGTCCACGGGAAGCGACCAGTCAACCCTAATATAATAGTACTACTGAGTAGCAAAGAAGATGCATGCATGACCACTAAAATTTCCTTTCTTTTATCTCTATGAAATAAATGTAGCGTGAGACTCAAAGCCCTTTAAGTCTGAGTATAATGCAAATCTATTTTTTTAGATGTGCCCTAAAAACAAGACAGAAGGGAGTATGAGAATTATGTTTTTTTAATAAACAAAAGGCGCTCGCCAAGCTTTCATTCATTCATCTTAAAAGCAGTTTACATTGAGGAGTAGTACTAGATATCTCAAATCCATATATACCATCCAATAGTAGACTAGTAATAAGTACATAACCAAAGCTAGACCACACTACTCGTTGTCGGAGATGGGTAGGCAGCCGCCTGCTGCAACTCTAGCTCCTCCTGCTCCTCATGCAGTTTGGCGAACATCTCGTTGATCCCCACTCCCGCGGGTGGTGGAAGTGGCGGTTGGCCTCCACCTCGGCCTCTGACTGGATGGACTCGAGGATGGCCTGTTGTTCCGCCGCCCCAGCGTCATCGTCCTCCTCTGGCTCCGCCTTGCCCGCATCATCCTCCTCCTCCTCCGGCTCCGCCTCGCCTGCGTCGTCATCCTCCTCCTCTGGCTCTGCTTCGCCCGCGTCGTCGTCCTCCTGTTTCGGCTCCATGTCGCCCTTGTCATCGTTCTTCTCCTCCGGCTCCGCGTGCTGCTCCGCTTCCAGCGCCTCTTCCTCCGGCTCCGGCTAGTCCGGATTCCGGAGACAAGGCGGCTGTGATCCGTGCTTTGCGCCACCTCCAGATCTCCGAAAGCAAATCAAACTGCCGCTCCGGCGGGGGCATGGTATATGTCGTTACCGTCAGCCGGGCCATGGCTATCGGGTGACGGCGACCGGAGAAGAGGCAGCGGGAGTGGAATGAATGTGGCTACTATTTGGGTTCACCGTCCCGCTTAAATAAATGCACTCCATCATGTGTACCCGCGCGTGCACAAATTGTACACATATGAGTCTGTTTAGGGGGCGTCACGTAACTGGTATGTGTGTGAGATTCTGAGAGACAGAGTGTGTGTATGTGCCTCTACTCTTCAGACATGTACTCCACCTTTTACATCGGGATATAAGTATAATGGTTTCTACAGTTTAGCTTGTGATTTACTGTTTACGTGGCCATATTAATGTGGTTGTGTAAAAAAAGTCACTTGCTGCTTGTGATTTGCATTATATAATTATGAGATTGCTAAGTACTAAAATAAAGTGGAATTTGTCCATGTTATATAAGTAAATTAAGGTGATTGATTATCATACGGGTAAGGTTGGACGAAGGGTGGTAGGAACAAATGCTCCAGCTAGAGTATGTGTGTGTGAAATGGTGTCTTATAGTGTATGTGTGAAACTTAGTCTTTGGTAGGGAAAGTAATTAAGTGTGTGTGGATTCATCATAGAGAGGTGATGCGTATGGTAGAGGCCTCCAACGAGGGGGGGGGGGTACGAGAGAGAAGAGGCCCATAAGAGGGAAGAGAAGGAGTGTGCGCGTGAGAGGAGTGGACATCGAGATAACATGTTTGTTTGAGAGACACCGAGGAAGACTACCATCGATGGTGCATGTAGGTGGGAATTAAACGAAGGGATAGTCTTATTGGTTTCTGGGATAGAGGGAAGGAGTGGGAGAGGGGGGTAGCTAGAGGGAGATGGTTAAGTGTGAGTGTGTGTTTTAGAGAAGAGACCCATCCAGACGGAATTCATGTGCACACAAGAAGAGACAGATTCGATGTGGGGTGAGGGTTGAGGGTAATTAACTACATATGGAGACATATGAGACCTTTGAACGTGCATGTGCGAGAGGTATACATACGTGGGATGTGTGTGTGTATGTGTGTGCGTGCATGATCGAGATAACAGAAAGGAGACATAAGTCATGAGATCAACGTGATGGGAGAGATGGATTTGTATGAGTATGACAATATGCATGCATGTGAGAGTGGAGGGAAGAAGGCCCGATGATTGAGCATGTGTGTTTTTTTCTTTAAGAGAGAGTGGCGTGGGCTGGAGCATGCATCTATGACGAGGAGAGAGAGCAAGACACAACATGTGTGCAAAAGAGATAGACCTATAGATGCATGTATAGAGAAACACATATAGTGTGCGTGATAGGATGTGTCGTGGTTTTGTCACGGCAGATGTCCTAGTGAAAGGACTTAAGCGTGAAGCCATCGCAACGGTGATTAGCTTGTCGGGGTTGAGCGGGACAAGAGACACGGGTTTACCCAGGTTCGGCCCCTCACGGTGGAGGTAAAAGCCTACTCCTGCTTCTTGTTCCTTATTGCTTGAGTATCGATTACAAGGGAGCGGATTCCCTTGACTTAGCTATCGATTAATTGTAACCTGTCTATTCTATGCTGGGGAATCACCTTTATATAAAGGTCGAGGCCGCCGGCTTACAAGAGTCCGGGTCAGGTTATGATCTGTAATCGAGCCGTACTCTAAGTCACCTTGCCTTACAAGATGAGTCATCATATGGCGGCTTACACCTCTGGGCCGCCTTCTGACCTTGGGCTCTAAGATGGCCCATCTTGTGAGACACCCTTTGAAAGGATCAAGAAGAGGGGTCTAGAGGGGGTGATTAGACCCTCAGCAAGTAAAAGTGACAGTTTTTAAGTTCTTTAAGTTAAGGTGGAGTTTTAGCATAAGTTCAAGCATTCACAATACATTTCAAGCAAGCATGACCAGAGTATATGCAACGGAAAGAGTAAAGCATGCTAATTGCAAGAAAGTAAAGGGATTGGATTGGAGTGTACAAACGCAATGAAGACACGGAGATTTTTGGTGTGGTTCCGATAGGTGGTGCTATCGTACATCCACGTTGATGGAGACTTCAACCCACGAAGGGTAACGGTTGCGCGATTCCACGGAGGGCTCCACCCATGAAGGGTCCACGAAGAAGCAACCTATTGGGGTATAACACGGCCACCTATGGGACCATTGGCCCCTTGTTGTTGGCAAGGGGGAAGAGCACATTGCACAAAGAGCGGAGAGTGTAGAGCAGCACGGCAGCGATGACATCAGCAGTTTTTACCTAGGTTCGGGCTGCCGCGAGGCGTAAAACCCTACTCCTGCTTTGGTGGATTGATGGAAGGACCATGGTGGAGACGCAACACTCTAGCCCGGCAAGGTTGCCTTGGGACAAGAGCGGCTACTCACGTATGAGTGTACAGGGGTCCGAATCCTCTCTAAGGTAGCCATGACCCTCCTTTTATAGGTCAAGGGGTTACCACAATGGCAAAACGGTCATTATCCAGCGATTAGATAGCCACAATACTATCATACCTAACTCTGCAGACAGGACAAGGTGCATTAAATGCACCGCTTAGTGTCACATCACAGGTGTAGCCCCGCAGCCTTGCGGTGCCATTCAGCCACTTTCTCGCCTGTCTACGTGACACGTCTCCTAGACGGGTGCCATTTAGGGGTGATCTTCTTCGGAAATGGCTGCCACATGCCAAATAACAGCCACTTAATCACTTGGGGGCTCGACACCGCACCGATATGTGACTTGTGTTGCTGTGAGGTGGAGCGGTGGTGCCTTGGCGGGGTAGTCTGCCCTCGACGTCCCCGGCAAGCCTGCCGTGGGAGTCTTGAGACTTGTCTTTGTGGTAACCTCGACCCCGCCAGGCTCGCCTGCGCAGCAAGGGAGGTTTTTCCTTAGTGGTATCTTGCTTATTTGGTTGGTCTTGGTCTTCTTGATGCACACTTTGATTTCTCAAAGAGCTATCTCTTCAGCTTGGTCTCATCTTGGATGTTGCAACCTTGCTCTTGAGCCTCTGTACAGTTCGGGCAACACACGCATGGGGTTTGTTGCACCGACAGGAGCCCACGTGCCTGGCCCGAACGCGCTGTTGAGCGTCGTCGGGGTAGGCCCTGTCTAGTACACATGCGAGGGGGTCGTGGTAGCTCGCCCTCCGAGATCTTCTTTGCATCTACTTTAACCTGTGCTTGAGTCAGTTTCTGGTTTTTCCACGTGTTGTGCAAGACGTTATAAGGGAGCTACGAGCCACGATTCGTGGGCTACCTACATCCCACATTCACGGGGCAGTAACTGCCATTCCACTAGCTTCTCCGATTCTGTTGTTTCTGCCACGTATGCTGCATGCATTGCACAGGGTTGGTGGCAGACGCGGGGAGCTTGGAAATGAGTGCCATGGCAGGAAGCCAGGCGCCATGGATTGGCGCAGGGGGTCGGCCTTGATTCCATGGGCTGCTGATGGTGCGGGGGAGCCGGGTTGGCAGAGAGGGGCGGTTGCCTCCCCTGAGTGAGAAGCCAGCCCCCGGCCCTGTTTGCCTATAAAAGGGGATGCGGGCGAGGTGCTGGCTCACACCCATCTCCTCCTTCTTTCTTCTGACATTGCTCCTTCACCATGGTGAGGGGAAGAGGGCGCGGTAGTACTCCAGTAGTGGCGATGAGGGCTTCTACTCGACAGCGCCTCCCTCCTCCCCTTGGGGACGCGGAAGCACAGCCCGCTGCAAGGCGAGGCGGGAGAGGACGAGGTCGTGGTCGCCGTGGCGCTCAGGGCCGCGGAGGACGAGGTGGGGCATTTATTGCACCTCCTCCTGCTGCTCAAGATCCTAATGAAGGCCACGTCGGGAACCAGCCGCTGGAGTTCATCGTCAAGCTGTGAGAACCCCCGCGCAGCTGCCTTCGGCTTCCTACTCCATTCCCAAGGGTGATGGAGATCGAGCAGCTGCTAGGGTTGAGGCTGCACATGAGAGGCTGTTGTAATGGCACCATGCAGGCGGACGTAGAGTTCCCCGCTCCTCATGTCATGCTTCTCCGGCGTGGTTGGAAGACTTTTGCTCATGCCCATAGCTTGGTGGACGGGCACGTCCTCCATTTCAAGTTAATGGACGCCACCTTGCTCTCCGTCAAGGTCTTCAGACGCTCGGGTGCTCGATTAGGGTGCTGCGCGGAGAGCTCGACCGACAATGAAAGCTCCTCCTCGAGCGACAGTGACGAGGAGGATAGTGACTACGATGATGACGGCACCGACGAAGAGGACGAGGGCTCCGACTCTGGCTGAACACTAGCCACACCGTCACCGTCAGGCGGTAGCACCATCATCTACAGCTGCATCTCCTCTCCGGCAAGGCGATTTGCCGGGGAGTTGGATGTGCAGGTGTGGATGGTGTCTCCAGCTCCTCCAGCGGCCTTCCAGCTAGGCCGCGGTAGGCTTCCTCGTGGGCTATGGCTTCATTCGCCCTACCACGTCCTGCTGGCCCTGGTGGCAGTGGCCAGGGGGTCGTCTCCGCCACTCTCTTCACCATCACCTTCGCCCGCGCCCTCTCAATCTTGTCAGACTCCTTGTCATGGGGCCTGATGGGGCCAGGCTGGGCTTCTGCCCAGGCACCCCTTTTGCCCTCTTCGCCTCCCGCGGTAGTTCCTAGGAGGAGAGGGACAAGAAAGGGATTACGGGGCACTTATCTTTTTTCAGTCTAAAATATGTAGGCATTTGCCAAACTTTAGTCTAAAATATGTAATCTGCTTTATTCATGTTTGTGTCCTCTAAGATCTGTACTTGCTTATCACATCTTAATGAAAAAGACAAGCCTTGCCAGGATACTTGTGCATGTGTCTTATCCATGTAGAGGTGAGATGCCTCTATACGTTTAAGTAAACAAGTTTTCTCCGGCAAGCTCTCTTGCTGGTGCCTTTCGTTTGTTGCCGCGGGGCTTGGCCTACCGGGCACAAAACCATGGAAAGGGACCAGCTCCTCGTCAAACCCCCTCCGTCAAAGGCCACTACAACCACCCTGACCAAAGCAACATTCGGGACGCAGGACGGGAGCACCCATGCTTCGAAGGTGATGACATTTTCATATGCACAAGTTTTCACCTTACATTACATGCATGGATAAGAAATAACTTATCTGCTTGGCCTACCGGGGACTGATATGTAGGCTTGTCTTCATTTCTTCTCTTTGGGACCAGGTCCACAGCAAGAACCCTGCAGCTTAGTGCAGAGGAAAACAATGCTACATGTGCCCTGATCTACATGATCATGCTATGCTTATGCTTATGCATGCATGTTTTAGGGGCCCCCAGCGCTTCGTTTATTCATCTGTTGCTCAGGGTCTGCGCCTAGCTTTGTACAAAGGGTTACCTGCAACATAGGCAAGGCTTGTACAAAAGGGTGGCTGCCTGGCAGGGCCCGACAGCCGCGCCTTATGGGTTGAACTTACGGAGATGCTCAATGTTCCACGAGTTTTGCAACTGAATGCCATCTCCGGTCTCCAGACGGACTGCGCTGGGTCTGGTGACTCGTACTACCCTATAAGGGCCTTCCCACTTCAGCGTCAACTTGTTTGCACCCTTGGCGGACTGAACACGCCTAAGGACAAGGTCGTGTTCCTCAAAGCTCCGGGCATGAACCCTGCGGCTGTGATAGTGACGCAGGGCTTGCTGGTAGCGTGCAGCATGCGTAGCAGCCCGGAGACAGTTATCCTCGAGTAGCACAACATCATCACGCCGGTACTGTTCTTCCGCTACTTCATCGTAGGCAAGTACTCGAGGTGATCTGTATATGAGTTCCGTGGGGATCACTGCTTCTGCCCCATAGACTAGGGAGAAGGGAGTTTGGCTGGTAGCTCGATTTGGTGTCGTACGGAGGGACCAAAGAACCACTGACAGTTCGTCGATCCGTCGCCTGCCACACTTCTGCAACCTATCAAATGTTCTTGCCTTGAGTCCTCGTAGCACTTTAGCATTCGCCCTCTCAGCTTGTCCATTGCTTCTGGGATGAGCATCAGAGGCAAATGAGACCTTGCTTCCGAGGGCATGAACGTATTGCATGAAGGCGCGGCTTGTGAATTGGGTGCCATTATCAGTGATGACTCTGGCGGGTACTCCGAAATGACACACCAATCCTTTCAAGAACATGATAGCTGACTGTGCGGTGACCTTCCTCACGGGCTCCACTTCCGGCCACTTTGTGAACTTATCTATGGCGACGTACAAGAACTCGAAGCCCCCGGTAGCATGGGGGAAGGGGCCCAAGATGTCGAGCCCCCAAACCGAAAAGGGCCATGACAAAGGGATCGTTTGGAGAGCTTGAGCAGGTTGATGGATATTCTTGGAGTGGAACTAGCAGGCTTCACATCTGGTGACTAGCTCGATTGCATCTTGGAGGGCCGTGGGCTAGTAGAAACCTTGCCGAAAAGCCTTTCTGACCAGGGCCCTTGATCCAATGTGGGAGTCGCACATGCCTTTGTGTATCTCCGCCAGCAGTTCCTTCCCTTCTTCCCGGCAAACACACTTTAATTTCACACAGTTGGGCCTCCTTCTGTATAGTACGTCATCGACGAACTGATACATACTAGCCCTCTGGGCTTCTTTTTCAGCTTCTTCTTGCTCTTCGGGAAGTTCTCCTGTTTGGAGGTAACAAACTTTGTGTCGTGCCCATGTTGGAGCCTGAGGCTCGACAACAAGGATCAGCGGCAGCTCCTCGTCTGTGGGAGCGCACGCCTCAACCATGAGAATTGGAAGTTTGGCGGGAGGGTGCTGCTTGCCAAGCGAAGTGGAGTTGTTCCCGCCAACCTCTCTGCCGGGGGCTTTAGGAAGCTCTACTGGGAGAGGCTTGCCAGAGTCTAGTTTTCACCTCTTCCTGGCCATTGTTGCCGGGGATACGGGGGGCTACGTTAGGTGGAGAACAAAAGTCCCTAGTTCCACAGGAAGCTTTTGTGTAGCGCACTTTGACAGATGATCAGCAATGCTGTTTTCCGCACGGGGTACGTGCTCTGTTTGCAATCCGTCAAAGCACTCCTCCAGCTATCTCACTTCCTCCACGTCTGCCTCCATCAATGGACTTTGATAATCCTTGTTTACTTGCCTCACCACAAGTTGTGAGTCTCCACGAATGATCAACTTCTTGATTCCCAGTTCTGTTGTGATCCTGAGCCCAGCAAGGAGTCCTTCATATTCTGCGGTGTTGTTGGTAGCCTTCTCCTAGGGGAAATGCATTTGAACCACGTACTTGAGGTGCTCCCCAGTTGGTGCGATGAGAAGCACGCCAGCTCCCGCACGTTGTAGGGAGAAGGCACCATCAAAGTACATGATCCAATCTTGGGGCGCTTCCCTGCTGGGAATACTTGTCTCCGGCATCTCTTCATCTAGAGTTGGTGTCCATTCTGCAATAAACTCCGCCAATGCTCTACTCTGAATAGTTGATGTGCTCTCAAACTTCAAACCAAAGCTTGATAACTCCGAAGCCCACTCCACTATTCTGCCAGTGGCCTCAGGGTTCCTCAGTATGCATTGCAAGGGGAAGCAGGTAATAACCGTGATTTCGTGGGCTTGGAAGTAGTGGCGCAGTTTCCTTGAGGCCATGATGAGTCCAAAGATCAACTTTTGCATGCCAGAGTACCTTGATCTAGCCCCCTGTAGTAGGGAACTAACAAAGTACACTGGCCGCTGCACCACCTTCTTCCTTGCCGCGATTCTGGAATTGTCTCCGCTGCTCTGCTCTTCTTTGTTCTGATCTATTCCTGATCTTGCAAGGACGAGTTCACTTTTCTCTTCGGAGGGGATGGTTGCCACGGCGGCTCCTTCAACTACTTCCCGCTGGGCCACCAGTGCTGCACTAACCACTTGATTGGTTGCCGCTAGGTATAGCAGCAACGGCTCTTGTGGTTTAGGAGCGACTAGGGTGGGAACAGAGGAAAGGTAGGTCTTCAAATCTTGCAGCGCAATGTCCGCCTCCGGGGTCCGCTCCACGGGCCCTGCCTTCTTCAAGATTTAGAAAAATGGCAAAGCACGCTCGGCAGGCATGGAAATGAACCTGCTCAGTGCAACAACACATCCAGTCAAACGCCTCACATCTTTAACTATCTTGGATGCTTGAATCTGCTCGATCTCCTTGGTCTTGTCGGGGTTGGCCTCTATCCCCCGGTGGGACATAAAGAAGCCAAGTAGCTTGCCAGAAGGAACGCCAAACACACACTTCTCCGGGTTCAGCTTCAAGTTGATCTTGCAAAGATTCACAAAGGTCTCTTCCAGGTCCTGAATGAGGGTTGATTTGTGTTTGGTTTTGACCACTATGTCATCCATGTAAGCTTCAATATTCCTATGTAGCTGTGACTCAAAACCAATTTGCACTGCTCTTGCAAAAGTGGATCTAGCGCTTTTTAACCCAAAGGGCATCCGTACAAAATAGTATGTGCCACATGGGGTTATGAACGTGGTCTTCTCTTCATCTTCCTTGGACATGAAAATCTGGTGGTACCCGGAGTAGGCATCCAAGAAGGAAATCAGGTCGCATCCAGAGGTGGAACCCACAATCTGATCGATGCGCGACAAGGGGAATGGGTCCTTCGAGCATGCTTTATTCAGATCTGTGAAATCTACGCAAAGCCCCCACTTCCCATTCACCTTGCGCACCACCACTGGATTCACCAATCAATTTGGATGCAATACCCCTTTGACCAAACCAGCAGCTTCGAGTTTCTTGATCTCTTCAGCAATAAACTGCTGCCGCTCCAAAGCTTGCTTTCGGACCTTCTATTTGACGGGCCGGGCATGTGGGCAGACAGCAGGGTGGTGCTTGATTACCTCCCTGGGAACACCGGGGATGTCAGATGGTTGCCAAGCAAACACATCGACATTCGCCCACAGGAAGGCAACAAGCGCAATTTCCTATTTGTCGTCGAGGGTGGAGCTGATAGTAAATGTACCATCAGTGCCAACCAGCCCTGCCGGGACCTTCTTCACAGCGGGCGCAGCAACCTTTGATCTCTTGCTATTAGAACTCTCCCGAAAGTCATCAATAGGCGCAGCGCACTCCGAAGAGGCGCGCTTCCCGGATTCTTTGCTGGCATCCTTGCTAGCTTTCTTCCCTTTCTTGCCTTCCTTGGCAGGAGCGGTAGCTTCTGCGGCCTTTGCAGCGACTGCCTCTCGGTACATCTTATCCATGCATATAATTGTGTCCTTTTTGTCTGATGGAATGGAAATGATGCCCATTAGCCCTGGCATCTTCAGCGTGTTGTAGGCATAGTGGAATGCATCCATGAATTTTACCAGGGCTGGACGACCAATGATTCCATTGTATAGCAGGGGGAGGTCAACCACATCAAACACGATCTTCTCAGTCTGCTAGTTTAACTCCTCCCCAAACGTTACCGGCAGTGTGATCTTCCCCTTAGGACGACTTCTGCCGGGGTTGATCCCTTGGAAAGTACCATTAACTTTGAGCTCTTCATCTGCTATTTGGAGCTTGCCGATGACCTTGGGAGAAATTAGATTCAACCCAGCCCCACCGTCAACCAACATCTTTGTAACTTTGAGGTTGCGGATTGTTGGTGAAACCTACAACGGCAAACACCCTACCGCGGTGGAGTAGTCAGGGTGATCCTCTTCATCAAAGATGATGGGTGTGCAAGACCACTTGAGTGGCTTCCGAGAATCTGCCGCTGGCTCCACGGCATTAACCTCACACGCCAACTGTTTAAACTGGCATTGAGAGGAATGCAAGGATGCACCTCCGTCAATGCATAGGGCGTCAGGAGCCTTCTGGAACTCCTGCTCACTGGTTTCCTCTTCATCTCCTTCATCACTCTCGTCATCGCATTCCTTCTTCTCACGGCCTCTGGCAGGTTTCCCTTGATACTGAGGGGCCTTGCTGGGGCGACCTCCTCTGCCGCCTCGGCCCTTCCCACCAACGCCATCTTGATCTCTCTCTTTGTCATGCTTCTCGTACTCAACCTCCTGCTTCTTGACGAGTTGCTCAACCTGATGACACTCTAGAAGATCGTGGCCTTTGGTTCGATGGATCTTGCAGTACAGCTCGTCAGCCTACCCAGCCTTCTCGGCAGCCGCGGTTTCCCGGCAATCAGCGCACGCGGCAACTTCCTTGCCAGGAGCCTCAGTCTTGGCCTTCTTGCCGGTACTAGGAGTACTCGATCCTTCAACAGCTAGCACTACCTTATCCCTGTGCTTTTTGTTGCGTTTCTTGTTCTTCTTCTTCTGATTGGTGGCGTCGTCATCGTCCTCTGAGTCAATGTCGACGCCATCTTCTTCAACGGGGAGACGCCTCCCCTCCTCTATTCGGGCACACTTATCCACCAAAGTATACAGCTCATTCATAGTTTTGGGCAACCGGACGTTCATCTTGGAACGTATCCTGCGGTTGCGTACATTGGACTAGAATGTAGCTATCACATCTGTCGGGTGGATGTCTAGAATGTTCCTGTGCACCCGGCTGAACCTCCACATGTATTTCCGCAAACTCTCTCCTTCCTTCTGTGGGAGGAGCTGCAAGTCGTTGGGTCGCCCTGGTTCTTGATGACCGCCCATGAAGGTGCCAACAAATTCATGGCACAGGCCGGCACAGGTCGAGATGGAGTTCTCTGGCAAGTGCATCAGCCATGACCTCACGTTTGGCTTGAGTGCCAAAGGGAAGTAGTTGGCGAATACCTTCTCATCTCTTCCTCCGGCGGCTTGAGCAGCAATGGTGTAGATGCTCAAGAACTCTGCCGGGTTCAATCTTCCATCGTACTTTCCTAGTATCTCTGGCTTGAACATCCGGGAAGATGGACAACGGACTTGCCGCAACTCGCGAGTGAAGGCAGGGCACCCAACCTCGAAAGGAAGGTATCCGTCTCCACCGGGCACGGGCTCGTCGACGTCGGGACCATTGCGCCTATCAGACTGGCGGCGGGTTTCGCGGCATTGTTCGATGGTGACGTGCGCATCCTCCCTCCGCCCCTCTTCCAGGACTCGTCGCTGGTTTCGACATGCCCGGGGATCAGACGAAGCCATCGGTACGTTGTTGGGTTCTTGGCCGCGTGGCTCTGGCTGTGGCGCCTACGCTGGTTGCCGCGGACGGGATTGCACCGTGGGGGTGGCCCCTTTGGTACGGCCAGCGGCTCGGGCTGTCGTTGCCGCCTGTGGAGGCCGTGGCGGGCCTCCCTGCTGTGATCCTCTAGCCTCAGCGAAACCAATCAAGCTCTGAATGGTGGCTCTCCACTAATCCATCTGATCGGCCATCGGTGGAAATCTCAACAAGAGTTGGCCCCGCAGCATGGCTTCCGAAGCGGTGCTCGGCATAGACGATGACGTAAATCACGACGTCGCCTGGCTTCTGACGGTGCTGGTAGTGACGGTGCCGTGCTCTCGTCGTTGTGAGCTGGTTACCAGGGTGGCATGGTGACGAGGTGGATGCGCTCTGGGATTGGCGAGCCCATTCGGCCCATCGTCTCGGCTAGCTTGTCCTGGGGGTGGCACGTGCCCTATAGCCGCACCCGCAGTGGGGGCGACCAGAGGGTTGCGGTTCACCACAGAGCGAGCGCCATCGCTGCGGCTGCATTCCTCAGTGGGGCAGAGAGGTGATGGAATAATCTCTCCACCCGCATCCTGTGGAGCATGGCCGCTGGGATGTGGTTGACGCTGTCCTTCTCTGGTGCCTCCCGCTCCCGTTTCGGCCGTAGGGGGAATGGCGACGACGCCGCCTGCACCGGCCACGTCCCCCGTAGCGCCCACATCCCCGTGCGCCTTCGTAGCCCTCACGGCATCAGTGGCCGCATGTGAAGGGGCCCTCGAGGTGGACGGGTGAGCTGCAGCACCGGACTTTTTCTTGGGTGCCATGGATGATGAAGCCTTTGATGAAGAAAACGATGATGAAGATGACACGCTGCTTACACCCTCGGGTTCACGCAAGTGCTTCCCCCTACCTGGCACGCCAAAGATGTCGAGGTATAACACGGCAACCTATGGGACCATCGGCCCCTTGTGGTTCGGCAAGGGGGAAGAGCACATTGCACAAAGAGCGGAGAGCGTAGAGCAGCACGGCAGTGATGACACGAGCAGTTTTTACCCAGGTTCGGGCCGCCGCGAGGCGTAAAACCTTATTCCTACTTTGGTTGATTGATGGAAGGACCGTGGTGGAGACACAACGCCCTAGCCTGGCAAGGTCGCCTTGGGACAAGAGCGGCTACGCGCGTATGAGTGTACAGGGGTCCGAATCCTCTCTAAGGTAGCCACGACCCTCCTTTTATAGGTCAAGGGGTTACCACAATGGCAAAATGGTCATTATCCAATGATTAGATAGCCACAGTACTATCATACCTAACTCTGCAAATAGTCCAAGCCGCATTAAATGCACCGGTTAGTGTCACATCACAGGTGTAGCCCAGCAGGCTTGCCACGCCATTCAGCCACCTTCTTGCCTGTCTGCGTGACACGTCTCCTGGACGGGTGTCATTTAGGGGTGATCTTCTTCAGAAATGGCTGCCACGTGCCAAATAACAACCACTTAATCACTTGGGGGCTCGACACCGCACCGATAGGTGACTTGCGTTGCTGTGAGGTGGAGCGGTGGCGCCTTGGCGGGGTAGTCCGCCCTCGGCGTCCCCGGCAAGCCTGCCGGGGATGTCTTGAGACTTGTCCTTGGGGTAACCTCGACCCCGCCAGGCTCGCCTGCTTGGCAAGGGAGGTTTTTCCTTAGTGTTATCTTGCTCCTTTGGTTGGTCTTGGTCTTCTTGATCCGCCCTTTGACTTCTCAAAGAGCTATCTCTTCAGCTTGGTCTCATCTTGGATGTTGCAACCTTGCTCTTGAGCCTGTGTACAGTCCGGGCAAGACACGCCTGGGGTTTGTTGCACCGACACAACCTTGTCTATCCCACCATGGCCATCGCTCGCGAAGGACTTGCCTCACTCGGGTAGATCTTCATGAAGTAGGCGATCTCCTTGCCCTTACAAACTTCTTGGTTCAACTCCACAACTTGACGGAGGCTCCCAAGCGACAACTAACCAATCTAGGAAACACCGCTCTCCAAAAGGTAATAAATGGTGTGTTGATGATGAACTCCTTGCTCTTGTGCTTCAAATGATAGTCTCCCAAACACTCAACTCTCTCTCATAGATTTGGATATGGTGGAAAGATGATTTGAGTGGAAAGCAACTTGGGGAAGGCTAGAAATCAAGATTCTTGTGGTTGGATTGGAATATCTTGATCTCAACACATGAGTAGGTGGTTCTCTCTCAGAAAATGTATGGTGGATGCGTAGGCACGTTCTGATGGCTCTCTCACATATGGAGAAGGGGGTGGAGGGGTATATATAGCCTCCACACAAAATCCAACCGTTACACACATTGGACCAAACTCGGTGAGACCTAATAGATGAACTTGGTCTAACCGATTAGTTCCAAATGTGAATGTTCGGAATCTCGGTGGGACCGACTGGAACAACTCGGTGGGACCGATGTGCTAGGGCTTAGGGAAAACCTCATCTCCATGGTGCCGATTGCATCAACTCGGTGAGACCGAAGTGAAGCAATAGGGTAACAGAGAATTGGTCAAGCTATCTCGGTGAGACCGATTGCAATTTTGTTGAGACCGAAATAATTGCAACAGATAACAGGGAGCTGGCAAGGCCATCTCGGTGAGACTGAGATCCGTATCGGTGTGACCGAACTGTTAGGGTTTCTGGCTGTGGCGATGTCATATGAACTCGGTGGCGCCGGATAGAAAGAATCGGTGGGGCCGAGATGAAGTTTAGGGTTTTGATATATTTGGATGGAGAAAGTGGCTGAGGGCTTTGGAGCAATATGACAAAGCATTTTGAGGAAGCAAGCCATTAAGCAACACCTCATCCCCTTTTAATAGTATTGGCTTTCCTATGGACTCAATGTGATCTTGGATCACTTAAAATAAAATGAAGAGTCTTGAGCTTTAGCTAATGCATGTCCTTGACACCTCGAAGGGGTTCCACATCCTCTTGTCCTTTTCACGCCATTGTTGAACTTATCTGAAATACACTAGATGAAGGCATTAGTCCAACAAGAGATATGTTGACATTAATTACCAAAATCACCCAGGGAGCACTTGTGATTTCACCCTTCTTGGGCCTGTGCCTTAGTCACTTGGCCGTGTCTGAGGCTTTAACTCCGTGAGTCGCCAACGGTCTTACCTGGCCCTTACTGGGTGGGTTATAATCGCGGGGTTATATCCCCAACATTAGGCCCCATAGTGTTAGTGATGATCCATATCTTGTGCGGTCCATAGTGTTTGCTTCCTTCCCTAAGGATATTTTGGTCCCTCGTGATGTAGTATTTACTGATTATGCTGCGTACGGGGGCGCAAAGGTTTCATGGACAGCCCCATGTTACATTCTAGGGGCCAACTTTGCTGAGCCAATGCCTGAAGATGAGGACCCTATGCCCTTGGATGTTAATCCTCATCCATTGCCAGGACACTTGATACCAGAAGAGCACAATTTTGTGTTGCCTCCTTACCCTGCGATCGGCTGGAATGATCTCCCACCAATTCCGCCACCAGCACATGATCATGTGGAACAGGACAATTGGGGTAACGCTCATTGGGGTGATGATCACAATGTTCAGCATGAAGATGAGCAGCAACCAGTATAGGATCAAGAGTCCATGGTGATAGACTAGCCAGTTTTATCTGATTCTGAAGTTCAGACGAACGCCCCGGTGATTGAAGAAGTTGTTGAAGTTGAGGCCCCCAGTTGTTCAATGCAAATGATTGGGCCATTGTCCCTTACCAGCCCCCTCTCATTCAGCTTGATAGTATTTTTATTGGAGCAGTCAAAGTTGTTTATGGGCCAGTTCTGCCTCCGGATCGTGCATGGAGGAGAACTTTTGAAACTCTGCTGCAGGTTGGTCTGTTGCATGCCCAGCCTATGCCAATGCCATCTTTTTCTATAGAGCCAATCGTGCTCCCCAAGAGGAATTGGGTCCTGGCTTTTGATGATGTCCAAGTTGTCACCAAGTTGCAGTTTGTTCAAGCTCTCTTTGTGAGCCCGATCAAAGCAAGGCCAGTAGCAAGGAGTTTGTTCCTAGTTGAGGATTCGTCTGTTTCTGTAACTGAAGTTGTTCCTGCAGGCAGGGTGTAAGCACCAGCGTCAGATGAGAATTTTTCTTTTTCTGCACAATGTCTTGATAAGAAGGTGCGCCACCGTAAAACTTTGGTGCCAACTCCTCTGGTGGATACTTCATTCCGAAGATGTACTAGGGGATCGATCAAGTGGGATGGGTACAAGCCTGTTTTTGAAGAACTAAAACCACAGCCCAAGAAGAAGAAAACGTGCTGCAGGCCTTTTGTTGCAGTCTCTTCGGAAGAATCTGAAGACATGGGACAAGGGAATCATTCCGCTTCTACTGAGGACAATCTTCACGATGTGCCTCCTCCGATGCCCATCCAAACAATCCAGCGCATAGGGGAGGACCTGGGAATTGCACCGGAGAAGTTAACTAAGGAGAAGCTTATGGCTGATCCTACCAATGATGCACCAAACTCTTCTGATGGTCGATCGTTGTGTTGGCTGTTGGGTTTGGCAAGCCCCCAAATTGGTTGTTTATGTTTGTCTTGGGTGTCTTTCAACATAGGTATTTTGTGTGGAACTATCAATGCTTATCTTGGACTGTAATAATTATGCACTATATTACTTTTGGTGGTTCCTAGTTGATACTTTTAAGCTCTATTATGTAGTGCTTATTTACTACTTCCCCAGTTTGGTTTACAATGAATCACACTTCTTTTAGAAGCTGGAGTGTTTTATGCTGGCATGTGAGGGGGCTAAATTCGCCTGCTAGGCAGCGTGCTCTTAAGCAAAAAATTGAGAAAGTCAGTGTTTGGTGGCTTGTTTCCAGGAAACAAAATGCAGCTCCTTTGATAGCAGAGATATTAGGGCTTTCTATCCTAATTTTTTTTACATGTTTGCATATGCCCCTTCAGTAGGTGCCTCTAGGGGAATTCTTGTGGTCTGGAATTCTGCTGTTCTTTTTGGAATACTTGTGGAAGTTCAACCTTTTGCTGTGGTAGTTAATTATGCCTCCAGGCACAATAATGAATAGTGGACCCTTGTGTTTGTGTATGGACCTTGTCAAGGAGAAGCTAGAGATAACTTTGTTAACTGGTTATATCACTTGAATATCCCTCCTGATGACAACTAGTTGTTGCTGGGAGATTTCAATTTCATCAGGTCTACAGAAAACAGAAATCAGCTAGGAAGAGATCTTAATGACATTTTTTATTTTTAATGATATTATTGGTCACCTAGGTTTGCTTGAACTGCCCCTTAAAGGCAGATCCTTCACCTGGTCTAACATGCAGGATATTCCACTGCTAGAGCAATTGGCCTGGTTTTTACCTCTACCTATTGGATTTCTTTTTATCCTTTTTCAGAGGTGCTACCTCTGGCCAGGACCACATCTGATCATGTTCCATGTGTGGTAGTTATTAAAACAACTATCCCAAAGTCAAATATTTTCAGGTTTGAAAATTATTGGGTGAAGATGGAGGGATTCTTTGAGTGTGTCAGGCAGTCCTGGGAGAAACCCTCTAGGAAAGCTCATATCTCTGCTATCATTGCAGATAAATTGAAAACTCTCAGACAGGATCTCAAGAAATGGAAACTAGGGATCTCAATGCTCAAAATTCTAATTGACAAATGCAATAAGGTAGTCATTATTTTGGACAACCTTGAGGAGATGAGGCCTCTATACAGAGAGGAGTTTAATTTCAGAAAAGTGGTTAAGTTGCATGTGGAGCACCTATTACATTTGCAATTCCTATATTGGAAGAAAAGATGTACCATTAGGTACATTAAAGTGGGTGAGGAAAACACCAAGTTCTTCCATGCCATGGCTACTGAGAGATTCAGAAGGAACTCCATTGCAAGTTTGCAACTTCAGGATGGCTCAGTCATTTCAGAGCATAACCAAATGGAAGGTATTATTTGGTCAGCTTTTAAAGGAAGAATGGGCACTTCTAGGGGGATTAATATGGGGTTTGATCTGAAAACTTTACTTAAACCAGTGGCTGGTCTAGATGCCCTAACAAGGCCTTTTACTAGTAAAGAGATCAATGATGTGGTGAAACATATGCCTGTTGACAAGGCCCCTGGACCTGATGGGTTTAATGGTTTATTTTTAAAGAAATGTTGGCCAATTATCTCCAAGGATTTTCATGCTCTTGCTCAAGATTTTTATGATGAAAAAGCTCAACTCTCAAATCTAAATTCCTCCTATATTAGTTTGATTCCTAAAAAGTTAGCTCCTGAGGAAGTGGGGGATTATAGGCCAATTTCTTTGGCTGGAATGGGGGTATAGTTCATTACAAAAATTACTGCAAATAGGTTTCAAGAGCTAATCATGGATTGCATTCATAGGAATCAGTATGGTTTCATTAAATCCAGGACTATACAGGACTGCATTGGTTGGACTTTGAAATATCTGCTTCAGTGTCACCAGTCAAAGAAGCCCATTTTGATCCTTAGGCTTGATTTTGAAAAAGCTTTTGATTCCATTGAGCATTCTATTATTTTTGAAATAATGAAGCATAAAGGTTTTAATCAGAAATGGATCAATTGGATCAAAGAGCTTTTGACCACTGGAACTTCATCTGTGTTGCTTAATAGGGTGCCAAGCAAGCAATTTCAGTGCAAAAAAGGGGTGAGGCAAGGGGATCCTGTTTCCCCCTTGCTGTTTGTTCTAGCTGCTGATCTTTTACAGTCAGTAGTTAATGATATGCATGCTAAGGGTGAATTGCATTTACCCATTTGTTATCATGATAAAGATTATCTTATTATCCAATATGCTGATGATACATTGATCATTCTGCCTACTGAGGAGAGTCAGCTACTAGCTTTGAAAAGGATGCTACTTGTATTTTCTCAATCTACTAGCCTTGATGTAAATTACCACAAGTCCTCAATGATACCCATCAATGTGTCTCAGGAGGAGACCACTAGATTGGCTGATATTTTTGGTTGTCAGGTTGGAAAGTTGCCTTTCACTTACTTGGGTCTTCTAGTGGGCACCACAAGGCCAAGAATGGTGGATCTCATGCCTTTAGTGGATTGTATGGAAAGAAGAATGACTGCTAGTTCTTCATTTCTTGCCCAAGGGGGTAGGTTGCAATACCTCAACTCTGCTCTGTTATCTTTGCCCATTTTTTTCCTGTGCAGTTTGCTCATCAATCCTGGAATCCTAAAGCAATTGCAAAGAATCCAAAGACAGTGTTTATGGAGGAAAAATAGGCAAGAGCCTGCTCCCTCTCTTGCTGCTTGGGAGCTTATCTGCAGGTCCATAAATAAGGGTGGACTAGGGATTTTGAACCTTGGAATTCAGAATGTGGCTTTGTTGCTTAAGCATGCACATAAGTTTTTAAACAAGGCTGATGTGCCCTAGGTACATCTCATTTGGAGCTCATACTATCATGGGGTAGTCCCTCAAGGTAGATCTGCATGTGGGTCATTCTGGTGGAAGGGCATTCTCAAGCTGATTGACCAATATAGAGATGTTTCTTGGGTTTTGATTAATCAGGGAGACACTACTCTATTCTGGGATGACAAGTGGAAGTTAGGAGATTCAGTTATGCCTTTGCAAAATAGGTTTCCAAGGCTTTTCTCCTATTGCAAGGATTCTTTCACCACTGTGAAGGATGGATTAGACTGTGTAGATTTATCAACATGGTTTCATTTACCACTTTCTGAGCAAGCACATAAGGAGTTACTGACACTGCAGAATCTGCTGTTGCTTCATGACAGGCAGCCTGACTCCAAAGATGTGTGGTTCTGGCATGGTACTGTTAAGCCTTACACCCCCAAGATGTTCTATACCCATAGGCATGCCAATTTGTCTTTTAATCCACTATTAAAATGGGTTTGGGCCAGCTCCTGTACCATGAAGATCAAGGTTTTTGCATGGATGATGATCATGGATAGGTTGAACACCAAGGATATGGTGGAAAGAAGGCATTGGCACATTGATGATGGTATCTCTTGTGTACTCTGTCATTTCCAGGCCAGAGAAGACAGGGATCATCTTTCCTTCAACTACCTTTTTCAGGCAGCATGTGTGGAACTACCTTCAGATTTATTAGTCTCAAGGTAACAATATGTCTGAAATTGCTATCAATGCGAGGAGGGATTTCAACAAGCCTTTTTTTGCTGAAGTAGTGTTCACTACTTGCTGGAATATTTGGCTCATCAGGAATGCTAAAGTCTTTAGGCAGGTTAATCCTAGTTTTAATCACTGGAGGAGGACTTTCGTCCATGACATGTCCCTGCTTACCTTTAGGATTAAGCCTAGGTTTAAAGGCAGCCTTGTGCGCTGGGTAACTTTCTTGCCCCCTTGATACTTTCTTGTTTATTTTAGCCTAGACTTCTCTCTTTTCTTTGGGTTATCTTTCATAACCTTGTAAATACTATAATCTTATGATGAATAAAGAGTAAAGGCTGTGGTTTTTTTTTCCCTACAGTGTCCAGTCAAAAAAAACATTAGGCCCCAGATTGATTTGAACTTGTTCATGTCAATCTTAACCCTTCCGTCTGGTGAGTCTTCTCTTCATTTCTCTTAGCTGAACCTTGAAAAATCTTTATAACCTGCCATAATAAACATATGATGTCACCTCCGTGATTTCGGCAAACCCTTCATGATGTCATAACAAACCTTTGTATAAATCTGTCATCCCGAGAATTGAGGCGTCCCTCAGCTGTAAAATTTATTATGCCCCCTCGATTCTTGCACCAACCATTTACTTTTACTTTTTTCCCTTATAAATAGGCATGGGGGCCCTCCTTTTACCTTTTACCTTGTCTTCTCCACTTCTCTGACTTCGCGAGAACCTTCCCAACCGGAGCTCCGCCGCGCCCGTTGAACCACACCAGCCTTCTTCGGTCGAGGTCGCGACACCACCCCGTCGTTGTCGGGACTTTGCGGCACTCCTTCACTTTCCTCCATCGCCATCAGGTACCACTTTTCACCTATCTCAGATCCACATTAGGTCACCTGAGTTCATGTAGTTCGTCGGTGTTCATCCCTATTTTAGTCCACCATATCTTCGAGTAGAACTTGTTTTTGATCCGAAACATCATAGAAGTATAGCGGTAGTAGTTTGATACCATCTTACATCTTGGACAATTTGCACTCTCGATAAAATCAATGGGTAGCCTGCTAGTTCTTCCGCTACCACCTTTTAGGTTTAGCAATTATTTTTCTTTTTTGAACTGCCCATAGATCCATAAATATAGCTGTTGATTGTGAAACTTGTTTGCTCCACACATAGCAGAATTTCCAACAATCCTGAACTTCAGATAACCCGCCTCCGCATCTTGGGCGACTTACCAATACATCCAAAATCTGCCAGCATTATGGAGACTGCATTTTTTTACATAACCCGCCACTGTTTATGGTGACTTATCTTTAAACTACCTGACTCGGGCTACGATGATGATGAATCATTATTTCTCAAATAACCCGCCATACTCTTAGTCTGCAGTTTCCATCCTCCTTGGGCGACTCAATATGACAAAAACCACTCTTTCTAACTGGGGCCCTTCCCTAGTTACTGAAGAGATCATCAAAGATTATGTGGGCCAAGGTCTCTTGGCGACTTAGGAAGAGATTGGCTTGCGAGTTATTCAAGGAGAAAACGTCCCCATTCCTAGTGAAGGAGAAGTGATAGTTTTCACAGACCATATCCTCAGAGGCTTTACACCACCTGGGTCAAAGTTTTTTCGAGACGCCTTGCACTATTTCAATCTTCATCCTCAAGATATAGGCCCAAACTCAGTGACAAACCTTTGCCACTTTCAAATTTTCTGTGAAGCTTATCTGCAAGTAGAGCCCACTGTTGCTCTCTTGAAAGAATTTTTGTACATAAACCACCAGACTGAGTGTACCAATGGTCCGACTCAAGAATTAGGTGAGGTCTCAATCCAGCCATCCCAAAGGATGGATAAAAACTTGGTTTTATTGCAAGAATACCGCTCCAGCTAATGAGAACTCTCTGTCGGGTTATAGGGCTAACCGCCTTCCTATCAATTTTGACCCACCAAGCAAGATTCTTCTAGATGAACATACTAAAGCACTTCAACATTATCCAAAGGTGAAAGCTTTGATAGCCAATGGGTTAACTGGAGTCGACTGAGCCCGTTGCTGGGTCTCGTGGAGAATTCTTCCTTTAAGCCGCCGGTCGAGCTTAATGCATGAATATTCAGGCGAGTCAGACGACCCTCAGTGGTATGGCTCTGACAACTTTACCACTGAAGGAAATCTTTCAAACTGTGAACTATTTGCTTGGTGAGACTCAAGAAAATTGTAATAAGATAGGATTATTACCATTCTTCAAACTCAACCCGGCCCCAGCTCTAAGTATCCGTATATGTCTGGCTTAAATATCCTTGATTTATTCTGCATCTCATTTGTTAATTCCCTCTTCTTTACACAGGCCGACTCTGCTTTCTGGGAAGAAATATAAAGACTGTTGTGGCCAAGGTCAGGACTGGCCCAAAGTCAAAGAAGAACAAGGCAGCTGCCATAGCTGAGTCGGCTGCTGTGGGCGAGTCAGCTGACGCTGACAATCAATCAGAGGTAGAACTTGACTCTCTTGGCTGACTCTTTATTGAATTAACTGACACCTCTTATTCTCAAGAGGAGGCTGCCACAAGCCGAGCTGATGACATTGAGGTAATTCCTGTCTCTTCCGGCTCAGACCTCGCACCCTCAGAGAAAATAGGGCGGGTTGTCCGGAAGGTAAAGTTTTCTCATTCAGATGCTCACTTAGATCCACACTTTATTTTGAAGAAAACTCAGCATGACCTAAGATGCCAGACTCGGAGTGGCGGCTCAGGTGATTTAATGGCCGGGTTAACTCATGAACTCTCTGCTAGTAAGCAGCCTGCTGAGGTGCCATACGGAACTTCTTCTTTACGCAAAGCTGGTCTTATGAGAAATCTTCTTAACCCTTCTGACTCCAATTACCAGGAGTCGCCACCGTCTTCAGGCGACTCATCTCAAACCCAGCTACCTGCCTTCATTGTAAACCGTGGGTGAGTCCTTACATAACTTTAAAACTTATTGTCATATACATTTTTAACACTCCAATGTGATCACAGGGTCAAAGCCAAGGAGATGAAAAGAAAGGTTGGCAATTCTTCCAAAGCACCCCAAGTCCCTGAGTCGGAGGAACAGGTGTTGGTAACCCCCGAGGTCAACACCGAACAGCCTGAAAAACATCATAACAAGCAAAATGACCCGCCTCCACAGGCTGACGTGACGGCCTCTGAGGCCATGGATATTGAAGCTAAACCAGTGGATAATCGTGACCTGCCAAGTCCAATCCCTTCTTCAGCTCCTGTCAAGACCACTGAAGAAGCCCCTCTTGAGGAAAACACTGATGACATTGCCATTATTGGGGCGAGTCAGAAAACACCCAAGACCTCCACCGTGCTAGCTAAGCACTCAGCAAAAGAAGAGTCACCCTTGCTGGAAAAGGGCAGAAAAAAGCTTGAATTGCCAAACTATGAGGCACTTAGCGCGGAAGAGGTATATGCAGGCTATTTAAGCCGCTTGAATACAAGACGGGACATGGAGGCCAACTTGGTACATATAATGAAGAAGAAGTTTGAGGTATGTTTAATTTCTCTCCTATTATGTCCCTGTCTTTAGCCCCCAATTTTTAACCATAGGAAAAAAATTGAGTGTGGTGAAGACTTCAGAAAATTCTGTATACTCCAAATTGTAGCCCCCAAGCGCCGGGTTATCATACAAGTGATAAGTCGGTTCTTAAACCTTGTTTGAAAAAGGAAAACATCATGTAGCCCCCAAGGGCCGGCTCAGTTTTATAAAGCAAGCCGGGTCTTTGATCACAACCACTTAGAAGAAATCGCCTATAGCCCCCAAGGGCCGGCTTAGCTTTATAAGGTAAGTCGGGTCTTTGATTACAACCACTTAGTAGAAATTGCCTGTAGCCCCCAAGGGCCGACTTAGCTTTATAAGGTAAGCTGGGTCTTCTTCAATATAATTTGAAAGAAAACGACATATATTAGCCCCTAAGTGCCAAGGATATTGCTTGCAATGTGCTTGGGACTTAAATAATCTTGCCCTAACATCTGTGTCAAAGGCCGTCTTAACCAAAACAACACACTTATTGTTTTTTAAATCATAACCCTCTTGTTAGCTTTGCAGGAAGCATTAAGCCTGGGCAAGTCAGATTTGGCCAGCTTAAGAAAGAACTTAAAGTCTGAACAAGCAGAACAGACCAAAGCTGAATCAATCTTGAAGTCTTCTTTGAAGGACTTAGAAAAAATGAAGGTCAAATTTGATGCTGATAGATCTGCTTTGGAAATTGAAAAAGCCACCTTAGTGAAGCGTGCAGAAGATGCTTAGAACCAAATTAAGCAGGTGGCTGCAGAGTTGGCCGGCTTAAATCATCATGTCTCTCAAATGACTGCCGCCATCTTTGGTAAGTAAGATTTGTAAATAATTGAGATAACTCGCTCGGCGATTTAAGAAATATGATACTAACTCGCCTGGCGACTGTTGTTTGAATGCATAATAGGTGCCAGAAGTGCCAGCCTTGGCCAAATTGTGGTGACAAAGCTGAAAGCCATATACTCTTTAACAGAAAAGTTATATGCTGGCAGCCTTCGGACACTTGTGGTTGTATCCAATGGCAAGAAGCCGCCACCACTCATAGAAGATGTGCTGGATCAATTGTCCATAGTACCGAAGCAAGTTGAAGAACTGAAACTGTCAGCCGCCCATTCAGGAGCCATCACCGCACTAAGCCAAGCCAAAGCTTACCAATTAGAGTTGGACCCAACAGAGATGGCTAGCGGGTGTCCGGAATATAATGATGATGGGTCTGTTTTCAACGAAGCAGATTTTGCCAGATGTGTCAAAGAGATGCGGCCTTTGGCGTGTCAACTTGCACAAGAGCTAGATCTGACGAAGTACCAGCCGGCTTAGGACAGCAACAACACTCGCATCAAGGCGCCCTCCTTCGACATTGTGGACTTAACTCCACAAAGGCGTAAGCATATTTTTGCCTCTGACATTGACCCTTCTCTTGTCATGAATGATGAAGAAATCTTCAAAGCTTTAACTGGTATCGACTGGACGTCGGACAATCTTCAAATTGCAAGCGACAAAGAGCCGGCATGGGATAACCCAGAAGCCTCAACTGCAAGACACCAGGATGATGTTAACCCGGCTGGTCATAACCCGGACGGCTCTGAGGCCGGTTCAAAGGAGTAATTTAACTCCTTTCAGACTTTATATAAAACTTTTGGGCTTATCTTGTAGCCTTGTAATAGCCTTAGCTTAAAAAAGTTAATTGTCTTGTCATGCCATCGTGCATGTTTTTGAACTAATGATCAAAACAACTGGGTGATCAAGCTTCTTTGTATGCCTGATCAAGTTATATATGCAGCTTTGCTTTGCTTTGCACCATCTTTGAATTTAGGCGCAGTTTGGATGTTTGGATATATAATCTGTAAGAGGCCCGTCAATTCCTGTACTGGCGATTTATAGTCAAAAAGCCAGGGCAGGTTAATACCCCAATGATCCATGGTAAGAAAAAATCATGAATAGATCACCTTACGGCTCATGGCCATAGTAAGCTCAATTTTGAGCAATGCTAAGCCAGACCGTCTTTGATCTAGGGACTTGTCTTGCAGCTCGTGGCCATAACAAGCTCAATTTTGAGCAATGTTAACCCAGATCGCCTTTGATCCTGAGTTTTGTTGTCTGCATATACATATGAATAAAAACATATGTTTTTTGTAAAAACAGAAATAGAGACATTTATATCTCAATATTTGATAAGTCAGCTCTTAAGGCTCGACCCAAAAAGACTGTCCTTTTAAAGCTCAAATCTTGCTTCAAAGAAGCTTGGCTTACTAGCCTTCGTTTATCCTTGCTATCAGTAAGCTGGGCTCGCACATGACTTAAGCCGCCGGTTTAAACTTGACAAGTTTAGGGTCTATAAAGATTGACTTGTGAGGTGTACGGTGAGTCATCTTGTTCGGAGTAGCATCAAGCATACGGGCAGGTTTAACCAATAATGTGGCGTTTTGCTGGGTCAAAAGGGTTTTGTAAGCTAAACTCAATGAGTTGGAAGCCCCCTAGTGCCGTTATAATCAATTAATAAAGACTCATGCATAGAAAAAATGAGATGAAACGACAGAGGGCCCGAGTTTCGGGCATGTCGGCTTTACTATGTTGATCATAAAAATATATACATGACATGTATGTACAAAGATTGGAGCCAGTAGCTCAAGTGTAGTAAGGCCGAAGATGAGCAATATTCCAAGGCATGTTGGTCTCCTCCTTAGAGGTACGTGACGTATTGGGTTCACGTATGTCAATGAGACAATATGACCCATTGTTCAGTTTTTTGCTAACCACACAGGGCCCCTACCAAGGGGGTGAAAACTTATGCATGCCTGTCTGATCTTGAATCAAACGGAGCACTAAGTCGCCCTCCTGGAACATCTGGCTTCTAACTCTGCAGCTATGATAGCGATGCAGGTCTTGTTAATAAATCGCCGATCGAGCTGCTGCAAGGTCATGTTCTTCATCCAAGGCATCAAGAGCGTTTTGACGCGCCGTCTCGTTGTCTGTTTCAATGTAAGCTGCCACTCTTGGTGAGTCATGACGAATATCACTTGGGAGAACGGCCTCTGCACCATAAACCATGAAGAAGGGCGTATAGCCTGTTGATCTATTGGGGGTGGTCCTGATACTCCAAAGAACTGAAGGAAGCTCCTCAACCCAACAGCCCAGTGTTCGTTCCAAAGGAACCATAAGCCAGGGCTTTATGCCTCGTAATATCTCCTGGTTAGCATGGTCTACCTGACCATTGGAATGAGGATGAGCCACCAAAGATACATCAAGACGGATGTGCTCTCTTTGATAGAATTCCTTCATAGTACCCTTAGATACATTTGTGCCATTATCAATGATGATACTATGAGGATAACCAAAGTGGAAGATCAGTTTTTTAACAAACTAAACTACAGTCGTTGCTTCACAGTTGCTAACTGGCTCTGCCTCAATCCACTTGGTAAACTTGTTAACTCCTACCAAAAGGTTGGTCTTCTTGTCTATAGACCTCTTGAATGGTCCAACCATATCAAGTACCGAGACCGCAAATGGCCATGTGATGGGTATCATCCGCAACTCCTGAGCCAGCACATGAGCTTGCCTGGCAAACTTTTGACATCCATCACCCTTGCTGGCAATGTCTTCTGCATCAGCGTGAGCCGTCAGCCAGAAAAACCCATGACGTAAAGCTTTAGCCACTAAAGATCATGACCCGGCATGATGACCACAATCACCTGCAGGAATTTCATGTAGAATCTCATGTCCTTCTTCAGGAGAAACACAACTTTGGAACACACCGTTCACACTGCATCTGTGTAACTTGCCATTGACAATAGTCATGGACTTGGCTCGCCTTGTGATCTGCCGTGCCAGATTTTCATCCTCTAGTAACTCGCCTCGGGTCAGATAAGCCAGATAAGGCATCGTCTAGTTAGGGATTGCACGAAGAGCTGCCACCAACTGTCCCTCCGGGTTAGGAATAGCAAGATCTTCCTTTGAAGGCAATTTAATAGAAGGATTATGTAATACATCAAGGAACACATTGGGGGGAACTGGCTTACGCTATGATCCAAGACAAGATAGTGCATCAGCTGCCTCGTTCTTACGCTGGTCTATGTGATCCACTTGGTACCCTTTAAAATGACCAGCAATGTTATCAACTGCCTGACGGTAAGCCGTCGTAAGTGGGTCTTTAGAATCCCACTTTCCTAAGACTTGCTAAGCTACCAAGTCTGAGTTGCCCAGACATCTAACCCGGCTCAGGTTCATCTGCTTGGCCATTCGGAGTCCATGGAGCAAAGCTTCATATTCAGCTGCATTGTTGGTAAAAGGGAACATGAGCCTTAAGACATAACAAAATTTATCACCTCGTGGGGATTCAAAGATAACTCTAGCCCCCAAGCCTTCCAACTGCCTAGATCCATCAAAGTGTATAGTCCAATAAGTATTGTCAGGATTCTCCTCAGGTTTTTGTAACTCTGTCCAATCGTTTATGAAATCCACCAAAGCTTGAGACTTGATGGCTGTTCTAGGCACATACTTCAGATGATGTGGTCCAAGCTCAATTACCCACTTAGGAACCCGACCAGTAGCCTCTCTATTTTGAATTATGTCGCCAAGCGGAGCAGAAGTGACCACTGTGATTGGATGTCCAAGGAAGTAATGCTTAAGTTTTCAGCTGGCCATGAACACCCCAAACACCAGCTTTTGCCAATGAGGGTATCTTTGCTTGGACTCCGTAAGCACTTCACTAACATAATAAGCCGGCCGTTAAACTGGGTGCTCTTTCCCCTGCTCCTTGCACTCAATGATAACTACCACACTAACGGCTTTATTATTAGCCGCCACATACAGGAGCAAAGGCTCTTTGTCTATAGGAGCAGCCAAGATGGGCGGCTCAGCCAACTGCTTCTTCAGTGCTTCAAATGCTTCATTAGCCATATCGCTCCAGACGAAGTGATCAGTTTTCTTCATCATCTGATATAGAGGAATGGTTTTCTCTCCAAGGCGGCTTATGAACCGGCTTAAGGCTGCAATGCAACCCACCAGGCGCTGAACATCATTGATACACGTCGGCTTAGAAAAGAGAGGTTATAGCCTCAATCTTCTCTGGGTTAGCCTCAATGCCCCGCTCTGAAACCAGAAAACCTAGCAGTTTGCCAGCTGGCATGCCAAAAACACACTTGGCTGGGTTAAGCATAATCTTGTACACCCTAAGATTATCAAAGGTCTCCTTCAAGTCATCAAGCAAAGTTTCTTTCTTTCTGTACTTAACCACGATGTCATAAACATAAGCATGAATGTGTCAGCCAATCTGCTTGTGAAAGCAATTCTGAACACAGTGTTGATTAGTCGCCTGGGCACTCTTGAGCCCAAAAGGCATAGACACATAACAGAAAGCTCCAAAGGGGGTGATTAAGGCTGTCTTTTCCTGATCTTCCACTGCCATCTTGATCTGATGATAACCAGAATAAGCATCCAGAAAGCACAAGCTCTCACAACCCACCGTGGCATCCACAATTTGGTCAATACAGGGGAGAGCAAAAGGATCAGTTGGACAAGCCTTGTTGATATCTGTGTAGCCCACACACATACGCCAAGTGCCATTTTTCTTAAGCACTAGCATAGGGTTAGCCAACCACTGAGGGTGAAAAACTTCAATAATGAACCCGACAGCTAGGAGTCGGGCCACTTCTTCTCTAATGGCCTTACGCCTCTCCTCGTTAAAACGACGGAGGAACTGTCGAACATGCTTCATCTTAGGATCCACATTAAGGCGGTGCTCAGCGAATTCTCTCGGTACACCCGGCATGTCAGAAGGATTCCATGCAAAGATGTCCCGATTCTCACGGATAAACTCAATGTGCACGCTTTCCTATTCAGGATCCATCCCTGTCCCAATGGTGAACTTCTAAGAAGAATCACTAGGGACAAAGTCAACTTGCTGTGTGTCCTTTGCCGACTTAAATTTGAGCAAAGGGTCTTTCTAAGTGCTGGGTTTTTTCAGAGGGGTCATATCAGCCGGGTCAACATTATCCTTATAATACTTGAGCTTCTCTGTGGCACAAGCCGACTCTGCATAAGCCGCATCTCCTTCCTCACACTCCAGGGCAAGTTTGCGGTTTCCATGAACGGTGATTGTACCTCCAGCCCTGGCATCTTAAGCTGTAGATACACATAACAAGGGCGAGCCATAAACTTAGCATAAGCCAGCCGTCCAAACAGGGCATGATATGGGCTCTTGATCTTAACCACCTCAAACCATAACGTCTGTGCTCTATAATTGTACTCATCACCGAAGGCTACTTCCAGTGATACCTTCCCAACTGGGTATGCCCAACTTACCAGGCACCACTCCATGAAACACTATGGAGGACGGCTTGAGATCCTTGTTAGTCAGACTCATCCGACGGAAAGTATCATAATACAATATATTGATGCTGCTACCACCATCCATAAGCACCTTTGTAAATTTATAACCACCCACCTGGAGGGCCACCACCAGGGCCAGATGACCCGGATCATCAACTTGGGGCGGGTGATCCACCCTGCTCCATGTAATTACCTGCTCTGACCACCTTAAATACTAAGGCACTGCCCGCTCAACTGTGTTAACTGCTTGCTTATGGACCTTCCGGTCACGCTTGCACGTATTCATAGTGAAAACGTGATATTGACCACTATTAAGCTGCTTCAGGTTACTCTGATACCCTGACTGATTGTTGTGGTGCTGATTACCTTGACCAGACTGCTAATTATGACCCCCATGGTTAGCTTGACTTGGATAACCAGCACCTGAGCTGCCACCGCCGAAGCCAGAGCCTTGAGACCCGGATCCTGACCCGCCGGGCGGCCATCCGTGATGCGGGTGAAACGTCTGATTTTTAAACTTCCTCATGATATAACAGTCCTTCCAGGCGTGACAAGATGGCTTATTAGGGTAACTATGGTTTGGTAAAGGGCCATTAAGCATTTCCTTAAGACTCTGTGACGGCTTGCCATTGTGATTACGATGTTGATTCTTTGACTCGGCGTTGGTGTTAGCCACGAAACCTGACCCACCGTCAGAATATTTACACTTCCCTCTGGCGCCTTGGTAATTCTAATTGCCCTGCTGAGCTGGGGCGTGTTGCTGCTGACCCTTGCCACCGCTGTTTTTCTTACCCTTACTAGATTTATCATCATCAGACTCGGATCTTTAGAAGTATTAGAGTCACCATATCTGGTAAACACATCCATAAGCTTGCCCGTATCTGTACACTTATGCTTAAGCCACCCTAGCTTCTGCTTGAGGGGGTCAAAGTGACAGTTCTTTTCCAAAAGCAGCACAGCCTGAGCCGCCCCAATACTGTCCAAAGAATGAATGATGGTTGCCACCCGGCGAGCCCAATGATGAGCTGACTCGCCCTCACGCTGCAACAGTGTTCCAAATCAACAATTGTTAAAGGCTGTTTACAAGTACCCTAGAAATTCTTGATGAAGTTGTCCTTCAACTCCGCCCAAGTATTGATGGAGTTAGGAGGCAGACTCTTCAGCCATGTGCGAGCCGGCCCTTCCAACATCATGGTGAAATATTTGGCACAGACTACATCACTGACGTCTAACATCTCCATGGCCAGCTCATAACTTTCAATCCAAGCCTCTGGGGGAAGGTCTGGTGTGTAATTAGGCACCTTATGAGGGCCCTTGAAATCCTTGGGCAAACGCTCATTTCGTAGAGCCAGCACCAAACATGGGACTCCAATGGTTCAGATGCTTGACCCGGCACCCACCGCAGCTGAAGGAATCATTGGCTGCTTTTGATAACTCCCCTGGTTTGCTTGGGGCAGGTTGCGACGTCTCTCTCTGCTAGAGACTACGGGCGACTCAACATGCCGGCTGTAACTACGGCTCGGTAGGGGAGTTGAGAGCACACGATCGCGACTGTAGGAATACTTCCCCTATTGTGCAATCGCCATTTGAAGTATCTCAATGGCGTTCCGTGCTTCCACCACAATGGGCGACTCACCAGTAATCGGGAGCGCATTGAGACGCGTAGCCGCTACTACCATGTTATCCACCGAGTTGGAGAAGTGACCTGGTGGTGTTGCGAAACGCTGAGGCGGAGTCTGGCCTCTGCGGGGCGGTTCTGGCTGATGAGGCTGAGCCGCCGCCCTGTTCCCAGGCGCCTCTGTAGTCGGGGGTATAACTGGCAGAGTACTTGGTCCTGCCCCCTGCATGTTAAGTAGATTCATGGGTTCATAGACTAAAGGCAAACAAGACTGGTGCCTGCTCCGAAGGACTGCGTTGGAGGCATTCTAATCCAGACTTAAATGCCAAGCCTCTGCTTTCAAGCACTCCGACTCAGCATTGTTCTGAGCTTGTACCATTGCCATCCGAGCATTCTCTGTGTTGACATCCTCCTGGGCCTTGGTCATCTGCTCCCTAAGCTTTGCGATCTCTGCATTACGCTTAGCTTGGTTCTCCGTGACCTCAGTCGCCAGCAGGGGCGTCAAAGTTCCCATCAACTCAGGAAAAACTTGAGCCAGCGGCCTGACTGAGCCGGATGCGCCAGCCGCCGCAGCCACCGAGCCAGCTGTTGCAGTTGTACCAGCAATCGAAGAGTTAAGAGCTCGCGCCATTCCTGCCATGAAGATGGCAGCTCAGCTCGGCGGCTTGTAGGGGTCCGGAATACTGTTACCATCGGAATAGCCCCCAAGCCCGCCGTCCTGAAGCTGGTAGATTGACTCCGTCTCTCCAATTGAGGACTCATCACCTGAGTAGATGATAGTCTCTCCCCAGATGCGGAATCTTCCGCAAGTTCCACCCCTTGCGTGAAGCCCATGAAAGCGTGCCTCCGCCCGACTTGGACCTGGGCGGGTTGCATGCGCTGAGCCGGCTCGGCAATGTCAGTGCAGCTGTCCGGCTCAGGTTTTGATTCGCCGATCTTGCCGATGAAGATGTGGATTCCGCCAAAGGGGACCCGGTACCCATACTCGATTGAGTCGGGCTCGGGGCCCCAGCCAGCGTCGTTGATGTAGAGCTTGTCGCGACGACTCTTGGTCATCCTGCCAATGGCGTATCCCTCGATCCCTTGGAAAGAGCCCTTCAAGAACTCGAAACCACCGTGTGCTGGCCCCACGGTGGGCGCCAACTGTCATGGTTTTGGCATGGCAAATGTCCTAGTGAAAGGACTTAAGAGTGAAGCATCGCAACGGTGATTAGCTTGTCGGGGTTGAGCGGGATGAGAGACATAGGTTTACCCAGGTTTGGCCCCTCACGATGGAGGTAAAAGCCTACTCTTGCTTCTTGTTGATTATTGCTTGAGTATCGATTACAAGGGACCAGATTTGCTTGACCTAGCTATCGATTGATTGTAACCTGTCTATTCTATGCTAGGGACTCACCTTTATATACAGGTCGAGGCCACCGGCTTACAAGAGTCCGGGTTGGGTTATGATCCGTAACTGATCCCTACTCTAAGTCACCTTGGCTTACAAGACGAGTCATCATATGGTGGCTTACACCGCTGGGCCACCTTCTGACCTTGGGCTCTAAGCCGGCCCATCATGTGAGCCGCCCTTCTTGGTCCTGTGCCTTAGTCACTTGGGCGTGTCTGAGGCTTTAACTCTGTGAGTCGCCAATGGTCTAACCTGACCCTTACTAGGCGGGTTATAATCGTGGGGTTATATCCCCAATAGGAAGCAAGAGTGTGTGTGAGAAAGAAAGGTTGACGAAGAAACAAATAGATAGAGGGATAGAGATGCTAGCTAGAGGGACATCGGCTAGTTTGTGTGTTAGAGTTAACAGTTCAGTGATTCAGAGGGGTGAGTTATGTGTGTGTGAGAGAAAGATAAAAAGAGGGTGCATGAATGTATGTAGAGAGAAACAGATATAGTGTGAGTGATAGGAAGCAAGAGTGCGGGCAAGGAAGAAGGTTGGTCGAGAAACTGAGAAATAGAAAGATAGAGATGCTAGCTAGAGGGAGATCGGCTAGTGTGTGTGTTAGAGAAGAGTTATGTGTGTGGGTGGGAGAGAGATAGAGAGAGGGTGCATGTGAGTGACATACAAACGAATATCAGACAGAAATGAGATCCTGAGAGACAGAGTTTTGTGTTTGCGAGAGAGAAAGATGTTTCACAAGGAGAGTCATAGCTAGAGAGACATATCAGGGAACGCGAGATATCCCTAGGGAGAGAGGGTGTGTGAGCGGCATACAAAGGGAATGGTGGAGAGATATGGGACCCTGTGAGACAGAGTTTGTGTTTGTGTGTGAGAGAGATATTTAAGAGGGAGAGTCGTAGCTATTGAGACATAGGGAGCGCGAGACATCTATGTGTGAGAGGGTGTGTGTGAGTGGCATACATGGGAATAGTAGAGAGAAATGAGACCCCGAGAGACGAAGTTTGTGTTTGTGTGAGAGAAAGAGATTTCACAGGGAGAATCATAGTTAGAGACACATAGTAGTGAGCGAGATATACTTCGAGAGAGATAGAGTGAAGGTCGATGGAGAGAGTGTCGTTAATGTGGTACGAAAATAAAAGACTGCTTTCGACATACAAGTTGCATGACAGATACCCGTGAGACGGTGAAGGCGTATAGGTCTAGAGAGATATATAAGCATGAGTGATAGCTATATGATATGAATATCTGCACTAAAGGGGATTCAAATATTTAAACTAGAGATCAGGACATCGATAAATATCATAACGAAAATTGGTCTACCAAACATGCATATTCATTTGAATTTGGGGACACGTGTAATGTTATTTAGTTTATCAATATTAGTAATCCATAGATTTTTGAATTAGAGACAATGCATGGTTTATATGCAATAATGTCGAAACGGGATTACACTATATATATGTTGCGTGTGTCAAACACATTATACGTGTTTGAGAAGTAAAAAACCGCATGAGACACACATTAAATGGAGACGGTTAGTGAGGAATGCATACATTGGATGTCAACATAAATTGGTTTCAAATATTTGAAAAGACAAATTAAGATGGATTCAGCCTTATGAATATGAGATCATGCAATTTGTAAACCATATTTATGTATAAAGGGTATTGTGCTTTTGAAAGTATATATAAAAAATGATGTATATAGATTTATATTGGAATACAAAATGGATCCTTCCCAAAAAAAAGAATACAAAATGGATTCAAATTGAGTTGGCATGGTAAACGTGCAATCTTTTTCTCCAATAATTTGAATGAAGCAGCGTAACTCACAGTAACCGCCCGAAACCAAAATCGGGGAGATGGAAATTACTGCCTATCCCTGACACGCAAAACCAGTTGGCTCGATTTCTATAGGTTTTGATAGGGGCAGGCTTGTAGTTTCACTCAAACATGACATAACCGCCTCTCACCCGGATTCATACACGGCGGGCGCCAAAACATAGTTTCTCATCGGCTGAAATCGCCTATCACCTCCCCCGGATTCAGACAGGGTGGGCGCCAAAACAAACTCTCCTCGGCCGAAATCTCCGTCGGCAAATATTCGGTGTATGCGAGATTACCGTCCTATCCCCAACCGACCAATATTGTTGTGATGTAGGAAAATATAAACGGGGGCTAAGTTTGTAAATTTCCTCGCATTTGAGTCAAGCGTGTCCTGAACATATGGTTCCCCCTACCTCTCTCCCTCCATTTCCCCATTTGTACTACGTGGGTGCCAAAACACCCTCTCCCACCCCAGTTTCCTCCGTCCGCCACCCCATCCACCACCAACCTCCTCCACCATGCCGGAGCTGATACCCCAACGCCATCGTCCATTACAAGAGATCGACCTCTCTCATCCACGGCTTCGGACTAGGATCCTTGCATCGCGTCTTCTCGCTTCATCCGCGCCATCGTCCACCTTGCCGAGGCCGCTCGTACCACCGTCTCATCCACCGCGCCAGGATATTTCCCTTGCCCCCACCGTCTGCCCTCCTAGATCTGCTTCCATGCCGCCGTCAGCCATCACTACCACAGCACCCTCAACGTCTCAGCAGATGCTTACACGGTGCCACACCAGAGGCGGTACTCTTTCGTATCTGCTCAAGTTACTTATCTCAGCAAGAAAATAGACTGCCACTACTTTACTGTGATTTCTTGTCCATCACTTAGAATCTTACATGTTAGTTGAAACCAAACATTGGTTGCAAAGTTGCCTTTGTCCGGTTTGCACCTTCAGACCGGCCATGGCACGCTCATCACTATACTCACAATGCTTATGGTTTTCCCCTTTTATATTCCACATTAGTTTAAATGACAGTCGACTCAATTTCAATTTGGGGTCAGTCCATTTTTGGGAGTTCCCCGGAGTTCACCGGAGGGAAGGAAGGGGCTCGCCGGAGGGCTGCCCCATTATCTATCTTAGGGTTTCGGGTGGGGACAGTGGTTGTGCGGGGCGGTCATCGGGATATGATGGGGCCTCGTCGGAGGCAAAACTCGACGTGGGTGGGCGGGTGGGGGAGTGGAGTTGGCTAGTGGGATGGCCGGGGGCGCCGGAAGACCAGAGGTGGTTGGCGGTTCAGGGGAGGGCAAGGCCGGTGGTTCGGCCGGCGGCCCGTGCGGTGGTCCGTAGGGGAAGAAAAAGAGGCGAGGAAGAAGAAGGGCTAGGAGACGTAGGATCTTCATCCAACTGTCTGAAATGGTCGACTGACCCAAATGACGAAAGTCAGGCGACTTGTGTCAAGACATTCCCATATATTCAGTACCATCATTGTAGGTGCTTCGGGACGTGCAAGCAATGCTCCTCAACCCATCAAGCTAAACAACATGCCACTCATAATTCCAAACTTAGTTGCTCAAATACGAATTTGATATCATGCTGACATGTTGTACCAAAATAGAGAATGTTTAATTGGTCAACTAATGTTCCTACTTTACTTTCGAAAAGCACGTGCGCCACATATCGTGGGACAGCAGGGAGTTGCATTCTTTATGCATTCTGGTTCATCATGTGTGGGCAACGAACATTTTATTATCCAAAATCTGCTTGCTCTTCTTTAGCATGGTACTCTTCTGTTCTTCTTTAATAAGTACTCCCTCCATTCCTAAATATAAGTCTTTGTAGAGATTCCTCCATGGACTACATACATAACAAAATGAGTGAATCTACACTCTAAAATGTATCTATATATATCTGTATGTGATCCATAGTGGAATCTCTACAAAGACTTGTATTTAGGAATAGAGGGAGTATAATAGTAGTATAGTATGTTCCTTGTAGTGAAGAGGAGCAGGGACATTTGCAGTGTACAGGTCTATTTGGTCGCTAGTCATGGACGCTTTCAACTCTTCGTGTTGGTCTGCCGTAATATCCAGTAAATGTTGGGAGCTGTGTCGCCTTTGAGAGTTAGACTCATAGTAGCAGTACTGCGCCTTCAGTTGTAGAGAGCTGGTATCCGAAGCCTTTCTATCCGTTCCGGCAAAACTAGCACATATTTTCCAGCAAGTTCCACTTTCCTGATTTTATTCGTGATGCTTAGGGTTTTCCCATTATATCTACACTATGATCTTTGTAGGTGTTTTGTGTCATACTAGTAGCAGTCCACTCTTGAAGCTAAACAACACACAAATCATACGTCCAAAGCTTACTTCTTCAAATACGAATGTGATATGATACTGACATTAGTTAACAGACACACATTTAATTGGTCAACTAATGCTCCCACGTGAGTTTCCAAATGCATGTGGCCACATATAGAGAGACATCATGGAATGGCATTTATTTGGGTGCTCTGATTCATCATGGGTGGGCAAGAAACATTGTAGAGAAAGAAGCAGAATCTCAATAATATGCTTCCCCTTCTATTCTTTAACATGTTCCTCTTCTGTTCTTCTTTAGTAAGTACAATATGTTCCTTGTCAGGAAGGGGAGCAGGGACTCTGTAGTCAACAACTCTATTGGGCTGCTTGTGCTACATGATTTCAGCACTTCGAGTTGGTCTGCCATAATATCCAGGAAATGGTGGGAGCTATGCGGTCTTTGATAGACTAGACTGATAGTAACAGCAGTGCACCTTCAGATGAATAGATCTGGCCTATAGGTGATTGCTAGGCTTTATATTGGTAGCGGTAATACAACCCCGTACCAGCCAGTTCCGCTTTCCCGATTTATTTATCATTGTTATGGTGTACCCCTTTTATCTACACTATGATCTGCCTAGGGGTTGTGCGCTCCCATTATCATGGTTTGGCAATTAACTTTATAGTATATTATGAACCTATCATCTGCCAACTATCCTTACATCTGGAGCTTCCAACAGGGAGCCTATTTTTTTGTGTAGTTGTGCCAGATTATATTAATCTACGCACCATATTACAGCACACATGGGCTCTCTCATCAGAATCCACTGATAGCACACAAGGGTTACAGGGAGCCCCTATCATATTAGAATATCCTCTTCATTACAAAGATAACCACACTACTATTTATATTTTCATGCTTCTCAGATATTGTACGTAATCACAATGAATATAAGAATGCGCACATCAGAAAAATATTGCGGAACAATTCAATGGGTAACAAACTAGGCATCAAGGGATTGAGGTCCATTCTAGATGCAATGAAACCCACATGCTCCTGACCTATAGATTCGTATTCAGCGTATGATCCTAATGACTATTCTAAGCTCAAGGAGTCAAAGGCATATGGCCTATCATGTTCACCAAATAAGGTGCTTGTTCTAATTTGGCAAGGTTTTATTGGTTGCACGTATCTTGCATAAGGTGTCTTGCATTTCTTCTGTTTTGTTGGACCGCCATCTGCTTAGTTTACTCATGATATATGTGAAGATGCCATGCCCATCCATTATCAATACCTATTCCATTTATCGTCATACTCCCTCCATCCGAAAAAGCTTGTCCCTCAAATGCACCAAGTTAGTGCTAGATACATTCATTCAATGCACAACTTGGGACAAGCTTTTTTGGACGGAGGGAGTACCATGTTTTTCCATTCAAATGTTGTTCTTGTGTTTCAGACATCCAAAAGGAAGAGGGTGATTGCAGAACTTGAGGGAGTACAAGAAAAGTCCTTAAAAAAGGTGGTGGTACCGGAGAAATCAGATAGCACCCCACTTATATTAGCGATAGAACCAGCGCTGCAAAACCTAGGATATCGCAACTATGATGCTCGCTGCTTTGCTCTTGTTAGTACATATTGTCCTATCGTTGTACTTACATTCATACCTGGTGGATTATGTGACATCATTGTGCATTATAGCTTGCTTATCCACTGTTCGCTCCAAATTATCATATCTATGTTAATGCTTACATTAATGTAGAATAAACCCAATGCTTATGAAGAAGTTTTGCTCTGCATTGTTCTTGTAAGTATCTGTTATCCTTCATCATTGTACTTATATTGTCTGCTAGTTGTTCATGTACACTTTGCAGCTTATTCCCCTGATCTCCATTTTCTACACATCACATCTATATTTACTATTGCAAAAATATTGAATAAAACCAATGTTACTAAAGAAGTTTAGCTCTGCATTGCTCTTGTCAGTGCCTTTCACATGTATGTTGTACTTACATTTATAGTCTGCATCTTAGCTTTAATAATCGCCATTTGTTCCTATATTATCACATCTATATTTACTCTTAACAAAATGTAGAATAAAGGCAATGCTCTTGAAGAAGAGTTTGAAGTTCTTGAATTGCCCCCCCCCCCATCAATATGGACAAGGGCTTTATAGAGCCGGCATTCACTACAAATGTAAGTTTTTCCTCCTCGAGCCTTCAAACTTTGTTGTGTATATTTTGATAGCTATGACTGCAAATGCTGTTTATTTTTGTCGTCTGCATCAAATTGCATGTTCAAAGTTTATTATGAAGAAGTACATAAACATAAGTTTGTCCTTCTCAATTTCAGTTTTTAGTTGTACAACCTAGTTCCTTATTCATACCATGTAAATTAAACTAAACATAGCAAGTTGTCTTCTTGAGCACTGCATGTATGCTTGTGTTCTTGATCTGTAATCCAGTGGTGTGGCGAAACTACCAACTCCAGCACAATGTCATATCCTGCTATGTCTTAATTATGAACAATGCCATATTATGTTAATGTTATTTATATCATGTCTCTTTATTTACCAATCTGAAATGGTTTAAATTGACAGTACACTCACCATTCATGCTTATATGTTGTTTAGCACTACATGTATGCTTTTGTTCTTGATATGTAATCCAGTGATGTGGTGAAGCTGGCCGCTCCTGCACAATGCCATTTCCTTCCATCTTACCTATGAACAATGCCTATTATGTTAATGCTATTTTAAACTGTGTCTCTTTATTTCTGACTAAGAAATGAGATGAATTGACAGCACTAATGCTAATACATGCAAAACTTGTTATCTACCTACTTGTTTCCCGTTCAGGGTGACACCACTGATGCTAGGAAGAACTGCCACAATGATAGTGAGACGAACCCATTGTTTGTCCCACCAACATATATTCCAGAGAAGAAGGCAACACATCTTGAGGATAGCGATACAACCCCAAAGTCATGTCTTGATGTAGTGTTGAACTTACTCGCTAATAGCAGTGACACAAGGTCGATGAAGTCGCCGCCTGAATCTGTTCGACTTCTTCAGTCTGAAATTCAAGCAGAAAGACATGCTTCCGCTCAAATCCGACTAGAAATCCAATCTCTATGCAAGATTAACCATAAGTATAGGACGTCTATTGATGCTATGCAGCTTGAGTTGGTGGATATAAGCGTCAAACAAGCACAGTCTCATCAGGTTGCTAAGCTATTTGCACTGTAGCTCCTGTGCGTTGCAGCTTGTGTTCAAGTGCTGTCGGTTCTGTCTATTATTTTGTCAGCGTGTTTACTTCCACTGGTGGTGACCTGCCCAGTGTATGGAATCTGCTGTCTGGTTGCCCTTTATTATCACTGGCGGTGAACTTTGATGCCCAGGGGATGTAATATGCTGTAAATTCTTTGTTGTATAGTCTAGGTTTATTCTTCGTCACGATGCTGTAATTTATTTGCTGTATATGTTGTCGTCGCTCTGAGAAAAGGTCGTAATCTTTGAACGGAGCGCAACTAGCCAATACATTAGGTTTATATAAAAAATTCGGTACTAAAACTGATCGGCCGCTAATCACTATGAATGGGCCGAACCGTGGGCCTACAATCATCTTGGGCCTATAGTAGGCCCTGACTTAATCTGGCCCTCTATTAGTTCCGGGCTTTAAAAGGTAGAGTAAAGCGCTTGCCTTAATTGGGCCAAAAAATAAAATGGCCTTTTAACAGTCTGAGATGTAGATTGAGCCTGAATTGTGTCGAACAAATCACGGGCTAACGGGAGGCTCGAATATACATCGACCCATTATTGGCCCAGTGATATGATGGGCCATTAACAGGCCGAAATGTTGTTGGGCCTTGGTGGGCCCAATTTTAGGACGGGCTGGAAGCAGGCCGAATGCATAGCGGGACAAAATTAGGCCCAACACTATCAAGGGCCTTTACGGGCCGATAGGCAGTTTGGGCTAAAATGTATCCAAGAAGACTACGGGGCGTTAAGAGGCCAAAAGTCACTACGGACCAGAAATAGGCCCAGATGCAGCTCGGGCCATTAAATGGACGAAAGTGAAACAGGGCCGAAAGAGGCCCATATGTACACAGGGCCGCTAACAGACCAAAACTAATATCGGGCCAAACTGTTAAACGGGCCATTAATAGGCCGAAGAGCAAAGCAGGCCCCCAATTGGCCCAAAGGCACAGTAGCTATTAAAGGCTCGTATCTGTTATGGGCTGTAATTTTTCCCAAACTATTGCAGGTTGTTAACGGGCCGGATCTGATATGGGCCATAAACTAGCCCAAAATATTGCAGGCATTTAATGGGTCGTATATGATGTGGGTCACAATTTGGTCCAGAAAATGAATGGGCCAGCTCATTAGATCTGACAAAATCTTGTGGGCCTTTTCCTGGGCCGGCTTTTAAACCTATATGGGCCTCTATTGGGCGGTCCCATGTGTCAATGTTTCATTGGCGACTCCTGTCCAATGGACGGTTGACATCTGTCGCAATGAGGAGCTGACACGTGGATCCTCTGGCGAATGAGAATTTTACACGTGGAAAATCCCCATTGGTCAAGGCTGTTAATGGGTTATCGGATCCAAACCGGAACCCGATAGCTTAACGGCGACCCATTACGGTGGATGCCACATGTCGGTTACCCTTGACGAAAACACTTCCATGATGCGCCATTTATCGTCATGGAAGTGGACACTTCCATGATGATAATTTTGGTATTGTCATCGAACACTTCTATGAAAGCACATGTATGACTATCTTGATTCTGTCATAAAATCATCATGGATGTACATGCATGACAGAAAACATGACCTACTATGACAAACACGTATCATCACGGAAGTTGTCGGTGTTCTGGGATTGGGGGTACCCAGACTTGCCTGCCTGCGGCCCAGCACGCGGGCTCATCGAAGGCCCGGTACGGCCCAAGCTACAAGACCCCCAGGACAAGATCCTCGTGAGGGTCCCGGCCTCGTGAGGAGAGCGATGCCAAGACCTCTAGAGGAGCAGCTCCCCGAGCCTGCCTCCGGAGGAGCGGAGAACTCTATGCAAGCCTCCCGCCTCGTGAGGCCGCAACGACGTGAGCCATGACCACCAAGGCCAGGCGAGCGCCAGCGGGCGCAGAGGGGACAGTTTCCTCTTCGGTGCTATGGGAGCAAGGGCAGGCGCAGGTTCCAAAGGAAGGCCCCAAAGCTTTCTATTCCGGTACAATGAGACCAAGACCACGAGCTCGTCTGGACGGATGTCATCGCCGAGCCCACCGCTGCATCATGGACAAAAGCTTTGCAGGCGAAGACCACCTTTCATCAGGATAATATGTGCTCCTTGTCCCCTTTCGAAATTGGTTATTGTTGGATCTCTTCCCTCCTAAGCTATGAGGGAAGAGGACTAAGGCCGCTATAAATATGGGCTAGCCACCACCGTAGAAAGGATCCGACCTCGGACCGATCCATCTTCGCCAACCGAGCCCTCATGAGGCAGCTCAACCACTCTACTAGTTCATCCTCAACCTCCTTGTGAGGCCAATCCACCAGAAGCAGGAGTAGGGTTTTACACCGCAAGGTGGCCCGAACCAGGGTAAATCTCTGTGTTCATTCCCTCCTCACTATCCCACACACTCGATGAGATCAAGCCCTGGACATGGCGAGCTGAGCGTTATTGACAAGCGAGATCATTCGTTCACACCCCAGAGTTTGAACCTTCTTGGGTCTGCGGAGCACCGATTCCGACATTTGGCGCGCCAGGTAGGGGCGTGTCAAAGCTCCGCCTCTTCATCAAACGCGCTCCATTTTTGCTCCGCCGTGCCCATGGCTGAAGCTCACCATGTCCGCGCTGAGCGCCGGGCCGCTCGTGTCGCTTAGACGGCCCCGATGGGCCGCGGTGCCCCTCGTCGCTCCGCTTCTCCGGTCGTCAATGCTGCTACTGATCCTGCTGCCCATGAGCAGCAGGATTATTCGCTGCCTCCTTCTGCACCACGCGACGGGCGCACGGCCACACCTTCCCTCACCCCCATCATGGTGTCGTCTTCCCATGTTCACCGCAGGCCGGCGAATGCGCAGGCCGCACTCCTCATGGCGCGGGAGCTGCTGCGCTACCGCCCCACCGACGAGGCCTACGACGCCTGGCTTGGCCGCATCACCGAGCCCATCTACGCTGCCGGCGAGGCGTTGAAGGCCTCCCATTCGCTCCGCCCTCCTCCGTCTTGTGCGGGTGAGGTGGCGCATGGCGCTCCTCCACCTCTGCCCCGGCGCCGCGCCGACAACGACCCAGGACGCGATGCGCATTAGCGCGACCCGTCACGCGTGGCCCCGGCTCTGGTGCGGGATGAGGCCAGCTGCCAGGTTGTGCAGCAGCCGCAGCACGATGCACATGCTCCCTGCACCGCCGCACCAATGTCAGGATTAGGCCACGCTGGAGGCCACCCTGCCTAGGCGTCAAGACCGTGCCTCTCCAGCGTGGGCCCTACCCGTAAGCGTGGCAGGCTGCCAGGCCTTCTCTCACGAGCTGCACCGCGTCATCTGGCCGGTCAAGTTCAAGCGACCTGCCCGCGCGCTATGATGGCACCCACGACCCCGCGGAGTTCCTCCAGTTCTACGCGCTTAGCATCGAAGCGGCAAACAGTGATGACAAGGTCATGGCGAATTGGTTACCCATCGCCCTCAAGGATGGCGCGCATTCCTACATCATGCACCTCCCCGAGGGATCCATCTCCTCATGGGACGAGCTCTGCGAGCGCTTCATCGCCGACATCCAAGGGACCCGCGACCGCACCCTCATCGTCAATGACCTGCGGCGCGTGAAGCAACAGCCAGGCGAGATCCTTCGGAAGTACATGCAGTGTTTCAACCAAGTCCGCCTTAATGTCACGAAGGCGTCGGACGAGGCCATCATCTCCACATTTACAGAGGGCATAACCGATGTCAAGATGAGCGAGGAGCTCGCCATCCATGATGACATTTGCTCGGTTCTGGAGCTATTCAACCTGACTGACAAGTACGCTAGGGCCGAGGAAGGCCGCCTCTCCCTCCTCAAGCACCCTGAGGATGACCCTGAAGACAAGAAGGCCAAGGCCAAGGAGGCGAAGCACAAGGGCCCCGCCGTGCTGGCAGCAGAGCCTGAGCAGAAGCGCGGTTGTGATCGCGACGAACCAGCCAAGGACAACCGCCCATACTGTGTCTTCCACAACACTCACACCCACAACACCAATGATTGCCAGGAGCCCAGGGCGATCCGTGACGAGCTCTTGGGCCGCCGCCCCGAGCGCAGCGACCGAGGCTATGATCATGGAGGAGGCCGTGGCGGAGGCCGCTGGGACAGCCGCAACCCCCGTCAGGACTGCCGCGACCGGCCTCGTGAGGATCGCTGGCGTGATGAGCCTCGTGAGGGCCCACGGCGTGACCAGCCGCGTGAGGCCTGTCCTCAGGTTAACGCCGGCCTCCCTCCACTGCCACCGCCGCCAAGAAGGAACGACGACAACCATCAAGACGATGGGGCTGGGGGCTTCCAAGAACCACACGTGATTGCTTGCATCCTCGGTGCTGCCCAGGCACCCACCTCAAACCGCGTCTTCAAGCAGTTCTCTCGCGAGGTGAACGCGGCCCTCCCGAAGCTCGAGGCCACGCGCCCTCTCAGGTGGTTGCAGTACGCCATCACCTTGGACTCCAAGGACTACCTCAACTGCGCAGCCACTGCCGACGTGCTCCCCATGCTCTGCACACCTACCGTCAGCAACATCGCAGTCACCAAGACCCTCATTGATGGTGGCGCCGGCCTCAATGTCCTCTCTGTGGAAATGTTCGACATGCTCCAAGTGCCTTATGACCAGCTCCTACCCACCAAGCCTTTCTTAGGAGTGACCGATGGCTCCACCACACCCCTGGGGTTGGTACGCCTCCCCGTCACCTTCGGCAAGCGCGACAACTACCACATCGAGCTCATTGACTTCGACGTCGCCCACATCAGCCTCCCATACAACGCCATCCTCGGGTACCCTGCCCTAACCAAATTCATGGTGGCAACCCACCATGGCTACAACGTCATCAAAATGCCAGGGTGCAGCAGCATCATCACTGTCGCCTGCGATGAGAAGGACGTAGTCTATTCTCTTGAACATGCCTACTGAGCCGCTATAGCCGAGAACTCTGACAACAAGGGCGGCGTCCCGCCTCCTGAGGCCACCCCCGCAAAGAAGAAGCAGCTCCTCCCCAAGGGCTGTCCAAAGGCCAAGAAGCCCTCTGGCGGTGCCTCAGGCCCCGCGCCTACCATCGGAACACCCCTTCCTCCCACATAGGAAGGCGTGCCCACTGCTTCCCTCAGGACGGGCTCGGGGGCTTCCATCTGGAGAGCCACTAACCTAACCAGTGCGACGAGGGAGGTGCTCGGGCACCACTTGGAGGCGTGCTTTGATGCACGCCCCCGCAAGCAAAGAGCGAGGCGCGCAGCTCAAGGGACGCGAGAATTCATCACCAAGCCGATTGAGGAGCTTCAGGAGGCATGGGCCATGCGAGGCGAGCGTTGCCGCGCACCACCCACTGCAGGTGCCACCCCCGACATGGGCGACGGGCTGCGCGTCTGCATCAACATCTCGGGTCTTAATAGGGCTGCCTCTCAGGGCCTCTTCTGGCCATCGCACGTTGGCCGGAGTGGGGGCTACCCATGCAGCCACGTCCGCATGCCTTTTGGCCTCGTGAATGTGAGAGCTACGTACCAGCTCCTCGCGCAGGCCGCGCACGCGTCACATGAAGCTCGACGGCAGGTGGTGAAGGCTCAGGAGGCCCCGGACCCTCGTGAGCCCCCCGGACCTCGTGGGCCTCTCGAGCCTCCGGAGCCCTTAGGATGGTGAGGATCAAGCTTCATCGACTGCCTCGATGCTTCAGCAGCATCATTGCCAGGTGACCTTTTGGTTTATTCAATTGAGGGCGCCCCTTGGGCTACATTATCCTCAAGCTGTCAGGGCCCGCCCCTGCAGCTGTATCACTTTACGCATGTATCGGAACTGGCTTTGGCTTTGATGAATTTCCTACGTATTCCAACCTGCGTGCCCGGTGCTTCGTCACCATGAATGTCGCAGCGCGCTTACAACCCCGCCCTCGACCGCCTCATGATTAAGGGCTAGCACAACGTCTGTGCTCGGGTCCATCCCTACAGCGTTGATAAATCCAAGCAACCGAGCTCTGTCTAGCGGGCCAGTTCCCGTGCACGTCACCTCCTGGGGTCCTTGGTGCCTTGTCCTCGTGTGAGCTAATCGAGAGTGGGTGAGTCAGGGCGCGCGGCCTGGTTCGTCCAACCACAGTTCAGTGCTGCGCCGTCGCAGGAGCACCGGGTGTCCTTCCTCAGGATTGTTGCATGAGAAGACTGGCCACGCCGTCTGTGCTCAGGTCCGTCCCTGCAGCGTTGATAAACCCAAGCGACTGAGCTCTGTGTGGCGGGCCGGCTCCGTTCACATCACCTCCTGGGGTCCTTGCTGTTCGGCCTTCTCATGCGATGGCCTCCAGAGGATCACTCAGTGCAGGTTGCCCCCATCACACAGGTTTTTTAAGTGCGCTTCGCGCCAGAAGATTCAGGTGCAACCCGCCTTGAGGTAGGGCCTCGTGAGTCCTGTGCTGGCTCATGGGTGCCCAGATACACCTCCTCCAGTTCTGTCGTGCCAGTCAGGCGTACAAACGAAATAGGGTTGTACACGCCTGGAGACTCTAACATAGAGTTCCCATCCCACGCCGAGTGGAAGCACCATGCTCCGCACTGGCGGACGACACGGTCAAACAACGACTATGCCGACGCCCAAGTGGAAGCCCCATGCTCCGCGCTGGCGGACGACACGGTCGAACAGCGACTATGCCCACGCCCAAGTGGAAGCCCCATGCTCCGCACTGGTGGATAAACAACTGAGGGCGCCCCAAGGGCTGCACCAACCTCAGGATAGCGTCTCGGCTCTTCACGTGGCCCTATTATGCAGCATTCCCCTGGGATGCGCGTGCGAGGGGGCTAGACATGGGGGCTAAGCTCAGGCCAGGCCCGGCACACGCCACCTCACCGGGTCCTTGGTACCTGGTCTTCTCGCGCCCCTCCCAGGCGAAGGCTGGCGAGGAGAGGTATGAACGGCTCCGGATTAACCTCGTCGCCGCCCACGTTTCCTTCATGAGGGTTGCTCGCACGTCAAGGGGGACCCCTGAGTATCGCGACTCAGGAGCCTCACTAGTCAAGTAGCCCCTTGCCCCTTTGTGTCGTCCTGGTATTCGGACGCCCCAACGGCAGTCGAGGTATGCGTGGGGCTGGGCCCTGCCGACGCAGAGCACAAAGGCAAACAAGAAGAAAACCAAGCACGAAAAAGAAATCGCGGATTCCAAATAGTTATTACAGGCACCAAATGTTCTACAAATTCAAACAAAGTGTTATGACTCCACGAGGCATGATAAGTGTCACAGGATAAAATAGAGGAGGAGGGGTCATCATCGCCGTCGCCGCCGCTTGTCCCGGTCGCGGCAAGCTCATCGTCAACATCGCTGCCGCCGTCGTCGCCGCCACTTGCCTCCACTGCAGGGGGCTCGACGTCAGGGATGCAGGTGAACTTCTTCAGGAGCGTGTGCTCATGGCCCTCCATGGCCGCCTCAGCGGTGGCACAGGACTCAGGAGCAACCGGGCCAACCACCGCGTCGAAGTCGAAGCTGGGATCCTGGAGGTAGAGGTGGTTGAAGATGCGCGTCGCCACCGCGGAGAAGAGAGCGCGACACTCGTCTTGCGGGATGGAGTCCACCTTGGCGATGGCACCTTCGAGCTCCTCGACAAGCCTGGAGGAGATCCCTGTGTAGCCACCCTTGGGGGGCGCCAGCGGGTCCTTGAAGCCTCCCTGTCGGTGCAACAGACCCTGGGTCCATTGGACAGATTGTGCACAGGCCAGAGACAAGATTACAAGACCAAGATCAGACCAAACAAGGAGGATCAATTCCTTTGAAGGATCCAAGTGCAAGTCGAGAAGGCCAAGGTGAGCCAGAGGAACAAGGCATCGCTAAGGGAAGGACCTACCTTGCCGGGCAGGCGAGCCTCACAGGGTTGGGTTTTGCCCCGGAAGCAAGCTCCCAGATCATCCCGGCAGGCTTGTCGGGGCTGGTGCAGGCAAGCCACACCACCGCTCCACCTCACAAGCGACGCAAGTCATTAATCAAAGCGGTGTCGAGCTCCAAGGTGACTAAGTGGCTGGTTTTTGCCACATGGCAGCAACTTCCTACAGCAAACACCTCCAAATGACACCCGTCCTGAGACGTGTCAAGCGAGCAGGCGCGAAGCTGGCAAAACAGCCGGACAGGGCCTGCTGAGCGAGCTGTGACGTGACACTGAGCGGTGCATTTAATGCGCTCTGTCAACCTGCAGAGTTTGATATGATAGCACTGTTAGCTATCTAATCAGTACGCAAAGATTGAGTTGCCACTGTGGTGACCCCTTAATCTATCAAAGGAGGCCCATGGCGAACGTAGAAAGCGTTGGACCCTCGCATATCCATACGCACGTAGCCACTCTCGCCCCCAAAGCGACCTTGCCGGGAGAGTGTGCTACATCCACCACCATTATCCACCATCAATCCACCAAAGCAGGAGTAGGGTTTTACGTCTCACGACGGCCCGAACCTAGGTAAAGACTGCCCGTGTGATCTCTGCCGTGCTACGGGACGCTTCTCGCTCTTTGTGCAATGTGCCCATCCCCCGCCGAACCAACAGGGGCTCATGGCCCCATAGGTGGCCGTGGTTTCCCACAACATCTTTGGCATGCCAGGTAGGGGGATCACTTGCGCGAAACCAAGAGCATACGCTACGCGTCATCTTCATCGACATTTTCATTGTCGACGGCGTCATCGACTATGGCGCCCAAGAGGAAGCCCGGAGCTACAAATCACCTGTCCACCTCGACGGCTCCGCCACCCAAGACTGCCGACGTCTCGGGGAGTGCGGGGGCTCGGAAGGGTGTGGATGCTGCGGGGGACGAGGTCGGCGCAGGCAGCGCCGTCACCACCTTCCCCATGGCCGAAGCAGGAACTAGAGGTGCCGCGGAAGGACAGCATCAGCAACATCCCGACGACCATGCTCCACGAGGTGCGGATGGAGCGATCATTCTGCTTGAACCCCTTCTCCTCACCAACGGGCACAGTCGCAGTGATGACGCTCGTTCTGGGGTGAATCGCAACCCTCTGGCCGCCCCCGATGCGGGCGCGACCGCAGGGCAGGCGTCAACCCCGGGGCGGGCTGACCCAGCTACTGTGCCCAATGGAGGCGCTGGCCCTCAGGTGCCTCCGCCGCGTCATCATGCTGTCCAAACGGCAGGTTTGCAGCAGCAAGGGCGCGGCGCGGTTGCCACCGGCAACGTCAGGAGCCGAGCGACACTACGATCTACATCATCATCACCTATGCCAAGCACTTCCACAGAAGCCATGGCGCGAGCCCAACTGTTGTTGAGATTTCCACCGGCGGCAGACCAGATGGATGAGTGGCGAGCCACCATCCAAAGTTTGATTGGTTCTGCCGAGGCGGAAGGATCACAGTGGGCCGGACTGCCACGGCCTTCCCAAGCAGCAACAGCGGCTCGTGCTGCTGGTCGCGCGGGAGGGGCCACCCTCACGGTCCAATCCCCACCACGGTAAGCCGCCCGGGAGCCACAAAACCAAGCACCCGATGACCTCTCGATGGCATCGTCAGACCCTCGAGCGCGTCAAGGCCGACAGCGTGTCCCAGAGGGCAGGCGAGGGGAAGGCGCGCGTGTCATCTATGAGCGGCGCCGCGATAATCCCTGCCGGTCCAATGGGTGTGATGGCCCTGACATCGACGAGCCCGTGCTCGGAGATAGCGGGTGCCTGCCTTTCGAGTTTGGGTGCCCTGCCTTCACCCGTGAGCTGCTGCAAGTCCGTTGGCAGTCCACTCGCATGTTCAAGCCAGATATACCCGAGAAGTATGATGGGACACTAAACCCGGTAGAGTTCTTGAGCATCTACACCACCGCTGTTCAAGCTGCCGGGGAAGAGATGAGAAGGTGTTCGCCAACTACTTCCCTTTGGCCCTCAAGTCAAATGTGAAGTCTTGGCTGATGCACCTGCCGGAGAACTCCATTTCGACTTGGGCTGACCTGTGCCACGAGTTCATTGGTGCCTTCATGGGCGGCCATCAAGAACCAGGGCGGCCCAGCGACTTGCAGCTTCTTCGGCAGAAAGAGGTAGAAACTCTATGGAAGTACTTGCAGAGATTCAGCCGAGTCCATAGAAATATCCCAGATATCCACCCAGCTGTCGTGATAGCTACCTTCCAATCCAACGTGCGCAATCGTAGGATACGTTCCAAGATGAATGGTCAATTACCCAAGACTGTGAAGGAGCTCTACACTTTGGTGGACAAATGTGCTCGGGTGCAGGAAGGGAGGAAACTTCCTGGAGAGGAAGATTGCATCGACATCGACTCAGAAGATGATGATGAAACCATCAGTAAGAAGAAGAAGAACAAGAAGCACAACAAGAAGCGCAAGGATAAGACAATGATGACTGTTGAGGGGTCAGGCACGCCTAGTACTGGCAAGAAGGCCAAGGCTGAAGCCCCCGGCAAGGAGGCTACCGCATGCGATGACTGCCGGGAGGCGGCGACTGCTGAGAAAGCTGGGAAAAGTGATGGGCCATACTATAAGATTCATCGGACCAAGGGCCATGATCTCCAGGAGTGTCATCCGGTTGAGCAGCTCATCATGAGATAGAAGGCTGAGTATGAGAAGCGCGATAAGGAAAAAGGTTAGAATGGCGCTGGCAGGAAGGGTCGGGGTGGTGAAGCAAATCTCCCAGGCAAGGCTCCTCGGAACCAAGGGAAACCCGGCAAGGGCCGAGAGAAGGAGGATTGCAGTAATGAGAGTGATAGAGGGAATGAAGAGGAAACCAGTGAGCAGGAGTTCCAGAAAGCCACTGACACCCTGTGCATTGACGGGGGTGCATCTTTGCACTCATCTCATAGCCAACTTAAACAGTGGGCGCGTGAAGTCAATGTCGTGGAGCCAGCGGCAGATTCTCGGAAGCCGCTCAAGTGGTCACGCACGCCCATCATCTTTGATGAAGATGACCACCCCGACCACATTACTGCGATAGGGTGCTTGCCGTTGTTGGTCTCGCCAACAATTCGCAACCTCAAGGTCAGAAAGATGCTGGTTGACGGCGGGGCCGGGTTGAATCTGATTTCCCCAAAGGTTATCAGCAAACTCTAGATAGCAGAGGAAGAACTTAAGGCCACATGCACGTTTCAAGGAGTCAATCCTGGCAGGAGCCATCCTAAGGGAAAGGTTACGTTGGCAGTGACATTTCGAGGAGAGTTGAACTACAGGACTGAGAAAGTTGTGTTCGATGTGGTTGACTTCCCCCTGCAGTACAACGGGATCCTTGGGCACCCGGCTCTGGCCAAATTCATGGCAGCATCCCACTATGCCTACAACACCTTGAAGATGCCAGGGCCGATAGGCGTCATTTCCGTTCCGTCGGACAAGAAAGACGTAATTATTTGCATGGATAAGATGTACCGGGACGCCGTCGCGGCATAGGTCATGGAAGACATAGCTCCCCCCAAGGAAAAGCATAGCAGAGGCACTGGCAAGGAATCCAGGAAGCGTACCTCTGTGGAATGTGCTGCGCCCGTTGATGACACGCCAGAGAGTTCCAATAGCAAGAGATCCAAGGCTGCTCCACCGCAAGTGAAAAAGGTCACGGCAGGGCTGGCTGGCACTGATGGTACTTTCATGATTAGCGCCACCCTTGATGACAAATAGGAAAGCGCGCTCGTTTCCTTCCTGCGGGCGAATATCAATGTGTTTGCCTGGCAACCATCTGATATCCCCGGTGTTCCCAGGGAGGTAATCGAGCACCACCTTGCTGTCTGCCTACATGCCCGGCCCGTCAAGCAGAAGGTTCGGAAGCAGGCCTTGGAGCGGTAGCAGTTTATTGCCGAGGACATGAAGAAACTTGAAGCAGCTGGTTTGGTCAAAGGAGTACTGCACCAAGTGGTTGTGCGCAAGGCTAATAGAAAATGGAGGCACTGCATAGATTTCACGGATCTGAACAAGGCATGCCCAAAGGACCCATTTCCCTTGCCGCGCATCGACCAGATCGTGGATTCTACTTCACGATGTGTGTTTCTCTCTTTTCTGGATGCATACTCTGGATACCATCAGATTTTTATTTCCAAGGAAGACGAAGAAAAGACCTAATTCATCACCCCATGCGGCACATACTACTTTGTGCGCATGCCTTTTGGGTTGAAGAGTGCCGGGTCCACTTTTGCAAGAGCAGTCCAGATTGGCTTTGAACCACAGTTGCACAGGAACATTGAAGCCTATATGGATGATATTGTGATCATGACCAAGGATAGATCAACCCTCATCCAAGATTTAGAAGAGACATTTGCTAATCTGGGCAAGATCAACTTGAAACTGAATCCAGAGAAGTGCGTGTTTGGCGTTCCCTCCGGCAAGCTACTTGGTTTCTTTGTGTCCCACCGTGGGATAGAGGCCAACCCCGATAAGATCAAGGCTATTGAGCAGATACAGGCACCCAAGATAATTAAGGATGTGAGGCGTTTGACAGGATGCATTGCCGCGCTTAGCAGATTCATCTCCAAGTCAGTCGAGCGCGCCTTGCCGTTCTTCAAGATTTTGAAGAGGGCAGGACCCATGAAGTGGACCCCGGAAGCAGATGCAACACTGCAGGATTTGAAGGCCTACTTGTCTTCTGTACCTACTTTGGTCACACCCAAACCACAAGAGCCGTTCCTGCTATATCTGGCAGCAACTAATCAAGTGGTTAGTGCGGACCTAGTAGCGCAGCGGGAAGTAGAAGCAACAGCCACCTCAGCAAGTGTCCCGCCTGGGGAAGAGGAAGAGAGCGGCCCGGCAAGGCCAGATACGGATCAGGACAAAGAAGAGCACATCAGTGGAAACAACCCCAAGGACACGGCAAGGAAGAAGGTGGTGCAACGCCCAGTATACTTCGTCAGCTCCCTGTTGCAGGGGGCTAGATCCAGGTATTCTGGCGTGCAAAAATTGATCTTTGGCCTTATCATGGCCTCAAGGAAACTGCGCCACTACTTCCAAGCCCTTGACATCACGGTTGTCACCCGCTTCCCGTTGCAAAGGATACTTCGAAACCAGAGGCCACCGGCAGGATAGTGGAGTGGGCATTGGAGTTATCCAGCTTTGGCCTGAAGTTTGAAAGCACATCGACAATCCGGAGCAGGGCGTTGGCAGAGTTTAGTACAGAATGGACACCAACCCCTGATGAAGAAGTACAGGAAATAGTTATCCCCAGCAAGGAAGCGCCCCAAGAATGGATCATGTATTTCGATGGTGCCTTCTCCCTACAAGGTGCAGGGGCTGGCATGATTCTCGTGGCTCCCACTGGAGAGAACCTGAGGTACGTCATCCAGATGCACTTTCCCCGGGAGGAAGCGACCAACAATACAGCAGAATATGAAGGGCTTCTTGTCGGGCTAAGGATTGCTACAGAGTTGGGAATCAAGAAGCTGGTCATTCGAGGAGATTCACAAATGGTGGTGAGCCAAGTCAACAAGGATTACCAAAGCACATTGATGGAGACATACGTCGAGGAAGTGAGGAGATTGGAGGAGCGCTTTGATGGGTTGCAAATAGAGCACGTACCCCATGCGGAAAACAGCATAGCTGATCACCTGTCAAAGTGCACTGCGCAGATGCTTCCTGTGGAACCAGGAACTTTTGTTCTCCATCTTACTCAGCCCTCCGTATCCCCGACAACAATGGCCCAAAAGAGGAGAAAATTAAACTCCGGTAAGCCTCTCCCGGTAGAGCCTTTCGGGGCTCCTGCCAGGGACCCTGCCGGGAACAACTCCCCTTCGATTCCCGGGCTGCACCCTCCTGCCGGGCCACTTGTCCCCGTGGTCGAGGGATGCGCCCCCACGAATGAGGAGGTGCCGCTAGTCCTCGTTGCTGAGCCTCAGGCTCCAACTTGGGCAAGGCACATAGTCCATTTCCTCCAAACCGGAGAACTTCCTGAAGAGAAAGAAGAAGCTGAAAGAGTAGCCCGGAGGGCCAGTATGTATCAGTTTGTCGATGACACACTATACAGAATAAGGCCCAACGGTGTGAAATTGAAGTGCATTTGTCGGGAAGGAGGAAAGGAATTGCTGGCAGAGATACACAAAGGCATGTGCGGCTCCCACATTGGATCAAGGGCTTTGGTTGGGAAAGCATTCTAGCAAGGATTCTATTGGCCCACAACCCTCCAAGATGCGGTTGAGCTCGTCACCAAGTGTGAAGCCCATCAGTTCCATTCCAAAAATATCCATCTGCCTGCCCAAGCACTCCAGACAATCCCTTTGTCATGGTCGTTTTCATCAGGGGGTTTGATATCCTCGGCCCTTTCCCCCGAGCTACCGGGGGCTTTGAATTCTTGTTCGTTGCAATCGACAAGTTTACAAAGTGGCCAAAAGTAGATGCCATGAGAAAGGTGACTGCTCAGTCAGCTATCAAGTTCTTGAACGGATTGGTGTGCCGCTTCGGGGTCCCTGCCTGGCTCATCACCGACAACGGCACCCAGTTCACGAGCCGTGCCTTCATGCAATATGTTCATGCCCTCGGAAGCAAGATCTCATTTGCCTCTGGCGCACATCCCAGAAGCAATGGACAAGCTGAGAGGGCGAACACTGAAGTGCTGTGAGGACTCAAGACAAGAACGTTTGATAAGATGCGGAAGCACGGCAGGCAATGGATCAATGAGTTGCCGATGGTTCTTTGATCCCACAGAACGACACCAAACCGAGCTACCGGGCAGACTCCCTTCTCCCTAGTCTTTGGGGCAGAAGCAGTTATCCCCATGAAACTCATTTACAGGTCACCTCGAGTGCTTGCCTACGATGAAGTAGCGCAGGAACAGCACATGCGTGATGACGTCATGCTTCTCGAGGAGAACCATCTCCATGCTGCTACGCGTGCTGCACGCTATCAGCAAGCCCTGCATCGCTATCATAGCCGCATGGTTCATGCCCAATGTTTTGAGGAAGGCGACCTTGTCCTTAGGCGCGTTCAGTCCGCCAAGGGTACAAACAAGCTGTCGCCAAAATGGGAAGGCCCTTCCCGGGTAGTACGAGTCACCAGACCTGGCGCAGTCCGTCTGGAGATCGGAGATGGCATTCAATTGCAAAACTCATGGAATATTGAGCATCTCCGCAGGTATTACCAGTAAGGCGCGGCTGTCTGGCCCTGCCCGGCAGCCACCCTTTTGTACATGCCTTGCCTCAGCTGCATGTAACCCCTTGTACAAAGCCAGGCACAGACCCTGAGCAACAGAGAAATAAATGAAGCGCTGGGGGACCTCGACAAGTTGCATGCATGCATAAGCATATCATAAGCATCGCATGTTTCATTCAGATAGGTTGCATGATCATGTAGATAGATTGCATCTGGCATCATCTTCATTTGCATAAACTGCACACTCCTGCCATGGACTCAGTCCTAGGAAGAGGATGCGAAGACAAGCCAACACTGCGGTCTCCGGCAAGCCAAACAAATAAGTTTCATCTCTTATCCTTACATGTTCCGTGAGTAGGACTTGTGCATATGAAAACCTCGCCGCCTCGGAAACAAAGGTGCTCCCATCTACTGACACGAACGCTGCTTCGGTCAGGATGGTCGTAGTGGCCTTTGGCTGAAAGGGGTTGGCTCGGGGCTGGTCTCTCCCAATGGGTTCTGTACCCGGCAGGCTCAGCCTCACGGCAGCAGTCCTATGGAGTACCGGCAAGGTAGCTTAAAGGGATCTACTTGTTTACATGAAAGTATGGAGGCGTTTCACCTCTGCATGGGTATCGTACATGCACAAGTGCCCAGCAAAGTTTATCTTTTTCATTAATATGCTCATCAACAAGTACAAATCTCATGAAACATAAACATGGATACAAGAAATTACATTATTTGAACTAAAATTTGGCAAGTGCCTACAGATTTAAGATTGAAAAAAGATAAGTGCCCCGTAATGCCCTTTCTTGTCCCTCTCCTCCTTGGCACAGCGATAGAAGGCGAAGAGGGCAAAAGGAGTGCCCGGGCGGAAGCTCAGCCTGACCCAGTCGGGCTCCAGGAGAGGATGCCCAGCGGGGGTAGGAGGGCATGGATGAAGACGACGACAGAGAGCATGGCAGAGGCGACCCGTCGACCACCACCACCAAGGCCCGCCGGACACGGCAGGACTAACGGAGCTATAGCCCGAGAGGAAGCCTGCCGGGGTCTAGCTGAAGGACTGCTGGAGAAGCTAGGGGGCACCATCACCACCTCTGCATCCAACTTCCCGGCAAACCACCTTGTCGGGGAGAAAACGCAGGTGTAGATGATGGTGCTGCCGCCTGATGAAGATGGTGTGGGCGACGTTCAGCCGGAGTGGAGTTGTCGCCCTCCCGGTCGCTGCCGTCATCATCGCCGTCACTATCCTCCTTGTCGCTTTTCCTCGAGGAGGAGCTTTCGTCATCGGTCGAGCTCTCCGCGCAGCACCCAAAGCGAGCTCCCGAGTGCCCAAAGACCTTGACAGAAAGCAGGACGCTCTGCATTAATTTAAACTGGAGAACGTGCCCCTCCGACAAGCTATGGGCTCGAGCAAAGGTCTTCCAGCTACAGCGGAGGTACATAACATGAGGAGCAGGGAAGTCAACATCCACCCACATGCCGCCATTCCCATAGCCCCTCATGTGCAACCTCAATGCACGCAGCTGTTCGAGCTCCAACACCCTTGCAAATGGAGTTGGGAGGCGGAGGCGGCCGCGCGGAGGCTTATACAGCCTGATGACGAACTCCAAGGGTTGATCTCTGACGTGTCCTTCCATCGGGGGAGGAGCGTCCGGTATGGGCGCAGTAGAGGCGCCGCCCCGGCCTCCTCGGCCATGCACTCCGCAACGACCTCGACCGCGCCCCCTTCCGCCTCCTCTCACAGCGGGTTTCGCCCCCACATCATCGAGAGGAGGGGGGAGACGCTGTCGAGCAGAAGTTCTCGTCGCCACCATCGGAGTACCACCACACCCACGCCCCCTCACCATGGCAAGCAAGGGAAGCTTTGAGGAAAGGGAGAAGGAAGGTGTGAGCAGACACACTACTCCTACACCCTTTTATAGCAGAACGAGGTAGGGGGTGTGCCTCCCATCCAGCAGGCGATGGCCTTGCTCCTCCAATGCGGTTCCCCCACGCCTCCAATGGCTCGGGGAATCAGAGCCACCCCTCTACACCACTCGGCGATGCCAAGCTTTCTGCCATGGTGCCCATTCCCGCGCCCTCCGTGTCCACCAGCTACCCTACGCAATGCATGCGGTACACGTGGCGGAGGCACCCTGGGGCAGCAGGCAAGTGGGATGGCAGTTTCCTACCTCGTGATCATGGGGCGTGGGCTACCCGCAGATCGTGGTTCAGTTTCTCACTTAAACGTTCCGCACTACGCGCGGAAAAACTGGAAACTAACCCAAGCTCTGGTTAATGAAGAAGCAAAGAAGATCTCAAAGGATGGAGCTGTCCTTACATTTCTGCTAGTGCATTGTTTAGGGCCTACCCCGACGACGCCTAGCAGTGCGTTCGTGCCAGGCCCGGGGGCTCCTGTCGGTGCAACAGACCCTGGGTCCATTGCACAGACTGTGCACAGGTCAGAGACAAGATTACAAGACCAAGATCAGACCAAACAAGGAGGATCAATTCCTTTGATGGATCCAAGTGCAAGTGGAGAAGGCCAAGGTGAGCCAGAGGAACAAGGCATTGCTAAGGGAAGGACCTACCTTACCGTGCAGGTGAGCCTGGCAGGGTTGGGTTTTGCCCCGGAAGCAAGCTCCCAGATCGTCCCGGCAGGCCTGTCGGGGCTGGCGGAGGCAAGCCACTCCACCACCCCACCTCACAAGCGATGCAAGTCATCAATCAAAGCGGTGTCGAGCTCCAAGGTGACTAAGTGGCTACTTTTTGCCACATGGCAGCCACTTCCTACAGCAAACACCTCCAAATGACACCCGTCCTGAGACGTGTCAAGCGAGCAGGCGCAAAGCTGGCAAAACAGCCCGGCAGGACCTGCCGGGCGAGCTGTGATGTGACACTGAGCGGCGCATTTAATGCGCTCTATCAGCCTGCAGAGTTAGATATGATAGCACTGTTAGCTATCTAATCAGTACGCAAAGACTGATTTGCCACTATGGTGACACCTTAATCTATAAAAGGAGGCCCATGGCGACGGTAGAAAGGGTTGGACCCTCGCATATCCATACGCGCGTAGCCACTCTCGCCCTCAGAGCAACCTTGCTGGGCGAGTGTGCTACGTCCACCACCATTATCCTCCATCAATCCACCAAAGCAGGAGTAGGGTTTTACGCCTCACGGCGGCCCGAACCTGGGTAAAGACTGCCTGTGTGTTCTCTGCCATGCTGCGGGACGCTTCTCCGCTCTTTGTCCAACGTGCCCATCCCCCCGCCAAACCAAAAGGGGCTCATGGCCCCATAGGTGGCTGTGGTTTCCCACGAACTCCCCTGCAGATCGACTGCAGCCCCTGGCGAGCCCTGAGTTCGAGGGAGGGGAAGGCGTCGCGCTCCGCACCCGCCTTTTTCTCGGCTGCGACAAGGGTGTTCTCCCTGGCGTCCAGTGGGGCCGTCACCTCGGAGGTGCACTGGGTGTGGGACGTCTGGGCTTCATCTAACTCCTCCTTCAGCTTGGTCAGACACTCACGCTCCGTGGCTTGATCAATAGTCACCTTGGATAGCATGGAATCGCGATCGGCAAGCTTTGCCTCGCGGGCCTTGAGGTCCTCCTCCCGCTGGTGGAGCCGCTGTGCGTGCGCGGCTTGATCCTCCTGAAGGGCCTTCGGATTGGACTCTGCCTCGTCGCAACACTTCACGGCAGACGCTGCCTTAGCCAGCGCCGCGTCGCAAGCCGCCTTAGCGTCGGCGGCCTCCTTCCTACTTTCTGTGGTGGCAGCTTCGGCCTGGCCCCAGGCCGTCCTGGTGGCTGTGTCGGTCGGGATCCACCCCGAAACAAGCCCCAGGTGCTCCCTCGCGAGGCACCCATCGATGTCTTGGAGGTCAGCCCGGATCTCGCTGAGCGCGATGTAGGCCTTGTCCAAGGCCCCGGGCCTAATCAGGGGGCCGTAGTTCACGAGCCCGAGGGCCTGGCGAGGAGGCGGCACTGGCACATCCGCTGGCACCATTGGCAAGGAACCGGTGACATGGTCGGCTTGGGGCACCGAAGGCTCCAGGTTCCTCTCGGGCGCGATGAGGTCGGACTTCTTCACTGCCTGCTGGCCCACGGGGGCTGGCTTCTCCTGAAAATGTGTCGCTGCGCCCTTAGTGGCAGACTCCGCCGGAGGGGGCAAGGAGTCGCCCCCTCCACCACTACTAGGGTAGGCGCGGCCGCGACAAGGAGTGTCGCCTCACAAACCCCCGTGTCCTCGGTGGCCGGTCTCCCGAGCAGCGTTGGCGAGGTGCCAAGGGCAGGCGGTACACCCGTGTTCTCGGGCGCGATGCCTGCCTGAGCGCCCAGGGATCGCGTTGGGCTGGTGCGATGCACTTCCGTGCCCGCCGCTGCCGTGACTGGAGACTGACGGTGCCCTCAGGACAGGGGGCTCCTTCGGCTCAACGCCCTCCTTCTTCTTCTTCATCATGTCGTCACTCCCGGTCATCAAAAGGGGAGTGCTATGAGCACAGTTGCAATCTATGCTTAACCAAAAGCAAGGTAGGTTACTTACTCCTCAGGTGCGATCCACTTCCTCTTCTTCTCCTTCTCGGCAAAGGACGGAGTACCCCCGCTCTTCTTCGGTGTGGCCTTGGCCACGTCCAGGGGCGAGCTGGATGCTCCTCGACGGGCCCCGGCGTGGCACTGCCGCTTGGAGAGGTGAGGAGGTCGCCCTGAGAGGTCATGACCGGTGGGCCTGCGTCTACCCCAGTAGCATCCGCCCCTCCCTCGTTTGCGATTCGGACGGGGACGGGACCGACATCTTGACCGCCCCACAGGAGCGTGGGGATCCTTCCGGAGGGGGCGCAGCCGCGCCTTTTCTCTAGGCCGCCTGGTCAGACACTCGCGTGGTCTGGGGAGCAGGCCCTGACCGCCTGAGGACCCTGGCGGAGCGTAGGGAGTCCGCGACCGGAGAATCCACGGTGTCGTCATCATCCTCGAGGTTGCGGAGGAGCTCATGCTGAGACAGAGGGAACGACCCCAGCATGCCGTCGTCCTCGGTCTCCTCTGAGTCCCTCTCGTCGCCGCTGTTGCCTGAGGACAACTCCACAAGGGAATCGGGATCGACGGGCAGGTTAAGCCCCTGGTCGTTGAAGGTGGGCATGGCGTCAACCAGAGCCTCCCGATCGTCGTGGTGGTACAACGGGGCGTACGCCTCGGGTATGTCCGACGGGACGCCGCCTAACAAGGCGACCAAGGCTGCCTTAAGCTCTCCGCGCGTCAGGCTGGTGGAGCACAGCCTTACGTCGTCACTCGCACCCTGGTACTCCCATAGGGGCTTCAAGTGCGACTGGAGTGGCGCCAGGCGCTGTGCCAAGAACTCCTTCACTATCATCGCCCTGGTCAGCTGCTTGGCCTCCCAGCTCCTCGTCAACTTCTCCAACAAAGAGTACAAACTTAAGGACGAGCACATGGAGGCTTACTTGGAGGAGGTACGTAAAATTGAAAAGTGTTTCCTGGGCTTGGAATTGCAGCACGTCCCGCGCGACGCGAACAAGGAAGCAGACGGCGTCGCCAAGAGGGCGTCTCGCCGCGAGCCCCAGAAGCCCGGCGTCCTCGAGGAAATGCTCTTCAAGCCATCGGCAGTGCCACCAGTCACAGGTCCGGTGCTATTCCGAGAGGAGCCACCGCCAGCCCCGCCCTCAGGCGCCCCGCCCTGTGGCCTGACCTCGGGAGCCCGCCTACTCCTGGCATTGGAGCCGCAAGAAGGCTGCTGGACTCAGGAGTTCAAGGTCTACCTTCTCTGTGGCACCTTACCGGAGAAGGAAGAGGGCGGGGAGCGCGTGATTCGCCAAGCTACCGCTTATTGCTTGCAGGATGGTGAGTTGTACCGGAAGCACCCCAATGATGTCACGCTGCGGTACATATCCAAGGAGCAAGGGCGCGACCAGTTGGCCAACATCCATGGCGGATAGTGTGGGCACCACTCCTCGTCGCATACCCTAGTTAGTAAGGTGTTTCGCAGCGGGTTCTACTAGCCAACATCGCTGAAAGATGCCACCGAGATGGTGAGATCCTGCGAAGCTTATCAATTCCATGCCAAGCAGATTTACCAGCCCGCACATGGGCTCCAAACCATCCTGCTCTCATGGTCCTTTGTAGTGTGGGGGCTGGATATCCTGGGGCCGTTCCCTCAGGGAGCCGGTGGATACCGCTACCTCTACATCGCCATCGACAAGTTCACCAAGTGGGCGGAGGTGGAACCCATGTGCTCCATCCCCGCCGAATCAGCCGTCAAGTTCATCAAGGGCCTCGTGAGCCGTTTTGGTGTCCCCAACCGTATCATTACTGACAATGGCTCCCAGTTCACAAGCAATCTTTTTAGGACATATTGTGCTAACCTTGGAACGCAGATATGCTACGCTTCTATGGCACACCCACGGAGTAACGGCCAGGCCGAGCACGCCAACACGGAGGTCTTGAGGGGCCTCAAGACAAGGAGCTCCAATAAAAAGCTCGAGGCCTGCGAACGGGGTTGGCCAATGAGCTTCAGTCCGTGTTGTGGTCCATCTGCACCACTGTGACTAAGCCCACCAGCGAAACCCCATTCTTCCTCATCTACGGGGCCGAGGCGGTCCTCCCGCACGAGGTCAGGCATCGCTCCCCGCGCGTCATGGCATTTGACGAGGCACGTCAGGATGCCGCGCTGGGGTTAGACCTCGTGCTCGGGGAGGAGGCACGCTACCGAGCCGCGCTCCATGCGGCAAGGTACCAGCAGGCGCTGCGGCGCTACCATGCCCGAAGCATCCACACCCGGACTCTCGAGGTCGGGGACCTCGTCCTAAGGCGGGTCCTCACCAGGGAGGGCCTCCACAAGCTCTCGCCCATGTGGGAGGGCCCATTCAGGATCGCCCATGTCTCCAGGCCCGGCGCCATACGCCTGGAGACGCAGGATGGGGTCCCCGTTCAGAATGCCTGGAACATCCAGCATCTCCGCAAGTTCTACCCGTGACACTCTCACATAATAATGAGTGGGGCTGTACACGCCATGGAGTCTCCTGAGCACTGCCCCTGAGCCTCACGGGGGCTCCCACCCACGTCCAAGTGGAAGCCCCATGCTCCGCCCTGGCGGATGACAAGGTCTTTCAGCAACTATACCCACACCTAGTGGAAGCCCGACGCTCCGCGCTGGTGGGAAGACTAGAAGACTAGCGTAGGTGCCGGAGGCGGCTGTTCTTTTGCCTTGCTCTTGTAACCCATTTGCTACTTCTTTGGAATGAAACTTGCAGTTCTTCGCATCTTTATTCGAAAAGGGGGGAGTTTCCTTTTTCTTTCTTCTCCTAGCATTGTTTCCTGTCTTGAGTTTCGTCTTTAGGGAGTGCGGCAGCTGCTCGTGGCTCCCTCTATCTTGTCCCGCGAGCGGGGGCTGGGCACGGTGTATACCTTTTAACTGGCCTGAGCTGCGCCAGCAGCAGGCCTACTCATGCGTTCACCTCACCAAGACTTTGGCAAAATCCTCGCGCGACACTCTTGAGCGAGCCATTGGCCCCTCGGCCTCAGGAGTGCTTGCCTCCTGGCCCTGCCGGGCATCGCGCCCCTGCCGGGCATCGTGCCCTGGCAGGCTAAGAATGGCTGGCCCTCGCTCGGGGGCTCCAGAGGCCTACGCAAGGCCTCTTCGCCATGGAACACTATGCAAATTGCCCCCCGGAGGCCTCGTGGGGGCATGCCATTCAAGGCTCCAGAGCTTGTCGAGGGGCCTCCCTAGGTCGCTTTGGCACTCAAACTACACCGTCACCAGCAAAAGCTCTAGAGGAGCGTGCCACCACGACGAAGGGACCCGCCAAGGGTCACTAGCGCACCAAGCTAAGTCATTCTAATCACGCCAGGCAGGAACCTTTCAGTTAATGTTAATATAATGCTGGAGTATGAGCAAGAAACACTAATATATAGGCGCAAGCATCGTAGTTCATTACACGCGCCTACGGGGCTCTTCGCAAACTCTTGATGCGGGAAATAAAAAAAAACACGAAGCAAAAGAAGCGGCCTCCCGAAGACCGCTGCTCCTGAAGCTTGGCTCCGCTGCCACCCATGTTTAGTCGGAGTCCTCCTCCTGCTTGACAGGGGCGTGGTGATGGGGTGGCTCGACATCCTCTGGGGCCTGGGCGCGGCGGCGGGGTGGCTCGTTGTAGTCATCGTCGCTCAAGCTGCCCCCGGAGGAGGCGCCGCCACTGCTGGGAGTGCAGCGGCCGAGGGCAAGTTCACTGCTGAGGACACCACCGCCGCGCTGACCGGCATCGTTCGAAGGGTGGTCGCTGTCGTCGTCGTCGCCTTCAGGGCAGCACCCCAGGCAACTGTCGTCCTCCCCGAAGATCCTGACAAAGAGCGTTGTCACCTCGTCGTACTTGAAGTGGAGGGTACGCCTCCCCTTCAGATCATGGGCGCGGGCAAACGACTGCCATCCGTGGGTCAAGAACAAGTGGCCGATGGAGGAAACCTTGACCTCCACCCGCGAGGACCCGTTTGCAGCAGCCGTCAGGCTGCAGCCGCAGCCCAATGGGTCCCGTTGCCGGTAGCTCCTCGGCGAAGGAGCTTGGAAGCAGAAGACAGGTGCTCGGAGGGCCCTCCACCCGTACGACAAACTCGCGGGCCACGGCCCTCAAGTGCGCACGCGGACGCGGTGGCCGCTTGGCCACGGCGTGTCTTCCCTCTTGGCCGCGGCTGCCATGGCCCCCGTGGCCAACCCCGCGGGGGAGGCTCCTCTCACAGCTGTCGGGGCTGATGCGGGCCATCAGAGGCAGATGCCCGCGCCCCCGTGATGACATAACCGGTGCAGCGGCGGATTTCAGGGGACGACCGCGCCCTCTCTTTGGTGGCGGCACCTCCGGCCCCACCTGGGAGGCATTGCCCTTCTCTTCGACTAAGAACCTTCTTGCTGGCGCCATGGTTGCCTCGGCAAGGTGGAGGATGCAGCGAAGATAGGAGAACCGGGAGCAAGAAGATGAAGTTTGGCTACGGGGCTCCGCCTCCTCGCCCTTTTATAGGGAAGAAAGGCTAACCGGTGCCCTTCCACGTTCCGGGTGATGATGGCCCCGTTGCATGCACTAGGCTGCTGTCAACTCGGAGCGGTTGCCGAGGCGATGTGGGGAAGCGGAGGCGTCTGTGTTCCGTCAACCGCCACGCGTCAAGCCTGGTCCGCAGGCGGTTGGGGCCTGCGGTGCTTCGACCGTGCCCCTTGGCTTCGCCTGGAAGCCAGCTCGGGCGCGCCTTGGGCCCGGGGGCTACTGTCAGCATTCTCGGAACCAGGGTACCCAGACATGCCTGCCTGCGGCCCATGGCGTGGCTCCCTCCATGGCCTAGTACGGCCCAGCGGCATGACCTTCAAGACAAGACCCTCGCGGGGGCCCTGGCCTCGCGAGGCGGACGACACCAAGACCTCCAGAGGGAGCGCCCCCCGAGGTTGCCTCCCGAGGAGCGGAGATTCCTATGCAAGTGCCCAGCCTCACGAGGCTGTGATGATGTGAGCCATGAAGAGCAAGGCCACACGGGCGCGAGCGGGCGTAGAGGAGGCAGTTTCTGTTTCGGTGCTAAGGGAGCAAGGACAGGTGTGGGTTCCCAAGGAGCCCTCCAAAGGTTTCCATTCCGGTGCAACGAGACCAAGACCACAAGCTCGGCAGGATAGGTGTCACCACCGAGCCCACCGCTGCGTCACGACCAGAAGCTTTGCAGGCGAAGACCACCTTTCGTCAGGATAAGATGTACTACCTGTCCCCTTTCGAATTGGCCACTGTGGGATCCCTTCCCTACTAAGTTTTGAGGGAAGAGGACCGAGGCCACTATAAATATAGGCTAGCCACCAGCAAAGGGTGGGTGGGGTCGACTGATTCCACCCTCACCACTTGTGCCCTCGCGAGGCAGCTGATCCACTGTACTAGTTCATCCTCAACCTCCTCGTGAGGCCAATCCACCACAAAGCAGGAGTAGGGTTTTACAAGGCAAGGTGGCCCGAACCTGGGTAAACAATCGTGTCCATCTTCTTCCCCGCTCGAGCGTGTATCCGACGAGGCTAGGCTGTAGGGCGATGAGCTTGGGACTTGAGAGGTTGAGATCTTGCACACGCCCTAGAGTTCGAACATTCTTGGGTCTGCGGAGCCCTCGATCCGACACTTCTAGCGGGTTGCTCCAGTTTGTGAGGGGTGTGTGTCCAACCTTTCATCAAACAGTTTTTATGTATTTCAGATCATTTTTTAATTTTATGGAATTTAAATCTCATGGCACTCCATGCTTTGTGTCCAAGCCGTGACACCAATATGTTTGAAAAATCCTTCCAATTTATTGCATATGGAATTAACTCGCACATAAGCACACAAATATGATTTTTCAAACCGTTATGGTTAGCTGTTGCATGTACAAGTAGTTCAAATTTGAATAACGGTCATTAAATGGCTAGAAAATCACTTAAATGTCTTAAGAAGGTCAAATGACCCCTGAAATTTTCCAAATTTTGACATGACAGTTGTATTAGTGCATGTTAACTCTAGAAAAATTTTGAAGGTCATAAGAGGAAGCTATCACCGGTTCGTCATCAAACATGCATTGTGCCCACTTGGAACAACAAGCATTCTAGTGAGTTGCTCTGGTTTGTGAGGGGTGTGTGTCCAACCTTTTGTCAAACAGGCCAATTTTTTTACCACACCATCTTGGTGCCATGCCATTACGTCAAGCAAGGTTTCATGTGTTTCTGATCATTTTTGAATTTTTTGGAATTTAAATGCCATGGCACATGATGCTTTGTGTCCAAGCCGTGACACCAATATGTTTGAAAATCCTTCCAATTTACTGCACATGAAATTAACTCACACACAAGCACACAAATATGATTTTTCAAACCGTTATGGTTAGCTGTTGCATGTACATGTAGTTCAAATTTGAATTATGGTCATTAAATGGCTAGAAAATCCCTTAAATGTCTGAAAAAGTTCAAATGACCCCTCAAAAATTTCCAAATTTTGACATGACAGTTGTATTAGTGCAAGCTAACTGTAGAAATTTTTTGATGGCCATAAGAGGAAGCTATCGCCGGTTTGTCATCAAACATGCATTGTGCCCTCTCAGAACCACGAGCCTTCTAGTGAGTTGCTCAGGTTTCTGAGGGGTGCGTGTCCAAACATTTGTCAAATAGGCCAATTTTTTTACCACACCATCATGGTGCCATGCCATTACATCAAGCAAGGTTTCATTTATTTCTGACCATTACTGCATTTTTTGGAATTTAAATGCCATGGCACTCGATGCTTTGTGTCCAAGTTATGACACCAATATGTTTGAAAATTCCGTCCAATTTACTGCAAATGGAATTAACTCGCCCACAAGTATAAAAATATTACTTTTCAAACCTTTATGCTTAGCTATTACATGTACATGTAGTTTAAATTTGAATTACGGCAATTAAATGGATAGAAAATCACTTAAATGTCTTAAAAGGTCAAATGACCCTTGAAATTTTCCAATTTTTGACATGGCAGTTGTATTAGTACTCCAAATTTTCTCGTACATTTAAAACACCATCTGTTACCACTATACTCTGAATTCATCTTTCACAACTAATACAATATATCAACAACATCACACACAGTTTGTTGCAGGAACCGTTTGCGATGAAAATTCGTGGGTCTATTTAAGTCTTCCTCCATATGCTTCGTCGGCTTCATCTGCTCTAGTGCCGGTCACCCCCGAATCCACGAATCCTTGATCCCCATTGCCACAACCCCTTCTTGCAAAGAATGACGCCATGGAAATGCTTCGTGAGGGCCCATACAATGGCCGTGTCCTCCCCGAGCGCCGCCGCCTGCGCCGAGAGCTCGGCCGCATCTGCATTGGGCGTGGCCGCATCCACTGAGAGGGCGTCTGCGGCAACCGACAAGGCAGTTGTAGCAGCTGAGATGGCTACAACAGCTGCTGCGACGGTGGCTGCATACACCGAAAGTGCTCGAGCTGCCGTCCGTGCTGCCGAGGTCGCCCTGGCCCGGGTCGAGGCCATCCACGCCAAGATCGAGGACGCACTCGCCAAGATATTCTAGGCCACCTCGGAACCTAGCATGCAACCCACGTCCAAAAAGGTGACAGAGGCCATGGTGCACCTACTTCCTCATGAGATCGCCGAGCTGGAGATGGAGATGTAGGAGACGGCGGAGATCGAGGAGTGCCGGGAGGAGGAGTTGCGCGTGGCTGAGGATGAGGTAGAGAAGAGCCCATCCGTCGAGGAATCGGCGATGGAGTACCAACTCAAGCTCTGGCGCGGCCACTACTATGACTACTACAACCTTGAGGGCGGCGCCGAGGACGAGGACGAGGGCGCGGTCGACTTCAGCTGGGGGGACGCGGAGTATACCAACGGCGGCATGTCGCCAGGACAAGTCATCGACATCTCATCTTACACCGGCGAGGCATAGGGCGGCGCGGCAGCGGCTTTCTTAAAATTATGCATACTTAGTGTTTGTTTATAACACTGGTCTTTTGTTAGAGCAATGTTTAGGTCAACTGGCTCTGTTTAATTACTAAAATTGCTCGATTAAGTAAGTGTGGTCTGTGTGCTGTAGGCTCTTTTGTGTGCCCAAATTAGCAAGCGATGTTAAATTATGCAATGACATGGATGAGGCGAGTACCCAAGGAAATTGCCACCAAAATTTGAATGATCAAACTCATTGCATGCGCCTAAAGCAGAAGAATCATTTGCGATGCACACATTAGTTCAAAGTAAATGGTGTCCTGTGGCACCGCGCGCAAAGTTTCCCTCCACCTTCGAAATTTTTGGCCTACCGCCGAAATATCTAACTCCCCCTCCCCACCCCCTTTTCTCCCCGACCACAAGTCACATTTCCCTTGTTTCCTCCTTCCTTCCATCCCAAGCTATAGTCGCTTCCTCGCTTGCTTCCTCGCTCTCGCCGTCTCGCATCCGACCGCGGCGGTCGCCATGGTCTTTTTCAATGACCTCTCCAGCGGTTCCTCCTCCGATGACGACTCTTTCACCACCCAAATATGCCTCTCTTCTCTCTCTCGGGTTATGATTTGGAATGAAGGATTTTAACCCGGCGGTCGATTTGAGTCATTTCTTCCTCTTGTAGCTCCCTAGGACCATCAGTTGCAACGAATGGAGCGGGCTGGCTAAAGATCTGCCTGCTCGTTGTCACCATCAATCTCCATGCGTGAAGTTAGTTGTGTTTGAATCTATGGACAGTCGGAGGAAGTTTCTGGCATGTGCAGAGAAGGTTAGCCCCACTTTCATTGTTACAAATCATTTGTTAGATGTGATTCAGACACTGTCACTGTGCTATGTTACTCTGGATGTGATTAAGATAGTTTCATAGTTTCTACCTAGTATCTAAAAATGTTGCCATCCCACCAGCGGTGCCATTAGAAAATTATTTGGCACTGCTTCAGCAGTTTGTGCAGCCAAGTTTGGTCCATACATCCGAGTAGCCAAGCAGTAAAATACTAAAAGTTTATGGCACGAAGGATCTGGGCATCGGAGCAACTAGGTGCTCCGGAGTCCGGTTCCCTGATTTTTTCCTCTGCATCAGCTCGCCAGTGCAGGGCACCGGTGCCAAATGTAGCAACAGTTGTCTTGTCACGGGTTTTGGCATACATAGTGGACGGCCTTAGTGCTATTAGTTCTATGTTACTAAATTTGTGCATGTACACACCTGTTAGTATCAATTTGATGTCATCCAAACACTGTCGCTATGCTACTGCAGTTATATTTAGCTTCCTCATAAAATGTTAATTTGTTATTTATAGTACATGATTAAGAACTTGTAGCATTGTTGCAGTTAATTGTAGCTTCTGATGTTTCTGAATTTGGTTGTTGTCTCAGTAGCAATTAATTCATTTGCACATTGATCTTTTTGAGAAGATATGTCATAATTAACATGTTTCTTTAGTTTTTCAAAAATATGTATTTGGTGATTTTCTATGTTGCTAGAAACTCATTTTCCCTACAATTGTTACTGATTTAGTTTTAAATATTATAGGATGAACGGAAGTGTTCTTACCTGGAGTGGGTTGATCAAGAGTGGCCATAGTCTTTGAAGATGAGCCTAGCAAAGCTCTAGAGCATGTATGAGGAAGAGAACAGAGATAGGCTTAGAGAAAGTGTTGTCAACGCTGAAGAATATTTCAAGATGCGGGAGAAAAACAGGAAGATGGAGAATGAGCTCAGATTTTTTAATTTAGACTTTGCTAAGATGGTGTCGGCGAAGGATGAGGCACTTTCCTAGTTGGTAGTATAAAACAGGTTCTTACTGAACTGAAAGCAGAGGTGGAGAAGATGAACCTGGCTGATCATGCATCAGTCGATTAGGGAAATGAATATATTGTTCTAATATTGTTCTTATGAAGGTGAACTAGCTATCTGCTGTATTGTGTTGTTTTCAGGTAGCTATCATACTGTGATGTTAAAATATATTTATGTGCCTGATATGAAATTGGCAAACAACTGTTTGATATGAAATGTGAATTTGCGTAATACTGGAATTATTAATTGTAAACTAATAAACCTGCTAAATGGGTCATGGAACTTTGCAAACGGTTCTAGCTGTAAAAGTAGTTGTGGTGGATAGCCCAATGCCATACAGTTTTCTTCATCAAATCATGTGTTATTGAATAAAGCAAACAGTTAATGGAAGCAGAGCGTGTGTGATCATTGCACCTATCACACATGAGGCTATACGTAAAACTTTGTGGGATGTATATACGAATGGAACCGTTCGTCTGGGATTCACTATGTGGTATGTGCAGACGAACAGAAATGTTTCTCTGGGATTCGCTATGTGGGATATGCAGACGAATGGAAATGTTTCTCGAGGATTGACTGTGTGAGTAGTGCAGACGAAGGGAAACATTTCTCTAGGAATCACCGTGTGGGATGTACCTACAAACAAAAATGATTGGGCCTGTATAATTGTATGAGATGGCTAGCCCGATCACACACGAGCTCATCTTGTGCAGGGTGTGTGACCAGAGGGCCTATCCCCGATGGTTTCTGGGTCATGTGGGAAGGACCCCCCTATCGCCCACACTCACTAGGTGACGGTTTAAAATGTCGTCACGGAAAGGGGTTAAAAATTGTTTGTATAGCAGCTCGATGTACTAGTGCAGGTTTAAAAAGGCCATGTGACGCTACAGAGTCGACCATGTTAGTATGGCAGCCATTGTTATTAGGTGTCACGCACGTATCCTCCCAACATGGATTTAGTACAGGAATGACAAAGACGAAACCTAGTTAACTCCTTCTATGACCATTTATCTGTAAGTAAGGTTATTTATGGAAATTAGTAATATCGTCTTCCTCTGTCCCATAATTTCCAGGTTGTTGGTAATGAGACTCCCATAATTTTCAACAGATGAGGTTCAAGTTGGATCGGCAAGATGATGCAACCAGACAAGCATGCACTCATGTTTTCAAGTCTGCTCTGCAATAGTATAGGTATAACCTGAAGAAAACTCATTTTTTAGGCAAGGCTAACAATCAACTTGGCCAAACATCTTGAGTGGAAAATATAATGGATGAAGGCTAGGGAGCCCTTGTTAAACATTGGTCCGATCCAAAGTATCAAGTACATTATATATATATATATGTGATCAGATCACATGTTGAACTCCTATTTATGCATGTGCCTTAAAAATCTATTTTGTTCTAGTTGAACTGTTCAAACAAGAAGGCCAACCGTACGAAAGTGAAATGCCAACAGACGACATGTTCTCGTAGCTATATTGCACGCTGCGAGGCTCTTGTAACTAGCTGTTATTTCACTCTTTTGGCTATGCCATATTATCAGATGTATATTGACTTCCTCCAAATGCAGAGGAAAGCCCACAAGGATCAAAAAGTACCTGAACCATGTGCGGTGGAAATCTTCATGGAGTGTCACACCAGCAAGACAAAGGGCATGACTACACCAGTCAAAGTCGCAGTTATAAGTCCTTAATACTCATGCCTTTGAACTACTTGATACTCTGACTTGCATTGAACTGCATGGTTTGTAGCCAATGTCTATTACTCTTTTCAATTTTATACACATTTGTCTTAACGTTTCATCGCACCTTACAAGGTATAAAAGAGAGGAATAATGTTCCTTTGCTCTTGATCTGTAACCTAGTTCCGCGCTAGACTTGCCCACGCAACATTACAATCGCCTGTTTGTTTGATCCCTGTTGTTTTGTGATATGAATAATGTCATACTATCCTCACCGTATTATGAACTTTGTCTCTTTATCGTTAGTTGTCAATACAATGTGAAGAAATGGACAATACATTAGCCATGGTACGTGGACATAAATTTTTGGAACACTACTGCAGGATGATGCTAACGTGACACTACAATCAGAGACCCTTCGACAAAACTGTGTGCGATGCATTAATTGCAAATGGTGTTGTAAGAAAACCGTAAAAAATGATACAAACTGTTTGCGATGGCGGAGATATCAAACATGATTCAGATTATAGTTGCGTGTGCGATATGTGGCATACAGTTCACTCGAATGAATTATTTGCGATGAGCATAACAACATAAACGGGCAACTAGATGAAGGTGTGTGCGATATACAACATATAGTTCACTCGGATGAATTGTTTGTGATTAGACAACACAACATAAACGGTCAGCCAGATCAAGGTGTGTGCGATAGAGGGCATACCATTCACTCGGAAGAACTATTTGCGTTGAACCAAGAGAACAAAAATGGTTCAACTTAACAAGATGTGTGTGATACGCGGCGAACGTGTCCGTAATGAGAAATGTGTGCGAAGACCGATAATAACACAGATGATTGCTGCTAATAAGCCCTGTGTGTTGTGGGCAAATGCTTGCTGGTATACAATTGCCAGCGATTGATGAATTCATCAACAACGGTTTCCCTAGTATGGTCCGTGTGTGATGTGATTGCATATAGAACAACAGATATACTTTTAAGGACATGATTGCATAACCAAATTAAACATCCAATTACACACATGGCTAGTACACACATGACATTTGCACACACTAAAGTAAACCAATACATGCATAATTAACTAGGATAAACAATCATATGATCATCATCTACTTATTCTTGTGATGATTGCCGCCACTGCTCTGCTGGTAGCTCGATCCCTCGCCGATTAAGGAAAGGAGGCACTCCGTCATGTCAACGATGTGCCTGCACATCTCCTAGCATGTGTACACATTCCTGGCCACGAATTTGAGGTGAGCTTCATCCAGTGTCCGCATCCAGGCCCCGTGCCAGGATACGGGATTTCTCTTTGCATCCTACTTCATCTTTTCATAGTAGGGCTCGATGATGGCTAAGGCGAGTTCAACCATGGAGTCCTTCTTCGTGATGCCCTAGACCTTGTAGTGGCCACGGATTTCAACAAGGTTCTTTGAGGCCAAGCCTGTAACCTTGAGCACTTTTACGTCGTTGGTGGTTTCCTCCGTAGCGAGCTTGTTCCCGGTGTTGTTGAACAACCTGGCGAAATAGTCGCAAGGCTTTGTGTCCATGAAGTAGTGGTAGATGAGGACATGATGGCGCACGCACAACTGGGCAACATCAACCTTCTCGTCTATCCCGGGATGACCACCGGTGTACTGGAGGTCGATGTCGACCACTTTGTTTTTGTCCCGAGCAAGCAAGTGCTCCATGGTGTTGATGTAGTCCTCCACCACGGCCGGGTCGATGGTGTACACCACCAACAGATCCCTCTCGCTCGCGTGTGTCTCCACTTGAAGCACGCCGAACTCCATAAGAGCGCCGCTAGATATTCTCTCTGTATGTGTCGTCGTGGGTGTGCTTGTTGTGTTATGAGGCGCGATTGAAAGGTTGAAGAGACTAAGGTTATAATGGCGACGGAATTAATGGGGAAGCTGGATGACCTGGAATATCGTCACTCCCGGATGGCAGTTTTTGCAGCACGCAACTCCATCATGTCTCACGTAACTGCATCGTGGCGACACACGTGGCGCAACCGCATTCATATTTGGCCCCCAACATGATCGTGTGCTGTCCCTAATCGCTGGTACAGAGCGCACGGAAGGACGCGAGCAGAGTGCTCTGCGGCCGCCTCAACGGCGAGCAACCATATGCATATAGTAGTTGAACATGCAGGGAAAAGCCGTCCACAAGCCGAGCACGCGGAGGGATGCGAGCAGAGCACGCCGCATTGCCTAATGGCGAGCAGAGTGCTCCGAGGGACGCGAGTAGAGGCCAGCATGGTGAGGTGAACACGGGCAATGGACAAGGGTGCACCGGCTAATTGTGTGGGACGACCAATAATAACAATGACATTTCCTGCTAATAGGTTGTGTGTGTTCTTGGCAAACGACGCTTGCTGGTAAATTATTGTCTGCCATTCTTGAAATCATCATCGACCTATTCCTTAGTTTAATCATTTGCCTTGATTTGCTCGGTCTACACAACATCTACGCTTTATGTGTACATAACAATATTCTTTACTGTGAGTAGTGTGCTCCGTTGGGCACAAATGTATATGGATCATAGCCTTGAGCGAGCAATGTGCCTGCACGCATCGTGCTTGCTCGGGGTTCCTTCTATGCTAAGTTTCCATTAATTGATGGTGTTTTATGAACACGCCACCATTTCCCGCCACTTCCTCATTGGTTTCCTGCCGCCACCAAGTGATATTGCACATAAACCTAGATGGCACGTGACCCACTGATGCAACAAGCGCAGCCTATAGCCCTCTACCTTTTCCAAGCATGCCAACCCACCGAAGCATTGCCTCTCCCATCAACCCCTCGACGAGGAAAACAGGAAAGCACCATGGCCCGACGAGGCTGAGGGTGTCCCCGGCAATGCGATGGACGACGCCGTGCTGCGCGTCATCGCTAGGGTTGAGCAAACCCTTGGCGTATGGCGCTTCAGCGCCGTGGAACATGATAGGCATGTCAGCACCGAGAGGCTGTAGCTCGCCGTACAACATGATAGGTGGTGCACCGCTGAGCAAGCTAGGCGCGTCCTCCTTGATAGGCTGCGGCTCGCCGCATAGGGAGACCGTTAGAGTGCCACAGAGCAAGAGGCGCGGCGCATCGCACAGCAAGAGGACGTCCGCGCCGTACTTGCACCAGAGGTCGGCCGTGCCATACTTGCACCAGAGGCCGGCCACGCCGTACTTGCGCTAGACTCCCACTGCTCTGTTTGCATGGGTCGCGCTGTTCGCCTTGTCCGCAGCCCGCTCGATGCCAATGCACTGGTCACTATGCTCAACAGCCTCCTTGGCCCATGTGTCCACCTAGGTGTAGTTGAGGAACATGGTCGTCGCATCATTGAGCTAGTGATCTCCGATGAAATAGCCAACTTGGAGCTCGAGATCGTGCTCCAGATGTACCACGAGCGTGTCGACCGCTTGGACGAATGCCTGCACTAGTTTAGGTAGAGCCAAGAGCTACCTTAGGCAAGGCTAATGGTCATGTACACATTTTATTGTGTTGAGTCATTTCGACATGGATCTCTATGTATTCACAGCAATCGTATCATTGCTCTATTTCAGTGTGTGTACTCTATTTTCCATTCGTATATATTTATTAATTGTTCATTAGTTCATCACAGAATATATATAATATCATCACATATACTTGATGATACTTAACTACTATATACAATGCATAAATTTGCAAATGAACAATACTAAAACTAATAAGCCCTCCTTAGGGGGGTTGTATTCCGGTAGCCCCTCGCCAGCAGCTCCCTGGTGCGTGGCGCCTTCCCAGCGCGGAGGCAGTACTCCGCCTCCTCTGCCTTGTAGCGCTTGACGTGCCAATGTGCATCTTGCTGGTGGTCATGCGCGAATGATCTTGCCATTTCGTTGGGCGCCTACCAGAGCTCCTTGTCGGTGGCACACTGGAGATTATCGACCCACCTCCACACAGCGATCAGGCGCCTAGCACCTTTTGCCTTCCTGGCGAAGTACCGGTCATCTTCGTACACCTCCTTTGCATGTCGATGCGCCCGCCGCCAAAGCTCCACCGCCTCCTTTTTCCAGGCGGTCTCACGGCCTTCATGGACCGCCTGGTACCTGGCTTCCTCCTCCACCATCTCCGTCTTGAACGCCGCTTGCCTGGCTTTCTTAGCAGGCGGCAGTGACTTACATAAACAAAGATTGTACTGGCCCCAAAACCAGTCCAAAGTTGGGGCGTCTGACGCAACCACAACCGACAGTGCGTAGGGGTCCTCCTCGTCGCTGCTCTATGACTGAACGTCCTCGGGGGGCGGCGCCTCCTCATTGGTGCGTGGGCAGATCGGTGGCACCATGGAGGAGTTTTACTAGATAGAGGGAGGCGAGCGAGGAGAGGATGTAGATGAGAATGCAGGTGGGAGGACATCAGCAAGGTAGTATTTATTAGTGGCCAGAATCTAGATCGACGGGAATAGTACACACGTCGGTCACCGGAATTTACGAGTATTGCAGCTTGATTTTCACACAATTCCCGCAGCAAAAGCCTTGTGTGAAATTAATCGCTGAGGGTTTCCAATACAGAACCACGTCTGATTAATACACTACAAAAAAAGACACATCCATGACATTATGGCTTGAACGAAAGTTTTTCTGTTATGCTTATGAGACTTCTATGACGATAATTGTGAGAAAAACATGTATCATCATTGATGTAGTGGGATCCTACTTCTATGACAAAAAATCATGAAAGAAAATGAGCCTTTCGTCCTGGGCCGGCCGGAGACGCACCTGCATGACTTTCTTTGGGCCATCCATGATGTAAAAAATTGTGGTAGAAGTGAAGGCGAGGAAAATTTCAGGGAGTTCCCGGTTACGGTTGGTGGTCGGGACCGAGCGATGCAGTGGTTTGCGCATTTCTCTCGTACGCACATGTGTATGAGGCGCTTCCTAACTGAACTAGAGTGAGGCGTTCGCTGACTGAACCCGAGCGATCGGTTGATCGATCCCACTATGTACTGAAGCTAATTGATCCCTTCACTGCTATCTGAAGCTGATCGATTCCTTCATTTCTAACTAAACCTGAGTGATTCCTTCGTAGCTAACTGAACCCGAGCGATCCCTTCACTACTAACTGAACCCAATCGAGCCCTCGTGCGAGACGTAGCTAGCCGACGGCTAGGTTGTCTCTTGCTGAATATTCCCCATGGCTGTGGCACACACGATATGTAGAACGAGTCGACCAAGCCGGTTGGTTGGCTGTGGATGAACAGTTCCCCGTGGGGGTTGGATGAACAGGACCCCGGCTGTGTAGGCGGTTGCTGCTGGATGGACAGGACCCCATGGATGCCGCCACACACCCCAGCCGATTGGGGGTGGATGAACAGAACCCCATGGAGGCTGGATGAATAGTAGCCGGTGGAGGCTGGAGGAAGTCGATGGTGGATGAACAGTAGGCCGTGGAGGCTGGACCGAGGCAGTAGACGGTCGATGAACAGTAGCCCGAGGAGTCATGTTTTGCCATACGCCACACCCATCCAGATGAACAGGACCCCGTTTCGACCGTATGCGCTCGAACAGAAGTATGTTTCCTCTCTTTTGCTGTATGCCAGATCCCTCTTTATCAACAGGACCCCATTTCGACCGTAGGCGGTTGGAGAGAAGTCCGTTTCCTCTGTTTTGTGGTATGACACATCCCTCCCGATGAACAGGACCCCATTTCGACCGTAGGTGGTCGAAGAGAACTACATTTCCTCTATTTTGTGGTACGCTAGATCCCGGTCGATGAACAAGACCCCGTTTCGGCTTATCCATCCAAGCCAGTTGGCTCCCGATGAATAGGATGCATTCCGACCCAGTTGGTTTCCTCCCAATGAACACAAAAGTGTTCCCTCCATTCCGACCCAGCCGGTTGGCTGCCGATGAATAGGACGATGTTGCCGCCATCCGTTGCCTCTCCATGTACACGAGCCCTGGTCGTACGTATACATGAGTATGCGTTTGAGTCCCCGCCCATATGTACGTATGTGGCCGTATTTTTTGCCCTGTGGCTGTACATACGTGTGCACGATTTAGACGGGACTGCATGAACTGCAACGTCGGGGGCTCTACTACGACATGTGCCACTACTTACTTGGCGACAGTTCATCCTTGCAGAGACACCGATCGACCGGTATGTATGCACACGTTCGCGACCATACACACAACACTATGTATGCTTCGACCGGGTGGTCCCAGCTGTCAGGGAGGATAAGGAGGCACTTCCTTGCGTGCGAAGGTATAGCTGGTGGATCCCAGCTATCAGGGGTGGAATAATTCTTTCTTCCCGTAATAAGGAGGCACTTCCGCGTGCGAAGATGTAGCTGGTGGGTCCCAGCTGTCAGGAGGAGGAATAAGGAGGCACTTCCTTCCGTGTGAAGATATAGCTGGTGGTTCCTCACTACCAGCCTCTCCACTAATAGTCCTTTTCCAATGACTCTTGTTTGTTGACCACGTTAACCACGCCGCGCTGAGCGAATCAAGGTGATGGACGACGGCGTGTCCTAGGATGGGAACGAGCTAGAGATGGGAAGACGCGGTAGTGGAGTCGCAGACGAAGATGTGTATGTCGGCGTTCTGGGAACCAGGGTACCTAGACTTGCCTGCCCGCGGCCCACGGCGTGGCGCCATCAACGGCCTGGTACGGCCCATCTGCAACATCTTCAAGACAAGACCCTCGCGAGGCGGGCGACGTCAAGACCTCCGGAGGGAGCGGCTTCCTTAGGTTGGCTCCCAAGGAGCGGATATTTCTATGCAGGTACCCATCTCATGAGGTGTACCCATCTCACGAGGTGAAGGTGACGCAAGCCATAACGACCAAGGCCAGGCGGGCGCCACCGGGCGCAGAGCAGCAGGTTTCCTCTTCGGTGCTAAGGAGGCAAGTGCAGGAGCGGGGGCAACGAGACCAGGACCGCCAGGGCGGCAGGACGGATGTCATCACCGAGCCCACCGTGACATCACAAGCAGAAGCTTTGTAGGCGAAGACCACCTTTCGTCAGAATAAGATGTACTACTTGTCTCCTTCAAATTTGGCCATTGTGGAATCCCTTCCCGCCTTCATTTTCGGGGAAGAGGACCAAGGCCACTATAAATAGGTTAGCCACCACCAGAGGGAGGGAATCGAACCCAGAATAACACATCCTCACCAAAACAAGCCTCGCGAGCTTGTTCACCCTTGTACTAGTTCCTCCTCAGCACCTCATGAGGTAAATCCACCACAAGCAGGAGAAGGGTATTACACCGCAAGGCGGCCCGAACCTGGGTAAACTGCCGCGTCCTTCTTCTTCCCTGTTCTTCGAGCTAGGCTATAGGACGGCGCATTCGGTTGGCTGGTTAGGTTGATTTCTTCACACACGCCCCAGAGTTCAAACCTCCTTTGGGTCTGCGGAGCCCTGAATCTGACATTTGGTGCGCCAGGTAGGGGCGTGTCGAAACTCAACATCTTCATCAATCGCATACCACCCTCGCCTCATCGTGTCCATGGCGGAGGATCCCCGAGCTCGCGCCGAGCATTGGGCCGCTCGCCTTGCCCAGGTGGCGCTCCCCACCACGGAGCTTGCCACCCCGCACTCCTCGCGGCCAGCACAGTCGCCGGCATCACTGAACATCAGCGGTATGTGCCACCCCCGTCCTCTCCCGTGCGACGCCGCAATCATGTCACCACGTGGTCTTCTGGCTATGCCGTGGCATCGACCCTGCGCGCTCGTCGGGAACAAGCAACCACGCGAGCTGCACTTGTCGTGGAACACGAATTACTGTATTGCAGGTTGGCGGAAGGCGGCCATGACGCCTTGCTAGAGCGGGTTGCCGAGCTGCTTGACGCTGCCTGCGAGGGTCCAGCGCCTTTCTACATCTTGTCCACGTCGCAGGCGACGCCCCGGGTTCGCGCCCGCCCCCACTGCGTCAGCAGCCCCTTCAGAGGGGGTCCAGAGGGCCTCACAGCGGCGGCCTGGCGCACGACGGGGTAGGTAACCCATCCTGGAGCCACGCCGAAGGATCGCCCCCTGACCGGCATGGCCGGGCGCTATGGATGACGGGCAGCGGAACAGAGGTACCAGGGGCTGGCCTCGGGGTGATGGCCCCTGGAGCTTCCAGGCCGCCACCGATGGGATCGCTGTACAGCCAGAGGAGAAGCCCGTGCACGTTCCCCTCATCAGCCTGGACGGTGGAGTCACCAAGGCCACGCAGGGCTAGGGCCCCCCACGAGTCGACCGAACACCCCGACGACAACCCCCACAGCAACAGTTATCGGTTACAACCCGTGCCTTCGGGATATGCCACACTAACTTTGGATCGTAGGTAGATCGTGCCAAGACGGCGCGCCTCCGGGGGTTGGCCTCGCCCTGGGCTGGCGGCGCGCACCAGGAGGCTGCGCAGGGACGCACTTCGTACGTGGCGGGGGCCCGGTGCCAAGGCTCCCTCGTGTCGCGGAGCGTGTGGCGCCACCACGACGGTGGCGTGTGCCACCCAGAAGCGGGTCCCCTCCTAGGGGAGGCACCGGCGAGCCCTCCCCCTAGGAGGAGGCCCTCGGCCCCCTCACCACCGCTCCCATAGTCCCTCGCCCCTTGGTCCTGTCCTGGTTTCCGAACGCCCCAACGGTGGCCAGGGAATGCGCGGAGCGGGGTACCTGCCCAGGGGGCAAGGAGCGCCTCTCACGATCTCCACCCGTGACACTATCACGTAATAATGAGTGGGGCTGTACACACCCCGGAGTCTCCTGAGCGCTGCCCCTGAGCCTCACGGGGGCTCCCACCCACGTCCAAGTGGAAGCACCATGCTTTGCGCTGGCAGTGAACAGTGCCCCCCAATGGCTATGCCCACGCCAGTGGAGGCCCCCTGCTCCGCGCTGGGGGAAGACTAGAAGACTAATGTAGACGCCGGACGCGGCCGTCTTTGTTTTGCCCTCTTTTGTAATCCAATTTGCTGCCTTTGGAATGAAATTTAAAACTTCTTGCACTTATTTAAAGAAAGGGGGAATTTTTTTGACTCGCAGTGTTTCCTTTTCCTTCGATTCGTGTTTTCGGAGGCACAGTTTCTGCCTGCTGCTCTACCCTAGAGCGCCCCGCGAGCGGGGGCTGGGTGTGGTGTGCGCATCTGGGCTAGCCCGAGTGGCATTAGGGCCCCATCGGGGCCAAGCACATCTGCCACGGGCCCACCCGTGCGCACTATTAGCCAAGGCTTTGGCATTTGGCTCCTCGCGCGGCGCTCTCGAGCAAGCCGGAAGCGTGCGCCATGCCTGGTATTTAGCCCGGGCTTCAGGGGCACTCAGCGTCGGGGACTTCCCCCCCCCCCCCCACGCTCCCGCGAAGCTTGACGCGTGTTAGAGGTGCACCAGGAGGCCCTAAGCCCTCACGAGCCCCTCCCGCGATCCCGCGGACTGGGGGCTCTAGAGGACCCATCTCAGAAAAAACGCGTCCCTGCAGTACAAGAACCCAACCAAGGTCGTGAGCACAAAAGCTAAGCCACACCAACTACTCTAGTCGGTAGCTCACCGGCTCACGATGGTATATTTTCAAAAATAATTTAGTTAGCACATCATTGTTTCGTACATTACGGGGAAGCCGCACAAAAAATGCTTTCATGCCCCGCGGGGCCATATCCGAAATCTTGACAGGCAAACAAGGAAATGCAAGCCTAGCAAGACACGCTGCCATCGGCGTCGTTGTCATCATCAGCTTCGTCCTCTTCGGCTGCGAGCACGGCCACATCGTCGGCAAGGGAAAATTCTGTGAGCAGGTCATCCACGTGGTCGTCAACCCAGCTCGCCAGGTCGCCTTGAATTGCTCCGGGCACGGGGGCTATCGCGTCACTGAAGTCGAAGTCGGGGTTGAGGCTGAGAAGGTGGCTGAAGACGCGTGAGAACGCGTGCCCCAGAAGGTCGCGGCTCTTCTCTTCAACGAGCTGGCGCACCTTCGCGGTCCCACCTTCGAGGAAGGTCATGACCTGGGTGAAGAAGCGGAGGTAGCTGGCATCATCAGCCTCGTACAGACGGGAGATGCTCTTATTGTAGATAGTCCTTAGGGCCCAATTGGCCCTAACCCTGAGGTCCTTGAACATCATGGAGCGCTCGCGCTGTAGCATTCGGCGATGGCCAGCCTCGTCCGAGGCCTTCTCCACGAGGGACGTAACACCCTCGACCTGATGAAGAAGGGAGGACAGCTCGGCCTCGGCGGTGGCCCGGGCCGCCTCAACGGCTTTCCCGCGCTACTCGGCCGCGGCCAGCTTCGCTTTGAGGGCATCGGCTTCGCCCTGCAATTCAGCGTGCCGTCGCTAGAAGCGAGCCTATTGGAGCCCCAGCTTTTGGCGATATACCTTGACAAGGGTCGCACGAATCTCCGCCGCCTTCTGCTTGACCTTCCGCGGGATGCTCGCCTCCCGAGAGTCAAGGGCCTCCTCAGTCGTGATCACCTGGCGCTCCATTACCTCCAGCCGCTCGCGTTCCAGGCCAGCTCCACCGTCACCAGCGTCAGCAAGTCGTCGGGCGCGCAGGGGTTCGCCGCCCTCGCGGACGGCCCGGTTATCGGGGCAGCAAGCGCCGCCATGCGCGCACGGACTCATTGCTCGAGTAGGGCGTTCGAGGCTTGAACCTCCCTCTCGCCTCCTCAGCCGCCTCATGATGGCGTTCCGCGGCCCGGGCCTCCTCCAAGGCGCGAGCGCAAGCCTCGTGAGAAACTGCAAGGGACACCTCCACCTCCGCACGGGCACGCTCGTGCTGTGAGCGCCCAAGGTTGATGGCAACCTTCAGTTGGTGCCATTCGCGTGCCAGGCGGAGGCCTTCCGCCTCGAGGCGCGCATCGACGTCGGCAAGCTCTGCCCCGAGACGGCCTAGCACGCCCGTCGCCTCCAGGAAAAGGTCGTGACGGACGGTGCTGCGCCCGCGTGCGAGCTCCAGCGCTCGGGCGGGCCCATCCACCGCGCCCCAGTCCGCCGAAGGGGCGCGAGACGACTCACCCATCTCCAGCAGCGGACCGGAGGCCACAGCTCCTTCGGCCACACCGTGGGCCATGGACGCGTCGTGGCGCGGTCCAGACCCGCCGCTTGAAGACGGAGCCGTCGCGTGGATCGCCCAACCACCAGCAAGAACTAGCGGAGGTGCCCTCGGCACGGCCTCCGTGCACCATGAGTTGCTCTGGAAGAAGGACGCCGGGAATGAGGGCCTGCGGCCCTCCAGCAGCGGCGTCGGCTCGTGAGTCGGCACCACCTCATGCGCGGTCACCCGGCTCAGAAGGCTGGCGTCGCTGCCAAACAAGGGGCCTCCTGAGATCGCTCATCGAGCGGGCTCACCACCTCGGCAGAAGGGATCCTGAGGGGCAAAAGTCAGAGGAGGACGCAGTATGCAAAAATCTAGAAGGGCAAGGTACTTACTCATCCACGATGTCGGCGTAGACACCTATGGGACTGCGGGGATCCCTTCTACTATTCGGCACGGAAAGACGTATGCACAAAGAGAAGAACCAACGATCGACACGGGGTGGTTTTACCTAGGTTCGGGCCGCAAATCAGCGTAAAACCCTACTCCTGCTTTGTTTTATTAAGGGTGTTCTTGAGCTCAAACTCCAGGAGCGCTAGCGATGAACAGTACGTTCAAAGAACAGCTACGCATGCAGAATGGGCCAGAAGATCCTCCTCCTTGTAGCAGTTGCCTTGGGCCTGCTTTTATACGTCCAAAGGGGTCACCACAATGGCAAAATGTACATACATTGAGGTGTAAAGTAGCTACAGGGTAATCATACCTAACCACTGACGGTTTAGGACAAATGCATTTAATGCACCGTGAGGTGTCCGTTTAGGTGTCCTCCATTTCTTGGGAATGGAAAAAGGGGCCATCCCATCAGCACCGCTTAAGCTCTCCTCCACTGGTACCCTGCCACGCATCCATGAATGGGCCTAGGATGCCAGGCTGATTGCTATGCTGAAGCGGTGGAACAGTGGTAGAATCTTGCCGGGGCGCAAATCTTGCCGGGCTCAAGCCTTGCCGAGTTTCGTGAGTCACCCCGGCAAGATCTTGTCGGGGGCCTGGGCTTCGGTCTTCAGCTCTTATTAACTCCTGATCCTTTGATTCTTGGTCTAAGCGTCCCCTTGACAATCTTGCACTAATCCCCAATTATTCCCCCGGCAAGCCTTGCCACGGTGTTGGCTACAACTGCCCGTGCACAAGTATGTGGTACTAAAGTCCCAACACTTAGTACACCGATAGGAGCCCCCGGGCCTAGGCCCGACACGCGTGCGAGGCATTCTTGGGCTAGGCCCAAACAGTGCACGGGCATGCGTGGCAGGGGATTAATTGTTCCCAATGATTTTGCTTACTGTGAGCCCCCACTATGCGCATTGAATGCGCGATGTGGGGCGCGTGCGCTGAACGGCCGCGGCCACACCGCGCTTGTAGAGGCGTGTTCACGTTGGGCAGTAAAAGAGGCGGCCTCGCTCCTTCCCCATAAAAAGGAAACTACAGAGGCGCGGCCTATTTACCCCCCTTTTCTTCTTCTTCTCTATCTGAAATCCGCCATTGCCTTCCTCCTCTCGAGCTCAGAGCGAAGTTTCTCCCCATCCGCTCATCGCCTCCACACCCGCTCCATCCTCGGCTTTCGTCCCCGCAGTCGCCATGCCGCCCAAGACCAGCAAAGGCAAGGGCAAGGAAACGAAGGCCGATGTCCCGGAGAGCGAGTTGCTGAAGATGCGGAAGAAATACGTCGTCTTTGCCCCGACACTCGACGCGAAAGCCTTGAAGAACCGGTACCAGTGCATGTGGGCGAGGGAGACAAAGGCTCACCCCACGACTCGCGTGATTCCAGGTTCTTGTTCCAAAAGCGGACCAGATAGATATCCCTTCTTTGCCGCTTATTTCTACTGCGGGCTCTGTCCTCCATTTTCAGATTTCTTCAATGACATTATGTACACATATGGCTTCCGTCTTCTTGATTTCACTCCGAACGCCATAATGTGCATGTCCATCTTTGCTCATCTTTGCGAAAACTTTGTCGGAGTAATCCCCAACACTGCTCTTTTCCGCCACTACTTTTATCCCCGAATCCAAAAAGGGGAAGCCCTCTCCGGTTCTATCGCCTGGATCCCAAGGGCCTGGAACAAGGAGATATACCCAGAAGGGGTTTACCGCGAGAAGTGGGACGAATGGCGGAGCGAGTGGTGCTGGATCAAGGAAGCAGATCCCCATCCGTTCTGTTCGCCTCGACGGCAGAAGGTGGTCTGTGGTGATGATTGGAGCGATTTTGCTGCTGAAGATGAGAAGCTCACGATTGCCACCGCCAGAATCCTTCGTCTGAAAGCTGCCGGGCTCACGATGGAAATGATCGGCTTTGATTTCCTTTGCCGCCGCATCGCCCCCTTGCAGAACAGGGGGAGACCAACTTGGGAGTACCGGAACGCTGCAGACGTCATGAGGCTGCGCCCCAGGCTAAACAACAATCTGACTGCTATGCAACTTGGCGCTCTCCGCCAAAGGCTATTCCAGCGCGACAACAAGCATCGGTTGCCGGCAAGAATTATCCCTCTGTGCAACAACTCCTCCTTGGGGTCAAGCATTGCTATAATGCCAGTATTCAATGCCCACGGCCTTGACACGACTTGGGTCGAGCCCTCTGAGGAAGAAGCACAAAGTTCTTTGATAACTTGACGGAGAGAGCCGTCCGGGAAGAAGCAGACCTCGGCCGGGCCACCACTGATGAAGAAGTGGCATATATTGCCACTAGGGCAGAGGAGGCGGCTCTTGCCGCGGAGGCCGACGGCGTCGGTTTCACAGAATGGGAAACCAGTGACGCAGAAGTTGTGGTGGAAGAAAATCTTGCCAGGGAGAGCAAGGTTGCCGGGGAATAGAGCGGCGCAGCCGCTGAGAGCTCATCCGACGGAGACGTAGCTAAAGAAGAGCCGCCAGAGGAGCCCCAAGCTCCGAAGAAGACCAAGCGCGTTCTTCGTAAGGCCACCTCTGGCGTCCCAGCAAGCCAATCTTCTTCGAGCAGCAAAGCTCCCGGCAAGAAGGCGGCCGGCAAGGCTGTACCGCGGCAAGGAGTTAGACAGCAACCCGTGCAACGTGCGAGACACACACCCGCGAAAGACACTGGGGCGGCAGGGTCGTCTCACACAACTGTGCCGGAAATTGAGGCAGCAGAGCCATGCCAACCCCCTGCACATGCCACAGCCAAGCGACCCAGGAACCCTCCTCCGCCTCCTCATACGGACACGGCAACGGAGGTCAATTTCGACATCTCCGGCTTCAGCTCGGGGCAAGAAGAGGAAGAGTAACTACCCTTTGACAGCCTTATCTTCCAAACATTAAGTTCAGTTGATCTTATTACTTTGCTTTGTCTTCTTTCCGCAATGATGCAGAAACCCTGGCGGAAAGGATGGCGAAGAGGGCGAAGACTTCCACGGGTGATGAGCCCCCGGCAGGCTTTACAAGCGTGCCAGAAACTGTTACTATCAGCCCGGAGCTTAGCCCTCGACGCAGCCCCCAGCGTGAGTTCATTACTCTTTTTCTGCTGGCAGGTGCTGAGGTATCCATTCTTGCCACTAATATCTTTGGGCTTGCAGGAGAAGAACAGCATTAGCGAGGGTCACTGGAAGACGCCCCCGTCGTGCCCCCTCCGTCAACTACGCCGCCCGCAAGCGCATCTCCGGCAAGAGCCTCTGCCGACGAGCCTATCTTGGTTGAGGAGGGGTCGGCAAGCATGGACACCGACAACCTTTCCCCGACAACCAAGGTTGCCGGGAGGGGTGAAGCCACCCCTCAACAGCTCGACGCAGGTAACTGCTTGCCCCAGAGCGCTCGCTTATCTTTTCCTTTATCTCTCTTTCCTTTGTCTTTTTGAACTTCATCCATGGTCTTATTTTGTCCCCCCCTTCGCCCTTTAGAATTCCCTGTGATGGAACACATGGACGTCGATGCCGTCATCGAGGGAACTGCCAGAGATGCTACCGCCGAAGCCGACGAGATCGCCGCTAGCGAGGCCGCCAAGGATACCACTTCCGAGGCCGGCAAGAATGCTGCCGACGAGGCCGCCAAGGCTGCACAAGAGGAGGCCGCCATGGAATCTGCTGAGAGGACCGGCAAGGAGGCTGGTGACTGCACTGACGGCATTCCTGCCGCAGGAGCGCCAGGCGCTACGCCGGCCACAGGGCCCCCAGGTACCGGTGAGGTAGTTGCCGAGGATCAGCCATCGACATCCGAAGCCCCTCCAACAAGCAAATATCTCAAGGTTGGCAACAACATGTTCATCAACTTGCCGGGGACGGCAAGCATTGGAGCGTCGACCGAAGGGGGAACTTTTGATGAAGAGATCATCACTGCCGCCGGGCTCGAGATCGTCAATGAACCAATGGCCAGCAGCAGCAAATATGAAGAAGATCAGCTCCTTCAGGCCACGGGCGATAACTTCCGCAAGCTCCAAGCGCTCCACCGTGCCCAAAAAGAGAAGGTGGATTCCAAAGCTGCAGTTCTCGAAGCAGCTGAAATAGATTTATAAAAGCGCGTTGAGTAAATGCAAATCTGGTACGCCGAGGCCTATCAAGAGCTGACTGCCAATCGGGAACAAGTGAGCCAAAGCTGGACGGAGCTCCTCTTGAAGCAATCTGACATAGAGAAGGCGCAAGAGGAAGCCACGCAAAGAATTGCTGCTGAAGATGCCCTCCTAACGGAGCGTCGCATTGTGCTTGATGCTCATGAGGAAGATCTTGTCGCACGTGAGCAGGCGCTCGCCGCCAAGCTTCACAGCAAGGATGAAGAAATTGAAAAGCTTGTCGCGCGGCGGACACAGGAGCTGGAGCAGAAGCACAAGGAGGCGCTCGAAGCTCTAACTGTAAATCATGCCGGCAAGCTCAAGGAGGCCGTCGATACTGCCAAGGCTGCAGAGGCCGCCAAGAATGAGCTGAGCGACAAGGTGAAGAAGCTGGAAATGGATCTCGAAAAACACGGCAAGGAGCTCTCGACGCTCAAAGGTGACAGGGAAAAAACCCTCCACACCCTGGCGAGATGCAAGTCGCCATGTCCGACAAGACCAAGCAGCTCTCTTCAGCTAATGATGCCATCGCCGATCTGAGGCTGAAATTGACCATGCTGGAGAAGTCACTTGAGGATAGCAGGGCCCACGATAAGGCCCTGAGCAAAGATCTCCAAGACGAGAAGAACCTGCTCAAGAGCGCCGCTGCCGCCCAAGTTGACTACGAAAAGGGAGTGGAAATCTAGACCGAATGCCTCTTCGATGCCGCGGAGAAGCTCACGGCACAACTGTCAACCATGGGCCTGCCAAGCTTCAAGTATTCCACTGAAGAAAGGATATCCCGCAGCGCCAGGCTGACCATATTCTTCGGAAGTGTCATTGAAGCTCTGAAGCTGCTTCAGTCCAACCGGGCAACACAACTGGCCAACGAATCCCGCCAGCTTTGCCGGGCTGTCCTCCGCAAGGTACTCATCAAGGTGGTGTATAATAATCCTGGTATCGACCTCACCAGTGTGCTCGGCCGCCTACCAAAGGACGCAAATCTCAAGGCACTTGAGGAGCTTGTCGTGCCTATCCTTGAGAAGGTGGATTCAATCAAAAGGGTCGAAGGCGAGCGCAGAGATTAGCTGCTCCACCTCTTCTTGCCGTCGCCATTCCATGCCAAAGGCAATTAAGTCTTAAGTTAGAATTGCGGCAACTTATTACTGTAATATAACTTGCTTATGTTTGGGTACATGCATGCTATTTCCCTTGCCTGATTCCTTTATGTATGGAGTTCACCCTACGCTAACTGAAAAACTTGCTGGCGCACAACCTGCCACGAGCGCTGGGTGCGGGACTTTAGCAGCCTGCTGGAGGTGCAGCGGCCGGCAAGGCACCTTGGCGTTCTCAGTGCAGCCATCTAAACTGTTGAGCGGACTCGAAACAGAATAAAGGCGCAGCCAATTATGACAAGGATTCCTTCGCGTGCAGGTTTTCCATACAAAGGTCGAAATCATCCAAGGAAAATAACCTTGTAATAAAAATTGAAAAGCTTGCTCAGGTTCAGCAACTTAGCTCTCTGTCGTTGTATTTCTTGTTTCCTCCGGCAAGGTGTCAATTCTGAACGTCGCCCACTGGTATCCATATCTTCCTTTCCCCCCGGCAAACGTGCGCGTGAGGAACCCTTCTATCTTTTGAGAAAAAGAAAAAAGAGAAAATAAAAATATGGAACCTTGGCGGTTCGTTAATACTTACCGGGAATAAGTGTCATACAATATCTCAGACAAGTGTGCATATATATAAACATGGAAATCGACAAGAAATGCATAACACTTAAACTTTATCTGCGCATAGGATCTGTGCCTGGTTTTGTACAAAGGATTACATACCCTGCCGGCAAGACTCATACAAAAGGTGGTTGCCGGGGGCCCCTGGCAACCACGCCCTATGGGTAGAACTTGCGAAGATGTTCGACATTCCAAGAGTTGCTCACTGGAATGCCATCCTCGGTCTCTAGGCGGACAGCGCCGGGCCTGATGACTCGCACTACCCGATAGGGGCCTTCCCACTTTGGCTTCAACTTGTTTGAATTATTGGCGGACTGAATCCGTCGAAGAACAAGGTTGCCTTCCTCAAGGCTTCGGGCATGAACTTTGCGGCTATGATAGCGGCGCAAAGCTTGCTAGTAGCGAGCAGCTCGCACAGCAGCCTGAAGACGATCCTCCTCAAGGAGCACAGCGTCATCTTGGCGCAGTTGCTCTTGCTCAAGCTCATCATAAGCGAGCACTCGAGTTGACCCGTATATGAGTTCTGTGGGGATAACTGCTTCCGCTCCGTATACCAGAGCGAAGGGTGTCTGGCCAGTAGCTCGATTTGGTGTTGTTCTGATTGACCAAAGAACCACCGGCAACTCATCAATCCAGCGCTTTCCGCACTTTTTCAGCTTGTCAAAAGTTCTGGTCCTGAGAGCGCGCAGCACTTCAGCATTAGCACTTTCCGCTTGGCCGTTGCTTCTCGAATGAGCAACATAGGCAAAACAAATTCTGCTGCCAAGGTCTTGGACGTACTGCATGAAGGTGCGACTTGTGAATTGCGTGCCATTGTCGGTGATGATCCTGTTGGGCACACCAAAACGGCAAACTATTCCCTTAAAGAACTTGACGGCTGATTGTGCTGTCACCTTCCTCACCGCTTCCACCTCCAGCCACTTTGTGAACTTGTCGATGGCAACGTACAAGTACTCAAAGCCCCCGGCAGCACGGGGAAAAGGGCTTAATATGTCAAGCCCCTAGACCGAAAATGGCCAGGAGAGAGGGATCGTCTGAAGAGCTTGAGCTGGCTGATGTGATTTTTTTGAATGAAACTTGCATGCTTCACACTTGGTTACTAGTGCAGTTGCATCCTGGAGGGCAGTGGGCCAAAAGAAACCCTGCCGGAATGCTTTCCCGACAAGTGCTCTTGATCCTATGTGATAGCCACATATGCCCCCATGTATCTCTGCCAACAGCCCTAGTCCATCTTCCCGAGGAATACACTTCAATTTCACACCGTTTGGTCTTTTTCTGTACAGGACGTCATCGATGAACTGGTACATTGTAGACTGACGGGCTACTTTTTCCGCTTCTTCCTGCTCTTCAGGAAGTTCTCCTGTCTGAAGGAAATGGACAATGTGCTGTGCCTATGCTGGAGCCTGAGGCTTGACAGCTAGGACTAAAGGCATCTCTTCCGCCAGGGGAACAATTGTCTCAACGGTGAAAGCCTGAGGCTTCACCGGAGCCTGTTGTTCCCCGGTAGGTTTGCCGCTTATCCCGGCAAGTTCCTTGCCGGTGGCTCCAGGGAGCTCTGCCAGAAAGTACTGCCCATAGTTCAACTTCCTTCTCTTTTCTTGTCGCATTGATGGTGCCACAGATGGTTGAGCCAAATGGAGCACAAAAGTTCCTGTATCCACAGGCAACTTGAGGGTAGCGCGCTTTGACAGGTCATCGGCAATATTGTTTTCGGCACAAGGAATGTGCTGCATCTGCAGACCGTCAAAGCGCTCTTCCATTTTCCTCACTTCATCCACATAAGCTTGCATCAATGGACTCTGGTAATTCTTGTTAACTTTCCTGACAACAAGCTACGAATCGCCTCTGATGATGAGCTTCTTGATACCAAGGTCTGCCATGATCCTAAGACCGGCAAGAAGTCCCTCGTATTCCATAGTGTTGTTTGTTGAATTCTCCCGGGGAAAATGCATCTGGATCACATACTTGAGGTGCTCTCCGGTTGGTGCGACAAGCCACACGCCAGCACCGGTGCCTTGCAGCGAAAAAGCCCTGTCAAAGTACATAACCCATTCTTGATCAGTTTCCTTACCGGGGAGAGTCGTTTCTTGAATCTCTTTGTCTGGCGTTGGAGTACATTCCGCAATGAACTCTGCCAAGGCTCTGCTCTCAATTGTTGAAATACTCTCAAACTTGATATCAAAGCTTGACAGCTCTAGCGCCCACTCCATGATCCTGCCGGTTGCCTCTGGATTTCGCAAAATCCGCTGCAACGGGAAGCGAGTGACGACGGTAATTTCGTGTGCTTGAAAATAATGGCGTAGCTTCCTTGAGGCCATAAGAAGGCCAAAAAGCAACTTCTGCACACCAGAGTATCTTGATCTAGCTCCTTGCAAAAGGGAGCTAACAAAATAAACTGGGCGCTGCACCATCTTTTTCTTTGGCACTGGTTCCTCTGACTACGCAGATCCTATCTTGCCGGGATCAGTCCTTGCCGGGGGTGATCCTAGCGTGTCACTTGGCGGTCCTGCCGCTGGTGTCGCTTCCTCATCAGCTTCTCTCTGTGCCACTAGCGCAGCACTAACCACTTGATTTGTCGCTGCCAAGTACAGCAGCAACGGCTCTTGTGGCCTAGGCGCGACCAGCGTTGGCGGAGAGGAGAGGTATCTCTTCAAATCTTGCAGTGCAGCCTCCGCTTCCGGAGTCCATTTCATTGGACCTGTCTTTTTCAATATTTTGAAAAAGGGTAGGGCGCGCTCAACAGATTTGGAGATAAACCTGCTTAGGGCAGCGACACAGCCGGCAAGACGACGTACATCCTTGACGCATCTTGGCGCCTTAATCTACTCGATAGCTTTGATCTTGTCGCGGTTCGCTTCGATATCTCGCTGAGACACAAAGAACCCGAGAAGTTTTCCGGAAGGAACGCCAAACACGCACTTCTCGGGATTGAGCTTTAAATTGATCTTGCACAGATTTGCAAATGCCTCTTCTAAATCTTGTATGAGCGTTGCTTTGTCCTTGGTCTTGACCACTATGTCATCCATGTATGCTTCCATGTTTCGATGCAGTTGAGGCTCAAAACCAATTGGAATCGCTCTCGCGAAAGTAGAACCAGCACTTTTCAACCCGAAAGGCATTCATATAAAACAATACGTACCACATGGGGTCATAAATGCGGTATTTTCTTCATCTTCTTTTGCCATGAAGATCTGATGATACCCCGAGTAAGCATCAAGGAACGATAGTAGGTCACAACCAGCAGTGGAGTCCACAATCTGGTCGATGCGCGGCAAAGGGAAAGGATCTTTTGGACAGGCTTTATTGATATCTGTATAATTGATACATAGCCTCCATTTTCCGTTCGCCTTGCGCACTACAACTGGACTAGCTAGCCATGTTGGGTGAAGCACCCCTCTGACCAAACCTGCCGCTTCTAGCTTCCTGATTTCTTCGACAATAAATTCTTGCCGCTCCAAAGCCTGGTTTCTCACCCTTTGCTTGACGGGCCGCGCGTGGGGACAGACAGCAAGGTGGTGCTCAATCACCTCCCTGGGAACACCGGGGATGTCAGATGGTTGCCATGCAAACACATCGACATTCGCCCGCAGGAAGGCAATGAGTGCGCTTTCCTATTTGTCATCAAGGGTGGAACTTATGGTGAAAGTTCCTCCCGTTCAATCCTCCTTGGCGGGCACCTTCTTTGTCTATGGTGGAGCAACCTCGGACTTCTTGTTCTTGCCGGTGGAACTCTCTGGTACATCGTCAACGGGAGCGCAACACTCCGAGGAGGTGCGCTTGCCGGAGTTTGCGCCAAGATTCTTGCCGGTCTTCTCCTTCCCCCCGGGAGTTCCATCGGCAGGAGCAGATGCCTTGACGGCAAGTGCTGCAACTACTTCCCGGTAGAGTTGGTCGGTACAGATGAGCGCATCCTTTTTGTCAGAGTGGACAGTGATGACACTCAACGGCCCTGGCATTTTTAGCACATTATATGCGTAGTGTGATGCCGCCATGAACTTGGCCAACACTGGGCGGCCAAGGATCCCATTGTATGACATGGGGATCTTAGCGACATCAAACACCACCTTCTCCGTCCTATAGTTGAGCTCGCTACCAAATGTTACCGGTAGTGTTATCTTGCCTTTTGGCTGGGTCTTTCCTGGGTTGATCCCTTGGAACGTGCCCGTTTCCTCGAGATCTTCATCAGGAATTTGCAGCCTCTTGAGCACGTCTGTTGAGATCAAATTCATCCCGGCCCCACCGTCCACTAGCATTTTTGTCACCTTGAGGTTGCGGATTATTGGAGAAACCAACATTGGCAAGCACCCGACCGCGGTTGTGCGATCAGGGTGATCCTCGGCGTAAAAAATGATAGGCGTGTTGGACCACTTTAGAGGTTAACGTGCATCGAACGATGGCTCCGTTGCATTAACCTCACGCACCCACTGTTTGAGTCGACGGTGGGACGAATGCAACGAAGCGCCTCCGTCAATACACATGGCCTCTGTAGCTTTCAGAAATTCATGCTCGCTGGACTCATCATCGTCATCATCACCCTCTTCCTTGTCACGGCCTCTCGCGGGCCTCTCCTTCTGTTGCTTAGCCTTGCCGCGGCGGCCTCCTCGGCCACCATGTTTCTTGCTGGACCCCTCAGCATTGTCTTGGGCCTTCTCCTTGTCTCGCCTCTTGTACTCAGCTCTTTGCCTTTCGACAAGCTGTTCAACTTGCCGGCAATTCTGGAGATCGCGGCCCTTGGTGCGATGGATCTTGGAATACTGTTTGCCGTAGCCATCCAGCTTATCAGCGGCCGCCAAGGCCTGACAGGAGGCGCACCCGGCAACTTCCTTGTCGGGGTTGCCAACTTTGGCCTTCTTGGCAGGGCTAAGGTCGCCGGAACCCTCAACAGCAAGCACAGCCTTGCCTTTACGCTTCTTGTTTCGCCGCCGGCCCTTCCTTGCCAGGGCGGCAGCATCCCCGCCTTCGGAGTCGCCCCCTGTGCCAACATCTTCGCCGGGGAGTCTCCTTCCCTCTTCAGCTCGAGCATATTTATCAGCCAGAGCATAAAGCTCGGTGATATCCTTGATCTTGTTCATTGCCATTTCTTCCCGCATGTTGCGGTTACGTACGTTCTGACGGAACGCACCGATAACAGCGGCGGGATGAACATCAGGGATGCTGTACTGCACACGGCTGAATCTTTGGATATACTTGTGCAGAGGCTCGCCCTCCTTCTGAGGGATGAGATGCAAATCACTTTCCTAGCCAGGGGTTTCATGGCCTCCAACAAAGGTTCCAACAAACTGATGGCACAGATCTGACCAAGAAGAGATAGAATTCTCTGGCAGATGCATCAACCATGACCTGACATTGGGCTTAAGCACCAACGGGATGTAGTTGGCAAGTATCTTGTCGTCTCAGCCCCCGGCAGCGTGCATCACGATGGTGTAGACGCTCAGGAACTCCGACGGATGGGTCTTGCCGTCATATTTCTCCGGGACTTCTGGCTTGAAGGTTCGGGAATTGGGCCACTGGACTCGCCGCAGCTCACGGGTAAACGCTGGACTACCTACCTCGTAAGGCAAGTCACCTATGTGCCCTGGCGTAGGTTCGTCGACAGCAGATCCTGCATGTTTATCAGATTGGTGGCGCGCTTCCCGTCGCCGCTCGATGGTAGTTCGGGCATCCTCCTTGCTTCGTTCCCGAAGAACTTGACGCTGGTCGCGGCGCATCCGCGGATCGGACGACGCCGTGGAATCATCATCACGGTCATTGGTCCGCCGGGTCATCGATCGCCGCTGCTGTCGTGGAGGAGAGTGCACCGTGGTCGCACCGCCTCCAGTCTTCTCTCCATCAGCTCACACCGGATCGATGGACCACCATCGCGAGGGCCTTGCCTGCTGCGGCCCATCCTTGTTGGCGAAGCCAATGAGACTCTGGATAGTAGATCGCCACTCCTCCATCTTCTCCGGGGTAGGAGGGAAGTCGAGGAGCAGCTGCGCACGTGCCAAGGCTTTCCGCCGGTGTAGGTGGCGACGACAACTGCGAGGTACGTGAGGAGCTCTGACTCCTAACGATGTTAGAAGGAGCACCGTCACGATCACGCGACCGCGCGCCACTTCCACCAGCAGCTCGGCGTGCATGCTGGGCTTGCGCACCTTGAGATCGATGCGCAGAAGTTCTTTCATGGGGGCGTCCCGAACCACCAGCACCATGGCGCTGGTCGTCGCGTGCAACCTGTGAACGCCGCAACGCTTGCGCCGGTGCGGGAGTCCTAGGAGGCGTCCTCCGATCTCTGGAGTTCGCTACGCCGCCCGTAGGCAGCACAACTCCATCTCTGGATCTAGCGGGGTGCAGATTGCCGTCGCCGCTGCGAACAACGCCGCTCGCCTGGCTTGGATCACTAGAACGCCGTGGAGGCTCTAAACCTCTACCTTCTGCATCTACGCCGTCACCCGTACGCGAAGGCACAGGCAAAACGGACATAGATGGTAGCATCGTTGCGGCACTCTTCTTCTTGGGTGGCATGGTGATGAAGATGATGAAGAAATTGAGGCGCCGATCACTGGATCAGGTTTGCACAACCTTCTCCCCCTACCTGGCGCGCCAAAGGTGTCGGCGTAGACACCTATGGGACCGCGGGGATCCCTTCTACGATTCGGTAGGGAAAGAGGTATGCACAAAGACCAGAACCAACGATCGACGTGGGGTGGTTTTACCCAGGTTCGGGCCGCAAATCAGCGTAAAACCCTACTCCTGCTTTGTTTTATTAAGGGTGTTCTTGAGCTCAAACTCCAGGAGCGCTAGTGATGAACAGTACATTCAAAGAGTAGCTACGCATGCAGAATGGGCTAGAAGATCCTCCTCCTTGTAGCAGTTGCCTTGGGCCTCCTTTTATACGTCCAAAGGGGTCACCACAGTGGCAAAATGTACATACATTGAGGTGTAAAGTAGCTACAGGGTAATCATACCTAACCACTGACGGTTTAGGACAAATGCATTTAATGCACCGTGAGGTGTCCGTTTAGGTGTCCTCCATTTCTTGGGAATGGAAAAAGGGGCCATCCCATCAGCACCGCTTAAGCTCTCCTCCACTGGTACCCTGCCACGCATCCATGAATGGGCCCAGGATGCCAGGCTGATTGCTGTGCTGAAGCGGTGGAACAGTGGTAGAATCTTGCCGGGGCGCAAATCTTGTCGGGCTCAAGCCTTGCCGGGTTTCGTGAGTCACCCCAGCAAGATCTTGTCGGGGGCGTGGGCTTCGGTCTTCAGCTCTTATTAACTCCTGATCCTTTGATTCTTGGTCTGAGCGTCCCCTCGACAATCTTGCACTAATCCCCAATTATTCCCCCGGCAAGCCTTGCCATGGGTGTGGCTACAACTGCCCGTGCACAAGTATGGGGTACTAAAGTCCCAACACTTAGTACACCGACACACGACTATCCATTTCCTCTTTTTCAGGGCTCGTGAGGTGCCATCGTGATGGCTCCCGAGTCCTTTCCTCTTGCGGGGTACCCCGAGGTCTGGTAGGGGCACGCCGCAGGCCGGTGAGGAGGCCTTGACGGTGGGGGCGGCGGATGCGTCCGCGGGCGGGGCTCCCGCGCGACCTGCAGAGGAGTAGGCCACCACCTCAGGAGTGCTCGATGATGCTTGCTCCCCCGCAGCCTCGGCAGGAGCGCGCGTCACAGGGCCGGCGAGCATAGGAGCCACCAAGATGGGGTTCTCGCGAGGTCCTCCGCGGCCCTCGGGGAGCAGCCCCCACTCTTTAAAGCGCGGCATCTTCTCGACAAAGGCCCTCCAGTTCGAGCAGTTGTAGAGAAGGCACCCCTCGGTAGGGAGCAGAGCAGGAGCGGGGTCACCCGTCAGGAGCTGGAGCACTGCGCGCAACGTCTTTAAAGGAAGCGAAGGCACCTGGAGCCTCATGGGATAGTCAGGGCTGGTGAAGGTGCACATCGGGCGAGAATGGCGCTGGAGCGGAGCGATGCGCCGCTGGACAAACTCCCTCACCACCATCGCCGTCGTCACCCCTGCCTCCTTTAGCTTGCCCAGCCTGGACAAGACACATGCAAGCCGATGGTCAATGAGCTTCGTGTGCCCCCAGCCGGAACTCGCCTCCGCCGGCGCCGATGGGAGAAGGAGCAGAGGGCTGCGCACGGTGGCATCCACATACACCCAATGCTTTCGGAATCCAGTCGCATCCGGGCAAAGCGTGAAGTCGATGCGGGAGCTGGCCGTCGCTGCCACCGCTTGGAATGACATGCACCCCGAGCATTGCCTGCCATCAACCAGGTGGAGCAGGAAGAAATGGCGGAGTAGGGCCACGGACGGAGCGATCCCACTAAGGCCTCGCACAAGAAGGCGAAAGCAGAGAGGAGGATGATGGACCCAGGATCCAGATGCAGCACGTGGATCGGGGAGTGCGAAAGTACTGCATTGAAGAAATCAGAGAATGGAGGCAGCAGGCCGGCGAAGAGATCGTGGAGATGGAGGGGGATTTCGGTGGCCTCCATGTCGATCAAGGCCCGAGAAGCAGGCCAGACCGTTGTCTTCCATTCGTTGGAGTAGGCGACAAGGGCCTGTCGGACCTAGTCCACTCCCTCATGGTTGACCACCGTGGACCGGTCCAGTGCTGATTCCGGCCCCGGCAAGGGCTCCGCGGTCACTCGGGCCTTCCCCTTCTTCGTCTTGGGAGCCATGGCAGCGGAGCGGATGGGAGCTGGCATGGAGCTTGGTGAGGAAGATGTGAACTTGCAGGAAGGAAGGGGAGCAGAAGGCAACCGCAGTGGGCAATGATGGTCGGGTCACGTGCGCCAGGCAGTTGTCAAGTCGCACAGTTGCCGAAGCGGCGTGGGGAAGTGGAGACACCCACGTCCCATCAAGCGCCACACGTCAGCCTGGTTCGCAGGCGATTGGGCCCTGCGACACTTCACCCTTGCCCTTTGGCTTCGCCTCGAAGCCAAGTCCGAGCGCGCCTGGGCCCGGGGGCTACTGTCGGCATTCTGGGAACCAGGGTACCCAGACTTGCCTGCCCGCGGCCCACGGCGTGGCGCCATCGACAGCCTGGTACGGCCCATCTGCAACATCTTCAAGACAAGTCCCTCGTGAGGCGGGCGACGTCAAGACCTCCGGAGGGAGCGACCTCCTTAGGTTGGCTCCCGAGGAGCGGAGATTTCTATGCAGGTACCCATCTCATGAGGTGAAGGTGACACAAGCCATGACGACCATGGCCAGGCGGGCACCAGCGGCCGCAGAGCAGCAGGTTCCCTCTTCGGTGCTAAGGAGGCAAGCGCAGGCGCGGGGTCACGAGGAATCACCCAAAGGTTTCCATTCCCATGCAACGAGACCAGGACCGCCAGGACGGCAGGACGGATATCATCACCGAGCCCACTGCGATGTCACGACCAGAAGCTTTGCAGGCAAAGACCACCTTTCATCAGGATAAGATGTACTACTTGTCCCCTTCAAATTTGGCCATTGTGGAATCCCTTCCCGCCTTCGTTTTTGGGGAAGAGGACCAAGGCCAATATAAATAGGTTAGCCACCACCAGACGGAGGGGATCGAACCCAGAACAACACATCCTCACCAGAATAAGCCTCGCGAGGTTGTTCACCCTTGTACTAGTTCCTCCTCAGCCCCTCGTGAGGCAAATTCACCACAAGTAGTAGGGTATTACACCGCAAGGTGGCCCGAACCTGGGTAAACTGCCGTGTCCTTCTTCTTCCCTGTTCTTCGGGCTAGGCTGTAGGATGGCGCGTTTGGTTGGCTGGTTAGGTTGAGTTCTTCACACACGCCCCAGAGTTCGAACCTCCTTTGGGTCTGTGAAGCCCTTAATTCGACAGTGTACGAGGGTTAACTGGTTCTGGTGCGGCGTGGTTTTGCAGTCGGTGGAGAATAACACAGGGTGTGGAGGGGTGGAGGGATGGCCTGATCGGTGGAGGGGTAGCGCTTCGCAACGAGGCATGCTAAGCAGAGTTGCTAGCTGTCGGAAGCGGGAGCAGGTGGTCCCGGCGAAGCTGGAGGAAGAAGACAAGAGACTAAATATGGATGCCGGCCGTTGGATGTAAAGCCAACGGCTATGGATGTCAGAATCATTTGTTTAATAATTTGAAAATGCCTTGCGTAGGCTTCGACCTATTGGCCCACATTTCAGCCTCCAAAAATCTGGCACATATTCAACCCATTTTTTGGAATTTATAGTACATTTGCTGGGCTGGGTGCAAATAATGTAAAATCCATGCGACCCATTTATTGTTTTTTCTAAGAAATTACATCCCATTTGCACTTTCTCGAAATACACAATTTTGCTAGGCTGGTTGTAAACATAATGTTGGGTTGGGCGGAGCAATATTATCAAAAAATAAACTGGGGGTGGGCATTTTCTTATAAATATAATTAAATAATAAGGGCGCCTTTATTACATTGGTCCTTAAATCTTAGCAAGCTTTTGTACGCAATCACCAGGATTATCGTTGCCTAAGAGGAAAAAAAATACCAGGATTTTACTGTTAAACATTTATTTTTATATGTTAATAAGACGTGGGATATTTTTTTCTTATATATATATAAGTATCTATTAAATATGTGATGATTTATAGTAAGATATAAAATAATGTAATATAGTTAGAAGGCAAACATCAGTTGGACCTGGCATTCTTATTCTTATATAGAAAAATAGAACAGAGCTCCGCGTCTTCTTCAAAAAATTACATAAATTGGGCTGCGAATGTTTAAGAAAAAATAAAACCAAGGCTGGGAGGCCCACAGGCCAAGCCGGTCGATACATGATGGCATTCAAAAAATTTCAAACCACTGTGTCTACATGTCGTGGGCTGCGCATGTTAAAAAAGAAAACCTAGAGTGTGCAACCCACAATCCAGCTGATACTTGTTGGCCCTCTAATAAAAAAATGATACCTGCCAGCTCCCCGATAGCTGGCCTCGTTGTAAATTTATCTCCTTTATTAATATACGTTGACAAACCCATGGGCCCCAACGTCAGTATACCATTAGGAGGAAGCATTTTTTCAATGAGGCACTTTCTTGCGTACGGCAATGGACCTGATCGGTCCCGACTATCCACCTCTCCACATACAGTCCTCCCTAGATTCCTCTCGTTTGCTGAGAATGTTCACAACAGCAGACAGCGGTGCTGCGGCGAGCGCACAAAGGCGGAGGGTGACATCTAGGCCTCAGACGAGAATGCACCGGAGCCGGGGAAGATGTGCTACAGTGGTGGTAGAAGTTGTGCCTAATTTCTAGCGAAAGTACAGCAGTAGCCCAGTGGCCAAGTCTCACTCCCCAACCGTTGCTCCACCCGGGTTCGATTCCACCTGATGTAGTGAAAATATCCCCAACATTTTTGCCTCTGCCATTACTGACATGTGGGTCCCCCTTGTCATCTACGCACACCACCTCCAACACTTGCCAAAACTTCATCCCTAGTTTTCTCTGTTTTTCGCACACTCAACATTGTGTGGGCATTTTGAAAATAGCATATCTTTTCGATTGTGCATCATATGAAGAAGTGCTATGCATGAATGTTGATCAGCATGAGTTTAACTGGCTGTTGGTTCCATTTTCGACCATGAATAAAACTTCCAACATGCTGTTATCCCTGTTTGAAAAGGGCATGTTAATATAAATGCTCTGCCTCTGAAACTAAAAGTTGTAGTTTCTTCTCTGAAAATCACATTGTGTGCACTTTTATATGAAACTACATTTTTGAAAGTACTAAAAATTGATCTCTCGAATTCAGAAAATACTTCATATGCTCAATACTGTAAATCTGAAATTCAAAAGGACATACATATCTGAAAGTACTCAAAATACACAACACAAAACACAATTGACATCCTGCATATACTGAAACCCTAACCTCCTCCTCTGATTATTAGGGGGGGGGCACTCCCCTCCTATTCCTCGGCGGCAGACAACCGTCCCGTGAGACAAGGTGAACGGCGAGGGAGAGGATGGCTAGGAAGCATCATCGTGCTAACTGCTTTCCTCCTCTTGCAGTTGAGTACGGTCGACGAAGACTCCACCGGCTTGCTCTGCCATGACACCCTCACAAATGGCATCGTGTAGATGCTCAATCCTTGATCCTCTGGATGCTCCATCTTGGATCGATACTGCCACCACCTCCGCCTCACGATTGGATTCGGTGAATCTGTTTGCTCGATGGCCCAGAGGAGCAGCTCTATGTAATCCCGCACGACTCCCACCAGGAGTATGGCCGCCTTTTCGCTCTGTTCCAGATATTTGGACATCGTTGTCGTCGTCGCCGCTAATTATCGCCGGTTGTCAAACCAAGACTATATCTCCATCATCCTGGGTAGCTTCACAGGGTAACCATATGCGATCATCACATATCGGTTGTACTCCTCCATCGATCTACTTATCCACAACACCTTCACTCGCCTACCATGGTTTTACAATGGAAGAGGAGAGGAGTGGCGGTGGTCTTGGAAGTTTTTTTTAGGTGATGGTCTTGGAAGTCGGAATGCAAGAGGAGCGGCGGGCGTTGGTTTTGGATTGGACGAAAGCAGCGGCGCGCTGTGAGTGGGTCCTCCTACTACCTCCGTGCTGGTTTACTAGCCCCATTGTATTTTGGGTCAATGTTTGACCATATACTGTATTTGCCAAGCAAAATGTGAATGCATGTCATAAAAAATACATCGTTGGATTCGCTGAATGTACTTTCCAATTATATTATTTTTGCAACATATAACATATATTTTATTTGTTAAAATCATGGTCAAAATATGACCCAGAATACACGGGAGACTAGTTAATGTGGGGTCACTTCTTTATTGAAGGGTAAATTGATTTAGATTTAGATCCAATCACAGCGCATCGCCCCTCTTGTCCAATCCTAAACCACTGCCGCACGCTCCTCTCCCTCTTCTCCATTGCCAAACCACCCCCTCTCCTCTCCATCTTCTCCATTCCAAAAGCACCATCTCGCCTCTCTCTTCTCCACCGAAAACCACCACTCTCCTCTCCATCATCTACATTGCAAATCCATTGTCTCACCTCTCTCTCTTCTCCATTGCAAGACCACCTTCTCTCCTCGCATCTTCAAAAGCCAGCACCACACCTCTCAAAAGCACATCTATGGAGAGGATGCAGAAGCAAATCGTGCATCACCGGCAATGACCAGGTGAAGTTAGCCAGGTTGAAGGCGATCCTTACTTGGTTTGATAACGAGTGGGAGATTTCGAGGACGGTGAGGGCCATGTGCCAATGTATGAGAAAGAGCGAGATGGCAGTGATGAGGGCGGCGATGTACTCCCAGGCGGCAGTCATGCCGTAGTCCTTCGAGTTCATCGAGTGTCTCCTTTGGGCGACAGAGCAGACAGATTTTCCTGAGGCGAAAGTCAAGCGGAGGTGGTGGGCGTACAGATCAAAGGTCGAGCATCCAGAGGATGACGAATGGATCGAGTATGGTGTGTCGTTCGTGAGGGTATAGTGCCAGCCGGAGCCACCGGAGTATTCGTTCTCCCACTGCAAGAGGTGGTCAGATGATGCGATGTCACTTCCCCGCCATTCTCCATGGTTCCCTAGCTGCTCGCTTCGTCTCAACGGCGGCGGTAGTGTTTAAGGTAAGCTTCACACTAGACCTAATCTTCCATCTGATCATGCTTACAATCAGTGTGACGGCTAATAAAAATAATATGGGTAAGTACTGGGTAGTACTCCGAGTACTACGCCAATCACCCTAAAAGAGCTCTGGAACTAAAACAAAGTTGTGAGAATGTGTACAAATAAAGAAAAATTGATTGGTGCTTCTTGCAGAAAAGAGTACTCCCTAGAAAAGTGCCAATATAAGCTATTTGATTCAAGAATTTGCTGCAACACTGAAACAAGTAAAGTGTACGCTAAAAAACCAAGTAAAGTGCCAGCCAAACACCGACAGATTAAAATGTTCTACAGCGGGTCGGCAAGAACTTGAGGAACTATCCGAGCATCTGTGCTTTTCCAAGCCACGTTTATGTTAGATATTGGCACCTCACACTCTGCATATATGATGGTTCCTTCCGAACATTTCTGCAGTTCCACTAAAATGTAGCTGAATAACCCTATTTGCACAGATAATGAAAAATCGTGATTACATTATAGTGGCACTAGTTGATGAAACATACACTAATAAATAGAAGAAACTTCATTTTCTTAATGTGAAAAATATTGTGATACAATTCATTTAATAAAAAACTACAATAGTATCACAGTATGCCATGCTGCGAGGGGGACATGGGCCCTGTGACGCCTCATACGGTGGGCTTGATACTAGAAATCAACCCAATTCTCCCCGATAAAGCTTTGCAAGTGATGAACATCAGTGAGCGGTAGTACAAGGAGGGGCCTTGAGCCATTCCAATATCTATTTTTGTGCAGTTCAACTGAAATTAAGCATCCTAGTTTGCAGAAACACTTAAACATGTCATTACATTAATAATGGGACTAGTTGATGAAACATATACGAACAAAGTGAAGCACTTTCATTATATACATTGGAAATGAAATGATAGAGAGGACTATAGCTCTATTTTAACTGCATTATTTGTTAATTTTATCAGTGACACAAGGGTCGAGCAGGTGGCAAGTGAGGTGTACCATCCATCGCAAGGATGGAGGTCGGGGGTGCTTAGACTGGGATGCTGAAGCTGGCTCTTTCAATCCCAATCTTCCCCCTGATGTTTCTATGTCAGCTTTTGGGCTGTAATCCAAACTTGGTCGAGTTGGGGTTGCGTCACCCTACCTGCCTAGCTTATGTGGCGAACTTGTCTCCTGCTAGTATTATTCCCTCGTCATACCTCGTCATGGGAATGGTAGTACCAAAAAGGAACATACCTCGTCATGGGAACCATATCTACAGTCAACGCCATCGTAGAAGGGATGACACCAGTCACCAACATGGATGATTCAAGTCATGCGACCTTTTTGTGCAGTTCACCTAAAATGAAGCAATGTTTGAATCATGCAGTTAGCAAGTACTTGGTCCCATGAGCTGGCAACTTCTTCTCATTAATTGCAATAAAATTGAGCAACATCAAGGTTGGTCGTGAAGCTCATGGAATGTGCAACTATAATTTGCATATCCTTTTGTGCAGTCCATCTAAGATCAAGCATCCATGTTCATGACACAAATATGTAGAAAGTGCTCGTTGTGGTGACGGAGATGGCTAATTAACTATTGGAGGAGATTACCCACTGTCGATGCAACAAACCTTCATGTATGTTACCCAGACTGTACATAGGCGCAATGTCGAAGATACAACAGCACCAAGCTCCCAAAGCGAGACCAAGCCAGAAAGATAGCTCTTTGAGGAATCAAAGGGCGGATCAAGAAGACCAAGACAAGTCAAGAGAGCAAGATGTCACTAAGAAAAGACCTCCTTTACAGGGCAGGCGAGCCTGGACAGGTCGAGGCCTCACCAAGAACAAGTCCCAAGATCTCCCCTGCAGGCTTGCCGGGGCCGCCAAGAGCAAATATCCCCGCCAAAACTCCACCGCTCCACCGCACAGCGACGCAAGTCACCTATCAGTGTGGTGTCGAGCCCCCAAGTGATTAAGTGGCTGTCATTTGGCATGTGGCAGGAATTTCAAAGGGAGATCCCCCCTATATGACACCCATCCAGAGGCATGTCATGCAGACAGGTGAAAGACGATTAAGCGGCACGACAGGCTTGCCGGGCTACATCCTCAGCATGACACCTAGCAGTGCATTTAATGCACTTTGTCCTAACTGCCATTGTTAGGTATGATAGCACTGTTGGCTATCTAATCAGTAGATAATGACTGTTTAGCCATTGTGATAACCCCTTAGCCTATAAAAGGAGGGCCATGGCAACCTAAAAAAGGATTCGGACCCTTGCACACTCATACGTGTGTAGCTGCTCTCCCCAAGGCGACCTTGCCAGGCTTGAGCGCTACGTGTCCACCATGTTCCTCTCTTCAATCCACCAAAGCAGGAGTAGGGTTTTACGCTTCACAGCGGCCCAAACCTGGGTAAAAACCACCAGCATCACCTCTGCCGTGTTGTACCATGACTTTTGCTCTTTGTGCAACGTGGTCTCCCCCCTACTGAACCACAACGGGATGATGGCCCCATAGGTGATTGTGTTCAACCACGACATCTTTGGCGCGCCAGGTAGGGGGCAGCGCTTGTGCGAACCCGAGGTCGTGAACAGCGCGTCAATCTTCATCATCGTTAGCTTCATCATCCATGGCGCCCAAGAAAAAACTAGGCGCAATAGATCACCCTTCCACCTCGAAGGCCCCCTCACATGTAGCCGCCGATTCTATGGGCGGTGCAGCGGCATTGGGGGACGCGGACGTCGTGGGGGACATGACCGGCGCAGGCAGCACTGTCATTGTTCCCCCTACGGCTGAAGGGGGAGCGGAAGACACCGGGGAAGGGCAGCATCAACAGCATCCTGACGGCCATGTTCCACAAGGCGCGGGTGGGGGGAATGTTCAGTCTCCGCCTCCCCACCGCGCTGGAGGATGCAGCCGCAGCGACAACGCCCGCTCTAGTGCGTGTCGCGACCCCCAGGTTGTCCCTGCTACAGGCGCGGCTATGGGGCACGCGCCTTCCCCAGGGCAGGGCAACCAAGATGAAGCGCCAAACGGGGTCGTCGACCCCCAGGCACACCCTTCTCGCCACCGTAACACCGTGGCGGCCGGCTCGCGGCGATGAGAACACGGTGCCGCCACTACTGGTACTATCAGGAGTCGGGCGATGTTGCAGTCTGCATCATCATCTATGCCAAGCACTGCTTCGGAAGCCATGGCGCGAGCCCAAATCCTGCTAAGATTCCCACCAGCGGCTGATCAAATGGATGAGTGAAGAGCCACCATCCAGAGTTTGATCGGTTTTGTTGAAGCGGAAGGATCATAGCGGGCAGGCCCGCCACGGCGCCCGCAAGCAACAACCATGGTCCGAGTTGCTGACCATGTCGAGGGGGCCACTCCAACAGTGCAATCTGCTCCACGACAGCCAGCGCAGAGGCTGCAGCCCGAGCCATGCTACTAGGATCCTGATGAGGCATCAGTGGATTCATCTGATCCTCGGCCCCGTCGAGGTCAGCGGCATGTCCTGGAAGATCAGTGGAAGGAAGACGCGCGCGGCACTATAGAACGACGCCGCGAAACCTGTCGCCAATCTGACAGCCGCAATGGCCCAGACGTAGACAAACCCGCGCCCAGTGAAGGCAGATACTTTCCTTTCGAGGTTGGGTGCCCTACCTTCACTCGCGAGCTGCGGCAAGTCCGTTGGCCATCTGCCCGTGTTTTCAAGCCAGAGATACCAGTAAGTATGATGGAAGGCTGAACCCGGCAGAGTTCTTGAGCATCTATACCATCGCTGTTCAAGCCGCCGGAGGAAGAGATGAGAAGGTGTTCGCCAACTACTTCCCTTTGGCACTTAAGCCAAATGTGAGGTCAAGGCTGATGCACCTGCCGGAGAATTCCATTTCGTCCTGGGCTGACCTGTGCAATGAGTTTGTTGGTGCCTTCACGGGCGGCCATCAAGAACCAGGATGGCCCAGCAATTTGCAGCTTTTTCAGCAAAAGGAAGGGGAGAGCTTACAGAAGTACATGCGGAGGTTTAGCCGGGTGCACAGGAACATTCCAAATATCCACCAGGCAGCTGTGATTGCCACGTTCCAGTCCAACATACGCAACAGGAGGATACGTTCCAAGATGAACGTCCGGTTGCCCAAGACTGTGAATGAGCTATACACCTTGGCGGATAAGTGTGCCCGTACAGAGGAAGGGAGGCTGCTCCTCGAAAAAGAGGATGGCATCGAAGTTGACTCAGAAGATGATGACGATGCCACTAACCCGAAGAGGAAGAACAAAAAGCGCAACAAGAAGCGCAAGGAAAAGGCAGTACTGGCTGTTGAGGGTTCTGGCACTCCTAGTACCGGCAAGAAGGCCAAGACTAAAGCCCCTGGCAAGGTAGTTGCCGCGTGCACTGATTGGGAGGCTGCGGCGACTGAAAAGGCTGGGAAAGCTGATGGACCATACTGCAAGATCCACCGGACCAAGGGCCATGAACTCCAAGAGTGTCACCAAGTTGAACAACTTGTCAAGAAGCAGAAAGCTGAGTATGAGAAATGTGATAAGGAAAGAGACCTAGAAGGTGCTGTCGGGAAGGGCCGAGGCGGTAGAGGAGGCCGCTGTGGCAAGATTCCCCAGTATTAAGAAAAATTTGCTAGGGGTCGTGAGAAGAAGGAAGGTGATGACAAAAGTGATGAAGGGGATGACGAGGAAACCAGTGAGCAAGAATTCCAAAAAGCCACTGAGGCCCTGTGCATGGATGGAGGCGCATCTTTGCACTCCTCTCACCGCCAGCTTAAACAGTGGGCACGTGAGGTCAATGCCTAGAGCCAGCAGCAGACTCCCGGAAACCACTCAAATGGTCCTGCATGCCCATCATCTTTGACGAAGAGGATCGCCCCGACCGCACCATCGCGGTAGGGTGCTTGCCGTTGTTGGTTTCACCAACAATCCGCAACCTCAAGGTCACAAAGATGTTGGTTGACGGCGGGGCAGGGTTGAATCTGATTTCCCCCAAGGTACTCAGCAAGTTGCAAATATCAGATGAAGAGCTCAAGGTCACTGGCACTTTTCAAGGAATCAACCCCGGCAGAAGTCGTCCTAAGGGAAAGATCACACTGTCGGTGACGTTTGTAGGAGAATTAAACTACCAGACTGAGAAGATTGTGTTCGATGTGGTCGAGCTTCCTTTGCCGTACAATGGGATTCTTGGTCCTCCAGCTTTGGCAAAATTCATGGCGGCATCCCACTATGCCTATAATACTCTGAAGATGGCAGGACCAATGGGCGTCATCTCCATCCCGTCGGACTAGAAAGAAGCAATCATATGCATGGATAAGATGTACCGGGATGCGGTCGCTGCCGAGGCCGCAGAAGCCGCAGTTCCCACCAAGGAAAACCAGAGAGGAAAGAAAACTAGCAGGGATACCGGCAAGGAATCTGGGAAGCGCACCTCTCTGGAGTGCGCCGCGCCCGTCGATGATTTGCCAGAGAGTTCCACTAGAAAGAGATCCAAAGTTGCCTCGCCTGCTGTAAAGAAGGTCCCGGCAGGGCTAGGTGGCACTGATGGTACATTTACCATCAGCTCCACCCTCGATGTCAAATAGGAAAGCGCGCTTGTTGCCTTCCTGTGGGCGAATGTCGATGTGTTTTCTTGGTAACCATCTAACATCCCCGGTGTTCCCAGGGAGGTAATCGAGCACCACCTTGCTGTCTACCCTCATGCTCGGCCCGTCAAGCAGAAGGTCAGGAAGCAAGCTTTGGAGCGGTAGCAATTCATTGCCGAAGAGATCAAGAAACTCGAAGCAGCTGGTTTGGTCAGGGGAGTGTTGCATCCAACATGGTTGGCGAACCCAGTGGTGGTACGCAAGGCGAATGGGAAAATGGAGGCTCTACATGGACTTCACAGATCTGAACAAGGCATGCCCAAAGGACCCTTTCCCCTTGCCGCGTATCGACCAGATTGTGGATTCCACTTCCGGGTGCGATCTTCTTTCCTTCTTGGATGCATACTCCGGATACCATCAGATATTCATGTCTAAGGAAGACGAGGAGAAGACCGCGTTCATAACCCCATGTGGAACGTACTGCTTTGTGCGGATGCCCTTCGGGTTAAAGAGCACTGGGTCCACTTTTGCAAGGGCAGGGCAAATTGGGTTTGAACCTCAGTTGTACAGGAATATTGAGGCATACATGGATGATATAATGGTCAAAACCAAGGACATATCAACGCTCATTCAGTACTTGGAAGAGACCTTTGCAAACCTGCGCAAGATCAACTTGAAGTTGAACCCTGAGAAGTGTGTGTTTGGCATTCCCTCCGGCAAGCTGCTTGGCTTCTTTGTGTCTCACCGGGGGATAGAGGTCAACCACGACAAGATCAGAGCAATCGAGCAGATTCAAGCACCCAAGACAGTCAAGGACATGAGGCGTTTAACTGGAAGTGTTGCCGTGCTGAGTAGGTTCATTTCCAAGTCTTCTGAGCACGCCCTACCATTCTTCAAAATTCTGAAGAAGGCAGGGCCCATGAAGTGGACCCCAGAGGCAGAAGCAGTGCTGCGGGACTTAAAAGCCTATCTTTCCTCTGGTCCCACCTTGGTCGCTCCTAAACCACAAGAGTCATTGCTGCTATATTTGGCGGCAACTAATCAAGTGGTTAGTGCAGCGCTGGTGGCGTAGCGGGAAGTAGATGAAGGAGCAGCTGCAGCAACTGTCCTCCTCGGAGAAGGAAGCGAACCAGTGGCGGCAAGGGTGGGTGCGGATCAGGAGAAAGAAGGGCAGGGTGGTGAAGGCAATCCCAAGGCCACGGTAAAGAAGACGGTGGTGCAATGACCAATCTACTTTGTTAGCTCCCTATTGCAGGGGGCTAGGTCAAGGTATTCTGGAGTGCAGAAATTGATCTTCGGCCTCATCATGGCCTCAAGGAAATTGCGCCACTACTTCCAAGCCCACGAGATCACAATTGTCACCCGTTTCCCTTTTTAACGCATATTGAGGAACCCTAAGGCAACCGGTAGGATAGTTGAATGGGCATTAGAATTGTCAAGTTTTGGTTTGAAGTATGAAAGTACCTCAACCATTGAGAGCAGAGCGCTGGCAGAGTTCATTGCAGAATGGACACCCACTCTAGATGAAGAGACGCCGGAAATAGTTATCCCCGGCAAGGAGGCACCCCAAGAATAGGTCATGTACTTTGATGGTGCCTTCTCATTACAAGGTGCAGGGGCTGGCGTGCTCCTCGTCGTGCCCACCGGAGAACACCTCAAGCATGTGGTCCAAATGCATTTCCCCGGCAGAAAGCTACCAATAACACTGCAGAATATGAAGGGCTCCTTGCTGGGCTCAGAATTGCAACGGAATTGGGGATTAAGAAGTTGATCATCCATGGAGATTCGCAGCTTGTGGTGAGGCAAGTTAACAAGGATTACTAGAGTCCATTGATGGAGGCATACGTCGAAGAAGTGAGGAAGCTGGAGGAGCGTTTTGATGGATTGCAAACAGAACACGTGCCACGTGCGGAAAATAGCATCACTGATCATCTGTCAAAATGCGCTGCACAAAAGCTTCCTGTGGAACCAGGGACTTTTGTTCTCCACCTGACTCAACCCTCAGTGTCCACGACAACGATGGCCAGAAAAAGGAGGTAATTGGACTCCGGCAAGCCTCTCCCGGCAGGACTCCCCGAAGTCCCTCGCAGAGAAGCTGCCAGGAACAACTCCACTTTGCTTAGTGAGCTGCACTCTTCCGCAGGATCACAGGTCCTTGCGGTCGAGGTAGGCGCTCCCATGAGTGAGGAGGTGTCGTTAGTCCTAGTTGTCGAGCCACGAGCTCCAACTTGGGCACGACACATCGTCCACTTACTCCAAACTGGAGAACTTCCTGAAGAACAAGAAGAAGCTGAAAGAGTAACCTAGAGGGCCAGTATGTATCAGTTTGTCGATGACACGTTATACAGACGGAGGCCCAACGATGTGAAATTGAAGTGCATTTGCCAGGAAGAGGGGAAGGAACTGTTGGCAGAGATACACAAAGGCATGTGCGGCTCTCATGTTGGATCAAGAGCCTTGGTTGGAAACGCTTTCCAGCAAGGTTTCTACTAGCCCACGGCCCTCCAAGATGCAATTGAGCTTGTCACCAGATGTGAAGCCTGCCAGTTCCACTCCAAGAATAACCATCAACCTGCTCAAGCTCTCCAGACGATCCCTTTGTCTTGGCCATTTTCAGTCTGGGGGCTCGATATCTTGGGCCCCTTCCCCCGTGCTATCGAGGGCTTTGAATTCTTGTACGTTGCAATCGACAAGTTTACAAAGTGGCTAGAAGTGGAGACTGTTATGAAGGTGATCGCACAATCAGCTATCAAGTTCTTGAAAGGATTGGTGTGCCTTTTTGGAGTACCCGCCAGAGTCATCACTGACAATGGCACCCAATTCACAAGCCACGCCTTCATGCAATACGTTCAAGCCCTCGGAAGCAAGGTTTCATTCGCCTCTGTTGCTCATCCCAGGAGCAATGGACAAGCTGAGAGGATGAACACTGAAGTGATGCGTGGGCTCAAGACAAGGACTTCTGATAAGCTGCGAAAGTGCGGCAGATGCTGGATCAACAAGCTGCCGGTGGTTCTTCGGTCCCTCCGTATGACACCAAATCGAGCTACCGGCCAGACTCCCTTCTCCCTAGTCTATGGGGCAAAAGCAGTGCTCCCCATGGAACTCATATGCGGGTCACCTCGAGTATTTGCCTATGATGAAGTAGAGCAAGAGCAGCACAGGCATGACGGTGTCGTGCTCCTTGAGGAGAACCGTCTCCGGGCCGCTGTGCGTGCTGCACACTACCAGCAAGCCCTGTGTTGCTATCACAGCCGCAGGGTCCATACCCGGAGCCTTGAGGAAGGCGACCTTGTCCTTAGGCGTGTTCAGTCCGCCAAGGGTTCCAACAAGTTGACGCCAAAGTGGGAAGGCCCTTACCCAGTAGTACGAGTCACCAGACCTTGCATAGTCTGTCTGGAGACCGAAGATGGCATCAAAATGCAAAAATCATGGAATATTGAGCATCTTCGGAAGTTCTACCCGTAAGGCGCGGCTGTCGGGCCCTGCCCGGGCAACCACCCTTTTGTCCAAGCCTTGCCGATGCGCATGTAACCCTTTGTACAAAGCCAGACGCTGACCCTGAGCATAGATAATAAAACGAAGCGCTGGCACCCTAAAAACATGCATGCATGATGAGCTTAGCTTAAACTTGCCATGATCATTTAGATGAGGTCATATGCTGCTGTGATTTCCCCTGCACTAACTACAGGGCTCTTGCCGTGGACTTGATCCTGGGAAGAAGAGATAGAAAACAAGCTTACATATCGATCCCCGACAAGCCGAACAGATAAGTTTCCTTTTATCCATACACGCCTCTGTAAGAAGAAAACTTGTGCATAGAGAAACATTGTCACCTTCGAAACATTTGTGCTCCCATCCTTTGATCCGAACGTTGTTTTGGTCAAGATGGTTGTAGTGGCATTTGACAGAGAAGGATCGACAAGGAGCCAGTTCCCTTCTGTAGTTTTAAGCCAAGTAGGAGGCAACAGCGCAGGGCACCGGCAAGATAGCTTGCCGGGAAAACTTGTTTACTTAAAAGTATAGAGGTGTTCCTCCTCTGCATGGGTAAGATAAATGCACAAGTACCCAGCACGGCTTGTCTTTTTCATTAATATGCGGATAAACAAGTACATACCTTACAGAGTACAAACATGGATAAAAGAGATTACATATTTAAGACTAAAATTTGGCAAATGACTACATGTTTTAGACTAAAAAAAGATAAGTGCCCCGTAATCCCTTTCTTGTCCCTCTCCACCTAGGAACTATGGTGGGAGGCGAAGAGGGCAAAAGGAGTGCCTGGGCAGAAGCCCAGTATGACCCCATTAGGACCTACGGAATGCAGCCTGACAAGATGGAGAGGGCGCGGACGAAGGTGATGGGCGGGGAGAGCGGCTAGGCGATGCCCTGGTCACCGCCACCAGGGCCAGCAGGGCACGGTAGCATGGACACCGGCAGGAAAGACGAAGCCCGAGTCCACGAGGAAGCCTGCTGGGGTCTAGCTGGAAGACTGCTGGAGGAGGCGGAGACACCATCCACGCCCAACACCCCGGGAAATCGCCTTGCCGGGGAGAAGATGCAGGTGCAGATGGTGGTGACGCCAGCCTCCCACTGGCGGTGACGGTGTGGCTAGTGTTCAGCCGGAGTAGGAGCCGTCGTCCTCCCCATTGGTGCCGCCATCATCGCCGTCACTATCCTCCTCGTCGCTGCCGCTCGAGGAGGAGCTTTCGTCGTCGGTTGAGCTCTCGGCGCAGCACCCTAAGCGAGCACCCGAATGCCCGAAGACCTTGACGGAGAGCAGGGTGGCGTCAATTAACTTGAGGTGAAGGACATGCCCCACCGCCAAGCTATGGGGATGAGCGAAGGTCTTCGAGCCACACCGGAGAAGCATGACGTGAGGTGCAGGGAACTCTACGTCCGCCCACATGCTGCCATTGTAGCAGCCCCTCATGTGCAGCCTCAGCCCAGGCGGCTGTTCAACCTACATCACTCTTGCGAATGTAGATGGAAGCCGAAGATGGCTGCGTGGGGGACCGCGCAGCTTGACAATGAATTCCAGTGGCTGGTCCCTGATGTGGCCTTCGTTCAGGCCCAGGCCAACTGGAGGAGGAGCGATCAAAGCACCGCCCCTCCCTCCTCGCCCCCGGGCACCAGGGCGGCCACATCCTCGTCCTCTACCGCCTCCTCCTATGCTAGGCTCCGCCCCGGCATCCCCAATGGGAGGAGGGAGGCGTTGTCAAGCAGAAACCATCATCGCCACTACTGGGCTACCACCACGCCCTTTCCCCCTTACCATGGTGGAGAGGAGATGTCAGAAGGAAGGAGGAGGAGATGGTTGGGAGCTAGTACCTCGCCCACATTCCCTTTTATAACCGAACGGGCACCGGGAGCTGGCCCCTCGCCCAAGAGGCAACCGCCCCGCTCCACCAATCTGACTCCTTTGTGTCACCAACGGTGTGCAGAATCAAGACCGACCTACTACGCCTATCCGTGGCGCCTGGCTTTCTGCCATAACACTCATTCCGGTGCCCTCCGCGTCTGCCACCAACCCTGTGCAATGCATGCGGCATACGTGGCGAAACGGCAGGAACAACAGAGCTAGTGGAATGGCAACTACTGCCCCGTTAATGTGGGATGTGGGCAGCCCAGGGATCGTGGCATAAATCTCCCCCACAACATTGTACACGACGCGCGGGAAAGCCGGAAACTGACTCAAGCACAGGTTAATGAAGAAGCAAGGAAAATATCAAAAAGGGAGCCATCGCGAGCGCCCTGCATGTGTACCTGATAGGGCCTACCCCAACTGTGCTCGTCAGCACGTTCGGGCTAGGCCTGGGGGCTTCTGTCGTTCCAATAAACCTTCACGTATGTTACCCAGATTGTACACAGGCACAATGGCGAAGATACAACAGCACCAAGCTCCCAAGACGAGACCAAGCCAGAAAGGTAGCTCTTTGAGGAATCAAAGGGCGGATCAAGAAGACCAAGACAAGCCAAGAGAGCAAGATGTCACTAAGAAAAGACCTCCTTTACCGGGCAGGCGAGCCTGGGCAGGTTGAGGCCTCACCAAGAACAAGTCCCAAGATCACACCGGCAGGCTAGCCGGGGCCGCCAAGAGCAAATATCCCTGCCAAGACTCCACCGCTCCACCGCATAGCGACACAAGTCACCTATCAGTGTGGTGTCGAGCCCCCAAGTGATTAAGTGGCTGTCATTTGGCATGTGGCAGCCATTTGGAAGGGAGCTTCCCCCTATATGACACCCGTCCAGAGGCGTGTCATGTAGACAGGTGGAAGATGATTAAGCGGCATGACAGGCTTGCCGGGTTGCATCCTGAGCATGACACCTAGCAGTGCATTTAATGCACTTTGTCCTAACTGCTAGAGTTAGGTATGATAGCACTGTTGGCTATCTAATCAGTAGATAATGATTGTTTTGCCACTGTGGTAACCCCTTAGCTTATAAAAGGAGGGCCATGGCAACCTAAAAAAAGATTTGGACCCTTGCACACTCATACGCGCATAGCTGCTCTCCCCGAGGCGACCTTGCCGGGCTTGAGCGCTGCGTGTCCACCATGGTCCTCTCTTCAATCCACCAAAGCAGGAGTAGGGTTTTACGCTTCACAGCGGCCCGAACCTGGGTAAAAACCACCAACATCACCTCTGTTGTGCTGTCGCATGGCTTCCGCTCTTTGTGCAACATGATCTCGCCCCTGCCGAACCACAAGGGGCTGATGGCCCCATTGGTGATCATGTTCCACCATGACACCTGCAAAGTTCCACTAGGCTAAATGTATATCTCTGTTTGCACAATAAGGTGGAAAGGAGGGTGACTAACATGTGATGAAACATACATCAAATGAAAAGAAGCATGTTCCTTATCTGAATGGCAATTATGCAAGGACAGTAGCAATTTCTAAAGCAGCAGCATTGCTAGATATTAGTGTGTGCATTGAGATTAAGTATGACATTACTTCAATGGTGTCAATACTTCATTTTACCAGCAACATTACATTAACAGCTGCTAAAGGGTTGGCATAAGGGCACGGGAGAGGAGGCGGACCGGGACAGTTGCATTTCTAACAAAAAGAAGAAACTTACTTATCTTAATGGGAAATATAGCAGGACATGAAAAATAGTGCCATTGAATCATATTACTAGAGGCATTACATTGAAAACAACATTGGTTTAACATGTCCTTACTTTAACAGTGGGATTGCTACATTTTACCAGTGGCACTAGATTAGATGGGCTCGCGGCAATGAACATCCAAACAGGATATCTGGGTTGGTCCATTTTTTTTTCAGTATAGCCACCTTTTATCGTGTGAGGGCAGCAAATCTAGTGCTGGACATACTCTGTTGACTTGTCCCCCAGTCCCCAGTCTCTTTCCTTTTTCAACCAATAGATCAGTTCTATATTGAGTTTGTACTGTGTTTCCTTTTATTTCCCTCTTAGACCAAGAGACCAGTTGGATAGCCAGTCTCTGCTACTTTTCGCCCCCATTCTTTCCTCTTTCGACCAAGTCCTAGATTCAGGCTCCAATTCCGCCCACCCACCCCACCCCACCCTTTCTTCCCTATTTGAATCAAGGAGTACTAGATTCGACTGCATGAAGTAGTTTTACCTCTTAACAGTAAAAACTTAGGTGGCTTTCGAATAGTTGATCGATCCTATCTACGAGGGGGGCTGAGAAGTTGAAAAAGATACACATGCAGCGACATGAGGAGCTGGGGCAGTAGAGCAAGGCCGGTTTCGAAGGAAGTTATACCTGAGGGTGGCCGGGATGTCGCTAGGTGGGCGGCGGGAGGCCGGATCTTCCCACACTACGACAGCGAGGAAGAAGGGGTCAGCGGCCCTCCCTAGCCAGCATTGCATGAGAGAGAATGGCAAGGCACGCTGATCGAGACGCGCTGGAAGTGGGAAAGAGCCATCGCCGAGGACGACTGCGTGAACATTGCACCTTCTCACCTTCCCTGGCAGAGGGGATCCAACCGGATCTGTGACCCGCGGTGAGCAGAGAGAGAGTGTGGCCACCGCTATCGTGTTTAGATCTGAGAGGACAAGAGTGTGTGAAGAGAGAAACCCTAGCAAGCAAGCGCGGAGGCTCCTGCCTATATAGTGGAGTAGTTTTCTTTTTTCTCTCCATAAAAATAATCGTTTCAAATGGCATAGGTGTCAGGTCGCACTTTGTATTGTTCACTTTTGGTCACTGGCCCTTGATTAATCGAACAACCACATTGGTCAAATTATCACGGGTGAAAATATAGAATGAACAAGACCATACTCATTTGAAATTGAGATGTGGATGGCAGCATTGGAACACATTGCATCCATTGACAAAGTAGTTTGAATTTGAGGTAATGTGTGGCTTTTGCAATTTGCATCTAAATGGATGGGCACCATACATTTTGAATGACCGGGTCTATTATGAATGTTCGCCAGTGGTACAAAGCACCTTTCATGAAAAATACATTGAAATTCGAAGACCACCAAACGACCAACTACAGTGAGAACGAGTCGTCAACGTGTTGCTATCACTGCTATTCTACCGAAGCCGGCTTGACCTCGTCAATGACTGTCGAGGAGTCTTCATGCACATGCCCCTTAGGAGCAGCGGCCCGGAGGCGTAGTTGTCATCATTTTGATCTAAAGCACCTGATTAACACCAAAAATTGCCACATGACTGCCCCAAGGACACAACATGAATCTACGGTGCAACTCCATAGACTATGTCCCGACGGACAAACTAGACGAGGATCAAAGCTCAAATTAAAGACAAACTCGTAGAAAATGTGTCAATCGATGTCACCGCTATCCTAATTAACATAGCTGGCTTGACCTTGATGGCAGCCGAGTAGTCTTCGTGCATGTGCCCCCAATGACCAGCGCCCTGGAGGAACGCAGTTGTCGTTGTTTAACCCTCGCATTGATCCGAAGCACATGACACCTAATCTTTCCAGATGACAAGAAACCTTAACCTAACCGCCCCAAAGGAGATGGAAAGAATCTATGCTGGAGTTCCATTGACTATGTGTAGACGAACCAGCTCAAGGAGGATTGGAGCCCAAAGAGAAACTCGGAGAAAAAGCGCTGACACCTGCGTGAGCTCTGCACGCGCCAGGACTAAAAACACTAACGTAAACTAAGAATCAGAGCAAAGGGACCAGGATTCCCCTCCACGCCACCGGCCGATGGAGTGGTGGGAAGATGGGAGAGGTAAATCCACGGTCTCACCAGTGAAGCATGGAGGGGAGAGTTTGCCCTAGCCGCCTATGGCGACTGGAGTAGATTTGTATTCATACCGAAAATGGATTCAACCCAACGCCTCCATCTCTGTTCAAAACCAATAAATGGCAGACCAGATTATTGGATTATTAAAACAACTCAGATGAATGAGAAACTCAGGGAAAGCTTACTATGTCGGCAGGATTGTAGTAGGACAACCCATCTAAGAATTGTCGCCGGGAGAAGTCCTTCACCGCCCCCTGATAGATGCCGGCCAGTGCTATCCCGAAGTCTGCTTGGTTGAAGAAGCTCAGTCGAATTGTTCAAGAAGAGTACTTGATCCCGTTGTACTTGCATAACAGATGAGGGCGTTGTCGAAGTGGTTGGACTCCTCGATTTATCGCAGTAGACATTACATCTATTATAGTAAAGCCGGTCCTACTTAATTGCTTCACCTGAGCCGCTAGCTTGACTACTTCGGACCTTCCTCCTGGGCAGGGCATGCGGCCTCCAACTATAATGCCTCTTTGGGGGCTCCAAGTAGAATGACGGGAGTCCGGGAAGAACTAGTTCAAGGAGGGGGATGTCATCTATGTAGAACCACTCGGTTGGACAGACGTCGGTATCCTCTCGAGGTGTGCATGATGGGTATTCAGTCCCATCGATCTGGCAAACTTCAGCAGCCCTGACTTCATGCAACTTCTCAACAGAAGAGCAAGGCACTATGCAGAAATAATTCCTCCACAGCCCGAAGTGTGCCTCACATCCGAGGTGCCTCCAAAAGGGCGACGTATCCCGCGATATGTAAAATCGAGTTGGGGGTGAGGTGGTGAAGTTGCAGCCCGTAGAACTCTAACAGGCCCCAGAGGAAGGTGTGAATTGGAAACCACTATTTGAAATATGTCCTAGAGGCAATAATAAATTAATTATTATCATATTTCCCAGCTCAACATAATCGTTTATTATCCATGCTAGAATTGTATTGATCGGAAACTCAGATACATGTGTGGATACATAGAGAACAACGTGTCCCTAGTGAGCCTCTACTAGACTAGCTCGTTGATCAAAGATGGCTACGGTTTCCTATCCATAGACATGAGTTGTCATTTGATAACGGGATCACATCATTAGGAGAATGATGTGATGGACAATGCCAAAACTATAAATGTAGCATATGATCGTGTCAAGTTTATTGCTATCGTTTTCTGCATGTCAAGTATATGTTCCTATGACCATGAGATCATGCAACTCACTGACACCGGAAAAATACCTTGTGTGTACCAAACGTCGCAATGTAACTGGGTGACTATAAAGGTGCTCCAAAGGTATGTCCGAGGGTGTCTGCTGAGTTGGCATGGATCAAGACTGGGATTTGTCACTTCGTATGACGGAGAGGTATCTCTGGGCCCTCTCGGTAATACAACATCACAAGAAGCTTGCAAGCAATGTGACTAAGGAGTTAGTCATGGGATCTTGTATTACAAAATGAGTAAAGAGACTTGCCAGTAACGAGATTGAATTAGGTATGGAGATACCGACGATCGAATCTCGGGCAAGTAACATACTGATAGACAAAGGGAACTGCATATGGGATTAGCTGAATCCTTGACATCAAGGTTCAATCGATAAGATCTTCATAGAATATGTGGGAACCAATATGGACATCCAGGTCCTGCTATTGGTTACTGACCGTAGAGGTGTCTCGGTCATGTGTGCATAGTTCTCGAACCCGCAGGGTCTACACACTTAACGTTTGGTGACGATATAAGTATAGTTGAGTCATTATGGAGGTTACCGAAGATTGTTCGGAGTCCCAGATGAGATCCCTAGCATGACGAGGAACTCCGGAATGGTCTAGAGGTGAAGATTGATATATTGGACGAAGGGTATTGGAGTCCGGAATTGTTCCGGGGGTACCGTGTGATGACCAGCATGACCGAAAGGGGTTTCGGGGGGCCCTAGCAAGTGTTGGGGGCCTCATGGGCCAAGGAGAGGGGGCACACCAGCCCACTAAGGGGATGTGCAACCCCCCCCCCCCTCATCCCATCCCACATTGCTAGAAGAGGTGGGGGCGCCTCCCTAGGGTTTTTCCTCCACCTGGCTTGGGGGCCAAATCTCCTACCGGGGGGGGGGGGGGCAAAACCCATCTAAGGTTTCCCATCCCTTGTGGACGCCGCCCCCCAAGATGGGATCTAGGGCGCCCCCTCCTCCTCCCTTCCCCCTATATATAGAGAGGTAGAGAGAGGGTAGCCGCACCCTTGAGTGCATCTCCACGCCACAGTGTTGTCCTTCCTCTCCCTCGCAGTCCATCTTCTTCTCCATAGTGCTTAGCGAAGCTCTACTGAGATTTCTCCACCACCACCGCCATCACGCCGTCATGCTGCCGGATGACTCAAGCTACTACTTCACCATCGCTTGCTGGATTGACGAGGTGAAGGCGTCATCAAGTCGTAAGTGTGTTGAATGCAGAGGTGTCATCCGTTCGGCACTAGATCGGGAGTTCACGGGACGGATCGTGATTGGATCGTGAAGACGTTTGACTACATCAACCACGTTTCTTAATGCTTCCACTTAGCGATCTACAAGGGTATGTAGGTCCAATCTCTCCTCTCGTAGATGGTCATCTCCTAGATTGGATTTGGTTAGCGTAGGAATTTTTTTGTTTCCCATGCAACGTACCCCAACAGTGGCATCAGAGCTAGGTCTATGCGTACATGATATCACGAGTAGAACACAAAGGAGTTTGTGGGCATTGATATTCAGATTGCTTCCTTCCTTGGTCTTTTCTTGATTCAGCGGTATTGTGGGATGAAGCGGCCCGGACCAACTTTACATATCCACGTACATGAGACCGGTTCTATGGACTGACATGTGACTTTGTTGCATAAAGATGGCTGGCGGGTGTCTGTCTCTCCCACCTTAGTTGAATCGGATTCGACAAAGGCGGTCCTTGTAGAAGGTTAAATAGCAACTTGCATATCATCATTGTGGCTTTGCGTAGGTAAGAATCGTCTTGCTAGATACCCTTAGCAGCCACGTCAAACATGCAACAACAATTAGAGGACGTCTAACTTGTTTTTGCAGGGTATGTTGTGATATGATATGGCCAAAGACATGATGAGATATATTCGATTTATGATATGATCATGTTTGTAATAGTTTATATCGACTTGCATGTCGATGCATACGACAACCGGCAGGAGCCATAGGGTTGTCTTTAATTATGGTATGACCTGCATGTCAATCATTAAGCGCTATGTAATGCTTTACTTTATCGCTAAGCGGTAGCAATAGTAGTAGAAGCATGGTTGGCGTGACAACCCCGATGGCGGCACGATGATGGAGATCATGGTGCCATGCCGGTGACGATGGAGATCATGCCGGTGCTTTGGAGATGGAGATCAAAAGCACAATTTGATGGCCATATCATGTCACTTATGATTTGCATGTGATGTTAATCCTTTTATGCATCTTATTTTGCTTAGGACGATGGTAGCATTATAAGGTTATCCCTCACTAGAATTTCAAGATAAAATTGTGTTCTCCCCAAGTGTCCACCATTGCGAAAGTTCGTCATTTCGAAGCACCACGTGATGATTGGGTGTGATAGAATCTACGTTCACATACAACGGGTGCAACCAGTTTTGCACATGCGGAACACTTGGGTTAAACTTGACGAGCCTAGCATGTACAGACATGGCCTCGGAACACAAGAGACCGAAAGGTCGAGCATGAGTCATATAGTAGATATGATCAACATGGAGATGCTCACCATTGAAACCACCTCATCTCACGTGATGATCGGACTTGGGTTGGTGAATTTGGATCATGTTACACTCGGACAACCGGAGGGATGTTGATTTGAGTGGGAGTTCTTACGTAATATGATTAATTGAACCCATTATCATGAACAATAGTCTAAGTTGTCTTTCCAAATTATGTTGTACATCAATAGCTCGCGTTGTAGCTCCCTGTTTTAATACGTTCCTAGAGAAAGACTAAGTTGAAAGATATTGTAAGCAATTATGCGGACAAGGTCCGTAGTCTGAGGATTGTTCTCACTACTGCACAGAAGGCTTATGTCCTTGATGCACCCTCTAGCATTGTCTATGGATGTGGTGAACATCTGGTAGACACGTTCTGATGACTACTTGATAGTTTAGTGCGCCATGCTTTACGGCTTAGAATCGGGGATCCAAAGACATTTTGAACGCCATGGAACATATGAGATGTTCGAAGAGCTGAAATTGGTATTTTATGCTCATGCTCATGTTGAGAGGTATGAGACCTCTAACAAGTCCTTTGCCTACAAGATGGAGGAGAATAGCTCAGCCAGTGAGCATGTGCTCAGAATGTCTGGGTACTACAATCACTTGAATCAAGTGGTAGTTAATCTTCCAGATAAGATATTGATTGACAGAGTTCGGTAGTCACTATCACCAAGCTACTAGAGCTTCGTGATGAACTATAACATGCAAGGGATGGAGATCATCCCGGAGCAGTTCGCGGTGCTTAAGGCCGCAAAGGTAGAAATCAAGAAGGAGCATCAAGTGTTGATGGTTAACAAGACCACTGGTTTCAAGGAGGGCAAGGGCAAGAAGGGAAACTTCATGAATGCCAAGCCAGTTGCTGCTCTAGTGAAGAAAGCCCAAGGTTGAACTCAAACCTGAGACTACGTGCTTCTATCGTAAGGGGAACGGTCACTGGTAGCAGAACTGCCCCAAATACTTGGTAGATAAGAAGGCTGGCAACTTCAACAAAAGTATATTTGATATACGTGTTATTGATGTGTACCTTACTAGTACTCCTAGTAGCACCTGGGTATTAGATACCGGTTCAGTTGCTAATATTGGTAACTCGAAACAAAAGCTGGGGAATAAACGTAGACTAGCTAAGGGCGAGGTGACGATGTGTGTTGGAAGTGTTTCCAAGGTTGATGTGATCACCATCACATGCTCCCTCTACCTTCGGGATTAGTGTTAAACCTAGATAAATGTTATTTGGTGTCTGCGTTGAGCATGAACATGATGAGCTCGTGTTTATTGTAATGCAGTTATTCATTTGAGTCAGAGAATAATGGTTATTCTGTTTACATGAATAATACCTTCTATGGTCATGCACCCAATGTGAATGGTTTATTGAATCTTGATCGTAGCGATACACATGTTCATAATATTGATGCCAAAAGATGCAAAGTTAATAATGATAGTACCACATACTTGTGGTAGTGTTGCTTAAGTCATATTGGTGTAACGCGCATGAAGAAACTCCCTGCTGATGGACTTTTGGATTCACTTGATTTTGAATCACTTGCCACATGTGAACCATGCCTTCTGGGCAAGATGACTAAAACCCCATTTTCCAGTACAATGGAATGGGCAAGTGACTTGTTGGAAATCATACATACTGATGTGTGCGGTCCGATGAGTGTTGACGCGCGCGGTGGATATCGTTATTTTCTCACCTTCACCAATGATTTGAGTAGATATGGGTATATTTACTTAATAAAGCATAAGTCTGAAACGTTTGAAAAGTTCAAGCAATTTCAGAGTGAAGTTGAGAATCATCGTAACAAGAAGATTAAATTCCTAAGATCCGATCAAGGGGGAGAATATCTGAGTTATGAGTTTGGCAATCACTTAAGACAATGTGGAATTGTTTCACAATTGACGCCACCTGGAACACCATAGCGTAATGGTGTGTCCGAACGTCGTAATCGTACCTTATTGGATATGGTGCGTTCTGTGATGTCTCTTGTCGATCTACCACTATTGTTTTGGGGTTATGCATTAGAGACAACTACATTCACTTTATATAGGGCACCATCTAAGTCTGTGGAGATGACACCGTATGAACTATGGTTTGGCAAGAAACCTAAGTTGTCGTTTCTTAAGGTTTGGGGGCTGCGATGCTTATGTCAAAAGGCTTCAGCCGGAAAAGATCGAACCCAAAGCGAACAAATGCGTCTTCATAGGATACCCAAAAGAGACGATTGGGTATACCTTCTATCTCAGATCTGAGGGCAAAGTGTTTATCGCTAAGAATGGGTCCTTTCTCGAGAAAGAGTTTCTCTCGAAAGAATTGAGTGGGAGGAAGATAGAACTTAATGAGGCTATTGAACCTTTACTTCAACCAGAGAGTAGCACAGCATAGAAATATGTTTCTGTGGCACCTACGTCAGTTGAAGAGGAAGCTAACGGTGATGGTCATGAAGCTTCGGATCAAGTTACTGTCGAACCTCGTAGGTCGACAATGGTACGTACAACTTCTGAATGGTATGGTAACCCTATCTTATAGGTCATGTTGTTGGACAACGATGAACCTACGAGCTATGGAGAAGCGATAGTGGGCCCGAATTCCAACAAATGGCTAGGAGCCATGAAATCCGAGATAGGATCCATGTATGAGAACAAAGTATGGACTTTGGTGGACTTGCCCGATGATCGGCAAGCCAGTGAGAATAAATGGATCTTTAAGAAGAAGACAGACGCTAATGGTAATGTCACCATTTATGAGGCTCGACTTGTCGCAAAGAAGTTTCCAACAAGTTCAAGGAGTTGACTATGATGAGACATTCTCACACATAGTGATGCTAAAGTCTGTTGGAATTATGTTAGCAGTTGCTGCATTTTCAATTACGAAATCTGGCAGATGGATGTCAAAACAAAGTTTCATTGACGGTTTCCGTGAGGAAAGGTTGTATGTGATACAACCAAAATGTTTTGTCGATCCTAAGGATGCTAAAAGGTATAGAAGCTCCATTGATCCTTCTATGAACTGGAGCAAGCATCTTGGAGTTGGAACATATGCTTTGATGAGGTGATCAAAGCTTTTGGGTTTATACAAAGTTTGCAACAAACTTGTATTTACAAGAAAGTGAGTGGGAGCACTACAACATTTCTGATAAGTATATGTGGATGATATATTGTTGATAAAAAATGATGTAGAATTTCTGGAAAGCATAAAGGGTTGTTTGAAAGGAGTTTTTCAAAGGAAGACCTAGGTAAAGCTGCTTAAATATTGGGCAACAAGATCTATAGAGATAGATCAAGACGCCTGGTAAGACTTTCACAAAGCACATACCTTGACATGATTTTGAAGGAGTTCAAAATGGATCAGTCAAAGAAGGAGTTCTTGCCTGAATTGTAAGGTTTGAAGTTGAGTAAGACTCAAAGCTCGACCACAACAGAAGAAACAAAAAGGATGAAGGTCGTCCCCTATGCCTCAGCCATAGGCTCGATACGGTATGCCATGCTGTGTACCGCACCTGATGTGTGCCTTGCCACGTTTCTGGAAAGGGGGTACAAGAGTGATCCAGGAGTGGATCATTGGACAGTGGTCAAAATTATCCTTAGAGGAATAAGGAAATGTTTCTCGGTTATGGAGGTGATAAAGAGTTCGGCTTAAAGGGTTACGTCAATGCAAGTTTTAACACACATTCCGGATGAGTCTCAGTAGCAAACTGGATACATATAGTGGATTAGCCATTTGGAATAGCTCCAAGTGGAGCGTGGTAGCAGCATCTACAATATGACATAGAGATTTGAGAAGTACACGCGGATCTGAATGTTGCAGACCCGTTGACTAAAACCTCTCTCACAAGCATAACATGATCAAACCCCAGAACTCATTGTGTGTTAATCACATGGTGATGTGAACTAGATTATTGACTCTAGTGCAAGTGGGAGACTGTTGGAAATATGCCCTAGAGGCAATAATAAATTAGTCATCATCATATTTCCCTGTTCATGATAATCATTTATTATCCATGCTAGAATTCTATTGATCGAAAACTCAGATACATGTGTCGATACATAGACAACAACGTGTCCCTAGTGAGCCTCTAATAGACTAACTCGTTGATCAAAGATGGCTATGGTTTCCTAGACATTGACATGAGTTGTCATTTGATAAGGGGATCACATCATTAGGAGAATGATGTGATGGACAAGACCCAAACTATAAATGTAGCATATGATCGTGTCAAGTTTATTGATATCATTTTCCGCATGTCAAGTATATGTTCCTATGACCATGAGATCATGCAAATCACTGACACTGGAGGAGTACCTTGTGTGTACCAAACACCGCAACGTAACTAGGTGACTATAAAGGTGCTCCACAGGTATATCCGAGGGTGTCTATTGAGTTGGCATGGATCAAGACTGGGATTTGTCACTCCATATGACAGAGTGGTATCTCTGGGCCCTCTCGGTAATACAACATCACAAGAAGCTTGCAAGCAATGTGACTAAGGAGTTAGTCACGGGATCTTGTATTACGGAATGAGTAAAGAGACTTGCCGGTAATGAGATTGATCTAGGTATGGAGATACCGATGATCGAATCTCGGGCAAGTAACATACCGATAGACAAAGGGAACTGCATACGGGATTAGCTGAATCCTTGACATCGATGTTTGACCGATAAGATCTACGTAGAATATGTGGGAACCAATATGGACATCTTGGTCCCGCTATTGGTTATTGACCGTAGAGGTGTCTCGGTCATGTCTGCATAGTTCTCGAACCCGCAGGGTCTACACACTTAATGTTTGGTGACAATATAAGTATAGTTGTGTCATTATGGTGGTTACCGAAGGTTGTTCGGAGTCCCGGATAATATCCGGACGTGATGAGGAACTCCGGAATGGTCCGGAGGTGAAGATTGATATATTGAATGAAGGGTATTGCAGTCCGGAATTGTTCCGGGGTGCCGGGTGATGACCAGCATGACCAAAAGGGGTTTCGGGGGGCCCCGGCATGTGTTGGGGGCCTCATGGGCCAAGGGGAGGGGGCACACCAGCCCACTAAGGGGTTGTGCGCCCCCCTCACCCCATCCCACATTGCTAGAAGAGGTGGGTGTAGGAACGAAGTATGTCTACCAGAGGGGGTGAATGGGAGTTTTAAATTTTCTTCAGAAAACTTAAATCTCTCATAACCCCGCAGCAGAATAAATTAAAAATAGACTATGAAGAACTACTACAGAGAGCTGAAGGGAAACTAGTGTATGCATCGAAGTAAATCACATGAATGAAATGAACCGAAAGTAAACATAAGTGACAGAGGTAACCGAAGGTGCTCGATGGCGACACGGAATTTGTTCGACTAGTTCGTCCTTCAGCACAAGGACTACGTCTGGTTGGAGGGGTTGTGACTTAACACGAAAGATAAACTCTCTTCACGCTATTCTCCTTGACAATTGATTCGTCAACCGATGCCAATCACTCGTGGTAGATACTTGAAGGCGATCTCCGAACCTTTACAGACTTCTTCTTCAAGAACCACAATCACTCTTGGTCTCTGAAGAAATTGACACCTAACCATCTAGAGAGTTTGCAGCTCTCAAGAGTAATTGACGGAGCATACTAAGCATAGAATCCAGTGATGCTGATCCACTATCTAATTCTTTGGCTCTAGGGTTTTTCTCTCGGTGGATTTTAAACTCAAATCGCTCGGAGAGTGGGTTGCTCAACAATCTTCTTAGAATCAAATGGAGCAGCCACTTGACAAAGCCGGTGCGGGGTGGCTATTTATAGCCGCAACCTTCCCAGATGGGAAATGACCATTTTGGACATGAGGTCCAGCTAATGGCCAACCGACATGTTCACAACAGTCGGATTTTGGAGCAACGGTAACATTACTTGAGGAACAAGTAATGCTAACTCCTCGGTCCGAGGCAAATCTCTCACAACGAAGAAGCTCACAGTCTCTTGCTGGCAAGTATTTTCTCGGAGAGCACCATGATATTTCTCTCACAGCTTTCATAGGATTTGGGTTTAGCATCAGAGATCAAAGCTTCAAACGCTATGCCCCTCTTAATAGTACGGTGGTCCTATGACTCAATGAAAGAAGAAGAACAACGAAATAAATGCTACGTCTTCACTTCATCTTCATTCTTCCTCGAGCGCAGTCATTTGCTTTGAACATGCACCGAACCAATTGCTTAAACTTCAGCAATTTTTAGGGGTCACTCTTGATAGCTTTATCTTCGGTGATAACCTTCACTGCTGCGTTGGGAGTTTATCTTCATCGTTTGCATCAAACTCATCGATACATCTGGGACCTGTTACTCTACGTGGACTAGCAAACACATAAATCCCATACTGTTTATGTCAACAAACTCCAAAACATAAGGGGCCTATCATTGCACCAACAATCTCCCCCTTTTTGGACGGATGTTGACAAAACAGATAATCATCGAAGTGTAGATAGATAATTGAAATCTGACTTGAACAAGAGTGAACTTGCGTTATGTGACTCGATGATGAAATATACTACCCCTAGATGTATGCAGAGTCAATTGATATACAATTAAGTTCCTTGCAATTCATTTGAGTGAGTGGAGGATTTTCAATCATATGAGGTAATGATTCGCACTGATGATAGATAACCCAACGAGAATATAGTGCAATCATTCATGACTTCTGTTAATAATTCCACCTGCAAAACAATAAGCTTCGAGAGAATATAGTGCAGCAAGGGGGTTATTAATGTTGCAGCCTAGAACAGAAGTTTTTACAACATAGCACATAAAGAGGCGTAAATGTTTCAAAAGGTAGAGCGAATAAACACAAAGCACTAGTGCAGAATCAGCCTTTAGTCCCGGTTCGTAAGGGCCTTTAGTCCCGGTTCACAAACCGGGACTAAAGGGTGGGGACTTAAGGCCACCCCCCCCTTAGTCTTGGTTCGTCATGGCCCAGGACTAAAGGCCCACCACGTGGCACGAGCCTGCGCCGGGGGCTGGGGGACCTTTAGTTCCGGTTGGTGACACCAACCGGGACTAGAGGTTTAGGGGTTTAGCGTTTTAGGATTTCTGAATTATGGTTTATTTTTCCTTTTCATTTTGTGTTTTCCATTTAACTGTTTTTCATTTCAAACATATTTTACGCTACTGCAGTCATCAAGTGCCACTGCTACTACATATGGTAAACGTCATATATAATAGAATTTCTCGTACGACCAATCATATATCATAGAATTTCTTGTACGACCATGCATAAACATATATATACAATTTGGTATATACAATTTCTCCTACAATTTGCAGATCATTACATGCAGGCATTAGGTGTAATGGTATCCTCCTTCGGGATCTATGACCTGGTCAAGCAAAAATCCCGCAATTTCCTCTTGAAGTGCTCGTATGCGGTCCATTGGTAGGAGCTTATCCTGCATCTCCGCCATCTTTATTAAAGAAGGAGATCAATATGAATATATTAGTTGTGTGTATATATATTAGATCATGATAAAAAGAACTTTGAATTGTGTTTGAGTACCCAAAGTTGTCTTGCAGATTTGCTTCTTTCGGACGTCATAATGTGAATGTTCTCGCAAACATAGTACGCACATAAATTATTCCCCAGCGCCTGACTCATGCACTTTACGAGAAAAGAATTCAATCAGATAATAATTAATCAAGCATGATAATGGTATTGAAACTAGAATTAAAGAGATGTACCCTTGGTCGCACCCATTTCAGCTCTTGTTTCCATTGGCCTTGAACCTGTTTGATAAACTTTTGCCAAACCCTGCCCGCCGGGAAACAAAATGAACAAAGGAGTTATTAATTAGTTGATATCAGAAAATGAACTAAAGAGGTCGACATAGTGCGATAATGATTGAAATTACCTGCCGAGCATGTCCTTCATGATTGAGTATTCTGTAGGTTCTTTAAGTAGTGAGTCTAGTACTTTAAATTTCCCTCATCAGCTTCAATGATTAGGAGGATCCAGTGGAAACTGCATGCACACACGTTTGTATAATTAAGCGGGCATGTGCATAACTCATCAACTACACTTATTAACATCTAGTAAGCAAAACAGAATTTGTAGTACAAGAGAGTAACACTCACCCGAAGTTGTAAGGAAGTAGTTTTTCTGGTTGGGTATTTAGCCACTTCAAAAACTCTAGCAAGCTTCTCTCTATCTCTTTTTTGTGGCATGACCACACCTCTTCATTAAAGGTATTTGGGTCAATGAATCCAATGCCATAGCGTTCATCTCTTTTCATTTCACAAATCTTCATTCTGCATAATACCACAGAAAATAATGCAATGAGGATAATTACAGGTAATGAATGAGCACAGCTAGAGACTTAAATTACAGAAAGAAATCACTTACAGACAATAGCAACTGATGAGAGATTTGTCGAGTGCGTCTTGATTGAATAACTGAAAAATTTCTTGAAACTCAACCCAGAAATCTTTTGCATGGAAGTAATGCTCTGCCTTGACTTTCACCATGAGGGCCTCTCACCCGTTCTTTATTTCTCTCATGTACCAGTCATGCAATCTGTGCATTTTCGTTGATAGATTCTGGACCTCCTCAGGCTTGACCAGAGGTTGGCCGGGGACATATTTCCATGCTAGTTCCGCCTCTTCAAACCCGGGGAGAACCTTGATTTCTAGGAGTTGTTCAATAGTGACACCGCCTCTTTAGCCATCCGTCTATGAGCATCGGTTATTTCTGGCCTATCGGCGGTACTCGCCTGTGATTGCACAATGAGTGGGGGATCGATTGCACTGCCTGTTCTCCCAGCTGGGGAACAGTTTTCTCGCTTTTTTTACCAACTGCTTGGCTTGAGCTCGAGCTCGACTCCTTCTCTTTTTGTGCACGATATAACTTCTTAATAGAGCGCTCATAGTCTGAGTCCATTCTCTTCACAGCCAGTTGAGAATTATCAATAATGTGTTCTATGACTTCCTCTGGTATTTTCTCCTTTGGCGGCGGGGGCGGTTTCAGTGCAAAATGGGCCTTCACTTGGGCAGCCACTTCAGTGTTGTTTTCCTCGATAGTCAGCTCGTAAGCCAACTTCTTTTTGGCAGGAGGAGAGGCTTTCTTGCTTGGTGCTCTCTTCCGCTTTGGAGAAGGCTAACGCGCCCGAGATTGATATGTCAGACTCGCACTGATGGGCTCCGTCTCGGGGTGGGGTGGTGGAGTCGGCTGACGCGGTGTCGGACTAGCGCCACGCTCCGTCTCGGGTAGGGTTGGAGTCGGCTGACGCGGTGGCGGACTTGGATGATGAGTTGGCTGACGCAGTGGCGGACTTGGAGGAGGAGTCGGCTGACACGGTGGCGGACTTGGAGGAGCAGGAGTCGGCTGACACGGTGGCAGACTTGGAGGAGGAGCCGGCTGACGCGGCGGACTTGGAGGAGGAGTCGGTGGCCTTGGAAAGACGATGCAATTCTTTCTCCATAGAATGATACGACGTATGGCGTGTCCCGGTGTGCACTCCTCGTCACCTCCAGGAATGTCAAGCTCTAGCTCATAATGCCTCGACATCACTTCATCCACCCCGACACGAGCATAGCCAGCTGGAATTGGATTGCCATGGAAGGATGCTTTAGGGGGATTTGTTAAAGCATAGCCATCTGCCACCTTCATGGATATGTTCTTCACTTTCATGTGTAGCTCACAAGGTGTCGTACCTTTGATATCCTCCACAGGGTAACTAGCCAGCAGTGCATCATCAGTCGGTGTCGGTGCAACAGACCCTGGGTCCATTGCACGGACTGTGCACAGGCCAGAGACAAGATTACAAGACCAAGATCAAACCAAACAAGGAGGATCAATTCCTTTGAAGGATCCAAGTGCAAGTCGAGAAGGCCAAGGTGAGCAAGAGGAACAAGGCATCGCTAAGGGAAGGACCTACCTTGCAGGGCAGGCGAGCCTGGCAGGGTTCGGTTTTGCCCCGAAAGCAAGCTCCTAGATCATCTCGGCAGGCCTGCCGGGGCTGGTGGAGGCAAGCCACTCCACCGCTCCACCTCACAAGCGACGTAGGTCATTAATCAAATCGGTGTCGAGCTCCAAGGTGACTAAGTGGCTGCTTCTGCCACATGGCAGCCACTTCCTACAGCAAACACCTCCATATGACACCCGTCCTGAGACGTGTCAAGCGAGCAGGCATGAAGCTGGCAAAACAGCCCGGCAGGGCCTGCCGGGCGAGCTGTGATGTGACACTGGGCAGCGCATTTAATGCGTTCTGTCAGCCTGCAGAGTTAGATATGATAGCACTGTTAGCTATCTAATCAGTACGCAAAGACTAATTTGCCACTGTGGTGACCCCTTTATCTATAAAAGGAGGCCCATGGCGACCATAGAAAGGGTTGGACCCTCGCGTATCCATACGCGTGTAGCCACTCTCGCCCCTAGAGCGACCTTACCAGGCGAGTGTGCTACGTTCACCACCATTATCCAGCATCAATCCACCAAAGCAGGAGTAGGGTTTTACGCCTCGCGGTGGGCCGAACCTGGGTAAAGACTGCCCGTGTGGTCTCTGTCGTGCTGTGCGACGCTTCTTCGCTCTTTATGCAACGTGCCCATCCCCCCGCCGAACCAAAAGGGGCTCATGGCCCCATAGGTGGCCGTGGTTTCCCACGACATCTTTGGCGCTCCAGGTAGGGGGATCACTTGCGCCAAACCGAGAGCGTACGCTGCGCGTCATCTTCATCGACATTTTCGTCGTCGATGGCGTCATCGACTATGGCGCCCAAGAGGAAGCCCGGAGCTGCAAATCATCCATCCACCTCGAAGGCTCTGCCGCCCGCGACCGCCGTCTTTGCGGGGAACGCGGGGGCTCACGAGGGTGTGGATGCTGCGGGGGACATGGTCGGCGCAGGCGGTGCCCTCACCACCTCCCCCATGGCCGAAGCAGGAATGGGAGGTACCGGGGAAGGACAGCATCAGCAACATCCCGACGGCCATGCTCCACGAGGTACAGATGGAGGGATCGTTCCGCCTGAACCCCTTCTCCTCACCAACGGGCACAGCCGCAGTGATGATGCTCGCTCTGGGGCGAACCGCAACCCTCCGGCCGCCCCCGCCGCGGGCGCGACCGCCGGGCACGCGCCACCCGCGGGGCGGGCTGACCCAGCTACTGTGCCCAACGGAGCCACTGGCCCTCAGGCACCTCCGCCGCGTCACCATGCCGTCCAAATGGCTGGTTTGCAGCTGCAAGGACGCGGCCCAGTCGCCACCGGCAACATCAAAAGCCGAGCTACACTACGATCTACATCGTCATCACCTATGCCAAGCACTGCCTCAGAGGCCATGGCGCGAGCCCAACTGCTATTGAGATTTCCACCGGCGGCAGGCCAGATGGATGAGTGGCGAGCCACCATCCAAAGATTGATTAGTTTTGCCTAGGCAGCAATGATAGCTCATGTGGTTGGTCGTGCAGGAGGGGCCACCCTCACAGTGCAATCCCCACCATGGCAAGCCTCCTGAGAGCCGCAAAACCATGCACTTGATGATGTCTCGATGGCCTTGTCAGACCCTCCAGCGCGTCAAGGCTAACAGCGTGCCCCGGAGGGCAGGCAAAATGAAGGCGCGCGCGTCATCGACAAGCAGCGCCGCGACAACCCCTGCCGGTCCAATGGGTGTGATGGCCTCGATGTCGACGAGCCCACGGTCGGAGATAGCGGGTGCCTGCCTTTCGAGGTTGGGTGCCCTACCTTCACCCGTGAGCTGCGACAAGTCCGTTGGCCGTCCACTCGCACGTTCAAGCCAGAGATACCTGAGAAGTATGATGGGAGACTAAACCCGGTAGAGTTCTTGAGCATCTACACCATCGTTGTTCAAGCTGCCGTGGGAAGAGATGAGAAGGTGTTCGCCAACTACTTCCCTTTGGCCTTCAAGTCAAATGTGAGGTCTTGGCTGATGCACCTACCGGAGAACTCCATTTCGACCTCGGCTGACCTATGCCACAAGTTCATTGGTGCCTTCACGGGCGGCCATCAAGAACCAGGGCGTCCCAGAGACCTGCAACTTATCCAGCAGAAAGAGGGAGAAACTCTACGAAAGTACTTGCAAAGATTCAGTCGAGTCCACAGAAATATCCCAGATATCCACCCAGCTGCCGTGATAGCTGCCTTCCAATCCAACATGCGCAGCCACAGGATACGTTCCAAGATGAATGTTCGGTTGCCCAAGACTGTGAAGGAGCTCTACACTTTGGTGGACAAATGTGCTCGGGTGGAGGAGGGGAGGAAACTTCCTGGAGAGGAACATTGCGTCGACATCGACTCAGAAGATGATGACGAAACCATCAGTAAGAAGAAGAACAAGAAGCACAACAAGAAACGCAAGGATAAGACAGTGATGGCTGTTGAGGGGTCAGGCATGCCTAGTACTGGCAAGAAGGCCAAGGTTGAAGCCCCCGGCAAGGAGGCTACCGCATGCGCTGACTGCCGGGAGGCTGCGGCTGCCGAGAAAGCTGGGAAAAGTGATGGGCCATACTGTAAGATTCATCGGACCAAAGGCCATCATCTCCAGGAGTGTCATTAGGTTGAGCAGCTCGTCAAGAGATAGAAGGCTAAGTATGAGAAGCACGATAAGGAAAAAGGTCAGAATGGCACTGGCGGGAAGGGCCGGGGTGGTGAAGCAAATCGCCCCGGCAAGGCTCCTCGGAACCAAGGGAAACCCACCAAGGGCCGAGAGAAGGAGGATTGCAGTAATGAGAGTGATGGAGGGAATGAAGAGAAAACCAGCGAGCAGGAATTCCAGAAGACCACTGACGCCCTGTACATTTACGGGGGTGCATCTTTGCACTCCTCTCACCGCCAACTTAAACAGTGGGCGCGTGAAGTCGATGCCGTGGAGCCAGCGGCAGATTCTTGGAAGTCGCTCAAGTGGTCACGCACGCCCATCATCTTTGATGAAGAGGACCACCCGGACCACTTTACTGCAGTAGGGTGCTTGCCGTTGTTGGTCTCACCAACAATTCGCAACCTCAAGGTCACAAAGATGCTGGTTGACGGCGAGGCCGGGTTGAATCTGATTTCCCCAAAGGTTATCAGCAAACTCCAGATAGCAGAGGAAGAACTTAAGGTCACAGGCACATTTCAAGGAGTCAATCCCGGCAGGAGCCGTCCTAAGGGAAAGATTATGTTGCCAGTGACATTTGGAGGATAGTTGAACTACAGGACTGAGAAAGTTGTGTTTGGTGTGGTTGACCTCCCCCTGCCGTACAACGGGATCCTTGGGCGCCCGGCCCTGGCCAAATTCATGGCAGCATCCCACTATGCCTACAACACCTTGAAGATGCCAGGCCCGATGGGCGTCATTTCCGTTCCGTCAGACAAGAAAGACGCAATTATTTGCATGGATAAGATGTACCGGGATGCGGTCACGACAGAGGTCGCGGAAGCTACAGTTCCCGCCAAGGAAAGGCATAGTAGAGGCACTGGGAAGGAATCCGGGAAGCGTACCCCTGCGGAATGTGCCGCGCCCGTTGATGACATGCCAGAGAGTTCCAACAGCAAGAGATCCAAGGCTGCTCCATCCCAAGTGAAAAAGGTCATGGCAGGGCTGGCTGGCGCTGATGGTACTTCCACTATCAGCGCCAACCTTGATGACAAATAGGAAAGCACACTCGTTACCTTCCTGTGGGCGAATATCGATGTGTTTTCCTGGCAACCATCTGATATCCCCGGTGTTCCCAGGGAGGTAATCGAGCACCACCTTGCTGTCTGCCCACATGCCCGGCCCGTCAAGCAGAAGGTTTGGAAGCAGGCCTTGGAGCGGCAGTAGTTTATTGCCGAGGAAATCAAGATACTTGAAGCATCTGGTTTGGTCAGAGGAGTACAGCATCCAACATGGTTAGCAAACCCAGTGTTTGTGCGCAAGGCTAATGGAAAATGGAGGCTTTGCATAGATTTTATAGATCTGAACAAGGCATGCCCAAAGGACCCATTTCTCTTGCCGCTCATCGACCAGATCGTGGATTCTACTTCAGGGTGTGAGTTGCCCTCTTTTCTGGATGCATACTCTGGATACCATCAAATTTTTATGTCCAAGGAGGACAAAGAAAAGACCTCATTCATCATCCCATGCGGCACATACTGCTTTGTGCGCATGCCTTTCGGGTTGAAGAGTGCTGGGTCCACTTTTGCAAGAGCAGTCCAGATTGGCTTTGAACCACAGTTGCACAGGAACATTGAAGCCTACATGGATGATATTGTGGTCAAAACCAAGGACAGATCAACCCTCATCCAGGATTTAGCAGAGACATTTGCTAATCTGCGCAAGATCAACTTGAAACTGAACCCGGAGAAGTGCGTGTTTGGCGTTCTCTCCGGCAAGCTACTTGGTTTCTTTGTGTCGCACCCTGGGATAGAGGCCAACCCCGATAAGATCAAGGCTATTGAACAGATACAGGCACCCAAGACAGTTAAGGATGTGAGGCGTTTGACAGGATGCTTTGCCGCGCTTAGCAGATTCATCTCCAAGTCTGCCGAGCGTGCCTTGCCGTTCTTCAAGATTTTGAAGAGGGCAAGACCCATGACGTGGACCCCGAAAGCAGATGCACCGCTACAGGATTTGAAGGCCTACTTGTCTTCTGTGCCTACTTTGGTCGCACCCAAACCATAAGAGCCATTGCTGCTATATCTGGCAGCAACTAATCAATTGGTTAGTGCGGCCCTAGTGGCGCAACGGGAAGTAGAAGAAGCAGCCACGTCAGCAAATGTCCCGCCCGGGGAAGAGGAAGAGAGTGACCCGGCCAGGCTGGATACGGATTAGGACAAAGAGGAGCATGGCAGCAGAAGCAACCCCAAGGACACGGCAAGGAAGAAGGTGGTGCAGCGCCCAGTATACTTTGTCAGCTCCCTGTTGCAGGGGGCTAGATCCAGGTATTCTGGCATGCAAAAATTGATCTTTGGCCTTGTCATGGCCTCAAGGAAACTGCGCCACTACTTCCAAGCCCATGAGATCACGGTTGTCACCCGCTTCCCGTTGGAAAGGATACTTCGATACCCAGAATCCACCGGTAGGATAGTGGAGTGGGCATTGGAGTTATCCAGCTTTGGCCTGAAGTTTGAAAGCACATCAACAATCTAGAGCAGGGTGTTAGCAGAGTTTATTGTAGAATGGACGCCAACCCCTGATGAAGAAGTACAACAAACAGTTATCCCCGGCAAGGAAGCGCCCCAAGAATGGATCATGTATTTCGATGGTGCCTTCTCCCTACAAGGTGCAGGGACTGGCGTGCTTCTCGTGGCTCCCACTAGAGAGCACCTGAGGTACGTCGTCCAGATGCACTTTCCCCGGGAGGAGGCGACCAACAATACAGCAGAATATGAAGGGCTTCTTGCCTGGCTCAGGATTGCTACAGAGTTGGGAATCAAGAAGCTGATCATTCGAGGAGATTCACAACTGCTGGCGAGACAAGTCAACAAGGATTACCAAAGCCTATTGATGGAGGCATATGTCGAGGAAGTGAGAAGATTGGAGGAGCGCTTTGACGGGTTGCATACAGAGCACGTACCCCGTGCAGAAAACAGCATTGCTGATCACCTGTCAAAGTGTGCTGCGCAGAAGCTTCCTATGGAACCAGGAACTTTTGTTCTCCATCTTACTCAGCCCTCCGTATCCCTGGTAACAATGGCCTGAAAGAGGAGGAAACTGGACTCCGGTAAGCCTCTCCCGGTAGAGCCTTTCGGGGCTCCTGGCAGGGACCCTGCCGGGAACAACTCCCCAACGATTGCCGAGCTGCACCCTCCTGCCGGACCGCTGGTCCCCGCGGATGAGGGATGCACCCCCATGATTGAGGAGGTGCTACTAGTCCTCGTTGCCAAGCCTCAGGCTCCAACTTGGGCTAGGCACATAGTCTATTTCCTCCAAACCGGAGAACTTCCCGAAGAGCAAGAACAAGCTGAAAGAGTAGCCCGGAGGGCCAGTATGTATCAGTTTGTCGATGACACACTATACAGAAGAAGGCCCAACGGTGTGAAATTGAAGTGCATTTGCCGAGAAGGAGGAAAGGAACTACTGGCAGAGGTTACATGCTAGATCGGTGTGACTTAGGATCAGGGTCCTGACAGCTTTGGTATCAGAGCCTGACTTCCTGTAGGATTACCAAGCCAAACTGGTCGAAGTCGAGTCTAGAAATGCTTTAGTTATATAAGGAATTGATTGTGGATGGGAACGTAAGGCTCTTTTTACTCCTTTACCTTATGTCCTTCTAATCTGAGTTACCCTCTTCTTTCCTGCGGGGTTTAAGAACTAGGCTCCACATTTTTCTATCAGGATCACGTGTTGCTAATCTGTAGACTTATAGGATTGATGGTTTCAAGCCTCAGTTCAGTTCCTACTACTTCCATATGTTGATAATTGATCTCGGAACCTTGATATTGCAATGTTAAGTGCTTATGCCACCATTTTGCAGAATGTTTCCAAATATTTTTTTGAGCAATTACAGCCGTTATGCTGTCCGAGTCATCCCAGGTTTCTAACTAGTCTGATGCATTTGCAAATTCCTTCTTCCCGTTACCGATGTTCCTTTGTGCCAGATTAACCACACTAATCGCCGAGTTGTGGTACTCAGTTGCCTCGATGTATATGTTGAAGCTATTATTATGACACAAGGATATTTTATAGAACCACCTATTACTCTATCTTGTCTTGTATCCTCAGTGTGATAATTCTGGCCATCATCCTCGAAAGCATCCCGCGATGCCATTTAGTTAGTAGGTATTCCATCTTTGGGTTCTTGAACCCAAGATTCACTCTACTTACTTCGTGTTGATAGTGTTTGCTCGTTCCTTTATGATATTAGTAACCTTTGTGATAGTCTTCGAGGTTCGTGGTATATCGTTCTTCCAATACCATGAACCATTAAGGCAGAAGTTCTTTTGAACCAAAAGATCACAACTAGAGTGCTCTTGATGAGTTCTCCATTACATTTGTGACTCTGCCATTCCTACCTTCTGCATGGGTTATCCGGAAGAAATATGTTGAGCTTTGTTTGACATACTAATCTATGCATCCACAACTCAGAAAGATATATGTCCCTTGAGTTGCCCCACTTCAGCTATATCCCAACCATCTCTATTAGTTGATAATCAAGGGTAGTTGTGCATTCGTTTTATCGATATCTATTATTCCTATGGTCTGTCAAGCCATTCTATTCCGGAATGAATAGGAGAAACAAACTCCAGTACCTCATCCATATCTAGGATTGGGTCAAAGCAGTTGTATCCCGCAGATCAAAATGCCAATCCAGCTTTTGTTCTATTCTACCTCGGAGTATCACCCTCTTTCATAACAAGAGTATCATGAGAATTGCACTCCCTCTTCTGAAATCTTGATGCAGTGACACTTCTCGCCATCATTGTTCATTTCTCGGTCCCCATGTTGTTGCAACCGGAATGCCGACAAATGAAATGGGATGTGTGAAATCAATACTCCTAGCAAGCCCGTTGCTTGGTAGTTAATGGATGATAAATTTCATTCTTAGCATGATGGATTGAATCATCATTCTAAGATAGATTGTGCTACCTAGTCCATCTTCTTGGTGCACCCTTTGATCAATGAGTTCGGATTGTATCAATCTCTCGCTTTTTGATCATATCATCTTGCCTGGAAAGCAAGATTGCTCTTGAGCTTAATAACATATCGGTGGTTCGTGATTTTCCGAATATTTTCTCGGAAGTATCACCAGGTTGTCCCTTGACCGTTATGTTGAGTTCGCGATCAAGTTGGTTTCTTGTAAATCACCCCTTCTCCAAGAATCTGTGTTGGATACCCCTGGGCTAGTTGGTTAAGCTAAACAACAACTTGGAGAGTTGGAAGATAAAAGCTTTGCTAACTTAGTTCGTTCTGAAGGGATATCTTTGCATTTATGTGTGTGTTGAAGAAAGATGATATCTCCATCGGTTGGTCCTCGTGATCAGTTGTTGGCTCTATTGTCTTGTCAAAACTTTGATTTGTGTGTGGGCTATCGTCAAATCAAATTAGAACCAATGATGTCCGTAATGTTGTCTTACTTGCGGTTGTTCCTTGAGCATACACCATTATATCTTTTGGGTCTGACCAATGCTATCACCGTGTTCACTTAATTATGGAATTCCATCTATATGGAAGCCTGGATGGATTGTTGTTGAGCCCATTGACAACATTTTCATCTTGTCCATGATTTATGTTGAACATCTAAGTTAGTGTTGGAAACTTTTGAAAGCATTTTCTTAGTGCTTGCTCATGAAGTCTATGTTTGATGGAAGAAGTGACTTCCTCTAATTCACGTGCATATGATGCAAGATGCCGCCGTGAATCTGAGAAAGTTTGTTTTGCTTCCTATGGAATCATCCCAAGTCAGTCATGCATATGTGCGAAGTATTCTGTGGTCTGAAGACTTGCAACCTTCATTCTATATGTATTCCCTAGCATACAAAGCCACCAATTGATTTGTTCAAGGAGAAGAAGCTCATTCTTAAGAGCTGACCCAGGCTTATAAAAGGACTTCGATATCCTCATTGATGGTTCCCCACCTGAACTCGGTAGTGTTTTATTATAAGACTACTATGTGGTCATGCTTGTCTGGGACAGCGTGTTCACATGTGTGTAGCAGAACCCGCTCATGTTTTGGAGCTTACTACCATAGTTCATCTCCCGAGAATCTCGCAACATTATCTCATTGATTTGTGTTGCAAACTCCTTTTCAGACATGTTGAGTATGGAATATCCTGACGCCAATCAAATATGAATCTCAGGCAGATATGATGGTTGGAACATTTCCCAAGAATTATAATATTGGTCTTTCTAAACCGGTAAAGTGGAAGTTGTGGCCAACACACCTAGCCGGAAGACCTATTATTGTAGTATCCTGATTGGAAAAGTTGGTCGCTTCCCCATGAGGATTTCATGCGACTTATTCTAGAAGTTGTTCCTTAGGGATTCTTGTGCTCTTAGTTTCCTCAATTATACCATAACCATTCAAATAGTGGAATCACTCTCTACTGTTGAGCTTTTTTTCCCAGTTACCAGAATCATTCCAAACATTTGCATTTTGTCCCCAGCTTGCACGGCCATTGTGCCAATTTCCCATGGGCTGCCCTTCTTGGTAATTGTTGTTCAGGATCATCTTCAAAAGTGGTCCTACCATGGGTCCCATGCATTTCCGGTGTTAAGCAACAATCACCCATTGCGTTGTCTTCAACAAGGTAGTCCACATCATCCATTCTAGTCTGAGTATGCCACTCTTTTGAACTCCTTCAGACGATCGTTTGTGAATTGCCTAGCCTGGTATGAAGAGCTTCAATGATCTCCGTATCAAAAGTAATTCCTTTTGCCACTTAAGGGAGTAATTCTATGAGTCACCTTCCCTGAGGTGCCCCGTTATGGAATCATGGCAATTAACTCCTCGCTACTTTGACCACGTCCACCATCTTCTTAAGCGTGGAATTGGTGCCTACCAAATTGAGCCATCGCCATCTATTTCCTTTCACCCCTGTCAGGGTACGACACCTATGGGATCCCGAGAGACCCCTTTACGATTTGGCGGAGGGAGAGGTATACGCAAAGAGCAGAACCAATGATCGACGCGGTAAGTTTTTACACAGGTTCGGGCCGCTGATCAGCGTAAAACCCTACTCCTGCTTTGTGTTCTTATTGATGTTCTTGAGCCCAGCCTTCAGGAGCGCTCGCAATGAACAGTACGTTCAAAGAGCAGCTAAGCATGCAGAATGGGCCAGAAGTTCTCCTCCTCTGTAGCAGTTGCCTTGGGCCTCCTTTTATATGCTCAAAGGGGTCTCCACAGTGGCAAAATGTACATACATTGAGGTGTAAAGTAGCTACAGGGTATCATACCTAACCCCTGACGGATTAGGACAAGCGCATTTAATGCACCGTGAGGTGTCCGTTTAGGTGTCCTCACTTTCTTGGGGATGGAAAAAGGGGCCATCCCATCAGCACCGCTCAAGCTCTCCTCCACTAGCGCATTGCCACGCATCCAGAGAAGGATCCAGAATGTCAGGTTTTGTCGTTGTGCTGGAGTAGTGGTACAGTGGCAGAATCTCACCGGGCGCCGAAACTTGCCAGGCACCAAGCCTTGCCGGGCGCCAAGCCTTGCCGGGCGCCAGGGCTTGCTGGGAACCAAGCCTTGCCGGGCTCCACAGGCCATCCCGGCAAGGATCTTGCCGGGGAAGCTGGCCTTCGAATTCCAGCTTTGCTTATCTGTTGATCCTCAGATCTCTGACTTGATGATTTCCTTGATGGCTTGAATTTACCTCGAGCTGTTCCCGGCAAGCCTTGCCGTGAGTATGGCTACAACTGCCCGTGCACAAGTACGGGGTACTAGTGGCCCAATACTTAGTACACCGACAGGAGCCCCCGGGCCTAGGCCATACACGAGTGCAAGGCGTTGTTGGGCTAGGCCCAAACAGTGCACGGGCACGCGTGGCAGGGGATTAACTGCTCATAAATATGTCGTTTTACTATGCCCCCCACTACGCGCACGGAGCGCGCGATGTGGGAAGCGTGCCAAAAAGGCTGCAACTATCTCGCGCCTATAGAGTCGCATTCACATTGGGGAATAAAAAAGGCGGCCCCGCTCCTTCCCCATAAAAAGGAGAAGTCACAGAGGCACAAACCTATTTACCCCCCTCTTCTTCTCAATCTGGCCATCGCCATCGCCTTCCTCCTCTCGAGCTCAGAGAGAAACCTTTTCCTCTTCCGCCTTCTTGATTTCACGCTGAATGCAGTACTTTACATGTCTATCTTTGCCCATCTTTGTGAGAATTTTGTTGGCATGATCCCCAATTCTGCTCTTTTTCGCCATTATTTCTTCCCTCGTATCCAAAAAGGAGAGGATCTCTCTGGTTCTATTGCCTGGATTCCAAGGGCTTGGAATAAAGAAATATACCCAGAGGGAGTTTATTGCGAAAAGTGGGACGAGTGGCGGGCTGAATGGTGCTGGATCCAGGAAGCAGATCCCCATCCTTTTTGTCATCCCCGGCAACAGAAGGTGGTCCGCGGCAAGGATTGGAGCGATCTCGCTGCGGAAGATGAGAGGCTCACAATCGCCACCACCAGGATCCTTCGCTTGAAGGCTGCCGGGCTGATGATGGAGATGATCGACTTCGACTTTCTCCGCTGCCGCATCGCCCCTCTGCAGAACAGGGAAAGGCCAGCCTGGGAATACAAGAACGCGGCAGATATCATGAGATTGCGCCCTGGGCTGAACAACAATCTGACCGCTAGGCAGCTTGGCGCTCTCCGTCAGAAGTTATTCCAGCGCGAAGACAAGCACCGGCTGCCGGCAAGGATTGTCCCCTTGTGCAACAACTCTGCCTTGGGGTCAATCATTGCCTTCCTGCCGATGTTCAACGCCCACGGCCTTGACCCGACCTGGGCCGAGCCAAGCGAGGAGGAAGCGCAGAAGTTCTTTGACAGCTTGACGGAGAGGCCTGTCCAGAAAGAGTCAGATTTCATCCGAGCCACCACCGACCAAGAAGTAGCTTACATTGCTACTAGGGTGGAAGAGGCAAATCTTGCCGCAGAGGCCGGCAGCGTCGGCTTCACAAATTGGGAAGCTAGCGACGCAGAGGTGGTAATAGAGGTGAAGCCTGCCAGGGAGGGCGAGGTTGTCGGGGAGGAGAGTAGCGCAGCCGCTGAAAGCTCGTCCGGCGAGGACTCGGTCGAAGAAGAAGAGACGCGAGAAGAGCCCCCACCCCCGAAGAAGAAGACGAAGCGTGTTCTTCGGAAGGCTGCATCTGGCATCCCGGCAAGCCAGCCCTCTTCGAGCGGCGAAGCCCCAGGCAAGAAAGTGGCCGGCAAGACTGGACGGCGGCAGGGGGCTCGTCAACAGCCTGCACGGCGCGCGAGACCCACACCAGCGGCCACTGCCGGGGCGGCAGGAGGGTCTCGTACCACCGCACCGGAAGCTGCCCCGGCGCCTGCCACAGCCAAGCGGCCTAGGACTCCTCCTCCACCTCCCCACTTAGACACCGCAACGGAGGTCGACTTCGACATCTCCGGCTTTAGTCCGGATTGAGAGGAAAAAGAGTAAGTACTTTGCCACAGCTTTTACCTTCCAATCTTGCATCAATCTTACTAACTTGCTTGTATTGTCTCTGCAGTGACACAGAAACCTTGCTGGAGAGGAGGGCGAAGAGGTCAAGGACTTCTACGGGCGACGAGGCCCCGGCAGGCTCCACTAGCGTGCCAGAAACCGTCATTGTGAGCCCGGAGTCTAGTCCTCAACGCAGCCCCCAGCGTAGCCTCCAGCACAGCCCCCAGCGTAAGTTCATTGTTCTTTTTCCGCTGGCGGGTGCCGAGGTTTTCATTCTTGCCTACTAATATCTTTGGGTTTGTAGGAGAAGAACGGCAACAAGGAGAAGACATCCCCATTGTGCCTCCTTCATCGACCGCTCCGCCCACAAGCACGTCCCCGGCAAGAGATCCTGCCGACGAGCCCGTCCTAACTGAGGAGGAGCCGGCAAGCGCGGACTCCGGCGACACACCCCCGGCAACCGGAGTTGCCGGGAGGGGTGAAGCCACCTCCTGACAGCCCGACACAGGTACTCGATTGCCTCAGAGTGCTTGTTATTCTTTTTGTCTTATCTCTCTGTCTTCGGTCACTTCAAACCTCAACCTCGATCTTATTCTGTTTTCCTCCATCGCCCTTCAGAGTTCCCTGTGATGGAACACATGGACGTCGACGTTGTGATCGAGGAGACCGCCAGGGATGCCACCGCCGAAGCAGAGAGGATCGCTGCCAGCGAGGCCACCAAGGATGACACTGTCGAGGCTGGTGGTGCTCTTGACGGGGAGGCCGCCAAGACAGCACAAGAGGAAACCGCCGAAGAACATGCTGAAGGGGGCGACAGGGAGGCTGAGGACCGCACTAATAGCATTCCTGCCACAGGAGCGCCAGGCGCTACACCGGCCACAAAGCCCCCTGTCACTGGTGAGGTGGCCACTGAAGACCAGCCATCGACATCTGAAGGCCCCTCATCCAGCAAGTACCTCAAGGTTGGCAAGAACCTGTTCGTCAACTTGCCGGGGACGGCAAGCGCTGGGGCACCAACCGAAGGAGAAGTTTCCGAAGAAATCATCGCTGCTGTCGGGCTCGAAGTTGTCGACAATCCCAGCACTAGCAGCGGCAAATCTGAAGAGGATCAGCTCCTTCAGGCCATGGGTGAGAACTTCCGCAAACTCCAGGCTCTCCATCACGCCCGGAAAGACAAAGCGGACTCCAGAATGGCAGTTGTTGAGGCGGCCGAAGCAGATTTCCAAAGGCGCGTCGCATAAATGCAGATCTGGCACGCCGAGGCCCTCCAAGAGTTGGTTGCCGGCCGGGAACAAGTGAGCCAGTAGTGGAATGAGATCCTCCTGAAGCAATCAGATATGGAGAAGGCGCATGATGAAGCTATTCAAAGGATTGCTGCCGAAGATGCCCTCCTGACGGGGCGCCGCGTTGCTCTTGATGCTCATGAGGAAGATCTCACCGCACGTGAGCAGGCGCTCGCTGCCAAGCTTCGTAGCAAGGATGAGGATATTGAAAATCTTGTCGCGCGGCGGACCCAGGAGCTGGAGCAAAAACATAAGGAGGCGCTCGAAGCTCTGACTGCAAGTCACGCCGGCAAGCTCAAGGAGGCCGTCGATGCTGCCGAAGCTGCAGAGGCCGCCAAGAACGAGCTGAACGACAAAGTGAAGAGGCTGGAAACAGATCTCGAAGAGCACGGCAAGGAGCTCTCGACGCTCAAGGGGGACAGGGAAAAAACCCTCCACTCCTTGGCGGAGATGCAAGTTGCCCTGTCCGACAAGACCAAGCAGCTCTCCTCTGCGGCTGATAATATTACGGTTCTAGAGCTGAAGCTGACCACGCTGCAGAAGTCTCTCGAGGCCGGCAAGGCCCGTGAGAAGGCTCTACTCAAGGATCTCCAAGGAGAGAGGAACCTGCTCAAGAGCGCCGCCGCTGCCCAAAACGAGTACGAGAAGGGAGTGGAGATCTCGACTGGCCATCTCATCGCCACCGCGAAGAAGCTTACCGCAGAACTGTCAACCATGGGCTTGTCGAACTTCAAGTATTCTTCCGAGGAAAGAATATCTCCAAGTGCCAGGTTGACAATGTTCTTTGAAAGCATCATCAACGTGTTGAGGGTGCTCTAGTCTAGCCGGGCGACCCAACTGGCGAACGAGACTCGCCGGCTTTGCCGGGCCGTCCTCCGCAAGGTGCTCATCAAGGTGGTGCACAGCAACCCCGGCATCGACCTCTCCAACGCGCTTGGCCATCTGCCAAGGGATGCAAATGTTGAGGCGCTTGAAGAGTGCATCACGCCTATCCTTGAGAAGGTGGACTCCATCAAAAGGATCGAAGGCCAGCGCAGGGATTGAGTGCTTCCCCCTTTTCTTGCCGTCATTATTCCATGTAAAAGACAATCAAGTCTCAAGTTAGAATTGCGGCAACTCATGGATGTAATACAATTTGACTATGTTTAGGCTCATGCTTTCTAATTTCCTTGTCTGATTCCTTTATGTATGGAGTTCATCCTACGCTTATTGAAAAACTTGACGGCGTGCAACCTGCCGCGAGCGCTGGGTGCGGGACTTCAGCAGCCTGCTGGAGGCGCAGCGGCCGGCAAGACTCCTTGGTGTACTAAGTGCAGCCACTTAAATCGCTGAGCAGGCTCCAAACAAAATAAGGGCGCGACCGATTACAACGAAGGTTCCTTCACGTGCAGATTTTCCATACAAGAGTCGGAATCGTCCAAGGAAATAAGTTGGTAATAAAAGAAAAACTTGCTCTGAATTTTTAAGACTTAGCTTCCTTTCTTTGTTCTTCCTCCGGCAAGCGTCGATTCTGAATGTCACCAACTAGTATTCATATCTCCCTTCCCCCCCGGCAAATGTGCACATGAGGAATCCTTCTGTCTTTTGAGAAAAAGAAAGAAGAGAAAATAAAGGCATGAAACCTTGGCGGTTCATTAGAACTTACCGGGATCAGGTGTCATACAACATCTTAGATAAACATGCATATATATAAATATGAACATGGGAATCAATAAGGGAATGTACAAAACTTAAATTTATTCATCCGTGCTCAGGGTCTGCGCTTGGCTTTGTACAAAGGATCACATGCCTTGCCGGCAAGACATGTACAAAAAGGTGGTTGCCGGTAGCCCCCGGCAACCGCGCCTTATGGGTAGAACTTGTGAAGATGTTCGATATTCCAGGAATTACTCACTGGAACGCCATCTTCGGTCTCCAGGCGGACAGCGCCAGGCCTGGTGACTCGTACTACCCGATAAGGGCCTTCCCACTTTGGCGTCAACTTGTTTGAATTCTTGGCGGACTGAATCCGTCGAAGAACAAGGTCGCCTTCCTCAAGGCTTTGGGCATGAACTTTGCGGCTATGGTAGCGGCGCAAAGCTTGCTGGTAGCGTGCAGCTCGCACAGCAGCCTGAAGATGATTCTCCTCAAGGAGCACAACGTCATCTTGCCGCAGTTGCTCTTGCTCGAGCTCATCATAAGCGAGCACTCAAGGAGATCCGTATATGAGTTCCGTGGGGAGAACTGCTTCCGCTCCGTAGACTAGAGCGAAGGGCGTCTAGCCGGTGGCTCGATTTGGTGTCGTTCTGATTGACCAAAGAACCGCCGGCAACTCATCAATCCAGCGTCTTCCGCACTTTTTTAGCCTGTCGAAGGTTCTGGTCCTGAGACCGCGCAGCACTTCAGCATTGGCCCTCTCCGCTTGGCCGTTGCTTCTTGGGTGAGCAACAGAGGCAAAACAAATCTTGCAGCCAAGGTCTTGGACGTACTGCATGAAGGTGCGACTTGTGAACTGCGTGCCATTGTCGGTGATGATCCTGTTGGGCACACCGAAATGGCAAACAATTCCCTTGAAGAACTTGACGGCCGATTGTGCTGTCACCTTCCTCACTGCTTCCACCTCCGGCCACTATGTGAACTTGTCGATAGCAACATACAAGTAATCAAAGCCCCCGGTAGCACGGGGGAAAGGGCCCAGTATGTCGAGCCCCCAGACCGAAAATGGCCAGGAGAGAGGGATTGTCTGAAGAACTTGAGCTGGTTGATGTAATTTCTTCGAATGAAACTGGCACGCTTCACACTTGGTTACTAGTGCAGTTGCATCCTGGAGGACGGTAGGCCAAAAGAAACCTTGCCGGAATACTTTCCCGGCAAGCGCTCTTGACCCTATGTGAGAGCCACATATGCCCCCATGTATCTCCGCCAACAGCTCTAGTCCATCCTCCCGAGGAATGCACTTCAATTTCACACCGTTTGGTCTCTTTCTGTACAGGACGTCATCGACGAACTTGTACATAACAGACCGACGGGCTACTCTCTCTGCTTCTTCCTGTTCCTCAGGGAGTTCACCTGTCTGAAGGAAATGGACAATGTGCTGCGCCCATGCTGGAGCTTGAGGCTCGGCAGCTAGGACTAAAGGCATCTCCTCTGCCGGGGGAACGTTTGTCTCGACAGCAAGGGGCTGAGGCCCTGCCGGAGCCTGTTGTTCCCCGGCAGGCGTGTCGATCCCGGCAACTTCCTCGCTGGCGGCTCCGGGGAGCTCTGCCGGGAAGTACTGGCCAGAGTTCAACTTTCTTCTCTTTTCTTGCCGCATCGATGGCACCACGGACGGTTGAGTCAATTGAAGCACAAAAGTTCCTGGTTCCACAGGAAACTTGAGGGCGGCACGCTTTGACAGGTCGTCAGCAATATTGTTCTCGGCACGAGGAACGTGCTCCATCTGCAGACCGTCAAAGTGCTCTTCCAATTTCCTCACTTCATCTACGTAGGCCTGCATCAATGGACTTTGATAACTCTTGTTAACTTGTCTGACGACAAGATGTGAATCGCCTGTGATGATGAGCTTTCTGATACCAAGGTCTGCCGCGATCCTAAGACCGGCAAGCAAACCCTCGTATTCTTCAGTGTTGTTGGTTGAACTCTCCCGGGGAAAGTGCATTTGAACTACGTACTTGAGGTGCTCTTCGGTGGGTGCAACAAGAAGCACGCCAGCACCGGCGCCTTGCAGCGAGAAAGCCCCGTCAAAGTACATAACCCATTGTTGATCGATTCCTTGTCGGGGAGAGTTTTTTCTTGAACTTCTTCGTCTGGCGTTGGGGTCCATTCTGCAATGAACTCCGCCAAGGCCCTGCTCTGAATCGTCGAAGTGCTTTCAAACTTAAGGCCAAAGCTGGACAACTCCAACGCCCACTCCACGATCCTGCCGGTTGCCTCCGGATTTTGCAAAATCCGTTGCAACGGAAAGCGAGTGACGACGGTGATCTCATGTGCTTGAAAATAATGGCGCAGTTTCCTCGAGGCCATAAGGAGGCCGAAAAGCAACTTCTGCACACCAGAATATCTTGACCAAGCTCCTTGTAAAAGAGAGCTGACAAAATAAACTGGGCGCTGCACCACCTTCTTCTTCTGCACGGGTTCTTCTGTTTGCGCAGATCCTGTCTTGCCGGGATCAACCCTTGCCGGGGAAGATCTTGCCGCGTCATTTGGCGGTCCTGCCGCTGGCATTGCTTCCTCATCAGCTTCTCTCTGCGCCACTAGCGCAGCGCTAACCACTTGATTTGTTGCTGCCAGATACAGCAGCAACGGCTCTTGTGGTTTAGGCGCGACTAGCGTCGGCGGAGAAGAAAGGTATTTCTTCAAATCTTGCAGCGCAGCCTCCGCCTCTGGAGTCCATTTCATCGAACCTGCCTTCTTCAAAAATTTGAAGAAGGGCAGGGCGCGCTCAGCAGATTTGGAAATAAACCTGCTTAGAGCAGCAACACAGCCGGCAAGACAACGCACATCCTTGACGCGTCTCGGCGCTTCAATTCGCTCAATAGCTTTGATCTTGTCGGGGTTCGCTTCGATTCCCCGGCAAGATACAAAGAATCCAAGAAGCTTGCCGGAAGGAACACCGAACACGCACTTCTTAGGATTGAGCTTCAAATTGATCTTGCGCAAGTTTGCAAATGTTTCTTCTAAATCTTGAATGAGCGTTGCTTTGTCTTTGGTTTTGACCACTATATCGTCCATATACGCCTCCATATTCCTATGGAGTTGTGGCTCAAAACCAATCGGGATTGCTCTGGCAAATGTTGAACCAGCACTTTTCAACCCGAAAGGCATTCGTATGAAACAATATGTACCACATGGGGTGATAAAGGCGGTCTTCTCTTCATCTTCCTTTGCCATAAAAATCTGATCATACCCTGAATAGGCATCAAGGAAGGACAGGAGATCACAACCAGCGGTGGCATCCACAATCTGGTCGATGCGTGGCAAGGGAAAAGGATCTTTTGGACAAGCTTTATTGATATCTGTATAATCGATACAAAGCCCCTATTTCCCATCCGCTTTCCGCACTACAACCGAATTGGCCAACCAGGTTGGATGAAGCACTCCTTTGACCAGTCCTGCCGCCTCCAGCTTCTTAATTTCTTCGGCAATGAATTCTTGCCGCTCCAAGGCCTGCTTCCTGACCCTTTGCTTGACGGGCCGCGCATGAGGACAGACAGCAAGGTGGTTCTCAATTACCTTCCTGGGAACACCGGGGATGTCAGACGGTTGCCATGCAAACACGTCGACATTCACCCGCAGGAAAGCAACGAGCGCGCTTTCCTATTTGTCATCTAGGGTGGAACTTATGGTGAAAGTTCCCCCCGTTCCGTCCTCCCTCGCAGGCACCTTCTTGGTTTCCGGTGGAGCAGCCTTGGACTTCTTGTTCTTGCCGGTGGAACTCTCTGGTACGTCCTCGATGGAAGTGCAGCACTCCGAGGAGGTGCGCTTGCCGGAGTTCGCGCCAAGGTTCCTACCGGTCTTCTTCTTCCCCCCGGGAGTTTCAGGGGCAGGAGCAGATGCCTTGATGGTAGGTGCTGCAACTGCTTCTCGGTAAAGTTGATCAGCACAGATGAGCGCATTCTTCTTATCAGAATGGATAGTGATGACGCTCAACGGCCCAGGCATCTTCAAGACATTGTACACGTAGTGTGATGCCGCCATAAACTTAGCCAGCACTGGCCGACCAAGGATCCCATTATATGACATGGGAATCTTGGCGACATCAAACACCACCTTCTCGGTCCTGAAGTTAAGCTCGCTGCCAAATGTTACCGGCAGCGTAATCTTGCCCTTAGGCTGGGTTCTTCCTGGGTTGACCCCTTGAAACGTACCCGTTTCCTCGAGGTCCTCGTCGGGAATCTGAAGCTTTTTGAGCACATCCGGTGAGATTAAGTTTAGGCCGGCCCCGCCGTCAACTAACATCTTCGTCACCTTGAGGTTGCGAATTGTTGGCGAAACCAACAATGGCAAGCACCCGACCGCAGTTGTGCGATCAGGGTGATCCTCGGCGTCGAAAATGATAGGCGTGCTGGACCACTTCAGGGGCCTACACGCATCTGGGGATGGCTCCACCGCATTGACCTCCCGCACCCACTTTTTGAGTTGGCGGTGGGAGGAATGCAGCGAGGCACCCCCATCAATGCACATGGCCTCCATAGCCTTCTGGATATCTTGCTCACTGGATTCATCATCTTCATCATCATCATCTCCTTCTTTATCTCGGCCCCAAGCGGGCCGATCCTTTTGCTGCTTGGCCTTGCTGCGGCGACCCCCTTGGCCACCGCGCTTCTTGCCGGACCCATCAGCACCATCTTGGGCCTTCTCCTTATCTCGCCTCTCGTATTCGGCCCTCTGCTTCTTGGCAAGCTGCTGGACTTGCCGGCAGTTCTGGAGATCGTTGCCCTTGGTGCGATGGATCTTGCAATACTGCTTGCCGGAGTTCTCCGACTTGTCGGCAGCCGCCAAGGCCTGACAGGAAGGGCACCTGGCAAGATCCTTGCCGGGGTCACCAACCTTGGCCTTCTTGGCGGCACCGGGGTTGTCGGATTCCTCGACAGCAAGCACGGCCTTGCCTCCGCGCTTCCTGTTCCGCCGCCGGCCTTTCCTTGACGGGGCCGCGGCGTCTTCATCTTCGGACTCGCCCGCCGCGCCAACAGCCTCACCAGGAAGTTTCCTCCCCTCTTCAGCTCGAGCGCACTTGTCGGCCAGAGCATAAAGCTCGGCGATACTCTTGACTTTGTTCATTGCTAGCTCTTCCCGCATTTTGCGGTTACGCACGTTCTGATGGAACACGCTAACAACAGCGGCAGGATGAACGTCAGGAATATTGTACTGCACCCAGCTAAATTTCTGGATAAACTTGCGCAGGGACTCGCCCTTCTTCTGAGGGATGATGAGCAAATCGCTCTCTTGGCCAGGAGCTTGGTGGCCTCCAATGAAGGCGCCAACAAACTGATGGCACAAATCTGACCAGGAAGAAATAGAATTCTCCGGCAGATGCATCAACCACGACCTGACGTTGGGCTTGAGCACCAACGGGAAGTAGTTGGCAAGTATCTTGTCATCTCGGCCCCCGGCAGCCTATACCGCAATGGTGTAGATGCTCAGGAACTCCGAGGGATGGGTCTTTCCGTCATACTTCTCCGGGACCTCTGGCTTAAAGGTTCGGGAATTGGGCCACCGGACTTGCCGCAGCTCACGGGTAAATGCTGGAGTTCCTACCTCATAAGGCAAGTTTCCTACGTCTCTTGGCGCAGGCTCGTCAACAGCCGGCCCCGCGCGCTTATCAGACTAATAGCGCGCTTCCCGTCGCCGCTCGATGGTAGTTCGAGCGTCCTCCTTGCCTCGCTCCTGGAGAACTTGACGCTGATCACGGCGCATCCGTGGATCGGACGACGCCATGGAAACTTCTTCATGGCGGTCGACTTGCTGAGTTGTCGGCCGCCGCTGGTGCCGCGGAGGAGAGTGCACTGTGGTTGCACCACCTCCGGTTTTCTCTACATCGGCTCGCGCCGGATCGATGGGCCTCCGCTGCGAGGGCCCTGCCTCTTGCGGTCCATCTTTGTTGGCGAAGCCGATGAGGCTCTGGATGGTAGCTCACCACTCCTCCATCTTCTCCGGGGCAGGAGGAAAACCGAGGAGCAGCTGCGCACGTGCCAAGGCTTCTGCTGGCGTAGGTGGCGGCGACAAGTGCGAGGTACGTGAGGTGCTCTGACTCCTAACCATGTTAGAAGAAGCACCACCACGGTCACGCGACCGTGCGCCACCCCCGCCGGCAGCTCGGTGTGCATGTTGGTCCCGCGCATCTTGGGATCTATGCGCAGAAACCTTTTCATGGGGACGCCCTAAACCACCAGCGCCATGACGTCGCTCATCATGCACGACCTGGGTAGGTCGTGAGGCTTGGGCCGGCGTGGGAGCTCCAGCAGGCACCCTTCGATCTCTCGAGTTCGTTGTGCCACCTGTAGGCAACACAGCGCCATCTCTAGATCCAGCGGCGTGCAGGTTACCACTGCCACTGCGAACGATACCGCTCGCTTGGCTCAGATCACCAGAATGTCGTGGGGGTTCTAGTCCTCTTCCTTCCGCACCCACGCCGTCGCCAGTACGCGAAGGTGTAGGCAAAATAGACGCGGACGGTTGCGCTGTCGCAGCGCTCTTCTTCTTGGGTGGCATGATGATGCAGATGATGAAGAAACTAAGGCGCCGATCACCAGATCGGGTTCACGCAACCTTCAATCCCCCTACCTGGCACGCCAAAGATGTCGGGGTACGACACCTATGGGATCCCGAGAGACCCCTTTACGATTCGGCGGAGGGAGAGGTATACGCAAAGAGCAGAACCAATGATCGACGTGGGAAGTTTTTACCCAGGTTCGGGCCGCTGATCAGCGTAAAACCCTACTCCTGCTTTGTGTTCTTATTGATGTTCTTGAGCCCAGTCTTCAGGAGCGCTTGCAATGAACAGTACGTTCAAAGAGCAGCTACGCATGCAGAATGGGCCAGAAGTTCTCCTCCTCTGTAGCAGTTGCGTTGGGCCTCCTTTTATATGCTCAAAGGGGTCTCCACAGTGGCAAAATGTACATACATTGAGGTGTAAAGTAGCTACAGGGTATCATACCTAACCCCTGATGGATTAGGACAAGCGCATTTAATGCACCGTGAGGTGTCCGTTTAGGTGTCCTCACTTTCTTGGGGATGGAAAAAGGGGCCATCCCATCAGCACCGCTCAAGCTCTCCTCCACTAGCGCGTTGCCACGCATCCAGAGAAGGACCCAGAATGTCATGTTTTGTCGTTGTGCTGGAGTAGTGGTACAGTGGCAGAATCTCGCCGGGCGCCGAAACTTGCCAGGCACCAAGCCTTGCCGGGCGCTAGGGCTTGCTGGGACCCAAGGATCTTGCCGGGGAAGTTGGCCTTCGAATTCCAGCTTTGCTTATCTGCTGATCCTCAGATCTCTGACTTGATGATTTCCTTGATGGCTTGAATCGACCTCAAGCTATTCCCGGCAAGCCTTGCCGCGAGGATGGCTACAACTGCCCGTGCACAAGTACGGGGTACTAGTGGCCCAATACTTAGTACACCGACAACCCCTGATGTGTGTCTTGTGTCTCAGCTGAAGAGACGTTCTTTCGTCTCACTCCATGAGTTGATCTTGAGTGCTTGAACTTCGAGGAGATCGATTTCCGTAGAGTTTTCTTGTCGTCATCGTGTTGGACAAAGATCTCGAAGGCAAGGACGTCAAGATCAACTTGATGCAATGAATCAATGTCCTCAAGAAATGCGATGGATCATGAAGACTGTGTCAGTACCATGCCCCTTGTCTTCTTACCTCACGTATTGAATCTCGGGACGAGATTCTTGTTTAGTGGGGGTGAGTTGTCACAACCCTAGTTCAGTAATGCACTTGGGTTAGATTTGTATGTTGCATCCTGTTTAAATTTTATTTAAAGTTGAAATGGGGATTGATCAAACCCTAGCACCAGAAAGAATTCAAATAGGTTCAAATAAAATCTTTTTCAAAGAACCTAAAATGCCCTTTGAAAATGTACATGATTTCTGATAAAGGTGAAAACCTCTGCCAAAAATGATCAATATATTTCTAGGTCATTCCTGGATTTTTGAATTAAATCATAATGTATTTGAATTGGGGCATTTGAATTCTTTAAATATTTTAAATGCTCCAAATATTCTGGAATCACATGTGGGACTTTGGAATAATCCAAATACTGTCCACAATTTGTCTCAGGAGTTTTAAAAATGAATTAGTGTTTCTACTAATTCAAAATAGAAAAGAAAAATAGAAAACAGAAAATAAAAGAGAGAAAGAGACTACTGTACCTGGCTTACCTGTCCAGCCCAGCTGGCCCAGCACTGCGCTGGCCCAGCCCACCAGCCACAGCGCTGCCTCCTCCCACCTCCTGTCAGAAGGACGCGAGGGCGCGTGCCCGGAGCGTGCCGGCCACCTCCTCCCTCCCTGCCTGGTTCCTCCTTGACGCGCCTAGACGATGCCACGGAGACGCCCAAACCGCCCCGACTAACTCCCCCTCTCTCCCATGTCTACCCGCTCCTCCTTCCCTCTATGCCGCCGCTCCTCGCAGGTCGCAGCCGTAGCCAGAGCCACCCCCTCGCCTCTCCAACGCGCCCCCGAGCTCCGTCGTGCCACCCTCGTCCTCTTCGTCGGCTCACGTGACCCGAAGATTGTCGGAGCGCCATCCCCGACCCCTTCTTCACCGTCGGCCGCCACGGATCTCCACCGTCAACTTGCCGCTGTCCGAGCTTCCCCGAGCACGCTGACCATCCCTACGACACCGCTGTGAGCCCTCGAGCGTTTTCCCCATCTCCCCGTGGTCAAACCCTTCCTCTAGCCAGCCTAGCCCCTGGAGCCGAGAGCTCCGTGCTGCCGGCCATGGCGCCGCCGTGGCTAGGGCCCGAACCAGCCGCTCCCGCACACGTCATCGTTCTGCTCGACTCTCCAGGAGCCCATAGCCACCACCAGCTCCTGCCCACGTGCCCTACAGCCACCCGCCCGAGCTCAACCGGGCTCCGGCCGCCGCCGTGAGCTCGTCTCCGGTGAGTACAGTGCACCCCATCCACTCCTCCCTGCTCCGTTGGATGCGGACGAGCATGGGCTCCCTCCTGGTAGTCTCAGCGCACCTAACCACAGCCCCTAGCGCCGCCCAGATGCAGCTTTGCCATGCGGAATGGTCGCCGCCGGCCAGAGTCCGGTGATGATGACATGGCACCGTCATTAGTGGCTAATTCCCCTTAAGTAGCCACCTCATAGCCACTGACAATGGGCCCCACCGTAGGGTTAAACACAGTCAGTGCTAGTTTTGACCAGGATTAGTCCCTGTGTCAATGACACGTGGGTCCCACCGGTCAGGTTTGACCTGGACCGGCTCTGTTGACCAGATGACATCAACATGATGCAAGGCTGACGCAGTAAATGCTTTTCTGTATTTTAAATAAATCTAAATGATTTATTTATTTCAGAAAATATCCTAAACTTCTAAAATTCATATAAAATCAATCGTAACTCCAAATACAATAATTTATATATGAAAAGTTATCAGAAAAATCCAAAGAATCTGAATATGGCATTTTCATGCATGTTTGAACAACTTAAAGTTGCTGTATAAGACAATTTGAATTAATGGCATTTGAAATGCCTTATGTGGAGTTTGAATTTGAATCTAGTGTTCAAACCAACTCTATTTAAATCGTTGCTAGCTGCATTAGCTCAAATCACAGCATATTGCCATGTCACATTCATGCATCATATCGTTGCATTGCATTGATTGTGTTCCCTCTTGTTTGCTTGTGTTTGTTCCCCCTCAGTAGACATTATTCCGACGATGAGTTCGATGACACCGATGAAGAGCTATTATTATCTTCAGAAGTGCAAGGCAAGCAAACCCCCTTGTTCATCTTGATACAATCCCACTCTCTTGCTCCTGCTCTCTTTTACTGCATTAGGACAACAATGTTTCAACTGTTACATGCTGCGGTAGCTGAACCCATTCCTCTGCATGACCTGTCATTGCCACAGTAAATAGTTGAAACCCACTAGCATGATTAGTAGTTGTTTGAGCCATGATGTGCCTACTCATTTATGCTTGCTTGTTATGCCTGCTATGCTTAGAGTTGCATCAGGTCTGATTCATGTGGGATGGATTGGAATGGTGTGAACATGTCCTACTGTTGAGAGCTAAGTGTGTGAACATGATTTGGTAAAGTTAGCGATGAGAGGCCATGTAGGAGTACATGGTGGGTTGTCTCATTGAAACCGTCCTCAGGAACTGAGTTCTGTGTTTGTGATCCAAGAACAGTTACTACCATGCATTGGGCCCGAAACCCATGGACCCTCTCGGCTTATTGATCGCCTTGTCCTCTGTCCAGGAGTTGCAAGTAGTTTCTGGTGTTTGTAGTATACTGGAGGCCATGCGTAGCGCTGACCCTAGGGGTGGGCTGTGATGCGGTAGGTACGTGGCCCGGTGTACCGAGACGCCCGTTTGGTGCCTCGGGAACCCTGCACACATCGTTCGGGGCTGTAGTGAAACCTCGGCCGTACTCCCTGCAGATGGAACCTGAATAGGCGATAACTAGAGACTTGTGTGATTAGTCAGGTCGTGGCCGACACCCTCGCTGGGCTTCCACTTGAAGGTTGCCGAGTACATGTCATGTAAATGGCGATAAGTGGTGAGAGCGTGTGTGAAGAAGTACACCCCTGCAGGGTTATATATGATCTATTCGAATAGCCACGTGCGCGGTAATGGACTACTGGGTTGCTTATGCAGTTCATAGACAAGTGAAAGTGGATACTCTAAAATGCGCAAGATAAGCGTGAGTGCTATGGATGGCCTTCTCGTAGGGAGACGGGAGCGGATCCATAGTGGTGTATTGATATGGTGAATATGTGGACTCATGTGCGCCACCTCAAAAGAGTTACTTGCAGTCATAGTACAGTATAGCCACTGAGTCAAAGCTGGCTTGCTGCAGTTAAACTCCACCACCCCCTTTGTTGATACTGATGCATATGTAGCTAGTTCTGATGTAAGTCTTGCTGGGTACATTTGTACTCATGTTTGCTTAATTTATGTTTTTTAGAGAGACTTCAGTCTCACTAGTAGTTCCGCGTGGACTTCGACGTTTAGCTTATTACCTCAGCTACGATCTTGTACCCTTAGGAGGGTCTTGTAGATAGTCAGTCTTCTCAGCCTTTTTCATTTGTAGTTGTCTGTACTCAGACATGTTATGCTTCCGTTGCTTGTATGCTCTGTATGTTGGGTCATGTGACCCCTGCTTGTAATAAATGCTATGTGGCTCTTCTAGGCCTTTATCTATATGAGTTGTTGAGTTATGTTGTGATGCCATGTTGTACAACACATACTTGCATGTTATGCGTACGTGTAACGTGTATTTCTATGTGTGGGATCCGACAATCTAGTTGTTTATTCTTGGTAGCCTCTCTTATGGGGAAATGTCTCCTAGTGCTTCCACTCAGCCATGGTAGCTTGCTACTGCTCCGGAACACATGGGTTGATCGGCATGTGTCCTTCTTTGCTCCTGTGTCTATCCCTTCGGGAAAATGTCACGCGGTGCTTACCGGAGTCCTGTTAGCTTGCTACAGCCCGGTTTCACTCGCTGCTAACCGACACGTGCATTGTTGGGTCATGTATGCCTGTCCCTGTAAGTTTGTGCCACCTTGGGTTTACGACTAGTCATGTCGGCCCGGGTGCTCTGTCATATGGATGCTAGCGACACTATCATATACGTGAGCCAAAAGGTGCAAACGGTCCCGGGCCAGGTAAGGTGGCACCCATGGGAATACCGTGCGTGAGGCCGCAAAGTGATATGATGTGTTACATGCTAGATCGGTGTGACTTAGGATCGGGGTCCTGACAACTGGTTAGGGCCTACCCCGACGACGCCCAGCGGCGCGACCGTGCCAGGCCCGGGGGCTCCTGTCGGTGCAACAGACCCTGGGTCCGTTGCACGGATTGTGCACAGGCCACAGACAAGATTACAAGACCAAGATCAGACCAAACAAGGAGGATCAATTCCTTTGAAGGATCCAAGTGCAAGTCGAGAAGGCCAAGGTGAGCCAGAGGAATAAGGCATCGCTAAGGGAAGGACCTACCTTGCAGGGCAGGCGAGCCCGGCAGGGTTGGATTTTGCCCTGGAAGCAAGCTCCTAGATCATCCCGGCAGGCCTGCCGGGGCTGGCGGAGGCAAGCCACTCCACCGCTCCACCTCACAAGCGACGCAAGTCATTAATCAAAGCGGTGTCGAGCTCCAAGGTGACTAAGTGGCCGCTTTCTGCCACATGGCAGCCACTTCCTACAGCAAACACCTCCATATGACACCCGTCCTGAGACGTGTCAAGCAAGCAGGCGCGAAGCTAGCAAAACAGCCCGGTAGGGCCTGCCGGGCGAGCTGTGATGTGACACTGAGCGACGCATTTAATGCGCTCTGTCAGCCTGCAGAGTTAGATATGATAGCACTGTTAGCTATCTAATCAGTACGCAAAGACTGATTTGCCACTGTGGTGACCCCTTTATCCATAAAAGGATGCCCATGGCGACCGTAGAAAGGGTTGGACCCTCACGTATCCATACGCACGTAGCCACCCTTGCCCCCAGAGAGAACTTGCTAGGCGAGTGTGCTATGTTCACCACCATTATCCACCATCAATCCACCAAAGTAGGAGTAGGGTTTTACACCTCGCGGCGGCCCGAACCTGGGTAAAGATTGCCCGTGTGATCTCTGCCGTGCTGTGCGACGCTTCTCCGCTCTTTGTGCAACGTGCCCATCCCCCCGCCGAACCAAAAGGGGCTCATGGCCCCATAGGTGGCTGTGGTTTCCCATGTCAGTAGATTGGAGCACCTTTGTTTCCGAGGCGGCGAGGTTTTCATATGCACAAGTCCTACTCACGGAACATGTATGGATAAAAGATGGAACTTATCTGTTTGGCTTGCCGGAGACCGCAGTGCTGGCTTGTCTTCGCATCCTCTTCCTAGGACTATGTCCATGGCAGGAGCCTGCAGTTTATGCAAATGAAGATGATGCCAGATGCAATCTACCTACATGATCATGCAACCTATCTACATGAATCAATGTCGTGGGAAACCACGGCCGCCTACGGGGCCATGAGCCCCTTTTGGTTCGGCGGGGGGATGGGCATGTTGCACAAAGAGCGGAGAAGTGTCGTGCAGCACGGCAGAGATCACACGGGCATTCTTTACCCAGGTTTGGGCCGCCGCGAGGTGTAAAACCCTACTCCTGCTTTGGTGGATTGATGGTGGATAATGGTGGTGAACATAGCACACTCGCACGGCAAGGTCGCTCTGGGGGCGACAGTGGCTACGCGCGTATGGATACGAGAGGGTCCAACCCTTTCTACGGTCACCATGGGCCTCCTTTTATAGATAAAGGGGTCACCACAGTGGCAAATCAGTCTTTGCATACTGATTAGATAGCTAACAGTGCTATCATATCTAACTCTATAGGCTGATAGAGCACATTAAATGCGCCGCTCAGTGTCACATCACAACTCGCTCGGCAGGCCCTGCCGGGCTGTTTTGGCAGCTTCGCGCCTGCTCGCTTGACACATCTCAGGACGGGTGTCATATGGAAGTGTTTGATGTAGGAAGTGGCTGCCATGTGGCAGAAAGCAGCCAATTAGTCACCTTGGAGCTCGACACCGCTTTGATTAATGACTTGCATCGCTTGTGAGGTGGAGCGGTGGAGTGACTTGCCTCCGCCAGCCCCGGCAGGCCTGCCGGGATGATCTGGGAGCTTGCTTCCGGGGCAAAACCTAACCCTGCCGGGCTCGCCTGCCCTACAAGGTAGGTCCTTCCCTTAGCGATTCCTTGTTCCTCTGGCTCACCTTGGGCTTCTCGACTTGCACTTGGATCCTTCAAAGGAATTGATCCTCCTTGTTTGGTCTGATCTTGCTCTTGTAATCTTGTCTCTACCCTGTGCACAGTCCGTGTAATCGACCCAGGGTCTGTTGCACCGACAGTCGGGGTGGAACCCATGCTGCTTTTCGGCATAGATGGGATGGTGCTATCCAATGCTAGATCTGCTTGCTGCTGTCGCTGTTGTGACACCCTTTCCTGGCTAAGTGAGTCGATCTGCTCCTGCTGCTGCATGAAAGCGCGTTCCAACTCCGCGTGCTTTGATTCTAACAGTTGAAGGCGGACTGCTTCCTCCTTCCTCTGCTCCTCCACCAGCTTCCTCTTCTCCTCCTCCTGCTGCTTCTTTCTCGCACGGCTTCTGTAAGTGGCGTTCCAATCCGCAAAGCCCTCAAACCACGGAACAACGCCTTTGCCTCATGTTCGTCCCGGGTGTTCAGGATTCTTCAGGGCACGCATAAGCTCATCGTTCTCACTCTCGGGCTTGAACGCCTCCATTTGAGCCTCTTGTATTGCAACAAGTAAAGCGTTGGAGGCTTCTTTAAGACTTGCCCGCTCCATAACCAGCCCTGTCTTTGGGTCCAACTTCCCCCCATGCGCATAAAACCAAGTGCTACACCTGTCGGGCCAACTCAATGTAACTGGAGTGACCCCTACAGCAATCACCTATTCCTCAGCGAGATCCCACTTAGGCCGGCCGACCTGGTAGCCACCTGGCCCCAGAGTATGGTGCCACTTTTTTTTTCACATCATTAATCTTGTTAATTCTCGAGCGTTCCTGAGCTGCTTCCGATTCCTTGAACTACACAAAAGAGTCCAAGTGATCTCTTGCCTTCTCCAGTGCTCACTTGAATGCAGGAGTCTTCTTTCCGTCTTCTTCGTACTTGGCCCATATTCTTTTCTTTTGGTTGCACAATGCTATCGCCATCTTCTTAAGAGCACTCTTCTTAACTTTCTCCCATTCTGCATCTATCAAAAGATCTGGTAGGGTGAAATGTGACATGAGCGATTCCCAAAGAAGATCTTTTTCTCTTTTGGAGACAAAACTAACTCCTTGATCTCCCTTTGCTGGCTTATTCCATTCTTGAACAGAGATTGGGATTTGATCCCTGACAATAACTCTGCATTGATGAGTAAATTTGTCTGCATTCTTTTGAGGATCAAGTGGTTCACCATTTGGTTTGATGGCATCGATGTTGTACTTTATGCCAGCCTGCAACATTTTGGCCAGGCTTCGTACTACCCTGCATGTAGAAGATTTTCTCGATCCGGAGGGCTAAAAGAAGAAAGATCAATTCATTAATATATATATATATATATACAAATCAATTAATACAAGTAATGATCACCAGAGGCCTTATATATATACCTTGCCGGTCTTTGTTAATTGAAGAACATTTCCTTCGTCATCATTGTTGTGGCCTTCGTCTCTTCGTTCGTCTTCATCAAATACTCCCTCACTGGAATTGCTCAGATATTGCGAGTCATCATCTTCAGGTTCATTCTCTGGGCTCGGGGAGAGTATGATGTCGAACATGGTCTCTTCTCCGTCTCTGCCGGTATCGTCCATAGCTTATATTAACTAATCCAGAAGAAAGATAAAACAATTTAGTATTCAAATTAGAATGCAATCAATAAGGAAAAAGTGAATCATAGTAGATAATATGCATCTTGAAAAATATCACGCTAATACATCTCGAATAATCCAGATAATATGCATCATCGAATATAATCTCGAATACATCGTTTCGAATATTATCGAATAATATAATCTCGAATACATTGTCTCGAATATTATAGAATATAATCTTGAATACATCATCTCAAATATTATCGAATATAATCTCGAATACATCTCGAGTATTATCACTAATACATCTCGAATATTATCATATAACATCACTAGCTAATACAGATCGAATATTATCGAAGAATCTAGTTCACTCGCGGTTCCTGAGGCACGGGCGGTGGACACCCAAAGAGAAGGAACCATAACAGGATCATAGCTCGAGTGAGATCCCTGAAGAACCTACCAGGTATTGCAGAACCTGACGTGCAACGCAACCATGTAGCGACGGACGTGCTCGTCCTCCTCCCTGACACGGTGACGTACCACCTCCGCGGGGGCCGGCTGCCTCTGCACCAAAAGTGGCCCACGCGACTGCCACCAAAGAAACTCTGAGTCGACGACGGGAGCCTGGTTCCTCACCAAGCTGCGCGCCCCGGAAGGTCGCACCTCCCAGTGCCAGCCCAGCGGAGCCCAATCCCGGACATGGCACCTCTCAAGCAGGTTGTCGCCGACTAGTCGACGACGAGGATGCGGGCTGGGTATCGTCGACATCGAGAACAAATTCTTATGAAAACAAATTCCTATGCAATAATTATCATTTTATATATTATGCTACTCATATTAAATAAACTACATATACATCAATACATCTAACATTCTACATATACATCTAACATTCATCATATACATACATACAAAAATTAGTTATGTGTTCATCTACATACATACAAAAATTAGTTATGTGTTCATCTACATATATACAAAATTAGTTATGTGTTCATCATATATGTACATATATACATAACATTCAATATCATATACATACATAATAAACTCTACACACAAAAATTCCTACTCAATATGATCTACATAACATTCATCTACGTATACACATACATAAATTCCTACTCATCTAACACAAAAAAAAGATGAACAAAAATGAAAAAAAAAGATGGCCGCCGGAGAGCTCACCACGGGGATCAGGGGGCCGGCTTGGTCATCGGGGTGGGGGCCGGGCGGCATGGAGGAGCGGCGCGGGCTCATCGGGGCGAGGGAGGAGTTGGGGCACCGGCGCGGGCTCGGAAGACGATGACAGCAGTGTGTGGGAGGCGTCGACGGGGCACGTGTAGGAGAGAGGCGCCGGTGGGCTTGGGCGCTGTGCGTGGAGGCTGCCGGCGGCGGCGACGACGGGAGCTGATGTCGACGGCACAGTCGGGCAGCCTGATGGCGTCGCGTCGAGGCCTACGGCGGAGTGGAGAGGATGAGGGGTCGGACGCGAGGGAGAGTGGGATTTGGGGGAGGGAGAAGGGGGAGTTAAAATACAAGGAGGCCTTTAGCCCCGGTTCGTGGCACGCATCGGGACTAAAGGGTCTTTAGTACTAGTGCGTGCCACGAACCGGGACTAAAGGCCTCCCCTTTTCGGCGTGTGCGGGAGAAGGGCCATTAATCCCGGTTGGTGGCAACAACCGGGACTAAAGGCATGTGCTTCCCATGTCGAAAGTTTAGTCCCACCTCGCTAGCTGAAAGGAGCTCGCAGCGGTTTATAAGCCCCATCGCGGCTTCCTTGTCGAGCTCCTCTCTAAGCAGGCATGTGTGGGCCTACCGAACCTATCCTGCCCTGCGGGGCCTACTGGGCCGTGCAGGCCTGCATCCTGGCCCAACTAGTAGTTGGGTTTCTAGTCGTACACAGGCCATGGCGGCCCATTAGGCAGGCATATTTTTATTTATTTATTTTCTAGTTTTTTTGCATTATTTATTTTCTTTTGTTTCTACTTACAGCCAAATATTTAGAGTTTCTGAGTGAATCTTTTTGCTTTAGGTCACAAAAATTATAAACTTTCTGTTAGTGCGAGTAGTTTTCAAATTTGAATAGTTTAAATTAGAATTATTAGAAATTTGTGTGAATCACTAGTTTGTGAATAACTTTACTTAAGAAATAGATTTTTGAGTGATTCTTTTTTCTGCTGTTTAATATTAGTGTGTTTTATCATTATATTCAATTTGGTAATTCTTAGGTTATTTTAAATGGGTGTTTTAATAAAAATAGTTTATGTTTAGCTCTTTTAGTTTTATAGCTCAAAAAAATCATTAAATGCATGAAAAAGAGCGAATGAAGTCAGAAAGGATTGAAAATTGATGATGTGGCTTCGAATGGTGCATATTGAATGCACAAAAAGTCTGGAGTTGAAATAAGTTTGAAAAAATAAAATGCCTTTTGTAACAGATGAGTTTTCGTCTGAAACCCTGATACTTCGAAAGAGATTGCCCATTTTGTACACGAAGTGCATCCAGTTTTTGCCATAACCGCCTCAACTTTTTAGCACATGCTATGTTGGTGAAATGATAATACCATGCAAACTTTCAACCTTTTCAGAGTTCATTTGTAGTGCTTTTCAATGTCAGGGTCCTTTAGTTCAAAAAATTCAGTAAATGCATGAAAAATAGCGAATGAAGTCAGAAAGGGTTGAAAATTGATGATGTGGCTTTGAATGGTGCATGTTGAATGCACAAAAAGTCTGGAGTTGAAATCAGTTTTAGAAAATGAAATGCCTTTGTAACAGATGAGTTTTCGTCCGAAACCCTGATACTTCGAAAGAGATTGTCCATTTTGCACACGAAGTGCAAATAGTTTTTGCCGTAACCCTCTCAACTTTTTAGCACATGCTATGTGGGTGAAATGTTGATACCATGCCATCTTTCAACCTTTTCAGAGTTCATTTGTAGTGCTTTTCAATTTCAGGGTCATTTAGCTCAAAAAAATTCAGTAAATGCATGAAAAATAGCGAATGAAGTCAGAAAGGGTTGAAAATTGATGATGTGGCTTTGAATGGTGCATGTTGAATGCACAAAAAGGCTGGAGTAGAAATAAGTTTAAAAAAATGAAAAGCCTTTGTAACACATGAGTTTTCGTCCGAAACCATGATACATTGAAAGACATTGTCCATTTTGTACACGAAGTGCATCCAGTTTTTGCCGTAACACTCTCAAATTTTTTGCACATGCTATGTGGGTGAAATGATGATACCATGCCAACTTTCAACCTTTTCTGTGTTCATTTGTAGTGCTTTACAATTTCAGGGTCATTTAGCTCAAAAAAATTAAGTAAATGCATGAAAAATAGCGAATGAAGTCAGAAAGGGTTGAAAATTGATGATATGGCTTTGAATGGCGCATGTTGAATGCACAAAAAGTATAGAGTTGAAATAAGTTTAAAAAAATGAAATGCCTTTGTAACAGATGAGTTTTCGTTCGAAACCATGATACTTCAAAAGAGATAAGAGATTGTCCATTTTGGTACATGAAGTGCATCTAGTTTTGCCGTAACCCTGTCAACTTTTTAGCACTAGCTATGTGGGTGAAATGATGATACCATGCCAACTTTCAACCTTTTCATAGTTCATCTGTAGTGCTTTTCAATTTCAGGGTCATTTAGCTAAAAAAAAATCAGTAAACGCATGAAAAATAGCGAATGAAGTCAGAAAGGGTTGAAAATTGATGATATGGCTTGGAATGGTGCATGTTGAATGCACAAAAAGTCTGGAGTTGAAATAAGTTTAAAAAATGAAGTGCCTTTTGTAACAGATGTGTTTTCGTCCGAAACCCTGATACTTCGAAAGAGATTGTCCATTTTGTACATGAAGTGCTTCCAGTTTTTGCCGTAACCCTCTCAACTTTTTAGCACATGCTATGTGGGTGAAATGATGATACCATGCGAACTATCAACCTTTTCAGAGTTCATTTGAACTGCTTTGCAATTTCAGGGTCATTTAGCTCAAAAAAATTCAGTAAATACATGACAAATAGCGAATGAAGTCAGAAAGGGTTGAAAATTGATGATGTGACTTTGAATGGTGCATGTTGATCGCACAAAAAGGCTGGAGTTGAAATAAGTTTAAAAAAAAAGAAATGCCTTTGCAACAGATGAGTTTTCGTCCGAAACGCTGATACTTTGAAAGAGATTGCAATTTTGTACACGAAGTGCATCTAGTTTTTGCCATAACCCCCTCAACTTTTCAGCACATGCTATGTTGGTGAAATGATGATACCATGCAAACTTTCAACCTTTTCAGAGTTCATTTGTAGTGCTTTTCAATGTCAGGGTCCTTTAGTACAAAAAATTCAGTAAATGCATGAAAAATAGCGAATGAAGTCAGAAAGGGTTGATAATTGATGATATGGCTTTGAATGGTCCATGTTGAATGTACAAAAAGTCTGGAGTTAAAATAAGTTTAAAAAAATGAAATGCCTTAGTAACAAATGAGTTTTCGTCCGAAACCCTGATACTTCAAAAGAGATTGTCCATTTTGTACACGAAGTTCATCCAGTTTTTGCCGTAACCCTCTCAACTTTTTAGCACATGCTATGTGGGTGAAATGATGATACCATGCCAACTTTCAACCTTTTCATAGTTCATTTGTAGTGCTTTTCAATTTCAGGGTCATTTAGCTCAAAAAATTCAAAAGAATCTAGTTCACTCGCGGTTCCTGAGCACGGGCGGTGGACACCAAAGAGAAGGAACCATAACAGGATCATAGCTCGAGTGAGATCCCTGAAGAACCTACCAGGTATTGCAGAACCTGACGTGCAACGCAACCAGTAGCGACGGACGTGCTCGTCCTCCTCCCTGACACGGTGACGTACCACCTCCGCGGGGGCCGGCTGCCTCTGCACCAAAAGTGGCCCACGCGACTGCCACCAAAGAAACTCTGAGTCGACGACGGGAGCCTGGTTCCTCACCAAGCTGCGCGCCCCGGAAGGTCGCACTCCCAGTGCCAGCCCAGCGGAGCCCAATCCCGGACATGGCACCTCTCAAGCAGGTTGTCGCCGACTAGTCGACGACGAGGATGCGGGCTGGGTATCGTCGACATCGAGAACAAATTCTTATGAAACAAATTCCTATGCAATAATTATCATTTTATATTATGCTACTCATATTAAATAAACTACATATAATCAATACATCTAACATTCTACATATACATCTAACATCATCATATACTACATACAAAATAGTATGTGTTATTACATACATACAAAAATTAGTTATGTGTTCATCTACATATATACAAAATTAGTTATTGTGTTCATCATATAGTACATATATACATAACATTCAAATCATATACATACATAATAAACTCTACACACAAAAATTCCTACTCAATATGATCTACATAACATTCATCTACGTATACACATACATAAATTCCTACTCATCTAACACAAAAAAAGATGAACAAAAATGAAAAAAAAAGATGGCCGCCGGAAGCTCACCACGGGGATCAGGGGGCCGGCTTGGTCATCGGTGGTGGGGGCCGGCGGCAGGAGGAGCGGCGCGGGCTCATCGGGGCGAGGAGGAGGAGTTGGGGCACCGGCGCGGGCTCGGAAGACGATGACAGCAGTGTGTGGGAGGCGTCGACGGGGCACGTGTAGGAGAGAGGGCCGGTGGGCTTGGGCGCTGTGCGTGGAGGCTGCGGCGGCGCGCGACGACGGGAGCTGATGTCGACGGCACAGTCGGGCAGCCTGATGGCGTCGCGTCGAGGCCTACGGCGGAGTGGAGAGGATGAGGGGTCGGACGCGAGGGAGAGTGGGATTTGGGGGAGGGAGAAGGGGGAGTTAAAATACAGGAGGCCTTTAGCCCCGGTTGTGGCAGCATCGGGACTAAAGGGTCTTTAGTACTAGTGCGTGCCACGAACCGGGACTAAAGGCCTCCTTTTCGGCGTGTGCGGGAGAAGGGCATTAATCCCGGTTGGTGGCAACAACCGGGATAAAGGCATGTGCTTCCCATGTCGAAAGTTTAGTCCCACCTCGCTAGCTGAAAGGAGCTCGCAGCGGTTTATAAGCCCCATCGCGGCTTCCTTGTCGAGCTCCTCTCTAAGCAGGCATGTGTGGGCCTACCGAACCTATCCTGCCCTGCGGGGCCTACTGGGCCGTGAGGCCTGCATCCTGGCCCAACTAGTAGTTGGGTTTCTAGTCGTACACAGGCCATGGCGGCCCATTAGGCAGGCATATTTTTATTTATTTATTTTCTAGTTTTTTTGCATTATTTATTTTCTTTTGTTTCTACTTACAGCCAAATATTTAGAGTTTCTGAGTGAATCTTTTTGCTTTAGGTCACAAAAATTATAAACTTTCTGTTAGTGCGAGTAGTTTTCAAATTTGAATAGTTTAAATTAGAATTATTAGAATTTGTGGAATCACTAGTTTGTGAATAACTTTACTTAAGAAATAGATTTTTGAGTGATTCTTTTTTCTGCTGTTTAATATTAGTGTGTTTTATCATTATATTCAATTTGGTAATTCTTAGGTTATTTTAAATGGGTGTTTTAATAAAAATAGTTTATGTTTAGCTCTTTTAGTTTTATAGCTCAAAAAAATCATAAATGCATGAAAAGAGCGAATGAAGTCAGAAAGGATGAAAATTGATGATGTGGCTTCGAATGGTGCATATTGAATGCACAAAAGTCTGGAGTTGAAATAAGTTTGAAAAAATAAAATGCCTTTTGTAACAGATGAGTTTTCGTCTGAAACCCTGATACTTCGAAAGAGATTGCCCATTTTGTACACGAAGTGCATCCAGTTTTTGCCATAACCGCCTCAACTTTTAGCACATGCTATGTTGGTGTGAAATGATAATACATGCAAACTTTCAACCTTTTCAGAGTTCATTTGTAGTGCTTTTCAATGTCAGGGTCCTTTAGTTCAAAAAATTCAGTAAATGCATGAAAAATAGCGAATGATAAGTCAGAAAGGGTTGAAAATGATGATGTGGCTTTGAATGGTGCATGTTGAATGCACAAAAAGTCTGGAGTTGAAATCAGTTTTAGAAAATGAAATGCCTTTGTAACAGATGAGTTTTCGTCCGAAACCCTGATACTTCGAAAGAGATTGTCCATTTTGCACACGAAGTGCAAATAGTTTTTGCCGTAACCCTCTCAACTTTTTGCACTGCTATGTGGGTGAAATGTTGATACCATGCCATCTTTCAACCTTTTCAGAGTTCATTTGTAGTGCTTTTCAATTTCAGGGTCATTTAGCTCAAAAAAATTCAGTAAATGCATGAAAAATAGCGAATGAAGTCAGAAGGGTTGAAAATTGATGATGTGGCTTTGAATGGTGCATGTTGAATGCACAAAAGCGTGGAGTAGAAATAAGTTTAAAAAAATGAAAAGCCTTTGTAACACATGAGTTTTCGTCCGAAACCATGATACATTGAAAGACATTGTCCATTTTGTACACGAAGTGCATCCAGTTTTTGCCGTAAACACTCTCAAATTTTTTGCACATGCTATGGGGTGAAATGATGATACCATGCCAATTTCAACCTTTTCTGTGTTCATTTGTAGTGCTTTACAATTTCAGGGTCATTTAGCTCAAAAAAATTAAGTAATGCATGAAAATAGCGAATGAAGTCAGAAAGGGTTGAAAATTGATGATATGGCTTGAATGGCGCATGTTGAATGCACAAAAAGTATAGAGTTGAAATAAGTTTAAAAAAATGAAATGCCTTTGTAACAGATGAGTTTTCGTTCGAAACCATGATACTTCAAAAGAGATTGTCCATTTTGTACATGAAGTGCATCTAGTTTTTGCCGTAACCCTGTCAACTTTTTAGCACTAGCTATGTGGGTGAAATGATGATACCATGCCAACTTTCAACCTTTTCATAGTTCATCTGTAGTGCTTTTCAATTTCAGGGTCATTTAGCTAAAAAAAAATCAGTAAACGCATGAAAATAGCAATGAAGTCAGAAAGGGTTGAAAATTGATGATATGGCTTGGAATGGTGCATGTTGAATGCACAAAAAGTCTGGAGTTGAAATAAGTTTAAAAAATGAAGTGCCTTTTGTAACAGATGTGTTTTCGTCCGAAACCCTGATACTTCGAAAGAGATTGTCCATTTTGTACATGAAGGGCTTCCAGTTTTTGCCGTAACCCTCTCAACTTTTTAGCACATGCTATGTGGGGTGATGAAATGATGATACCATGCGAACTATCAACCTTTTCAGAGTCATTTGAACTGCTTTGCAATTTCAGGGTCATTTGCTCAAAAAAATTCAGTAAATACATGACAATAGCGAATGAAGTCAGAAAGGGTTGAAAATTGATGATGTGACTTTGAATGGTGCATGTTGATCGCACAAAAAGGCTGGAGTGAAATAAGTTTAAAAAAAAAGAAATGCCTTTGCAACAGATGAGTTTTCGTCCGAAACGCTGATACTTTGAAAGAGATTGCAATTTTGTACACGAAGTGCATCTAGTTTTTGCCATAACCCCCTCAACTTTTCAGCACATGCTATGTTGGTGAAATGATGATCCATGCAAACTTTCAACCTTTTCAGAGTTCATTTGTAGTGCTTTTCAATGTCAGGGTCCTTTAGTACAAAAATTCAGTAAATGCATGAAAAATAGCGAATGAAGTCAGAAGGGTTGATAATTGATGATATGGCTTTGAATGGTCCATGTTGAATGTACAAAAAGTCTGGAGTTAAAATAAGTTAAAAAAATGAAATGCTTATATAAACTAATGAGTTTTCGTCCGAACCCTGATACTTCAAAAGAGATTGTCCATTTTGTACACGAAGTTATCCAGTTTTGCCGTAACCCTCTCAACTTTTTAGCACTGCTATGTGGGTGAATGATGATACCATGCCAACTTTCAACCTTTTCATAGTTCATTTGTAGTGCTTTTCAATTTCAGGGTCATTTAGCTCAAAAAATTCAGTAAATGCATGAAAAATAGCGAATGAAGTCAGAAAGGGTTGAAAATTGATGATGTGGCTTTGAATGGTGCATGTTGAACGCACAAAAAGGCTGGAGTAGAAATAAGTTTAAAAAAATGAAAAGCCTTTGTAACACATGAGTTTTTGTCCGAAACCACGATACTTTGAAAGAGATTGTCCATTTTGTACACGAAGTGCATCCAGTTTTTGCCGTAACCCTCTCAACTTTTTTGCACATGCTATGCGGGTGAAATGATGATACCATGCCAACTTTCAACCTTTTCAGAGTTCATTTGTAGTGCTTTTCAATTTCAGGGTCATTTAGCTCAAAAAATTCAGTAAATGCTTGAAAAATTGCGAATGAAGTCAGAAAGGGTTGAAAATTGATGATATGGCTTTGAATGGTGCATGTTGAATGCACAAAAAGTCTAGAGTTGAAATAAGTTTAAAAAAATGAAATGCCTTTGTAACAGATAAGTTTTCGTCCGAAACACTGATACTTCGAAAGAGATTGTCCATTTTGTACATGAAGTGCATCTAGTTTTTGCCGTAACCCTGTCAACTTTTTAGCACTTGCTATGTGGGTGAAATGATGATACCATGCCAACTTTCAACCTTTTCACAATTCATCTGCAGTGCTTTTCAATTTCAGGGTCATTTAGCTCAAAAAAATCAGTAAACGCATGAAAAATAGCGAATGAAGTCAGAAAGGGTTGAAAATTCATGATATGGATTGGAATGGTGCATGTTGAATGCACAAAAAGTCTGGAGTTGAAATAAGTTTAAAAAATGAAGTGCCTTTTGTAACAGATGTGTTTTCGTCCGAAACCCTGATACTTCGAAAGAGATTGTCCATTTTGTAAATGAAGAGCATCCAGTTTTTGCCGTAACCCTCTCAACTTTTTAGCACATGCTATGTGGGTGAAATGATGATACCATGCAAACTATCAACCTTTTCAGAGTTCATTTGTACTGCTTTTCAATTTCAGGGTCATTTAGCTCAAAAAATTTCAGTAAATACATGACAAATAGCGAATGAAGTCAGAAAGGGTTGAAAATTGATGATGTGGCTTTGAATGGTGCATGTTGATCGCACAAAAAGGCTGGAGTTGAAATAAGTTTAAATAAAAGAAATGCCTTTGCAACAGATGAGTTTTCGTCCGAAAACCTGATATTTCGAAAGAGATTGTCCATTTTGTACACGAAGTGCATCCAGTTTTTGCCATAACCCCCTCAACTTTATAGCACATGCTACGTTGGTGAAATGATAATACCATGCAAACTTTCAACCTTTTCATAGTTCATTTGTAGTGCTTTTCAATGTCAGGGTCCTTTAGTTCAAAAAATTCATTAAATGCATGAAAAATAGCGAATGAAGTCAGAAAGGGTTGAAAATTGATGATGTGGCTTTGAATGGTGCATGTTGAATGCACAAAAAGTCTGGAGTTGAAATCAGTTTTAAAAAATGAAATGCCTTTGTAACAGATGAGTTTTCGTCCGAAACCCTGATACTTCGAAAGAGATTGTCCATTTTGTACACGAAGTGCATCAATTTTTGCCGTAACCCTCTAAACTTTTTAGCACATGCTATGTGGGTGAAATGATGATACCATGCCAACTTTCAACCTTTTCAGTGTTCATTTGTAGTGATTTTCAATTTCAGGGTGATTTAGCTCAAAAAAATTCAGTAAATGCATGAAAAATAGCGAATGAAGTCAGAAAGGGTTGAAAAATGATGATGTGGCTTTGAATGGTGCATGTTGACTGCACAAAAATGCTGGAGTAGAAATAAGTTTAAAAAAATGAAAAGCCTTTGTAACACGTGAGTTTTCGTCCGAAACCATGATACTTTGAAAGAGATTGTCCATTTTGTACACGAAGTGCATCCAGTTTTTGCCGTAACCCTCTCAACTTTTTTGCACATGCTATGTGGGTGAAATGATGATACCATGCCAACTTTCAACCTTTTCACTGTTCATTTGTAGTGCTTTTCAATTTCTGGGTCATTTAGCTCAAAAAAAATAGTAAATGCATGAAAAATAGCGAATGAAGTCAGAAAGGGTTGAAAATTGATGATATGACTTTGAATGGTGCATGTTGAATGCACAAAAAGTATAGAGTCGAAATAAGTTTTAAAAAATGAAATGCCTTTGTAACAGATGAGTTTTCGTCCAAAACACTGATACTTCGAAACAGATTATCCATTTTGTACATGAAGTGCATCTAGTTTTTGCCGTAACCCTGTCAACTTTTTAGCACTTGCTATGTGGGTGAAATGATGATACCATGCCAACTTTCAACCTTTTCACAGTTCATCTGTAGTGCTTTTCAATTTCAGGGTCATTTAGCTCAAAAAAAATCAGTAAACGCATGAAAAATAACGAATGAAGTCAGAAAGGGTTGAAAATTGATGATATGGCTTGGAATGGTGCATGTTGAATGCACAAAAAGTTTGGAGTTGAAATAAGTTTAAAAAATGAAGTGCCTTTTGTAACAGATGTGTTTTCGTCCGAAACCCTGATACTTCGAAAGAGATTGTCCATTTTGTACATGAAGTGCTTCCAGTTTTGACGTAACCCTCTCAACTTTTTAGCACGTGCTATGTGGGTGAAATGATGATACCATGCGAACTATCAACCTTTTCAGAGTTCATTTGTACTCCTTTTCAATTTCAGGGTCATTTAGCTCAAAAAAATTCAGTAAATACATGACAAATAGCGAATGAAGTCAGAAAGGGTTGAAAATTGATGATGTGGCTTTGAATGGTGCATGTTGATCGCACAAAATGGTTAGAGTTGAAATAAGTTTAAAAAAAGAAATGCCTTTGCAACAGATGAGTTTTCGTCCGAAACGCTGATACTTCGAAAGAGATTGTCCATTTTGTACACGAAGTGCATCCAGTTTTTGCCATAACCCCCTCAACTTTCTAGCACATGCTATGTTGGTGAAATGATGAAACCATGCAAACTTTCAACCTTTTCAGAGTTCATTTGTAGTGCTTTTCAATGTCAGGGTCCTTTAGTTCAAAAAATTCAGTAAATGCATGAAAAATAGCGAATGAAGTCAGAAAGGGTTGATAATTGATGGTATGGCTTTGAATGGTGCATATTGAATGCACAAAAAGTCTGGAGTTAAAATAAGTTTAAAAAAATGAAATGCCTTAGTAACAGATGAGTTTTCGTCTGAAACCTTGATACTTCGAAAGAGATTGTCCATTTTGTACACGAAGTTCATCCAGTTTTTGCCGTAACCCTCTCAACTTTTTAGCACATGCTATGTGGGTGAAATGATGATACCATGCCAACTTTCAACCTTTTCATAGTTCATTTGTAGTGCTTTTCAATTTCAGTGTCATTTAGCTCAAAAAATTCAGTAATGATGATGAAAATAGCGAATGAAGTCAGAAAGGGTGAAAAATTGATGATGTGGCTTTGAATGGTGCATGTTGAACACACAAAAGGTGGAGTAGAAATAAGTTTAAAAAAATGAAAAGCCTTTGTAACACATGAGTTTTCGTCCGAAACCATGATACTTTGAAAGAGATTGTCCATTTTGTACACGAGTCATCAGTTTGCCGTAACCCTCTCAACTTTTTGCACATGCTATGTGGGTGAATGATGATACCATGCCAACTTTCAACCTTTTCAGAGTTCATGTAGTGCTTTAATTTCAGGGTCATTTAGCTCAAAAAATTCAATAAATGCTTGAAAAATTGCGAATGTAGTCAGAAGGGTTGAAAATTGATGATGTGGCTTTGAATGGTGCATGTGAATGCACAAAAGTGGAGTAGAAATAAGTTTAAAAAAAATGAAAAGCCTTTGTAACACAGAGGTTTTCGTCGAAACCATGATAAAATTGATGATGTGGCTTTGAATGGTGCATGTTGAATGAACAAAAAGTCTAGAGTTGAAATAAGTTGTAAAAAAATGAAATGCCTTTGTAACAGATGTGTTTCGTCCGAAAACACTGATACTTCGAAGAGATTGTCCATTTTGTACACATGAAGTGCATCTAGTTTTTACCGTAACCCTCTCAACTTTTTAGCACTTGCTATGTGGGTGAAATGATGATACCATGCCAACTTTCAACCTTTTCAAAGTTCATCTGTAGTGCATTTTCAATTTCAGGGTCATTTAGCTCAAAAAAAATCAGTAAACGCATGAAAAATAGCGAATGAAGTCAGAAAGGGTTGATAATTGTGATATGGCTTGGAATGGTCATGTGAATGCACCAAGTTGGAGTTGAAATATGTTTAAAAAAATGAAGTGCCTTTGTAACAGATGGTTTTGTCCGAAACCCTGATACTTCGAAAGAGATTTCCATTTTGTACATGAAGAGCATCTAGTTTTTGCCGTAACCCTGTCAAATTTTTAGCACTGCTATGTGGGGTGAAATGATGATACCATGCCAACTTTCAACCTTTTCACAGTTCATTGTAGTGCTTTCAATTTCAGGGCATTTAGCTCAAAAAAATCAGTAAACGCATGAAAAATACGAATGAATGAAGTCAGAAAGGGTTTGAAAATTGATGATATGGCTTTGAATGGTGCATGTTGAATGCACAAAAAGTCTGGAGTGTGAAATAAGTTTAAAAAATGAAGTGCTTTGTAACAGATGGTTTTCGGCCGAAAACCTATACTTCGAAAGAGATTGTCCATTTTTACACGAAGTTCATCCGTTTTTGCCGTAACCCTCTCAACTTTTTAGCACATGCTATGTGGGTGAAATGATGATACATGCCAACTTCAACCTTTTCAGAGTTCATTTGTAGTGCTTTTCAATTTCAGGGTCATTTAGCTCAAAAAAATTCAGTAAATGCATGAAAAATAGCGAATGAAGTCAGAAAGGGTTGAAAATTGATGATTGGGCTTTGAATGGTGGCATGTTGAATGCACAAAAAGCTTGGAGTTGAAATAAGTTTAAAAAATGAAATGCCTTTGTAACAGATGAGTTTTCGTCCGAAACCCTGATATTCGAAAGAGATTGTCCATTTTGCACACGAAGTGCATCCAGTTTTTGCCGTAACCCTCTCAACTTTTTAGCACATGCTATGTGGGTGAAATGATGATACCATGCCAACTTTCAACCTTTTCAGAGTTCATTTGTGGTGCTTTTCAATTTCAGGGTCATTTAGCTGAAAAAAATTCAGTAAATGCATGAAAAATAGCGAATGAAGTCAGAAAGTGTTGAAAATTGATGATGTGGCTTTCAATGGTGCATGTTGAACGCACAAAAAGGCTGGAGTAGAAATAAGTTTAAAAAAATGAAAAGCCTTTGTAACACATGAGTTTTCGTCCGAAACCATGATACTTTGAAAGAGATTGTCCATTTTGTACACGAAGTGCTTCCAGTTTTTGCCGTAACACTCTCAACTTTTTTGCACATCTTGTGGGTGAAAGATGATACCATGCCAAATTTCAACCTTTTCAGTGTTCATTTGTAGGTGTTTCAATTTCAGGGTCATTAGCTCAAAAAATTCAGTAAAGGCATGAAAAATAGCGAATGAAGTCAGAAAGGGTTGAATTGATGATATGGCTTTGAATGGTGCATGTTGAATGCAAAAAAAGTATAGAGTTGAAATAAGTTTAAAAAATGAAATGCCTTTAACAGATGAGTTTTCGTCCAAACACTGATACTTCGAAAGAGATTGTCCATTTGTACATGAAGTGCATCTAGTTTTTGCCGTAACCCTGTCAACTTTTTAGCACTTGCTATGTGGGTGAAATGATGATACCATGCCAACTTCAACCTTTTCACAGTTCATCTGTAGTGCTTTCAATTTCCGGGTCATTTAGCTAAAAAATCAGTAAACGCATGAAAAAATAGCGAATGAAGTCAGAAAGGGTTGAAAATTGAAAATTTGAGATATGGCTTGGAAATGGTCCGAAAACCCTGATACTTCAAAGAGATTGTCCATTTTGTACATGAAGAGCATACCGTTTTTGCCGTAACCCTCTCAACTTTTTAGCACTGCTAGTGTGATGTGAGTGAAATGATAATACCATGCGAAATATCAACCTTTTCAGAGTTTCATTTGTACACTTTCAATTTCAGGGTCATTTAGCTCAAAAAATTTCAGTAAAAAATACATGACAAATAGCGAATGAAGTCAGAAAGGGTTTGAAAATTGATGATGTGGCTTTGAATGTGCATGTTGATCGCACAAAAAGGCTGGAGTTGAAATAAGTTTTAAAAAAAGAAATGCCTTGCAACAGATGAGTTTTCGTCCGAAACCCTGATACTTCGAAAGAGATGTCCATTTGTACAAGAAGTGATCCAGTTTTTGCCATAACCCCCTCAACTTTTAGCACATGCTATGTTGGTGAAATGATAATACCATGCAAACTTTCAACTTTTCAGAGTTCATTTGTAGTGCTTTTCGATTGTCAGGGTCCTTTAGTTCAAAAAACAGTAAATGCATGAAAAATAGAAATGAAGTCAGAAAGGGTTGAAAATTGTGATGTGGCTTTGAATGGTGCATGTTGAATGCACAAAAAAGTCTGGAGTTGAAATCAGTTTTAAAAAATAAAATGCCTTTGTAACAGATGAGTTTTCGTCCGAAACCCTGATACTTGAAAGAGATTGTCCAATTTGTACACGAGTGCATCCAGTTTTTGCCGTTACCCTCTCAACTTTTTAGCACATGCTATGTGGGTGAAATGATGATACCATGCAACTTTCAACCTTCATGTTCATTGTAGTGCTTTTCAATTTCAGGGTCATTTAGCTCAAAAAAATTCAGTAAATGCATGAAAAATGCGAATAATGAAGTCAGAAAGGGTGAAATTATGATGATGTCTTTGAATGGTGCATGTTGAATGCACAAAAAGTTAGAGTTGAAATAAGTTTTAAAAAATGAAATGCCTTTGTAACAGATGAGTTTTCGTCCAAAACACTGATACTTCGAAAGAGATTGTCCATTTGTACATGAAGTGCATCTAGTTTTTGCCGTAACCCTGTCAACTTTTTGCACATGCTATGTGGGTGAAATGATGATACCATGCCAACTTTCAACCGTTTCAGTTCATCTGTAGAGCTTTTCAATTTCAGGGTCATTTAGCTCAAAAAAAAATCAGTAAACGCATGAAAAATAGCGAATGAAGTCAGAAAGGGTTGATATGATGATATGTTGGAATGGTGCCTGTTGAATGCACAAAAAGTCTGGAGTTGAAATAAGTTTAAAAAATGAAGTGCCTTTTTAAAGATGTGTTTTCCCGAAACCCTGATACTTCGAAAGAGATTGTCCATTTTGACAGAAGTGCATCCAGTTTTGCCGTAACCTCTCAACTTTTTAACACAAGCTATGTGGGTGAAATGATGATACCATGCAACTTTCAACCTTTTCAAGTTCATTTGTGCTTCAATTTCAGGGTCATTTAGCTAAAAAATCAGTAATGCATGAAAAATAGCGAATGAAGTCAGAAAGGGTTGTGAAAAATGATGATGTGGCTTGAATGGTGCATGTTGAATGCACAAAAATGCTGGAGTAGAAATAAGTTTAAAAAATGAAAAGCCTTTGAACACATGAGTTTTCGACCGAAACCTGATACTTCGAAAGAGATATGTCCATTTTGTACACGAAGTGCTTCCAGTTTTTGCCGTAACCCTCTCAACTTTTTTGCACATGCTATGTGGGTGAAATGATGATACCATGCCAACTTTCAACCTTTTCAGAGTTCATTTGAGTGCTTTTCAATTTCAGGGTCATTAGCTCAAAAAATTCAGTAAATGCATGAAAATAGCGAATGAAGTCAGAAAGGGTTGAAATTATGATTATGGCTTGAAGGTGGGCATGTTTGAATGAGCACAAAAGAATAGAGTTGAATAAGTTTAAAAAATGAAATGCCTTGGAACAGAGTTTTCGTCCAAACCACTGATACTTCGAAAGAGATTGTCCATTTTGTACAGAAGTGCACCTAGTTTTTGCCGTAACCGTCAACTTTTTAGCACTGCTATGTGGGTGAAATGATGATACCATGCCAACTTTCAACCTTTTCACAGTTCATTGTAGTGCTTTTCAATTTCAGGGTCATTTAGCTAAAAAATCATGTAAAGCATGAAAAATAGCGAATGAAGTCAGAAAGGGTTTGAAAATTGATGATATGGCTTGAATGGTGCATGTTGAGCAACAAAAAGTTTGGAGTAAAATAAGTAAAAAAAATGAAGTGCCTTTGTAACAGATGGTTTTCGTCCAAACCCTGATACTTCGAAAGAGATTGTCCATTTTGTACAGAAGTGCTTCCAGTTTTTGCCGTAACCCTCTCAACTTTTAGCACATGCTAGTGGGTGAAATGATGATACCATGCAACTTCAACCTTTTCAAGTTCTTTGTATGCTTTTCAAATTCAGGGTCATTTAGCTCAAAAAATTCAGTAAATACATGAAAATAGCGAATGGAGTCAGAAAAGGTTGAAAATTGATGATGTGGCTTTAATGGTTGCAGTTTGATCGCACAAAAAGGCTGGAGTTGAAATAAGTTTAAAAAAAAGAAATGCCTTTGAACAGATGAGTTTCGTTCGAAACCTGATACTTCAAAAAGATTGTCCATTTGTACAGAAGTGCATCCAGTTTTTGCCATAACCCCCTCAAATTTTTAGCACATGCTATGTGGTGAAATGATGATAACATGCAAACTTTCAACCTTTTAGAGTTTATTTGTAGTGCTTCAATTCAGGGTCATTTAGTTCAAAAAAATTCAGAATGCATGGAAAAATAGAGAATGAAGTCAGAAAGGGTGATAATTGATGAAATGGCTTTGAATGATGATGTTGAAGGCACACAAAAAGGCGGAGTTAAAATAAGTTTAAAAAAATGAAATGCCTTGTAACAGATGAGTTTTCGTCCGAAACCCTGATACTTCGAAAGAGATTGTCCATTTGGTACACGAAATGCATCCAGTTTTGCCATAACCCTCTCAACTTTTTAGACATGTATGGGTTGAAATGATGATACATGCCACTTTCAAACTTTTCAGGTTCATTTGTGTGCTTTTCAATTTCAGGGTCATTTAGCTCAAAAAAATTCAGTAAATGCATGAAAAATCGGAATGAAGTCAGAAAGGTTGAAATGATGATGTGGTTGAATGGTGCATGTTGAGCCACAAAAAGGAGGGAGTGAAATAAGTTTAAAAAATGAAAAGCCTTTGTAACACATGAGTTTTCGTCCGAAACCATGATACTTTGAAAGAGATTGTCCATTTTGTACACGAAGTGCATCCAGTTTTTGCCGTAACCCTCTCAACTTTTTTGCACATTGCTATGTGGGTGAAATGATGATACCTGCCAACTTCAACCTTTTCAGAGTCATTGTAGTGCTTTTCAATTCAGGGTCATTTAGCTCAAAAAATTCAGTAAATGTTGAAAAATGCGAATGAAGTCAGAAAGGGTTGAAATGATGATATGGCTTTGAATGGTGCATGTTGATGCCACAAAAAGTCTAGAGGTTGAATGAAATAGTTTTAAAATGAAATGCTTGTAACAGATGAGTTTTCGTCCGAAACCATGATACTTTGAAAGAGATGTCCATTTGTACATGAGTGCATCAGTTTTTGCCGTAACCCTCTCAACTTTTTGCACTGCTATGTGGGTGGAATGAAATGATGATACCATGCCAACTTTCAACCTTTTAGTTCATGTAGTGCTTTTCATTTCAGGGTCATTTAGCTCAAAAAAAAATCAGTAAAGCATGAAAAATAGCGAATGAAGTCAGAAAGGGTTGAAAATTGATGATTGGCTTGAATGGTGCATGTTGATGCACAAAAGTCTGGAGTTGAATAAGTTTTAAAAATTAAATGCCTTTTGTAACAGATGTGTTTTGTCCGAACCCCTGATACTTCGAAAGAGATTGTCCATTTTGTACAGAGGCATCCAGTTTTTGCCGTAACCCTCTAACTTTTTAGCACATGCTATGTGGGGTGAAAGATGATACCATGCAACTACACCTTTTCAGAGTTCATTTGTATGCTTTCAATTCAGGGTCATTTAGCTCAAAAAAATTCAGTAAACATGAAAATAGCGAATGAAGTCAGAAAGGGTTGAAAATTGATGATGTGGCTTTGAATGGTGCATGTTGATCGCACAAAAAGGTGGAGTTGAAATAAGTTTTAAAAAAAAGAAATGCCTTTTGAACAGATGTTTTCGTCTGAAACCTGATACTTCGAAAGAGATTGTCATTTTGTACGAAGTGCATCCAGTTTTTGCCGTAACCCTCTCAACTTTTTAGCACATGCTATGGGGTGAAATGATGATACCATGCAAACTTTCAACCTTTCAGAGTTCATTTGTAGTGCTTTTCAATTTCAGGGTCATTTAGCTCAAAAAAAATCAGTAAAACGCATGAAAAAATAGCGAATGAAGTCAGAGAAAGGGTTGAAAATTGAGATATGGCTTTGAATGGTGCATGTTGAATGCACAAAAAGTTGGAGTTGAAATAAGTTTAAAAAATGAAGCCTTTGTAACAGAGTGTTTTTGTCCGAACCCTGATACTTCGAAAAAGATAGTCCATTTTGTACATGAAGGCTTCGTTTTTTGCCGTAACCCTCTCCATTTTTAGCACATGCTATGTGGGTGAAATGATGATACCATGCAACTTCAACCTTTCAGTTCATTTGTAATGCTTTTCAATTCAGGGTCATTAGCTCAAAAAAATTCAGTAAATCATGAAAATAGACGAATGAAGTCAGAAAGGGTTGAATTGATGATGATGGCTTGAATGGTGCATGTTGAATCGCACAAAAGCAGTGAGTTGAAATAAGTTTAAAAAAATGAAATGCCTTTGAACAGATGAGTTTGTCCGAAACCATGATACTTCGAAAGAGATTGTCCATTTTGTACACGAAGTGCATCCAGTTTTGCCTAACCCCTCAACTTTTTAGCACATGCTATTGTGGTGAAATGATGATACCATGCAACTTTCAACCTTTTCAGAGTTCATTTGTAGTGCTTTCAATTCAGGTCTTTAGTCAAAAAATCAGTAAATGCATGAAAATAGCGAATGAAGTCAGAAGGGTTGAAAATTGATGATGTTGGCTTTGAATGGTGCATGTTGAATGCACAAAAAGTCTGAGAGTTGAAATAAGTTTAAAAAAAATGAATGCCTTGTAACAGATGAGTTTTCGTCCGAAACCCTGATACTTCGAAAGAGATTGTCCATTTTGTACGAAGTCATCCAGTTTTTGACGTAACCCTTCAACTTTTTAGCACATGCTATGTGGGTGAAATGATGATAACATGCCAACTTTCAACCTTTTCAGAGTTATTTGTAGTGCTTTTTATTTCAGGGTCATTTAGCTCAAAAAAATTCAGTAAATGCATGGAAAATAGCGAATGAAGTCAGAAAGGGTTGAAAAAGATGATGAGTGTCTTTGAATGGTGCATGTTGAAACGACAAAAAGGCTGGAGTTAGAAATAAGTTTAAAAAAATGAAAAGCCTTGTAACACATGAGTTTTCGTCCGAAACCTGATACTTTGAAAAGGATTTCCATTTTGTACACGAAGTGCATCCAGTTTTTGCCGAACCCTCTCAACTTTTTTGCACATGCTATGTGGGTGAAATGATGATACCATGCCAACTTTCAACCTTTTAGAGTTCATTGTAGTTGTTTCAATTTCAGGTCATTTAGCCAAAAAAATTCAGTAAATGCATGAAAAAGCGAATGAAGTCAGAAGGGTTGTGAAAATTGATGATTGGCTTTGAATGGTGCATTTGAATGCACCAAAAAGTGAGTTGAAATAAGTTTTAAAAAAAGAAATGCCTTTGTAACAGATGAGTTTTCGTCCGAAACCTGATACTTCGAAAGAGATGTCCATTTTGTACAAAGTGATCTAGTTTTTGCCGTAACTCTCAACTTTTTAGCACTGCTATGGGGGTGAAATGATGATACCATGCAACTTTCAACCTTTTCAAGTTCATTCTGTAGTGCTTTTCAATTTCGGGTCATTTAGCTCAAAAAATCAGTAAAGTAAAGCATGAAAAATAGCGAATGAATGCAGAAAGGGTTGAAAAATTGATGATATGGCTGAATGGTGCATGTTGAATGCACAAAAAGTTGGAGTTGAATAAGTTTAAAAAATGATGCCTTTGTAACAGATGAGTTTTGTTCGAAACCCTGATAATTCGAAAGAGAGTCCATTTTGTACATGAAGAGCATCCAGTTTTTGCCAAAACCTCAACTTTTTAGCACATGCTATGTGGTGGTTGAAATGATGATACCATGCAACTTCAACCTTTCAAGTTCATTGGATGCTTTTCAATTTCAGGGTCATTAGCTCAAAAAAATTCAGTAAAGCATGAAAATAGCGAATGAAGTCAGAAAGGGTTGAAAATGATGATATATGGCTTTGAATGGTGCATGTTGACACAAAAAGGCTGGAGTTGAAAAATAAGTTTAAAAAAGAAAGAAATGCCTTGAACAGATGAGTTTCGTCCGAAACCCTGATACTTCGAAAGAGATTGTCATTTTGTACAGAAGTGCATCCGTTTTTGCCTAACCCCCTCAACTTTTAGCACATGCTATGTGGTGAAATGATGATAATGCACACTTTCAACCTTTTCAGAGTTCATTTGTAGTGCTTTTCAATTCAGGGTCCTTTAGGTTCAATCATAAATGCATGAAAAATAGCGAATGAAGTCAGAAAGGGTTGAAAATTGATGATGTGGCTTGAATGGTGCAGTTGAATGCACAAAAAAATCTGGAGTTGAAATAGTTTAAAAAAATAAAATGCCTTTGTAGAGATGAGTTTCGTCCGGAACCCGATACTTCGAAAGAGATGTCCATTTTGACACGAAGTGCATCCAGTTTTTTGGTAACCCTCTCAACTTTTAGCACTCTGCTATGTGGGTGAAATGATGATTCCATGACCACTTTCAACCTTTTCAGAGTCATTTGTAGTGCTTTTCAATTTAGGGTCATTTAGCAAAAAATCAGTAAAGCATGAAAAATAGCGAATGAAGTCAGAAAGGGTTGAAAATTGAGATATGGCTGAATGGTGCATGTTGAATGCACAAAAAGTCTGGAGTTGAAATAAGTTTAAAAAATGAATGCTTTGTAACAGATGTGTTTTCGTCCGAAACCTCGATACATTCGAAAAGGATTGTTCATTTGTTACATGAAGTGCATCAGTTTTTGCCGTAACCCTCTCAATTTTTAGCACATGCTATGTGGGTGTGAAATGATGATACCATGCAACTCAACCTTTCAGAGTTCTTGTAGGCTTTTCAATTTCAGGGTCATTTAGCTCAAAAAAAATCAGTAAATACATGAAAAATAGCGAATGAGTCAGAAAGGGTTGAAAATTGAATGATGGGCTTTGAATGGTGCATGTTGAATCGCCACAAAAGCTGGAGGGAGTTGAATAAGTTTAAAAAAAGAAATGCCTTGAACAGATGGTTTTCGTCCGAAAACTGATACTTCGAAAGAGATTGTCCATTTGTACACGAAGTGCATCAGTTTTGGCGTAACCCCCTCAACTTTTTAGCACATGCTATGTTGGTGAAATGATTGATACCATGCAAACTTTCAACTTTCGAGTCATTTGTAGTGCTTTTCAATTCAGGGTCCATTTAGCTCAAAAAAATTCAGTAAATGCATGAAAAATAGCGAATGATGTCAGAAAGGGTTTGAAATGATGATATGGCTTTGAATGGTGCATGTTGCGCACAGTTATGGAGTTAAATAGTTTAAATGAATGCCTTGTTCGATGAGTTTCGTCGATTACTTCGAAAGAATTGATGTCATTCAGAAGTATTTTTGCGTTCTTTTCTCTGTGATTCCTATGCGTTGATTCTTGGATCATTCCAGTTTTTTTTTTGTCTTTCGCAACCCTCTGATATGGCTGTAGTGATGTCAGCAAAGTCGGAGTTATGTCGTGGCGCACAGGTCTCCGGATCTGCAGGCAGAAATGCCTGAGACGACATGGTTCCAGAAAGATGATCTGTGTACAGCTGCCCGTTCCAAGCACCCAAGCTGGGCATCGAGGTAAACGATAGCAACAGGTCTTCCAACCGATGTCGGAAGAGCACATTGCGGTAGTATGACGTTAATAGAGAAACGCAAATGAGAACTTTATAACACTTTTCAGAGTTCATTTGTAGTGCTTTTCAATTTCAGGGTCATTAGCTCAAAAAAATTCAGTAAATGCTGAAAAATAGCGAATGAAGTCAGAAAGGGTTGAAAATTGATGATATGGCTTTGAATGTGCATGTTGAAAGCACAAAAAAAGTTAGAGTGAAATAAGTTTAAAAAAATGAAATGCCTTGTAACAGATGAGTTTTTGTCCGAAACACTGATACTTCGAAAGAGATATGTCCATTTTGTACATGAAGTGCATCTAGTTTTTGGTAACCTCTCAACTTTTTTAGCATTGCTATGTGGGGGGGAAATGATGATACCATGCCAACTTTTCAACCTTTCACGTTCATTGTAGTGCTTTTCAATTTCAGGGTCTTTTAGCTCAAAAAAAAATCAGAAAACGCTGAAAAATACGCAGAATGAATCAGAAAGGGTTGAAAATTGATGATATGGCTTTGAATGGTGCTGTTGAATGCACAAAAGTCTAGGAGTTGAAATAAGTTTAAAAAAATGAAATGCCTTTGTAACAAATAGTTTTCGTCGAAACCTGAATACTTCGAAAAGATTGTCCATTTTTGACAGAAGGCATTTAGTTTTGTCGTAACCCTCTCAACTTTTTAGCATTGCTATGTGGGTGAAATGATGATACCATGCCAACTTTCAACCTTTTCAAGTTCATTGTAGTGCTTTTCAATTTCAGGGTCATTTAGCTCAAAAAAGTCAGTAAACGCATGAAAAAATAGAGGAATGAAGTCAGAAAGGGTTGAAAATTGATGATATGGCTGGAATGGTGCATGTTGAATGCACAAAAAGTCTGGAGTTGAAAAAGTTTTTAAAAAATGAAGTGCCTTTTGTAACAGATGTGTTTTCGTCGAGAACCCTGATACTTCGAAAGAGATTGTCCATTTTGTACACGAAGTGCATCCAGTTTTTGCCGTAACCCCCTCAAATTTTTAGCACATGCATGTGGGGGGAAATGAAATGAATACCATGCGAACTATCAACCTTTTCAGAGTTCATTGTTAGTGCTTTCAATTTCAGGGTCATTAGTTCAAAAAAATTCGTAAAGCATGAAAAATAGCGAATGAAGTCAGAAAGGGTTGAAAATTGATGATTTGCTTGAATGGTGCATGTTGAATCGCACAAAAAGTTTGGAGGTGAAATAAGTTTAAAAAAATGAAATGCTTTGAACAGATGAGTTTTCGTCCGAAACCTGATACTTCGAAAGAGATTGTCCATTTTGTACACGAAGTGCATCCAGTTTTTGCAGTAACCCCCCTTCATTTTTAGCAATGCTATGTTGGTGAAATGATATACATGCAAACTTTCAACTTTTCAGAGTTCATTTGTAGTGCTTTTCAAATCAGGGTCCTTTAGTTCAAAAAATTCAGAGTAAATGCATGAAAATAGCGAATGAAGTCAGAAGAAGGGTGATAATTGATGATGATGGTTTGAATGGTGCAGTGAATGCACACAAAAGTTGGATTTAAATAAGTTTAAAAAAATGAAATGCCTTGTAACAGATGATTTCGTCGAAACGATACTTCGAAAAGAGATTGTCCATTTTGTACACGAAGTTCACCAGTTTTTGCCGTAAACTCTCAACTTTTTAGCACATGCTAGGTGGTGAAAATGATGATACCATGCCACTTTCAACCTTTTCACAGTCATTATAGTGCTTTTCAATTTCAGGGTCATTAGCTCAAAAAAATTCTGTAAACGCATGGAAAAATAGGAATGAAGTAGAAGAAGAAAGAGAGAAGGTTGACAAATTGATGATATGGCTTGGAAATGGTGCATGTTGAATGCCAAAAAGTCTGGAGTTGAAAAAAGTTTTAAAAAATGAAGTGCCTTTTTGAACAGATGTGTTTTGCGTCGAAACCCCTGATACTTCGAAAGAGATTGTCCATTTGTACACGAGTGCATCTAGTTTTTGCCGAACCCTCAAACTTTTTAGCACATGCTATGTGGGTGAAATGATATACCATGCGAACTAAAAACTTTACAGAGTTATTTTGTAGTGTTTTAATTTTCAGGTCCTATTCAAAAAACTCTGGAAATGCAGGAAAAATAGCGAATGAAGTCAGAAAGGGTTGAAAATTGATGAATGGTGTGAATGCTGCATGTTGAACGCACAAAAAGTCTGGAGTGAGTTGAAATAAGTTTAAAAAAAATGAAATGGTTTTGTAACAGATGAGTTTTCGTCCGAAACCCTGATACTTCGAAAGAGATTGTCCATTTTGTAC